>JASKUP010000060.1:5000000-6250000 GCA_030448955.1 Trichopoda pennipes
ATGTCTGATAATTTTATCTAATATTTTTTTCTGCGACTTAGGTGATATTGATATTGTTTTAACAAGAGGCCATTTATGCTATTGAAAAATTCATTGAAGTTATGAAATATTTCCTATGGTTAAATAATGATAATAATAAAAACATAAATAACACATATAATAAAACATAAACATACTAGAATATATTATTTGATAGAAAATTAAGAACTCGTAGCAATGTATATGATATATTTCCTTCGTATGTAACGTACTACATCTATTTTCTATTGGAGTTCACTGTGATAATGTACCGTTATTGTATAAAATGTTTTAACTTTCTTTTTCATTAGATATTAACAGCGCAATATAGGAAAAATAACAACAAAAGCAAACGTTAGTAATGAAGGTCTAAAAGTTAAATTAATTAGTTTAAAGCTTCATAAACTTTGTTATATTAGCAAAATTATTATTATAATTTTTTTAATTACTTTTTTTTTGCTGAAATAGTACACTAATTTAATTATAAGCGTTTAGCATAAATATCATTGAAAATTATATATTACTTAAATTGGTAAAATGAAAACGTATGGTATGATATAATATAAATAATTAATAATTAAAGATAATAATATACTTAAAAAATTTCATTA
The DNA here is from genome assembly GCA_030448955.1 of Trichopoda pennipes. Lineage (NCBI taxonomy): Eukaryota > Metazoa > Arthropoda > Insecta > Diptera > Tachinidae > Trichopoda > Trichopoda pennipes. Next base: position 5,000,630 of record JASKUP010000060.1, read on the forward strand.
AAAAAATTTATCAAATATTGTTTTATAACTGTAAATAATAAGCACAGTTATTATTACGGCAATTGTATTGCATAAGTATCTTTATTAAAAAAGGATTTCTTATACAAAATATTTCTACTGCTTCCGGCTTGTGTATTCCATGTGTGTAGGTGTTGATTAAAAAAGGCAAATAACATTGTTGAGTACAAAGCGTAGTGAAAAGGAATTTAACAGTTGTACTTATAAGAATGATCACCATCTCAATAACAAATAAATAGTACACTTAATCTAAATTAAATACAGTAATTTTTAATATCTACAAGCAGAACTCATTAATTTATTTTGCAACTTGAAATAAAATAAATCTGTTTGGAATAATTATTTTGAATCAACAAATGATGCAAATGCATAAAAACAATTTTCTTTTATTTCGTGATCCCTAAGAAGTTGCTCTACGTACATAACAATTTATACATAAATTTCATTCAAGATGCAAGTTATTTTGCTTAAATGCATACACTTAAATAGTATGAACTAAAATAGGTAGTCAAATTAAATTTCCTTATCTTACCATTAAATTAATCCAATTAGTTATTCTCAAGAACAATTATCTTTAACTTATTGAGATACTTATCAAAATGTTGAAATTAAGCAAAACTTATGAAATACTTCTTAAGTGGCTTTTAATAGGAGGATTGTTAGTAGGCGTCGTTTATCCGTATTGTGCAATGATTATCTTTAACGGGAAATAGAATGGTAATAGAAAATCATATATCAACTAAGCAATTGAAACACTACGGTTAATATGACGGCTAGTCTACCCAAGTAGCCTGTTAAACAAGTAGCAAAAGTTGTTAAATTAATAGTAACATAATATTCGTTATAAGAAACACATAGTGTGGCTTATATTTTGGTCTGTGTAACTGTTTTAGATTAAGTATTTTTTTATCGATAGTAGAAACAAAACCACTATATAAAATCTTGTATATACTTGTTACCAATTATTGCAGTTTTTGTTTCCAAAAACCCTTTGTCAAATTAACCTCAGTGTCCTTGTATACAATCTCAAGTTTTTCCTTGTATTTGTGTAAAGGATTTTTTTTGTAATTTTATTCAGCTTAAAACTTAAAAGGAATACTTTTACGAAAATGTTTTAAGAAAGCAGAAGTTGCATCGTGATTGAATATTTAATTTTAAATATAATGAATAGCCAACAAAAAAGGTAATCTCAAGGGGGAAATTTTAAATTTACGAACATGTTCAAGTGCACTGTATAGACTTGCATCCGAAAACAACAAAATTCTAAGAGTTGAAAGTGGTACTGATATCGATTTTCCACACAAATAGTAACCCAGTCTTGCCTGACTGGGTGTGTCAACACAAATTCCTTGCATCCAAAACCATTACATCTGTTGGTAAGCAGAATCTTCGGTTTATATTATTCAGTATTTGTTTGCTTTATAAAAATCGTACAATTTTCTTCAAAAACAGAAAAGTGGGCGTTTTTAATTTATTTTTTATTTTACATACTGAGTGTGGAAACCAATTCTATTTACAAAGCTGTTAAAAGCATACAGGGCCTTAAAACCCTAATTTTGGAAAATTCGACTTTAATAAAGTATTTTGCAAGTATCTTTGTTTTAATTTTATTTTAAACAAAACTACAACTTTTCATTTTTTTTTTCATTTATTTCTTTAAAAAACACTTTTTATTGAATATCAGCAATTGTTTTCCCTTTAGACTCAAGGTTGAAAAAATATGTTAAAGTTTTATTTTACAAATTGAAGAAGTTGCAGAGTTATTTCTATTTTCCCGACAATTGAGCGATTAAAATCAATATAAAACCCACGAAAATTAAATATCTAGCTGGTAAGATTTACATCTGCGCCTAGCCGTAAGCCGTAATCAAATTATGGATCATTACCACTGTGGATCAAATGTAGCTTCATCCTCGCCCTAAAAGGCCTTCGTATACGTATATCCTCCGGTTACTCCTAGTTGCAACTTCAAAAGGCCGAAGCAGGCCGCAACCTTCACTCCTTGCTGAAAAGTCGGAGACTATTCATTTCCTGGTCCAGAACGCATGAAGCTTAATATAATTAAGAACACGACGGCATTCATACTCACTGGACCTGGACCAATCATTGTGTTCATTGTGAATGATCCGACCCACAAACTCAAACGAGGGCCTCGAAATACACAGCCACCACGATACTCCCGAAGGGCCTACCTCAATACTCAGCCAGAGAACAGCTAAGAGGCTAAAAAGGCAAATAGCTGAAGTTTGGGGCTTTACAGATTCCCGTGGAAATATAGTGGATTTTCCAGTTGGCTCCTACTCGCCTTGAAAGGGACTGTTCTCCCTTTTACCCCGCAAGACACATGTCAAGATTGTATGATCCATAAAGACTTATAATGTGCCCCCGGGGGGAAGCTGATGCGTATGACCGAAATCAAAAAATTCAGTCTCTTTTTTCTGGAGAATATGTTTCTTACTTTTAGCTATTTTGAGCTACTTTGAATATAAACCGTAATCTAAAACATGAAATATTAAATAAAATTGAATACATGGTCCCATTTAGTTAGAAAACAAAGATAGGAAAGATCAATGAAGGTATTCCGATTATTCTTTCATTATTTGTAAACCTGTTTTTTTGGAATATTGTAATTTTATATTGTAGATTATTTGTAATTCTTAAAGGACTGTTAGAAAAGTAACCCAACGAAATCATTATTCGAGACAATTTAATATTGAACTGTGATATAGTTTTATTAGAAATTTTTATTAGAAATAACATAACAAATACACAAAAGCTTATTAAATTCTCACTGTCTCTTATAAAATTATTTTTTTTAATTTATTGAGCTTAAAAGCTTTAAATACAATTAGTCATAAAAAGAAGCCGAAATCATTTGCAGAAAATAATTGTTGGGATATCACAGCATAGATTTCTACTTGTTACTATTACTGCTTTTATTATTATTTCAGTTTTTGTTTTTCTTTTGTAAAATATCTGAATACCTTAAATATTTTTTAAATTTATTTTTTGATATTTTGTATTTTATGGAAAGATATTTTAAAATATATTTCCAGTTTATTGCTATATTATTGTAACATGTGCGTTAAATTTAAGCGATTTTCTAATCATACGTTTGAAACATAGACGCCATACAACATATATCCAATTACAGAGGTACTATAAATTTACATGGATAATTTCATTTTATAAATAAGGCAAAAATAGATAAGTGTTTGTAATCTTTATTTGTAGAATATTTGTATTAACGAATACTTATTATTGTGTTTATTTAATTCTCTTTCTTAGTGTACAAAAATGTTTATTTATAAGAATGATTGATGGGTATTTTAATATCGTGCATATTCAAATGATAAACTGATATTAAGAAAAAACAGATGAAAACAATTTAAATTATTGCAAACACTGATAATAAAACAACTGTTTGCCATTTAATGCCCTTAAGGAGAAAAACGTTTTTTTTGTAGGTTTAATTTAGCATATTATGCTTCATATAATTGTCAGTCTACTAAAATAAACAAAAAACATAGTTGGGTTAAATATAATATTTGAGCAATATTATTACGAAAATAAATTCTATAAACTTTTCATGTATCTGTAACACTAAAATATTGCCGTGATTCGTGTAGGCATGGCATGAGCCAACATAGTTACAAAATCATTACCTACGATATACTGAACTACCAGTGTTTTATACTTACTGTAAAACAAAGATAAGATTTTGCTACATTTTCTATTCCCAACTTCATATTTACAGCAGTCCTGTCTACAGTTTCTAGCTTATATCTTGTAAGACAAATTTAAAAATACCTAGATTTAAAAAAAACAGTCTGATTTCTATATTGAGTTTTTCAACAATTATCAATTTATTTTTCAATTCTGCCAACATCAACAACATGAAAGTTTTGACATTTAGTTTTGACGCATTCGTAATATTTGAATTAGCAATTTTTACAATGAAATTCAATTTCGCACGAATATCGTATTAAAATAATTTAAATCAACTACAAAAATAGTGGTTCCGTTAAAATTATATTTCGTAAAATTCGTGATATTTTCAGGCAACCTAATCTTCCTTCTGAGTTAGACATTAAAAATTTGGTCGTTAAATTTGAGCCAACGGGCTCGATACAAAATGTGCGAACACCAACACGTTTTCCACCTGGTCGCTCAAATAAAAGCAATGCAGCTGTGTTTCACAGTGTTGAAGCAGATCCAAGATTTGTCAATTCCTCGTCATTTTTTCAGACGAAGCCCATTTTCACTTGCCTGGGTATGTCCACAAGCAAACTAGACTTCTGAAAATCCTAGGACGATTATTGAGAAGCTTTTGCATGCTCAAAGCGAAGATGACGCTGGAAATGTGGTAACGGCCAATGGGTCACGCTATTATAAGAAGGTTAGGTTAATTATGGTTTCAACAGGAAGCTTGAAGGTTATTGCAAACAAAATTTTCCAATAGCATAATTTAACGGCAATCAGCATTTAAGTAGTCAGCCAGATCATTTAATAGCATTGAATTATTTATAGGTGGCTATGTTAATGGCAGAGACTATACGGAGCCAATCGAATTGATTATAGACTTAAAACCGCCATTTTACCAAAAAGTGATTAAACATTTTTATTAAAGAATCAACATCTGTCAGCGTGGTCGAGGTGGATATATGCCAGATATAATTTTTCATTCATAATTGTCAAATTTTTCTCTTTAATTTTTATTTCATTTCAGAAAACAAACTTCTTGTTGAAAAACCCTTTATATTAAATCTTTTGCGTTTTTAAGTTGGAAGAGAATTTTCAAAATACCATAATATAACCGAAATTTTTTGGCTGCGCACAGCTTTTTTTTTTTTTTTAAAGAGAAGTAACACTCAGGCAGCAACAATGCCTATTTAGTCAAGTACCGTGCTACATTCTTTAGGAAAGAGATAGAGAATAGCTGAAACAGGTGGTGAAAGTAGAAGGATAGTCGGAAATTAACTGCTGTATATAAGACAGCACAGCGACCAGTGACTATGCCTTCATCGCTGAGCAGCCCCACCGACAGTCAATTTTTATTTTTGTAGTGAAAAAACCAAGGTCTTCGTTGGGAATCGAACCCACAACCCCCATATTTACAAGCTAGTACACTACCTACTAGCCTACAGGGGCAAGCTGCGCACAGCTTGTTTTTGTGCAAGATATTTGTTTAATTAAAATGTGTAACTCAAGGTGTTCTTATCGATTTTTAGTTTAAATTCAAATCAAAAACAATTCCTAACATCTTCAGGGTAGCCACTTAAGACTAAAAGCGCCAATTACATTTTTAAAGCATCCAATATAAATGATCGTGATATATAGTTTTCGAAAACATATTTATGCGACCATATCAAACCATACTTTGTTTAATGGCAATTTCGAGATGGATTCCTATTTTACTATAATGAATTAAAATATATAGCCGTATTATTTTGGAAAGTATTAGTTGCGATTTACTTCTTTAAACATTCAAATCGTATTATTTCTGGTGTGGCTTCAGGGATATATTCAGTCTATTTTTTTTACCTTTTCCCTAGATACACTCTTTAAATCCTTTGCTACATTAACCAGTTGAGTAATCATATAACCTATATCCTTCTATTTAAATAAATCACCCTGACATTAATCAACAAAGTGCAAATATAAACAAAAAATATCCCTTTTTCTTTATATTCTTTGTTATTTTATATTACTTTCTACTTTCCCTTTTTGCTCATTTCTTTAAATTAATATCAAGTTATACGAAAGTCTTGTTTTACAAATACTCTTTAGTATTTGGAAAGAAAAAAATGTGTAGCGTTTCAATTTATTTGTTTGAATTTTATTCTAAATTATTCATGTTCTTAAAACACATTCATTTTATTTGCTTTTTTCACTGATTGCTATTTAAAAACAAAAAGACTTTGCAGTACTTGCAAGTCTGCAAGTATAAAGTGGTTCCAGCTGATTTTCATTATTTCACTCACAATTTACACAACAAAAATAACGTTAAGTTGCTTTAAGTTTAATTTTTTTGAGGTCAAGCTTTTTGTGTGTGTTTTTTTATACATCAGCATTTAGTGTTGTAGAGCAAAATCTATAGTGGGCAGCAAGTGCTTGCAAATGTGTGTTTAACAATAGCTAAATAAATTCTTTTTCTGGTATTTTTTCATTATTTTTTTTTTATCCATTTTAAAATCAATTCTTGGGTATTTGAGTTTGAATTGTTATTTTTAGTTTCACTTCATAACATACGGCTAAAACCAATTCACCCATTTATTTTGTATTCGAATAATTTTAAAAAATTTTTCTTTACAGGTTATTGAACATTTGCCCTTGACGTGGTATAGAATTTAAATTATTGAAATTACTGCACTCAGATTTGTGTTAAATTAAATTGACTAGATAAGGAAGAATTTCTGTTGTACTTAAATGCAATATTTCTTTTTTATATTATTAGTTTCCATTTTCTAATTAAAAGAATTTTTAAAGGATACTACTGAGAATTTAAAGAAGAACGACCAGAAATCTATAAGTAGAAATATGATATATTAGAAAAATAAACGGGTATAGTTATGTAGCGCATGTTGCTGTCCCAAAGTTACACAAACAAGGAAAAACAAAGGATTCACTAAAAATTTGTATACGAATTTAGCTCACATTACATAAAGAACCATATAAGCCATGTATATATCAACGATTTACTATTTTAATGTAGATTAAATTCTTAAAAAATGGCATCCTTTATTTCAGAACAGAAAATAGTCTGGTTGATGGAACAATCCACCCTTTTTTGTTAACCGGCTGCTTAAGCAAAGCAGAACAACTACAACGCTTCTGTGAGCTTTTTTTCTATTACACTTAATTTCAGTAATTTAACCAGTTAAGATCTTGCTGGGATTCGAATTGATAATCTTCTATGCTGTTTATCAAATCAACAGGCATCTCAACCAGCACATTCATGACTGTAGCTAACAAAACTGTTAACTGTTTATCTATTCATTATCTTTACCACCAAATATATTCACACAAAGTTACTAAGTAAATGTTTCTTTAAATAGTTTTAAAAGTCCAAAAACTATTGATTTCGCTTAAAAAACTGCTTGTGTTCAAAAATTTGAAAAAAAGAAACCGTTTTTCCTTTAATATAAAAGAAACCTATTTCTTTTTATACTAAATCTATTTTTGACATTAAGTGTTTTACATTTTGATACACGTATGAGTACAGGTAAAGAGGTAAAAAAATAGAAAATAAATTTTTAACTTAAATGATGATATGCACACATATAAATTCATGTACATATGTCGAACTGATACGGCATGTACCTACAACTGGAGTATTTGAAAATAAAAGGTAACAGTGTGTGAGTGTTTGTACACGATATAAAGCAATTGCGTCTATTCAGGTTTTCCTTTGCTGTTAACAACTAGTGTTAAATAAAGCAAACTGTCACTTACAGTTGTTCAAAAGAAGACAAAAAAGCAAATATTCTGCTTAAAGCAACTACTACTAAGCCACTAACAGTTAAACTGCAGTACTGCCACACATTTAGACAAGCCCACAAAAAGTTATATTTCACGAGGGAGTCTATAGTTGCGCTAATGCTATGAAATGAAGAAGAAAAGGCTGGCAGTCTTCGAAAATATTTTAAATTGAGAAAAATGTTAAAAAGAGAAACGGATGTAGAGATCAATTTTCATAATAATAATAATTTTCATAAAAAACTTTAGATTATAGAAGATGATTTAAATTTTTATTGCATTACGAAGCGAAAAGTTCCCAAATTATAAAAGCAAAATGATATCTGGCAAATGTCCACCAGGACCAAGCTGACGGATGTCGCATCTTTCATCAAAGTTTTTTATCACTTTTTGCCAAAATTGCGGTCCTATTTCGTTAACCACATCACGGATTTTTAGTTTAATGGCAGAAATTGATTCCAATGCTCCGTCCTTAACATAGCCCCACAAAAAATAATCTTGTGGTATTAAATCACTCGATCCTGCTGGCGGCTTAACTGCTGATTGTCGAGAAATTATGTAATCGGAAAATTTGGTTTGCAATAAATTGATCATTTCATCGCCACCATCCTGTTGAAATTACATATTAGTGATATCCACGTCTGAGTAGTTAGCATCTCGCGATAGCAAGATCCATTGACCGTTACCGCACCTATAGACCACATGGCGCATCATACAGTGACACGTTTAACATGCAAAGGCTTCTCAATAATCGCTCTAGGATTTTCAGAACCCTTTGCTTCGTTTGAAAAAAATATTTTTTTAGAAAAACCATTCGGTTGTTCCTAAATGAATCGAGCGAATCTACGACGAAGTGAATGTCGGATTCACTTCCTGCACCAGTTAATTGTTGTAAGGCTTCAAAGTCAAATCCTTGCCCAAAATTCTCCATGTAGTGCTTCTGAATAACCCCAATTGGTGCAAACGTCGAGGATTTGAGTAGTTTGCTTCACCACTGTGGCTTAGTGCTGTACTATTTTCAGTTGAACGCCGCGGCCAAACACGCGTTGGTATGGGCACATTTTGTATCGAGACTGCCGATAAAAATTAACGACCAAATTTTTAATAGCGGTCTCAAAAGAACGATTATGTTGTCTGAAAATATCACGAATTTTACGAAATGTATCTTTAACAGTATCACCATCTTTATAGTGGATTTTAATCATTTTAATGCGACTTTAGTGTGAAATTTAATTCATATTGTAACATTTGCCAATGTATCTACTAAGAAAATTATCATGTTGCTGGATTTGCCACAATTGAAAAATAAACTTCTTGTTAAAACTTGATACTTGGGGCTTTTCACTACTTCAAATACAGCAGTTTTGTTTATTAACGCATCCACTCAAACAAAAGTGAGCTTAATTGCTAAACAAATATCGGTTTTGAAAATCATAATATTTTGGGTCCAATTTACAAAATTTGAAAGCGTGGTTCAGGCGTCAGTCAATTCATGTTGATATACCTAAACAAACTAAACATAAATCACTTGACGATTGTCTGTACATAGTCGCCAACGAAAAAAGTGCTGCCAACCTAAAGATCTTAAAGATAAACTAATTAATTTGATAACGGATGACAAAACCTAAAATTTTTTTCGAAATTCATATAAAAAAGTATTTGCATTTTACCCACTGAATGATGCTAACTTGGTCAACGATTACCATCAGGCTTTTGTTTAGGAAATGTAGAAAACGTTTGGTCATATTTTTGTATGTGTTATTTGAATATTTTTTAATCGCCTTATAGTTTCATATTTATTTATTTTTAATAGAAATCCTATTCAGTAGCCTGTGGACCTTGTGAAACTTGTTGCAATATATACGAAAGATCAGGTATTATATATCAGTGGGGGCTAAGTGGACTACTGGAGGATCAGAATGGGTCTAACCGTGTCATTCGACGGAATTAAAGAAGTGACGGTATTAAAGAAGTGATCGATACAATGCTGTAAACCCCAAAAATTCCGTGTTAAGTTCATACTTTTTAGGTTATAGTGCTTTGTTTTATTAATAAACATGAGGGGTAACGCAATTATTAAAAAATGTTTACCGAAAAATGATTTATACATCAAATCGATATTTTCTATCTGGTAAAATGAATGTAGTTTTCGGTAAAATTGCCCAAAGAACCCTTAGGGTTACTATGTATTACAAATTCCACAACTGGACTTAGTAAAAATTGTAGCATAGGAAATTAAAAAAAATACAAATTTGTTTTGAAAAAAAAAATTAATTAATGAAATTTATTTGCAAAAAAAAAAAAAAAATAAATAGCAGATACATTAACAAATATGAAACATTTAATAAGTGGATCAATAACAAAAATAAAGTCAAACAATATTTAACAGTTGAAAAAAATTTTGGCGTTTGGTTTCATAAAACAAAATAAAGCGCTAAAAGTTTTGCTCATTAAAAATAAAAACTAATAAATCAACTTAATTTAAGCGAAATAAAAAAGATATTGATTCAGTATTTTTTATAATTTTTTTTTTGAGTTCTAACTTTTAATTTTATCATTAAAAATTATATTAATTGAGGCAATTAATAAAGTTTCTGGTTTCGTTTAAACTTTTTCTTTTAAAGGATAAATTTACGAATATGATGCAAAACGAAAATACTATTTGTAGCTATTCATAAAAACGGGTGAAGGAAGTTTTTAATTAGTTGCTTTACTTTGCTCACAATGAACTTAAGAGTGTTGCAAGTACATTTACGCATATAAAAAAGTGAATTTATTTGAAATAATGTGGAAACAAGAGAACTGATTTGAACAGGAAAGCTACAGTTGAATACCTTTTAAAACATCTTTAATTTCTAATGTATTGCTGAGTGCTTCATTTTGGTTGTTACTTTAAGTGCATTGTTAACGTGAGTTTATAAAAACAATTAAAGGCAATCAAAATATTACTTTTAATACCAAGGAGATAGGATGTGTTTTATTTAGGCTCTTTCTCACAACTTTCCAAAATATCTGCTAAGATTTTATATCTTACGAACTCTGAAATATTTGTTTATGTATCAAGCCACTAGACCTGTTAAGATTTGGTGTTAATAGATAAAACGCAAATAGTATTTTCAGCAAAAAAAATTTCGTGCATTTGTTAAAGACTCAAATGTTCAAATGTAGAATCTGATCCCAGACTTACGTTCAAGATTATAAACCATTGAGTTTCAAGCATTATTTTCTGTGCATGCTTTTCATATTGTGTAGTGGAACCAATTCATTTTAGGTTAACATTTCCAAAAAGCTGTTCTTCAACAAGACAGCAACCCAAAATATATGAGCAGAAGAAATGCACATCAGTGGTTTATTAACTAATTATAATATTAAACTATAATATTAAATCTAAACGACCTAAACGCGATACAGACATGTACAAAAGCATCTGTATGTCAAAACTTACTAACAGCAAGTATCTACGTGCTGTAGTGAAGGAATATTAAAAGATAATTCCTCAAAAACAGATGTGAAGACTTATATGACTCCATGCCAAGAGGTTGCTTCTTCGTAATTACCACTTAAAACCTGCAGCAAAAATTCTTACTTTATCATGAAATGTTATTATATCGGGTTTTTTAACAAGAAGATTGTTTTTCAATTGTGGCAATACCAACAACGTATTTGTAGCATTTGTATTGACACTTGTTTCAATGAATTCAATCTCGCACGAAAATCGCTTTCAAATAATTAAAATCCACTACGAAAATGTTGGTTTTGTTAAAGCCACATTTCTAAAATTCGTGATATCTTCAGACAACATATTCGTCCTATTGAGACCACTATTAAGAATTCGGTCGTCAAATTTGAGTCGGTAGGCTCGATACAAAATGTGCGAACACGAACGCGTGTTCGATAGGGTCGCTCAACTGAAAGCAGCAAAGCCGTGAGCTACAGTGGTGAAGCAGATCAAAACTTCTCAACTCGTCGACATTGGAAAAAATTGGGGTTATCCAAAAACACCACATGGCGAATTTTGCGTAGGGATTTGACTTTGAAGATTTTAAAGTTTAACTGGTGCAGGAATTGAAGCCGACCGATCATTCACATCATCGTAGATTCGCTCAATTTATTCAGTAACAACAGGTTGGCTTTTCTAAATAAGTCATTTTTATGCCGAAGTATATTCTTACTTGCCAGGGTACGTCAACAAGCAAAATTGCGATGCCTTTGCATGCGCATGATTCGCTTTTTCGAATATGAAGTTGGAAATGCGGTAACGGTCAATGGATAGCGAGATGCTAAAAACTCAATTTTGGCCTATTATTGATGACGTGGATATCACTGACATGTGGTTTCAACTGGATGGTGCAACATGTCACATAGCCAATGAAACGATCAATTTATCGCAAACCAAAATTTCCAATCGCATAATTTCACGACAATCAGCAGTTTAATGGTCAACCAGGTCGTGTGTTTCAACACCACTGGGTTCTTTTTATGTGGGGCCTTGTTAAAGTCAGAGTATATACGGAGCCAATCGAGTTCATTCCGGTCTTAAAACTCAAAAACCCTGATGTGATTAACGAAATAGGACGGCCATTTTATCAAAAAGTGATTAAAACTTTGATTAAAGAATTGGTATATGTGAGCGTAATCGTATTGGACATTTGCCAATACGATTACGCTCTCAAAAAAAGTTCAGCTCTCTGAAAAGCTGAACTTTTCTCTTCGTACTATAATATTTCTCTTCGTAATAGAACAAAAATTTGAATCAACTTAATCCAAATATTTTTTTTTAGAAAATGAACTTCTTGTTGAAAAACACTTTATTTTGCAAAGTTGCAAGTTATTTAGAAAATGTCAAATAAATATTAAAGATAATTTTTTTTGCTTGAAAATAGCACAATTACCTCCGTAATTGGGCTTTGGTGTGTGCAAACTTAGTAACTTCATTCTATTGGTATAGTTTTTGATTTAGTTTTACCTGCGTGGAACGACTTATTTCAATATACAGTTCTGAGCATGATGCTGTTCAATAGCATGATTGCTTTAGAAACAGTGATACTAATAAAAAACCTTGACCTAACCTAACTCTGCCAGAGGAATATTTTCATGTTTTTCTTTAGTAATCAAAAAATAATAAAATTTTATGGCGGTTGTAGTCATAATGACTAAAAAAGTTTGCTATAATCGGTTTAATAATAAACATCTACGTCTGACAACATTGATTTGGGCTATTAAGAGAAAACTTTTTAGTAGCGATATTATTACCATGAAATATTAAAATTTGTTATATAGCTGAATGCAGCGTTCCAATTTTCTAACATCTCATATTCCAAAAATAAAATAAACCTCAGTCGTAATTATATAAAATTAATTGTTTAAGTTATCTTTTATAGCCCTTATTTATCTTTTATCCTACAATAAAATAATTATTACTACAAAGTGTTTGTTGGTAGCTAATAGAAACTCTTGCAAGTAGTCTCAAAGTAAAGTAATCTAAATAAATACGCTTTCATTAATTTTTATTCATAAGAGGAAATTTTATAAAAAATTTTTCGCTACCAAATAGGAAGCGTTTCCGCGTGGTTATATTTCATTATTTCCTTGATGTTGCTCCATATTGTTGTATACCTTCTTTTTTATTTGTACAGGCATTCTATGGCTTATTTTTTATATCTTCTTTATTCGTTTTATTTTATTCCGTTTTATTTTGTTACTACTGTATTTCATACAAAAAAAAAATAAACCAACAGTTGCATCGTGATAATTGCTCGCACGTTATATTAGTTAATTTAGTAAATGAAGGTTTGGGAGGCCTCTAACAAGACTTGCATTTGCTATTTATTATCTTATGGTTCCGTAAGTTACAGGTGATCTTTACAGGAGATATAATAATATAACTGCAAATGCTATAACTTTAAAGCTGTGACGAAGGTGAACTTTTGGCAGATACGTCAAATTAGGATACTGTCAGTAAATCTATGTGCGCTTTGGCGATAAGTAGAAAGAAAGCTTTAAATAAAAGGGTGTCGCAAATATGGCGTGATTTTCTCTTTCAGGGACATTGGATGGACGCTAGACAAGCAGTAATAAAAAGTACAAAAATTCAAAACAGAAATAAAATATGAAAAGGCTTCTTATGGTGATATGATTTAAACGTATATTACTTTAGTTTTTATATAGTAGTAGGCAGGCACTTAGAATTTACACAGAATAATAAATCAATTTATTAATAAAATATATTTAAAAAAAAAATAAATAATAAACTTAAAAATTCAATTATATGAAGGGCGTGATTTTAACAAATATGGCCATATCTTTTATCCCCTTAAAGGCGAACGAACCAAGTTTCCGCACGATATGTACTGATATGTCTGATTTAAGGATAAATGAAGCTAAAATTAAATTAAGGGGTTTCCAATGGCACCGCGGTTTTGGCTTGTATTGTTAATTTTTTTTTTGCAATAAATTAAAAAAAAATAACATAGAAAATTAAAAGATTTCTTATACATAGTGCGTAACACTTTGTGTGTGATTCTAAATCACTATAAGCAAATTTATTGTATAATTCTTTATCTTTGTAATAATAATTAAAAATTTTTAAAACTTTTCTTTTTTTGCAGTTTTTTCAATTTCCTTTTTCTTCCTTTTAATTATATTTTGTAAATGAAAAACACTATTGTAAACCAAAAAGATTACACTATTAATTAACTTTCAAAGAGCAAAATGTGAAATAAAATATAAGAAAGCTAACGAAAACACAGTAACTGCTTTTTAAAGTAATAAAATTGTTCATAAAGAAGAAAGGAAATGAAGTATTTTATGTACAAAAGTCATAATGTTGATGTTAATCTATTTATTACTGTAAACCACTAAGAATTTTATTACAAATAATAATTTGTTTCTTTAATAAAAATATGAAAAACAATAATAATAAATTGCCTTAGTGTAGATCAGTAACATGCAAAAATTAATATTATTAATAAAAAATATTCATTACGATTATGATTTTAACGTTCAGCCTTGTCTGAAATAAGTTTTGTAGAACGAATATTTATGAAGAATTGAGATTTAGTATCATCTCTTTTTAAATTCAATTATTACAAAAAAAAAATACAAAAAAACAGTACCGAAGTTCTTGACGATGACGTGCTTTCTATAAAACTAGCAACAGTGCTACTACGGCTATAGCACAGCTTAGACGTCTGTAAATAAATAGTGTATATAATCGGTTATTTTTTTAAATGCGAGACCTCGTAAATAAGTCCGTAACTTTTTGAATTTCCCTCCACAATTTGTACATATTTACGTAACGGCACAAAGCTTGTGTATATTGCGTAGATCAACCTCAAAAACACTAACATCAACGGCTAGCAAATACAAACTAAGTAACGCAGCTTATTCATATATAGACAGGAATCAACTGACAGTTGCCTGTTGACAGGAATAATGCTGCCAATACAATTCAACCAGTCACTGACTTGTGTTTAGCCACGTTATACGTTAATTCAGTGCAGATATATCACGTTATTATGTTGTTGAAAGAAAAATAGAAATTTGTGTGCAATAAAAGTGTTGTCCTTAATTTCATATTAAACAATGAAGATGCCTATATTTATGTGCGATAATATTAATGGCTTTGATATATCTAACCCCAATGACGTAATCCTTCTTACTCACTTTGGCCTAGGCCGAGTATTTTTTGTCTCAGTACAATGTATTTTAGATATTATGTGACATAAACATCATTCATCAAACTAAGCAGTTACGTTAAGAAATGTGAAATGATCTTACAATCAGCAACAATAAAGTTGATAAGAACAAAGTTTGCATGCAATGAAAACGTTTTTTCTATATAAATTATAAAATCATGGTAAGCCAAAAGAAATACGTCAGTTGTTCTCACGGAGGCCTTGAACTTGTCTATCAATTCATATTCTACGTAAATTTTTAGCTTCAGCGCATTATGATTCAAGAAATATTATCAAATACGTAAAATCTAAATAAACAAATGAATTTCTTCTATTTTTTTGTCTCCCCCCCGGGGGCACATTTATCGGTCTTTATAGAACACTTGACTATCTAGACCTGTGATGCTGGGGGTATAATGGAGCCCAGTCCCCTGAAGGCAGCAGGGGTCAACTGGAAGCTCCACGTTATTTCCAGGGGAATCAGTAAGCCCCAGAGTTTCTGCTATCTCTTTAGTCTTTTAGCTGTTCCTCTGTCTGATTATTAGGGTTGGCCGTTCGGAAGTATCGTGGTGGTTGTGGTTTCGCAACCCCATACAGGTGTTGTTTTATGGTGGCCAGGATCATCTAACGTTTAATATCACCTATCTGGTGAATGATCCAGATCCAGTCAGCATGCTAGTCATGTATTGTGGACAGGAGTTGGATAGTCTCCAGATCTTCAGCAAGGAGTAGTGGAAAGACAGATGTAAATCTTATCACGAAATACATTTTTGTCAGAAGGAAGACAAAGAAAAAGAAGGTCACATTCATCGAAATCATGGCCCCTATGAAAACAATATTTAATTTATTTTTTGCACTTATTTTTGTTACCGGCTAATTTGTTAATTGTTATAATTTATTTAAAATTTTTATACTTGTAATTGTAGCGGTACTTAAACTCAAAATGCCTGCTTATTGCTATTTGATTTAAAAGTTGTTGTTTTCCTACTTTTTGCCATAACCGACACGCTACTACAAATTGTAATATTTTTTGCTTTTCTTTCCAGATATCACAGTTCCAAAATTAAGAATATTTTTATTAATATCACATGACCTAAAAACACTCTTTAATTATTTGTATTATTTGTTATGGTATGCTCACACATAGAGGGCTACTATAGACCGACAGACGGACAGACATTATAACGAAAAGAATTAGTTTTTACTTTTTAGGCAAAAAACCAAAATATATAGTCAGACTGAATACATTAACAACACTAAAAATTAATAGAAATTGTTGTGATTTTACATTTCTTTTTTTGACGCAAAAATTTTACAAAATTAATATATTTTTAGTAATTTATTATTAAAGCACTAGGTCTGTTTTATAAACAAAATTTAATCCTTATTTTTTATATTATTTTTCAATATTTCGTCAAACCATTGGTTGGCATCTTATGAAAATTTTTAAAAATGTTTCTCAATACTATGTTTTTGTATAAATTTTTTTTTTTCATTTTATCTGTTCTTTCGCAGTATTGCTTGAAAATAATTCACACTTAATCAATTTGGCTTGAGATATAAGATTCTTGAGTTTTCTGTACAAAATTTGATGTAAAATCCACTGATGATCTATATGAGCAGTAGTGGAATGGCCATATAGATAATTAAAATGTATTACTGTAAGGAAAACATATCTACAAAGATGATTTTTTAAGTTTTAAAAGAAAACAATTATCTGTAAAAAGGTAAACGAGACGACCCACTGTGCATTTTACAAACTGTGTACTTTTCTAAGAAATCTTGTCTGCTCAAGAAAAAGCAACATGCTTCTAAAAAATTCTATGAAATAACAACCACAGAAAACAACTACAACAACTAACACAGAACAAAAACAAAACTCACAGCTAAGTAGGCGTCTAAACTAAATTACCATGACAAAAACAATATGGTGTAATATTAAAGAAGAATATTCTTGAATATGCAAGAACCTCTTAATTAATTCAAGTTAAGTTATCGTTGAGTAAAGACAACAAAGTTACCATCGTGTTTGTTGTGTGTACATTGAAAGTAAATAAAACGTTTAATTTAATTTAAAACTCTAAAGTACTGTGTTATTTTTTAACAATAAAAGTACTCAATATAACAAAACGTTTATTAAAAGGAACGTTTGTTAAAGGAAAAATATATATGCTTTTATATCTTTAATAGAGTACCTTTCCCAAAATTTTCTAATTTTAAATTATATTTGTTTTAATTTAACTCAATTCGGTTATTATTTTTTTTTTTTTGATACATTTTAATACAATTTTAAGATTTAGTTTAGCAGAGTTGAGTTTATAACTTAACGAAATGGCCAAAATTTTAGATTAAATTTTAAGTAAATAAATATTGGAAGAAAATTAACATTTTTATGACATGGGTGCGACCATTATTCCTACAGTAAGAGCAACTAGAGTGCCTTAAGCAACTTTTTGATTTATGTATATATTTGTTACTTGCAGTTTTCAGGTATTAAAATATATTATCCTTAAAGAAAAATCTTTAAAAATGTTTAACAATATTCTTGCAAAAACACAGGTAGCTGCATGAAAAATACATAACATTTTAAGTTAATGTAGTTATTAGAATACAACCGAAACCGTTTCGTTTTTAAACGAATTTTATTGTAATTTTATTTTACCTTTCATTTAAATAAAATATTACTCCTAATAGGAGTTTTATGCAAATTTTATATAAATATTTCATGTAAAAATATTGCAAACAAAGTAGTTAAAATAAATGGTCACTTAAATTTAACACTGGTATTTATTAAAATAGCTAGATGTGTTGTAGTCAGAGGTGTGCTGCTTGTTGTTGAGTATTTTTTTTTTTTACTTATTTGTTTTTTGAAGTAATAAGTCTAAATTTGTTTTCATTTGCACTAACTTTCAAGAATAATTTGGATTAAACGTTCATTAAAATTACATCTTTAGAGATTTATGAAAGTGTCTACATTGTAAGCATTTTTATAAATCTTATAAATGGCACATGCACGTGAGCTAAGCTAATAATTTTATAATAATAAAAACGTAATGAGCACCCTTTATGAAACGTTGAAAAATTGCTCACAAAATTATAAACCATATTTAATATTATGTATTAAACTGTAACCGACGATATGAAAGATATCATTTAGTTAACCGAAACATATTAATATTGTTACGTGAATTCCTTTTTATAAACGTTTTGCTATTTTGAGTGTTTTTATTGCAAAATAAAACTGGAATACTCTAGAGTTTTAAATAAATTAAACGATTTATTTACTCTGTTAATACATAGTTTTCTTACTTTGCCATTGTCTTAATTCCTTTAGAAAATTCAGCTTATTTTAAAGTTCATTGTATTGCACACTTTATTTTTGTTAATAATTGTAACTTAATTCTTATGCCTTTTTTATGCTTATTTTAAAGTTTATTGTATTGCACACTTTTTATTTTTGTTAATAATTACTTAATTCTTATGCCTTTTTTACGGAACAGCTATTCAGCTTATTTTAGAGTTCATTGAATTGCATACCTTTTATTTGTCTTATTCACAATTGCAACTTGATATTTTTTGGTGGTTTTAGAATTTTTAACTTTGATCAATTACGCTTATACAGTAATTCATAAGTTTCAAGGTTATTTGTTTGGCAAAAATATGGTTCAATGTACTGTTAGTTTATAACAAAATATGATGTAGGAATATTTTTTATAGCAAATTATGCAAATATTTTCTTGTCAAATTAGTATATAAGTTGGAAAAATTTATCAATAAAATGACTTTGTTCCCTTATTTTGAAAGTGTCACAAGGCTTTTCTTTAAGAGTAAGCAACACAGTTTCAAGTGCTGTTGTTGTATCAAACCACCAAATTCAATATAGTTCAAGTGCTATTATTGAACATCTTCTAGCAACACAGTTCAATTATTGTTGTTGCTAAAACCCACATTCAGTCCAATATAGTTTAAGTGCTATTATTGGACAACTCCAGTTACTCAAATCCAGTCCAATCTAGTTTAAGTGCTATTATTGGACAAATCCTGTTGATTGCATTCAGTTCAATAAGGTTTATGTACCTTTATTGAACATTTTTTGGTGACCCCGACGTGATCCTGTAACAAGGCACAGGATTCTAATCGACAGAACAGCAAGGCTCAATCAACAATGGCATCATTTGAGGAGCTGGTTCACAAGCAGAAGGAAATAGGAGAACGGATTGAAACAATCATCCGCAACTTCAAAAAGGATTCCGCCACAAGGAAAACTTCTATTGAATATTTCCAAGAGAGGCTTCGAAGGCTGGATAAAGAATGGTCGGACTTCGAATCCAATGACAACAAAATTCGGCTAATGGAAAACATTCAGCTAGATCACAGGTACTTCTCTGAGGACTACTACAATGCCATCATGAATGCCGTACAACAATACAAGGATATCTTTGAAGCGTCTATCCTGAAGGTGTCCCAACCTTTAGCCAGAAACCAAGACGCACTTCCACAGCAGAAACAAGCAGCATGCTCTGACAGAATGGCAACTGATACAGAGCAAGTAATGAAACTCATTCGTAGACAATCTGCAATAATGGCATCTCTTGAGCGTTTGCTACAAGATGATTTAACAAATCAGGATGTGCCAATCGCTACAACACTATGGCAAAAAATTGAAGAAATCCATCTTCAAATATATGAAACATGTGTCGAGCCTGTGAATCAAGGCTACAACATTGATCGATTCATCAAGTTAGAAAACGATGTACGGAAAGCATTGAGATCCGTCAACAACGACACAGCAACTCAACCAAACTCTGGACATACTAATAGGCAGCCAGAGTCTATGCCAATTTCAAAAATTACGTTACCAAAATTTGATGGTAATTATTTAAAGTGGCAAGAATTCTACGACTTATTTTCATCGTTGGTAGTAGACCAACCAATTCCAAAAGTACACAAAATTTGGTATTTAAAAACCCATTTAGTGGGAGAAGCTGCAAATCTTATAAAACACTTCTCTGCCACTGGCGAGAACTTTGATGATGCATGGACAACCATAGTAGATCGCTACCATAACAAGAGGCTATTAGTCAGGAAGCTGATACATGAGCTGGTTGATGCTCCAACTAAAACGACAGCTGACAACTATAAATCATTCCACGACAAAATCCAAGAGTGCCTCCTATCCCTCAAAAATCTAGACATTGACACGTCATCGTGGGATCCACTTTTGCTTCATGTACTACTCAAGCGATTAGACCAAACCACTCGCCTACAATATGAGCAATCCTTATCACAACCAAGAGAGGTTCCAACAATTAAGGAATTTTTAAAATTTTTAGAAAGGCATTTTCAGTCCATGGAATCAATGACTGAAAAGGGTGCACAATCCAAGTCAAGAGTGTGCACTTCCATAACATCAAATCATCAAGTCAGCTCTAACTGCATTATGTGCAAAAGTGGAAACCATCCTTTATTCGCGTGCAAAATATTCCTTCAACAACCACCTGCATTAAGACTTCAATTGGTTCAGAAACACAAACATTGTGTGAACTGTCTAAAACCTGGTCATAATGCACAGGCGTGCAAACTTAGAAGTTGCATGAAATGCAGTAAAAAACACAACACTCTACTGCATCTCGAAGGTGCCAATCATAATCCAGCAGCACCAGTATTAAAAGGTCCACATAATCATAATTCAGAAGAAAATAGCACTCAACGGTCAGTAGCATCAGCCATCAGTACAACACCAATGAATCAAAACGCAGCATCGCTTGCCGCATCCAACCACTCTCAAACAAATAGCTACATTCTTCTTGGCACCGCAATGGTCAAAGTCCAATCAAACAGTAGGATGGTCCAATGCAGAGCAATCCTTGACTCAGGATCACAGCTAAATATCATCAGCGAACGACTAGTCAAACGTCTTGGAATTTCACCAAAACCAGCTGCAATACGCCTCAGCGGCATCGGCTCAACAAATACCAGAGTACAACGTCGAGTAAACATAGTATTACAATCACGCATCAACAACTTTAATACTCGACTAGAGGCTGCAGTCCTACCGCAGATCGTGACTCCTCAACCATCACAATCAATCAATATTGAGCAGTGGCCAATGCCGAAAGATATAGTGCTTGCCGATCCAGAATTCAATCGTCCTGACAAAATTGATATTTTACTGGGTGCAGAATTTTACCACCAATTAATGTCAGCAGGACAGATCAGACTAGGACATGATTTGCCAACTCTCCAAAACACATTATTGGGTTGGGTTATTGCCGGCAAGGTAGGAGGACATAAACCATCAGCTGCAGTGTGTGGCATGTGCACAGAAGACGACGCCAATCTCGAAGATGCCATTGCTCAACTTTGGGATCTGGAAAATTTAAGTCAGGTTGACAAAATCTCATCAACCTCAGAAAAGTACTGCGAAGATCATTTTGCCCAAACACATACAATCGACAAGAGTGGAAGATTCATGGTAAAAATTCCATTTTGTGATGACCCTAATACATTGGGAGAATCACACCACGTTGCATTCAACAGATTTCTTTCGCTGGAAAGACGTTTAGCCAAGGCACCTGAAATAAAAATACAATACACAAACTTTTTGAAAGAGTATGAAGCATTGGGTCATATGACACAAATAAATGGGAATTCCATTTCATCTCCAAATTATTTCATCCCTCACCACTGCATCCTTAGACCGGAAAGTGCTACAACAAAACTTCGAGTGGTCTTTGATGCTTCTACAAAAACTTCAACTGGTACAGCCCTGAATGATATAATGCACATAGGACCTACCGTGCAAAGTGAGCTCTTCTCCATACTACTTCGCTTCCGTTTACCGCGTTTTGTCTTCACAACTGACATAGAAAAAATGTATAGGCAATTTATCATGCATCCGGAAGATAGGAAATTCCAAATCATCATCTGGAGGGAAAACCCAACAATGCCAATTAAATATTATCAGCTAAACACCATCACATATGGAACTCGTTCGGCACCATATTTAGCAACAAAATGTCTACAAACAATTGCTAAATCAAGTACAGCGAGATATCCGTATGGAGCGCAGTTCCTGCTGAAAAATTTTTATGTGGATGACGGAATCGGAGGTGCTGATAGCTTACATGCAGCTCTGACAATTCAAACGGAATTAAAACACATACTAAGCCAGCATGGTCTCAAACTACAAAAATGGACCGCAAATCACCAACAGCTACTACAAAACACAGCAGAACAACAACAAGAAGTAAATTTTGACTTTAACAACGAGAACCAAACTGTAAAAACCCTAGGCTTAACATGGATTCCAGCAACTGACAAATTCTGTGTCAAAGTCTGCCTCAGGGATATTAAACACATTACCAAACGCATAGTAAGCTCAGATTTAGCCAGGCTATTTGATCCTTTGGGTTTACTATCACCAATTGTTGTCACCGCCAAAATATTTATCCAAGAACTGTGGCAACTTAAACTAGGCTGGGATGATGAGCTACCAGAAGTCCTTCGCGCCCGGTGGATGACATTTCGTAATGAATTAAAACATATAGACAATCTAAAGTTACCTCGACATATGTTCGAAGGACACATAACATCAAACATACAAATTCATGCCTTTGCAGATGCTTCAGAAAAGGCATATGGTGCTGCGGTTTACATAAGATCAGTCATAAAGAACAATCAAGTAATCGTAAGACTATTATGTGCAAAATCACGTGTAGCACCCTTAAAACATCAAACCCTACCTCGCCTCGAACTGTGTGCAGCATTGTTAGCTGCTCAGTTAACATCAAGGGTTAAAAGGGACTTAAACTTTGAAGACACTCCGACATACTTGTGGACAGATTCAGAGATCGTGTTAGCCTGGATCCAGTCACAATCATCATTATACCAAACTTTCGTGGCCAACCGAATAGCAGCAATTCAAGAATTATCCATCATCGAGCAGTGGCGACATGTGAGATCAAAAGACAATCCTGCAGACGTTTTGTCACGTGGTCTATCCCCCAAAAAATTAATCGAACACCCCCTATGGTTCTACGGGCCCATGCTCCTTTGTGGGCAAAGTGGAGTTTGGCCACAAAAATTCGCAAAGACTGAAGACAGCAGTCATGAGCACGACATGGAGCGAAAAAGGGTTACCCTAGTTACAGCCGCAGATAATACCTCAGTAGATATAATCTACAAAATCAAACACAACGGTTCATTTCAAACACTCCAGAGGGTTGTAGCTTACATGCTACGATTCATCAATCACACAAGAAAGATTAAACAACATAAAGAACCAAACTTAGAGCCCCAAGAATTAGAACAGGCCCTCACACTCATTGTGCGTGTAATGCAACGATCAGATTTTGAAGAAGATTTGAAACATTTAAAACGGCACGGCGAAGTAAGCAGAGGAAGTCAATACAGCAATCTCACACCCTTCTTGGATACTAACGGCATCATCAGAGTAGGGGGACGGTTGAAATCATCAACATTGCCATACGACGCAAAACATCCAATGCTGCTTCCCTACAATGACCCAATAACAAAATTGATAATGCAAATGGCACATGAGAAAAATCGGCACTGTGGGCCTCAAGCACTGTTGTCATATGTAAGACAAAGGTATTGGCCAGTCAAGGGAAAAACAGCGGCACGATCAATTATCCAACACTGCGTACGATGCTCCAGAGCCAAACCACACTTGCTCAGTCAAATCATGGGTAACTTACCGGCAACCCGCGTCACACAAGCCCGACCTTTCATCAACTCCGGTGTTGACTTTTGTGGTCCGCTTTGGATTCATTTTAAATTGCGAGGCAAAAGACCCCAGAAGGCATACATTGCTGTGTTTTGTTGCTTCGCTACTAAAGCTGTTCATCTAGAATTGGTTAGCGACTTAACCACCGAAGCTTTCATGGGAGCACTAAGACGATTCACCAGCAGACGAGGTCATTGTAAAGAGCTGTACTGTGACAACGCAACTAATTTTGTGGGTACAAAAAATCAACTTACAGAATTATCAGATTCGATTTATTCAATTTCGGCCGCTAGTAAGATTAGCAAAGAATGTTCGTCCAGAGGCATAACGTTTAACTTCATACCACCACGCGCACCTCACTTTGGTGGCTTATGGGAAGCTGCCGTCAAGTCAGCCAAAAATCTTTTGATCAAGAGTGTAGCAACAGCATCTTTGACGTATGAGGAACTAGATACCATTGTAATTGAAATTGAAGGCATTCTCAATTCAAGACCAATTACTCCCATGTCAAACAACCCCAATGATCTGGCCGCATTAACACCTGGTCACTTTCTAATTGGGGAACCACTGAACTCCCAGGTAAATTTAAGTTCTAAACAAACAAAGATGAGTCTCTTGACCAGGTGGAAATTGGTTACCTACTTAAAGGATGAGTTTTGGAAGCGTTGGTCACGGGAATACTTGTGCGAATTACAGTATCGACATAAGTGGAAAACGCGAAACGCCAACGTTAAGCCTGGCGATATGGTCATAGTGAAGGAAGACAACACACCTCCCTTGAAATGGCCGTTGGCTAGGATAGTAAAGGTGCATCAAGGGGATGATGGTCTTGTCCGAGTGGCGGATGTTAAGACAGCATCTGGTCTCTGCAGAAGGCCAATTGCAAGGTTAGCACCGTTGCCAGTTCACAGCACAGAGTCCGATGAAACTTCCGATCATGGAGATTTCGATATGGATAAAAACAATATGCCAGAGAATACCAGAAAGAAAAGGCGCATGTCCATGTCTACTAATATGATGACTGCCTTAATCACACTGGTGTTACTACCATTAGTCCTGGGAGCACAAGTCCATAACACGGAGTTTGGTGCTCAGCTGGGCATACATTTTGAAGACATTGGGTCAGCATCAATTTCATCCTCAGATTGGCAGATCTTAATTTATTATGACTTGCAGGAATTTTGGTCCGACTTGGCAATATTTGCAAATGGGACCAGGGCTTTAAGCAGGTTATGTGACGACATACAAGAAAAATCAACATGTCTGAACTTAGTAAAATATTTTGAACATACTAAAAATGAATTACACATGAGTAGCACTTTACTGTCAGGCAGAAGACATAAAAGGGGGGCAATCGATTTAGTGGGGAACATCGCAAACTCACTATTTGGCGTACTGGACTCAAAGTATGCAGAGGACATGGCAAACACAATTTTACAAGTTAAGGAAAATGAAGCACATCTGCTCAGCCTGTTAAGAAATCAAACGTCAATAATAGACTCTACTATGAACATCCTGAAGTCAGACCAAGGGCTAATAAAGAAGAAGTTTGATCAAATCGACCAACAGATATCACAAGTATATAATAAGATATACAACGACAGTCAGGAACTATATCAGGAAAGAATACACCGAATTTTCTCATCACTATGCATTCAACTAACAATCACTGCGTCAAATTTACAACACACGCAGTCTTCAATACTGGATATTCTTACAAAGACTCACCACGGGACTATAAGTCCGCTTATCCTCACTCCGTATCAATTACAACAGGAAATAAAAAAGATAGAAATGCACTTGCCCGAATCACTCGAATTGCCTGTAAAACAGTCTGATGCATTACAATTGTACAAACTGATGAAAGTTCAAGGTGGACTCACGAATAACACAGTACTATTTCGGATTAATTTACCATTAGTTAACCGGGACCAGTTTGCATTATTCAACCTTGTACCAGTGCCAAATTGGATTAACAATACCTTACTATCAATAAAACCATGCTCTTCCCTTCTGGCTGTCAATGTTATCCGTCGTCAGTATTTCACCATGGATAAAACTGAACTTAACTTATGCGCTGTCATTAAAGAAGATAGATTTGTATGTTCCAAAGTGCAGATCCAACATGAATCAGGTTCACCAATATGCGCCTGCGAAATTAGTTTATTGCACAATGAAACCAATGCTGACTGCCCTGTGAAACAAATAAAGGACGCTAATGTTTGGATCCCTCTCCACCAGCAGAATAAATGGATTTACGCATTACCTACGGCAACTCATACAACGGCTGTGTGTAAAAGAGATATCACTCAATTTGCCCTAAAAGGGTCAGGCTTACTTCACTTGGAACCGGAATGTACTCTTAAAAATAAGTTCATATCAATACAAGGCCAACAGACATTCTCCAGTTCGCTTAAGGCATCATACACCAAGCTGTGGCAAATTACAGAACAAACCCATGCAACACATCTGAAGCCACTGCTCAATGAAATACATACAAGCAAGTACAGCCCAACAATACAAAACCTAACTGACTTGCAAACCTCACTAAAGATGCAGGAGATACTCCAGCTACCAAATAGAATTGAGTCCCATAATTACCATCACATGACTGTTGGTTATTCAGCCTTAACAATTACTTGCTGCATTTTTATATATCTAATTGTTAGGCAAAAATGTAAACACCATCCGATTCCAGCACCTCGCAAACAACATACAACATCAGACTTCACGGTGCATATTTGATCAACATCAGTACCAGACCCTCAGGAGGCTACTACAGAAATCCACACAGTGATACCAATGCAGCAGACTCCAACATCAACTCCATCTTTTGAGCTGCGCTCAACGGGGGGAGAATGTTAATACATAGTTTTCTTACTTTGCCATTGTCTTAATTCCTTTAGAAAATTCAGCTTATTTTAAAGTTCATTGTATTGCACACTTTTTATTTTTGTTAATAATTACTTAATTCTTATGCCTTTTTTATGCTTATTTTAAAGTTTATTGTATTGCACACTTTTTATTTTTGTTAATAATTACTTAATTCTTATGCCTTTTTTACGGAACAGCTATTCAGCTTATTTTAGAGTTCATTGAATTGCATACCTTTTATTTGTCTTATTCACAATTGCAACTTGATATTTTTTGGTGGTTTTAGAATTTTTAACTTTGATCAATTACGCTTATACAGTAATTCATAAGTTTCAAGGTTATTTGTTTGGCAAAAATATGGTTCAATGTACTGTTAGTTTATAACAAAATATGATGTAGGAATATTTTTTATAGCAAATTATGCAAATATTTTCTTGTCAAATTAGTATATAAGTTGGAAAAATTTATCAATAAAATGACTTTGTTCCCTTATTTTGAAAGTGTCACAAGGCTTTTCTTTAAGAGTAAGCAACACAGTTTCAAGTGCTGTTGTTGTATCAAACCACCAAATTCAATATAGTTCAAGTGCTATTATTGAACATCTTCTAGCAACACAGTTCAATTATTGTTGTTGCTAAAACCCACATTCAGTCCAATATAGTTTAAGTGCTATTATTGGACAACTCCAGTTACTCAAATCCAGTCCAATCTAGTTTAAGTGCTATTATTGGACAAATCCTGTTGATTGCATTCAGTTCAATAAGGTTTATGTACCTTTATTGAACATACTCATTACAAACAAAATAAAGACGGTAGAACCTTTGTGGTCTTCACTCGCTGATGACTCAATTTGAATTGATTCATTTGCCCTGATAAACCATCAAATTCACAATACATTTAATCTTTAAAAAAACCAGATGATTCGCTTACAACTAAAATGCAAGATATTGTCAAGCTGCTAGCCAAATATTTTGCAAAAATAACTCTTACAATTTCGCCTACAATCCGAAAAAACTAACTAAAGCCAGTATGGTGATTGAAAAACCATTTACAACTTTTGAATTCGAACTTGCCTTAAAAAAACCAAGGACGCTGATAAAATATCACACTCAATGATGAAAAACTCGTTAACTTGTTTTAAGTCACGCGTAATAAATAATTTTAATAAAATATTCGCAAGCAGGCTGAATTATTTGTAAACCTAAAATAAAAATCATATCGACCAATATCGCTACTATCATATCTAAGCAAAGCATTGGAGAAAATGGTAGCAAAGAGGTTTTACTGGTTTATTTTTCAAAATAAGTTCATTAACATTAAACAAACGGGCTTTAGATCGAACAGCAGTGCAATTGATTTATTATTACATTAAGAGTAGCAATATTATATACCAATTGGTCAACTCATTGCGGGAGTTTCTTAGTGAAAAACAACGGACATGAATCGATCGTTACTAAACTAGACACTGGTGTTCCACAAGGATTACCACTGTCTGTGATATTTTTCTGTATTGCCTTTGGAAAAATCAATCATATCATATTAAAAAACAAGAAATTTAATAAAAAGCTAAATTGGAACAGCCATATTAATGTCTGTAAAGCTCTCAAAATGTCTAAGTATCTTGCAGTTAATCAACGAGACCTCTAGTGAAGCCCATATTAATACAACAACACATATTTTAAAATCAATTATTTAAGCAAAATAGACTACGGGCTCATTATTTTTGGTAAAGCAAGCTTATTAACAATTAAAAAATATCAATGCTAGTGTAGATCCGCTACACTAGCATTTTACACAAAGCCGATTACAAATATATTATACGAATTGGATCTGCCAACAATTGAAAATCGATACAAAGACTTATAAGCAATCAGATTATCAAACTATCACAAAATATATCGAACATAATCTTTAGTGGCTCGGAAGGATATCTTAAACTTAAGAGAAAACCTAAACTAAAAACAACTATATCGGCTTCTCATGACTCTACCAAAGAATCTTCAATACACCTTAATAAACCACCATCTTATCATAAAACCCATCCAACATGGATAGACATTTCAGACTTTTTTATAAAATCAAACATGCCTGCTAGAAATTCTCTCAATATACAAGAACTCAAACAATACCATCTTGAAGTTTTTAACAAATGGAAAAAAAATAAGTGGACTTTCTGGTACTGCGATGGCTCCAAGTCAGAAGCAGGGACAGGATTTGCGATATCGATCTCATAATCAAAAAAGGGTTGTTACCACACTACACTTTAATCTTTACATCTGAAATCAGGGCTATCCAAGAAGCATGGAAAGTAAAACCACCTAGGAAAATATTGTTATATGTTCGGACAGTTTATCATCCATAACATCCCTTCAAAATACAACTAAAAATGAAACTACTATGACATAAAATATGCAACAGGAATGACAAAATATCAACAAAAAATATTAATACTTTTAAGACTTCGTCATAGTAAATTTACGCACAACATCTTTTAAAAAAAGAAAATCAAACAACGTTTTTGCCCCAAATGAAATACCCAACTTGCGATGTCTTATCCAATATCTTGTTTTACTGATACAACACTCTCAAAGAGCTTGATAGAAGCAATTCAAACATTAAAATTTAAGCTTATACCTTCTGAAATTCTAAAAAATCCTGTAAACAAATACATATATATATATATATATATAAATATATATGTTTGGATTGTTGGTTTACGTTAATCCAATAAAAGAATGTAAACTTGTGAATTCTTATATCTATTTATTAACTCAAATTAATATTACAATAAAATTTAATATTTGAGACGTAGCCAACACGTCTATCATTGTTGACAGCACAAAACGGAAAAAGGTAGAAAAAGGAAGAAGAAACAGAATGCATGTGCAAGTTGTCCTAGGTCAGCAATGGTAATAAATACCGGTTACTAATTTATGACACAAAAGGGCTGCCACACACACACACACATATATATATATATATATATATATATATATATATATATATATATATATATATATATATATACATATATGTTTTAATGTATTCCATAAGTAAAAAACACTCTAAAATATATGTATGTAAATATGTAAGGACGAAGGCCGCTGTAGCCAGTTCTTATAATTATTAATTTTTCAGTTTATAATAAATAAATAAAATAAAAACAAAATTAGTTTGCCCAGCAAGTGGTGCTTGTATAGTTCTTTAAAGCCATTCTGACACATACAAGAATATTCGACTTTAGCATTGTTGTTATCATTCAGTTGAGGCGCCTGTTTAACTGTGTGTCTTGTTCTGTGTTAGTTGTTTTTGTTATTTGTTTACTATTTGGTAGACTCTCTCATAAACATGTTGTTGTTGTCTTGTATGTACAAGATATCCTAGGAAACTACGCAGTCTGCAAAATATACAGTGGGTCGTTTACTTTTCTTTTACAGTTAATTATTTTCTTTTAATACTTATTAAACCATCTCTGTAATAATATAACATTAAATTCGTATTAGAAACCCTTAAGCTTGGAACCCTGTGTGAATATGTGAGATTTGCTGACAGGTCAAATTTTCATTTTTAATTTAAAAATAAAATAAAAATAAAATAGTTTCGAATTCAAATAAGTGAAAAGAAATTTTTAAATTTTCTTATAATATTGTTATTTTAACGAAATATAATTATATTGATACAGAGCCGACTTTATATGTTTTTATGATTTATTGGTTAATATATTTAATATATTTCTTTTTCCTTTATTAGAGCCAATTTGTCAAGGTTCATTGTACCTTTGGGGTTTGGTGTTAACCTCCTTTATTTTCATTGATTGGAACTGTTACCCGTCTCCTGTATTGCATTGATTATCTAATATCCCTAGTCTATATTAAAATAAAATAGTGCCTTACACCTATGGTCCAGAAATCTGTCAAGTGCTGGATTTACTATTTTTTACAAATTACAAAAAAAAGAAAAACACTTAAAAAATATGGTAAAGTTGGCTGACATGTTAAAGGGCTTAAATGTTCCTTAGTTAAATGTTCGTTAGTTGTCTAGGCCCTTGAAAACCCTATTTCAATATTAGAAAGGAAGACGATAGGACCGACATAGTGCAATCATTAAGGGCGCAATTAACGTAATAATAGCAATTATCAATAAATTTAGGTTGAAATTACTCGCAATGACTTGGTAAAAGCTGCAACACTTTAATGTATTTTGATTATTGCATTCTTTTCAACATTTTTGACAATCTTAACTGCTTTGTAGCAATATTTAATTATTTAATTTTAAAAGAAAATGATTATTATTATTGAAAAAAACGTAACGAAAGTTTTCTAAGAAATCTTATACACACAAGACAACAGAAACAAGATTATAAGAAATTCTACCAAAAGAGATAAAAACAAGAAAAAGAAAACTACTTACACAGCCAAGCAGGCGCCTAAACTGAATGATAATAACAACAACAATTTGAGTGATATTGAAGTAGAATATTATTGTATGTGCAAAAGTCGCTAGCAACAACTATAAACTAGACAAATAAATTAATTCAAGTTGAGTCATCAGTGAGTAAACAAAGTTACCATCATGTTTGTTTTTTGTGTACTGAAAGTAAATAAATAAATGGTTTAATTTAAAACTTAAAAATGCTGTATTATTATTTTGTAATAAAATAATTCCAAATAACAAACATTTATTAAAAGAAGTAAAGGTAATAAAATTCTTCTGCTTTAATTTAACAAAACTTGCTACTTATATGTTCTGCTTATTAATTATATTTATTTTAGCTGTTATTTACCATACCAGAGCTGGTAATAGATTCTTCTAATTTTAACAAATATTTTACAAAAATTTTAAGGAAAATTAGTTTGCTACTAAAAAAAATTACATGTACATATTTTAAAAATGGATTTATACATTTTCGGGAAAACTACATCTTTCTTCCACATTCCTTCTGGATGTTATGACATGGATTCCGCTGAAACTACAATTTACTTTATGTAAAAGAATTTTTTTGTAACTCTTAGAGTTAACAAATAAAGACGATACCAGAAACACATTTCTTTTTGTGAATGTAGTGAAACCGATGTATATTTTTTGTACATTTTGTTTTCATTTAAAACAGTTTGTTGTTGGAACATTTTAACTTTTGTTGGTTTTTTTAAAATGTTTTATTTTAAACTTTTATGCTTTAAGGCTTGAAACTTTATTTTATTTTATGGATTATTAATGTACAAAAAGTAAAAGGAAATAAAAGATGTTCTTCAGCATGCAGACGGGGGTTCTTAAATAGTTAAATATTAAGTGCAACTTAATATACACATATATATATAACTATATATAACTAAATCTATATGTATATTAACTAACAATCAGCTGAATTTCCTTAAACTCATATATAAAAACCGTAATAATATTAATTTTTAATTTTATTAAAAGAATTTTTTCGTCAACCAAAAATAATATATGATGTATAGCAAAAACAGTTAAAGTATGCTATTAAATAATATATTGGACAAATACACAATTACCCAATATGAAAGCATTTTGAAGCCAAAGCCCATAAAAACAAAGTGTTCCCGAAATCAAAATAATCCAATTTTTCTACTTTTTCTTTTAAAACAGAAATTGCGCATGAAAGTAAATAAATAAAAAATGCTGACGTTTATTAATGCAGAAATATTTAACTAGGTTATTTCTTTTAGTTAAAATTGTAAAAACAAAAAGTTTATATTACAAAAAAAAAAAATAAAAGAAATACTGCGAAATAAAACGTATATTAAAATCAATGTGTGCATATAATTTAATACTTTTTTTAATAATGTAATTTAAGGCCAAATTACAGCAATTATATAAATATTAAAATTATCTGCAAATTTGCATGAGTATATTTAATTAAAAAATATAGCAAAAATATGTAATTGATTAAAAATATTTAAGAAATTCAACTTTACTTTACACATGCAAGATTGTTTTTTTTCGTATATAGCTGTACAGTTTCAGTTCTTAGATCAATTTGTCATAGTAGAAGATTTTGAATAAAATATTATGAACACTTACCAAAAGAAAAAAGCAAACAAACAAAACAATTCCACAAACGCCGATTCTGTGCCGCTTAGCCGCTTCAGCGGTATATTAATTGACTTATATAGCCAGAGCTTGACAATATAATAATTACAAACTCTTGTTCTAAACAAAGACCCTATGAACCATTCAAGTGGCATTAGGATCGATAATCGAAAAGCAAATGTGCCTACCGCATTTTCAAAGCGCGAGTATTTAGCAACCGGCTGCCGTGATCATGTGATATGGAGCATCTTAATTATCTTATTTATTTCATCAGATATGTGTTTGAAATCGTTTTCAAATCAATCGCTTTGTAACATGTTCCTGTTCTATCAAGTCGTTAAATCTGCAAACATCTTGAACAGAATAATGCCCCACATATCGGGCCGAAATTTATACTTAAATATTAACTACATAAATTTTGTTTTTTAGTTTAAAAATTTAAGCTTTAAAAATTAGGCTTTGCGATATTTTTTCGTATTTGCAACCAAGTTGAAAAAGTACAAAGGTGGAGGATATTTATTGTTAAAAATATGTTTTCTTTTTTATCCCATTTTCCTTTACTTTATTTAGCCCCTTGGCTGCTTGTTGCTGTTGTGTATGTTTCAATGTTTGAGAGGATACTTCTATTGTCATTATTTGCAAGAACACGATATTCGTGCCGTATCATATTCTTTTATATTCTTATTGTACACTATTATCATAGTTGGAGTTGTGTCTGTAAAATAGAACTTTGTTGTTTATTTGCCTACGAGTAGAACATTTCTGTAGACAATAAATAGACAAATAAATATTAGCATATGTTTTTTATAAAGTTTTTTCTGCTCTATTATACTATTTCAAAATTCCCCTGTTTGAAAATAAAGCAGGTTTCAAATGGTTGCTGCTATTCTCTAAATAATCAAATCTTAACTTTTTATCAGTTTGTGATAAAATGAAGAAGTGTATTTTTTTGCCAAGAAAATATAATTTTTATTTTGATGTAATTGATAACAATGAGGTCAGGGATAGCTCTGCTCAGTCTTCTTACTTCTTTTTCATTAAATAAAACAGTTGTGGCAAACCATGTCTATTTAAAGTAAAGGGAAATCTTTACTATAAAATAAAGCGTGTCGCAATAAAATCTTTTAAAAGAAAAAAATGTTTAAGCCGTATGCAGCAGTTAAGAAGAAAGCGAAAATATTTTAAATATTAAAAGCACTAAAATGTGATGAAATGTAATTATTGTGCAAAACGCTTTTGAGAGATAAAGAAAAGTAAACGGAAATCCATTATTAAGTTTAGTAGCAGTAAATTCTTAGAGTGAATAAAACTATTCTTATTATTTATGAAATATTTATACTCTAATATGATTTCAACTGTTTCTCCTTCCTTTTTACATATTATAAAATTTAACAATCGTTAATAGAAGTGAAAAAGTTTAGAATGTTTGCATGATGACTTTAATAAGATTATATGTCTTTCCAAATTTTTGCTTAAACTTCCATGTAAATAGAACTAAATTAATGCTGAAAAATAAAAATCAATAATAATGGCACATTACTTTTTTGTGACGACCTCATCAATGTGCTAATTAATAGGTAAAGTACAAATAAATAACGATGACAGGAATATGTGTTAATAAATATTAAAAAGTTTACGTTGTTAACATTGGTAACCGTTGTTACTGGCTGTTTGTTTGGTACGATTAGTGCTTTTGATGCGATGACATCATTACCAAGCCGGGTTATAGATAGTGCTGTATTAGTTGGCTAGCAGTTGCTAAGTAAAAATACACTCTTTCAATTATAATTTATTGAAACCAGTATATAGATCAAATTTATCAGAGAGGTAAGTCGAAAAATACAATTTACTAAACTTTAGCATTAGCAGCGCTTAAATACCGTTCTTAAGGTGCTTTTAATAATAAAGCTTTCTGAACCGATTTATAAAATCTTTATCTTTTTATTAACCACTCACCTAGCGCTTTAATTGAAACGGTAGTAGTAGCACGCGTCCAAGTCCTAATTTTGTCAAAACAAATAATATCTGGTCGGATTCTTGAGCAAGAAAAATTCACCGAGCCCTATCGAAAAATTAAGATATTAACACCGATACAGCCAACCCATAATGGAATTAAGTAAAACTATTTTACAGCAGATATAAATAGTCCAGCTTTTGCTATATACATATGTATATTGTCCACAAGCATTTCTGTAATGCTTAATAGTCTTAGTCTTATAATAATATTGAGCAAAAAGTTGGGAATGGTTTTTTGAATTGTAGTAACGAGTTTGCAATTCTAGCATCAGAAGTAAAACCAAATCAGAAATCTATAGTTTTAATTGAATTTTAAAACCAACATGGAAAAAAGAATTCTGCTGATCACTTATAATACTTAAAACTATTTAGCTTGCGAGATCTAAATGAAATTCACTTATTTAAAGATTACTATTGTATTTTATTTAATAATTAACTTGTGTAATTGTAAATAAAATACAGTTTTAATTGAACTAAATAAAGAGAATTCAAATAATTTGTAACAAAGTAAATAAAGTAGACTGTCCATCAACAATCAGCTAAAAATATTTTCTGCTTAAGAAAAAAGAAGCAAAATTAACAATTAATTAATAATTATAGTTAATTGTCTTTTAATTTCTTATAAATAATTTTTTTCTTTAGGCAGAAGGTCTTTATATAAAAATTAAGTAAATTGTTATTTTTGTTTTCGAAATTTTGCACAACGTTGTTTTCATAAATATTAGCTAAAAATAGTTTTAGCTAATATTAAATTTATAATTTAATTTGCTTATGTGATGCGAAAATTAGAGATCAAA
Source organism: Trichopoda pennipes (assembly GCA_030448955.1). Taxonomy (NCBI): domain Eukaryota; kingdom Metazoa; phylum Arthropoda; class Insecta; order Diptera; family Tachinidae; genus Trichopoda; species Trichopoda pennipes. The sequence goes on from JASKUP010000060.1 coordinate 5,036,293, forward strand.
TATAATAATTACAATTAGTAAATATAATTATGCGTTCATTTTAAACCTTTAAAAGCTAAAATGCATTCAAAATTTATCTTCGTAAGTCGAATAAACCACTCACGGGGCATTATATAATATATCAAAATGAAAGGTCATTATTATTTGAAACTCCACTATCACTTAGTCTTACAAGATAGGAAACAAAGCCACAGAAAAAGTTAGTTTATGGAAAATGTTGTTTATTGAGAAGTTAATTAGAAACCTGCAAGCAATGAAGTGGATTCAATTACTTAATACCCCAAAATAGATTTCCAAAGGTATTAAGTTACTAAATCTTAAAAAAAAACAAACAAAAACCGTATTAAAGTGGTCATGTTTCAATATCTCACAAAATAAATAGACATCTTTGATTGAATTGATAATCGTTGCTGTATTAATAAAAGTGCTAAAACTTTTGCCGATTTAATGACACGATACTTATATTTTTACTTGCACCCATATAATTTGTAATTTAACAATAAATTTTATAAATTGGTTAATTAATCAGTTTGGCTTGAGATATAGAGTCGTTTAATTTTCTGTACAAAATTTAGGGTAAAATCCACTGATGAGCTATAAGAGCAGTAGTGAAATGACCATGTTTGTTTCTCCCCACTATAACACATTTAAAATATATTTTTTTTAATAATAAATATTTTATGAGAATATCAGAAAATATTTATTAAAGGAATCTAGCATAAATTAAGGTAGATTAAATTAAAAAAATGATTCCAAAATATAAAATTATTTAATTTAAACAAGAAAAAATAAAATCATTTTTAAAATAGTTCTGTAGCTGCCTTTAAATGAAAACAAAATCCTTTAAGTTATGTATATTAATTTATCAATTTTTTTATTTAATCAATATAATATATCCACTTAATTTGAATTTTATAAAAAAAATAAACAATTTTATAATATTAAATGAGTTTCTACGCAGCATGGCAGGCCAGTTTGCGCAATTTGGCATTTCAGATGGATTGTTGTGCCAAATGCCATGTAACCGTCGAAAATCTATGCGTTTTGAAAATGTGTTAACTTTAACTTTATTAATTGTGAATTTAACTTTAAATAATGAATGTTTGTATGAAATTTTTTATTGTGCAAATAGTTTAAATTAAGAAATGGTTTTTTTTTTAAAAAACTATAATAATAATGAAATAAATAGAAATAGCTGCTGGAAATTCTTAACATATAAGTTTTAGTTTTTTTTCTATATTTTCATCAGAACTACTTTATTTAATTTATAGACCAAGAGCAATAAATTAGTAATTAATAACTGTTCGTTAATGAGTTATTAATTATACTTACATACTCATGAATATTTAAGTAGTTTATTCTCATTTTTAACAAAAAAATATTTTTTCCCTCCAGAAAATGCTATAAATATCATTAAAACATATTTTCTTAGACATAAAAATTTAAGTATTTGTTAATAAAAAATTTGTTGGTTTCCTTAAACATCGTTGGGGCATTTATAATTAATAATGTATTAATGACCTAATGAAATAATTATAAAAAAGAAGATAAATTGACTTAGTATGTGAATAATTTTTCACTCACAATGTTATGTGACTTACTTTTTATGCTAAACTATTCAATTTATTAATAAGTGTCTGTGTATCACAATTAAGAATATTAACCGCAAATTCCTTTACGGAATTTCTTAATCATAAAGAATTAACATTCTACATTACCGTATAATGAAGTAGCAATCTCAACACGTTTTGAATATTAAAAACAAAATGTTGGTAATATTAATAGCAATTCCATAGCTGTAGGGACACAATCGCTTATGGGAGATTAATCGATTCTCATTATTCTTGTAATAAAATTTTTTCTAGTGGCTAAGCAAAAAAGTTTCAATAAAATAAACAATAAAATTACATTTAATTTATATTAGATTTCAGTATATGCTAACATCAGTTTAAGTTGCATACGTCTATATTTCTTTGTATAAATTGTTACAATTTATAGAAAATCTTCTTGAAATTCGACTGACTATGACTGTTATTAAACATATAAGTCGTATGTGAATTGTCATAATTATTTTCAATAACTTTCATAAGACATAATTAGGGAAGTCAATTATTTTTGAAATCCTAAAATCTGGAAAACTTCCGGAAATTTGTTTTTGTCTTTGTTGTGTGTGTATAATATTCTTAGCTCTTATAATACTACCTTTAATAAATTATTAACTATTTAGTATTCAGAAAGTAACTAGATATATAGTTCACTCGAATACGTTTTTTATTAAATTTTTACTTATTAAATGTTTTCATGCAGATAACTGCTATTTAAAAGAAAATGATTACAATGACCTCAAAAAATATTTTATAGAATAAACTACATTTACAACAAATACCGTATTATATACTTGATTTGAGTGCAAATATCTAACTGACAACTGCTGCTTCATTTTAAATTGATACAAGTTCATTTTTTTTACTCAAAATAAAAAGTTATCAAAAAAAGAAACTGGAAAACAAAACGAGTTACTTTTCCGTGAAAACACAATTTGAATTAGTTTTTAGGGATAGATACAAAAAAGAAACAAAGTAAAGCAGAAATTTATCAATGTCATAAAATCTTAATATTATTGACAATAACAAACAATATAAACAACATCGTAATAACATTTTTATAAAAATGATTTAAAACTATAAGCTAAAAAATTCTCCTTAAGCTAGTTAATTTGCAAAATATCATGATTTTTAGCTGTGAAGAATGCAGATATAATTTTTTATTGTTAAGTACAATTATAGCGAACTAGAAATTTTACCCTTTTTAAGTTTCTTATCACCATTTTCGATTGTATTACATTATTATTTTTTAAAAGAACACAATTAAAGTTTATATGAACCGTACATTACTGTTGATGTTTCTTTCTAGTTACTGTTGCCAATATTTATTCCATTAGCATGACAACTGTCTTTTTCTTGAAAACTATAAATAGCTATAACGCCACAATGGTAAGGGGCATCAAACACAACTCGCAGCGTTGTGGTCTTGCTTTCTGATTTTAGTACACAATGATAAGGGATATAAAAGTGAGGATTCGCCACTTCAGACTTTTCTTGAGACATAGGCCTAATTTTTCGTACTGTTCCATAAAGTCAACATATTGTTCCTTCAAAGCTTGATCCTTAGATAGGCGATGTTCTAAGGCCATGAATCTTAAAAAGGCGAGCTTCTTGGTGTCACCTAGATAACTTGGTGTTTTAAATGATTGTTCATATAAAACATGTATCCCCTAATCCAATTTTTTTTAAATATATTAACCAGTATCGGGTCCCAGGATGATTTGTCAAGTTATTTAAGGCTGCTATGGATTCGCGTGTTATGTCGTGCAACCCCTTTCTGGCTGCAGCAGAGGGATTTTTAGAAATTTTTTGTTGACTTCATAATCTGTTTATAATGTTGTTTGTCAGTATTCGTGGGTTGTTAAAGCGATTTATGAACATATTCCAGGGTGGCTCGTAATTGCTTTTTGTTAGAGATTGATTTTGTATCAACTTTGCTGCTACGCCTGTCACGTTCGTCTTTAGAAACCACATTTTTTGTATGGAATTTTTGTGTAAATTACTTCATTGAACATGTCATAAAATGGCGGCCAATTTAAATAGTCCCTGTTGAATTTCGGAATTGTGACCTTTGAAAGGTGTTGAGTTTGATTTTATTGTTGGTTGTTTGTCTGTGGCGTCAAGCTAGCTTTCAATTCTTATAATTGTGTGATCTATTCTATAATTTCGATGTCTTCAATACATATTTTTCGTGTTTAGATTATACTCATCTACATAACATTTTATTGCTATCATTTCTTTAAAGAACACGCAGATGTATTCAAAATGATAATTTGATAATTTTTTATTTTTCAAAAGAGTCAAAAAATGTTGACTTAGTTTTAATTGTGCAAAATGGTCGCAAGCGAAAAACGTAAAAGCCTCAAAATTTTCAGAAAATTAGTGATATAAAATAAGTGTATAAAAGAAATAAAAATTCGCTTTAATTTAAGAAATTAGTAGGATAAATTAAGTGTAAATTAAGTTTAAGTAAAACCAATAATAAACCATTTTTTGTATTTTTAATATCTACGTTACACCAGTATTAATAAAACAATTGTAAGTAGCATGTAAATCATTGCGTATGGATACAAGTTGTCAAAAATTTTAAATCCTAAAAAACATTCGGTATCGAAGTTTGCCCACAGACTTTGGAAATCCGCGTTAAGTATCCCTAATAAAGGGTATTTCAATAAGAAGTTTGTTTCCTAAAACAAAATAAAATAAAAAATTGAGATTAAGATTATTAAAATTTTTATTTTATTAAGAAGAGAAAAGGTCGGCAATTATGTATAAAAAATGTTATCTGACAAATAACCACCACGACCACTCTGACAGATGTCGATTCTTTCATCAAAGTTTTTGTCCTATTTCGTTAATCACATGGATTTTGAGGTTTAAGGCTTAAATCCATTCGATTAGCTCTGTATAGACTATTTCCTTAACGTAGCTCCACAAAATAATTCAATAATAATTCCGCATTTTCGGCCTCATCTTCGAAAAGCATAAACGGTTTAGAAACCCAAATGCGGCCATTTTGCTTGTTGACATACCCTGGTAAGTGAAAATGGGCTTCGTCTGAAAAAGTACTTTTTTCAGGAAAACCAGTCGGTTGTTCTTGAGTGGTCGGTCGGCTTCAATTTCTGTACCAGTTGAACTTTGTAAGGCTTTAAAATCAAATCCTTAAGCAAAATTCACCATGTGATGGTTATAGATAACCCCAATTCTTAAGAAAAACTTGGATCTGCTTTAACACTATGGCACATGGCTGCAATGTTTTCAGTTGAATGACCCGGTCGAATATGCATTGGTGTTCGCTCATTTTGTATCGAGTCTATAGATTTCCAATTTAACGAACAAATTCTTAATAGCGATATCAGAAGGACGATTATGTTGTCCGAAAATATCGCGAATTATACGAAATGTAACTTTAACAGAACCATTATTTGCATAGTAGATTTTAATTATTTGAATGCAATTTTCGTGCGAAAATGAATTTATTTTAACAATTGCCAATGCATCTACTACGAATGCGTCAAAAAAATAAATGTCAAGTGATTGGTGTTGACAATTTAGAAAACCGAAGTCTTGTTGAAAAACCCGATACATAAAAATTAAAAAATTAAACTCGTTCATGGTTTCTGATTTGAAAAAATGCATATTATGCAGATATTATCACATATTTTGAGCATTGTCGTAGTAAAATTTTTATCTTTTTAATTTTTGGTTATTCCATTTAGTTTGGTTGTTTTATGCTGATTGATAATTAAGACTACACAGGCAATTATGATGTTTGTATATATGTTTAATTTCTTTATGTTCTGTACAAAAAACAAATAATTTTGCGAAACCTTTAGATTCCCCAAATATTTCTTATTATTTTCAAAAAGTGTAAAAAGGAATTTTTTTATTAAAATTTTTTGATTTTAACAAATAAATTCGGTTCCTAAAATTGTGCCTTAGAAAACAGGCGCTGTTCTTTAAATTAAACTTACCAGCAGTGCATGTATCCTATTCCACTTCTTTTAGTAAAAGCTTTAAGCTTTAGAGTATTTGACATTAAACTAATAATTTTAAATTTAAAAAAACACTTTTTATTTACTTAATGCACAATATATCCACTCCGTTATACACGGTTAATTATTAGCATGCGTAAAATAATTAAAATAGTATTTCAGAATAACAATTCCTATTCCCATTATTCTTCTGCAGATTAAAAATCTATCAGTTCACTTTGTGAAATCTACATTAAAATCCTAAATATCAATAGAAGCTTTACAACAACATCAAAATCAGATAAATAAGAATATAGGATTGTTCACATTATTTAGAAAGAAACGTTTTCTTTATTTTCAGATTGCTTAATTAACATTTTGATTGGCTCAATTAAAATCAAAAAACAGAAGAAAAACACGATTATGCTAACCGCATATCCGCGTTAATCTGTATCATCGATAATCTTATTGAAATATCAATATGTATGTAAGTAGCTTAAAATTAAACATCATTTTATTTTTATTAACAAAAGTGAAAATTCATGCATAATTAATTAATTGTTTAATGTTAAATAGAACAAACGAATATTTATATTAAGTATCGTAAGCCAATGACTAAACAACAGCACAAAATTTACAAATAAGTTATGTTAAATAAACACCTTAACGTTTGTTTAAAATCGAGTTTTAAATTTCGACTCAATGCTCTGGCATCACACCTGAATGCCATTGAGATCAAATACTAATAAATGATAATAATAATTTCAGGTAGTGGGAAACGATTTGGTGTATAGCACTGTTTTATCTATATTTATTATAAGAAGTATAGTCCAATGATGTTTTCATCTAAGAGTATAAATCGCATGGTAACACATTCTTGTAGTATTTGCTTTTTATTTATTATGGTTTGGATTACCAAGCCTCAAATATGGTAATTGTTTGGCTTTGCTCATCAACACGTAGATGTCTAACACACAAAAATAAATGGATAACTGTTTTATAAAACGATCTATCAGCAGAAAACATATGCTATAAATTAAATGTTTTACAAGCATAATCAACAATAGCAATCCTCAATTCTTATTGAGCAGATTTCAGGAACATCCTCTGCTACGAACATTTGCGACGCAAACAAAAGTCAATATTGTTGAAGTACATGTGATTTTTGTAAGTATTTTGTTGGCCAAAACCACAAAACTATTTTATGTGTAACCGTCTCAGAATTTTTTAAAAGTTTTCGTTTTAAAAGTAAATAATTAAATGAAAAAAATATGTCTCTGCAACTTAGCATTAAACAACCTAAAGGATAAATTTTTTTACATCCCGTTCCTTAATATTTAATAAATATATATTTTTTAAAATAATGCTGTTTTACAGGAAATTAATTCAAAAGAGACATTGATAGATTTTATGAGATGTGGAAGGATTAAAGCAACCTTAAGATTTTTATTTATTTAATAAAAGTTTAAAAAAGTAAAGTTAATTTAATCTACATTAATTTGTGCTAGATTCTTTTAATAAATATTTTACTTTTTAGTAGTTAATTAGAAAGCACTAGGTCAATTTTAATAAAAAATCTTTAAAACACTTTTATTTTTTATTATTTTTTCGATATTTCGCCACACCGTTGGTTGGCATCATCAGGAAAAACAAAATGGCATATAAGAATACAAATACATTAAATAGGTTGTTTAGTAAAACTAAGGATAAAATTCAAAAATTAAATATGTCCAATGTAGTGTACAAAATTCCTTGTAACGGTAATGATAAGGAGGATTGTAACAAGGTTTATGTTGGCACAACAAAAAATAAATTGAAAACTAGAATCGCAGGACATAGGTCAGACCAGAAACACAGGAATAATATTAGTTTACAAAGTTCTCTAAAGTTAATCACTATTCTAATTTTGGAAATGTTTCAATTTTAAATTTAGAAAATAATTATAAACGTCGTTATATGTTAGAAATGTTACAAATAATTAAAGTACCATTAACCAAAAGAATAAATTTTAAAGCAGATACGGAGAATGTTGCACAAAATTATAGACATTTAGTGCATAAAATTATAAAACAAAACTCTGTATCTGCATAATATTAATAATTAATACTTTAATTTTTGTAACGTTTGGTCATTAAATTTATGTTTTAAAATATATGTATGTGTAAAATACTATTGTTTTGTAAATGTGTTATGTATTTTCAAAATTTTTTTAATATTGAAAATTTGTTTGTATGTATGTAAAACAAAAATTTTTTTCAATTTGTCGTTTTTTATTGTTTTTGTTTGTTTTGTTTTTTGAAAAAAATTTTTGATTATTTTGAATTTGTTAATCAAAAAATTTGTTCAATTTGTTTGTTCATTATTATTTTTGTTTTTTCTGATGATGCCAACCAACGGTGTGGCGAAATATCGAAAAAATAATAAAAAAATAAAAGTGTTTTAAAGATTTTTTTATTAAAATTGACCTAGTGCTTTCTAAAAGCACTAAAAAATATTAAAAAGGTCAAAAACTATAACTAATATATAAATATTTTACGATATTCTCATAAAATATTTATTCTAGAAAAAAATTTATTATAAATGTATTAGTGCGGGGAAAAGCATATCCAATTGCCATTTCACGATTGCTCATATAAATCCTCATTAATACATTTCAAATATATTTTTTGAGTAATAAATATTTTATGATATTCTCTAGGAATTTAGCACAAATTAACGTTGATTAAATTAAAAAATGATATAAAAAAAATCGTTTAAAGCGTAATTTAATAGTTAAGAATAATTCCGAAAATCATAAATGTCTAAAGTTTGTAATCTTCCGTATTATATTATTAATCCAAGAACGGACCATTATAGACTATTCCGTCAATCAGTCTAAATGCTGACTTTACATATGTAAGATCCTAACCTAATAGAGGCCACCAGATATCAAAAATATATAGGTGCCCCTGTAGGCTAGTAGGTAGTGTGCTAGCTTTGATGACTGGGGTTGTGGGTTCGTTTCCCAACAAAGACCTTGGTTTTTTTTCACTGCAAATACAAATTTGCTGTCGGTGGGGCTGCTCAGCGATGAAAGCATGGTCACTGAGCTGTCTTATGCGACAGTTAATTTCTGTAACTATCCTTCTACTTTCACCACCTGTCGCATCTCTTCTCAATCCCTTTCCTAAAGAATGTAGCACGGTACTTCTCTTTAAATAAAAACAAAGTATCTAAAAAAAAGCTTTTCAAAAGCCACCTGAAATAATAAAATATTTTAGGTGATACTTTTGTCGTCGATCTAAAATTGATTGCTGCTAGTTGCTGCATGGTTCGTTTTAGGAAATAACATTTTTTTATAATATAGTGTGCATGCATTGGTAGTTTCGAAAACGTCCAGAATAGAAATGGAACATTGCAAAGCTTCACCATTTCTGAAATAACTTTTCAACACATATATGAAAAAATATAATAGAAAAATCTAGTCCCAACTAATGCATCCCATAGACATGCTGCAGTAGCTTAATATACATTTAGTATTTTTTAAGTAAGAGAACGTAAACATAAGATTTCCATAATAGTATTTTTTATACAATATAATTTGATCATATACGTTATGCTAAATGAAACTGTGTAAAAGAACTTAACACTTAATGGTTCACTATGCCACATGCTCGGTTGTCAAAACGTATCAATTTACTATGTAAAACTGTTTTTCTTTATTAGTTATGAGATAGTTGTTAAATTGTGTTAAAATGATAACCTCAACATCTTTCGATTTTTATGATATCAGATACTATGTAAAATGTTGTGTTACAAAAACTCTTCATAGCAAACATGTTATATGGAAACAACCTTAATCACAGCTGAAAATGGTAAAATGTTTACAGATAAAATCATGTTGTTTGTTTTTGCAAAAATAAAACAAACTTTATCTAACTTTCTGCTACTTCTTTACAAATGTACAAATTGTAACTAAACAAAAAACAAAATTTCCCTTTTTACATACATATGTATTTTGTAAGTTTGTATAGTGTTTGTTTATTTTATTATTCTATTTCAGTTTGGTTGTACAAATGATGTTTTGGAATAAAGTTTTTCTTTTCTTTCTTTTTGGTATTTGTAAAGTTGTGACGAGGCTGATGATGTTGTTAATGTTTGTCTTGTTTAGTTTGTAACTGACTCATACATTGTTAAATTTATGAATAAATATAAACGTTTATACTTATGTTCATGATGATAAAATTTGATTTTGTGTTGGAATCATGTTAGCAAACGCAAAAAAGCTGGAACACACTTCTTTTATGTTCCAATTCAATTTGAAATAAAACTTTTTCTTTGGCATGAGCTTATTTGTTGTTGTTGGTAGTACGTTAGTTGAAAATAGATATAACATGTTTGTGATTTTTATTTTCTTTTGTATAAGTATGAGCATTATTTTCTAAATAAATAATAATATTGCATTGTAAATTATTCTTTAGTGCTCTACAGTAGCGTATTTGTTTGCTAATTTCATTTAGAAAGTTTATAATTTTGCATCATTATTTTAAAATTTACATTTGACTGATAACTGTATTGGATTTGTGCGGTTATAAGGAAAACTTGACCTACTTTCGGTGCGTTATTTCTATATTATCCAATTCTATTATATTCCAATTTTTCCACTGCTAGAGAAAAGAAGACGATTTATCTCTTTCTGCTTAGTGAATACGTTTAGAGAAAATGCGTGATATGATAATATTATTACGTTTAATAAATGTTTTCTTAATTTGAGTTCTTTTGCAAAATAATAACACAGCACTTTAGAGTTTTTAATTAAATACGTATTATTCTTTTTAACGGTATTTTTAAATTAATTTAACGATATATTTATTTTTCAATATTTCGCGTTCCTTTGGAAAAATAAATTTTTATAAAAATTAATTTCCTGAGGAAGCTTTCCAAAGAAAAGCGAAATATTGAAAAAAAAATATATATATTGTTAAATTAATTTAAGAAGACCGTTACAAAGAATAATACATATTTATTTAAGATATAAAAGGTCGATTAAAAAAATAATCATTAAACGATTTATTTACTTTCAATACACACAAAATAACCACGATGGTAGCTTTGTTGTCTTGGCTCAACGATTACTCAACTTAAAGCAAGTGATGCTTATATAGCTTTTTTAAGCGGGTCTCGCACATACAAGAATATTCTACTTTAATATCACTCCACATTGTTGTTGTTATTATCATTTAGTCTGGCCCTGCTTGGCTGTGTATTTTGATTTTGTTCTCTGTCGGTTATTTTTATTTTCTGTTGTTTATATTATTTCGTAGAATTTCTTATAAGCATGTTGTTGTTGTCTTTTGTGAAGATTTCTTAAAAATAAATTAATAAAAGCATTAGGCTAAACTAAATGGTACACATTAACGGCGGAATGTCTTGAAATATAGATAAATAAAGTGACCTTATATTTCGATCAAGTTTTTAAAACAAGTTTACTTATTCTGGGCATTTAATAGTAACTGACATGTAGTATCTTCTGTGCACTCTAACCGTTTGCATAATAACCATTATAGCCTAACTTTATCAACGAAGCTTAACTAATTTACTGTGACACTTGTTCAGAGTATATTGTGCTTTTTAAAATAAAAGTCATAAATAATTTCACACTTACAATAATGTAAATTTGTGAATTTAATTTCGGTAACAACAAATCGAAAAAACCTGCATAATACCGTTCCAAGTAAAATTACCATATTTACTGTATCTCCTGATATAATTAAATATTTTAGGAGTTATTATTGTTACCGATCACTTATTGCGTCACGATTCGTTTCACGTATAAAATATAATAGACATGCATTGGTATTTCCAAGAAAATCCAGAACAGAAAATAAACATTTTAAAGCTTCACCATTTTCTAAACAAACTTTCAACAGATATATGGAATAATGATCTAATGTATCCTCTAGAGTCTAGACATTAGTCCTTCTGAATACAAGATCTATTGATTCATTCATTAAGGGATTAGAAATGTGGCTGCTAAAGATGTATGTATTATTTACTTGTTATACGTGGCATAATTAAAAACAAAATAAGTAAATAAATATATTTGCTGTATTCAAATATCCTGTATATTGAATCTAACGCTGAAATTATGCCATCCATCAATCCAACCAAACTGCTAAAAATGTAAAAGAAAAAATAAAGAAATGTGATAACAATAACAAAGTTCATAAGATGAAAAGACATTTTTTTTAATATAAGTTAAGAGCTTACAAGATAAAACAAATTAAATGTATTAACAGAAATTATGTTTAAAAAATAAAGCTTTTGAATAAAAAGGCACACATTAATTTATTACCTATAGATCAACTATTTTTAAATTTAAAATAATATAACACTTTTTTATAAAATAAAAGAAAAGTAAATATTATTTAAAAATGTCCGTTGCACAGTGATTGCATTTATATGAAGGAGAATGAGAAAAAAATACCACCCGCGAACAAAAACGAGCCTTCTTCTGCCCGCTGCAATTCAGTTTTTAATAAGGTCGCTTACTTTATTAGGGAGTTGCTTTAGTTTCGCCTGTTTAAGCCTACCTTACAGATGAATGATGTTTTGTTTTCTTTAAAAGGTTTATAGAATAAAATTGGATTTGATAATAAAATTAAACGTAATCGTAAACTGTAATAGCCGTATGCATAAAAATTTAATGCAGGTTTTACTGCCGTTGTTAAGCAGAATTTCCTTAAGTTGTATTTTTAAAAAAACGTTTTTACCTTAACATACCTTTGTTAATTTTAAAGTAGGAAAAACCTACTTTAAACCTACTATAACTTGACATTTCAATTTTATTATTGAAAGTTTAAAAACAAAACAAATTGTGTTTACAGTAAATTGATACGTTTATTTTAAAAGTGGCATAAGTCACTCTGTTTTTGTCACCTTTTTGTCTTAAATTACTTTATAAAACATTTTATAGGGAATATCATGGTAAAATTGAATCCATTGAATTTTTAACCAATTCACTTAGTCTCTATTTACTTTTCTTTCTGAAACGGATTTTTCTAATGATTTTGTTGAAATAAAATCTTCTTCATCTCAATCATGTTGTGTACTGTGAAGGATTTTTTCGACAGGAAGCTATTACTACTATTACTATTACTATTTTGTCCTTTACATAAGTCACTATGTGCAACAATATGCTTTTGAGTTGTGACTTTTTTAGATGTTTTATACAACACGAAGCAACTTCCTCAGAATAAAAAATAATAAAATAATGATAATTATGTGTAGTATATTAGATATCACTATAATACAGTACAGACAACTGCACTATTATTTCGTACTGATAACAATAAGTGCAATAATCACAACAATATTTCACACATACACTTATTACATGTTTCCATTTCTTTCACACTAAGCTCCGTAATTAATTTCCTGAGTACAGCGACTAACGCCACTTTCAAAATAAACATTTTTATTATACCGTTAGTTACCAACACTCCTCTCAAACAAATCTCAATACTTTTCAACTTATTAATTTCAAATTTATTACAAATGAAAAAAAAAACTGTTCAGTGGTAACTTGTGCTACTTTCAATATAAACGGCTCAATTGACAGTTGTAGTTTGTTATTCCATAATTTTTTAAAAATGTTTATTAAAAACAAATTGTAGTATACAAATAATAATAAAAATTAAAACATAACATGCCATTGAATATAAAATATTTTTACATCTTTATTTTATATTTAACAAAAATATAATTATAATTAATTATTTAAAACAAAAGTTTTGTTGGTGTACGCATTTCCGATAATCAAAACAAAGTTCGTTATCCGAATACTTAGTTTTTAAATATGAACAAATTCTTTGCAAGTTCTTCGTAGGCCTTGCAAATTGACCTTTTTTGGTTTCTTTGCTTTTTATTAAAAAAAGATTAATAAAAAAAACAAAAAAAATATGTTGATTTTGCTGAAAATACTTAAAACATTTTTTAGGGATCTAACTACCCGGATATATATTAATTATTTTTATACATCGTTAACTACAAAGTGACAACTGAAATACTAATTTTACTAAAGCATACATTAGCTAAAGTACTATTTTTGAATACAATTTTTTAACAAACGTCTGTTAGCCTTAAAGTGTTTGTTAACTAACGTGTACTTTAAAGCTCAAGTAAGCGTTTTTTATGCATACGGCCGTAAATGTACAAATAGAAAAACAATCTACTATAAAATGAGCATAACTAGTGCTTATTTCGTGAATGGTAATACTTAGCTCATGTTTGATTTGACAGATAATTAGTTTTATCCTTTCGCTGAACGAATATGGTTGTTTATACGCTTGGACAACGCTTCGCTAAGTGGGCCTGCGGTCGACTTACAGAAAATGCCGATTTTGCAAAAAAAAAATCAACTTTTCAAATGAAGCTCATTTTGATCTTGACGGGTATGTAAACAAGCAAAATTGTCGCATTTGGGGCACAGAAAACCCGCACGCATACATTGAAAAGCCGACGCACCCAAAACGAGTCGCTGTTTGGTTGTGGATTTTGGTCCAGAGGCATAATTGGGCCATTTTTCAGGAGTGGCCTTTACCGTCAATGGCGATCGTTATCGGGCCATGTTGAACGAATTTTTGTTCACAAAAATTGAAGAGGAGGATATTGGCAATATTTGGTTTCAACAGAACAGCGCTACGTGCTACACAGCCGAAGCTGTGTAGTTTTGCTTATACAATTTAAAACAAAAAAAAGTTATTTGGCGGACCTTATATATTATCACATGATCCAATTAAATTAAAGATTTTCCTATAATGAAACAATAGTTACAAGTAGTAATTTGCTATCAAAAATAGTTGAGTTAAGTTCGAAAATGTTGTACGTACCATACATCATTTACATAGCTTACTTATACTGAGCATTAGGATACAAGTGCAGCGAAGGAAAGAAAACTTTTTAATATTTTTGTATTATTAATTGCCATTACACTTTGTTTAATATGGACTGTTTTAATCAATATTAGCTGAATAATTAGTTTTTATAAATATGTAAAACTTTGAAAAAAAAATTTATTAATTACGTTGCACAGTGAGATTTTTTGGAAGAATATTGTACGGTTCTTAAAGCACTATTTAAAAAACGTTAAATATCGTTAACAATGGACATTTAGACAAGTTTTAATTTTTAATTCGAACATTATAATGCTTACAGCCCGACGTCGTGGTAATTTAGATACATATTCACACCTCGGTTGTCTAAAAAAATGTAAAGTGTTACCTAATTCTTATTTACTTTCCGATTTTGAAAATGTTTAACTTTGGTTAATCTTGCCAAAATCGGTAAAAATCCGTATCATACTCAGCTTTTACAATTAAAGGTTTAATTTTCCGATCTAGCTACTTGCTTGTAATATTTGTAATTGTTTTTGTAATTTGTTAGCGAAAAAATGGAGTCACTTGCTATTTATTTAAATAGCTGTCTCCAGAACTATTGCCTTTATATTACATGGAAACGGTTTTTATGCTACATATTACGATATTCTTCAAAAATAGTCAAATTTGCCGTCCTAAAATTAGCGTGATTTTGTCTTATCGATTAAATTTTAGCTTTCGTAACGAAAAATTGAAATTTCTTTCTCATATTGATTTATAGTAAATACAGCAAAACCACATATTTTTGAATTTCTAAAACTTTTCTGTAGAATTTTTTTTTATTTTATCCATTCACTGTATAACTTTTATAAAACCGTAAAATTTCTATACTAAAGATAATAAAGGAATTCATTCATTTAAAATATTATATTGATAATAATAATATTTTAATATGAAATTTTATTACCTGTTGTTAACATGGTATACTTTGATATATTAAGTTGACTTCTAAAATAGATACCGTGAACATATGTCTGTATGAATGTATAGGAAATTGTGCCTTCTTTGAAAACTTGTATGCAATTCTTAATTTAAGTTTTCAATTTAATGTTAAAATTTTCAGAAGTTTTTTGTAAAAACGGTATTTTTTTAAATATTTTTTAATTCAGTTTATTTTTTCTTTATTTTATATATTATTCAGAACATGTTAAGTACCAGTAAGCTGTGTTTAGCAAGTTTTTCAGAAACCAACTATAGATCGTAATCAGTAATTAGATTAGAAGGTGGGATCTTGTGTTCTTTTTATTTAGTAAATTTTCAAACGCAATTTCAAGGAAGAATGAAAACAGAGTAACAAACAAATGAAATCTTTAAAATTAATAAGGATTGGCAACAAAAAGAAAACATATTTCTAATAACAAAAAACAAAAGTAAAATTCTCAGAGTTTTCTTGCTATTGTTTCTGCCGATAAATTAATAATTCTTAGAAGCTCAAAAAACATTTAAAAAAGAACAAACATTTAGGAAAAAACACAAGAGAACCTAAATCTCCATTAATGAATAAAGGCAATTCTTTTAATACTTGTTAATATTTATGTTTTTCATCATTATATTGCAACAAGTCAACAACGACTTTATCATTTTTAACCTCAGTTAGCAGTTCTAAGTTATGAACTTCAATAAATTTACAAGTCCACTTAATGGCTTTTCCCAATTAATAACAGTAAAATATATTATTGTTTATGTCTTTCATTAAGAAGATTTATTATTATTCAAAACGAAATTTCATGTATGTCGACATGTTTTCATGTTAAATCACTAAAAACATTATATAACTTTTTAGTGAACTAAATACAATTCACAATTTTTGTTAACGTTGATTCAATAGTATTCTTAGTATATTCCAAGATGTTAATCTTTTTTGTTTAATCGGAATTGTAATGTTAATGCAACACGTTTCTAGTTATTTTTAATTCAATGCTTTTCTTTGTTTTATTTTTAAATTGTGCTCAATGAAATGCCCATGAAGCAATATAGTTATTAAAAAATGAATTTATTCAACCTGTAGTAGAGTTTACTATGCTTGTAGGAGAAATCGAATTGAAAAAATTAGTAACTTGCAATTAAAAGATTTTTTGTTAAATAATTTTATTAAAATGAAACGATGAGAGACATATATAGAATCAATTTTTATTTTTACCATTTGTAAAATCAATAGGATAACACAGGGAAGGAGATGATTGCGAAACTTGTTGCCTTCCCGCACATATAAATGTAAAGAAAGATAGAAATACTAAATACTTTTATATGGCTTCTGGTTCTAGTATAACTCAGTACATTTTTTATGACTTCACTTAGTCTTGTAAAGCGAGGATACGCCAATATGTGCGTGCAACTTAGACTTCAGTGTAAGACCGCAAAAACTGTTAAAGAGGCCACTGTATCAGAATATAGATTAGCAAACTGATGGTAAATTTTTTACAATAAGGTTTATATTAAAAACGGTATCTGCTGTAACTACTTATTGCTTTATTGAGCAGCATGCGCAACAATTGGGCGGAGAATATAGTGAGTTCAGCTGATACTATTAGGATTTTGAAGAAAGAAAAGTTTTAAATTCTTCCTTTTGTGAAAGCAATACAATGAGTTTTCCTACTGCCAATAACTTGGTATATGATTGATTTCTACTAATACGTAATTTTGGCTTTGTAGACTAATTTTTCACTTAATATAGTTAAAAAACACATAATTAGTTTACGAGCAATTAGATTTTTCCAAGGTATATAAGAATTTTTCCGAATAAACGATATTATTTTATAATATTTACATTTCTGTATATTTACAGAGAAACAAATTTTATTTTACTTCAAAATATTATATATTTTTGCAACACCTTTAAAAATGGCTCATCTTAAATTCACTTCACTTTAGCTTTTATTTCAAGTTTTATTAAATTAGTTATTTATGATGTTTGCTTTATAACCATTTAATTTCAAGCTTTTTGTTAGGCTTAACACTTGACATATTTCACTCATTTAACAATTTTTGTTTAATAATTTTTATTACATTATTTTATTTTATAATTATTTTATTTTACTTTTTATTTTTATTTATTACTTCAAAAATAATTTTAATTATTTTACATATATTTTCCACACAAAATTATATTGGTAGCCTTGGCTTTTAACGTCATTTTTATTTTATTATTTGTAGGATTATTAATAGTGCTTGTTGGTGGTAAGAATTCGTTGTTTATTTTGCGTATTAATTTTTAATAAAACTGGTTTGGTTTTGATTAAATAATACTTGAAATATATTTTATATTTTTTTTGTGTAGATGTATGTATGGATTGCTACTAAATGTAAATAAATGGGCTAAATTTGCACATAAATAACTTTTTATAATTATATTATATTTAGTAGAGTTTATTAGGAAAAAATTTTCACTTATTTAAAATTCATTTAATTTAATTAACTTGAATCAATATTATTTAAAAGTACAAGTGATCAATTAAAAAAAATCAAAAATAGCAATTTCGATATTTTTATTGGTGGCTAAATATTTTTAGCTATTTGTTGTGCTTATTGTAATAATTTATTAGAATTGATGATGTTATTTTATTTTGATTTTTTATTATTATAGATTATTACAGTTAGATTTATTAATTAAGTTTTTATTATTATATCTTCTGCACAGATATGCCAGGATCTAAAGCGATATATTTTAATTTCTGAAAAATGTTATTGTTATCGCTGATTGGATTTTTGGTTTATCAAATATAAAACTTTGTTTAAAATTTTTAATAATTATTCACTATTATTTGATACTTTGAAATATTTTAACATACACCTTTTGGTAATGAAGCTTAATAAAGGCTA
The DNA here is from genome assembly GCA_030448955.1 of Trichopoda pennipes. NCBI lineage: Eukaryota > Metazoa > Arthropoda > Insecta > Diptera > Tachinidae > Trichopoda > Trichopoda pennipes. The sequence continues at coordinate 5,054,605 of JASKUP010000060.1, forward strand.
GAAGTACAAGTTGATGTTCAAAATCATTGCCACTTAAAATAGAAACGATCTTTGTATATTGAGGAAATAAATGTCAAGCTCTACCAAGTTTCATGTATTTGGTTTGCTCGAAAACTACAAAAAACTCTTAAGCTAAAAATTTAACTGAACTTCCTGCTAATCAAAAAATTTTTAGTTACTATTATTTAAATTAACAATCTACTTGCTTCAAAACTCTGTGCCGCAATTCGCCGAAGTTTTAAGATAAAAACAGACGAATAAATTTTTTTAGCAAATGGTAAAATATGATGAAATTCGAGAAACAAAATCTGAAAACAAGTGAAATGTAAATGTTGCTTAATCGTTTTTAGAAAAATCTATTTAAAGAAGCGTATAATTGTTTTTTTTTCACTTAAAAATTTTCGTTAGTTATTTGGCAGAGAAGAGGCTCATTATCAACAATTTTAATTTAAAATTAATAAAATGTATTTTTTATAGCATAATATTTATAAAGATAATTTTTTAAGCCTAAAACGCGCAGGCAATTGGTAAATCATAATCTTCTAACTTGTAGTTTTATTTATGTTTATAAATTAGAATAAAATTCATACGTTTGTCTTATATTTTTATTTTGAATCTTATTTACTTATATTAATCCTTGCTATTAATTTTTTTTGCACGAAATACTTCACTTATGGCAGTATAATCCACATGTGGTGTATATTAAGCACACTAAGAGAAATTTATTGAATCGCGGAACAAAAATTTAGGTAGCCGACTACATTCTGTCATAAATATTCCACATTTGTTAATTACGTTGCAAAGATTTGCAACTAATTTAAGCGCATTTGTAAGCGCCATTACATATGTAACTATATTGTATTTTTTAATTAAACTTCGCTTTACGGACTGTAAGTGGAACTTTAATTTTAACAAATATTTACCACACCAAGGTTTACAATATACAACACACCTTTTTATAAAAGCTTAAATAATATTTTGCTTGCAAGATAGGTTTCCCCAACAAAATATTATTTATTAATTTGACAATCCTAAAATATTACATGTGATGAAATAAATTGAGAAAGAATTTAATTTATGCGTATCGTTGTTACTTCCATCGAATAGTAATACAAAAAATTAGTGAGTTTTCCACAAACTATATGTGGTTAAATAAAAACAGCGCGATAAATTGCTATGAGAAAAGCTCATCAGTGGCTTTTAATACAACTAATATTATACTAACCAATCAACCATTTTTTTGATTAAATGAAAAGTAATAAAATTAACACTGATATTATTAAATGATTTAAAAAAAAATTATATTTATACTCAGTCGATTAATCGTTGGAAGTTTAATATGTTCCTATATCTATTATTATTATTTAAAAATACGTGTGTTTTGTTTTAAAAAATCTGTTAATCTGGTAGTGATTAAAATTACAATAGCTTAAAGTAGTTCTACTAAATTAAAAAAATAAAATTGTTTTTTCCTCAAAAATTTTTGCTGGATTCCTTCTGTGTTGTTTAGTTTTATTTATTATTTAATATTTTATTTATACCCATATTTATACTTTTGAACTCAATTTAATTAAATGGCGAAAAAAGGCGCGATTCACACATACGCATTGTGTAGATTTAAAACTTAGAGCAACATAATACATTAAACATCCAACAATTTTGTTGCTTTTAATTACACATCCTTGTCTTTACTTAAAGAAATACATACTGCTTTTATTTGAGGACTCTTTTAAGTGTTATGTTTTTTAATTTATATATCATTTTTGTTTATTTCATAATTATTATTTGTTTTTTTCAAAAAAGAGTCAAGGTAAATTAAATATTTTCTTAGTTTAAAGTAAAATTTTTTATACATGTGACTCCATTTTTTTTTTTATTATTTTTTACTTTGATATATATTTTATATTTATTTTATTTTTTTTTATTAATATTTCCTTTGTAAGTATATTTTTTTTTGTAAAAGAGGTTATTATAAAATCGTTATAATGTTGTTTATTTCCATCAGCTAACATATTTAAATTTAATTATATTATGACATTTATATAAAAGTGTATTTCTTTTTAAGAAAACTTAGCTTTTACCTTTAAATTAAAAATTTAATTTTTTAAAGATTTTCAATACATAATTTAAAAATTTTTTATTCGCATTATTTTTCCATTATTCACTTAATCTATTTTAGTGGTTCTCATAAATTCTACAAACACAAATTTCTTTATTTAGCTTTAGCAATTTATTCATTGCATTCTTATTGATGAAATTTCGAAACTTTGCTTTAAAAATATTTGAAATTCAAATATTTTCGTACAGTTTTTATCACTTCTTTTAATGATTATGCATTTTAACCGATTTCTTTTATAAATTCACTTCAAACATCTAATATCTTATTTGAGCACGCTTATCCTTTCACGTTTGAATTAAAACTGATTTTTATTTAAAAATCACCATTTTAAGGATGCTGTGTATTTACTGTTATTATTATTATTATTATTTTTCTCTTAATAGAGTTATACGGTGAATATAACATCTCTATGTTTTACTTTGAGATTATAAAGACGCTTTCTCTTTAAAATTTTAAGAGTTTTTAGCCAAGCAGTTTTTGCACAGTAACAGAAATAGAGTGATTTTTGATAACACAATTTAAAAGAAATGTTAAAAGAGTATTGCACACATTTTTATACATTGGAGTAGGTCAGTATTACAAAGTTTCTCTACGTTCAATCCATGTGCTTTTAATTATAAGAGACTTTCTTCCTTACGGAAGCTGTTATGTTACGTTAGATTTTTAATGTTAAAACAGTATATTTAAACTCTCTCTCTCTCTCTTTTAATGATGCAAAACTAAAGAGTTTTAATAGTATATGAATAATTCCTTAAACAAGTTTAAAGTGTGTTAATATGAAAAGTTGTTATTTCTAATAATCTTTTGTTTTAGATTACAAAAAATAATGTATAACTTCTATTAATAGTAGTAACAATTCTATATTATGTAACAATGAGAAGTTAGAATTTCATAAAGTGTTTTTCATTAGCATTCTAACACAAGTCCTTAAATTGTTTATATTAAATTCAAAAAGAGATAATATTTTTACAAGTTGAAAGTAGTACTGTTACGCTACTCTTGCATCCTTAAAATTTTTCTTCACAAAATTTAACACTGTCATTTATAAGATTTGTATTAAAGGTTATTCTCTAAATTAACATTATATTTTAAGATAAAAATATATCGCTTAAACATGTAGGAAGTTCAGTTTAGTTTATTCTGTTATGGTCCGCTACAATGCTGTAAAGAACTATCTTCTTAATACACATTCTATACTTTCTCTTAAAAATATTATACTGTAAAAATATAATATTTACAAGTTTATATTATGTTATTTTATATATATTTTGCAGTTTTAAACATAACTATTCATTACTACTCTCTTAAAAAGTTCTAGAAATTGTTTTCTTCATGCTGAGCAATATTTTAAACTTTGCTGGTAATTTGCATTAAATCTTTTTTTCTGGCGCCTTTTCTTATCCTGTGTTATAGAATTTATTTTACTATATATTTTGTAATTCTTTCATCTGTCATTTGTATTTATAACTGCCACTTCAGTGTTTTAAATGACAAACTTAGTATGTATGCATATTATCCTTTAAAAAAGGACAAAACAATAGAAGATAAAAAATGAGAAATATATTTTGTGCTTTTTATTCCTTGAATTTGTATTTTTTAAGCATTTTAAATTAGTATTTCATAATACATATGTACATTTAAGATTAGTAGTCATTTATTTTAAGTTGTATATCTGTCATTAATATATACAGACATTTGAAAGGATTTCTACTCAATAATATATTTAGCTTTTTTGTTTTTTGCTGCAATATTTTTATATAATACAGATAATGTTTTTGTTTTCACTTACATTCATGTTGTCCTTTTGATTGGCAAACATTTTTGTTTATTAACAACTTACCTAAAAATGTAAAAAAAGGCAATTTGTTAATATTTTGTTTTTTCAGATATTTTAAATAATTTTAATGGTTTTTGGAATATCAAATAAAAACTGCTGGTAGTAAAGTATTTTCAATTTGATTCATTCATAGAAATTTGTGTTGACATAAATTATTTTTATGTTATAATTAAAAACATTATACTAATGATAGCAATATTTGAAAAATTACAAGAAAATATGTAAGTTTTATATTTTATATAGAAAAGTTGTCAACGCTAAATAAATTTTTTATGGTGCTTTTTCGTACTACACTATAATATTGTAAAGAATTTTTTTATTTTTCATTCATGTATGTATATTCTTAACAAATATCACGTTGCAACACTGGTCAGTCGTGCAAATTACTATTGCAAATATATGGTTTTAGCTATTCCCTAGGAAACTGCAGTACGCATTGTTTTAAAAGAAAATAATTATCGGTATAAAATTAAACGAAATAACCTATTGTGTATTTTACAAACTGCGTGGTTTTCTAAATAATCATACACTCAAGCCAACAAAACATGCTTGATATAAATTTCATGAAAGATGTCAATTAACAGAAAACAAAGAACTAACACAGAACTAAAATAAATAATAAAAACTCAGCCAAACACGCGCCTACATGGAATGATGATGTTATAAAAAACAAAATGTATTGATGTTAAAGCAGAATATTCCTGTATACCCGAATATCGCTTAAAATTTATATATCGGGTTTTTCATTATGGCAACACCAACAACATGTTAGTTTTGAAACTTAGTTCTTGACGTATTTGCACGAAAATCGCATTAAAATAATTAAAATCCACTATAAAAATGGTGGGTTATTAAGTTACATTTCGTACAATTCGCAATATTTTCGAACAACATAATCGTCCTTCTGAGATCGGTATTAACAATTTGGTCGTTAAATTTGCGTTGACAAGCTCGATAAAAAATGTGCGAATACCAAAGCGTGTTTGACCAGGCCGCTCAACTAAAAACGTCGCAGCCGTCAGCCAGGGTGTTGAAGCAGACCCAAATTTGCCAATTCCTCAAAGTTCTCAACAATTGGGGTCTTTCATAAGCACCTTAGAAAATGTTCAATAAGGTCCAGGATATGAAGCCGACCGACCATTTACATTGGCGTAGATTCGCTCAATTCAGTCAGGAACAACCGGCTGGTTTTTTTGAAAAAAGTAATTTTTTCAGACGAAGCTTATTTTCACTTGCCAGGGTATGTCAAGTAGCAAAATTGCATCATTTGGACTTCTGAAAATCCTAGAGTGATGAGATGAGGCTGGAAATGCGGTAACGGTCAACGGATCACGCTATTGCGAGATGCTAACAACTCAATTTTGGCCTATTATTGACGACGTGTATATGACTGACATGTGTTTTCAACAGGACGGTGCCACATGTCGCAGAGCCAATGCAACGATCAGTTTATTGTAAACCAAATTTCCCGATTGCATAATATCACGACAATTAACAGTTAAGTGGCCAGCCAGATAGTGTGATTTAACGCAACTGGATTAAATTAAGGACGGAGTCTATGCGGAGCCAATCGAATCGATTTTAAGCTAAAAAGTCCAAATCCGTGATGTGATTAACGAAATAAGACTGCCATTTTGCCACAAAGTGATTAAAAACTTTGATAAAGGAATCGACTTCTGCCAGCGTGGTAGTGGTGGATATTGCAAGATATCATTTTTTATTCATAAGTGCCGAACTTTGCTCTTCTCATATTAATCTACATTTTTTGGTTTAATTTGTTTTAGAAAAGAAACTTTATAAGCATCACCTGCTGGGCAAACAAAAATTCAAGTTGAAAGGTCGTTGCGACAACAACAAAGACAACAAACTAATAATGTCATCGTGTATATACACAATTTGTTATTTAAAAATATAATAATGAAATAGCACTTATTTAAATTAAATAATTTATCAGGTATTATTGTATCTATTATAATATATGGAGGTGCAAAAAAAAATTTAATGTGAATCTCTTTGATCTTACAAAAAATTGTTTAAAGAAAGTTGACGGAGGGGAATTTTTACTTCCAATGGAAGGATTTACTAAAAAAAAGTGACAACAAGTAATTTGTTCATTTTCAAATTAGTTAAATTTTTTATTTTAGAAAAAATGAGTGATGTGAAAAAACCTGAAAAATATCTATTACACGTATTAAGATATTTTTGATTCATTAATCATAGCATAATCGTTCGCAAGCTACTTTTCTTAATAACTACTTTTATTTTCGCACCTGTAGTTTTTCTAAAACTTTTACAGCCAGCTACTGGCGATGAGAAAGAAACATGTTTTTGTTTTTTATTAATTGAAAGGCGTGAAGTTCAAATGAAGGCAAATGAAGTTCAAATATTTTAGGCAACTAGAAAAATAGTTTCCAAAATATCTTAAATCGTTAAATCTGATAGAATTTTTTTATTTATTTTTTTGTTAAACGAATGTAGTGAAATTTGATATAAATATATAAATTGTGGGTAATATGTGTTCTATATTTTTAATATTATATTGTTTATTCTTTTTAATTGACACTCACCCACGACACTGAACCACGAAAAGCCAATATTTAGTAATTAAGAAACATTTTATTGCCAACCAAAATACGTTATTTATTTGGTTTCCTAAAATTAGTTTTCGAATAAATGATGATAAAAAAAATTGTATTTGAGATAGTACCCGAATTGTAGCCACTGCATAAATTCAAGACATCCCCTCATGTTTGGAGAAAAGCTTCACTAAGTATTGACTTGATTTGATCTACTGTATTTGACTCACTTTTATAGATTGCTAAATAAACTTCAATATATATCTACCAAAAACAGTAAGTTTCGTATTTATACTGGTCCAATAAGTAACTTGGAAACCATATTCCTCTACAAAGTGTAAACAGCCCTACATAGTTTAGTTTAATTATATGTGTTGTCAAGGTGAATAAATTAAACCAATTGATTTATTGATTCAAATTAATTAATTTAATTAATTGATTAACTCAAATTAATTAATTAAAATTACTTCATTTAAACTAATTCAAGGCCGTTACAAAATCGATATTATGTATAGGAATATTACTGTACGAACCTTTAACAAGTAACAGACAGGAAACCCTTAATATGCAAAATTTGTGCATTATTTATCACTTTGAATGACTTTGTAAACAAGCGCCGTTGTCGGTTTTTTATTATTTTTAAAAGTGAAAAAGCTGAAAGGTATTCGAATATAAATAAGAAATTTTTAAAATTGTTAATGGATATGATAGATGCAACACCTTATTATCGCCTTCTTGGATTTTTGTTTCATTCGTTACTTTTTGCTAACAGTCATTTCAATTTGGATGAGCTGCATAATAAAAATATGCAGGCAATTATAAAAAGAAAAAAAAACTTTATTATAGACTTAACTATAAGAATGCGCTATAACTAAATAATGGCAGACACACATCCCTATTAATGACAGAAATACTCTTTTCATTAAAATCAAGTTTTTTATGAAAATTATTTTTATACGCTACTTCGATTTCAAACAAATATCGCTTTTATGTACACTAACTAATATCGTTCTTCTAAACTAAGTATGAGAATATTTCTAACTTACACAGTAGTGATGTCTCTCTGTAAAATAATAGATTTCTATTTTCGTATTTAATAACTTATAATACTATATTGCAATGAGGAGGCCGTTAATCAGCTTTTAGAATTTTAAACAAAGAAATTTTATAAAGCAAATACGATTATTAAAATAAATAAATAAATAAGCAAAAACAAAACAAATATAGTTTTAATGCTGTTAAGATTTATGAAATTATTTCAACACTTACACTGGTATATTTATCTGCGATGTGTTCTTTATGATATGATAGTGGCAAAATAGAGATTTGTTGTATTCTATGTTTATACTACTGCAGATAGAGTTTGTAAAATTTAGAAGAAAGTAGAATATGGTTAAAATTATGAGGTGCAAGACAAAAGAAAACGTTTTTTAATTATAATTCTTAATAAATATAACTTTTTGAATGAACTTAAATAACAAATAAAAATTCTAAAATTCTCCAAAGAACAAATTTAAAAATGAAGCAAATAAAATAATACGAAATTTTCGAGGTTTTACCAATTTAATAGGATTTAAGTGTCCTGTACATTATATTTTTATACTAAATGTTGCAGGCAATGGCTGGTGTAATCGTAGAGCATCTGTTGCTAAAAATTAAATATATTGTGTTTGTATATAGTTTATTAAAAAATATAATGCGACTAAAGAATTATCTATAATGCATCTGAGAAGTCGATTATAGAAAACTTGAACTATAGAAAACTAAAATTTATGTTGCTTTAAAAATTGCTTTTCAGGTAGAAAAACTCTCTATGTTTTGTAGGAATACACCAAAATTACTAACTGAAGAAACGTTTTTCATTTCTATTTAATTAGATTTTTCGAAACGATAATAACTCTAAACAGTCATCGAGTTTATTTACCCAATTTGCAATCGAAAAAAATCTCTTTGAAATATTAACGACGAACAGTTTTTACTAACAATTTTAAATTTTCAAAGCTGAATAGAAACGTATTCTAAGGACTTAATAAAATATATATATATATATATATATATATATATATATATATATATATATATATATATATATACATATATATATATATATATATATATTGTCGGTTTTGTTTTGCACCACACTATGTATTTGGTGGCACTTAAAATAGGCAAAGCTAAGCAGGTTAATTAACAGGCCTACAAATTTCAGTATTGTTAAATTTTATTTAAATTCAGCCAAAATATATCCTAAATTACCAATTTACTTAATAAATAATTTTTATGGAAAATATATTATTGGAATTTTCCCAAATTGTACACAGAAAATTCCACATTCTATTGCTTCAATTATTTTTTAATTAAATGTGAAATACATTGAATCAAGAAAGTTTCAATTACATAAGTCATAATTTTTAAATAACCAAACAATACCAAATTGACAGCATTTGAACACTAACCAATTTTTTTGAATAATGCAAATATAAAAATAACTCAAAACTGCAAAATTTGGAAGAAATTAGAGACAGAACATTAAGTTGCAACAAATTTCAAAACAAACTAGAAGTCACAAGACTAATAAACTGAGTCAAGGCTGTTAAAAATAAAATATTAAAAACTAAAGCAGCAATTACATTTCTTATTGTGTGGAGTAGAACAGGGACTATTCTAGAATCTGCTTCAAATACAACAAAACATTTTTAAAACAAGAATCAATTTGTAGTTTCTCTTGATATTCTTGTAGTGCTTTCTTTTTATTTATATAAAAGCAATTTTTCAACAATATTCATTCCTTGCTGTTATAACATCACTCAATGGTCTGGAGAAAAAATGAAAATACAAATTTCTATACATATCGTGTACAAAATAAAATTATTTATAAAATAATTAAAACGGTCAATAAACTATAATTAAAATTATAAATAAAATCAAATATTGATTCCGAATTCTCAAACAAAAAACCAGTAATGAATTTTTAATGTTTTATATTGTTTTAGTTGTTGGCTAATGCCTTTTTCAATAACAACAAGAATGTAAAGGGTTTTTCAACAAGAAGTTTGTTTGCTAAAACGAATGAAAAATTATATCTGGCAAATGCCCTCTTCCACCACGCTAACAATTCTTACATCAAGGTTTTTAATCCTGTCCTATTTCATTCTACACATCACGGATTTTGAGTTTTATTGCTGAAATCTTTTTGAGTCTCCATATACAATAATCCAGTACTGTTAAATCACACTTAACTGCTGTTTGTCGTGAAATTATCGATCGGTAATTTGTTTTGCAATAAATTGATGGGTGTGTGATATGTGGCACCGTGCTGTTGACATCCACGTCGTCAATAATAGACTACAGTTGCGTTGTTAGCATCTCGCGATAGCGTGATCCATTGACCGTAACCGCATTTCCAACCTTATCTTTGATTAAAAAAGTCCAAATCACACCTCCAAGCCACATAGCGCACCATACAATAACACGTTGAGATTTTCGAAAACACAAATACGGCAATTTTGTTTGTTGACAAGCCCTGGTAATGGAAAATAAGCTTCGTCTGAAAATATGATTTTTTCAAGAAAACCAGTCGGTAGTTCCTGAATGAAATGAGCGAATCTGCGATGTTGTGAATGGTCGGTCGACAAAATTGGATTGTTGTACGAAAATATTTCGAGCTTGTGAACTCGAATTTAACAACTAAATTCTCAGTTACGATTATGCTGTCTGAAAATTAGACGAATTTTACAAAATATAAGTTTAACAGAACCATTATTTTCATAGTTGATTTTAATTATTTTAATGCGATTTTCGTGCGAAAGTGAATTAATTGTAACAAAAACTAAATACCAAAACTATCATGTATAGTGTTACCATAATTAAAAAACAAACTTCTTATTGAAAAACACAATAAATATGTGTATTTTGTTTTCTGCATTAGGTCAACCATATTAATAAATACTAATTTAAACACCATTAGTAAATAGTAAACGAAAAAAAAATATTCAACTGTCGTTTTTTCCATAAAAAAAAAATTATCATGGAGATAATAGAATAAATAATTAAATTGCATTGAATTCAAGTTAAAGAATTTTCAATATGCATACATTTATCAAGGCAAAACATGTAAAAGGTATGAGAACTTTCTTCAAAATTTGTTCAGAGTTATTAAACAAACAGTTGATTGATTTAACAGAACTGAAACGAGGTTAAAGTGTTCATTGAAATTATATATTAAGTTAAACGACGTTGTGTAATATTTGCATAAGGCGATGGTGAATACAGATATAAGGTGCTAAGTACCTCATGGTTAACACAATTGATCGAATGCAGGATAATAATTTAAGATATGTCGGCCGTAATCATACTCAAAATTTTAGTGGCATAATCTAAAATTATTTGATCTATCGTATTGTAAAGAACCAATGCGCTTTGCTACAGTCATGTTTACAGTTTTTACATTTCATTTCTAAAGTTTTATCTTCATTATATGTTAAATAAACATATGTATGCTGACATTAATGTTTAAAAATGAAAACAAATGTCGTTGTCAGCATATATGTATGCAAGGCGTCGACACGATATGTTTAGTTTAAATGTATAAATGCATGTTGGCAAATGAATTAGCATACGAATTTTTGTGTACTTTTTCTGTTTAACTTTATATGTTGGCTGGCATTGAGATGTGTTTGTAAATAAGAAGAGAGTTTTCATTAAAAAAATCAAAATTAAGTAAAAGGAATATTTGTATAATAAAACCAGCATTTAGTTTCCAAACTGTCGAGTTATCTAAAAGTGAAATTGTAAAAATGAATTCTGCTCGGGAAACCAGCAGATAAAGTTTTGTGATTTTTTAAAATAATTAAAACGTGCCATTACAGCTGTTAATGGCAGAGCTATTAATATTCAAAATTTTGTTGTTCCTAACACTTTGTTAAAAAGTAGCAAAAAAATTCTATGCCAGCAATTAATATTAAAAACATATTTCCGTTTCTGGTGAAACTTTAATGTTATCATCAACGGATACCAATTGACTAATTAAAAAGTTTACAATTATGCTCAAAGATGTTTAAATAAAGATATAATCATATCATTTTTTTATGAAACCCATTACGAAAAACACAAATTTGAAGTATTGCAAATATTGATATTAACAAAAACAAAAAACATACAGCTACAACTTTAAATGAATATCCTCAAAAAGAAGTTTGTTTTTCAATTGCGGCAACACCAAAAATATGATAGTTTCGACATTTAGTTTTTTGACGTATTCGTAGTAGATGCATTGGCAATTGTTACAATGAATTCAATTTCACAAAAAGGGGATTAAAATAATTAAAATCCACTATGAAAATGGTGGGTCGTGATAATTTCGGACAACTTAATTGTCCTTTTGGGACCGCTGTTAAGAATTTGGTCATTTTATATCGAGCCTGTCGATTTAAGTGAGCAGATACTAACACGTGTTCGAACGGGTCGTCCAACTGAAAACATCGCAGCCCGTGAGCTACAGTATTGAAGCAGATCCAAACCCCCACATGGCGACTTTTGCATAAGGATTTCACTTTGATGCCTTACAAGGTTCAACTGATTCAGTAATTCAAGCCGATCGATCATTTAAATCGCCATAGATTCGCTCAATTCATTCAGAAACAATTGGCTGGATTTTCTGAAAAAATCTTTTTCCCAGACGAAGCCCATTTTGGCTTGTCAGGGTATGCCAACAAGCAAACTTGCCGCATTTGGGCTTCTGCAAATCCTAGAGCGAATGTTGAGAAGGCTGTGCATGCTCTGTTCGCGTGGTCATTGGGAATGTTTGCCAATGACCAGATATCATTTCTCATTCATAATTACCGAAATTTTCTCTTCGTAATACAATAAAAATTTAAATTAGCTTAATATAAATTGTTTTGCTTTATATTGTTTTAGAAAACAAAATGCTTGTTGAAAACCCCTTTATATGCCAATAAAAAAAATAAGTTCCATAGAAAACACGAAATGCATTGGAAACTTTAACAAAACAATTTATAGAAGTAATTAAAAGTTAAAGTTAAAGACATGCTCGTAGAAATAAAAATTTTATAATGTTGAATAAAGATGCCGATAATATTAATGCTGCAGGGGTTTAGTTTATTGCAACTGAGAGTGATTTAGCAATAATATCAACAATATTGAAACAATGAAACAATTAAAGCTAAATAATTATAGCTAGCAAATTGAAATATGTATAGTATTTAAATATTGTACTTTATATTTATATACATAGCTGACGAGTAAATAGACTGGCTTTATACACGTAAACTTAAAACTAACGCAATTACGTTTGGGTATTGCTGTTATCATGCTATTCATAAATAAGGTATATATTTTGTGATGACGTGACATGCGAATATTTTGAAAATCTACGTAAGTGTTCTCTACTGAACTTTTAAAGATCAGTGCATTAAATATCCTACAAAAAATATCGTTTGTGTAAACACAACGACTGAGAACCGAATTGCATATGATAAGGAATCATATTTTTTTTTAGTATTAGAAGTGTTACCGTTCATATCTAAAAAATCTCTAAGTTTAAGCGACATCTAGCGTAGCTTTTGGCTCTTTTGCTTTTCTTTTAGTGATCTTTAGCAAAATTGTAGAATAGTTTAGCTAAATATATAAATATTTTATATATATTTTTTCAAGCACAAGTTCTTTATATAAAAATTAAATAAATTTTAATAATTATAGTTATTTGATCTTTTTAATGTTTTATATGTAATTTATTGGTTAAGCAAATCTATTCACAATTATCAATAAAGAAATAAACTTAAAACAAATATTGCAATTCCACCTTTTATATATAATACTAGCGTGCCCGTGACTGCTTTGCAAGTCATTTCTTCGACATTTTTTGATCGATTTTGGTTCGCGGTATTGAAAAACAAAGCACGTGATACATATGTATAACTGAAAGTGCAAAAAACAGGGATCATTGAAAAGCAACAGGTATGGGGAACTGAAGCCATTTAAAATCAAACGGCAAATCTGGAGGAATCATAGGAATGCGTGGTTTCAACACATATATTTATATTTATATTTTTCTTTTAAAACTTTTGCTTCAATCACATTTTTCATGACTTTTTTGACTACTAACATATGTCATTGCATCTGTTAAGTGTGCACACAACGCCATCTACTGGCAATATAGCATTTACAATCATGTTTTTTTATGGGTTCTTGAGTTAAGATAGCGTTGTAAAAAAAATGTATGTGAAAATGAATTTTTTTCATAATTTTTTTTTTTTTTTTGGGAAATTTTCCAAAATTTTCTTTTGTATTCTTCTTATTTGGCCGGAGACCTGTCCGAATTGGTGCTAATCACCGAAATCGGTCCAGGCATTCTCGAGTTATAAGCGTAGTAACTAACATCACTTTCTTTTATATATATAGATTATTCGGACTATCATAAATTCACAGAGAAAAATTTCGTGTGAGGCCAATTTCTTCGTTTGTTAATTCTCCATTTTATGAATTATATAATTATATTACTAACATATTAAAAAAGATCACTGAGGGTTGTCAAGGACTTAATTGATTTTAAAAGAAAAATCAAAAACCTTCATGTGCAAGATCATGAAAAATTAATTTCTTTTGCTGTGTCAAATTTTCCTAGTATTATTGTTGATTTGGCTATCAAACAATAGCAGAAAAATAGGGTATTTTTAATAAATTTGCAAAGATAACGAACTGTGTATTTTTACGTATTTTCAAGTTTTGTTTAGAATATAATAAGTATTTTTAGTATAATGAAATCCAGTAAAATGAATTTCCGATGGGCTCTCCAGCTTCTCCATTTGTAGCAGATATTGTTATGGAGAAATTGTTAGATAATGTTATTGAAAAATTAAATACTATATCAATAATTATAACAAAATATGTTGATGATCTGAATCTGCAATTAACAAAATATAAGAAACATTAAATGAATTTGACACTTCAATAAATTAAATACCATTGAAAAGGAATGTGATTCAAAACTTCCATATTTAGACACCTTAATAAAAAGAAGATATAAAGAATAAGTTATAGATTGCTACGAAGAACCAACTGCTGCAGGTAGAATTCTAATTCTAAACAAAATATTAACACAGCCAATAATTTGATACAGAGGATCTTAACAATAAATTATAAAGAATTCGATAGAAAGAATAAAGAAAATATTAGGAATTCATTAACTAATAGGCTGATTAACAAATTTAATAATGGGAGAAAAAGTGTTATAAGAAATGTAAAAGAATTCAAAATATATTAATCTGTAACTTATATACCTGTTTTATCCGAAAGAGTAGAAAAATCATTATATCATTAAACACCAGATGGCATATAAGAATAACACATTAAATAGGTTGTTTATTAAAACTAAGAATAAAATTCAAAAATTTAATACGTCTAATAAGGTGTACAAAATTCCTTGTAACGGTAATAATAAGGTGAATTGTAATAAAGTTTATGTAGGCACAACAAAATTTATATTGAAAACTTCAACAGCAAGACATAAGTCAGTAAAATATCCAGACATAACTAATATTAGTTCACAAAAATTATTATAGTATACCTTTGAAAAAATTTAAATTTTAAATTTAGAAAATAATTCTGAACGTGGGTATATGCTAGAAATATTTCAAATAATTAAAATACCATCAACAGAAATTATCAACTTTAGAGCAGATACGGAGAATGATGCACAAAATTATAGACATTTGATGCATCAAACTATAGAACAAAACTCTGTGTCTATACAACAATATTATTTATACTTTAATGTTTTGTAATGTTTGCTCAATAAAATTTATGTTAGAATATACAGTTACACAGTAAAGTCTATATACCCCATTGAAAAGCGAGGTTTGGAAATTTCTGTGAACATTGTAGATTTGAAATATATTCCAAACAAATCCAATCTAACAACAAACAATAAATTTGAACAAAAAAATTTTAATCCAAAAATATTTATTAACAAAAATGAAAAAAATTCATTTTTCGAACACAGAAAAGTCTGCATACGGTGTTGAAGTGGAGTACACAAAATAAAGGTCTGTACTCATACAGTGCTGTCAATCACTTCAGGCGTCTTTACTAGATACCGTTAGTTAAACAAAAGTTTAATTCTTCGATGTTAATATTGTAGTTATGTTAATTTAACCAAAATGGGTAAAAAAATCTGTGTTAACGTACGTGAGCTAATCGTGAAATATTATAAGGAAAAAAATCTTTAAGTGAGATTGGAGAACTGGTCAGGCATCCAAAATCAAGCATTCAAACAATTATTCCGGAATAATATTGCTATTTCCCGTCGTAACGGGAAATAATCAAACTAATAGTGTAGAAAACAAACCAAGAAGTGGTCACCCACCTAAACTGACTTCTTGTGCTAAGCTAAACATTTTGTGAGACGTGCAAGAAAATCCAAGAATAACAGCAATAGAACTCCAAACACCCTGAAAAATCAGGATATTAATTCAGTGCATGCAGAAATAGTGAGAAATTTATTAAGAAGCAATGGAATCTACAACCGTGTGCCCCCAAAGAAGCCATTCATCAGCCAAATAATATGGAGAAACGAGTTGAATTTGCTAAAAAATTTAATGATGAAGACATAGATTTTTGGGTTAATGTTTTATTAAGTGATGAAAGCAAGTTCAACTTGTTTGGCTATGATGGCAAGCAAAAAGTATGGCGTCGAAATAATGAAGCATTATTGCCCAAAAACTTCCTTTCTACGGTGAAGCACGCTGGTTGCTCTATTATGGTTTGGGGCTGCATGTCAGCGGCTGGGGTGGGTAATTTAACATTTATTGATATTAATATGGATGGCATGGTATACTTAGGCATTCTTAAAGCTAATATGAAGCAATCCGCGAGTAAACTGGGTCTTACGGTGGGTTGGTACTTTCAGCAAGATAACGACCCAAATCATACCGCTGGTGTTGTCAAGGAATGACTACTGTATAATGTGCCCCATCAACTTTACTCCCCACCCCAGTCACCGGATTTTAACCCCATAGGAATTTATGGGATAAATTGGATTGCCGCATTAGGAAAAGGACAATTAAAAATAAACACGACCTCAAAAATGCTTTACTTGAAGAATGGAATTCAATTTCGAATAATTACACAAAAGTATTGGTAAATTCAATGAAAAATAGATTAAATGCAGTTCTAGAAAGTCATGGCGGGCCCACCAAGTATTAATTCTGTTGTCTTTTTATTTCCTTTTAAGTGAAATACATTCCTTTTGCAAAGTACGTACACTTTTCTGTTTCTTTAAAAACGAATTTTGTTCGTTTTTGCTAATTAATTTTTTTTGGATTAAAATTTTTTTGTTAAAATTTATTGCTTGTTAATGGATTGGAATCCTTTGGAATAAATTTTAATGCTACAATGTTCACAGAAAACTCTAAACCTTGTTTTTCAAGGGGGTATGTAGACTTTACCGTGCGACGGTATGCATAAAATAATATTGTTTTGCAAATTTATTATTTTCAAAATTTATATATATTTGAAATAATTTTTCTTCAAAAATGATTAGTATTAGAAAATTCTATATATGTATATCTATATATATAAAAGAAAGTGATGTTAGTTACTACGCTTATAACTCGAGAATGCCTGGACCGATTTCGGTGATTAGCACCAATTCGGACAGGTCTCCGGCCAAATAAGAAGAATACACAAGAAAATTTTGGAAAATTTCCCAAAAAAAAAAAAAATTATGAAGAAAATTCATTTTCACATACATTTTTTTTACAACGCTATCTTAACTCAAGAACCCATAAAAAAACATGATTGTAAATGCTATATTGCCAGTAGATGGCGTTGTATGCACACTTGGCAGATGCAATGACATATGTTAGTAGTCAAAAAAGTTATGAAAAATGTGATTGAAGCAAAAATTTTAAAAGAAAAATATAAGGGCGATGTGTTGAAACCACGCATTCCTATGATTCCTCCAGATTTGCCGTTTGATTTTAAATGGCTTCAGTTCCCCATACCTGTTGCCTTTCAATGATCCCTGTTTTTTGCACTTTCAGTTATATGTATCACGTTCACGTGCTTTGTTTTTCAATACCGCGAACCAAAATCGATCAAAAAATGTCGAAGAAATGACTTGCAAAGCAGTCACGGGCACGCTAGTATTATATATAAAATTTTTTCAATTTGTTTTGTTTTTTTGTTTGTTGTTTTGTTTTGAAAAAAATTTTTATTATTTTGAGTTTGTTTGTCAAAAAATTTTCATTTATTGATTAATTTGATAAATTGTTTATACACTTTTTTCTTTTCCTAAAGATGCCAATCACTGGTTTGGCGAAATATCGAAAGTTAAAATATAAAATAAAGACAAACTTAATTTTTTTGTTGAAAAACCCACTATACAAATTAGATCTATTTTATTTTTGGTTTAATTTTAACTTTTTAGTTAGATAATTTGAATGCAAGTGTTTGGGTAACTGCATTATCAGTTCAGGGAGATAAAATGCTTGAAATAGTTATTTTAATCAAATAATTTCTGTTTTTAGTATATTTTCGATATGTATCTTCAGAAAAATTCAATCAACACATTTTTATTAGTACTAAATATTGGTAATAATAATAAAAAACTTTATGACATATTAAAATAAAATATTTAACAATTATAAAAAAAATATTACACGACATTATAATTGTAATGCAATTTAACCAGCAATTTAACGTAAGTGTTGTATAACGTGAAAATTATATGAATTTAATGAGTTATTTAATTTTATTCTCCTTTGGATTTAAACACTCCTCTTGATACCTTAAAACTATGAAGTGAAATAGATATTTTAATAAATAAAACACAAGACAAGGGGATGATGGGATTTAAACATATATTTAAGTGATAGAGATAATAACAAGACAACAAGACAAGACAGTCAAGTACGAGTGATTAAGTCAATAATGATTTTATCAGGTAAACAATATAAACACTGATATATAATGATTCTAAATAATTTTATGTAGTAAATCAATTTGGCTTTCAATTTTAATCCTTTATTTAGACATAAAACATGTTTGTAACAAATGACAAGAAAGGTAATTTAAGCATTGTATGTAAAATAGTGTCTCTTTTGTTGTAAAGGCAATTTATAGTAAAATACTGCACTTTACCTTAAATACTGCACAAAATTTATTGAATATAAATAATTTAAAAAATTGCACTAAAACTTTTACACTGCCCCAAAACACAAAAAAAAATTTTTGTTGCCATAAATAAATGAACCAAAAAGTGTATTCATTGCTGAAACCTTAAACCTATTTAGGCATCAAAGACACTTGTTTAAAGAGGTTTTTACATATTTTTCCTTCATTTAAAAGACATCGTTGCCCTAATGAGAGTAAATATATGACTGAGAAGTAAAAAATTACTTCTTTTAAGATTGTTTGCATGTTGTTTTTCTAAATGTATAGAAAAAAATAATAATAAAATAAAAAAGGCAACTTGAATGTCTTTTGTATCCATAAGACTTATAAATCACAGGAAATACCAAAGCTTTTAAAACTAGCTAAGCCTTTCCTTCCTTGTTTTCGTATATTTAAAAATGCATCTCAGTTTCTTCGCAAGCACTTATTTACTCTGACACCACAAAAACACTTACAGTTCAACTGCAAGCAACACACTTAGTGTGCGAGCTATGGAAAAAAGACCAAACATTATTTTAGTACATCTCAAATGATTTGCGGAAGAGGAAAAGGTAGAAAAATAAACACCATAATAAAGTATCACAGAAAACTCGAAAACACGTTAGTTGGATTTTGGTTGAACTGAAATTGAAAGTTGAAATGTTGTTTTTAACAATCAACTTTATTATTTTTTTTTTGTGGTAAATGCCGAACAGTGTGGCAGTCGATATAACCGGGTATGTCTGACTTAGGTTTATTTTTTTCAAATACGGATAAACAACAATATTTTGGACTAAATGTATTACCTTACCCCTAATTAAAAGTGAAACCAGTATTAATGAGGCGGAATTTTTTAATATGCTTAGCATAAAAATTAAAAGCGCTACTCTGTGGAGCATTTAAGAAATAATTCAATTCATTTGATATACTTACTCTAATACTACTTATATACAACCCTGAAATTTGACCGGTGTTTCAAAGGTTAATTATTATATAGACCAGCCATTCTCTAAGTGTGTTCCGCGGAACCCTAGGGTTCCGCGACATCCCTGTAGGGGTTCCGCAAGAATTTAGAAAAAATTCCAAACACCTCTCTCTGGTCGACCGTTCTGACGCGGCGTATCACGATTCACGAGGCGTAGCCGAACACATACATATATACAATTCATACACATACATACACACATACATATATACACATACATATGTGAACTCCCTGAATTTATTTTTTAATATTTATACTCCGGTGAATCCCCAGATTTTACTTTTAATACTCGTATTTTAATACAACAACTGAATTACTTTTCTTTCTATTAATTTCTTAATATCTATTTTTGTGTTTTGAATAAAGTCAGTTGCGTTTGAGCTGTCAGTCAATAAAGTTTGTTTAAAATAAAATCGCTTTCGTGTGTTTAAGTATTTTATGGGTTTTTCACATATATACAATTCGCCTCGTACAATTTTACTATGCCGCCAATATGGAACGTTGGCTTAAAGGCGTTAAACGTGTTGCAACAACATCTTCTAACGAAGCCGAATGTTCAAAAGTAGTTCGCGCGAAGTATACAGCAATTACCGATCCAGACGATTATGCAACGACGTCAAGTTCCACGGTTTCAAAGGCGAAAAAAGGAAGTATGATGTATCATATATCAGTTTCGGATTTGTTGATTCCAACGGCTCACCTCTCTGCATGTTATGTAGTAAACTGCTTCCTAATAGTTCCATGGCACCTGCCAAGTTGCGCCGACATATAGAAACTGTACACCCTGAGTCTAAAGACAAGAATAAAGAATTTTTTGTACGTAAAAAAGAGCAGTTATTGGAAAGTCAAAAAACTATGATGCATGTAACCCAAACTATCAATGAAAAGGCCACAGAGGCATCATATTTAGTTAGCTATCGCATTGCACAAGCAGGTGAAGCGCACACTATCGCTGAGAATTTAATAAAACCATGTGTGTTAGACATAACAAAATGTATGCTCGATGAAAAATCTGCAAAGCATCTTTCTACTGTGCCGCTATCAAACGATGCTGTTTCACGGCGAATTCATGATCTGGGAAGCTACGTCAAACAAGAACTAGTTACACGTCTACAAGAAACACGTTTCGTCTTGCAAATAGATGAGTCTACTGATGTCGCTGGTCTGGCTATCTTGCTGGTTATCGTGAGATATCCATATGAAATTTCTTTGGAAGAAGATATGCTTATGTGTTCACCGCTGCCCACAAAAACTACCGGAGAAGAAATGTTTAATAAAATAAATAGATTTTTTGAGGAAAATAATCTCAGTTGGAACAATTGCATTGACATTTGTACAGATGGGGCCAAGGCAATGACGGGTAATACAGCAGGACTAGTGTCACGAATAAAAAATAAAGCGCCCAATTGTAGTTCCAGCCATTGCATCCTGCATAGACAAGCACTTGCGATGAAGCAAATGCCGTCAAATCTAAAATTAGTTATGGATGAAGCGGTAAAAATAATTAATTTTATCAAAACACGACCACTACAATCCCGATTGTTCTCATCATTGTGTGAAGATTATGGCAGCAAACATAAAACACTGCTGCTCCATACAGAAGTGCGATGGCTGTCTTGGGGTAAAACTTTAACAAGGCTATTTGAACTTAGAGCCGAGTTACAAATGTTTCTTTCAGATACTGCTTTTAATTTGAAAGACCGTTTGTATGATAAAACTTGGTTGTTCCGACTGTCTTTTATGGCGGATATCTTTCAAAAACTGAACGAAATAAATGTATCATTGCAAGGTAAACAGACAACAGTGTTCCAGGTAACAAAATAACTGCCTTCAAAAGAAAATTAGATTTTTGTCAGTGAGTTTCTTAGTGATAACGATTCAGAAATGTTTCAAGATGATGTATTTGAGGAATTGGTCAAATATCTCACTTCGATGCGCGCATCTTTTGAGAAGTATTTTCCCGAAGAACAAAATACAAAAATGAAACTGAATTCATGGATTCATAATCCTTTTTTACCCAGCTTACAAAAGCCCGAAAGTATGCCAAACGAGATATATAAATCTCTTTTAGAAATGTCATCAGACCCAAGTTTGGAGGCACCTTTCAAAACGACGCCTCTCAACGATTTTTGGTGCAGAATTCGTGATGAATATCCAATGCTTGCCAAAATGGCACTGAATATTCTTCTCCCGTTCCCAACAACATATTTGTGCCAAACAGGATTCTCAACCTATGCAGCTACGAAAACAAAATACCGCAATAGACTGGACGCCGAACCTGATATGAGACTTCAACTGTCCTCTATCAAACCTGATATCAACCAATTGATGAAAAATAAAAAACAGTTTCATACCTCCCATTAGTTAGATTTTTTTTCTTTTTTAATAATTTCTATTATTATACTTGTTATGTAAGTAAGTAATAACTAACTGTTACATTGTACTTTTATTATGCTTATTAATAAAGAATACACTTTTAAAAACTATTGTTTTATTATAGGGTTCCGTCAAGTATTTCGCTTTCCAAAAGGGTTCCGTCACCAAAAAAGATTGAGAACCGCTGATATAGACTATATATATTGCTACGAAGATAATTTGTTAAGTTTTAAAAGAAAATAATTATCAATAGAAAAGTAAACGGAACGACCCACTGTGTATTTTACAAACTGCGTAGTTGTTTAAGAAATCTTATACACGCAAGATAACATCAACACGCAACAACAAGAAATTCTAGGAAACAAGTTGGAAAACAAAAAAAAAAAAACACAACTAAAAACAAAAGCCACAGCGAAGCAGGCGCCTAAACTGGATTACTGAATGATAATAACAACAACGATATGTTAAAATAGAATATTCTACTATATGCGAGAGCCGCTTAAAACAACTATATAAGCACTACTTGCTGGGCAAATGAATTAATTCAAGTTGAATCATCGCTGAGTAAAGACAACAAAGTTACCATCGTACTTATTTTGTGTGTATTGTATTGAAAGTAAATAAATCGTTTAATTTTATATAAAACTCTAAAGTGCTATGTTATTATTTTGCAATAACTGAAAATAAATAAAGGTAACAATGATGATGACTTATAGCATGATCCACTGAAGCATCGCAGCAAGATTAGTTTAAAAACTTTCGATACATTCAGGGATTTCGGATTATTTTTAGTCTAAAGGCGATATAAAATTTCTGCTCTTGAATGTTCTTTAAACAAGTTGGTCAAATCTTGTGCCTTCCAAGTTTTATTGTTGTCATACGGTTAGTAGATACATGAGAAATACAGGTAATAAATACAAGTATAAGAATCAGACAGACATTACCGTTTTTTTTGCAACAATATAATTTCATCATACTAGAAAAATAAACTGCTTAGAAGTGCCATTAAATTTTTTTTTAGTTTATTTTCGTATAACACATAATTTCGTACCCATTGCATTGTGATCGCCGACTGAAATGTGCTGTGATTGCTTAGTCTTAGAGTAATGTTTATATAGACAGTTATTCATAATTCCTTTTGTGGCTTTCATTCCAATTGTTGGTAATTAGCTTTTACTGCCTTAAAGTAAAGATTTTTGCAGATGACATTTGTAGCTTTATAATCTGGCAGAACTTTTTAGTTCCATGTTCTAGTAGTTTACTCTTTTCACCCATTTACACGCATTAGTGTGACGTTTTTGGATACATTCTAGTATCACTTAACAGTATGCACACGCTTTCCGCAAACATCTGGCAACCAACTCAATGAAACTTAAATTTCCTTTTATCTATACACTTCAGCAGATACTAATCGCTTTGCTAATAACCAACAGTATTATTCAGTTTAAAATTCTAACGTGACAAATACATCTGCAATTCGGGAGCAATGTGTCTACCGCTCCTACTGCTGAAGTGTTTAATAGTTTTATTATTAATACACAAGCAAATAAAAAGTTTAGGATATGTATTTTCATCGGTCTCCTTTTACCACTCAATATATTTAGACTTAATTGTAAAGGATTTTGGATTTAAACTTATTTTGAAGAAGAAGAAAAGATATGACTAAATAACGTGTGAGAATATAAAATCATTATATGTACTTTTATCAACCGCTGTTAGTTATGGTTTTTTACAGCACGTATATACTTCTAGAAGTGTAAAGCTCTTGTAGAAACGAAATCACATATTTTAGTTTGATATAGTAAAGCTGTTGTACCCTAAACATGTGCTGTATTTTTTACCTGTCTGCCTGCCTGCCCGCCTGCCTACACGATTGAATACAATTTTTTAACCAAGAATTTAATACATGTTTACACGAGTAGTGGTCGGAAAATTTTTTTTTTTTACATTTTCTTTGGCATTTAGTTAGGAAGAAAACTTGAAAGAAAAAAATTAGCTGCATTTCCTGTTGATGACCTACATTATTTAGTGCTTTGTATACATTTTTTGCTGGTTTTTAAACATTAAGTCTTAAGGATGCGAGATATTTTTCAAAGCAACGTGAGCTGTGACTTTATACTTTTTTGTTGTGTTTCAGCTTAAAAAAAAACAAAATAAAAAAGAAATTGCACACACGTAAATCAAGATGTTTATTTGGGAAAATGTGTTTTAGTATGAGTTGTAGAATTTGCTTATTTCACAAACTATTTCCTTAAAATTATTTATTTTAAAAGGAAATCGTTTATTAAATTGTTTAGGGCTTGAAACTTAAACAATTTCCTTCATAAGTAAAACTTATCTCTTCCTAAACAGACAACATTTAAAGATGCTAAGCTGTTTGGGATCTAAGCCAAAAATTAATATCGTTAATAAAAACACCTTAAATGTTGTAAATACCAAAACACCAATAGAACAATAATTTGCAAGTAATAAATTTTTTACTAACAGACAAAGAAAAAGCACTTCGAGAAACCAGCCCCTTATCGTTATACACCAAGGAAGTAAAAAGTTTGTAATGAAAAAATAAACAAACAAAAACTTCGTTGGCACCTGAAAAATTCCTTTTTGACTGTTTATTTTTTGGCTATTTGCGCTCTGCTTGTTTTTATTATTTTCTTGCAGTATTTTGTTTTTGCATTATTTTCATTGCTTCCTCTTTTGGTTTTTCTCTTGTTGATTTAACAAGTTGTTGACTTTGTAATTTCATCTAAAAACTTTAAGTTAAAAATGCCGACATTACAAAATACCAAAAATAAAGGGGAGACACCAGCGTAAAATTTCGACTTTACTTTTCTATAGAAAAAAGTGAATTTTTTTTATTCTTTCCAAGAAATTTTCAACACGTAAAGTTGGTAGAAGAGGGATGATTTTTAATGGTTGTAAAAGTGATTTAAATTTTTTACTAGGTGTCTTTTTTTGTCGAATAACTAATGGCACACTCAATGCAGCAATTGGCTATTTACTATTAGAGAATGGTGAGAGAGAGCAAACAAGGAAGTGAATACATAACGACCCTTAAGATGGTAGTTTTGTTGCCAGTATTCAAGTCAGCTAATTTCATAATCGTTGTTAACTCATTCACATAATTTCTTTTCATTGAAGCAGCAATTTAAAATTTAATTGATTGTACTTTACTGTCGTAAATAAAAGTAAGTTAAAAAATTATATGGAAAGTTAATTGCAACTTTTTAATTTCCGACAAAATAAATCCATTAATACTAAAAAAAGGCTTTTAAATGGGTTACGAAGCAAAATTAATCAATTCAGCTTAAGGTCACAATATTTTTGCCGAAAAATATATTTTTTTTACAAATTTATGCCCTCATAATATTCAGAGGAAAAAATAGGATTTGCCAGCAGCAACGCCGGAACTTCGAATTTCAACAAATACTTAAAAATAATGTTTCTCTGTGAACAGAATACTTTCACCGTAAATGAAGTTTAATAAAAACTTAAAATAAGAAAAAAATTTGAAATTGTACTCGTAATAAAAACCCATCATTCGCCTCAAAATAACAGAAACCGAAAAATTTTCAAATTTCAAATTAAAGTTTTCGGAAAATGTAAATTTCCCAAAAAAAAAAATTAAATATCAGCAAAAATGTATATTACACAAAAAAAATATATGTATATATATATATATCTGTAAATTGAATAATGAGGCATTTTATTTAAATAAATTTACAATTTTATATTGTCAGCCTCAAAATAACTTTCTTCTGAAACTATATGGCCCTGGTGACGGGTTTCCACCCCTCATGTCTGTGTTCGAACGCCGATACTGGAATATCCATTTCCAGCCATTTAAATGTTTTCGATTGTTTCGATTTCAACTTCGAAAAGAGTAAAAATCACATGGATTTAATTTTGGAGTGTTTTGCCGGCCAAAAACTCGTTTATTGAAATTGCTGTGTAACAAGGATGCAACAACCAGTTGTACTTGATGTTTGCTCTCACACGAATGAACCTTTTTCGAAGTCTTTCAAGAAACTTCCGGTAAAAGTGTTTGGTCTTACTTTTTGTGAACGTTTACGAGAATATCGTAAAAACAAATCAGCATGCATTTGATGTTTTTTTCGCCCTTGGAGAGGTTGAAGTGTACTACTCCATGCTTTGGCGCTTAGTTGCTGGGTCGAAACACTCAAGACTCATCACTAGTAACGTCACTTTCCAAAAATTAGAGATCATTTTCAATTGAATGCAGAAAATTAAGGCATCTTTCCTTCCCGAAGTCCTTTTCCCCGCTCATTCTGTCAACCGACGATCTGACGGCATAATGTGCTGGATTATTTCGACATTTTTATGGGTTCTGGAAAATGAAAGCCTTCCGCTTCGTGGTTCATCTTCAATCAATTATCTTCCTTTTGGAATTGCCACCGAAAACCATGGGCTCTTGACGAAATACTATTCGTGTGCTAAAGCCTAGCAAGAGTTTCCCTTTGCTGTGCCCAAGCAAAGCCTGACAGCACACCGTTGTTCCAAATTGATGTCACTCATTTTATAACACAACAGAAAAAACAGTTTCACAAAAAAATCGCTACTGACGACTAATTCTACCGAGCAATATCAAACCAGCACTGAAGGCAAATCACATGTTTATCTGCTGTCCCTCTAACCCCAGCTCCTCTAGAGCTGCCAGATCAAACGTAACGTTGCTAGTCTCATTACTTAATTTACAAATCCCGTATATATATATATATATATATATATATATATGTGTGTGCGTGTTCTTAGAAAGACGAAAGCATAAAAGCTGAAAAGGTTAAATTACATGCACCTACGCTAGCGCAATAACTGATTAAAAGAATGTATTTTATTTCATCTAGACACTGGTTCCCAATAATAAATCAAATATATAAGTCAGGGCTTAACGTTCTATATATTTTACTGTTTAATGTTTGTTAGAGAATGTATATGAAATATAACCCTCTGTTATAGCGATATAATTAGTAATGTTTTTTATTTGACATTTAGGTTTTTTCTTTAAAGCTTTTTGGCTTTATTTCCTAAAATTCCTTAACATGTCAGTTGAAGAGTTTCAATTGGTTTTCAGCTTTTTTGTTTTCTTTTCGTAGAATTTCAATATGTGTATGTGTCAATTTGCTTGTATTTCTCGTTTTCACCTTTTTTTGTTTTACTGATTTATTATAGCGATTTATATTCGGTGTTTGTGTTTAATTTCTAAAAAAAAGATTTGCTTCTAGACTTAACACTACAACACCATTGGCAAGCAACAGGATGCTTTTGAAAGTGAAAAATGTATGTTTTCGGAATTATTTGAATAATTATACATACATATTGTGTAATTTTTAGACATAGGCTGTTTTCAGTTTTATATTATAAGTCACCCCACATACATACATATGTTGAATTTTTGTATATTTTCTTAGTATAATACTTAATTAATTAGTCCCTTAAGTATAAATAGAATGCATTTAAAAAATGTAAGTAAATTTGTGTATTAAATGAGTTATTATGAAATTAATTAAATATTCTTGCTTTCTTTACAAATTAAACAGGTTTAGTCTCTTAACATATGTTTGAATGTATATTTCTATCAAAATATTTATATGTATGTATATGTAAATATAAAACTCGTTTCGAAATCACATTTGAGGTGAACAAGTTTAATCCATATTGTCAATAATTTAGAAATTTATGACTTTGTTTTAAATACCCATTCAGAAGGTTTAAATATCTTAGCTAGTTTCGGTACTTTACAAAATTGTTGTTTATATAGAAGGCATTACACCCATTAGTTCAATTTATCGAATTTTTTAATAAATTATCGCAATTTATATAATTAATATATAATTAAATATAAAACATTTCTCAAGTTATCCCCTCTTTAGTGTGTTTATATTCCTTTTAGAGCAGCGGCAAGACTTGTAGTGTTCATTTACTTTTATATTATGTAGTTAGTAATAATATTATTAAAATAATTAACGTAAATAACACTATAAAATTTAATTTGATTGCTAAATATACAAAACAGAAATTTCAAATATTTAAACTCCCATACAAACATATATTTCCTTTCACATTTGCTTATAAAAATAAGCTTAAAAACACTTCAACAATTTTATACATGGGGAAATAAACGTTTTTTTTTAACGAGCAATTGCAATAAATACAACAACGGAATTATTAACAAGGTATGAACAGGAAACACGTAATGAAAATGAAAGTATTAAAAAATTGTTTACACCTTTTGTTAACAAAAAAAAACCCTTGTGCACGCACGTAAATACATAACGACCCTCAACTTGTACATTCAGATAAACGTGTAGGTAAATAGCTAAAAGAGTGACAAATATTCCTATTTTCAAGTTCATATATTATTTTAAAAAATAAAATGGAAAACATTATTAACAGCAGATGTAATAGAGATTGTGCTCGAAACATGTAATTTTACCATTAAAGTAGATTTGTTGCTTCTCCTTATTTTTGACGATTTTAAAATGAAAGCAAAGTTTCCCAACCAAACATTATAGTAGCACCAAACATATTTCGCACAGCTTTCCAAATTTTAACCCTTGAAAATGTAAGCAATTCTAGTGACTCCTTCTGCATTTGCAGAACTTCTATGCCTGCGATTTTAAAATATAAAGATTCTGCATTATTCTGGTAAAGAAAACAGATGATAAAAACAATTTGGTTGTTTAAGCTAATCGTTTTATTCTTCGTCAAAATTATTTTGGTTTAATAAACTGAAGCTGACCAAATTCTTATAAGTTATTTTTTAAGCATAGAGTCTTTATATAAGAATGAAATACATTTTATTTTTATTTGTCCTGAAGATGCCACTCAATGGTGTGGCAAAGAATTGGAAATCAAAATGCTGTTTAATAAATTAGTATATAAAAATAATTAAAATGCATATAAAAATATTAAATTTATTTAATTTTTGTGTAAAGACCCTGTGTTTAAAAAAATTATTTATTCTACTTCGATATTACTTACAGAATATGCATATTTTGGTTTTCCATTAATATTTTGAATGACCTATTCTTTGTTTTGAATGCTGCTATAGTCTTAAGAAAAAATTATTTTATAGTTAAAGTACATAGATATTTTATAAATTAAATTGAATAGCGGTTCGTCTGGCGGCACCATTTATACATAAAGTAGCATAGTATAATTGTAACTGCGATGATGAGCGCAGTCACTAGCAGTTTTAGAAAAACAGCCGTAGTGTTAACTTAAGTAAGTATGCTTGTATGTGGTCGCGAAAGTTATTTTTATGAGAATTTTCAGTTTTAGAGACAGATTTTGTATAGGAAGAAATCTAGGAGTAGTGGGACTTAATAGGAGGACCAATTTATTGTCTGTCGCCAAATAATGCAATGACGAAGGATTACGATCACGTCTCGGATTAAAATATAAGTACAAGCCTGGCGACATCTATCGCAGGCCAGCTTGCAGGTTGATATAAATACAAGGCAATGGGTTTTAGTGATATAAACGCTTATATGATGGCCCGGAATCAAGTATGGAATCTCTCGGGAGAGCTTCTTCCCTTGAAAGCAGACTTGACGAATATTGCTTGCCAAACTACGTATTTCCAGTATACCTACCTACTTTCGCTTTAAGATTTTTTAAAACTTAGCATTTAGTGCAGTTAGCATTAATATTTGGTAAGCAGTCATTCTATAAAAATGTAAATAAAATAACATTGAATATGTAATTAAAATTAGTTTTAGGGAAACTTGGAAATATTGAAATTCTGACGATAAATAGATAATTAAAAAAAGAAAAGAATTGACTTAGTGCCAAGCCAACCTATAGATAAGAGGTAATATTTTACAAGGAGCTTTTAGTACTAAATTATTTCAAAACTCTTCTTCATATCAGGTTTTGATCTAATCCTCAAAACTAAAACTACGAGCTAATAGAACAGTAATCAAGTTGGAATGTTAACGGATATCTCACAAGGAGCTATTAGCTCTGATATATCTAGTGTGCATACATTTGATATGGAGAGAGAAAGGAGTGTTTCCTAATCGCGATCATGAGTTGTTAATATTCTAGGTTTGGCAGTGATCTTGATATTTCCGGCAACCACTAATTTCTATTCTGTGGCATTTAGCCTCAGATTATCCCACCCAATTGCACAAAAAAAAATGGCTGTTGACTTTCGAACTTAAATATTTTATGGTTAGTTGATTGGTTATCTGGGTTTTATTGTCTATATATATTTTGATAATATTGTTATTAAGCATTAAGTAAACAATATACCCATTGTTTACTAATCGCGTGACTTGCTAAGAAAACTTATGCACGCAAGACAACAACAAATCCCTGTTTACCAACTGCGCAGAAATTTTAATCACGCAAGACAACAACAAATTTCTATGCTGTTTACCATCTATATAGTTTTCTAAGAAAAC
Organism: Trichopoda pennipes; assembly: GCA_030448955.1. NCBI lineage: Eukaryota > Metazoa > Arthropoda > Insecta > Diptera > Tachinidae > Trichopoda > Trichopoda pennipes. The sequence goes on from JASKUP010000060.1 coordinate 5,085,098, forward strand.
TAATCCACATAAGACCACAACAACTATCTTAAAATAAATTCCAGGAAAAAACCTTGTCAGCATAAAAACAAAACCAAAAATACACACAGACATATAGGCTGCCATACATTGAATGAACAACATGTGATACAAAGGGAGTAAAGGCTCTTAATTTTTTTAGACTTTTAATGGACAAATATAAAAGGCAGCGTCTGAGTGGATAGTCAGTTCGTGTAAAAATAAACCTCGTGAAGTAAAGACGTGCATCTTAAATAATTTATTCGGTAGTAGTTAAAGTTAATAAACTTGTTATAAATTTAAGAACTCTAAAATCTGGTGTTATTTATTTTGCAATAAAGAACTCACAACAAAACGTTTATAAAAGGTATAAACGTAACAATATTATGACCAATATTGGGGTAAAATTTACTGATGAGCTACTTGAGCAGTAGCGAAATTGCAATATGAATATGCTCTCCCCCGCAGTAATACATTTCAAATATTTTTATTTGAATAAATCTAATAATTTTAGTTATTTGAACTTTTAATATTTTTTAATAGTTAATTATTAAGCTTTAGGTCATTATTTATTCAGGATGCCAACCAATGGTTTGGCGAAATATTGAAAAAAATAATAAAAAATAAAGTTTTTTAAAAATTTTTTATTAAATAATGACCTAGTGCTTAATAATTAACTATTTGAATAAATATTTTATAAGAATATCATAAAATGTCTTTTTTCTAATAAATATTTTGTGAGAATATCATGAAACATTTATTTGGAGGAATCAAACACGAATTGAAAGTGCCTTAATTGTAGATTACTTATAATATATATAGTTATTTTTTTTTCTAAAATACCCGTTGCATTAAAAATTTCAAATCTTGGTCAAATACTAAAAGTATTCCCATTTTGAATAAATTGTAGGTTTTGTATTTTTCGAAGTTTTGTATAATATCTTTCTATTGGTAATTTCAATTGCTTTTGAATTTTTTATTATATCAAATTTTGGAGAAATTATAATACGAATATTTATATATCAATATTTTTGAAGAGAAAATACTACAACTTAAAATGTAATAATAGTCTATTATATTAGAAGAAAAAATGAAGAAATTTTAATTGATCTCTCTGTATAACAGTGAGCAATTTCCAAACTTTCAAATTAAAATAGTAAACTTTTTCTCGTAACCAGCCTTTAACATCTTTTTGATGAAAATCATGTGAACTAAATAAAAAAAAATTATAAATTTTCTCAGTACGTGCTACCTTTGGGGAATAAAGCGTTAAACTGTCGTTAGTATTCACAGCATATAAGTCTTGTTTTCTCTCATAAAATTATATTTTTCTTATGATGTTTATCATTTTACTGTTTTAATTAAAAATTTGTATTAATAATTCGCTGTAAATTTAATGAAAAAAGGGTTGTCATGATAAAGGAAGAATATTTTCATTTAGAATTTATTTTTATTATATATTTTTTAATATTAGTATTATCGAATGTGGTAATTTGATAATAGGAAATTAGAGTAAAAGTTTGTGTCTATTTACTATTATTTTTAATTATTTTTTTTATTAAATTGCAAAGATAAAGGATCATCTAATAAAGAAATTGTATACAATAAAACTTCAAGAAGCCTAATTTTTCATTACGAAGAAAACAACTGACTTTCGAATGCAATTTGAAATAAAGCCAAATATAAAATATTGTTACTAAACAGTTTTCTACTATATAAGGAACTTATTATGAATTTTTAAAAGCACTTTCCATATTTAAATTATTCTGGTTGTCAAATATTTTATTCGTTTGTAGCAGATGAAATTTGTAAGTAAAAACTTACTTAAGATAATTTAGTTGATTCACATTTTATTCGCTTACTGTCCTAGGAACTATAATTACAATTCTAGTTTATCTACATATTTCTGTCTCGTAAAAACTGTTTAGGTTTGAAGCTATATTTTTATGTGATTGTTTCACATTAAAGATGTTATTTGTTATAATTTCTTATATTCGTCTTCTCAACGTAAACCCATTATACAGAGTGTACCCCAGGATTACTACTTTGCTTATTTATAATTGTTGATTAAATGAACGAGAATGGATCTGATGTTGATAAACCTTTTATTTAATGTTGGCAATTATGTATGGAATACGATACACATCCACCTCTATTAGCCTCACAGATGTGATCCCTTTTGAACACACATTTTACACGGTATTTCATTCATTTCACCACGAATATTTTATTTGAGTTGCTCAAGCGTTTCTGGTTTGCATAAACGTTGCTTTTCAGATATCCCCACAAAAAGAAGTCCGGAACAGTCAATCAGGTGACCGTGGAGACCAATCAACATCACCATTTCTTGAAATAACGTGCTGCGGAAAGAGATCTCGCAGTTATAACACTGAAATCCTGGCTGTATGCGATGTGGCACCGTCTTGTTGATACCACATGTTAATCAGACCCAAAGCATACAGTTGTGGCGTTAAAAAGTTTTCATAGTTACCGCTACGCCATTTACATTTTCAAAGAAGTAAGGTCTGATTATTCCTCCTGACCAAATTGGCCAACAGACAGTAATCTTTAACAGTTTCGTATTCCCCAGAACTGACTATTATGTTTATTCACATATCCATTAAAATAAAAATGTGCCTCGTCGCTCATCCTGATTTTATCATGAAAATCGGGGTTGTTATGGGCGAGCTGTAACATCCTATGGCATTTGTACGGCGGTTTAAATAGCCTTATGGAAAAAGTTCTTGGGTCAAGTGGAAAAAAGTGTAAATTCTTGTGCAAAATTGTGGGCAAATTTGTTCTTTGAAGACCAACCTCCTGAGCATGGCGTCGAATTGTTTTTGATGGATTGTTTTGAACACTTTTTTGAGCAGCAGTAATGTATTTAGCAGATCTTGCACTACGTTGTGGTTCATGCTTGGCTCTATCACCTACAGACCCTCTTTCTTCGAAACCATACTACATACGATAAATAGTGCGTTTTGTTGGCACATTGTTTCTCCCAAAAATTTCACGTAACTTTCTCATAGTCACAGTAAGCGATGATTTTTAGAAAAAGGTTTAAACGACTAAAACATATGATTTATCGTATATTTTTCCATAATAAATTTGCCACGTGTCTACTTCACCAAATATGAACTGTGAAGACTAATCTTTACCAAAATGGCAAACATGGCAGCGTACACCCTGTATAAGAATGTTTGTGGTTTATCATTGCAAATGATGTTGCAAAAGGTATTAATATTCTTGCTGTGAGTAACAACAAAATGTTGCATAAATTTAGAAAATTACCATTCTGTAGCAAAAGTTTATTATTAAAGCAGTAGTTTTTTCATTAAAGCAGCCATTAGTAGACATAAAATTATAGACTTCAATAAAAATTTTGCAAGCATTAAAAATATAAAAAGTAATATATTTCTCTCTCTATTTTTTGTTTTTGACACTGCAAGTTAATTTATTCAATATACTAATTACAATATACTAAAAAAAACAATAATACATCACAGCAAAATTACATATAACAATTTCAATTACCGTTCTATTTAGCGATTAGTAGCTGGTAATTGTCTGAGCTCAAGATAAGAATTTGAGCTTCCCAAACAATCAAGGAGGGCACAGCAGGAACTCTACATAAATTATATTTTGTGGGGATTACCCTCTTGTTTTTTATTATTTAAATTTATTTTTGCAATTATGAGCTCGATCTATACGAGAAGTAGCACTTCAGGCAACAATGCATATTTAGTCAAGTACCGTGCTACATTCTTTAGAAAAGGGATAGAGAAGAGATGAAACAGGTGGTGAAAGTAGGAGAATAGTCGGAAATTAACTGCCGTGTAAGACAGCACAGCGACCAGTGGCTATGCCTTCATTGCTGAGCAGCCCTACCGACAGTCAATTTTTAAGGCTGAATCGATTCAATTGGCTCTATTTTGAATCTATCCTTAACAAAATAATCCAGTGGTGTTACATCATATTATCTGGCTGCTCATTTAACTGCTGATTGTAGTAAAATTATGCGATCGGAACATTTTGTTTGCAAGGAATTGATCATTTCATTGGCTGTGTGACATTTGGCACCGATGTGTTGCAACCACATGTCAGTGACAACCACGTCGTCAAAAATAGACCAAAATTGAGTTGTTAGCATCTAGCGATAGGATGATCCATTGAACGTTACCGCATTTTTAGCCTCATCTTGGAAAAAAATGGCCCAATTTCGCCTCCTGACCACATAGCACGCCAACACTTTGAGCAGGCAAAGGCTTCTCCATAATCGCTTTATGATTTTCAGAAGCCCAAATGAGGCAATTTCGCTTGTTGGCATACCTTGACAATTGAAAATAGGCTTCGTCTGAAAAAATGATTTTTTTAGAAAAAACAGCCGGTTTTTCCTAAACGAATGAACGAATTTACGGATCATCTTTAATTCCTGCACCAGTTGAATTGTGTATGGCTTCAAAGTCAAATTCTTATACAAAATTCGCCAGGTGGTGGTCTTGCATAACCCCAATTTTTGAGAACGTCGAGGAATTGTCAAATTTAGATCTGCTTCAATACCATGGCTTACGACTGCGATATTTTCAGTTAAACAACCCGGTCGAACACGCTTTGTTGTTCGCATATTTTGTATCGAACATGTCGATTCAAATTTAATAACTTAATTCTTAATAGTGGTCTCAGAAGGACGATTCTGTTGTCCAAAAATATCACGAATTTTACGACATGTAATTTTAACAGAACCATCATTTTCATAGTGAATTTAAATTTTTTTAACGCAATTTTCGTGCGAAATTGAATTCATTGTAACAATTACCAACGCATCTACAACGAATACGTCAAAACCATCGTGTTATTCGTGTTGTCATAATTGAAAAATAAATTTTGTTTTTGCCTTCTTCTTATCTTTTATACTTTATTCTTCACATCGCCCTACATGCTTGTTTTTGTAAGCTGTATTTTATATAAATATTTCTTTGTGGAACTTGAATCCGTTAAGCTTTGTATTAGTTGTCATTATCTACCCAAGTTTAATAAAGTTGATAGTAATAATTGCAATCCAGATTTAAGAATTGCGACAGCTGATAACCCTATTCCGCCTGCATCTCCAAACCATGCCCAAAATCGCTTTGGAAACGGAAATTAAGTTGGCGGTCACCGAAAATACACAAAATGTAACTTTTGTGAGAGTTCGCAATGTCCCAGTCTCCATTCGAGTGATTCTGGTTTAGCAGGAAGGAAATTAATCTCTGAAACAGCCTATACAGCTGAACCTTATGATATCAAACGATTTGATATTTGTAGCGCATTTCATGAAAAATTTCTAGAGGATATTCAACATTGCAACACGAATGCTTTAAAATCTGCTCCTCCGCAAACCTTGCCAATAACACTTATTTCCAGTATAGCAAAATTTCAAACAAATAGCAAAAGTGTTTTTTTTTAATTCCGTAGCACCTTCTAATGACATTGAAAAAGCTACGTCCTCTGCAAATCGAAAACTTTCTTCGAATCAAGAGCATTTTCAAAAATTAAATACTAAAAGTGGAATATTTCGTTCTCGTTTGTATGCTCATTAGTGGAAAATTAACCCCAAGACGTTATTAAGGCCGTAGCAAATATAATAAAAAGCATTTACCCTCCACCTAATCAAGCTGAAAATCGCGTTGCTTCTTGCGCTCTAGTTGCTTTTGTGAATGTGAAATACTACAACCACTATAACAGATGCAGAACGTCCATTTTGCTGCACAACACGTAATTCAATACAAAGGAATAGATGTTGCAATTGACTGTCCCATATGCTGTGGGGCTTATAACACTCGACCCGAATCTTTGGGCTCCGTTAAAGAGGATGCACCACTACAGCAATAAGCGTTTGCAGAAGGCAAGCATGAATGACCAATTAACCAATTAAGCAATTTACCACCGTCCAAGTTCGACAAAGTATCCGTTACTATGCCAAAGATATATTTTCAAGCGGCTGAAAAGGTCTTAGCAGATCTCATCACCAACAAGTCTCCTGGGCCGGATGGAATTCCACCACTGGTCTTGAAATAGTGATCTTCAACGCTAGCGCGTTCTTTAGCAGCCATTTTCAGCACATTGTATCATGGCGACAAATTTCCAAATTGTTTGAAAGTTGCTAATGTAACGGCAATCTCCAAAAAGGATGGGGGTAACAATTCTGAAAATTACCGTCCCATTGCAATTTATTCTGCACTTTAGTAGTGTAAAGTATGATTAATTTTCATCTTGTGAGGTACCTGGAGTCCAACAGATTACTTAGCGACCGACATTATGGTTTCAGTAGAGGGCTCTCTATGGGTGACTAGCTGGAACAAGAGTGCAATATCATACATCATTTCGGAGAGAGTAAGGTGGTGGCTCTAGACATTTCTAAGGCGTTTGACAGAGTGTGGCATGATGCACTTCTATCTAAATTTGTTGCTTTTGGTATCGGTGAAAATTTCTACAAATTTATGTCGAGTTTTCTCAGAAATCGCACTATACGAGTTGTTATAGATGGGATTACATCAGACGAGTTGAAGATTAATTCAGGGGTATCGCAAGGCTCCGTTCTTTCTCCTACAGTATTTCTTATTTTTCTTCTTTGTCAAACTTTTGACTCAATACACTCTCTCGCAGATGACAACACCATTTGTCATTCGTATTCATTTAGTAATTGACCGGACCAGTTGGAGGTGGGTTCCACGAGTCAAAACATGATCACGATCTTGCAACAATCTCGGAATAGGGTCGTGTGAATGGAATGGACTTTAATGCCCGTAAGACTCAATGTTGCATGCTTACGCATAGATCTGTCTTCGGAAATGGTGCTGCATCTGTTACTATGGGTGATATAGTTATTACGAAATCGGAAGCTCTTGATGTTCTTGGTAAGAAATTTCAGTGTAATGTTCAACGGACTAAACACATTTTTCAGGTTTCTAAAGAAGCTTTCAAGTGCCTCGGTTTTCCAAAATAGTGTAAAAGATAGTTCTCTCCATCCGATCTTCGTGCTATTTATACCTTTTTCCGTCAAAGAATGGAATACAACTCTCATGTATTGGCCGGTGCCCCAAAGTCTATTTTGGAGATGCTTGCCCGCATACAGGAGAGGGCCAAGAGGCTCATTGGGAATAGTAGAATTTCCAACTCACTGACGTATCCACATAATGTGCATTGTATTTCACTGGTTTATCGTTACTACAAATTAGGAAAGGAATTTCACGTTACTCGGACTTTTTCGTTAATTAGCCAATGAATCGCAAACCCCCTCCAGGGGTCTTTCCTCTCACTTTCAATATAGAAAAGTTCAAATTTGATGTCCACAAACATTACTCCCTCTTTCCTCCTCCCCATAACCTGTCACAATGCATTACATATGTAGGCGCCATCCCCTTAATGCTAGTCCGAAAAAAAACTTGTTAATCTCTGTATCGTGTTTTTTGCATTTGATTTGCTATCAACAAAATCATTGAATGTTTAAAACTGATGATACGTTTGTGCACGGTTTTGTTTTATAAATTCATTATATCCATAACTTTTTCTTGTAATTAATCAACTATAATGGTTGTTTTCGTCAACTTTATCACTCCGGAATTCAAAATATATTTGTTTCGAATCCAACGTTTACACCTTCGGGGTAAAACTAAAAAAATAATATCCAAGATATTTTATTCTTCAGCTTTTATCTCGGTTTTAAAATTCGATATGCAAACTTTGAATTAATTAATTAATTTAATTCATTTTCATTAATTGCCAAAGGTTTGAAAAAAGAATACGGGTTATTACCCGATTTTAAATTTTAAGCGAACTAGAAATTGGAACAATTAAAAATCACAGTATTTTCTTACAATTTGTGTAATATAAGTCTAGATTGCTTGCTTTTCTTGATTCCATTACAATAAAATTAGCGTGTTCCAGATTCAATGATTTTGAAATTCCTTTCCTAAAATTAAATATTTCAGCTACTGAGTTATTTTTCGCACTTTCGGTTCCGATTTCAAAACTTTTTCTTTCGCACCTATAAATATTCTCATTTAGCAGCAAAATAGTATTAAAATTAATGTTGTTGTCGGAAGTGTTGCCTGAAAAATTTAATATTTAAATGCTAATTATTGTTATTTAGGGTTACATAGATTTACATAGGTATTTCGCCCAACCACAAAAAACTGATTAATTTTAACCATTTGTGCTGATGGTGATGGTGAAATATTGTGACGACAGTGCAAAGCTGCACTGCATTCATTTTCGTGTTTTATTCAAAAATTTCTTAAACATTTTACAAATAATTGTTTTTCTTAATAAAATTAGATATTGGAAAGTACATAAATTTAAGCCCAATGAAAATTATTTATTTACATATATACTGTTAATTTGTTTATCGCTTTCTTTTAAGGTATGATTGGAGCATTAAAAATGAATCAGCCAAAATGAAAAAGTAAAAAATATGTAACGAAATCTACCTTTATTTAGGTAGTTGGCTGCTAAAGTTTTGCAGATTAACTCACCACTTACTAAAAAGCATTTCCATTCTAATTTGCAGTGCTCACAAACTAAAACAGAGACGTCTTTTTTTAGTTAAACATTTTTAACTATAGAAAATAATTAACATTAAAAAAGTGCATTTTACAAACTGTCTAGTTTTTACCAAATATGCAAACAACAGAAAATAAAAACAACTTACACAGAACAATACAAACTGAATGATAATAACAACAACAATATGGGGTGATGTTAAAGTATAATATTGTTGTATGTGCGAGAGCCGCTTTAAACAACTATATAAGCATCGCTTGCTAGGCAAATTAATTCACTCAAGTAGAGTCATCAGTAAGTAAAGACAACAAAGTTACCATCGTGTTTATTATGTGTACATTGAAAATCAATAAATCGTTTAAATTTATTTAAAACTCTATGATGTTATTATTTTGGAATTAAAGAACTCAAAATAACAAAATGTTTATAAAAGGAATAAACGGAACAATAATAATCAAATATAGCAAATTTTCTTACCATTTACGTTAGTCCTCTTTTAATTTAGCTATGCGCTAAATTCAACTGCATTTATGGCTTAGTTTAAAATCTTTAAGCATTAAGATGTTTTAATTCAGCTCTAGTTTAGGCCAAGCTCCACTTCTGTTCTTAATTAGTTTTAGTGCATTTTTGTTTGTATTCTTATACGGGCTTAAAGTTTGCTTATTTATTTGTATCTGTTTAAACATCGATTAGTTCTTAGTGCGATCAGAGCTACCAACTGCTTTAGCAGTGTTTCTGCACAAAGTCGTACTTGCTCTTAATTCTTGCCTGTGTAACTTTTGACCACCTTATGATGGAGTAATATATTTGAGTAAGGCAAATAATGATCCGGTGAGGCGACTTCATCTCCAAGAGCAAATTTTTACTGCAATTACGCAGGGTACTCAAGTAATGTATTTTTTTTACTATATTATAAAAATAAAACATTAATCATGTCTGATAGGGAATCGGTAAAAATGTTGGCAGCACTGTGCAGAAGAATTTCTAAGCCTCAGTGTTGAATATAGCCCACAAATTCATTTCTGATTAAGCTGTGGATCTGCTTTTCGAATTGATGATTTTATTTATTTTTTCAAGATCAAAATCAGAAAGCGTCTCGATGTAGTTGATTTTGCGTAAAAAAACTCTTTATTTTATAAAGAATATGACAAAAATGCACTAAGTATCACTCAAATAATTTGTTGCCAATACAATTACAAATTATTATTAGGGTAAATTATTTTTTTTTCCCATTCCAAGCCTAATAGCTTTCTGGGTATCAAATCTAATGCTCTGTTAAAAGTTATTCATTTTTTTGAAATATACTTAAGATCAATTTAATTTTATTCCAATCCTAATTTAGTTGTGGTTAGTTCTAAGTTCAGTTAAATTAAATTTGTTGTAAAGTTGTTTTCAAACGTTGTTTCATTCGAGTAAAGTTATAGTTCACTTGTTTTGTTACGTGTATCATTTAGTTCTACTCTAGTTCTTGTTGTATTCTTCATCCCTTTTTCCAAAATTTTGCAGATTTTGTAAAAAAGTATTTCAACATTTCTGATGAACGTTTTCTCTGCCTAAGCATGCATTTAGTTTATATCCTCAAGAATTTTATGTATAAATTTATTTTCTATTTGTTATTATGTACCAGTTTGTGACATAAAACGGAAATGTAAAATTATATAACAGCAAAATACTTGTTTGTAAATATATGTACTTATTTGTTTGTAAATATTTTCGGTTTTAAACCTTAACTATAAGTGTAAAATAGAAATAACAGAATTAAGCAAAAGGTGATCCAATAGAAATATTCCTGCAATTTTAAAAACTAGTCCAACCGACGTCCTTTTGAGTGTAATTTTGTTTACGGTATAATTACTTGGTATAATTAATGGTTATTTTTTATGCTATTTTTTGAGCCTAGAAAAATTATTTGGTGAATACGCTTACCGGTGGGAGAAATTCTGTTCGAAATAAGACTAAATAGACTTTTTTCCATTTTATAGTTGTCAGGTGTTGTTATTCTATAACATACAATATTTAACTTCATGCAGAGTTAGGCCTGTTAAATTAGCCAATATAACTATAGGCGTTCAGACAATGCATTTAAGAAGACAGTGTATGTTTTTATTTATTGTTTATTATATAAAAAATTATGCTACGATAGCTGTAGATGGTAAACCCTGTATAAATTTGTACAATATGTTTAAAACTTTTTGTTTTATATGTATATAAACAATATGTCAGATTGTGGTTGTGGAAGTTGTTTTCAATTTGATACTGACAATAGTTAATAGAACAAACTCTTGCTACAAATAGGATATTGTATTTATTCAGTTGTATAATACTGACTTTGTTTCCATGTATTTCGTGTTAAAATAACATGTACTGTTTTGCATAAATGCACTCTGTTTTATAGGTATAAGCCAACCAATGTTGTTTTCCTATTTTTTTTTTTTTTTTGCAAAAGATATCGTCGATACTGTTTTTGAAGCTTAATAGATTTAAATATTTTGAAATCGTTTATAACATACTTAATAAACTAATTTTTGGGTCTTAGAATCTGCCATTTACGATATTTCGTGATATGATTTACATCTGCACCTGGCAGTGAGCCTAAATCAGATGGTGGTCAAACCACTGTAAGTGAAAAGCAGCGCCACCCACGCCCTAGGAGATCGAAGTCTAACTCTAGCAACAGGTCCTTCCTAGTAGCAATTTCAGTGATGCCAGAGCAGGGCTGCAAACCACTACTCCTTGCTGAAAAGCTGGAGACTATCCAACTACTGTCCAGAACACATGATTAGCATGCTCACTGAATCTGGATCATTCACCAGTGGGTGTTATTAAAGGCGAGATGATCCTGGCCAGCATAAAAACAAACCTGTATGGGGCCGCGAAACCACAACCACCACGATACTCCCGAAGGGCCAACCTCAGTAATCAGTCAGAAAAACAGCTAAATGCCTAAAGACACAAATAGCGGAAACTCTACGGGCTACTGATTGCCGTGGAAATAACGTGGAGCTTCCAGTTGTATCCCTGCTGACTTCAGGGGACTGGGCTCCTTTATACCCCCAGCAGCATAGGTCTAGATAGTCAAGTATTCTATAAAGACCGATAAATGTGCCCCCGTGGGGGAACCATTTACGATATAATAGAATCTAGCAAGATGTAAACACTATTGTGGAATACGATTGCTAACCCTTTTGTGGTATCCATAATTAACTGCAGATATAAGACGAAATTATCTTTGATCTTGTTTTCTTCACTAGATAAAGTATATCATATTTTCAACCTAACGTTAGAAGAGTTATAGATCCAGTTCTTGGAACCAGTTTTGAGATTGCCATAGCTTGAAATCGATATTAAAAACCACAATCCAAGGTACTAGTACCATTCTGATTACATCAGTCCTTCATGCATGCATTTCATATAGTCCTTCACTTTGCAAGAAAGAGCTTTGCATAAAAACTATGTTATTCATTTAACGCATACTCGACAGTAGAATGAAAACCTTTGACTACAAAAGTAATGCACAAGGAAAGAAATCTCGCAATTCTATCATTACTTCTGTAGATTAATGATTCGACACTGGAACCAGCGCATGCTTTTGACAGTTCTTACACACTATATAAATGCTGAGACGAAAACTTATGCGCACAAATCGTAGGAAGGCTTGTTTAGTCTATGAAAAACACTCTACACAGAGAAGACTTCAAAATTACTGCAGGTGTGTTTGGTGATTGAGGAAGTAGCCGATTACCGTCATTATTCTAATTTCACACCTGAATGAAAGCGGCTTTGAACACCAGATCATCGCTTAGGGAGAGTTTCAACTAAACATTACGGTAAACAAAATAACTAGAGTTGTTTTTGAAAGCTATAGGCAAATAACCTCTTGAATGTTCAGACCTAATCGTTCTGCTGGATAACATGCTTAAGTGGTATATATGGATACCTCTCTGTCAAAAATTTAATGTAATAATTTTGTTCGAACTTTAACTACGTCCATAGTTTTTTAGGTCACTTAAAATTTTCACTATAAGATAATAATACCTTTAATTTTACTGCCTGCTATAAGGTTTAAAATTTCTTTCAATTTAAAAATCAAATATAATTTTTTTTTTGCTTTGGATTGCAACTGTCAGCATCTTGTCCACAGTCAAAAACATAACCCGTTTTATACAATTTATGTTGGAGCATAACATATATATTCCGGCCTATATGAAGACATTAGCACAGAAAGACATAGATGCAACGTGTATGTGCTGTAGTTAAATTTCTTGTTTCTTGTTTGTATTTGAATTCAACCTTAACACCAGTTAGCATTTAGTTACAATCTCCATCGCCAGAACTACTTTTTACCACAAAAGGCACTTACTTTGTAGATAACTTCATAGATGTAAGCGAATGTGAACATTAGGGTGGATCACTTAAGTGTCCCATGCCAATAAGAGTTCTTGAGGATGTATATTATTTACAGTGAACACTTAGGATGTTATTATTTTGATAGCATGGGTTAGAATCCCAGCCCTATAATCTAGTAGATATATATCATTTCTGTACCAGCTTAAAAACTATATTGTGCTATATTAGCGGCAATAACTCTCCCGTGAGAAATTTCTGTCATGACACCGTCACTTAGAGGAGTCACAAGGTATTAATGGACTGTCGGGATTACAATGCTAAAGGACAGTGTGAGTTTATATAATATCTAGCTCCTTACCATGTTTCAAAGACTATCCATTCATATACTGAAAATATGCTATAATTAGGGGTGGAATTGATTGGAACTGATGTAACACAACTAAATCAAAGTCTCGTGAATACATTTTTAATGAATTGAAGAGCGGATTTAGGTATATATTCGGCATACGTCTAAACACTATTTCAAATATTGAACTTAATGAAGAAAAGGTTTTATTGCATTTTGCAATTCAATCTGGTGCTTCCTGAAAAAAAAATTGAACTCAAGATTAGCGCTAGAATGTCATTTGGAGCTTAAGGCGGCAGATGTACCTACGGCCCCTTCAGTTTTAAATTTATGCAGGTGGTGTGAGTTAAAGGAAAGATGGCAAGACGCAGAAAAAAAATATATATGCAGGCTCAAATGATTTTATTAAAACCATCGCAAAGTCTTGGAAATGCTAGACTGTAAAAGTGTTACATATGGACACCTATTATGAAGAAGTCAACAGTTATAAGTTGACAGCCATAAATCAAGAATAAAAAAGCACATTGAAAAGAATCACCAAATTAAAGCAAAATATGATTAATATTTTCTAACATGAAAAAGAAGATTATATGCCGATAGTTATACGTCGATTTAGGTGATAAAATTATTAAGATGAAAGCACATTTAGTACTAGACAATTGATTGGCAATGCATGCTTAAAACACGATTGATACTAAAAGACATTTGCAGTGTTTAAATTGATTGAAACTTAGAAACACAATAAACACATGAAAACAACACAACGAATTCACGTTAAATGAGTAATCTGTAAGCGCAGGTTGAAAAAAATTGAAGACGCCTATATTCAATTATAAGACATGTTACAGAGCCAATTGAAATTGGTTTGAATTCCGCAAATTGCTCTTTCAGAAAATGTAACAAAACAATTTCTTCCAATAAAACCGTTTTTATATTTCTGTATTAAATTATTATCACAAAAATTTTGTCCTGTTTTAACTGAGGTTACTGTCGCTTGTACTTCTATTTACAAAAGTCTTTTTTTACTTGCTATGCACACCAGTGGAGATAGCACATTTTTTAGAAATGAAAAAAATCGATTAGACTATGTTGAATCGGAAATGGTTAATATGGAATCTAACCTACCGATATGAATAACATGGCTATATTATTCTTACAATAAATGCTTTATGATTTGAAAGAAACCGATATGTATGTAACAAGGCGGACATACTTTAATTTTCTTTTTGCTTATTTATTTCAAGAAAATGGTAGTGTCCATTTTGCATAAGTGAATCCACCTATGATTCAAAACATATAGTCATATGAGTCATATAAATGATGGAAGACAAGACACCCAGAAAGTATTAATATATATATCCAATACATTTAAATACTCGTAAAGTATTAAATATACAACCTGCGTATAGATATCAATTGTCTGTCTATTTTGGTGTATTTCTCGAAGTCGGTGATATTTTTATTTTGTTTAAAGTAGGCATTAGGCAGCAAGGCAACATATCAAATTCTTTTATCAAACTGGCGCTTGGTTTTTGGGTCGTATTCAAACATCCAAGACTCATAACTAGTAATTACACGTTCCTGAAAATGAGGAGCATTTTCACTCGAATACAAAAAATTAACGCACCTTTCCTTCCTGATGTCTTTTTGGTGTTGTGAAAGGGTTTTTGAAACCATTTTTGTGCAGATTTCTCTCATTCCCAATTCATTCACCAAAATCTGATGAAAGGTGTGGATCAAATGTAACTCTTCTGCGATGATTCTGACTGTCAACTGACGAAGTGAACGCACAAGATCCCTGATTATCTCAGCATTTTTATGAGTTTTTGAAGATAAAGGCCTTCCGCTTCGTGGTTCAACTGGGCTCTTGACAAAACACTACCTCTGTACTGAAGCTTAGCAAGACTTTCCATTGTACTGTATCCAAGTCTAAAGCAACACCTAATTAGCACATCGCTGTTCGAAACTGATGTCGCTTATTTTTGAAACACAATAGAAAAAACTTGTTCTTAAAGGCAAAATATGATGAATTTTCATCTTGTTAGGTACCTGGAGTCCAACAGCTTACTTAGCAATCAGCAGCATGATTTCAATAACAGGCGCTCCACGGGTGACTTGCTGGCTTTCCTATTGGAACAATGATGTACCTCCATACATCATTTTGGAGAGAGTAAGTGGTGACTCTAGATATTTTGAAGGCGTTTGATAGAGTGTAATAATTTCTCCAGATTTATATCGAGTTTTCTCAGGAATCGCTGACTACGACTTGTTGAAGATGGGATTTCATCAGACGGGTCCAAGATTAACTCATTTTCCTAAATGACCTTCCTTGTGAAACTTTCAATCCTATACACTCTTTCGCAGATGACTGCACCATTTGTCATTCGTATTTAGTAATAGACCGAATCAGTTGGAGGTGAGTTCCAAAAGGCGGAACATGAATGATACGCTCAATCACGATCTCGCGGCGATTTACGAATGGGGTGGTTCGAATAGAGTTGATTTTAATGCCCGTAAGACGCAATGTTACATGGTTACTCATAGATTTGTGTTCAAAAATAGTGCTGCAACTGTTACTGTGCGTGATATAGGTATTACAGAATCGAATGTTATTGATGTTCTTGGAATGAAAATTCAGTGTGATGTTCGATGGACATATTTCACGTTTCTAAAGAACCATTCAAGTGCCTGGGTTTTCTAAAACGGTGTATGAAATACTTCACTCCAACCAATGTTCGTACTATTTATACTACCTATATCCGTCCAAAGATGGAATACAACTCTTATGTATGAGCCAGCGCCACATAAACACTACTCTTCCTTCCCATAATCTAAGTGCTTAGTTCTGGCATGAGTATGCGTCATCTCCTGAGTACTACTCGGAATAGAAAAATAAGTCCAGCGCCTGAAATTATGCTAGATCCAACGTAACGTTGCCAGTTTTACTAATTTATTTACAGACCTCGTATAATAAAGAGTCATCTACTTGATTCATGCGCTCAAAAATATTTAAAAAAAAATTTTTTGAACTTTGTTATTGTTTCCAACATCATATTGAGTTGAATATTTTAGTTTTTCAATATATAACACATTTGGCTTTTCTCAGGATTTTGTGATCCTTTGTCCTATGTTATTAGGGGATATATTTAATGATTTTCATATAACGCAAACAAAAATAAATTGTACTAATAACAACTTGTGTGCAATATACCATTAGACTTTTAAAAGGAAATAAATTTACATTTCGCTGCCAACGATTTCTTTCGGTTGTTTTATTTTTTGAATAACATAATTATGCTGCAATATTAATTTTAAAAAAGTTACCATTATTTTTAAATGATTAAAAAAAATTAAAATATACAGTTTTTTTCTTTTTAAAAACTATTTAGCATTAAAAATCACAATAATTTAAACCCGAAAAAAATTGGTTCAAAACATAATACACAGCAAATATTAAAATAAACTTTACTGAAATACAATTTTGGGTGGAAATATTCCGCCCTCAGAAAAAAATGAAACCACATCGAAGATTTATATAAAAATGTGTGTTGTACTTTTTTAAAATTTCAACCATCTGAAAAAGAAATGCAAAGAGAAAAGGCAAAACATGAAACAGCTCAAACATAATTTCGACAATATCTGCACAAAAATTATATAAATGTTGTTGATGTTAAACAATAGTTGTTCACTTTTGCCAGAAAAAAATTCTATGCAGGGGCAATGTAACTGGTAAATTGGATATAAACTATATTTATCTAAACAATAACTAGAAAAAAGTAACAGAACCAAAAAATAAACAACATTAAATTTGAAACAAGGGTGAGCAGAAACTTACATCACGACAACAAAATTTAAATAGTATTTAATGGCAAACATATGTGTTTTACATCTCCAGCCACAAGTGATAATTTTGTATATAAATTTATCACTTCACTTGAGGTTTCTACAGTATTTATTTATAATTTAGATTTTATGTATAGGGTAACATATATTTAACTAAAGCAAATGTCATATGATATTTAGAGACGCTCACGCGTTTAGTAACGAAACACACATGATAGTGATTAGGAAGGAGTGATTAAAAAATAACAACAGTATTTCATTTAACGGCGGGAAAAATCTAAACAATTTAATACAAGGAGTGATTTCTTAACGGTCTTTATTTATCGGGTTTTTCAACATGAAGATTGTTTTTCAAATCTGGCAACGCCGATAACATGATAGTTTTGACATTAGGTTTTTTAAAACTTTTGTAAAACAGGGTTTTCCGTTGTGTTTTAAAATTAAGTGGCATCAGTTTCGAACAACAGCTTGGCCATAGTGCAACGCAAACTATTGCTAAACTTCAGCAGGCCTACGGAGATAGTGTTTGGTCAAGAGCACGGGTCTTTAGATGGTTTAAGGCATTCTCAAAAGGATAAGAATTGATTGGAGATGAACCCCTAAGCGGAAGGTCTTCATCTTCAAAACCCATAAAAATGTCGACAAATTCCGAGATTTTGTGTGTTCAGATCGTTGGTTACCAGTCAGAATGATCGGAGAAGATCTAAATTTGACTCACACTACCGTTCATCAGCGTTTGACCACTGAATAGGTGATGAGCAAAATCTGTGCAAAAATTGTTCCAAAGAACCTTTTGCAAGACCAAAAATACGTCAGAAATGAAAGGTGCCGTGATTTTTTACATTCGATTGATAATGACCCCTAATTTCTGAAACGAGTCATTACCGGTGACGGGTTTTTGTAGTTCAATACGATCCAGAAAGCAAACGCCAGAGCATGGAGTGGCGCACTTCAACCACCCTTAGGACAAAATAGCAAGGATGGATATCCACGGAATCGTTGATAAAGAGTAAGTACTTAAGGCCAAACAGTCAATCAATACTTTTACCGGGAGGTTCTTGACAGACTTCGAAAAAGGATCATCCATGTGAAACCAAACATCAAGAAAAACTGGTTGTTGCATCACAATAATACTCCTTGTCACACAGCAATTTTCATAAACGAGTTTTTGGCCAGAAAAAACATTGCTGAGAATCTTCCGCCTCTATATTCGCCTGAGTTACGCTCATGTGTTTTTCCTCTTCCCAAAGTTAAAAAATCATCATAAAAAATCATCTCAAGGGAACTCATTTTGGGACAATTGAGAATATTCAAATGGCTGTAACCGACCAGCTGAAGGTTATTCCATTATCGGAGTTCCAGCACTGCTATGTGGAGTGCTCCTGTGCTTCAGTGCTGCTATGTAGCATCAGAAGGAAGTTCTTTTGAGAGTGACCATATTAAATTGTAATAATATTTGAATAAAAAGAATTTAAATTATACAACTGTTGTAATATGATACAATAATATGTAGCGCCTCCATATCTACAAGCTTATTCACTATCTCAAGCAGGTCTTCCACATATATAATCCAGATTTCTGGCCATGATATGATGCAATTTTTCACCGTTTCCTTCAGTTCTACTTCCACTGGCAAAATATTAAGAGCTAACAAATACTCAAAAATAATTAAAATTAGGAAATTTACAATATAAAAAGAATAGTTAATTCAGATTAAAGCTAAATAAAATAAATTGAATTTAGCAATTTCATTTTATCACACCGATGAATTTCTATCATGGAGCACCCTTAAATTTCGCATAATTCAAACTGAAATTGAAATTCAAAGAAAAATACTTTTAAACAAAAATATCCTTGATGCAGACAGAATGCAGAACCAAAAGCAAATTATTTGCTACTTGTTAAACAAAATCTGTGTTGTAAGTAGTTTATTTTTAATGAGCCAAAACAAGAAAACAAGAAAAAACTCGAAAACACTTGTTTACTTTTGATATAACTTCTCCACCTTCCTTTTCAAATGTACAACATAATTTCTTGATTTTATTTTTAATGTTGCCTTGATTCTTATATATATATATATATATATATATATATATATCCTGTTGTGGTTTAAATCGTTTTAGTTTTGTATTTTGAGGCCCGCACAAGGTTTGTGAATTTTATGAGTTACAATAACAACTTTTGTAAGATGTTAAGGTTTTTTATTCATATTGTATTCAGCTTAATGTTTGAGACAAACATGCTTATGATTTAAGTTTAATAAATGGCTATTATTAGAATAAGTTTGTGGAAAATTAACAAAATATGTTTTTGTGCAAGTTCTAATTTGTTTTGAAAAAAATGTTTTTATTGTATGCACCTTATAGAGTTAATAGAACAACTACGTTTAACACTATTATTACTTTGAGTACAGGTATGAAAACTGCATATACTTGGCCGTGCGACCGCTTTATGTGCAGGCATTTTTAAATTGAAGTTCTTGCTTTTTGAGCCAAGAAACTTAAACTTTAAACTTAGAGACTAGCAAAACAAATAATGTAAAAAACCAGAATACAATAGTAGACATCCTAGAGGCTCTCATATCATACTGCCAAATTAGGCGTCAAAAGAATACAAAGCTACCAAGGATAAATTGTGAGAACTGACCATTAACCTGAATGATAGAAAACTATGATATTTCTATATTCAATATTCGATTTCTATATAAGATAATTATGTAAAATGTATATCAGTTATCTGTGGCAGGTATATATTTGTTTAAGGAAACACAACATGGATAAATGGAGCTTTAGTCCAAATATGATACACTAGTTTATCCATACAAGTAAACATTAACTTTTTAGATGTGTGATCTACGTTAGATTAGATTAGATGTGAATCTGTGAAAATAAAAGTTTCAACGAATATAATGTTTTATCACAAATCAAGTCAATCAGAAGCAATTAATATTTTCATACAATAATAATTTATACAAGCTATCCAAAAATTGCAAAAAAGCGATAAAGAATATGTATACAGTTCGCATTAGGTAAAGTTTGAAGAATGACTTAAATTGAAGTAAACATGTAGTGAAAAAATATTAAAAGTTTGTGACGATGCTTTCTTACGGATGGGGTATTACTCGCCGGTGTCCAGGATTCGTCACAATACAATTTCTTTAATCTTTCGTGACCCTCGAGAAGAGAACGGAAAACAAAACTACCTTGTTAAAAATTCACTTTATTTACAACGAATTTACATTCGGACTAAAATTAAACTTAACATTTAATTAGAAATGCCACCAGAAAAAAACGCGCTAAACTTTTACAACATTGTTCGTAGGCTATCGCCTACAGTAATTCCCCTCGTTGGGGAAAATCGGGTTACGTATTAAAGTATTGGCTAAACGCCAGCTACCAGCGAGATACCACCAATAATCCCGGGCTTAACCAATATTCAGTCGCTCAGTGTATCAATTGGTTGACAGCGGGATACTACCAAAAACAATTAACTCACTGCTTTGCGTTCCAATTCCCTTACTACTGGTAAGTCTATAGTACGGATTAAGCAAAGCAGTCAGACACCGGATACCACCAACAAGCTATGTTTAGCCTCGTATTGTAACTCAGGGCAATAAATTATAAACAGCGGGACACCACCGAATATAACTATCTTACCAATCCTTGACACTTCCCTAACTATTTGTTAGTTGTAGTACTTGTTAAAAAAATGATCAGCGGGACACGACCAACAAGTTTGTTTAGCTTTACTATTTAGCTTTCGGGACACTACCGAATATAATTCCTACCCCCCTTCAATACAAAAACTGCTCCTTTTACAGCGATTTTTTGCTGTGGTTTACTGTTGTAGTATTTGATACTTATTTTCACTCATAGTTGTATTTTTTTTGGTGATGGGTTATAGTTTAGTTGCGAGTTCGAGATAAAGATCGCGTTGCTTAAAACTACGAACCGTTAAATTCAAATAAATAGTGCCCAGCTTAGATTGTTAAGTAATTCAAACAAAATAAATCTAATTATTCATGAATATTAAAAAAATAACAGAGCGAGTTCTAAATAATAATAAAAATAATATTTATAATAAAAATAATAATACTAATAGTAATAGCAATAGAAATAACAAAAATAATAATTAATCCACTGCTTGCGTCAAAAACAAAGCACGCACAGTTCTAACAAAGTGCGTACAATTCTGAATACATCTGTAGGCCTCGATGTGCAAAACTTAGAAATATTTGATTTTATAAGCATTTTATATACGACTATATAGTGTTTACCCAAGTAAAATTCTAGCATATTTTTTCAGGAGCGCTGATTAAACAATAATGACGAATTTTCTTGTAGCACCCTAGCAGACTGAAATTTCTATGTAGGAATATATCCACGGATAAAGAACTTTAAGTTGGTATCCTTACTTTATTCTGATCTCTTTCTAAATATTTTTTGCTTGGTGCTATAAAGATCCGAATTTCCTGTATTAATTTCCTTTTTGCTTATGTAGTACATTAATCCATTTTTGTACTTAACTTGGTTGTGATTAAAGAAGCTCCAACACCTATATTGATCAATTTTAATTTTTATTATGTTTCTTTTTCGCTCTTTTTAAAAGAATATCGGCGAATTATAAACAAATAACACGAATAACGAATAACGATAAATCTGTGACTTCAAGTGGCCCCACAGAAAATAATCGGATGTGAATTCGCATGACTTTTTAGTTTAACAGGTCTACATTTTCAAGTCGGTCTATTTTTATAACTCTTTTCTGGCGATGATGGCTTAATTAATGTCGCCCGTATAATGAAACAAAAATTTGTTCGTCGGATTGTAGTGACGTTTCTATTTATTCATAGCGGGACTCTGGCGTGAAGCAATAGGCTCACTCCTTTGACGTGATAGAATTAATACTTTAATTAGAGAGAGAACAGTACGAAATTTATATGCAATTCACTAGATAACTTCCATCGATGGACGATTACCTCCACCATAAAGATAACGCAATTTTCTAAAAGTTTAAAGTTTAAGCTTAAAATTTAAGCTCTGATCTTTTATCAGATAAAAAATTATTATTACATAATCAAAAACTTTACACGAAGAGGGATAAATAACAAAATACAATAACAATACCAAAAGCGTTTCTATGGCATTATATAAATATTTTATGTCACTATTTGTAAAAGTTGCCAGCAAAAGGTGAAGTAGAATAATAAATATTTACAGAATCAAAAGCATTATTTATACATTTACTATTGAGCCTTAAATTGAGACTGAATTGAAAAATTATGATTTGCCCTGTTATATATATATATATATATATTTATATATATATATATATATATATATAAAATTATATTTCGTCATGTTTTTTTCGTCATATTTTTAAAAATAAATCCAAGATATATTGACTCGAATATTGTTCAAAAAAGAAGGTCATCTGTAAATAAATACTCACAGATGAAATCAATTGCACTAGCAAATCTGTTGTTATTTACACATTCTTGAATTTTGTATGTTTGAAGCTGAGGATATATCAAATAAAACAAAACGCTTATTTGCGAAACACGACGAAAAATTGTGACCATTTTTCTTTATTCAGCAATGCAATAAATATGAATGTATTCGCAATGGAATTCTTGTTATGAAAAATGGAATTTTCTAAAAAGAACAAATAAAATTTGTTATAATAAATTAATAAAAAGTGCAACTAGTTGAAACAAAATTCTGTGACTTACAGGGCAAAAAACTCTATTTAATAAAAAATTTTATGAGAAAATGAGGTTTTTTGTGTAAGCGAAAACGTTATAAAAAGGCCGCCACAATTTGGTTTAATATTAATTTCCTTGGCAAATGAAAAAACAAAAACCAGGATTTCTTTGCAGTTTTGTTAAAATAATATGTTACTAACAATTTTTATGTACTTCTTCCATTTTAAAAACATTTATTTATTAGCTAAAATTTTACTCAGGTTATAATATGTTAACGAAATAATAACGGCACACAAAGTTAACCTCATAAAAAAATAATGAAAATCACTTGAATGAAAATACTTAAACGTAAATTTTAAATTAATCATTTTTTGTTAGATTATTAGGAACTTTGCTAACAACATTATCATTTATAAAAAACACATCTTGAGAGAACAGCAGATTTTAGCATCGTAATAATTACTAAGAAATTTCCTGAAAAGTTTTGATGAAAGAATTAATAAGAGAGAAAATTACTTATTCTTGCTGTTACCTACATATCGTACGTTAGGTTGAGTAAGTTGTAAATATTATATCGGGTTTTTCCACAAGAAGTTTGTTTTTCAATTGTGAAAACACCAACAACATGATAGTATTGACAATTAGTTTTTTGACGTATTAATAATAGATGAATTGACAATTGTTACAATGAATTGAACTTCGCACGAAAGTCGCATTAAAACAATTACACTGCACTATGAAAATGGTGGTTCTGTTAAGCTTAAATTTCGTAAAATGTGTAGTATTTTCGCCCAATATAATCATCCTTCTGAGATCGCCATTAAGAATTTGGTTGATAAAGTTGGGTTAACAGGCTCGATACAAAATTAACGAACATGTTTAATTGAAAACATCGCAGCCACTGTCCTGAAGCAGATCCAAATTTGTAAATTTCTCGAAGTTCTCAACAATTGGGGTTATCTAAAACCACCACATTGCAAATTTTGCGTTAGGATATGATTTTTAAGTCTTACAACGTTCAGCTTGTCCAGGAGTTGAAGCCGACCGATCATTCACATAGCCGCAAATTCACTCAATTTATTCAGGAGCAACCGACTGGTTTTTTTGAAAAAAAATTTTTTTAGACGAAGCAAATGCTTGATGCATTGAGGTTCTGAAAATCCTTTGCATGCTAAACGTGTCACTGTATGGTGCGTTATTACGTCTGAAGGCGTGATTGGACCGCTTGTTGTTTTTTTCGAAAATGAGGCTTGAAATGCGGTAACGGTCAATAAATCACGGTATCGCGCGATGCTAACAACTCAATTTTGGGCTATTATTGACTACGTAGATATCACTGCTTTATTCAGCTTTAAAACTCAAAATCCCTGATCCCTGATGTGATGGAACCATTTTGCGAATAGGTAATTTAAAACTTTGATGAAAGAATCGATATCTGTCAGCGTAGCCGTGGTAGATATTTGTCAGACATAATTTTTGATTTATCTAAATCTAAATTATTTGTTTTATTTTGTTTTATAAAAGAAATTTATTGTTGAAAAATACACATACCGGGAATGTTTCCAGGCGAAACGAAAGTTTTTCGTTGTTTTGCATTTGTATAATTTCTTAATTATTACAGTTACTCATCAAAATATTAATTATTAAAACAAATGGTAACACTTAGTTCATGTTTGATACGACAGGTAATTAGTTTAATCCTTTCGCTGAACAAATATGATTGTGTATACAATGCTGGGAAATATTGTGACATTACTTTGAAAATCATGGTAATGTTGCAGAATGTGTGCGAAAATTGTGTACGGATTTTGGAAAAAGAGCTCCGTATGTTCGTTATCTTGTGAAGTGAAAGTGAAAGGAACTGGCATCCTCATCGATAAACCATAGCGTGAAAAGCCAAAAACATGCGTACACCCGAGAATATTGCTGCTGTGGTAGAAAGTGTGCGTGAAGCGCCATCAACCAATTCACCGTCGTTCTCAACAATTAAACATTTCAGAGACCTGATTAAGACGAATTTTCCATAAATACCTTGGTATGACGCCATACAAAGTCCAATTGGTTCAGGAGTTTATATAATCAACCATGTTGAATCGGTTCAGTAACAATTTCTAATTTTCTGCTGACCAGGTTTAACACGGCAGTCTGGAGTTCGCTGAAAAAATCCTAGTACAATGATTAATGCAATGATTATTTGTCACCACTTTAATTTATGGAAAAGTTGCAGCTGAATTCCTAATTTCAAATATTTAATTTTAATGTTCCGCTTCGTTCAACTCGACGTTTAAAGCCACTGTTCTCACAGTTCTTCCGATTTAATAAATTTATTGGTTATATGTTATTACTAGATATTATAAAACGTAATGTAATTATTTATTGGAACAAATAGTTGTAGTTTTAAGTAAAAGAAGCATGTTTTAGTGTGTAAGAATCACATCTATAGACTAAATGAATAAATACATAATTCAGTGTCCATCACACAGAAATAGCTATTACTTTGTCGAAGTATCTTTGCATTGTATTAACTAACTGTGTTGCTTTCTAAGCACAATTCTTATTGTTAATTGTTACTGAAAATAGTATTATTGTATTTGTTTTGCAAAAATTAACAATGGGAAACACTCCTTTTAGTTTTTTATGTGCATCTTCACACTTGTTATTAATTTACCTACCAAGTGCAACAATAAAATATTTTTCATTACATTATTCGTTATAGCAGACTTAAGCGTAATTTAAAACTATTATTTGATTTACAAAAATCGATAACAATAATAACAGCAACACGTTACATTTTTTAATGAAAAACCAAAATGTATTTAAGGTGCCATTTTATATTAAATTTTTGCAACGATTTCGATAAAATTAATTGAAATCAATTAATATAGTCAATTCTGCTTCCGTTTATTTTTAAATCGATATCATATTACAATAACACGCAGTTATTTTATTATTGGTAATTATAATTTTATTATTGATTAAATTTTACATTCCCACTTAAATTTTATATTCGATATTCGGTTGTTTATTTTTTAATCACATCTTAAGAGTAAGCTGATTTTCACAAAATATTTTACTTCAGACATTTTCCTAATAGGAAAAACATATAGTCCAAACCAAACAAATAAATGATATAGAGTTAGTTCTTACAACACATCTCTTTACTAAATAACGTAATAAATCGTAAGTCCAATTCCAATAGACTCAAGAGTAAATTGAAAAAAAAAATATTTTTGAGTTACCAAATTGGATGAGTTGTTTAAAGTTCTATTACAAAACATCAGTTCGAGTTTTACTGAACTGCCTCAAAAAGAAAAACATAGGCCGTCTTTCCAATATGAGCCAATAACAGATTCTCAATTAGAATCTGCTCGGAGCATTTTAGTTTGGCCGGCTCAAATAATTAAGGCAATTAAATGAGTTTTATCTAACGTCCTGGGCCGGACGCGATTCCAGCATTGGTCTTGAAACAGTGCTCTTTAACATTAGCAGCCCTTTTCAGAACGTGTGTCATGACGGAGAATTTCCAAATTGTTGGAAGGCTGCTAATATAACGCCGTTCCTCAAAAAGAATGGCTAACAAAGGCTTACAATCCTGAAAATTACCACTCAATTGCTGCATTTTCTAAAATGTTGGAAAGCATGATTAATTATCGTCTTGTGAGGCATCTAGAGACCATCGGCTTACTTAGCGACCCAAAATATGGTTTTCGAAAGAGGAGCTCTACAGGTGATAGCTATCCTTTCGGAAAAATGAAGCATACATTAATTCAGAGTAAATAAGATGGCAGCTTTTGATATTTTAAGGCATTTGATACAGTGTGGCATGAAGCAGTTCTGTCAAAACTTGTTGATTTAAATGTCAGAGATAATTTCTTCAGATTTATGTCGAGGTTTCTCAAGAATTGCCCTATGCGAGTTGTTATAGATGGGATTTCATCAAATGAGTTCAAGATTATTTCAGAGGTACCGCATAGCTCCGCTCTTTCTTTCCTACCCTATTTCCTATTTTTCTAAATGACCTTATTTGCCAAGCGTTCAGCCCTATATACCCTTTCGCATATGACAGCACGATTTCTCAGTCGCAACCATTCAGTAATAGCACGAAACATTTTATGCTGGGTCCAAAACATGAATGAAGCATACAAAATCACGATCTCGTGACAATTTCCGAATGGAGTCGTATGAACAGAGCCGATTTAATTACCCGTAAAATTCAATGTTCAGCTATTACGGCTGATGTTCTTGGCATGAAAATCAAGTACGATGGATATTTTTCAGATTTCTAAAAAAGCTTAAGTGCCTCAGTGTTCTGAAAGTGTGTAAAGGATACTTCAACCCATCCTTGTACTATTTATGTAGACTTTTATAATGAAAACACTGTTTCTTTTTATTATAATATTAAAATCATTTATTTAAAAGAAAGTAAATGGGTAATTGTTCTTTTTCTCTCGGCTGTCCAAATTCAACTGTTGGTCATTGTCACGCGTTCTATCGTCACTCGTCAAACCATGCGCCGTTGCATTTCAGTAAGTGTTGCCGCTTCTTGTCTTAAGTCCGTCATTAGTCGTCCCCATATTTATACCACCTCAATCCGTCTAAAAATGGAATACAACTTTATGTATGGACCGGCGCCCCAAAGTATAATTTGGAGTTGCTGGGCCACGTACAAAAGAGGGCCAAGAGGCTCATTGGGGATAGTAGGGTACCCAACTCTATTGATTCGCTAGAGCAATGTAGGTATTATTTCACTGTTTTATTATTACCACAATGGTAAGCGCTCTAAAGAAATTAGGGATCTTGGTCCCGTTACTCACACGTGTGTACGTTTAACACGTTTTTCTTTGAGCGCCCATCCATTTGTGGTTAATTAGTCAATGAATCGTATTGCGGATTACAGGGAAAGGAAATTTCAATTCTGGCACAATGAATTGCATGAGTAGGGGTCTAAGTGATACTCCGAAAACACACATGTTTACATTGATTATGGTTAAGATAAATACGTTGTTTTCGGCAAATTTTTGTTAAACAACGACAGTAGAATGAAAATAAACATTGTTTAGTATTTTAAATAATACATTGCTT
Organism: Trichopoda pennipes; assembly: GCA_030448955.1. Lineage (NCBI taxonomy): Eukaryota > Metazoa > Arthropoda > Insecta > Diptera > Tachinidae > Trichopoda > Trichopoda pennipes. Next base: position 5,112,958 of record JASKUP010000060.1, read on the forward strand.
TAAAGTATTTGAAAAATAGCAAATAGAAAAGCAATAAAATATTGCTTTTCGTGTTCAACGTATAAAAATAATACAGATTAATTTGTTTAAAAGGTTCGGAAGTATGCCTAATAATCAGCTATAATGCAAACACAAGCTACTTTCATATTTAAATTAAATAGTGGTCAAATGTTTAAACAAATTTGAAGAGGTTTCTTATATTAAAATAAAAAAATCAACTTTAAGGCTCTTTAATCTTTTTATAAATGTATTCATTTTCTTAAATCCGCCTTCCAATTTAAAATAATTTTTTGTCCTAAAAGAAGTGCTTTCAAAAATAAATATTTTTTTCCCCAATAAAAAGGAGCACAAAATCTGTTGATTCAACATGGTTGACATAACTTTAAAGCTTAGAAAAATTATTCTAATGCAAAAAAAGATATTTAAAAAAATAAAGGAAAGAATTTAAATGGCAAAAGGCCAGCATGAGAATAAAGAAAAAACAAAAGGCAACAATTCACCGCACAATCTATCACAGTGGCTGTTATAACAAAATTCTACAAATGTTTTGTAATTTAAAATAAGAAAATAAAACAAATTCTAGAATTGAATGGCACAACAGCTCTACAAAAAAATGAAAAATAGCAACTAACAATCTGTCGTTAAGTGTCTGAAAGAAAAACAAAAATTGTTCCATACAACTGCAAAACTGTTGAGGGAACCCTGAATAATACATATCAAACAAAGTAAATATCAAAAAAGGTCATGGTCGAGTAGCATAAGTAAATTTTGTTTTTAATTACTGTTTCCGGAGGGCAGAAAATAAATGCTTTTAACACAAATAATTTTTGAATAATTAATGTAAGTTTGAATGTAGAAACACGTTTTTAAAAACAGGTTTAATTAAATGTAGGGTACACAAATTTTTGATTTTCTTATATTAAGCCTGTGTTAATGAATTTTAATTTTTATTCGACCTGTTTGGACAATTGTAATCTTTATAAACAGTTTTAAGAAATAAATCACCATTTTAATTATACATAACAAGTGCTCGCTGAAACTGATTGTTCTTCCTTAAGTCTGACTTAATATTCCTCGAAGGAACATCAAGCTGTTATATGGAAAATGTATCTACCATAAGGCTGCAATGATACAAGTTCAGGCGATTGTTTCTACCAACACAACATCAAATATTATCTGTGCATTTTATTTAACTAGGCATATCCAGCTCAGTCTGCGTGAACATTATTTCTTGCCGAGCTGGGAATCCTATGAAATCTAATTCTGATAAAATTATACGGAACTATTGAATCTCATAGAAATGCAAAAAAGGCTCACATAAGAAGAGGAGAATTCAGTTCCTAAGGAAACTCTAGTTTCTGTTTTCATATGGAGAAAAACGGAAGAGATGGGCCAGAAATGCTTACAAATGGTGCACAGCTTAATCTTTTAAGGCAGTACTGAGGCTTTCTTTTAGTCAAATAATTGCGTCAAGATGCAAACGAAAGAACACGCTGCTTTCTGGCTGTACCTGACAACTTCCACAAACGTCGTTACATGTGTCACCGCGAATAAAAGGAAGCCCAGTCCCCTAATAGGCTAGCAGGAGCCAACTGGACAGCTCCACTTTATTTCCACGGGAATCATTAAGCCCCAGAGTTTAGCTTTTTAGCCTTTTAGCTCTTCTCTGACTGATTGTTAAGGTTGTCTCTTCGGGAGCATCGTGGTGGTTGTGGTTTCGTGGCCCACATTTGAGTTGTTTGGGTTGGATCATTCACAATGAATGGTCCTGGTTCAGTGAGCATGCTTGCGCTTGTGGTCTGAGATTTTATTAAGCTTTCATGTGTTCTAGATCGGGAGTTGGATAGTCAGCAAGGAGTGATAGCTTTGGTCTGCTCCCTGCTCTCGCTGTTGCGACCAGTAGTGACTGGAGGATAGAGATATCCGATGGCTTTCTGAGGCGTGGCTGACGCTATAATCATCCACAGTGATTTGATCCACCTTCAGGTTATGGCTTACACGGCTAGGTACTAACGTAAATCTTATCTTATCGCATGTACCTCCCCCCGGGGGGCACATTTATCGGTCTCTATAGAATACTCCACTATCTAGACCTGTGCAACTGGGGGAAAAAGGGAGCCCAGTCCCCTGAAGACAGGCAGGGAGTCAACTGGAAACTCCACTTTATTTCCACGGGGATCAGTGAGCCGCAGAGTTCATTATTTGTCTCTTTAGACATTTAATAGTTCTCTGACTGATCATTTAGGTTGGCCCCTATATGGGAGCATCGTGGTGGTTGTGGTTTTGCGGCCCCATAAGGGAATATGAAATTTATAGTGGCCAGGATCATTTCACTGATAATGACAGGCAAAGTGAATGATCCAGTCCAGTGAGCATGCTTGACATGTGTTCTGTACAGGAGTTAGAAAGTGTCCAACTCTTTAGCAAGATGTGATGGTTTGCAGACCTGTCCTGAAATCATAAAAGTTGCAACTAGGTGGTTCTGTTGCTTAGAATTATGTCTTCGGCTATCTAGGACGAGCATGACGTTCCAAATTATGTATAGTGGTTTGTCCACCATCTGATTAAGACTACATAGTCAGGCGCGGATGTAAAACAAATCACACTCTTATCGCATGTACCTGGTAACTGCTAAACAATCATATTTTACAGTTGGACTATGTGAGATCGTCAATTTTCAGTTGACAGTGCGAAACTTTTACATTCGAAAATAAGGCCAGGAGAAATCAGGAGAAATAATAAAATTAAAGTATCGTAAATTACCAATTAGAATACTGACATGCGAAGTGGGTGGGAATGGAGATATAAAAAGAACGAGTTGCTCGTCATTCTCTCTATAAATTTAAATAAAAGTCATGCTGTAATGCCGAGTAAAACAATACTATGCTCCAAGAAAAATTGTAACAAACAATTTTTTTAGAAGTTTTTTTTTTTATAAATTCATCATAAGCGCAATTGCCTTGTTAAATTGATAATTATAATTCTTGAATTGAATAAATAAATTAAATATCGCTTGGAACTTTTTTCGCAAATTACAAATTATACAACATATTTTCAAGTTATTTGTTTATTTTAATGCATTTGAAGTGCAAAACTCTACACAGCGATGCAAAGGATATTATGGCTTTAAAGTTGTGCTTCAAATTTTGCCTTATTCAAGCAGGTGCTTCAGAACAGACTGTTTTCGAAGAAAAATTTTGGGAGCATAAGAAAATAACTGTTGCACTTTTAAATTAAATAAAAAGCATAAAAGATTGAAAACTAAAAATAAAAGAAATAAAGCATAAAATAATTTTTACATGATTTGCTTAAACGCGCCGAGGGCGTTTTCTATAAAGAAAATAAAAGGAAAACAAATTTGAAATTGTTATAAAAATCAACAAAGTACACAAAAGTTGCGAGAAATTATTTCAAATTTGTTGAACTACAAAACTGATTGAAAGTTTTAACACCCATCACCTCTTCTTTTCACTCAACCATCCATTGACACAATTTATAACAATTCAAACAACTACTGTTGCATAGAAAGTATATTGCTTGTTTGTTGCACGCTCGATTTGTTACTTTTTTTGTTTGTTAACCTTGTGCTATGCATATTATTGCTTGTAACGGAAATTTATGGTATAGAAACATTTATTTGCTTTATGAAATATTTTTGAAAAATTGTTGGGTTTTTGTAAATATTTTCAATATTTGGTATAATAATAACAAAACAAACTTTGAATACACAGCTATTGGACGTTTTTCTCACAACGCATATGTGTTTAATTTAAAATATAAAAAAAATCTAGAGTCGCTATTTGTAATAACGAATCAAAGCAGAACACCGACTCATTTATTTAAGGATCCCTAGCCTATAGCATCCATATTTTATCGATATACATTCGATGTTTTAGCATGTGTAATAAACGCTAATATTTTAGATATCGTTACTAATGCACCCTTGTATAGGAGTTCAATTAGAGATTAAATTTTTGGGGAGATAGTTTTTGTTATTTGTCAATTAAAACTATAAATCATTAGGATACTTTCATTTACATTTTATATTTCTTGTAAAAAGAAACTTCATATCTTAAAGTGAAAGTAGAAGAACTTCGTCAGATTTAATTTAGCTATTCCTTTCGTTGCCAGCAAGTAAATACAACTATAAGAGTCAAACTTCTGCTCTTAGTTAGAATAAGCCAGACCCTTGTGCCTGCCAGCCAGCTGATAGAGGATAATATTTAAATTATTTTTTAAATATATAATTATAAATGCAATATCGGATAATAAATAAATACATAGAACTTGAAAGATATTTAATACCGCGAATCATAAATGAAAATTTAAATTTCCAAAAAACGTAACCTTATGCTCACGCAAATTACCTTATTAAATTATTGAGTACTTAGCTTCTTTATTTACTTCTTAAGACTGACTTATTTTTCTAAATTTAGCTTATGGTAAGCAACGTAAGAATATTTTACATACGTTGCTGTCTGGAAAAACGTAGGAACAAAGAAGAATAGCGTAAAAATTAAATATTACTCATACTTCAATGTTTCCCTACTTTTTACCAGTCGTTATTATCAATTGTGGTGTTGCGGATGTAACTCGCAGTTATATCACTTCCGTTAAAATATTGTATATATATATTATTATATATCTCCTAAAAACGATCATAATTATAAAACCGAGTTTCTGATTATCACAAATTTCTTCAATGGAATAAATGGAAGTCGAATGAATTATACTGCTAGTTATAGCTGATTCACTTTAATATAATTTTTAAATAACATTTTTTAATGTAGTAGCTACATTAACATAAATATTATTATTGATATTTAAATATCATTATTATTATTTTAATAACCATCACCCAACGGATCTATTGCATAGACTACGGTTAATATTTAAAACAACCTGAAGTAGCTTTTGCTACTCATTGGGGTAGTAAAAGCTTTTAGTCATTTGTGAAAAGAGAAGGAAATAATTATAGTTCGTCAATTCCGACATTTTTACCAAATGACTAAAAGCTTTTGCTACCCCGAGGAGTAGCAAGAACTTTGTCACGAAAGCGCCCATCGTACAGTTTTTTCTCATGCCTTAGTACATCTTGATCTCTGTCCACCAAAACAACGTTGACAGATTTCGATTTTTTCATCAAAGTTTCTAATCAATATTTGGGAAAATGGCGGTTCTATTTCGTTAATCACCTCACGGATTTTAGGTTTTAAGGCTGAAATCGTTTCAATTGACTCCGTATAGACTCTGTCTTAATACAGCCCTACCAAAAATAATCACACGATCTCGCTACCCACTTAACTGCTGATTGTCGCGAAATTTGGTTGCTGTGTGACATGTGGTACCGTCCTGTTGGAGCCATATGTCAGTGCTAACTACGTCGTCAATAATAGACAAAAATTGAGTTGTTGGCATCTCGCGCTAGTGTGATATATTGACCGTTACCACATTTCCGGCCTCATCTTCGAAAAAAACGGCCCAAACATGCCTCGACACCACATAACGCACACGTTAAATATACAAAGACTTATCAATAATCACTCTAAAATTTTCACAAGCCTAAATTCGGCAATTGACATACCCAGACGACTGAAAACGGGCTTCGTTTGAAAACTTGATTTTTTCAGAAAAACCAGCCGGTTCCTGAATGCATTGAGCGAATCTACGGTGATGTGAGCGGCCAGTCCGTTTCAATTCCTGCACCAGTTGAACCAGTTTGAATAACCCCAATTGTTGACAACATCAAGGAATTGACAATTTGGATCTGCTTCAATATTGTGGCTCACGTCTGCGATGTTTTCAGTTAAACGACCCAGTCTAACATGCGCTACTGTTGGCACATTTTGCATCGAGCCTGTCGACTTAAATTTAACGATAAAATTCTTAATATCGATCTCAGAAGGGCGAATATATTGTCCGAAAAGATCACGAATTTTATGAAATCTGACTTAAACAGAAGCATCATTTCAATAGTGGATTTTAATTATTTTAGTGCGATTTTCGTGCGAATTTTAATTCATTGTAACAATGCATCTACTACGAAAACGCCAAAAAACTAGATGTCAAATCTATCATGTTGCTGGTGTTGCCAAAATTGAAAAATAAACTTCTTGTTAAAAAACCCGATATTATGTGCTTAGATTTGAGAATAAAAAATATTGGAACAGGAAGTTGTTATTCTAATGTATTTAAGTAAAATGTCGGTGGTTTAGAAAAGATCCGAAGAGAACAGAATGAGGAAGTATATGGTAAAGGATATAATTATATACTATTGTACATATTTATATACTTTTATGCATTGGTTACCTAACTGAACTTTAGTTTGTGGCGATAAGGTTAAATAAATAAATAAATACTAAATATTTTGTTTCTTAATTATAAATATATTTTAAGTTAAAGCCCGTACGTCTAGCTTTTTTTGTTTAAATCTTCGTGATTTTTTAAAAATGTATCACCAATAACGGTCATTTAGTTGCAAGAATAACAGAATTTAATTTTGAAATGCACTGTATAACAAAACATTATTAATATTGAATAAGCAATTAATAATTTTTGAAATTTGGAACCCACGATCATCCAACGACAAACTTTTTGGTAATATTTATGTTATTAATTAAAAAAATGAACACAGCTTTGACAGCAAAATGTTATGTTTAGCTGCATACTTGCTAGAACTCTTGAAATTCGGTAGAAAAATATAAAAAAAAAAATATTAATTAATATACATTTAATAATATTTTCACACTATTCAATAAAAATAAAAATTTCAGTTTATTTTATCAAATACACAAAATTTTTCCATTTCAGCCTATTATTACGCTGTAAAACATTTACTGACGAAAAAGTCTACTATAAATATATGAAGCCAGGACCACCAACACTCAAAACACAACAGAAAATATACAAAAAAAAAAACATTACCAATGAGGACGATTATAAACCACAGACATACAACAGCATTTCACCTTGCTAAACACCTCGCCGGTGTACTGAAAAAAAAAATATATATTAAAAAAATGTATATACGATATATAATATAGAAGACCTTGTCGAAAAACTTAAAGACATCAAGATAACCAAAAACAGGCGTCGTGTTTCCCTTGATATGAAGGACCTATATACCTCAATACCAACACAAGAAATCTTAGTTATACTACGCGACTAACTAGATAATTTCTACGACAAATTATGGAAAACGACTGCAATATTTCACTTACATAGGACCAGAAGCAAATGGATTAACTAACCTTTTTCACAAAGAAGGTCTACTTACAGCATTACAAACCAGCAACACTGAGACGTAATCTCAGGACGTTGACAGAAACAACTAACAAATTTAGAGTTCTCGTACCTGCAAACACACCTATGTAGGACAAACTGGACGAACAATGAACACAAGATTTACAGAACACATGCCCTCACATAAACGAAAAAGAGAAGAATCCAACTTTGTATTACACCTTGGATCTCGCGAACAAACACCAAGGGTAATAGAAGAAAATATGATATTACTTCATCCACCAAAAAAGGACAAAGACTAGACATTCTTGAAAGCATGGAAATCTGCAAAACAAACACTTTTAATAGTGACATTATTAACGAACAGGTAAACACGACCTCAGACACAATATTCACAGCACTAAAACTACACATGCACTCGAACAAACGAAAAACGCCATAAGATAAACACACGTACTTAGACAATAATAAAAGGCGGAAATATTGAAAATTAGCACCACAAAAAGTGCCAGGTGGCAGGCATTCTACCTAAATGAATGGATGCGACATTAACAAAAAACTAACTAAACCTGAATCACTAGTTGAACATTGAAAGCACTCGCCGTTCATTCCGGACCAACAGATATCTAATAATTCTATTCCTATTTTGCTGATATCTAAAAATTGCAGTATATTACGGGAATTTCAACTCTAGGAATATTTTATCTTTGTACTACTGTACTAGCTGATATACAAAACTCGAGTAGAGCTTACTGCCCTTTACATAAAAAATTAATTGAATATCAAAACAATAGTAATGCTTACTGCAGATTTACTTACAAAATCAATTCAAATTTTAATCATTTCATTATGAATTGCTTTAATAAGTTTTTCTAATTCCTTTGAATTAATTCAAACGCAATTCAAATCAAATGAATTGGAAATATACTGTAATTCGCTTTAAGAAATTCATTAGAATTGGAAACTAATTGCAATTCATTCTAAAAATTCATTTACCAAATTCATTTGAATTAAATAAAATTAAAATTGAAATTTTTGTGTGAAAAGAATTAATTAAAATTTTTTAATTCAGTGGAGGAATGATTGGTGAATTATTAAAAAAATTAATCATTACTTTATAGCTCTGGTTTGCAACCGCAAACTACAGATAGACGACTAAAATTCGTCGGGACGGTGTACTACTTTGTTTGCTTATAATTTTTATTAAATAAAAGAGAATGGAACTTATATTAATAAATATATTTAAAAGTTTTCAATCATATCAAGATATCGCTCCCCATTCACAGTTACAATTACTTCGTTTTTATTTTCAAAGAAGTAAGTTCCAAGGATTTCTTCTGACCAAATTGCACTGTTGGATAATTTGAGGATTTCCCATTACTCAGAACCGAAAATGAAAATGTGCCTCGTCACCCATGATTTTTTCATGAAAATCAGGATTGTCATGGGCGAGCTGTAACATCTTATTGGCATATGTATGGCGGCGTTAATTGAAAAAGCTCTTGTTTCAATTGAATCTTATATGGAAACAAATACAAATCCTTGTGCAAGATTGTGGCTAAAGTTGTTCTTTGCAGACCAAGCTTCTGAGCACGGCGTCAAATTGAGGTTGATGGATAGTTTTGAACACTTTCTTGAGCAGCAGCAATGTTTTCAGCCGATCTTGCAGTACATTGTGGTCAATACTTTGGCATATTACCTATAGAGCCTCTTTTCTCGAAACCATTCACTAAACGATAAATAGTGCATTTTGTTGGCACGTTGTTTCTTCCAAAAATTTCACGTAAATTTTTCATCGTCACAGTAAACGACGATTGATTTTGATAAAATGTTGGTTTATCGAATTTTTTTTCCACAATAATTTTGCCACGTGTCTTCTTCATGACTGCCAAATATAAACTGTATGTTTATGAAAATGGTAGCAAAACAATATTAAGTCTTATGTAAGGTTTGATAAATCCGTCCTTTATAAAGGAAATTAAGACGATATTGTATAATTTTTCAAATACATAAATAAAAGAAACATATAACAATTAATATCAAGCAAAATATATATGTACTAAAAAAACATTCCGACAAGTACTCTGCATTGAAAATAAGATTAATTTTCTTCCTAAGCGATTTTTTTTTCATTTTCATCAAAAGAATATGTTGTTTTAATAAACTACTGTTTGTATATGCTGAAAAATATTTCTTCCATTTGTACTAAAATTGATAATAGTGTTCTAATTAATGTTGAATTTAATGTGATAAAAATTAATTTACAATATATTTAAAATTGTTTTTGTGACTTTTAAATACTCATTATTACAATTTTTAACCCTGCTGTTAGATTAAAAAAAATATACAAATCATTTATTAGGGACCATTTGGTCCATAGTACATTTTTTACTAAAACTAAGCATTTAACACTCACACACCATATTCTGTTCATTTAATTTTAATGTATTTATATTAAAATAAGGTTAGTTAAGTTTTAAAAGAGCATTGACATATTTTTCTTCTAGTCGGACACTCACATGTGCTTATGCAGATATGCATTTTTTTTTGTTTCCACACAAGCACAAAGTAAATTAAATTCGGGGACTCCCCATTTAGTATTTAGCGTGCAAATGTTCTCGTAATAACGTGTTGGCTTTAGTTTTTGATTTGCTTTCTAAACAAGTGCACGCATTTTTATATTCTGCAAATAAATGGAGAGACGAAGGTTTTTGAATGAAGATGAAATTTGCGAAATCTTAAATTCAGATAGTGATTCGGATATTTCAGATTTGGATAGTGATTTTATTTTAGAAAATAATGAGAGAGAATGTGAAAGTGAAATAGAAAATGATTTAGACGGTGAAGCAAACGAAAATGCAGTCAACTCTGATGCAATGTTTATAGCAAAAAACAAAATGGTATGGAGTGCTACACCACCACTACAAATGATTGGAAATACTGCTGAGAATATTATTTCACGCAAGCCAGGTCCAACTAGGTTTTCTTTGTCCAGATGCAATGATATATTGTCAACATTCTTGTGTTTTTTTCCACCTCAAATTGAAAGGATTATTATTGAGAATACGAACAATTATGGCAAACTTAAATTTTATGATAAATGGACTGATATCGATGAAGACACATTGAGAGCTTATATTGCTGTACTTATTCTTGCTGGGGTTTATCGGTATGTAGTTTACTGCTCTATTTATTTCGGAATGTGGTCGTAATAAATGATATTTTAAACTGCAGTGGAAAAAACGAAGATGTTCACGGGTTATTTGACGCATCTTTTGGTCGTCCAATTTTTCGTGCAATTATGTCTGAAGGTACTTTTCACAAAATTACGAGTGCGCTCCGTTTCGATAATGTTTCAAGTCGAAGACAAATGTCTAGTACCGACAAATTCGCTCCTATCCGAGAACTGTGGGAAAGTTGGCATCAACTACTTCCAATGTTGTACAACTGTCACGAAAACGTCACTATTGACGAGCAACTTGTTGGATTTAGAGGACGATGTTCTTTTCGGCAGTATATGCCATCAAAACCTGCCAAATATGGGTTGAAGTTTTGGTTATCAGTAGACTCTAAGACGGGATACGTTTGGAAGATACAGCCATATCTGGGAAAAGCTAAAAATGCAAAACCTGAGCAAAATCAAGGACAACGCGTTGTTTTAGAGTTGACTGAGGGGCTAAAAGGGCATAATATAACAGCTGACAACTTTTTTTCAACATTCGAATTGACAAAAAAACTACTTGAGAAAAAACTAACGTATGTGGGCACAGTTCGGAAAAATAAAACCTTCATTCCACCAAAATTGCTAGATGTAAAAAAACTCCCATTGTACACGTCTACATTTGCCTTCTGTGCCATTGGAACGTTAGTATCATACGTCAGTCACAAAAATAAAGCAACCATTCTGATCAGTACAATGCACAAAAATTCTGAAGTCGATCATAGTGATCCAAAAAAAAAACCACAGATTGTATCTTATTACAACTCAACAAAAGGTGAGTTATTTGTTCGGTTTTATTGATTATATTTCACATTATCCTGCTTTTTTATAGGGGGCGTGGATACTGCTGATCAAATGATTGGCTCTTACACCACAAAACGAAAAACCAACCGATGGCCGAGTATTGTATTTGCCAATATGCTAGATATATCCGCTTTGAATTCATATATAATTTTCTCAGACATCGATGCCTCATGGGCACCAGCGGATCAAAATCGCAGAAGACCGGAGTTCTTGCGAAAATTGTCGCTTTCTTTAGCTAATGCGTATATGATGAAACGGAGCAGAGTACCTCAGCAGCATTTCTCAGCTAAGTTGCTGTCTGAAATGCGAGCCCCAGCTTCATTAGATTCTGCGAGCTGTAGTACTGTGTCCCATAAGACCGTAGCCAGGAAGCGTGGAATTTGTAGTTGTTGCAACTCTAAATCAGATATCAGGTGTTCCAAGTGCGGCAGTTTCATTTGCAAACCAGGCAGAAAAATTTACTGTCTAGCATGTAACAATAAGTACTTTCAATAAATGAGCTATTTCTTTCAACTAAATACAATAAATGCTTATTATTTTTCATTCAGTTATATAAAATAACTCACTGGACCAATTGGTCCTTAATCCAAGATAAGTAATTTTTGAATTTTTTCGGTTCACTGATACTTTATAGACTTGAAATTATGAACATAAAGTCTTTATAGAAAATAAACACGTGAGTCGAAACCTTCAAGCAATATATGATACCATTAAAAAGTTATTACGACAAAGAAAAGAAAATTGGACCAAATGGTCCTAATCTAACAGCAGGGTTAATGATAACAAAAAGTTATTTCGCCAAATACCTTTTTTGGTAAAATGCAAAACAATCTTTAATCAGAAATGATCATTTAAACTAATTTCTTTATATGTAGTAATTATCTTATTTTCTAGAAATACTTTAAATACTAGAAACTATAATTTATAATTCCTTATTTTGCTCTCTCAACATATTTTACTTCTATTTGTCACGAAAAACATAATTGTCAAACAATATTCACAAAAACTTTATTTCACTTAAAAACTTAAACCTACACTTTTAAGAGTTGTGCAGCAAGATATATATTTGCAAAATTTGAAACACGTTCATAAATTTTCTATTTGAAATAGAGAAAAATTTTCAAACAAAAATGGAAAACAAAACAGAATATAATAACAAATATTCATGAGAATTTTGACAGTCATTCTAGTTTTGAATTTCAAATTGTTGTATGCAAAGCACCAACACAATAAGTGAATGCACGACGGCCAATAAAAGGCAATTAATTATCCTTTTGTTTTCCCTAAATAAAGGCATGTAAAAACAACGACAATTTATTTGTCTAAACTTAAAAATCTTAAGACTTTTCAGTTGAAAACTTATTGTATAATTCGCAAGAGAATATATAAATATTTTTCTAGCTCCTTCATTTGCTACTGCAAAACTTTTTGTTTACAATCTCAATTAAATTATTGTTACGAAAGGTTTTTTGTTTATTGCAAAACAGAGCTATTTTCGACTTTAATTTCTGAAATATTTACCCTAGCAAACGTATTCAAATTTGTTGTTACATTTCTCAAGAATTTGCATTTGCATTGATAGTAGAAAATACTGTATTGTGTTCAAAACTTATAGAGCACATGCAATAAAAATAACCAACAAAAACGTACACAATTATATTGCAATGTAATTATACAAACAATATAACAATACAAAAGGCTTGTTATTAATTCATTAATTGATATTCATCTCAAAAAATGTTTGTATACTCTTAAACACCGCAAAACAAGAACTGAAATATTATTTAATATTTCGTATATTTGTACATCAAATTTAAATGTTTTAAATAAAATATATATTTGTATCCCAATGTTTGTAAATATAAACTCTCAGGTATATTTTGTTGCTCAAAATAACCACAGTGTAAGAGTAAAAACAAAGACGCGATCTTGGCATAATAGTTTCGATTATCTAGCAAAGCGGAGTAAAACTTTATACTCGATGAGGGAAGTTAAGAGAGCATAATTTTTCTCAAAATCAGTGGAATTCTCAAAAAAGATATTATTAGGTTTTGTCTAACAGATACTTCAGACTTGGTTATATCGCTTAAGCATATTTGAAGATAATATACATTAAAAAGAATTTAAAAAATAACACCATGAAAAAAATGTAGTAAACCAGTTAAATCCACTTTAATAAAAGGTGCTTCTCGGCATTCTCCCAAAGTTCGATATTTCGGTCACAAAATTTTTTTGGAAATGTCAGAAAAAGTTTATTTATTACTCAAATGTTACGAGTTTTTGATAGGCCTTAAAAATATCTACGAGAAATGTCCGTGCACTTTTGGGTTAACTTTTTAAGTTTCGGAGAAAATGGGGCTAGAAATATTTATTTTTAATATGTATTTGGCCTTAACTTAATATTTTTGACGTGATGCACTTATTTGTATTCGAATTATCATTTTAAGATATTCTTGAGAATATTTTTAATAGAAGTAAGTTTGGATCTGATAAAAGTTGCCGTTTTTTTAGGATTTTTCCCAAAGAAATTGGCGAAATTGAAACTAACTTCGGTACAAGTAAAATTTTGTGTACTACTTTAAATACAACAATGCAAATGCGAATAAAACAAAAATTAAGTAAAAAATTGTAAGGGTTCAGCCTCAAGCCTTATCCAAACATAATCAATTTTAAAAACAAAATTTATTAATTACATCAAAATTCTTCGGAGTGCAAAGCACGGATTGGAAAAAAGTAAACAGATTATTACAGCCCCTTTCTTGGCTACACAATCTTTTCGGAAGAATGTTGCGCGTTAAAGGAATTTATGTGTTAAAATTAAAAAAAATAAAGAAATGTATGTGAACATTTTTCATGCAATATTGCGCTTTTCAATTTTACACAAAATTTTATATTTAAAAATATATGTAGCTAAGACAATAGTAACATAAGGAAAGCAGCACAAGGGATTTGTTATTTGTTTTTGCTCGGAAAGGAAGTTAAATTGTATAATTGTCCCGAAAAATGTTCCCTTATTTTTCTACATGTTTTTTATGACTAACAACTTAAAGAAATTTTGTGAAGCTTAACTCATTTACTTTAGTCGAATTAAATTTGGTTTTAGAACTCTAAAAAGGCCACCTATACTTAAAAAAAAATATTTCTTTTAGTTAAAGTTAAATACTTTAATAAATTTGTTTTTTCTTTTTTAAGATCTTTTTTTATATATATTTTTTCTCTTTTCAATATTTCGCTTTCCTTTGGAAAGCTTCTTCAGGAAAAAAATTTTTTATATATTTTTGAAAACAAAACAAAATTATTAACAAATTGAAAAATTGTTTCAAAACATTTGACAAAAACATATAAAATATTTTTTCATACATACATACATACAAAAAATTTTTAAATTTTCAAATATTCAAACATACAATAATAAGGAAACGGAAATAACAAATAAATAACAACTAACAAATAACAAATTCTCTCTTATGAAATGATTATAACAAATTATGTGTCTTTTTAATTAAGTACCTATAATTCTGAGCTAAATTGTCCGTGTCTGTCTTGAAATTTATTCTCCTTACATTTGGTACATTAACAATTTCTAACATTTCCAACATATAACGTCTCTTGTAGTTTTTTTCTATATCTAATACTGATGTTTCATCAAACTTTGGATAATGATTATATTTCTTACAATGTGAAGATAAGGATGTCTTCTGTGTTGAAATATTCCTATACTTTTGGTCACACCTGTGACCAGCTAATCTCGTTTTAAGTTTATTTTTTGTTGTCCCAATATAAACTTTGTCACAGTTCACCTGGTCATTTCCTCCACATGGTATCCTGTATACTACATCAGATATTTCCATTTTTTCTATTTTATCTTTCATACTGCTAAACAATTTATTTAATGTGTTATGTGTTTTGTGTGCAATTATATATTTATCTGTGTCATATATTTTACACTTTCTAAATCTTTCTGATATTCCAGGAACATAAGTTAATGATTTATAATCTCTTGCCTCTGCTGTAGAATTTCCTAAATTATGCCTATAACTACCATATTGTCTAATTAATCTGTTAGTTAATTCTACTGGAAAATCATTGGCATTAAGTATATCTCTTATTGTATCCCTATTCTTCAAATGAAATTCTCTATCACTTATAGTCAATATTCTGTCTATCATATTTTTCGCTGTGTTTATTATCATTTTCCTTGGATGTTTTGAATAAAAATTAATGATTCTTCCAGAAGATGTTGGTTTCTTATACCAATCAAATACTAACTTATTTTTCTTCCTTATTATCAATATATCTAAATATGGAAGTCTAGATTCTAATATAGGAATATTTCAACACAGAAGACATCCTTATCTTCACATTGTAAGAAATATAATCATTATCCAAAGTTTGATGAAACATCAGTATTAGATATAGAAAAAAACTACAAGAGACGTTATATGTTGGAAATGTTAGAAATTGTTAATGTACCAAATGTAAGGAGAATAAATTTCAAGACATACACGGACAATTTAGCTCAGAATTATAGGTACTTAATTAAAAAGACACATAATTTGTTATAATCATTTCATAAGAGAGAATTTGTTATTTGTTAGTTGTTATTTATTTGTTATTTCCGTTTCCTTGTTATTGTATGTTTGAATATTTGAAAATTTAAAAATTTTTTGTATGTATGTATGTATGAAAAAATATTTTATATGTTTTTGTCAAATGTTTTGAAACATTTTTTCAATTTGTTAATAATTTTGTTTTGTTTTCAAAAATATATAAAAAAATTTTTTTTTTTTCCTGAAGAAGCTTTCCAAAGGAAAGCGAAATATTGAAAAGAGAAAAAATATATATAAAAAAGATCTTAAAAAAGAAAAAACAAATTTATTAAAGATAAAAAAGATCGTTTAAAAACTATAAAAATTGTTAAATACTTTAGAAAAATTCTCCGTGGAGACCTGCAGAACATACACAGAATAAACTTTTTGCACCTTTTAAAATTTTTAGTTGTTTAAAGATAAAATTTTTATTAAATATGTAATTGATTCAATTTAAAAATTTTTTACTTGTACTTTTTTTATTTTAAAATTTTTAAGTTGATTTTTCAATAAACATATTAAGATACCCTATAATATAGAAACGTATATTGCGGTAAATGGTGAAAAACATTTTTTCTGTTTAATTTTTTCTGTATAAGAATTTTTAATATTTTCCTTTGTCACAAATTCAGGTATTTGATAATTTAAGTTTTTTAAAGTTTGACAATACTTTGAACATTTTTGTTAGAAAAACTATTAGTCAGTTGAAGTAGATTTTTTTTCAAAACACTAGCAGAAAATCATTTAAAGAAAACTACTTAATAACGATCAGAAATAATAGTTGTTTTTCACATTCTGTAAAAGTTTTTTTTAAATGAAGATATATTTCATTTCATTCTTTTACATCCTTAAAATGAAAACCAACTAAAATTAATCGCTAATTTAAATATTTATGTTTTTCTACTCAAATAAAGTAAATATTCATCACAGTAAGAGTCTATAAAATTATGCAGCGGGAAAATTTTCTCTTAGTACAACTAACTACTAATAATAAATCCTTCTTTAAGGTATTTAGAATAATAATAGATTAGTGCAGTTGAAGCTTCCAATACAAACTTCACTTGGTATACCCCTTTCTTAATACGGTGTGAACATAGTATCATACAAAGTTTGTGTTTAACATCTCAATCGTATTTAAGCATTAAACACGTCGATTTTGGGATGTTTTATCATACATTGACGTGTTTTGTTAAACATCTCAAATGAGTTGTTTTTGATTTAAACACGTCGTTAAACACGTAAATTTCAAATACAACTCTGAATTTCATTTAATTTTGGGATGTGCTAAGTGCGTTTTTGCCCCTGTATGTAATTAACTAATTTGTCTGGGGTTTGGATTTAATTCCCAACTAAAATGGATGTTTTCACTACAAGAAATCATTTTTAAGCTAAAAAATGATGTAAAACATCAGCCTTAAACATCTCAATTATAGTGTGAACGGCTGTGTTTAGATTTTAAAACATTTTGCTTAAACGCGTTCAAAAACACAAGTGTGAACTTAGTATTACTTTTTTAATTAGTATTCTTTTTTAATTTTTCGTTAAGAATATTTGGCAAAAATGTAGCTGAAAAAAGGTTTACATTATATACAATCTGTAAACCATATTTAATAAATAAAATACTCATAACCCACTAAATACTGGTATTAATGAGAATGTAACTGACTTTCTGAATGATAAGCTAGATAGCAACTTGTATCTGTACTTCAATGTTTAGTTAAGTCAGCTCAACAATAACCGCAATTAATTTAATAGGGCAACTAAAAGATAGAATGAGAATTTTTTTTGAAGCTGAACGTACATTACTAATAATGATAATGAATATTATCAGCTTAAGCATAAAATTTTTATTTTACCTTTACAAGAAAACTTCAAATGTGTGTATATATAGATCTCTTAGACCAATTATATAATTGTAAAAAAAATTAAAGCTTTTGAATTTCTCTTTTTATGAGAAATTTTATAAATTTTGAATAATTCTTTAAACAAAGCATCCGCCACAAATAATGACATTAAACCAGTTCAACGTTGTATTAAATAATTTTGCTGCAAACCTCAGAGTATAATAATAAAAAAAACCAACTACTTTACCCTAGGGATTGGAATTATTTTATATAAAAAGTGAAAATTGTATAAATATGAAACGAATTTGGTTTTACATGTAAAACTTTGTTTTTTTTTTATCTTTTGGCATTTCAACTTTGAATCTCAAATGCCAAATATAAAAAAGGAATCTCAGTAAGCACCATAACCCCGAACATTAAGTTATATAATATTAAATATGTTGGCAAATATTTAAATATATGTTACATTCAAAAGAATTTAAGGTTGACAGAATTAACAAAAAACCTAAAAAGAGAAGGTTAAAAGCAACAAACAAAAAATATCACAAACTTCAAATAAAAAGTCATCAGTTTGACAGAGTGGCAGATAAAAAATATAAACATAAACACAAATATATAAATATACATGTAGAAATATATATATATATATATATATATATATATATAAGTATAGTTAAATATTAATTTTAGTATGGTTTGATAATATTTGAGCTACCTTCGCAGCAAACATAACTTGCCATTGAACAGGATTGTAGCAAGAATTGTTAATTATTTTGTGGGTTGTTGGCACCATTTGAAAATCTTTTAAATTAATCATATACAAAAGAGAAAATCAAAGGTTTAATTTCAAACCCAATTTTTTATATCGTCCTTTATTCGTCCTTTTTACACATTTTTTGTTCTTAAAAGGGAAATAGCAGCAGGAAAAAACATGTTTAACTGTAACACTTTCTCTATAGTCTTTAAAATTAATTACTTGCGTTTAAGTGTTTGTTTATACAAACTTTCAAAGTTTATGAGAATCTCTGCCTTTTCAAACAATTTTTGTATGTTGAAATTCCAAAATTAATCTTAAGGTATATCTATTACCATTAGGAATCAAACGCTTGGATAAAAATGGCAAAGTATGTGGGCAATGTCATAACTAAGGACAAAAATCTATATTCAAAAAAGAGATAAGAATAAATTTATTTAAATAAATATGTATTAATCTTTTCAACGGTCTTTTTAAGTAACTTAATAAAAATTAATTTCCTGAAGAAGCTTTCCAAAGGAAAGCGAAGTATTGAAAAAATATAAGTTTAATTAAAAAGACCGTTGAAAAGATGAATACATATTTATTTAAGAAATAAAAGGTCGAATAAAACTAATAATCAAATAATAATGAATTTATTTTAGATAATTTATACTTCCAATTTCCTTGCAAGTTGGCTTTATTTATCACAAATAATTATGCGAAATTCTACAAACTATATATATTATATTTTGATTGTCCTGTGTCTTTAGAAAACAAAAAATAATTTTAAAATTCATGAGTCAAAAGCGAAAATAATTTAAATCTTATAACTATTTAATTTATATCACGACAGAAAGATCACAACAATGGGCGATTAATCCCTAGAAATAATAAATTTTATTCGAAATTTAAACGATTCATAAAAATGATGCACAACAGAAGACTTAAAATGAATTTTTGCTAATATGAAATACCGGCAATAAGACAGCAAGTTCAACTCATATTCGCTTAAGGTGTTAGCTAGAAGCAGTTGTCTGGTGATAATTAAACATAAAACCAAACGTTTGCCCAATTTACAGTAGAAATAAGATCAAAAGGGATTGTATTTCCTGAAGGATTAATAAAGAGGGAAGATAATTCGACAATGAGCAGTCACTTACTACACTTATTAAGAACACTCCTGGATTGGGATTTACTTGCATTATTTTTTTAATAACCTAACGATTTAAAACAAATTCGTATAAAGTTATTTGAAACAAGAAAACTAGTAGCCGCTATTGAAATATCTAAAACATTAATCAAAATTGAATGTGCTAGATTCCTTCAAGCATAAATATTTCAAGAAATTCCCATATAGTTTATGATATTCTTATAAAATATTTATTATACAAAAATTTAAATATATCACTGCGAGGAAAGCATATCTATATGGTCATTTCTTTATTGCTCATATAGATCATTAGTGGATTTTACCCAAAATAAAAAAGATTTTACATCTAAAACATATTAATAAACAACAAAATATGGTTTTTACAGCAACTGATTATCGTGTGGTTAACAAATATTTATACATTTTTTAAAGGAACATACATTTTTAAAATGTAAAATTATTTTTAAAATATAAATTATTAGTTGTTTTGTGTTATTTATAGTTTACGCTTTAATGTTTTTAGATGCTTTTTTATACAAAACATTTTATTATTTTCTATAACTATTCCATACTATTGTAACAATACGTTTTCTCTGGTGGCTGGGGTATCGTCAACGACTTCCAGAGTCGTGTTGTCCCAAATCAAATGAAACACCTTGTTATAAATCATCCACCTTTAATTTCTTAACAGCAGGTTGCTCTACTTGGCTCTGTCTGCTGCGTAATCATGTGCGAAGGTACCACAACTTAGCAGTCAGTGGGCGGGGAAAATATTCCGATTAGCGGAAACGAGATAAAAACCACTGCAACCACTAGCGATTCACAGAGTGACACGCTTAACATGCAATCAATAATCGCTCTCGGATTTTCAGAAGCGCAAATGTGGCAATTTTGTGTGCTGGCATACGCTGACAAATGAAAATGGGCTTCGCCTGGAAAATGATTTATTCAGAAAAACCTGCCGGTTGTTTCTGAAAGAATTGTTTAAATCTATTGAGATGTAGATGGTCGGTTGGCCATTCCTGCACTAGTTGAACCTTGTAGGGCTTCAAAGTCGAATCCTTTGGCAAAATTCGCTATGTGGTGGTTTTAGATAACCCAATTTTTGCGAACGTCTATAAATTGGAAAAATTTGGATCTGCTTCAATACTGCGGCTCATGGCAGCGATGTGTTCAGGTGAGCGGCCCGGTCGAACATGCATTGATGTTCGCATATTTTGTATCGAGCCTGTCTACTTAAATTTAACGACCAAATTTTTAATATCGGTCTCAGAAGGGGATTACGTTGTCCGCAAATATAACGAATTTTACAAAATGAAACTTTAAGAGAACCACCATTTTGATAAAGGATTTTAATTATTTTTAATTTGTAATTTTCGTGCGAAATTGAATTCATTGCAACAATTGCCAATACATCTACTACGAATATGTCAAAAAACAAAGGTCTTGTTGAAAAACCCGATATAATAAAGAATTGTTAATTTATTTTTTTAAGTTTTTTGGCGATTCCAAATAAACATTTTAATAGATTCATATATTTTTTTGCCACATATATGCTAAGGGATTCTATTTCACTTCATTTTAAACATTCAACATGGTGATATGAAACCACCCTCATGCTTTTGCATGCGGCTTAAGTGATTAATGTACAAACAAGGTGTTATTGGCTTTACCAGCTAGTAAGTGAACTTGTTGTAAATGTAAACAATTGTTTGTCTTAAGCCAGTTTTTCGCGGTCGACGTACTTACAAACTTTAACATGGTTTAATCGTTTCTTAGGGCATACGAGTATGTAAGTGACAATGTATTGACATACAAAAATACCATAGCACTTAAAGTAAACAATAAAATTAAATAAATACAAATAAACAAAAAAAAATTTCTTTATACTAAACTAGCTATAAAAAAGGTGTTATTGTAAAATACAAACAATAATTTCATTTTATTTAAGCATTAGAAAAGTTATTGTGTATTTAAAAGTTTTAAGTTTAATTCTGCAGTTAATTAAAATTTTCAATTTTAGTTTGTCTTCTGTGGTTTTCGGTGCAAACTTTATTTGTATTTGTGCGGCGCTCCACCTAATAGTGATTGGAATGGAATACATTAAGAACGATTTTGATTTTCCCTTCCCTTAGGTGTAATTACTTTGGATCGTCTTATGATTGGTTTAGTTGGTTCAATTTATTTTGTTGCAATGTTTAGTTCAATAAAGTTTTGTAAATTTTCCCTGCAGTTTTCTACGAAAATGTTTTCTTAAAGTTTTTGTTGTTTTTTTTTTTGCAAAATAATTGCGTTTTTGAAAGTTCGCGAAGTTTATATTTTGCTTAATTTTTAAAAGACGGTCTAACCACTTTCTTCGTAAAAAGAAAAGAGTTAAATGGATGTCTTACATAATTTTTCGCTGCCGATTTTGTGTTATGCTAAAGCAATTAAAAAAGTAATGAGATTTCTTTAATTTGAGACCTACAATTAGTTCTGTTTATTATAAATAAATAAAATTATTTAACGAAAAGCACGAAAATAATAAGTTTCAATTGTTTCAGTTTTAATAAAAAAATTTACGTTTTTTAGAAACAATATATTATTTGAATTGGTGAAAAACTAATTAAAAATAATTCCACAATATAAAATGAAATTTGAAAATTTAATATTATTAACATTTTAAAGGAGTGTAGTAATAAATTTCTTCAGAAAATACGCACAAAAATCATGAGTCATGTAATGGTCTTTTTATTGTGGACACAAAGGCAAAAAACGATATAAGATAAGAGTAAAAATCATCAACAAACTAAAAGATATCAAAACGCGGGTCTTTTCTATATTATTCAGTAGCTAAAGGAGAAAACTTCAACATTGCACGCAATAAAAATATCGGCTTATCGGAAACCAGTAAATTAAATTTGTAATGAACAACCAAAATCGACACGCAAATAGGACTATTTACGATTTGACAACAGTTCTCTAAAATATCTGACAAAACTTGGTAATGGAAATTAAATTTTATCAGTCCTCAAGATGACAATGTGCGTGTTCGATGGACAAAACACATTTTTCAGATTTCTAAAGAAGTTTTTAAGTACCCCAATTTTTCAAATCGGTGTAAGAGATACTTTACTCTATTCCATTTATTCCACCTATATCAGTCAAAGAATGCGATGCAACTCTCATGAATGTACCAGCGCACCAAAGTCTATTTTGGAGTAAGTGCTCTAATGAAGTTAGGAAACTTTGTTCGCTTTACTCGCACGTTTTTAATACGCTCTTTGCTGAGGGCCCACCCATTTGTGGTTGATTGACCTGTAAGTCGCTCTACGCGTTACAGGGAAAATTCGTTTTTTATCAGAACAGTCCGTATGCGGAATAAACTCCCTTTAGAAGACGTTCCACTTTCAATGAAGTAAAGTCCACAAACGCAACTTCTTCTCTCCTTCTCCCCTCCTAACTAATTTTTTAGTTGGTTAGGCAATTTGCCATAACTAGGGCTCATTCCCTGGGTGCTGGGACGAAAAAAAGGAGGATTTCAAGTAACATGTTGCATACGTAAAGCTCTTATAATAAGTAATAAAGTAACATAATATATTTATGTATAGTGTATATGTTGGGGGCATCATATGCAATCTCGAACAGGATAATATCGAATAAATTGTTTCCGACTAAAACCCAACACATAATAATATTAACAACTGTACACTGATGGAAGAAATGCAGCGAGAAAAAACTTTAAAAAGTATTTACTCATCTTTGATAATTATAATAAAAAAAATTGAAAACATTACACCCATAAACTCCCAATATACCCCCACATGATTCACAGGCTTAAGGTAAACTCACTAACTGCCAGGTTAATCAAATAAAATACAAACATCTAGGAACTAATAATTATCGACAAATTACGCAAAGAACAGTGAGGAAAACAGAAATAAAGATGTCAAAAAAATAACCGATAAAACAATACACCCCACTATTTTAGACACACGACCGGAATCAAAGAATATTTATGAACTGCATGAAAAACGAGAAAGACTCTTCTATATAATTAGAACATAACGATCAAAACACTAACTAGTTTTGAGCCAGCGGACTGTACGGATGAAAATTAGAATCAAGACAAAGTACAAACGCTTTAAAAATCTGGGAAAAGAAGCCCACAACTTTATTCTATACTTTTATATTTACAGTCACATACCCAAGCGAAAAGGCTACTATTTGGACGCAAAAAGGACGAAAACTAGAAATTTGTGAAAAATCTACAAAACTACGAACTTATTAACAACATATTATGTAACCTCAAAAGAATTTTCGCTCCACTTAAAGTACTGAAATATTTTATACAACGGAAAACATAATTTAAAACAAATCTCTAAAAAAAATTAAATATAAAAAAACAACCGTTACTCGGCCTTAATTAATCTGAACAGAATCCTCATAAGCAAAAATCGAGTATTCTTAAAAACATTATAATATTATTATAAAATATTTATTATTCCAAAAATATACTTAAAATGTATTACTGCATTTTTGCGTTGCGTTCTTGTAACATTTTTTACAAATTAGTTTAATTTTCAAATTACATATGAATGGGCCTTATGTAGAAAGATTGAAAATAAAAAGTGTTTTCTGTTCTCGAATTGTTTTCTGTGTTTTTACTTAGAAGTGCTTTTGAGTTTTTTTGTCTTTTTGCTGCATTGGTGCAATGACAACTCTCATTTAAATTTCACTGAAGAGCTATATGAGCAGTAGTGAAATGGCTATACGGATATGCTTTCCCCGCAGTGTTACTTTTTAAATATATTTTTTTAATAATAAATTATTTTTATTTTCTGTTCTGTGTAACCGACCTGTTCCATTTTTATTTTATTTTATAGACTGATCTTTAAATTTAACTATGATGGAGAATTGGGACAATAAAACAAAAATTTGGATTGTGCAACGCTTTCACGCTCTAGAGTCCGTAGTTTCCGTCCGAAGAGAATATGGGGGCATGTTTGGTGACACTTCTCCTAGCAGATGAATTATAATGAGGCTCGTGAAGAATTTTGCCGAGCGTAACACAATCGCAAGAAGGCCTTATCATCGATATCCCTGGAAACTATCGCTGTTGTAGCTAGTGTCATACAATCCAATCCTCGAGCTTCGACAAGGAGCTTATCTGCTCATATGGGTGTCAGCAGACAGTCACTGCAGACAATTTTGCACCAAGATTTAAACTTATTTCCATATAAGATTCAATTAAAGAACAAACAACCCAAGAGACTTCCCGATACGCTTGGAATTTTGCGAGGAGATCATTCAAATGGCGTCGGAGAATGAACTCACATTTTTATGTCTGACAAGGCACATTTGGATTCAAACGGCAATGTTAAGAAAGAAAATTGTCGAATATGGAGTAATTTTAACTATTGCATCTATCAGATGCAATTACATCCACTTCGCGCCACAGTGTGGTGTGCAGTTTTTTTTAAGGTTCATGTCGGGCCTTACTTTTCATAAAAAACGGTCTTACTGTTATGGGAAATGGAGACCGTTTTTTTTTTTTTAAAGAGAAGTAGCACTTTAGGCAACAATGCCTATTTAGTCAAGTACCGTGCTATATTCTTTAGGCAAGGGATGAAGAAGAGATGAAACAGGTGGTGAAAGTAGGAGAATATTTGGAAATTACCTGTCGTATAAGACAGCACACCGACCGGTGACCATGCCTTTATCACTGAGCAGCCCCACCGACAGTCAATTTTTATTTTGGTAGTGAAAAAAAACCAAGGAATCGAACCCACAACCCCCAGACTGACAAGCTAGTATAGTACCTACTGGCCTACAGCGGCACCTACTTAAAGATATTGAAAGAATTTTTCTTTTCCCTTTCAACTCTGTTTGGTTTCAACAAGATGGAGCAACTTGTCATGTAGCCACGCCTGTTATGACAGAATTGCGGCAAAAATTCCCCACTAAACTGATTTCAAGAAACTCCACATTTCGTTGGCTTTCCAGGTCTCCTGACCTCACTGCACCTGATTTTTTTGTGGGGTTATTGCAAAGAAGAAGTTTACAAAAGAAATCCAACGCATTTGAATGATTTAGAGCAATCCATTCGACCGGTAATTGAGGCAATTATGAATTACTTTAATAAAAATTTATTATTTTTCAAATCATTTACTTAAAAATAAATTACATAAACTTTACAAAAAGTTGAGTTTCTTAATGTATCAAAATTGATCAGTCACCCGATATTTTATGAGAATATCATAAAATATTTATTTTTAAAGGAATCTAACACGAATTAACGTAGATTCCGATAAAAATATTACAAAATGAAAAGTTAATGTTTTTGGTACTGCTGTTTTGGGTTATTTAATGTGTTTTAATTGTGAGATGGATATTGTTAACGGTTGTTAAAGAAAGTGTTACCTTGTAAATTTCTACCATAAGCAATGGATGTTAATAAGTTTTGCAATTTTTTCCTTTTTTAAAATATATCTTAAAAGTAAATTATTTAACTTTTATTTTTATTTTAAGTCGGTTAATCAATCATATTGAAAGGATTTTAACATTAGATGTTATATCCATCTAATTTACAATTTTCAAAAATTTGTTTTAAGAACATTTACAAAGAGAAAAATTGAATTACCTAACATAAGAAGAGAAAAAGTCTAAAAAAATGTTTAAGCTTTTCCAGTTGTGAACACTTTATTAACTACATTTGCAATAATGAATTGTTGGGTTTCATAAAAAACTGGAAATCACTATTATTTTAATATTTTAATTAACTTGTATAAAAATTAATTTAAAAAAATAAACTGAAAATGACCTTGTAAAATACTTTCTTTTTCTCAAAAAGTGTGCATATAAACTCCACTCCAGCGAAGCTTTTTTGTTTTTTTATTGTTACTGTACGTTTTATAGCTAAATGGATTCCATAGATAAGTATCCAAAGTTTTACTACTTTTCAAATTTTATATCTACGTTATAAGTAAGCTTTTTGAAATATGAACTAAAATGGCGTTCCTAAAATAAATTTTCAAGAATAATTTATCCGAGAATTTATAAAAAGCTGCTTTTGTCACCTAAAAATTATATATGAAAAGCACTGACTGTATAAAAGATAATAAAAATTGTAATATAAAATTATATAGTTCACTTCACACTTTTAAATTATTTATTTACTCCTTTTTACGTATAACACTTGCATTTTGGAACACATGGACCTAGCATAGCCAACATTTTAGGGATGTGCAGATGTTACCATTGAATATTGTAAATAACGTTTATAACAAAATTCACAAATACTTATTATTTTTTCAACTGAAAAAAGAAAATTAAATATGACTTGATTGTTCTATAAAATCGTTCATGTTTCGTTGCTAATGCTTTAATTGAATCCACAATAAACTGTTATAATTTTTAGCTTATTTACATTTTTTCACTCGATTTCATTTTGTTTTCGTTGTTTTTCTTTAAGAAAATTTTTCCTTTTGAAAAGCTATTACCGTTGAGTGGGAACTGGTATTATTGAAGAAAAAATTAAAAAATACTTTTAAAATATTATAAAATATATCTTCAAGTTGTGTGAATGAATTAAAAATCGTTTACTATATGCAATCTATCATTTTTTACTATTTGCGCTTGAATGAGCTTAATAGCAATTATCCTTTGGAGTGCATGTACTTAAAATTAAAACAATTTTGATATTTTAAACTAAAACATTTAACTGCGTACGTGAAAGCTTTTTTATATTTTGTATTCTATTTTCCGTATTTTTTTGTTGCGAACAAACAAAAATCCTTTTTTGAACATATATCAGATTTTATAGTAACGCAGCAGCTAGATTCGAGAAAGTTTTCTTTACTGCAATATTATTAAATGAAATTATAAAGCTATATTACACAGTTTAAGATGTGTTCAACTAAAATACTATATCACTAAATTCATAGAAAACTTTTTCAAATTTCTTAAAGCTTTTCCTGTTTGTTTAACATTCTTTTTAAACATAAAAGCTGTAAAGAATTGTATAATGTTAAAGTTAAAAAGTTTTTAATAAACGAAAGCTTAAACTTTATTTAACAGTATTTTATTGTACAAACATTTGTATTTTAGGACTCCGTATAACAGTTTTTAAATTTCGAATGTTGTTTTAACAGCTGCTTTCAATACAAAACATAATATTTACTTAACCGCAAAAATAAAATGGAGACTTTTGGAGATTGTTAGAGACTATTGCAGAGACTTCAATGCATTCATCAGGTAATTTATTAAAAAAAAAACCCTACCAGCCGTATGCATAAAAACTTAAAACAGATTTTAATGCCGTTGTTAAGCAAAGTTTCTTTAAGTTGTATTCAAAAAACGTTTTTACCTTAAAATACCTTTGGTAAGCCTTTGTTACTTTTAAAGTAGGTAAAGCCCTAATTTAAACCTACAATACCCCAGCTGTAAATGAAACGAAGTACGTAGACAATAACCGATGGCGCATATATGACTTTGTAAGCGAAGCATCTAAGTACTTACTATGTAATGCAGCTGTAATCGAAGTTGTCATAGGCAACTACACCTACCTTACATGCGCAAGTAAATTTATAATCAACGTTGCTTACTACTCCACCTACGATGTAAACTGAATTATAGTGGCACTTAATGACGTCGTCGCTTACTTTGCAAGGGAGAGCGCACCGATTAAACAGCCTATGACACTTCTATGTTAAATGTAAGTGGCGAAATAAGGAACGCATCAGCACTGACTACCACTTAGTATAGCTTATGTAATCGCTTATGTAATGTATATTTTTACAGCTGGGACATTGAGCATAAGTCACTTTGTTTTTAAATTATCTCTTTTATCTATAGTTAGTTTATAAAACATTTTATAGGGAATATCAGGGTAAAATCGTATCCAGTGAAGTTTTAGTCAATTCACTTTGTTTTGGTCCTAACTTACTTTTCGTTTTGAAACAGATTTTTCTAATGATTGTGTTGAAATGCAATCAATGTTTAGTGATGTGAAGGACTTTTCGACAGGCGGCTATCATTTGGAATTTATAAAACATTTATTGTTTAAGGCCGTTTCTATTACATTAAACACACGATCATTTGATACGTATGAATGGACCAAATCTAAAAATTTGTGATCCTGAAAACTAAAAAATTTTTATCCAAGTTAATGTCAGTTTTATATTACTATTTTATCGCGTACATAAGTCACTATATTCAAAATATATACTTTTGAGTTGTGCCATTCGTAAGATGTTCTATACAACACGCAGCAACTTCCTTAGAATTAAAATAATTTTAATGAAATAATGCTAATTATGTATACTATGTTAGATATATAATTCAGAAAATTCCACTATCCTTTCGCGCATATAAAAATAAGTCTAACAAAACTTCACACACACATCTTACATGCATCTATTTCTTTAACACTAAGCTGTGTAATTAATTTCCCGAGTAGAGCAACTTAAGCCCCTTTCCAAATTTACATTTTTTGAATACCGTTAATTACCAACACTTCTCTCGAACAAATCTCATTAGTTCTTAGTTAATTAATTTAAAATTTTTTGAAAATGAAAATATTTTGTTCAACTGTGATTTATGACACATTCAAATTAATGGCTCAATTGACAATTGTATTTTGTTATTCCAAAAATTGTAGAAAATTTTTTAATGAAAACAAATTGTAGTATACAAATAATAATAAAAACTAAAACAGAACATGCCATTCTATAAAAAAAACTTATATCTTTATTTTATATTTCACAAAAATATCATTTTATTTTATTATTTAAAACAAAAGTTTTATTGATGTGCATATAATTAAAACAAAGCTTGGTATCCGAATATTTAATTTTTAATAATTTTAATATTTAATTTTTAATAAACAAATTCTTTGTAAGTTGTTTGTACGATTAATAATAAAAACCAAAACAAAATATGTTGAATTTACTGAAAACAATAAAAACTTTTTTTTATGGATCTAACTACCCCGATAAATAATATTCATTTTTATACATCATTAACTACAAAGTGACAACTGAAAATAGTGGCATTGCCAGAATCAAAATACTAATTTTACTTAATTATACAGTAGTTAAAGTACTGTTTTTGCTTGCTATTTTGTAAGAAATGTTTGTTGGGCTTAAAGTGTTTGTTGACTAATTTGTACTTTAAAGCTCAAGTAACACTTTAAAATAAATTAACATGACAAGAATAAAAATAATAATTTAAAGAGCTCCCAGATGTTTTCAAGTCTAAGCCTCTAATAAAAAGTTTTTATTGCCGAATATATCCAAAAGCCATTTTACTTTATGCCCAAATATACTTCTGAAAATAAAACTATTTTTTTCAAATGTTGATTCTCGAGTTCTTGTCGATAAGAGACATTTTGCACAAGCATTTTTAATAGCTAATCAAAGTACAGTTAACAACAGTTCTGCTTAGTCATCAAATAGACCAAATCCAGTACTTTGTATTATTATGATTGAATTATTTTGATTGAATTGTCCATATTTAGCAGATCTCTTAGAAGCTTCAAAATAAGTAATTATTGATCGAAGTTGTTTTAATATTCTTAGCCATAAAATTTTTAAACATA
This sequence comes from Trichopoda pennipes, assembly GCA_030448955.1. Classification (NCBI taxonomy): domain Eukaryota; kingdom Metazoa; phylum Arthropoda; class Insecta; order Diptera; family Tachinidae; genus Trichopoda; species Trichopoda pennipes. The sequence continues at coordinate 5,143,122 of JASKUP010000060.1, forward strand.
AAAATTATATCTTTTTCACTTTAACGAATTTCTTTAAATAATAACTGTATTCTACTGAATTTCTAGACATGCTGAAAGAAATTTTTTTAATTCAATATTGTTAACAAAACTTCTCTTCTTTACATTTTTATTTTAATAAATGCTTTTGTTTGTTATGCTAAAGCATTCTTATCATAACCCCGTTGAAAAATGCAACATACGAATCCCCGAGCAATATACTGTATCCCCATTTTATAAAAAAAAATCCCCTATTGCAAGAATCTTCTAATTTGACACTCATAGAATAATTGTTTGGGGCCACACCGACAATCTGTAATTTAATAAAGGAAATGGTCGCTACAGTGTATTGTAAAAGATTTTAGATGAATCTCCTGTTTTCAACACGACGTGAGTGTGATTGACATGTTTTTCACCGTTGCTGTGATACTATTACAATAATAATTGCGATCTGCTTTCTCCTCAACACTCTTAAGTTACGAAAGCAGAAATATGATACATTTAACAGCTTGAAAATGTCTTAGGCTTTTTTTGGCTGCTATAAGAAACCAAGAAGATGATGCCTTGGTGCTGTGCATCGAGAGATTAACACCAAAAACCTACATGAAACTATAAAACGACAACATAAAACCAATAAAAATCTCATAGGAGTGGTAAAAAACTAGCTCGAAAAGTAGGGTGATCCGAAAACACTGAGATACGAGGGAGTAAAGACTTCCAAAGAAATGACGACATATTTAAATCAGATGATTTTTAACTTTTACCAATCATAAAGATTAAGAAACCAAATTTATTTAAGTAAAAAAAACATCAAAATTTACTGTTTAAAAGTAAATTTATATAAAAGTATGTGCATATTGGGTTAATGAATGTATTTAGGTCGAAAATTTATAGTTTATATAAAAATAAAGGGTCTGCCATCTAACGTTTTTCAACTACTGCTTATTTTGTGAATGGTAACACTTATTTCATGTTTGATTTGACAGATAATTAGTTGTATCCGTCCGCTGAACGAATATGGTTGTGTATATGCATGAACAGCGCTGGGAAATATTGCGACATTACTTTGAAAATCATGGTAATGTTGGAGAATGTGTGCGAAAATTGCGAACGGATTTTAGAAGAAGAGCAGCACCGTCAGCTCCATATGTTCGTTATCTTTTGAAAAAAGTGAAAGAAACTGGCATCCTCATCAATAAACCAAAACGTGAAAAGCCAAAAATAGTGCGTACACCCGAGAATATTGCTGCTGTGGCAGAAAGTGTGCGTGAAGCGTCATCAACATCAATTCACCGTCGTTCTCAACAATTGAACATTTCACAGACATCATTGAGACGAATTTTGCATAAAGACCTTGGTATGACGCCATACAAAGTCCAATTGGTTCTGGAGTTGCAGCCAAGTGACCATCCAATGCGTTTTCGCTTCGCTAAGTGGTCCTGCGATCGACTTATAGAAGATGCCAATTTTGCAAAAAAAAAATCATCTTTTCAGATGAAGCTCATTTTGATCTTGGCGATTATGTAAACAAGCAAAATTGTCGCATTTGGGGCACAAAAAACCCGCACGCATACATTGAAAAGCCAGTGTTTGGTGCGGATTTTGATCCAGAGGCATAATTGGGCCATTTTTTTTTTTTCGAAAATGAGCAAGGAGTGGCCGTTACATTCAATGGCGGTCGTTATCGAGCCAAGTTGAACGATTTTTTGTTCATAAAAATTGAAGAGGAGGATATTGGCAATATTTGGTTTCAACAGGACGGCGGGCGTTACGTGCCACACAGCCGAAGCAACACTTGATGTTTTGTGCCCTATTTTTGAAGATCGCATTATCAGCTGCAGACCTGATGTCGTTTGGCTACTTTAGCAGCTGCGATTTAACACCGTTAGACTATTATTTGTGGGGCGCTGTCAAAGATAAGTGTTACGCCGACAAGCCAATCCATTGGTGAAATACAGCTGCACACAATTGATAATGTGCTTAAAAGTTGGACCGATCGTGTAGGCTACTGCATGGCCCGCCGAGACAGCCAAGAAAATAGTCAGTAGTTTTGCTTATAGCATTTAAAACCAAAAAAAGTTATTTGGCGGCTTATATGAACATTTCGTTTGAATGTGCAAATGGTAAATTTCATAAACTTATATTTATAAGGCAAACGAGCACTACTTGCTTTATTAGAGCAACTTCTAAAAGGAATACATGTGACGGCTCCTTCAGTAGGAAAGGAAAAAACATAGTTAAAGCGCTATCTTATTGTTTGTTATGGTAGATGACTGTGGATATAACACTTATTATGAATTATGAATAGACTAAAATGACTGGAATTGTAACAAAATTTGTATATATTTTAGTCACAAAAAATAATAATAGCCATAGAGGATTGTAAAACGTTACGCATATGAGCTACATAATATCCATTGTTTTTACATGTTTTATACATTTATAGATATTTTTTAGTTTCTAATTTTTAAATTGTGGTTATTAAAGGGCGCTAGCAGTAAACATTTTGATGTCTTTATTTTTAACACCTGTAGTGTTCGCCGGGTAAACATTAGTCTAAATAGTTTATATTTCGCATTCGTGAAGTAGACACGTGAAAAATTTATTGCGCAAAAAAAATATTCGATAAACAAATGTGTTTAAATCGTTTTGTGGGTAAGACATTTTATCAAAATCAATCATCGATAACTGTGACGATTAGAAAGTTACGTGAAATTTTTGGGACAAACAACGGGCCAACAAATTGCAGTATTTATCGTTTAGTGAAAGATTTTGAAGAAAGAGGGTTTGTAGGTGATAGGCCCAAGCATGGACCTTAAGTGTTCAAAACAATACATCAACTTCAATTCGACACCGTGCTCAGGAGCTTTGTCTTCAAAGAAAAGTTTGGGCAGCAATTTTGCACAACGATTTGCATTTGTTTCCATATAAGATCCAGTTGATACAAGAGTATCTTCCACAAGACCATTTACGCGGCCATATATATGCCACTAAAAACGGCGTAACGGCAACAGTAAATAAATTATCGTGATATAATTGAAACCTTTTTAACGCCACAGCGGTGTACTACTACTACTACTACCTTTCCGGCGGATACTCTGTATATATGCTATTTGTTTTTTGATATCATTTCCTTAGGTTTTCTTTATTTTAATTTTTAAATGCATAAATTGAGAACAACAATTTATGAAATTAAAAAAAAAGGAATTTGTTACAAGAATTTTATTGAATATAATAGACACCGAATTTTCTACCATCATATTTTCAATACAAAAAAAGTCCGTTAAAACAAGTTATGTTTTATTTACTAGAAAACTAGTGAACAATAAGTTATGTGACAATACTGTTTTACAAATGAAGTGTCCGTCGGTTATACGGAACGAGTTTTAGTTTAAGTGATAAAAAAATAACTGAAATTTGGGTTTAAATACACAGCCCTTAAAAAGCTGAACTTTTTGTAAGTAAAAAAATTTTTTACCTAGAAAATATAATGATGATACAATAATAAAAATAATAATATCAACAACAAAAGCAAATAAAAATAACATAAAATATTATTATAATATAATCATGTTAGGAATTCTGATTATTAAATTTTAATTTCGGTCAAAATTTTAGCCAAAATTATTTATTTCTAATAAAATGTTTATCGTAAAAACTACTTTTATTTGTTTGCTATATATGTTGTTCTAAAGAATACATATAACATGGTTCGATTCACAACCATTTCTTACTCTGCATGAATGCATATCGTTTACAAAAGATAACTTATGAATCCAATAAGGGATCAACGAAATAAATAAAATAACATATTTGACAGCTATGTATAATGCACAAAACAAAAAAAACACTAAATACAGGAAAATGCACCAGCAGTCTTAAAAACGCGTACAAAAATTTTAAACATTTACAGCTGCATTGCATAAAATACTTTTTATATATATTAAAATAAATCAAATAAGCTTAAATCTAATTTTCTTAACTATTAGTGCATAAAACTAAGTAAATTAGGCTTAAGTTAATTTTTGCGGTTAAAGAAACACTTGTCAAAAGAAACATAAAAAACTTCTTTAAAAAATTGCATTTAAAAAAAACAACTTGAGTTTCCCGCCCCAACAAAAGCTTCAGACAAGTAAAATGAATGTGAAAAATCCTTTGTGCCATCTACACAATAATTAAAACCAACAATTAGATAAAAATTGCTCTCATTCTTAGCTTATCAGTAAATAATGTCTCTTATGTACTAATAATAAGCTATCTCTGTGATGATGTTAGCAGCCAAAGTGGAAAAAGAAATAGAAATTACAGAAAGAATAAACAAAACTGTTGATGCTTGTGTTATTGTGTTTTATGTAGTTAAGTTTTTTTGTTTATTTTTCTACAAAATCCCACATGATAAAACATATTTTTGTACGGTAGACAATTCTTGTATACTGTTTATGTATTGCAAGTGTGTTGGTTTTATTTTGTAATATCTTAGCCAACTTAACCACAATTCATTTGGCTTGAAATGTTTCAACCACTAAGATATGGTCCCATAAGCTATTGACACATATCAAGCTATATAAAGCATATATTCTTATTTCTCTTGTGAGTAAAAGGGCAGGACGTTATCATTATTTTAATTTATTTTTTGTTATTTTATTTCAGTTAAGTCTATATATATGTAGTATAAAATTATTAGAATTTAAGAAATCTGTCAAAAAACTTTAAACTGAAATTTAATTAAAATTTTGTCCTCTTTTAACTTTTAAATTTCCAGCCCAAAAATGGAATTAACTTTGAAACAATTTTAAAGTATTAAATAGAGCAATAATATTAATAATTACATTTAAAACTATATTTCTTATGACCTCTTGAGAGAAATAAAATCATTTGTTTATAGAAATAATATCTTTTGTAATTCAATACCTCAGAGTATGGAATTGAACACAAGCAAATGCATTTCGGAGCTGTTGCTTTAATATTTAAAATCAATATTTGTTTTACAGCGATTATCCCTGCAAAGTTTATTCGAACTATTTTATTTTATTTCATTTATTTTATTTGAATCTCATTTAATCCTTTTTTAAGTTTTCTGACCACAACAATTAAACTTTTGACTGAAAACTGTATATTTTCTAGCCAAGTCAAACAAATAAATGAGTTTGGCCAGTAACTGCTTCAATGTGAAATTATTCAAAAACTTCTTGCAAATATGTGAATTGAACAAGGATATTTCTTGTGGCAATTGCATGGGTGGAACAAAAATTTTACTAAACTTCTCATTAAAGTTTTTGTAATAGGAACTTTAAAATACCTTATCTTTCTGACTTTAGACAGATTATACTAAAAATGTTTAACATTTATTATAGAAGTTTGCTTAAATAAAAACAGATAATTTAATTTTCCAAGGGTTGAATATTTTTCAATCCGTAGAATAAATATATTAAAACAAAATTGCATGTTATTTTTCGTTTGGAAAAATCAATATTTGCACACATTAATATATTATAATTTGGTAAAATCAGAGAAAAACATTATTATTTTATTAATTTCTTGGCAGTATATTAAATATTAAATAGAAAATAAATTAATAATAAAATCAAATGAAAAAAAAATATTTCAGTGGTCTCAAAAGTTCCACGTATTCGACCAGGTCGTTCAACTGAACTCATAGCAGCCGCGAGCCACAGTGTTGAAGCAGATCCAGATTTGTCAATACTTCGACGTTTTCAACAATTTGGGTTATCCAAAACCAGCACATGGCAAATTTTGCGTAAGGATTTGACTTTGAAACCTTACAAGGTTCAATTGATAGAGGAATTATATCAATTTGCTCAATTCATTTAGGAACACCGGTTGGTTTTTCTGTAAAAATCATTTTTTCAGACGAAACCCCTTTTCACTTTCATTTCGATTTCTGAAAACCCTAGTGCGATTATTGAGAAGCCTTTGCATGACCAACGTGCCACTGTATGGTGCACCATGTGCTCTGGAGGCGTAATTGGGCCGATTTTTTCGAAGATGTGGCTGGAAATATGATAGCGGTCAATGGGTCACACTACCGCGAGAATTGCGTGATTTGATTTTACATCTGTACCTGGCAGTTAGCCCTAACCAGAAAGTGGTCAAACCACTGTGAATGGTATGTAGCGCCATTCTCGCCCTAGAAGGCCTTCAAATCCGTACATTCTCCGGTCACTTGCAATTTCAAAAGCTCGAAGTAGGTGGCAGCCTTTACTCCTTGCTTAAGAGTTGGAGACCATCCACCTCCTGGTCCAGAACGCATGAAGCTTAATATAATTAAGAACACGACGGCATTCATACTCACTGGACCGGAACCATTCATTGTGTTCATTGTGAATGATCTGACCCACATACTCTCACGAGGGCCTCGAAACTACAACCACCAAGATACTCCCATATAGGGACCAACCTCAATAACCAGCCAGAGAATAGCTAAATGTCTAAAGAGATAAATAGCGAACTTTGCGAGCTCACAGATTCCCGTGGAAATATAGTGGATTGTCCAGGTGGCTCCTACTAGCCTTCAAGGGGCCTGGGCTTTTACCCCGCAAGACACCAGTCTAGATGGAATAGTAGGCTCCAGAAAGACTACTATGTGCCCCCGGGGGGAACGCTACCTGGAGATGCTAACAACTCAATTTTGGCCTATCATTGACATGTGGTTTTAATAGAACAGTGCCACATACCACACAGCTAATGAAATGATCAACTTATTGCAAACCAAATTTCCCGATCACGACAATCAGCAGTTAAGTGGCCAGCCAGACCATGTAATTTAACACCACTGGATTACGTTTTGTGGGGTTATGTTAAGGACAGAGCCAATAGAACGATTTCAGCCTTAAAACTCATTATCCGTGACGTGATTAAAAAAATAGGACCGCCATTTTGCCAAAAAGTGATTAAAAACTTTGATAAAGGAATCGACATCTGTCTGCATGGTCGTGGTGGATATTTGCCAGATATCATTTTTCATTCATAATTGCCGAACTTTTCGCTTCGTAATACAATTAAAATTTGAATAATCTTAATATAAACAAACTTCTTGCTGAAAAACCCTTAATTTACAACTTGTTTAATAACGAAACGAGAATACCGAAAAAATTTCTTTAAATAAAAAATACTATTAAAATATCTATCTCCGCGATAAGATACTTCTTATAGAAAGTTAATACAGTTCGCACAATATGAGTGATGAAATTTTGAATTCAAGTGAAAGAAGCGACAAAATACTCAAAACATTTAATACTTCATTTAAGATCATAAACGGGATAGCTTTGAAATCATTTCACTTTATCTTAGTAAATGTTAAAAATGATAGGTACTAGAATATGAACATTGGCAATAATATTAATAAAAAACCGGAACGGTTAGTTATTTACAAAAGATATTGTTTAAATATATTTCGGTGGCGATTGCTGATATTGGTATTCAGGATCATGCTATATAAACATTGCAAAATGATGGTGTTAAAATTTATTTAAAATTGTTATGATAATCCGTCAACGTAACGTATAATTACAGAGAGGTTTTTAATATCGTGCGAATCAACGTCGAACGGTTCTGTTATATATGAAAAATGTTGCCGGACGTTTAATAAAATATAAAAAATATAACCGTTAAAGAAACTTGTTATACAGTTTATATGGTCTTGTAAAAAATTTATATTGACTCAAACTATTTGGCTAAATTGAGTATAACTTCTATGCCAGTAAATTAGATTTCTTCGATTCTTTATATTATCATCTTCGTTTAAGTATTTCCTTTTATCCAAATAATATCGAAAACGTTTTTTTTTTGTTATTTATTCAATTCAATTGACCTTTAAGTTTAATCGAATTACAAAAAAAAATATTACAAGTTGATATCACTTCTAATGTTTGTATTTCATTTTATTGTGATTCTATACTGTGACTTTTCAGAAATAAATGGATATAAAGATTAGTTTTATACTTTATAATGTCTAACAAAGATTGCATGAAAGAAGCATATGCAGCTTATAAACACTTACAAGTAAATATCATCAAGTATTCCATAATCTTTTTAAAGTTAAGAAAAAAAGTGATAAAATTTTACAAAGATGTTAACGTATGTACGACCTTAAGAGTAAATAAAAAAAATTTAAATAAATGGAGCTGTAGAGAATCCGCAAAGAGCTAAAAGGTCAAAAGAATCCAGAGCATAAAATAATATTTACGAAGATTAATCACTTAAATTAGCAACTAAATTAAAATATTCTTATTTTTTCCGCTTATCAAACATTTGCTTAAGTAATAAAAAACGTTAGAATAAAAATTAAAATCGATTTACCAAGCCTACAGTTCCTTATCTTAGCTTCAAGTTTTATTTATTTCAAGTTTAAACAAGGCATAAAGGTATTAAATGTTCAAATATAACATTTTCGATTTAATGAATTTAATGAATGAAATTTTTATGTTATCTGCTTTACTCGCTAAGTGCTATTCACTTTGTTCATCTTTTTAAGTATGAAGAATAAATTAAATTTCCTTAAAGTCAGTCTTATATTTCGTTGTGATTTAACAAATAAAATAAATTTGATTATGATTCTACTCTAACTTACACACAAGTAAACATATTATTTCTTAGTTAAGTTTATGGTCGATATTATATGCTATGAGATTTAAAGAAATTAGTTTTTATGAAAATAATAGGGCTTAGTTCCCTTACTGCATTATTCGCACTGCCAATTATTAACCTTTTATAAACTGCAAAATGTGTAAAAGCTGAACTTGAAAAAAATTACCTGGATTTTTAACTAGAGATTAATTAATAGAATATCAGGTTAAGTATAATTTAAAATTCCTGAAAGTACAATTAACCAAAAAATTAAGGTACGTACAAAAAATTAGGTAACTGAAGAAATTCAAAACAACTTCAGTAAATTCTACAAATGGTTTACGTAAAAAATAATTTTTTTAAATCCCTTAATATTAAAAAAATTCCTTTAGTATGAATAGAATAGTCACAGTTAATGGCTGGTGAGACCTTATATACGATAAGTATTTGGTAAAATTGAATAAAAGAAATAATTTTAAAAAAAAATTCGGTTAAATAATATTCTGCCATTGATTAAGAAAATTTGTTTCTTTCTGATACCTTGCAGTCCAAATATTTTAACAAAATTTATTTCTCTTTTAAAAATTAAAAAAAAAATCTAAAAAAATCTACAGGATTTTTGTTTTGCTACCTCTGAAAAATAAAACAAGCATTTGGAAGTAGAATTACTTAAGAAGATAATTTATTTAACTTCTACTATTAATATTCTGTGAGATTTTACTTTTTAGTTAGTTTAATCTTAAGTTCGCGTATTCAATATTTTTTGTTTATAGACTTGGAGCATAATCGTAGATACCTGGGTTTGTTCACTGATATATATTCAAAGTAGCAGCAAAATTTAAGCAAGCAGAAAACTGCAACCTTTAAAATTTGACACCCTCGTCAAGTTTGGTTTGTGAATAAACCGGTTTCGGCCGTTTGCCATCTTCAGTGTTCTTTTCGTACTCTCTCGTAAATTTTGTCTTATCCATCAATTCAACTATTCGTATAATATAATACTGGAGACTACCGCTTGGCCTCTTACTATATTACTTTGAAACACGCGTTATTTTATACCAAATTTAAAGAATATATTTTTTGCAGTTGTCGAGATATAAAATTGTATAATATTCACACCTTTCACTGCTTATAACTGATTTTACTTGAAAATGCACATGAGTGTTTAAGAAGGCTATAGTAAATTTAACTGAAGTCACTATTGAAGTGCTCTATAAACTAGAATTAACGAACAGGTAGATTATATGAGCGGTAACCCTTCCTCTGGATGTTATTATAGTAAGTAGCTCATTTATATTTTCGGATGGTCTAATTGCCTGGTCAAGTATTACAGCAGAATCAGCCTTAACAAGTTGATTCCTAAAAGGTATATTTGTAAACAAAGTAATATAAAAATACAGATTTATTTAGAGATATGTATGTATATATTTAGAAGTTTTTTATTTTAGTTTCTGTTATTAATATTTTTTCTTCTACCACATCTTAATTAATTTATGTACTGTTTAATAATCGCTTGATTTCGGATAATTTCTTTTTTATTATTTAAATTTTCATGTTTAAGAAAATAATTTCAAACCATTTGACAAACTAATATTACCATAGCCATATCTAGAACAACTGTCTGGTTTGTCTAACGTTCTCTTACAATTTGAACAAGGACATATACACATGTTTTTCTCTATATCCATTCTAACGACTCAATATAAATCAACTAATCTACCAACAAATACTGAACACATCCACAATCTTACACACACATACACCTTAGTATGTATGTATATATGTGATAGAACACAAATATGCAACTACTCATATGTCTGTACTTCATTATATGAAGTTGAAGAAAATCTTGTGTAATTTATAACAACTTATCGACGTCATCAATCATTTGTATCTCTGCATTAGTGCAAATGAGTGTGTATGAGCGCGGAATCCGAACACATAATACGATTAAATGAAAGGGGACACTTTTCTTCTTTTAATATTCTCTTTTTATTTATTCTTTGTTTAATAAAAGAAAAAGTGTTCTGAACACAGAAAAGTGCTTTTTTTGTTGCAAGAAATATGGCTCAGTATTGAAGTATTTTACAATCAGGAGTTAAGAAAAAAAAAGCATAATAAATGGTCATAATTTAATAAAAGATTACGTTTGATATCTGGAACATCTGATAATTTATGAAATAGGGTTTTTGGGCAGTATATTTGAAGATTTACTAAGACTTTTCAAATTTCTAGAAGAGCGCAAATAAAATAAATAAAAGTAAAATTTGATTTGGAATTTTTAGTTTTAGACACATATTTCACAAAACTTATGTTATACCGAAATTTTTGATACATTTTAATAACACTTTGAAAATTTTAAAATTGTTAAAGTTCGAGTACACGCAGTGATGTATTTGTAAAAATGTATGCAAATAAAATTTTTGTTTATTCAGTTTTAGGTTAACCCTAACTAGCGACGAAGATAAGGTAACTGTGGAGAAAGCAAAACATTTGCATATTTTTGTCAAAAGTTCGTAACATAACTTAGTGATATTTTCTAATTCCACCTAGACGGTTCACTTTAGTTAAATTAAACTTTATCTAAAGGAATTAATATAGCGAGACAAATAATTTCTGTTTTACAACCTTAAAATATGTTAAATTTTACAACTTCATTGTTGTAGCAATGTCAACTTTTAGCAGAATTCATAATCAAATCAAAAAGCAATTGAAATAGTCCACAAGGATTATTAAAATTTTAATTATTTCAATTTGGAGGCTACTAATATTCAATACCATGCTCTAGATTGTTTATGTTGAAAAAAATGTTCATGTTTTCCATTAGACCCAATTTATCTTGAACAGTTATTTTCTATATAAAGTACTTTAATAAATTTTCATTGCTAATGTCTCGTTCTTTCTTTTAAACAAATACAAATACTTTTTAACTTTAAGCCTTTGCAAGTTGCTTTTCCTGGCGTGTTAGATAAGTTCTATATCTACTTCGAAAATTAAAAAAAAAAAACGCTTTAGATAGCTGCTTTCGTAAGTAAAAACATATTATTACAAAGATGATTTATTAAGTTCTAGAAAAAAATAATTATCATTAAAAACTAAACGAAGAAATTTTCTTGTGTGTAACAAGACAACAACAACATAAGAAATTCTATTTAATAAGTTAATAACAGAAAACAAAACAACTAATACAGAACAAAACAAAAGAAAACAAAATAGCCAAGCAGGCGCTTAAACTAAATGATATACTAAGAATATAATATTCTTTTGTATCAGAGAATCACCTAAAATAACGAAACACCACTTCCTAGGCAAATTCATAAATTTAATTTGAGTCATCAGTGAGCAAAGTTACCATCGTTTTTATTTTGGGTGCATAGAAAGTAAATAAATCGTTTAACTTAATTTAAAACTCTAAAGCACTGTATTATTACTTTGCAATAAAAGAACTTAAAATAATAAAACGCGTATTAAAACACTATTTTATCCTTCTCTTTGATTACATCCTTTCAGTTGGTAAGCATTCTATTTAAGACAGCTTAGATATATATCGCTGAAACGTCTAACTTGTTTTTTTAAGCGAAAGTTTTGATATTATCAGTAAAATCTGCAATTGTTTTAATTAATTCTGGATCGGGTTGCATTTCAATTTTTAATTATTTTTTGAATTGTTTCAGTTACATTTAATAAGCTTTTTTAGATATTCAACAAAATTTGTATTATATTTTTTTTATTTTTTAATTAAAAATATTTTAAAGATTTTCAATAATACATCCTAAAAATTTTGCATGGAATTCGAAATCTAATTATTTTGTATAAATTTAAGTTTTTTGTTATAATTAAATTTGACTTTCAATTTATTCTATGCATCTTCTGTTTGTAAGTTCGTGTAGAATAGAATGCTTTATAATGAAAACTGGAAACAAGTAAAACAAACAACCAAGTGCAGATTCGAACTTAGTATACTATATTATAAAAGACATGACATTAAGTGGCTATTGTAAACCCTTTTGTCTTTTTATTTACCAGCTGTTTCAATCAAAGATAGAAAGAAGTTCAGCATGCAGCTAATTTTAGCATATAAAATGCATTTAGAAGTGTTCAACAGCCATTTATTTGTACTTTCAAATATATTGAATTATTAATATAAGTGCATATCTGCATATTTAATAACAGCTATCTGTTATAGCAAAGCATTTAAAACTCTAATATGCATGAGTTGTGCATCATTCAGTTATAAAAATGGAACAGAATTATTTTTCAAAGAAAAAAAAGCAAAATTTATTTTTATTTTTCCTCTGGTCATACATTCTACATGTTCTGATGAACAAGACCATAGAGCAAATTCAGATAACATTGAGCTTTATCAAGAAGGCAAGAACTTCAATTATAAGACAAAACAATTCATTTGAAAATAAATCACTACTTGGTAAGAAGTACTACGAATACTACTCGTAACTCGTATGGTTACAGTTTAAATAAAAACAAGAGTTATCATTTAATGGTTGATAAAACAAGAGAGAAACATGAAAAATGTAGTTAAGTAGAAAACGTATTGATTTTTTCTGTTTAGTTTTGGTCATTTATAAAGATTATGCTTTCAAGCAATACAAACATCTATTCATGTTCATCTAATGGTTTTATCAAAAATTAATGATAATAAATTTAAAACTTCTGTTAAGTTAAAATAAAAGAAAAATATTATTTCTTGTGTAAAATTGCATTGTAAAATTTATATTTGTATTTTTAATTAAAAAAATTCAGTTTAAAATTTTTAAAAATTTTTGATTGTAACTAAATGCAAATTAATTTTTGTTTATTTAATTTTTTGTTTTTTTATTTTGTAGGTCTTGCCTGGTGGTTTTACTCTACGACTATAATTATATGCACATACTACATATTTACATGTATGTACAGATTATTATATGTACATATTACATAGAAATATATTAAGAACAACTTTTAAAGCTTTTTACTCAATAACACTTGAAACGTTCCATCTTATTACAATTTCTACTTTTGTATACTTTCTGCATTTCGAGCGTTGCTGGGAGTTTCTAAGTTTGCAATTTACTGACGAAGATTGTCTCGATTTTGTTTAGTTCAGCTTCAAAAATTATTTTATACAAAAGTAGAATCCTTAGTTATTTTTAAAATTTATTTATCTTTTTCATATGAAATATTAGTTTTTTTTAATCTATTGAAGGTCGACAACAAATATATATTTTTGTTTGTTGAAAACACCGATCATTTTCTTGAGAAAGAGGAATTAAATTCTCAGAATGAATACAATAAATGAATTTTTGTAATTGTTGCATCACTTTTATATGCATCAAATTTGACTGTTAAATAAATTATATGAAAAATACTTATTCTATGTGTTCTTTCTTCACATGCGTTTTAAATACTTTTTCTTCTTCATTTTTCGATTCGATTTGATTCGTTAATGGAAATTCAGAATAGGGCTGATTATTAGTCTTATTTCTATAATTATTATTATTATAATTATTATTATTATTATTATTATTATAACTATTATTGTTTACCTCTGTATGGTGCAGTAATGGAGGAGCCCAGATAATTATGTAACACCCAATCATAAACAGCGTGACTTAATTAAACAACTAGCTAGACAACTTTTCTTTAAAATATACGTATCAACGTATTGTTTAAGAATTATTTTATAAACAGGAAGCAACGGGTTCAGATTGGACAGTGTAAAAGTTTTATTGGCACTGTCTAATATGGTGTACCACAAGGAAGTGGACTTGGTCCCTTATTGTTTTCAATTTATATTAATGATATAAAAAATTTGCGTCTTGTGGCCAGCTATATATACTATATATATACTGATGACATATGTTTGTTTTACCCCTATAAATTTGATATAGTCCTAAAAACACATATTGAAAGAGATGCAGCATTAATTGCAGAGTTTGCTCGCTTAAATCGCTTATTAATAAATTCTGACATAACCAAATTGGTTCGTTTCAGACGTGATTCGGCGAGTATAACCAAAATTTTTCTGTATATATTGATGGTACATCTATATGTGAGACTAATTCTATAAAGTATCTAAGGGTTACACTACAAAGCAATCTTAACTGGGATTTGTATATTAATGATACCAAGAGTATAATATCTCCAGCCATTGTGGTTTTATATAAGTTTAAAAATAAATTAAATGAGAAGGCAAATCTAGTGATATATAATGGATTAGTACAACCACATTTAAATTACATGGCTTGTGTATATGCATTCAACAAAAACAGCACATGTCAAAAATCTCTACAACGTTTGCAGAATAAAGCACTAAAAATAGTTTATAATTTACCCAGAATTTTTCCTACAGTATTGCTATATAAAGAAATTAGTATATCGGTACTACCATTATATGGGTTACATATGTATTAAGTTTTAATGTATGTTTTTAAAAGCATACATAACGTAACAGAACCCACAATTTAATTTTTACAAAACCAATCAAATATTAATACTCGCAACGTATCTAATCTTAGAATTCCAAGGTGTAGATTGGAAAGAACTAAACAACGTATTGACGTTACGGGCGGTAATATGTATAATAATTTACCATCAAGCTTAAGATCGATACAACAATTATCAATGTATAAACTATTTTGTAATAATTATTTAAATAATCTAGTTGAAATGCATCTTCTGTAATTAATTTTTTTCTTTCTATAATACCTATATTATTTTATTTTTTATGCAATTCCAAAATGATTTAAGTACATACTATACAATTAGTTCCCTCAAAAATGCCTTAATGGCGCCGAGGCCATAATGTAATTGATTTAATATTGTACGAAAAATTTTTTTGAAATAAAAAAAAAAAAACTACAGTCAAACCGAAAATCCATGTAATTTATATAAAAACGCTAATTTTGTAAGTGAATATCCGCCTTAAATTTTTTTGTTAATTAATCGCTGGTTTCTTTATTAGCTAAAATTAGAGATAAGAAGTGTGGTATAAAATTTATAATGCAAACTACCCGCATCAATATAGTTTGCAATACAAATTTGAGCTGTTTAGTTAATTTATAATTGGATTTATTTAAGAGAGTTATAATAACAAGGTTTGTAAAAAATATATATTAATTTTTTTAACTTCTTTTCTTTTTTATTGCAATGATGCGAATAAAAAATTATGAAAAAAACAGCTAGAAGTATCGTCGAAATTTTTTTTCGCCAAATAGGTTTTTTCATCCCTTACCGTATTACTTCAGGTGTTATCTAGTAACATTTAAGTACCATTAGATTAACTTTTAATACTTAACATCTATCTCTATATTCTGAAGAAAAATAAAAATATAAGTATATGTAAACAACAACAATAACCACTACAAATTGATAAAATATTTTAATTATACATACATACATTTTTCTAATACCAACATGTTATGTTTGGTCCTTAAAATTTATGTTTAAATGTACATGTAAAATTATATAATTCGTTAGTGTTAATTTTCAACATTTATATATATTTTTAAAATTTTATAAGCAGCAATTTTATTCGTGCTTGATTCCTTTTCAAATAAATATTAAGTGATATTCTCACAAAATATTTATTCCAAAACAATTTTCATTAAAAATGAACATTTTATGATATTCTCATAAAACATTCTTTCAAATAAAAATATTTGAAATGTAATGGGGAAGAGCACATCCATATTGCAATTTCACTTTCGCTCACAAAGCTCATCAGTGAATTTTACCCCAATATTGTATAGAAAAACCTAAGAGTCTTATATCCAAAGCCAAATTGATTTTATAAGAATTTTTTCCATAAAATCAACATAGCCTAGACATCAAGACTCAAAAACACTTCTATATAAACATTACAAAACATTTCAAAAACAACAAAAACATTGTTTATTTTCAATTTCTACATAATGTTCTTTTTTAATGAAAATTGTTTTGTAATAAATATTTTGTGAGAATATCACTTAATATTTATTTTAAAAGGAATCAAGCACGAATAAAATTGCTGCTTATATTGATAATGATTCCGAATAATTATAGATTATTTAAAATTTTATAGTATTAGAAAATTGTATGTATATCTAGTTTAAATAGTTTTTTCTATTTGTAGTTTTATTGTTTTTATTTTTTGTAGGTTTTGCTTTTAAAAAAATCTTTTCATTATTTTGAAAAGTTTTTCATTGATTGACTGATTTGTCGTATTGTTTATAGAATTTTTTTTCTAAAGATGCCATCACCCAATTGCATGGCGAAATATTGAAAACAAAAATAAAAATTAATTTATTATTATTTTTTATAAAGACCTTGCACTGGAACGAAAAATTACTATAACAACTTACGATAAGCGTTTATGCTAAATTTTAATTATATATTATAAAAAAAAAAGAAATTTAATTTTTCAGTTAATATTGTCTAATATTTTGATTTCAGCTAAAAAAATAATTAAAAAACAAAATAAAATTAAACCTCTGCATAATATCAAGTTGAATGGTAAAGCTGAAAAATTTAAACAAGTGTGCTTTAACCCTAGAATGGTAGACACCGCCTGTGAGGCGAAGAATTATTTTTTGTTGCAATATTTCCTGATCGCTTACTCGTATTAAAGCGTGCGCTCGTGCCAACTCAGTTCAGTGTTTTACAAGCTTGGGCACAGACGTATTTTGTTTTACTGCGTTGCTTATATATAGATACGTGTGTCGCCTCTGAGGCGAAGTTTACCAATAAAGGTAATTTTTTTGTACATATTCGTTTGAGCATTTTTTTTTGTGTTTTTACTAAAATTTTGAATTTCTGTATAATTTTTATAGTTTTTAGAGATATATGAGCGTATATTTCTGCGCAAAATGCAAGAAAACTTATTGCTTAGAACAAAGATCACCAAATTGTTGGCAATGTGATGTAAAAACCACAGACTTTATTTTGTCTTGCACAATTTTTTTTAAGTTTTAAGACTTATATTATTTTTTAATATATTAATTAGATATAAGGTATACAAGATACTAAAGTTAATTTTTTGAGCTCAAACGGATTTTTTTTTTTTTTTTTGCAAAAGATCTATTCATACTAGTGATAAAATATGTGATCTACATATGTTGCCAATAATATATTTAAGATATTTAAAAAATAAATTGTTTTTTGTTTATTTTTATTATCAAACATGTAATAAATACGTTTTTGTTTTAATAAACTTTTGTTTTTTTAAGGGTAAAATGTGGGTTTTTTATAAAAGCCGCCTCACAAGTGAAGATTACCATTAAAGACCAAAAAAATCTGTTTACCATTTTAGGGTTAATTCTGAATAAAAAATTATTTTTTTCATTGTCATTTTCATTTATTAACTACACTTAAAAGTTTTTAACCAAAACATTAATTAATAAATAAATATTTTTATTTGAATCTATTTTCTGTAAAATATTTCATTTTTTCATTTATTAAGTTTTTGCACTTACCAATTAATAGAAATTTCCAAATATGCATTTGAATATTAAAGGCGGATGAGTCCATTCAAAACGAAATTCAAATTTCATGCAATACTAATCTTCTCTTTTTTCATTTATCGTTTGTCATCGTAAACCACAAATAAATTATTGCTGAAGTAGCTGTTTTAATTTTTTATATTTGAAATCGTTTCAACTTGATTCTGAATTTAAGTGAGTAACTTCGTTCTACTGGTTTATATGACAACCTACATAAATTCGCTTCTTAGAATTTATGTGGGAGCTTAAAACAATAAACTGCTTCAAAAATGCTTTATCATTTAAGAGCAACAACGGCAACACAGAAGTAAATGGCAACAGTTGACGTTTCTTAGTTTTCTTGTTTTTATGGAATAAGTATATCTTTGTATGGTATTTAAACGATTTTTTTGCAATTTGCCTTTACCAACAATATGGCTTTAAGTTTACTTCTTTCGTTACATTAATGTTTGCTGTTTAAATAGCGCATAAATAAAAATATGGAGTTTCCTTTCGAAAATTGATGTTGTTTCTTAAGTTGTACCCTGTGGCTCTTTCCTTGGCTTGATTACTTAAATTAAATGTTAACCATAGGATTTTGTTTTTTTTATTTTCTCTTTTCTAACTTGGGGAAGTTTTTTATAGTCACTTTATGTTTCTGCTTCCGCAAAACTTTCTGTTTTACAGATTTTTTCTTTTGTCTTCTGATTACTGCAATTAAGCTGGAAAGATAAAATTTGAAAAAAGCAATTAGAAATATAATTTAATAAGAAAGTTTAATTCTTCTTTCTGTATTGGATATAAATTTATTTTTGCTTATAAATCTAATCTAATATTTATAGAATACATAAATATATATTTATATGTGAAGGGTTAAGCTTGTGGAAGTGATACCAAACATGATCAACAGTTATGATTGCAGAGAGAACTTTCTATTTATTGTTTCTTGATTTTGAAAGTTAGTTGTTAAGTTGAAGTCGAAAGGAAATCACGTTGTTTAAAGTTGTTTCTGTAAAACGTTCAAGATGCTTTAAAGTTGAAGTAATAAAAGCGCTGATGTTTATTTTCTTAATCATAATTACATAATTTTCAATATAATACTTGATTTGTTTATTTGAATCTAATTTGCAATACATTATACTTAAATTCAGTTATTCAAATATAAAAGAAGAGCATTACCATTTAAAGAAAAATCAATGTGCTTATAAAATTTATTACACTCAGTAAAATTCTTAAAAGCGGGTTAAACTGAGCAAAATTTGATCTGAATACGGTTATTACCAGCCCATTAAAATAAAGCCTAGGACTAAATGGAATGTTAAATGAAATGTTCCTAATCAAAATTTTGAGCAGCCAATACCTTTTATTTAATTTAAAACCAAGATGACATTTAACATTATTCTTCGGCTTTTTAGAGCTGGCAGCTTTATTAGAGCAAGTCAACTAGTGATTCCGCATGATAGGGATTCCGCTTTATAAATTGGCTCACAAATTATTAAGCCATATTCCAGAATAGATGTGACAAGAGAAGTATTAAGATGCTTTGTGACGTATAGGTCACTAAATTTTTTCGCTTAGTGTTGTATAAATCCAAGAACTGCACGTGCTTTGTTAGTGGTTAATAAAATATGCTGCATAAAATTTAATTTAGCATCCAGTAAAATACCAAGATCTGAAACAAGAAACATTTAGTTTCTGAAGTTCGTAGCCACTTAAAATATATTGCACGTTTGTATGACATCTTCGGAAAAAACACATCTATCTGCACTTTTTAAAATTCCACTCCATAACATTAATATTAAACCAGGAATTATATGAATCTAAGTCCTTTTGCAGGAGTTTATGATGAGCGTGACAATTACATGTTCGAAGTATCTTCACGTCTGCCTACAATAAAACGTTTGAGTATTTAGTGGCATTGATTAATAAACAAGGTACATAATAAAGGACCCTGCAGCACACTATATGAAGCAAAAATTTCTTAGGAAGTAAGCTTATTTAGAGGAGCTTTTTGAAAGATATAAATAATTTACATGAGTAATTTTTTTGTAAATTCCATAAGGTCAAGTTTTCTTACCAGAAGATTGTGATTAACCTTATGCAAATGTTTTTGCACTTTTTAAAGTTCAACTCCTTTTGTAGGAGAATACGATCAGCGTGACGATTATATGTTTGAAATAATTTCACGTCGTCTACATATAATAGAACGTTTGATTATTTAATGGCTTTGAGTTGATCATTAATAAACAAGGAAAATAATAAAGGTCCCAGGTGTCTTCCTGCGACCCACCAGATGAAACAAAAATTTCTCTGGAAGTAATGGGTGTTAAAACGACCGAACTCAAATATATATATATAGGATTATATATATATATATAATCCTTTTAACAGAACTCAAATATATATATATATAGGATTATATATATATATATATATACTCACCAGATGAAACAAAAAATTATATATATATATATATAATCCTTTTAACAGAACTCAAAACGGTCGTTTTAACACCCATTACTTCCAGAGAAATTTTTGTTTCATCTGGTGAGTCGCAGGAAGACACCTGGGACCTTTATTATTTTCCTTGTTTATTAATGATCAACTCAAGGCCATTAAATAATCAAACGTTCTATCATATGTAGACGACGTGAAATTATTTCCAACATATAATCGTCACGCTGATCGTATTCTCCATGTGAATGTTTAGTGTGCCCATTGAATGTGTGTCCGATTGAATGTCGTAAGCAATAAAATTATTCGTTCACAAAATATTCGAACAGAACTCTGTCCTACTAAAAAAAAGTATATGACAATTTTTGACACAACAAAATACAACTTTAAATGCTAATGATCATACAGAATTTATTTTAAATTCAGTAAACCTGCAAAAAATCTATTGAATAATTTAATTGGGTATGAACTAAACCAGTTTTAAACATGCATCACAATTTTGCCAGATTCAATGGTTCTGCAGATGATAATTTAGGCTTAAAAAAATCGCCCTCTTATTCTCATTTAAATAAGTCTTAATGTTGATGGGTCACCGCCTGGTAAGAAATTTTAAAAAACCATATTCATGACAATAATTTCTAGAAATTATATCGGTGATAGGCAATAAGTCAGGAAACAATGACTTTCATTACCATATATCTGATTGCAGTGACTGTTAATATAATTCTATTATTATTAATGGCTTTAATACAAGTGTAATCAATTAATGCATTTGATTTTTGTTATAATTCTTCATTTGCTATTAATAAAGCTTTTTAAGCCTTCATGCATGATTGCGGTAGCCATTCTAAATTTTCATTTCAAGGATTATGTCGTTAAGATTATGAGCATAAATGTATGCAACTAACATTCATTTTGTGCACTTATTCTTATCAAATTAATAAACAAATAATACTCAATAATAGAAACTTAGTAATGACATACACGTTGATACACGCATACAGTGCTAAGCCACAAAAGCGAAGTTGTAGTTGCAGTGAGAGTATGGCGTGTAGTGTGAAATTGTTGAAACCACAAGTGATCTCCTGGATCAATGTTAGCCGTATATTGAAACAAAAATTCGTTTGTCAGGTTGTGGTAGTGTTTCTACTTATTCGTAATGGAGCTCCATAGTAGTAGCAACAATAATCTCTTTAATATGCTCATTCCTTTGACGAGTTAGTATTATTACTTAAATTAGAGAATAAGTAGTACGAATTTAATATGCAGTTCACTAGATACCTTCCTTCGATGGACCATTATCTCCACCAAAATAACGCATAGTTAAGCGAATGTATGACAGATTTTTAAAGTCATTTAGATATGTTTTTTGATAATTTACCAGATTATAAATGTTAAAAATTTAGCGCTATATTACAGTTCGTTTTAAAATTTTATCAAGCTGAAATTTCAACCTACTTTATAAAAAATTTATATAACAAAAATGTAAGTAATTTTATTATTTGTGCTTGATTCCTTTAAATAAATATTTCATGATATTCTCATGAAATATTTATTACAAAAATTTTTATTAAAAAATAAACATTTTATGATATTCTTATAAAACATTTATTTCAATAAAAACAAAAAAAAAAAAATATTTGAAATGTATTACTGCGGGGGAGAGCATATCCAAATTGCAATTTCACTTTCGCTCACAAAGCTCATCAGTGAATTTTACCCCAATATTGTATAGATTTCAAGATTCAAAATTTCAGAGGTTAATTTATTTTCCAAAAAGTTTTACAAAAGGGTATTAAAAAATTAACAAAAATACTACAAAAATTTAACAAAATATTCTTTACATAAAAAATTATATTCCAAAGACTTCCTTATTCTAAACAAAATTGACACATTTTCTTGGTCATCTCTCGCAAAAAATAATTAAAATTGTGAATTGATTTCCCAAAAAGAGGAATAAAAAAAAGGAACGTTCTTAGAATCTACTTAAAAATAAGAAACACTTAAAACTAATAACTTAAAACTAAAAACTTATAACTAAACAAAACAAACCAAACAAGAACAATAGAAACACAAGAAATAATAAAAAAACAAGGAATAACAAAAAAAAACAATAACAACAAATTCAAAGTAAAGAAAAATAATGAATTCACAATTAACAAAACTATAACTATAGAGCGGTATTATATACAGTATTCTGAGTGCTTAGAGAACGTAGCCTTCTATGATAAAATAAGAGGTCTGCATCCTCGTAGAGAATTCCAGCCTCTTTCAAAGTTAACAAGTCCATTGGACAGAGATACCGGGACATCCGAACAGTCTCCAAATCACGCGACGCAGAAAAGCACCCCGCAACCAGGGAGTTACCTAAAGAACGTGCGCCCTCCAGGAACTTCACAGCCATTTCTACATGATGGCCTGCGGAACTCGCCACTTGGTCCTCTATAAGGCCTCAGTCCAAGACAAGCAACCAAAACCCGTCTCTCCCATCTCCTAAGTCTCTCCATCTGGTGAGAAGAAATCCCAAACCAAGCCGGAAAGGCGTAAAAGATAACAGGGCGAATAATTTGGCGATACACAAGAAGACGCACCCTCTTATTAAGACCCCCTCTACGTTTAAGGGCTCCCTGGTACGCTGAGTAAATTCTCTTGCTTCGCTGCAAAATATCGTCAATGTGCCGATAACTTTCAAAGTTTTCATGAAGGGTGACACCCAGGTATTTAATCCTGTCCGAAGTCGCAATCTGTTCTCGTCCGAGAGTCAAACAAGGTCTGTACGATCTACAATTTGGGTACACATATTTCCGCCTTCCCTTAAACATTACGGCCACGGTCTTCGCAATGTTTAAAGTTAGACCCCATTTTGTAAAATAGTCCGTCAGTATCGTCAAATAGTAATTCAGTCGGTCATTAGTGGCTCTTGCTCTAGCACCTGAAGAGGCAATGAGGATATCATCGGCATACACAATTAAAAGATTCTCCCGTGGCGGTTGTGGTATGTCAGAGACAAAGATATTGTAAAGCACAGGCCCCAGGAACGAGCCTTGTGGCACTCCAGCAGAAATCGAACCCTCGTCCGACCGAACATCTCCCACGCGCACTCGGAATGATCGGTTTCCTAAAAAGTTGTCCACTATGCGGCGAAGGCCTACACCAAATCCCATATTCATCATCTTGAATATAAGCCCGTCATGCCAAACCGTGTCGAACGCCTTGGCAAAGTCCAGACTTACAGCTATTGTTGGGCATTTTCTATTCAGTCCCCTGGCAATGAAGTCCGTTAGCACCGTCAGCGCATGCGTTGTCGAAAGTCCAGTTCTAAATCCAAATTGGAAGTCTTTTAAAATGTCCTTGTCAATTATAACGTCATTTATGTTTGCCAGAAGAATGAATTCAAACAACTTTCCAAAAGCAGATAGAAGAGAAATGGGTCTATAGCTTCCACATACCACAGGATCCGATCTGGGTTTCAGCACCGGAACGACGAGGGCCGATTTCCACGATTTTGGAAAATAGCCAATATTATAGCAATGATTGAAAACTATTGCTAGAAATCTCCATGCCATAACATTGGTTCTTTTCAAAACGACATCAGAAATCCCGTCCATACCACAGGATCTTTTATTTGGTCTACGCCTCAACGCATTGCCTACAGATGTAGAGTTAATGAACCCTATACTGTCCTCGCCCGCGCTTGCACCAATTAGGCTACCGTCCGCCGTAAAAGTCCTGCCAAAAAACGTCAAAGGTGTCGTCCTGTCTAAAGTCGACACAACCGCCCGCACATTCGCACCAAATGAATCCAAATGTGCACTTGGACCAGAAAGACCAACCTGAAAGAAACGGGTTGCTAACAGGTTAGCCACTCCAGCACTATCAGAAACAATAGCGCCATTTGCATCCACCAAGTTTCGAATTGCGGGTGGTTTGTTGAGTCCAACGGCCGACTTTACATCGCGAAACGTCCTGTCGTTAAGTCGAATTTTTTTAAGAAAATTTGTCCAGTGGTCACGTTCAAAGCAGCTATGGCCCCCTGTATTATTCTGTCCAAATTTCTAATTTCCGCTTTCAAAATATTCCGTCTACCAGGGTCCTCACACCTATGTGATACCCGCCTTAGTCGCTTTTTCTGGTCGATGAAATGAAGAATGTGTCGAGGCAGCTTCCGCAACCCTCTGCCTCCCGTGGAGACTTTCGGTATGGAATATTCCATAGCATCTTGTAAGGCTCTTTCCATCGCGGCAACACATTCATCAATTTCGGTCTCATTCACGTTTCTGTCCAAAGGTAGTCCACACGTATCAAGATTTAAAGACAGTCTGCGCGTAAAACTGCGTCTGTTCATATGGTCAAAGTCAAACCTGGTGGACCGTTCTCGCACCAGAAAGTCACTCGTGAAGAATTCTATCACTACAGCCTTGTGATCCGATTCATAGTCCAATGTCCTTAGGTAGTTCGTACTTTCTGTAGTGATGTCTACTGATGTGAGAAAAAAGTCAATGAAGGAAGAGGACACGTCATTTATTCTGGTCGGCCCATCAGTTTGCCGAATTTCAACATCAGGGCTTGAGAGAAGAAATTCTCGGAGGTTACGCCCACTCGCGTTCGTAAGTCGATCCCCCCAGTAAGGATGCTTTGCATTGAGGTCAGCACCAATGACCACACTACAATTACGTACCAGTGGCTGCATTTCATCAAAGCATTCCGCAGTGAAAATCTCACTGGGTTTAAGGTACATTGCAATGGCAATCAAATCCACATTGGCCTGCCTTCGAATACGGACCGCCGTATTCTCAACAGCTCCACTGTGTAGTACGATTTCCTCGCACTGCAAATCATCCCTAACGAGGACAGCTGTGCCTCCCCCTCTTCCATTCTGGCGGTCACGTCTAAAAGTCCTGTATCCAGTCATGTCAAATATATGGCGAGCACTTAAATGGTGTTCAACCATAAGGAGTACGTCAGGTTTATGTCGCGTCAGGAACAAACTCAGATAGTGTCTCTTGTATCTCGAGACAATCGAGTTGACATTAATGAAAATAATTTTGAATAAGTTATCCATGTTTAAGGGTCAAAAGCATGCCAAGCAACGCTCGGGATCTGTCCTCGTCGTTGTCCAACTGTTGGTATTTCACCGCAAATCCACCGATTTTGCTCAGACAATTTAAAAGTCCGCCGCCAAAGAAGCGCCTACAGTCCTTGTCAATTACATCATACTGGGCCATGGCAGCTCCTAACGATACCTCTGTCCTGTCACACCTTTTCTGCCCTAAAGATTGAGTTTTAGGAAATTCTAGAACCTGGGCAGCACCAGCTGCTGCAGCATACGAAACCCCTTTTCTTATCCCTCCCTGACCAGGAACTCGAGAAATCGGGCCTGCGCTTGGCATCTTCTTTGCTTCAAGCCTACGAAGTAGCTCAAGCCTACGGGGACACTCTCTCGAGCTAGCCGCATGCCCCTCTACTCCACAAATCACGCACCTTACAGGCAGCCCCAGCCTTCTCGAGACCTGCCCAGTTACAGGATCAGTTATAAGGGTCTCCGCAACATTCTCTCCGCGAGGAGGCACCTCGCATTTACCCGGACCATGAGATCCTCCACATTTAACACATCTATAGGGCATTCGGCAGTTCGTAGAAACATGTCCGTGCCTAGACAGCAAGACTCAAAAACACTTCTATACAAACATTACAAAACATTTCAAAACAACAAAACATTGTTTATTTTCAATTTCTACATAAGGGTTGCCATTGATAATGATTCCGAATAATTATAAATTACTTATTTTCATTGCATGTGCCCGTTGCTTTCTTAGAAATTTTGTAAAATTATTTACAAATATTTTTTATTTTCTGAATTTTCAAATTACATATGAATGGTTTCCAATGGCAACCCTTATGTAGAATTGATTGAAAATAAACAATGTTTTTTGTTGTTTTGACATGTTTTGCTGTGTTTGTATAGAAGTGTTTCTGAGTCTTGCTGTCTATGCTATGTTGATTTTATGGAAGAATTCTCATGGAATCAGTTTGGCTTTTGATATAAGACTTTTAGGTTTTTCTATACAATATTAGGGTAAAATTCACTGATGAGCTTTGTGAGCGAAAGTGAAATTGCAATTTGGATATGCTCTCCCCCGCAGTAATACATTTCAAATATTTTTTATTTTTTTTTTTTTTTTTTTTTTTATTTTTATTGAAATAAATGTTTTATGAGAATATCATAAAATGTTTATTTTTTAATAAAAATGTTTGTAATAAATATTTCATGAGAATATCATGAAATATTTATTTAAAGGAATCAAGCACAAATAATAAAATTACTTAGATTGAAAATGATTCCGATGAATAAATTACTTATAACAAAAATGTTTAACCTAAAACTATACATATAACAAAAGCGTTTATAAGCTTCTATTGAAAAATAATGGGTTCTTCAACAAGAAGTTTTTTTTCTAAAACATAATAAAACAAAACATTTTGTCTAAGATAAATCAAATTTTTTTTGTATTACGAAGAGAAAAGTTCGGCAATTATGAATGAAAACTGTTATTTGCCAAATGTCCACCACGAAAACTCTAACAGGAGTCGATTCTTTCATCAAAGTTTTTAATCACTTTATGGCAAAATCGCGGTCCTATTTCGTTAATCACATCATGGAATTTTAAAGCTGATATTGATCCGAATGGCTCCTTATAGACTCTCACCTTAATACAGCCTCATAAAAATACTTCATTGGTGTTAAATCACTTAACTGCTGATTGCCGTGAAATTATGCATTTAAGAAAATCGCTTTGTGATAAATTGATCGTTTCATTGGCTGTGCGAAATGTAGCAGCGTCCTGTTAAAACCACATGTCAACGATGTCCACGTCATCAATAATAGGCCGAAATTGAATTGCTGTCACGCCCCCAGACCACATAGCGTACCATACAGTGACACGTTGAGCATGCCAAGGCTTCTCAATAACCGTTATATGATTTTCAGAAGCCCAAATGGGGCAATTTTTCTTGTTGACATATCTTTACAATTGAAAATGGGCTTCGTCTACAAAAAATATTTTTTTCAGAAAAACCAGCGGGTTATTTCTGAATGAATTGAGTGAATCTACGACGATGTGAATGATCGTTCGGCTTGGATTACTGCACCAGTTGATCCTAGTAAATCTTCAAAATCAATTCTTTACCCAAAATTCGTCATGTGGTTGTTTTGGATGACCCCAACTGTTGAAAACGTCGAGGTATTGATAAATTTGGACCTGCGTCCGCACTGTGGCTCATGACTACTGCATTTTGAGTTGAAAGAACCGGTCGAATACAAGTTGGTGTTCGCAAATTTTGTATCGAACCTGTCGATTCAAATTTAACGACAAAATTTCTTAATACCGGTCTTAGCCTGACGATTAAGTTGTCCGAAAATATCACGAATTTTACGAAATGTAGCTTTAACAGAAACATCCTTCTCATAGCGGATTTTAATTATTATAGTGCGTTTGTCGTGTAATATTAAATTCATTGTAATAATTCTCAATGCATCAACTACAAATACGTAAAAAAAATAATTGTAAAAACTGTCATGTTGTAAGTATTTCCAAAATTGAAACACGACGTTTTTTGACTGCGTTTGGTACTCACTTATTTTGACAGGGCTGATAGTAAAAACCGAAAAGATTGGTATCAAGAGACCGATTATTTTTTACAAAAAAAAAAAAAAACAAGAGTTAAATGAAAATTTTGTTTCCTTAATATTTATAATCCTCTTCATAGCGATACTTTTGACAAAAAGGCATGTTATTGTCCAGTTAGCACACTCACGGAATGTCTGTAAACATGCAGACATGATGAATATTGTTACGTTTATACCTTTTATAAACGTTTGGTTTTGTTGTGAGTTCTTTATTGCAAAATAAATAACACCAGGTTTTAGAGTTTTTAAATTAATTACAAATTTATTTACTTCAACTATAAACAAAATTGACACTTTACTTAAGATGCACGTCTTTACTTCACGAGGTTTATTTTTACACTAACTGACTATCCACTCAGACAATGCCCTTTTATATTTGTCCATTAAAAATCTAGAACATTTAAGAATCGTCTGCTCCTTTTGTATCACATTTTGTTATTGTATGTTGTTTATTCTATGTATAGGCGCCTGTATATCTGTGTGTATTTTTGTTTTTATACTGATACAGTTTCTTCTTGGAATTTATTTTAAGATATTTATTGTTGTCTTGTGAAGATAAGTTTTAATAGAAAACTACGTAAACAGCATACTAATTTGTTGTTGTCTTGCGCGTATAAAATTTCTAAGCGGTTAGTAAACAGAAATTTGTTGTTGTCTTGCATGTCACATAGTTAGTAAACAGCATATCAAATTATTGTTGTTTGCGTGTATGAAATTTCTACGCAGTTTGTAACTAGAAATTTTGTTGTTGTGTATAAGTTTTCTTAGCAAGCCACGCAGTTAGTAAACAACATACCCAGTAGTTTACTTTATTGCTTAATTATTTTCTTTTAACACTTAAGCAAGATACATTCGTAACAATATAATAAGAAAATACCACAAACTAAAAATATTTTTATATTTTGTTGCGTGTTACTTAACTAAGAATTACTAAAAAGAAATTTGGAAAAGTTTAGACATCGCCTAGAATTTTAACAAAGCTTGCCTTTTGAATACATCTTCGACTTTAAAACATTTTTAAATTTAATGGAAATAAGAAAACGTCAAGTGTAAATATTTGTTTGGGTATTATTCTGCTATCTCTTAGAGCAAACATAATATTATACTATACTGATTTAAGGTGCGGTGCTAATTTAATAATTAGACGCTACTTAATATATTTATCGCTGTTAAATTTAAATTCCTTTGAAAATCAAAAACCCTTTTAAGTAATAAAAATAAATTTGATTTTATTACACAGTTGTTTTAGTTTTTAACCTATAAATTATGGCTTATAATTTTACTTAGGCAAGCAAATACTTAATGTATCGCAAATAGTTATAATTATTATAAATAGACCTCTTCAATGCTTTTTCAACTCTCGTTGAAATATAAAGGAATAGAGACCCTCTTAAGGATTAAAGACACCGTAATTAATCAATTACGCGTAAGGATTTTAAGAAACTCATTCCTTAACAATATAAACAAAAGGCAAAATAAGATAATTTCTAATTTTATTACTTTTACATAGTTTTCTGTGTTGAAAATTTTGCTGACGCCAATAAGTTTTCATATTAAAGAGTATTTCGGTATTTGTCTTAATAAATGATTTTTAGATTTTTGAATTTTTACTTTTTGTTTGAATTTAATAATGTAGAAGAAAATTTTATGGAAAAGAAAATTTTATATCAGCACTTATATTAGTAGGAATTTGTCTGAGATATTAAAATTCATCAGCGGATATTTTTTTGTTCCAGTTAATTAGCATAACGAACGAAACGAAATCAATTTTTATTTAAAGTCTGAATATATTTATTAAAAAATGAATATTTTATTAAATTCAATAATAATTATAATAGACAAAAAATAGATGTGCCAAAATAAAAGGAATACAACTATTTCTAACGTAATAATGAACGCAATGCAGTTAAGTTTTTTACACTCTTCATTTTAGTTTTAAGTTAATACCTGTAAATCTATTGCTTATGCATGCTTCTTGCTAGCTTTTGACATGTATCGAAAGGTGGGTATATCTACCGAAATGCACTTAATTTTTCTCAAGTCTCAAATGACAGTTCTGACAGCTTTTTAGCTATCAAGCCGCCTTTTTACAACATTTAATAATTTGATACCTGCTGCTGATGAAACCATTGTAGTTAAAATTTATTTTTTTAAGCCAGTTTGAAATAATTTTGGCAAGTCTTTTTTTTTTGTGACAAATATTACACAACATTTATTGGACGGGGATATGACTGTGGGTTGAGAAGTATCTAAATTATTTTCTTCTGACCACGTCTACTTTTATAATTATTTTACAGCCATTTTGACAATATTATTTCTTTATATATACTTAAAAACTAAGGCGGCACCAGTCGCCTGGGCTAGCAGGAGCTCCAATTTGGAAGAAACATAGGACTCTCGAAGACCGATTGGTGAACTTAATACACCAACACTAGTACTACAGGAAACAAAAGCACGCAGGTTACCGGTCCTGCTGGGGTTTCTCAGAGAGTTATGCGGCTTGTGTCGATTTAATGGGTGCTTTGAAGAAGCTTTCCGAAGAGATGTTAAAGCAGCCACGCATTCAATGTCCTAGCTTGAACATGTAACAGGACAGGGAGTTGGATAGTCTCCAAAAATTTTAGCAAGCCCTGCTACCATGCACTCAAAAATGCGTCTTAGGGTGCGGGTGGCCGCTGTTCCTGCACCCATTGTCAGATTAGGATTAAACAGACAGGCGCTAACGTCAACCTTATTACAAACATACATATACTAGATAAGTATAAATCCACATGTGTACCGAGATGTTTATTTTTCATGATTAGGATTTTTACTAAGTAACTTTTACTAAGTAACACCAACAACAAGATCGATAAATTATAATCGACTATGAAAATGGTGGTTCTTTTAAAGTTACATTTCGTAAAATTCGTGATATTTTCGGACAACATAATCGCCCTTCGAAGACCGGCATTATGAATTTGATCATTAAATTTGAGTCGACAATCTCGATACAAAATGTGCGAATAATAAGTGTTTGACCGGGTAGTTTAACTGAAAACATCGTAGTTGTAAGCCACTGTGGTTAAAGAACATCCAAATTTCTCAATTCGTCGACGTTCTCAACAATTGGGGCTATCTAAAACCACCACATGGCAAATTTTGCGAAAGGGCTTTGATCCTTTACAATGTTCAAGTGGTGGAAGAATTGAAGCCGACCGAACATTCACATCGCTGTAGATTCATTCAATTCATTCAGGAAAAACCGGCAGCTTTTTCAGACGAAGCGAATTTGCCGTATTTGGGCTTCTGAAAACCCTAGAGCGAGTATTAAGTGGCCTTTGCATGCTCAACGTCTTACTGTATGGTGCACTATGTGGTATGGAGACGTGATTGGGTCGATTTTTTTTTGAAGATGAGCTGGAAATGTGGCAACGGTCAATAGATCACGTTATCGCGAGAAGCTTACAAGTCGATTTTGGCCTGTTAGTGACGACGTGGATATAACTAACATGTGGTTTCAACAGGACGATGCCTGATGACTCACAGCCAATGAAACGATTGCAAACCAAATTTCCCGATCGCATAATATAACGACAATCAGCAGTTAATTGGCCAGCCAGATCGTGTAATTCAAAACTACTGGATTATATTTTGTGGGACTGTGTTAAGGAAAGGGTCTATACGGAGCCAAAAGAATCGATTTCAGCGTTAAAATTTAAAATCCATGATGTGATTTGCCAAAAAGTTATTAAAAACTTTGATGAAGGAATTGACATCTGTCAGCATGGTTGTGGTGGACATTTGCGGATATCATTTTTAATTTATAATTACTGAACTTTTCTCTTCGTAATAAAATAATATCAAACAGAAAGACAAATATCGGGGTAATACTGAGGGGTAGTAATGGAATACTAAGAAAAAAATAATTGAAGTGGGCTTAAAAATAATGCCTTGAAGAATTGAAGCTTCAATTGGGTGATGTACATGCACATCATAATAATTTGCTTTTTCATCGAGAAATCAATTTAACTATTTAAAGTTCATTAAAGACTTCATACCATGTCAACTTCCTTTTCATTCGACTTGAACCTTTACCACAAAGAATGAGTTTAAGCTTAATTTTAAATAGTTTTTAAACAGTTGTGATCTATATAATTTTTTAAACAAATTTTTGATGCTATTATTATTGATACTTAAGACACAAAAAGCGAAGAGAAAAATTAATTGCCACATAATGTTTCTATCAAACCACCTTTCAGAAACTTATTAATTTTTATTAATCGATATATTCCGGGTAAAAACTTTTAAAACAATTTGTTGTATTCTTTCGCCATATAATTTATAAATAAATTTAAAACCTCTGGCTTAGTGTACGAGATCTTTTGAATTTTGTATTGTAACATATTAAGAAACGTAAGTAGACTGATATTTGTTTCAGAGTCAATACTGTATTTTTAAGGCGGCATCTACATAGTGATGCTTTATACAAATATTTTCAAACATCAAGTCAGGCAAGAAATTGTTGTATAACTGCATAAGTATTTTATTATTTATTTAAAAGTGCTGGTGAAGGATGTAGCGATCAAAAAAAATTTTGCATTAATTCCGCCAGTGTCTAGTACTTCTTGTATATTTTTTGAATTAAC
Organism: Trichopoda pennipes; assembly: GCA_030448955.1. NCBI lineage: Eukaryota > Metazoa > Arthropoda > Insecta > Diptera > Tachinidae > Trichopoda > Trichopoda pennipes. The sequence goes on from JASKUP010000060.1 coordinate 5,175,926, forward strand.
AGGAAAATTTAACAAGTTTTTTATTCTTAAAAATAGTAAGTAAAATTAATGGGAACTTAAATTGAATAAAGATATTTCACGTCTTATTAATTCGTTATTGCCTTCTTTTAATAGCAGTTAGAATAGCAGTAAAAAAATTACAAATTTAAAAAAACACCCTTTAAAAACAGCATATGAATTTTATCAAAGAATTAAGATAAAAATATTGTAAAGTAATATCAAACTCATCATCAACTTTAGTTTTGTTTTCTTGGAAGAAGAAATAAGTTTGAAAGAATTAACAAAAAGACAAACATTTTATATTTATTATTTACTGGCATGCTTATTGTTGAAACCTGTAAATTACATTAAATGATTTGACTGTTTTCAACTGCAAATAATAAAAATATATTTTCGAGCACAATTCCTTAACAAATTAAAAGTTACATTTATGACAACTTATATTGTTTTCTAGTTGCGTTTTAAGAAAACAAAAGAAAAATTATTTTCATTATTTTCACGCTCTACTAAATTATTTCAACTAAAAGAAAGAGGCAGACAAAACATAATATTGCAAGCAAAACAGAAGAAAAAAAAAACAACGAAACCTTTAGTTGACAGAAAAATGGTGGAAACCAGAGTTCTAATTTATTATTAGTTAAGGGATTAAGTTATTTCAATAGGGATTAAGTAATTGCATATAATATGATTGGCTATTCACTATAGTATTAACAATCAACTTTGCTTATATCTTAAGCTGCTACGAAAATGTATATTAACATATTTTGTCTCAAAGCTTTGCGGCTTAAATCGTTAATATATTTTAACCAGAAAAGCACGAATAGATCCTAGTTTAGGATTTAACAGACGTGCTTTTTTTTCTTAAATCTATATTATTTATTTCTTCTTAGCTATGTTGTTAGCAAATATCGATGTATGAATAAGAATTATATATGGCATGTCGAACAGATAGAAGATATAATATATGCTAAGATACTCCTATTCACAGCTCCAAATTTGTGCAAAATAAATTATTTCTATGAATAAAAAATTGTGACTAGTTAAAAGATTTTAAGACTAAATGCTTTGATGCCAAGATGTCTTGTCATATATTTAAGAAATATCAATATAAAGTACAGCTGGTTTTTACCACATATTTTTCAAAAAATGTTTCTTTCTTTATAAAAGAAAATTTAGAAATGAAAATGAACATGAATGTAAAGCGAATTAATAAACTTATTTGTCAAGTTGTCAAATTATTTTATTTATTAGGAGATGGAAAAACTAAAAGAAAAATGTAAAAAAACTTTAATATATCTAAAAATTATTATGATTCACTTAAGAATTAAAAATGTATCGTGAAACTAACACATGACGCGTGAGCTAACGTCGCAGTGGATCGTTTTGACTTTTTCTTTTATTGAGTTAATGTAATGAAGAAAGCAATATGTTGAAGAGATCTTAATTTTCTCTAATGTGTGAAATCTTGCAAGTGTTCGTGTATCTAAATTTTTATAGTCCTTATTTCTGCACTCCGGGGCTTCTACTAAAAGTTCTCCAATTGGTAAGCACTGATATTCAATTAAATTTTTCAAAGTTTTTTAAAAAAATCTTCTTGTATAACTTTTTTTCTTATCATCTGTTTTTCCTTTCGTGGTGCATTCTCATTAAAAGTTTCTGCCACCCGTGGAATTGTATATGCCAGCTTCAAAATGAACCCCATACAACTAATTCTAGGATGCAATGGGGAAATTCCATATTTGTAGTTGTTCTCATCACTGGTTGAATCGTTTAAATTTTGAAAGTCTTTCTGTGCTGTTTCACAAACAGGACAATTCAAAGTTGACGAGGTGTTTGTAATTTCATTCAAGATATGTATGACTGATAGTAACAATTTTCTTATTGCTTATTTCAAAAAAAGAAGGGTTAAGTTTATCAATTTGATCTTTAATAATTCTTAGTGTAGACTTGATTACTTCTAAAGACTCTTTTGAATATTGGAAAAGTATTGGATGTCAAAAATGTAATGATGAAGGTGAAGATTTTTCCAGTACTCTGAGGTTTCACTTCTAAGTATTTAATGAACTACAGAAGCCATAAACATGTTTGCATCTGTAGTTGTCATGTCATTTGTATTTATGTTTGACCACACAACCCCATTTATTGAGTAATGTAAGTTAATCTGAAAGTAGTTCTGCTTGTCCCTCAACTAAACTTTCAATTAGACGTCTTGCAGTATGATCCATTAAAGATTGAAGTTTTACCTGTGCTGATATTTCAGTTATCTGCAATCCAATCGGAATTACTTTTTGCAATAGTAATCTGACTGTATGAAGGAAGTATATTAACGTTATGATGCTTTGAAGACTTTCGTAAAATAGAATATTTTTCTTTTGATAATCCCAAGGCCAAAAATAATGCTAATGGTTTATCTAAAATATACTTGGTAGGGAAAGTATTTGGTGGCGAATGTAAGCTCTCTTGTATCCTATTCAGACGTTGTGGACTTGCGATCAAGACTGCCAGTCAGTGATGTCTGATTTTGTCTTTTCCTGGTCTTCTACGTATTTTATAGATAACTCTTCCGATAAATGATGCGTAGTTATTGAGGCCGTAGCATCTTGAAATTTCGATTGTCTTGTATATGGTGCACAGTCTTCAAGAGATTTTCTCGGTCTCTCTCTTGTTTGGCCAGTAGAAGTATGACATATTGAATTTCTATTATAGTTGTAAATTCATCTAACCAAGCAGAATTTTTTCTCAAAGTTTTCTTTAGAATAAGTAATTAATTACCTGTTGCTATTTTGTGAAATCAATTGCTTAGATATATTTATTATTATTTACAACCTAAAAAATTGTGATGAGTATTGATAAATGGTGGAAAGTATTTACGCCCTTTATGGGCGTGGCAATGTTTGCGTGCAGTTGTTTTATAGTATTAGAAGTTTTTTGTTAATGCTTTTTGAATCTTTGCGAAATATTCATTCAGGTAAAAGTTATATCGTTTTTAATATATATACACTACTTTTTTTCGTCTTAATAACAAGGTTGTGATAGTTTTTTCTTTCTTGCAAGTGAACGGGCAGGACCGGGCAGCCAAATTTTCTAATATAGTTAGTGTACAAGAAAGACAAAGTAACGTATAAATAGTTCCTGAAAATCGTGTGTCTTTATTACTTCTACTCTATTTAATTCCCAAAAACTACCTAAATATAGGGCTTTTGAAAAACACCGTCTACGTAAAGTAAAAAAATTTTTTAGATGAAGTAAAATAAAAAACAAGCAACATTTTCTAACAAAATCAAAAAAATAGTAATCTGTTGCAAACTTTATGTAAAAAATTAATTTTTTTTGTAGTTTTGTTTATTTACATCTTTTAAACTATTTATACTATAATAAACACTAGTATTCAATGAAATATACATGTATATACAAAGTCCCAGAAACAAGCTCTCGAGTACAATCAATATAATATAATACATTTTAACTGTAAATATATATATGTATTACTTAGTAAATATGTAAAAAATTAATTTGAAGCCCAAAGTATTTCTCCAAAATTTACTTTTTTTTCACAACCCAAAAAATTACGAACCTTAAGCGGCCACAACACCACAATTTTCACCCTTTTTAAGAACGGCTTTTCGATTTTTGACCAGTAAAATATAACCTTCAAATTGTTATTTCTTAAAACTTTATTGTCGAATTTTTGATTTTTGCCACGGATTTCAGAAAAATGAGGCACTGTGCGTCGTCAAAGTCCACAGCGAAAATTTAAGACTTAAAAAAATAGTTATATTTTAAACATTTTATGTTACTCTTCTAATATTCTCTTACATTCTAATTTTTAATAAATTAAAATCAGAGTTAGTTCTTTTTGGCTTAAAGTGACCAACTAAGAAAGCCATAGTAACTTTCTGTAATGCTTAAATATAGATAATTTTAATGTGTTTAGTTGAGAAAATCGAGTGGCGCTAAATGCAGCCAGCGCAATTAACTGTCGTTCAGTCATGTAGCCTGTTGTACAGTGGTACGAAAACGTTTTATTTTGGAAATAATTTTGCAATAATTATGAAATTTCACAGATGCCAACTAGAGATGCTTGCGAGTAAAGTTACGTACGATCGACTCCCTAGTAAACGGAGGGCTTCTGGGATGTCCCCCAAAATTGGTTTATTTATTATTTAAAAGTCAAGAGTTTTTAAAGTTAAGCAGACATTGAAAATATCTTCAAAAAATGTGCTTACATTTCTAGGTTGGCTCGTTTAGTTGGCAGAAAATCGGGCTAGAATTTTTTTTTTATATTTTTGGCCGAACTTAAAGTATGGATTTTGTCATAGAGAACCTAATTATATTCGGATTATTATTCCAAGATAAACTGTAGTAAGATTTATTTTGATAGCATGTTTCGTTAAAAAGTTACAAGTCACTGAATTGGTAAAATTTAAAAATGCTCTTATTTTTAGGGTTTTCCCCCAAAAGGTAATACGGTTTTGTTGCTTATTAATTGAATTTACCTTTGGGACAAGTAAATTTTTTGGAGTATTTCAAAAACAATTTACAGTAAATGCTAATACCAGAAAAATTGCATCAGAAATTGTAACGCTTCATCCTTATCCAAACAGTCAATTATCAAATAAAATTTATGAATTGCATCGAAATTTCTCGAAGTGGAAAGCACCAATTGAAAAAATGTAAAAAAGATTATTAAAGCTGGGTGTTAAGAAAGACAGGGTCCCCTAGTTTAATAAAAAAAACATTTTTAGGAATATTTTTTCCCTTTTAAAAGAATTTATGTTTTCAAATATTTTACCATCTAATTAAAGGATTTTTTTATTTTATACTGCTTAAAAACTTTGCACGAATATCTCAAATCGTTTAAGTTTTGTGGCAACTCAAATTTTTTATTTTATTTTTCAAATTTACACTTCTAAAGGTAAGTGACATATAAAAGATGCGACGCGCAAAAAGTGTTAACAAATTGGTTACAATTGGTCTAGAAGTCATAAGCTTTCCTCTGATACCATCTACTTGTATAAAGAGAGTATATTTGAAATGTAGGGGTTTCGCAAGCCTCGCCCTCTAATGATTTTTTTTTTATAAAAAATGAAAAATGTTTATAAACATATTTTTTATGCAATGTTCAGTTTTAAACAAAATGATTCTGAAATATTTCAGAAAATTCTGCTCGGCCTCTATGAAATTTCATTAGCATGTCTTATGTGGTTTATAAGTAACCGAATTATTTATTAACTGATATAGCCATATTTCGATATTAACCTAAGTTATGAACAAATGTTTATAGGATTAATTTTCCTATTAAATAACTCGAGAATTTCCATTATTATTGAATTTGTTTCAAAGTTTTGTAAGAGCTTATACATACATTAGTGGTTTGTGCACTTTTTACAACTGTGAATAAAATGTTGCAACCCAGACGTAATACAACAGATTTCATTGCATAAATATTATATTTTTAGAAACAAATTTAGCTCATCATCAATATTTTCTCATTGAGTTATGATGCGGTATAACTGCTTTTTAAATATTTCCACAAAAACATTATCTCTCTCCATGTCACTCTATGAATAAAAAACATGTTCATTCGCATTAAGTAAAAAACCTTAAAAAAAATTGTAGAAAAATCTTAGTCAACAAAAACTATTCGCAATAAATATGCAAACACTAATACAATAACAAGTCGTGCGTCAACAATATATAAAATGATATATAATATATATATATATAAATTTATATATAAATAAATAAAACAGGGCAGATAAGGAGGTCTTTACCAAAGCATTGTTAGAGAATATTGTTGTAGAATAATTATGTTTGGGAATACATTGAATTAACTTTCTCAAATATATTTTTTAAAAACCTTTTCAAAAATTAAATTTCACATAATTTTGCTAATTAAGATTTCAAAGTAACGGCGAATTAATCGTGTTATTATTGTGGTTTTACCAAGTGATATTCAAGGTGGTATATTTTCCCTTATTGTCTTAGTTTCACAAATAAATCTATTATTGATATTGAAAAAAACTTTAGTAACAGAAATTAAGATGCTTCTTATCCATCGGTAGGTATTAATTATGGTATTGATTTTAGTCTTCTAGTAAGTGTTTGCTTTGCTGCGAGGCTAGTGCAACTTCAAGTTTTATGATAGACTTACCTTAGAAATTTTTTAGTTCTCTTTTTAATCAAGTGAGACAGGACTGTACCAGAGGACAGAAGCCATTAGGAATGGATAAGGAAGTCTCGTAAAAAATGGAGAAGTTGGTATCTAAAAAAAATGTTGGTTTTTAGTAAAAACCCCAGAGGAGATGCCCAAGAATATCTCTTGGGAGGTTTATTGGTTTAGATTTCCTTGAAGCAAAAGCTTATTTGAATATAATCGAGATATCTTGCTTAGCTTGAATAACAACGTTAGTGATAGTTTACCAGGTATAATTGGCCATATAAAATCAATATAAATGTTACAATGGATCTGAGCCTTAAACAAATAACAAAAATTATGAAAGACGTAGAAAGAAGATCTACGGTTATTATACATTCTGAAAAATTGATATAATTGTCAAAAAGCATTCAACAACATTAAAAGATTTATGCGTAATATTTAGAAAATATTTTATTCTCGATTTTCTATATAAATCTGAAAGTTTTTGTTCTGTAGCTGCAAAAACCCGGAGAAAAGCTCATTGTCATTTTGAAATACTTTAGTTGAAAGCTTGTATTTTCCACCTAGCTATGAAGATAGTAAAATTGTTAGTCCTTAGCTGATGTCTTGCTGAGTTTGTTTAGGTTATCTTTACATTTTGAATGGAATAATATCGATTGAAAATCAAAATTTGTGTAGCGATTTCTAAAATTTGTTTTAATTTGGCCTTAATAGGATATCAAGTCCAATAATATGTTTTCCATCCATACCTGTCAGTATTTCCAAAAATTTCACTCATATGTGTATCAGTGCCAGTTACAAAATTTCACGAAATGATGAAATACACTTCTGTTTTTACGTAGTCGTATCGAAAGACGAATTTGCAAAGCCGGAACTTTAAATTCTTAAAGACTGCAGGTAGCATCTACGTTCACAACTTATTTGCTTGTAAATATATAATACCAGGCATTTGCTGATATTCCTAAACAAAGTCCTCTTGACCTAGCCTCTACCACGAAGAGGTAATGCTTATTACTCTCCTAAATTTCCATATCGGCTTGACTCAGCTTAGATTTGTACAGTTATATATTCCTTTTATTTAAATGCTACTTGAGCTAACCCAGAGCTAACCTTTGCCATCTTATCTACAAGATATTAGCTGTTATTCACAAACAAAGTCTTCTGTTGTCTTAGCCTCTAGCACAAGAAGCTAATGGTTATTACTCTTTAATGTCCATACCGGCTACAGTATAAATTTGCTCTGTTCCTTACCAGAGCACACACATGTTCCTTCTATAAATGCCCCTTAAGCCCACTCAGAACTAGCAAACCTTTGCCATCTTTTAAAAGTTCAAGGCTTAAACTTTAATTACACAACCACCACGAGTATGACCATTTTCAGTACTGTCAGTACATAATATTTCTGCTATCGTTCATTTTCTATTATATGCGTCTGAATTTTAAACAGACGGGAAATGCACATTCTGGTTGTATCTAAATAAACTTTGCAATCTAGTTCTACTTTGATTAAAATTGAAATCTGAATTGTTACATAAAGTTGATATTTTCCTTAATTTGAAACAATTAACAACTATATTTGAAACTCCTTTTTAAAATGCAGTTAAATTAATTAAAGTTAATGCAGAGAAATTTTGTTTTCTTGTCTTTAATCAACAAAAGCTGCACATATGTACGTAGTCCAAGATTTTTATGTTTTAAATTTTGCCGTAATAATTGAAGCCAAATACTTCTTTCGAAGAGGTCCTTAAAATAAACGCCTTTAACTTCTTCACTTCAAATTACAGACCCAACACATACAAAAAAAAAAAGAAAAAACAAAAATACTAAAAAAACAAAAAATATTATAAATATAGAAAAGAGTAAACAATGACATGTACAATAATAGCAGCACACAAATAACGGAAGCAAACATAACTACATCCGTTTCTCAGAGGCAAACTGTAAAAGTTGTTGTCGTTTATTGTTTTTTTTTGTTGTTTTTCCTTTTATTATGCTTGCTGTTGTCACATGCGGTTAAAAAATGTGCAACACAACCATAAAAAATTAAAAATTGTGGAAAGGCTAACGTTTCATATAAAAAAGTGAAAAAATATTTATAGCAAACTGAATATATAATTCTAAATAAGAAAATACTTTTGTTATGTTTTCCTTGATTTTCATGGGATCTTTCTATTTTTATGTACGTGTTATTGTTTTTTTTTTTTTTTTTGTGTTGTAGAATGACAAGTTATGGTTCGTTTTGTGAACAAGAAAATCAGGGTTGTTTTCGTTTATAACAAAATTATTTAAAGAAGTGAGTTGAGCTTCTATCAAGAATTGTCAAACACTTTTTTTTAATTTACAAAGAAGTTTTGTAACAAGAATATTGAAAAACCTGTAAAGTTTAAAATTTTTATTAATCGTGTCTCTTCTTGGGTTTTTGAAACCGAATTCCTATAACGCCAGTGATTGCACTATTTCTTGTGGAGCACTCAGCTCGTTGTATAGAAATAAAACGGAGTACAGTTTAATTTAAAAAGTCTCTCACATAAACTGTGTAGAAATATAAGATCGAAGTTAAAAATAAAGTTGGCATGGTTAATTACATGCCAGAACCGACAGAATTACACTTAAAGTATCTTGTTCATTTAATTACATTTAATCAAATGTTTTAGTAAAATTGTCTTTTTACTGCACCAAATACTTCTCCTTACATGAGCTCAGTTCAACTAAATCGTTAGCTTCTTACTTACGCCCCTACACAGACACCTACAAATCTTTACTTTTTTACAAGCTTGAACTTAAAATTCGTTTAATTATACTCTCTGAATGCTATCTTAAAAACAAATGTATATTTTTATAAATTTGGGACAAGTGTAAATTTACTGCCCGGCTATTTCTAATTAGTTAGTTACTCAAATATCTGCCTGCTTGCTCAAAAGATTTTATATATAAATAGCGACATTAAAACTTGAAATTCATTTCATTCATTTTTGAAGCTTTTATACCCATTTATTTCGAAAAATCAACATTATCCTGATCAAATTGTTTTTTTTTGGAGCTTCTCTTACTAAACATATCTTCGCGAATAAAATGATATTTTAAGTAAATCAAAAATCTTTTCTAATTAAAAAACACAAAACGTAATAGTAAACAAAAAAATTTGATTAAGATGATTAAAATTATTAGTAGTAAACTATTAACCTGTAGGTCTTTATTTTATAAAAAAAAGTGTTAACTTTATTTCTTATTATTTTTTAATATTTCGCCAAACATTGTTTGGCATCGTTAGTATAAACAAAAATGAAAAAGTTGTAGACTAACAAATCCAAAATCAAGGATTTTAAGTTTAAAGGCTGAAATTGATTTGAATGGCTCCGTATAGGCTCTGTCTTTAACACAGCGCCACTAAAAATAATCCATTGGTGCCACAATCTGGCTGGCCACTTAACTGCTGATACAGGTGAAATTGTGCGATTGGGAAATTTGGTTTGCAATAAATTAATAATTTCATTAGCTGTGTGGCATGTAGCACCATCCTCTTAAAATCACATGTCAGTGATATTCACGTTGTCAATAATAGGCCAAAAATTGAGTTATTGTCATCTCGCGACAGCATGGATCCAGTGGCCATTTCCAGCCTCATCTTCGAAAAAAGAAAAACGCCCCGATCACATAGAGTGACACGTTGAGCATACAAAGGCTTCTCAATAATCGCTCTAGGATTTTCAGAAGACCAAATGTGGCAATGTTGCTTGTTGACATACCCAGATAACTGAAAATGGGCTTCATCTCAGAGGAACTAAGCTGTTGTTCCTGAGTAAACTCAGCGAATCTACGGCGATGTGAATGATCAGTCAGCTTCAATTCCTGCACCAGTTGAACCTTGGAAGGCTTCAAAGTCATATCCTTACGCAAAATTCTCCATGAGGTGGTTTTGGATAACCTCAATTGTTGAGAACTTCGAGGCATTGAAAACCTTGGATCTACTTCAACACTGTGGCTGAAATATTTTCAGTTGAACGACCCGGTTGAATACATGTTGATGTTCATAGATTTTATATCCAGCGTGTCCACCAAATACTTATTAGCGGTCTGGTAAGGACGATTATGTTTTCCGAAAATATCACGAATTTTACGAAATTTAACTTTAACAGAACCACCATTTTCATAGTGGATTTTAATTATTTTATTGCAATTTTTGTGCGAAATTTAACCCATTCTAACAACTGCCAATGCACCGTCAGAAAACTAAATCTCGAAAATGTTTGTTGTTGGTATTGCCACAATTAAAAAAGAAACTTCTGGTTGAAAAACCTGATATAAAACACACTCTAAGCTGACTAACGAACAATAATCCTTTAATTTTAAATACACAGTCATTTTGATTTTCGGCGATAAACAAAATCTAGAGTAAAAATGTAGTTTCGCCAAGGATATTTTTTGAAAGAAAAATCATCGTCTTTTTCGTTTTTATTAAGCATTAAGCTTTATTTGTGCTTATTCGAAAGTAGTTGCTAAAAACTAATCACCCAAATGGTAAAAGATTTTATTGCAGTCGAACAATTTTAAAAAGTCTGCTTGCTGTAGAAAAAACTTTAAGGAATGCAACAGTTGTACCAAACGTGAAGCTTGTTTCAATTTTTGATATCACTCTACAAAATTTCTGTTACTATTTCAATTTTAAAACATTTTTATTTCATATAGTCTTAAATGGAGACAAAATAATAATATTTTCATCACAAGTATTCATTTAGTCAATAGTTTTGTTAAAAATAATGATTAAATCAACATGATTTTACCTCTACAGAAACCCTTGTGTTGTGGTTGCTTTTGCGGTTTTAACGCTACATTAAATTGGTTGCCCATAGCTACGGTGCTATAAATCAAAAGAAATATCAAAATAATGGCAAGTCATTGGCGTACGCACAAGTTAATACAATACTTAATAATCATCAATTTATAAAATAACAAACAACAATAATAAAAGAAATAAGGAACTGAAAAGTAAAAACAATATAAAGTAAAGAGTTCAAAATGATTCATTAGACAAGAATACATTAACCTTTTCATCATCATGTGCAAAACATACTTCTATTACAAATACATTTTTCCCCGCATCTGAATTATCAAAAGTGTATTAAACAAAATGAGGATAAGAGTTGAAGGTAGAAATCGATGTTTAAGATATAATGATGTTTAAGTGCTACGATTGGGAACACTGACACTAAGTGAAAAGTAAAAAATTACTGATATAAATTTAAGCAGGTTTGTACCACAAAATATACTAAATATTTGGAAAAATATACATTCAATAGAAAAGGAGTTTTATCTTTGTTTAAAAAACTATTGTAACGTTTTTCTTTAATCAAACATGGGAAATTTTTGACTACAAATGCCCGCACCTGAGTATTTATTTTATTCTACTATTGAACCCACAGTTTCTTAGTTACTAAATATGCGCTATGCTAACGCAGCCATAAACGCAACATACTATGTTACTCTGGCAATACCTAAGCTACGCCATGTCATGTTTAGTGATCATGCACTTATAACGTGTAATCATCCTGCGCTGATAGCACTGTATCAAGAGTTTGTCCCTGAAGAGGTGAAGTTTTTTTTTAACAAATGAAGATACAAAATGGTGGGGATAAGAAATTTGATGAAAAATTAATTAAATTTAATTAATTTATTTTATATAATTTTCAGCATTATTAAAAGTTTTTTTCCAATGTTTTAATTATTTGACCATAAGCCTTTCAGTAAGATAACAACTACATGGTTAAAATAATAATATGTTAATAATAAGTTTGGTAAACATAAGTGAAGCAAAAAATTTATATCAATAAAGTTTATTTTGGATTCAACACACTTAGAAAAAATTAATCGCTACTTTCGGTTTTGTCATTAAATGAACAGAAAATATGATATTTAGCCTTTAGCAGAACAAGTTAAAACAATGTTCATCAATTCAAATTTTAAAATATTAAATATCAAATAAAAGATAAAAAATAGCAAATATTTTGAGCAAATTTTGTAACATTTTGTTTGCATATATCGAAGTGCTGCTGGATTTAAGCCACTGAAAGATCAGGCAATATTGGTACATGCTTTACTGCAACTATATTCGAGATGTAATTGTGACAAATTCATTTTTTCGACAACGAATGTAAATAAACACAAAATAAAGATTATTCTAGAATTTCAAAGTTGCAAAATTTTATTGTTATTATTTATTTTATTGTTATTATTATTTATTAGGTGCCCCTGTAGGCTAGTAGGTAGTGTACTAGCTTGTAAATATGGGGATTGTGGGTTCGATTCCCAACGAAACCTTGGTTTTTTCACTACAAAAATTAAAATTGTCTGTCGGTGGGGCTACTCAGCGATGAAGCCATAGTCACTGGTCGCTGTGCTGTCTTAAACAAGAGTTAATTTCCGTAATTATCCTTCTACTTTCACCACCTGTTTCATCTATTCTCTATTCCTTTCCTAATAATGTAGCACGGCACTTGACTAAATAGGCATTGTTGCCTGAAGTGCTACTTCTCTTTAATAAAAAAAAGCTAGTTCTTGTGGGACTGTGGGTCCTCAGCAACGCAAACTTTTTCGCTCCTCAAGCCAGTCCCTTTCACCAAACTGTGCTACGACTCCCGTATACTGTTATTTTATTGTTACTTTCTACCCATAAAAAAACCTCTTCTCTTTCTACTCTGCAGGTGACTGGACATATATACCTGTCATAGTTACGCATTAATGTTGTGATTTCTCTAATCATAGACTCCTGCAGATTTGTAGGCTTCTCTCATTTAGTCGTCCTTTTAAACAGCTCATGCTGCAATTATTAGTTTTCTTTATATGCATGCCGCTACTGGACATAAAATTATGAACTTCCGGATTTTCTGCTTCACAGCATGCAGCCATCGGTATTGCTCAACACGTGTAGGCTAATTGTCTTCTTATAATTGCATGTGTGTGCGCTCACACACAAATATACATCAACAAGAATATTAGCTTTTTGTTTTTACAATACATATATAAGATATTTGTAGATCGTATTTTCATATATATATATAAAAATATTATTTTCTATCGTTTGCTGCAGTTACCATCTTTTGCGTGGATATTTTTCTTTCTGTAGCTCCTTATAAAAAAGAGCGCTAAAAAAATTCTGTTATTAAACTTATGATTTTCTATTAAAAGTATTATTAACAATTCTTTATAGTCTCCAAGTCTATACCTTGAATTTGTGATTTTTTTCGTTTTCAAAATGTTCAAATAAGATGCAGGCTCGTTGAAGGTTATAAATTATACAAATTTCTAAACATTTATCGGTAGAAGGAACAAAAGCAAGTAATAGAGCTTATTTCAAGAAGAGGCAAAATTTTTAGTACCGGAAGAATTGTTAAGATTTAGCAAAAAAATTGTTTATAACGTGTGGGAAAAGTTTGGGATAGGAAGTAAGTTCGTTTAAATCATATACTTTGTTTTTGACAAGTTTAGTTTTTTTTAGCAGCAATATGAAAAAGAAATATGGAAACTTTTAATGACGTCAGGCAAATATCTATCTCGTCTGATCTTGTCGCAGAACTTTGAAACATATTTTGCAACAAACTGGGTGTTTTGCAGTGCCCTCTTGAAAAACCAAAGGTCGCAGTAGCCCATTGTGGCTACAAAAAGTTGATCATCACGGTTTAATAGAGCAGAAGCTTCACGGTGACGGCGTTTCCTTGTTTATTTTCGAAAAACTATGGGCCAGTGATGCCGCCTGACCAGAAACTGCTCAGTATGTAACCATTCAATTTCGTTGAATATAATAGTTTTACGAGGACTATTTCTATTTATTTTGTGAGCCCCATACGCGATAGTTTTGTTTCTTTCCATAACCGCCTGATTGAAAATGAGTCCTATCACTAAAGATGATTTTGTTAAAAAATTAGTTGTTTTCATTCAGTTTCTCAAACAGCCAATTCGCAAACGTTCGATGCAAACAATGGCTTTTATTCTTGAACAAGTTGAGCTTTATAAGCGTAAAGATTTTTAGTGGTACTGATGCCTAATTGCTTCCAACGTCGACGAGTTGTTCTTTCAGGCTCTTTCACAACATCTTGCTATGGAGTGGCTATGTTTACATCACTACGTTCACTTCGAGCATATTATTTTAGTCTATTGTTAGCAACTATACCGTACGCATTGGATTTAGCGATTAAATTATGCCCAGCAATCTCAGCCTAATTTTGAAAAAATTCTACTTTAATTTTATCGAGTGATGTAATGAAATTAAAATTAAAATTCTTTGTTTAAAATTTCAAAGTTTTTTAATAAGTAAATCTCAAGGGAGGATACCTCAATATTTGATACACTAATTTGACAAACAATTTAGGAAGTAAAACCTCAAATTTTATATTAAATTTTTTATATTAAATTGTTAGTTGCAAACAGCGACTTTCATTTCTATTTAATAATTTTAGTATTACGTTAATATGAGTAACAGTATATTTAATGCTTCTTAGTATTGTTTAATGTTATTTTTTTTGAAAGAGAAGTAGAACTTAAGGCAACAATGCTTAGTTAGTCAAGTACCGTCCTACATTCTTTAGGAAAGGGATAGAGAAGAGATGAAATAGTGGTGAAAGAAGAATGATAGTCGGAAATTAACTGTTATATAAGACAGCACAGCGACCCGTGTCCATGCCTTCATCACTGAGCAGCCCCATCGGCAGTCAATTTTTATTTTCGTAGTGAAAAAAACCAAGGTCTTCGTTGGAAATCCAACCCACAACCCCCAGACTGACAAGCTAGTACACTACACTAGCCTACAGGGACACCCTGTATTACTTTTTGTATGTTTTAGAAAGCTTAAAAAGTAATTTTATATTGCTTCCTTTTATGTGGCCGGTAAGATTCTTTGTTCCTAGCTACATGCAACATTATTTATCATATTGTGATGGACTATGAATATGGGGAAGCAGTATCTTTCAAAGAACATTAGAAACTTTTTTTTTTAAACAGAAGTAGCACTTCAGGAAACAATATCTATTTAGTCAAGATAAAACAGGTGATGAAAGTAGAAGTATATTCGGAAATTACCTGCCGTATATAAGGCAGCACATCGACCAATGACTATGCCTTCATCGCTGAGCAGCCCCACCGACAGCCAATTTTTATTTTTGTAGTGAAAAAAACCAAGGTCTTCGTTGGGGATCGAACCCACAACCCCCATACTGACAAGCTAGTACTGTACCTACTAGCCTACAGGGGCACCGAACTTATAACTTATAATAACATAATTAATTTTTATCCTTATTTCATATATATTCAATTACTTCTTTTCCTAGTTAAACGTTCGCCAGCAGGATATATTACAATACTTTGATAAATTACATTTTGCAATACAATATCGGTTAAGCCGAGAAATGATTGGATGGTTTTAAAAAAAAAGCGGAATATTTTTGAACAATATTAATGGGCTCTCAATTACCACCCGTACAAAGTAATTCTTTGATAAGCGCCAAGCAGTGTGATAGGTACAGGTATATTATAGCCACAAACTTTATGTGCCACAAAGGGCAACCAATTTTGCAGTAGGAGATCCCTTGTAAAAGCCATTCTGTTATTAATTTGATAGAAAATTCTACATATTTTTAAAACGCAACCATAAATTTAATTAATATTAAACTGAATATAATTTTAAAAGTTTAATCGAAAAAGTTCATGCATTCTAAAAGACAATTTTTTTTTGCCAGTTTGTAGTGCCGTTTTATGGCCTTTATACACTAGAGCAAAATCAAACCAAAATACGCATGGCTAACTATAATGTTATAACATATAATGCTATTTTTTTTTTTTTTTTGGTGAGATATTTAAACATATGGGGGAATGTTAATGCCTATTTGTATGGTTGTTAAGCATATGGTAGGAAGTCTTTAGTATATATATAATCATCATAATCACTAGCTAACAAGAATTTCGATGTTTTTTGGCCTTTAAAATTATTGCACAGAAAATATGATGTACAGATATGATACATGCAAGTGACGTTGACTATCTCGCAATGATATGCAAGGTTTATAACACAGCCACAAAGGCCGTATAACATATGAGTATGTCGCTTGTGTATTTGAATATATCTTTTCTTATTTCAGCATTTTTAATATTATGGTGCTTTTTTAGTTCGATACTAAATTAAATTGCCACGTACACTTTGTTCATTATTCCACAGCAATAGTTATAAAAAAACATGATTTTTGGATTGTTTTATATTCTGTGCTACTTCTCTGAATGCAGTGCAAGTTTTATAACATTTGTGTGATTACTTTTACATTCAATATATGTATGCCTGTAGTAATTCAGTTCTATTATCTCTTCTCCTTTTATCAGTTGATGAAAAATATTGATGCTTATTAATTGAAATAAAGGAATAAACCTGAAAATGTTTTAAAGTGTTAAAACTCTTTAAAGAACATTTAAGCTGGAACTTATTTAACATGGTTTTTGCAACAAATTTTTTATTAAAATTAATATTAAAAACAATTTTCCATTATCAAAATGGACAATTATTCTCGACGGAAAGTGGAAAATGATGCTTTCCAAAGCAACTTTAGTATTTGCTATGATTCACATTTTAACAGTATAATACAAGAAAAATTTTTGGTTAAAAAATGTTTGTCCCTACGCAGAATAGCATCATCAAAAGCTATTACAACTCAAAAGTTTTCGCGCCCATATATGGTTCAGTACACTAGTGAACTTGCCGTTTGACTTGATAATATCCAAAATCTATTCAGCAACTTTAAGCTATACAAGAATAATGCCTTAATAGACGGATTTTTGTGTCTGTGGGACCAGGACATAAAACATAGTTAAAGATTTTATTAAATTTTATGTTATTAAATTAAATCTAGCAAGCCCGACGGCGGTCAAAAATTAAAAGTATTTATGTTTTATTTCTATAGAGTTTTTCAACAAGAGGAAGGACGCTAGAACAAAAAATTTAAATTAAGATGATACAATTTCTTATTATATTATAAAGACAAAAGTTCGGCAGTTATCAATGAAGAACAATATCTGATAAATGTCCACCATGACCACGCTGAGAGATGTCGATTTTTTCATCGAAGTTTAAATTCAGTTTTTGGCAAAATGGCGGTCCTTTTTCGATTATTACATTACGAATTTTCAATTTAAGGATAACGATTCGATTGGCTCTGTGAAGAATCTGTCCTTAACATAGCTCTACAAAAAATAATGCAGTGGTGTTAAATCACATGATCTAGCTAGCCGCTTAACTGCTGATTGTCGCGATATAATGCAATTGAGATATTTGTTTTGCAATAAATTTATCGCTGCATTGGATGTGTAACATGTGGCATCGTCCTATTGAACCCACAAGTCAGTGGGCTCCACGTCGTCAATAATAGATCAAAATTGAATTCTTAGCATCTCGCGATAGCGGAATCCATTGACTATTACGACATTTCGAGCCCATCTTCGAAAAATAACGACCCAAATGCAGCAATTGGCTTCGTCTAAAAAATGATTTTTTTAGAAAACCCAGCTGTTGGAAGTAATTGGGCAAATCTTTGGCGATGTGAATGGCCGATCTGCTTCAATTCCTGCATCCCGTAAGGCTTCAAAGTCAAATCCTTAAACAAATTTTCCATGAGGTTTTGGAACCCCACAATTGTTGAGAACTTCGAGGAAATGACAAATCAGGATCTGCTACAACACTGTGGTTCATGGCTGCGATGTTTTCAGTTGATCGACCCAGTTGAATACGCGTTGGTGTTCGGATATTTTGTATTAAGCTTGTCGACTCAAATTTAACGACCAAATTCTTAATAGCAGTCTCAGAAGTACGCTTATCACGAATTTTAGAAGCAGAACCACCATTTTCATAGTGGATTTTAATTATTTAAATGCGGTCTTCGTACGAAGTTAAATTCATTGCAGCAATTGCCAACGTATCTACCACGAAAACGTTCAAAATCTAAATGTCAAAGCTATACGCTGTTGGTGTTGCCACAATTGAAAAACCAAGTTCTAGTTTAAAAGCCCGATATATACAATACATTGTCACAATTTTACTTATTAGAGCAATGCGTTCTCCTACTGCGGAATTATTTATAGCGCATTCCTCAGTACAGTAAAGAAAACAATATTATATTCTTATAAATCACCGCTAATCAACGAAATATCGCACCCCATCACTGCCCTCTGTATTAACGGCAATAACAGTGTTGAATAAAAAAAACTACATCACTTTCCTCTCTCCCAATTGCTTTGTTTTTTGTTAATTTGATAATATAAATATTATTTAATATAATATAGTTATTTGACATTTCTAATATTTTATTAGTAATTTATTATTTAAGCACTAGGTCTTTTTTATATAAAAAAATTTGGTTAATCTTTATCTTTTATATTTTTTCTCGATATTTCGGTTAAAAAGACGTAGTGCCTAAGTAATAAATTACTAATAAAATATTATAATTTGAATTCTATAAAAATTTTTGGTATATTTTAGCAAACTATAGTGGCATCAAAAATCAATAAATTTCAGTGCTTAATGATGAAAAATATAAATCATTAACATTACGTTTGGGCACAATGTGCCATTTAAAATGGTCTCCTAACGACATTAATGCCTCTTTTTAATAGCACTTAACCGAATATTAATAAGAAGCATTAGCAAAATAATTAAGCTTAAATACCTAGCGTAACTATCCACACCATCGTAATCGTCATATATTGAGCTACTTAAATAAACTGCTATCATATGCCATTGTTCTCAAACACATATTTTGGTACACACACACACGTATATACACACGTACTGACCAACATTTCTCACGTAGAGAAATAATTCTGTAAAACATCTAATAGCAACCAAGTGCTTCTAACTAAGACGATATTTTACTTAATGCCACGTCTCTTATAAGATTAACAGCTATAATAAGTACTATGAAATTAAAGCTATAACAGAAAAACGAACAACAATTATTTTGTCTGCAATAGAATTTTGTTGATTTATTCTATCGTCTTAATTTTCAGTTAAAAAACATAATTGATTTTAATAGGCATAAATAAGCACAATAATAGCATTTACAATATTATAATAATTAATTCACATCACTTTTTCAATGCAGTTTATTTTTTGGAGAACAATTTACCTTGAGCTGTTTAATATATTCACCATTAATCGATAATATGCTCAATCTTTGATTAATCATTTCAACTCAAATTTGTTGAAATAACGTTACTTTAAGAATGTATGTACACAAACCTATTTACTGAAACATGGCATTTTTTTGCGGTTTGGTAAAATTATTTTAGATCTATCTAAATCTAAAATTAGTTTCTATTGCACATTAAATTAGTTCGTAATACTAGATGAAAACACTAAAGCGTGCTCTGATGCACGAGGAAATATTTGGAAAAAATTACAAAGCAAGGTCTGTGATAGCATTATCTCTAGCAAAAACAAGAAATTCCATCGTACTCAACCATCATATACTGTGGACATTTTAAAATGCAAACATTTCAGAAAAAAAAAACCCACTTTGAAAGAGGCAGACACAGAGTTGTTTGCAATTTACGAGGAGCATATGCCTTAAAGTGTACAAGACAGGAGTGGTCCTACTAAGCAGTAGTTTAACCTGAACAAGCCATTTCAGCTTTTTCCATAATTTAAAAAAGGAGTTATTTCTAAACCGCCAACACAATGCTATGATGTGTGGTATTTCCAAGTTCGCTGGAGAAGCCTAAGGCGTCGTATAAAGAATCAGTTGTAGTTTATTAAACGAACGGAACCCATGATTCCTTTATTGGGGTTATCCAAAACCACCACATGGTCAATTTTGTGAAAGGATTTGAGTCTTACAAAGTTTAGCTGATACAGGAATTGAAGCCGGCCGGCCGCACACATCGCCATAGATTCGTTCAATTCATTACGAAAGAACCCGATGGTTTTTCTGCAAAAATCATTTTTTCAAACGAAGCACATTTTCACTTGTTAGGCTATGTCATCAACTAAAATTGCCGCATTTGGTCTTTAAAAATCCTAGAGCGATTATAGAGAAGCCCTTGCATGCTCAACATGTCACTGTATGGTGACCTATGTGGTAGAGACGTTATTGCTTCGAAAATGAGGCTGAAAATGCCGTAACGTTCAGGGGATCACGCTATCTTGAGATGCTAACAACGCAATTTTGGGCTATTATTGACGACGTGGATATAACAGACATGTGGTTTCGACAGGATGGTGACACGTATCATACAGCCAATGAAATGATTAATTTATTGCCAACGAAATCGCCAACCGATCGCATAATTTCACGACAATCAGCTGTTAACTAACCAGATCTTGTGATTTAACGCTACTGGATTATTTGATGGGGCTATGCTCAGGACAGAGTTTCTACGGAGCCAATCAAATCGATTTCAGTCTTAAAACACAAAATCCGTGATGTGATTAACAAAATTAGAACCCCATTTTGCCAAAAAGTGATGAAAAACTGTGATGAAAGAATCGAAATCTGTCAGCGTGTTTGTGGTGGAATCATGTCAAATATTATTTTTCATTCATATTTGCCAAACTTTTCTCTTCGTAATACAATACAAATTTTAATTATCTTAATCAAATTTTTTTGTTTAAGAAAACAAACTTCTTGTTGAAAAACTCTTTATAAATCATTTGTGCTTAATTTACCCCAAAGGTCTTATACCTATACATCGGGAATAAGTATTATTGCACATTTTTAAGTAACTTTATAAAACACCAAAAGATCGTATGTGTAAAGTTATTAAAATATAAATAAAATAATTTACTAAACAAATTTTTGCTAAATAATTAAAATCCACCAGGTTAACGAAAAATAATTTAAGGGGTACAGTTGTGCAAAAATATTAAATATTTTTTGTAATTTTCCTGAAAAGAAATTATGTTAAAAATAATCTCGAGCATGTTACTAAAATATTTATTATTAAGCTCTGAGAACAATTAAAGACGGTATCCTCTATTCTGCTCGTAAAATAACAAAATATTAAAAAAAAAATTAATTTAAAACAGGAGCGTATATCTAAATATGAAATCGGGGTTTAAATGAAATCTCTTCGAAACTGTAAAAAACATGTTCTTTGACTTTTAAATATTTTTGTAATAGTGAATTGTAAGTGTAATCTTAAATACCTTATTAAGAGAATAACATGCGAAGGAAAAGGTGAAATTGGCGTTGCAAACGACTTAACAAATTACTTCATCACAAATTTAAAAACCGATTTGGTTTCCATACACATTTCTTTTCACTCAAAATAAACCGTTTTTTAAAAATATTTATTTGTCGACATTGGAAAACAGCTAAGCTTTGTCAGCATGGGTCTTGTGGTGAGAATGCACAGTGGTTTGAAAAGTTTTTTTAAGAAGATATCCTCCTTAAATAAAGATTAGATAATTAGAAGTTACTTCGATACTAGTAATTTTTTACAACTTTATAGACAGACTTTAGAAAATGCGAATAAAAGAAAAATTGCGTAAAAACTTGCAACGGTTCACCTTCCAGCTCTCCAAACAATGCCAATTTTGAAAAAAAAATTATGAATTACATCAGAATTTCTCGAAGTGCAAATCACCGACTGACGAAAAATAAACAGTGTAAAATTCCACCTCTTGGCTATATACTCTCAAAAGGACTTGAAAGCCCCATGGCTTAAAAAGCAAGGGTGACTAGTTTACTAAAACAAAAAAAAAAATAGTTTCTAGTACATTTTCCCCTGAAATTTATGTGTTAAAATAAAAACAAATAAAATTTTATTTTATCATTTGATTACGTCTCTTTTGTATATATTACTTCAAAACTGTGTAAGAATATCTTTGTCCGTTTAGATTTTGTGGCAATTCAATTTCTATATTTTGTATTTCAAACAATCACTTTAACGTGAAATTTGAATTTTTAAAGATAAAATTACATCTAAAAGATGGGATGAGAAAAAAATGGTAATAAATTGCTAATCCAGAAGTGACAAGCTCTCCTCAGGTGCCATCTACTTGTATAAAGAGCACATACTTAAGTGGTAGGAGCTTTAAAACTCGCCTTCTAATGAAGTTTTTCCCCTTTTTTATGATCTCACTCTCAGAAAATTACAAAATCTTTTGATACTATTCTCGTTGCCAGTTAAAAGAACTATTTGGTGTTTTCTATAGATGTGTATAGCTTTAAGTTGGCAGCAACTTTATTGATTCAGCTGCCAAGTGATTTATGTTTAGTTTGGCTTTGCTTTTTAACATAAATAGACTGATGCTTAAACAGTGCTTTCAAAGTGTGCAAATTGCATCCAAAATGGCCGCTGAACCCGATTTTCATAACAAAGAGTTTGATTAGCTATGAAACTCACTTTTGTTTGAATCGATACGACGATAAAAAACTGCTTTATTAATAGAGATGATAACTCTGAAGACATCGTTACTGACTTTATGGGCTGATGGAATCATTGGCATCTATTTCTTTAAAAACAATGCTGTCGTTACAGTCCGCTATAGACCCAAGATTACTGTAAATCATTATGTGCGGAGGTGTAGTTTCAACAAGGCGGTGCAACCCGGTTGTTCATTTCGTGATAAGATTTACATCTGCATCTCGCTGTAAGCCTAAATCAGATAGTGGTCAAACCACTGGGAATGAAAAGCAACGCCATTCACGCCCTATGAAGCCGAGGACTAATTCTAGCAACAGGTCTTTCCTAGTTGCAATTTCAGCGGTTCCAAGCTACTACTCCTTGCTGAAGAGCTTGAGACTATCCAACTCCTGGTCCACAGCACATGACTAGCATGCTCACTGTATCCGGATCATTCACCCGTTGGTATTATTAAAGGCGAGATGATCTTGGCCCCCATAATCAAATTCATGCGGGGGCCGCAAAACCACAACCACCGCGATACTCCCGAAGGGCAAACCTCAATAATCAGTCAGAGAAACAGCTAGAAGTCTAAAGAGACAATTAGCGGAACTCTGGGGCTTACTGATTCCCATGTAAAATAACGTGGAGCTTCCAGTTGACACCCTGTTTGCCTTCAGGGAACTGGCCTCCCTTATACCCCCAGCAGCACAGGTCTAGATGGTTAAGTAATCCATAGTGACCGATAAATGTACCCCCGGGGTACCCGGTTGTTCAACTAACGTTTGGGTCCTGTGGATTGGCCTTCAAGATCGAGCGGTTTAATGGCTGAGGGGATATGTAAGGCTGGTCTATAAACTCGCCGAATAGGTCAAAGCGATTTAATACTTTGAGGAGCACATTCAGCGCATTATTGCCGATATACGGCCATAAATGTTGGAAAAAGTCATCGAAAATTGGAATATCAGGAACGATTGCATCCGAACTAAAGGTCATATGCCAGAGTTCATATTTGAATTATAATAACGTTAGTTTACCTATTGAATAAATTAAATTTCATATCATATCAATTTAAAATTCTGTACCTATATTAAAACACCCTTTATATATACTTTTTAACACAATTTCTTTTTAAACGCAGAGCAGCACACACACACTCCACACAGTTTTTTGTAGATAATTGTTTGTACAAGTAAAATAATAATTGCAATAATTACAATCAGAAAAGAAAAGTTAGAAAATGAAAAATAAATATGTCCGAGGAAGCAATTACAGCACAATAATAAGTATGTAACTACAGAAAACAATGTTCTGTAGAGGTGGATACAAAAAGTTTTTGCTACTAAGTTGCAAAAATTTCGGCCATGAGCAGTACCTTTGAAGTGATTACAACAAGGGCAGATGTACCAAATTTTTTAAAATTAAATAAAATATACACAAGCATGTAGTATTACCTTGTTTTTCTATGTTCTCTGAATTTAACTAACTTAAAAACATAAAATAAATTCTTAACATTTCCAAGTTACGTAATAATAGGTAAAGCTATGCTTAATAACATTCTGAAATATAAAATATATGAAATAGGAAGTTTTTGTTCTGCATATAGAAATTATAATTTGGAGTAAGAGTGAATATTTGGGAATACCACAATATACGCAAGTTTTGTTCAATTTAATTTAAGAATAACATTAAAATTTTAAAATATCTTTGAGCATTTCATTTTAATTATTATTAATTCATTACTTTAATAACGCCTTATGCTTGCGTTCATAATTAATAGGTCAATGATCTAGTGCAGAAGAAAATTTATGAAATTATATTTGGGATTTCTAAATATTTGGATTAATCTTCCTGGCTAATCAAGCTTATTCCAGCGCATTTTAACCGACATGCCCAGGGTCTAGTTTTTGATATTTTCTTAGTACATCAAAAAGTAAATCTTCTAATCGAATATTAAAATTCTGGTTTTAATTAATTTCTTAAATATATAACCATTTATTTTACGAAAATAATAGATTTTTCTTATATAAATACTCCTTAAAAAAGTTTTACAAATTTTCATTTTAATTGTGCAACATAATAATAAGCTACGTCAAACAGTATTAACAATTCCAAAATTATAATAAGTTAATTTTACATATAATAATGAATTTTCATAGCTGCAGGAGGTATTTGAAATGTTTTATTTTTCTGTTGCTTGGTTAAAATATATATTATTCAGATCACTTTATCCCCAAAACGAGAATGGATTTTTCTTACCCTGCTCTAAAAACTATTTTTATATCAAAATAAATTGAAATTTTTATCAACTGTAAAATTTTGCAAAACACATCAAGTGCGGCGTAAAAATTATCTTTACATTTGCAATCACAGCTGCTAGCCTAATGCGTGGTCATTAAGATAAGTTATAGCGAAAATAAAAAAGAAATTTTTTAGAACTATTAAAGTTCCACATCATGCTTATATAAATTTATCATACATTAACACATATGTTCATTCGTACATATATATACACACATATACATATGAAATAGCATGTATATGGAATTGTTACTTGGTGGTGAAATAGATTACTATAGTGTTTAGCCACGAACTATTGTTTTAAGTTAATAGCAGGTGAAACATATTTAATTCTTGTGAAAAAAAACACAAGCAGAATTAAAGCATTATTTATGATTACTTGTGTGTGTAATATCGTATATTCAAGCTGTTGTTAAAGTGTTGTAATTATTTTTAATAGACATAGACTGTTTACACTATTTTTTTATAGTCTTTTACTGTCTTACGAACAATCGTTATCTTTTTCTTTTCTGCTTTTGGATAGCATTTTATGTTTTTGTTTTCCTTATACATTTTAGTATTTATTATGCCAATTATTTTTACCCGCAAACTTTCACTTATGCCATTGTATGTTTAGTTAAATTCGCTGTGGTTCCTCGGTAAAAATAATTTGATCAATAAACTGAAAAAAAATTATGTCGATAAAAAGAAGAAAGAATTTGTTGAAAGGATATATTATTAAAATCAATATCAATAGCAACACAAATCATTCTTAATATAACACTTACGGTGAATATTTCAACAATGCCAGTTTCTATGAGGGTTCCGTTCAGTGAGGCTATTGGTACATAAACTGCAGACATTGAAAGGAATAAAGAAGGCTCCTAATATTGAGTATTAAATTTTCGCCCAAAGTAGCATTATGACCGAGTAATGCAAAATCTATTTTTATAGAAAGGAAAATGTGAGAAATATGTCCCTGATAAACTGCAACAAAATAATTTTGTTCGAAACTAATACAATTAAATACCCCAAATTATTGACAAAAAAAAACATTTAATTGTTAAAAATATCAGTTATATAAAACTAATTGTTGTAACTTGCTTGTGAGTCAATCACGACTACGCTGCTGCATCGATTTTTTATGATATTGATTTGGTGGGCGCAATTGAAAAGAGGAAAATAGAGGAAAAGTGGAAATTTTTTGTAAAAACCAATTTAAAGAAATCACGGCTATGCCGATTGCAAAAAAAATATAAATCATAGATAGGTCCGTTTGCATAAGGTTCAATATGTTAATCACTTAATATTATTATTTGACCTTTTTTTTATTTATATTTAAAACTAATTTTTCAAGCTTAAAGGTTCATCAATTATTTTATATTTTAATAATTCAAATTTTCGGTACGCCTCTGTGTACCATCTTCAGGAAAAAATGTTTATAAATTTTTTTATAACAAAAAACACAAATTGAAAAAATTAAAAAATTTTCTTGTCAAAATGAATTTAAAAATGAAGTTAAAAACAAAATTATGAAAAGTAAATAACAAAAAATAACAAATACATATAAAAAAATTTTAACAAAAAATTAATTATGTTTGTCAATGTTCATTAAAAGAATTATGTAATTTTTTGTATTAGGTGTCTGTATATATGTGCAACATTATCAATATCCGCTTTAAAATTAATTCTTTTCGTCATTGGTGTGTTAACTATGTGTAACATTTCTAAAATATAACGTCTCTTATAATTCTTTTCAATACTTAAGACTGAAGCATTTTTAAAGTCCGGAATGTGACCCACTTCAGAGCAATGGGCAGATAATGCTGTTCTTTGTGAATTGACATATCTTAAATCAGACTTATGTCCGGCTAATCTGGTCTTAAGTTTATTCTTAGTTGTTCCTATATATACTTTACTACAAATCCCTTGATCATTTCCGTTACATGGTATTTTATATACTATATTAGAAAAGTCAAATTTATTAATTCTATCTTTAGTCCTACTAAATAACCTATTCAATGTGTTATCAGTCTTATAGGCCATATTATATTTATTCCTATCAAAAATATTTGATTTTTTTAAACGTTCCGAAAAACCTGGTACATAAGTTAAAGATTTATAAATCTTAGGTTCCGTCACAATTCTATTGTTAATGTTATTCCTATTCTTAAACCGATCAATCAATTTATTTACCAATCCTTTAGGAAAACTATTATCATCTAGTATGTCCTTAATCCTTCTAATATTCTTTAAATGAAATTCCTTATCACTAATAGTTAAAACTCTATCTATTAAATTCTTAGCTGTATTAATAATAATACCTCTGTTATGCTTAGAAAAAAAGTTAATAATTCTACCTGATGCAGTTGGCTTCTGATACCAATCCATTAGCAATTTACTACCTCTCCTTATTAATAAAATATCTAAGTAAGGAAGTTTGAAATCTTTCTCCTTTTCCATTGTAAACTTAATATTATCACTAAAAGAATTAAATATTGCCAACATGCCATCAATTACATTATCTGAAATAATGCAAAACAAATCATCAACATATTTAGTAATTATTTTCGGTTTAATATGAAGCTTTCCTATGCAAACATCCATAAGTTTCTCCATAACAGATATTTTCAATTTAACAATGAACTATATGTTCAGAAAGAGGGTCTTCCAATGGGATCTCCAGCATCTCCTATTGTTGCAGATATTGTTATGGAGAAACTTATGGATGTTTGCATAGGAAAGCTTCATATTAAACCGAAAATAATTACTAAATATGTTGATGATTTGTTTTGCATTACTTCAGATAATGCAATTGATGGCATGTTGGCAATATTTAATTCTTTTAGTGATAATATTAAGTTTACAATGGAAAAGGAGAAAGATTTCAAACTTCCTTACTTAGATATTTTATTAATAAGGAGAGGTAGTAAATTGCTAATGGATTGGTATCAGAAGCCAACTGCATCAGGTAGAATTATTAACTTTTTTTCTAAGCATAACAAAGGTATTATTATTAATACAGCTAAGAATTTAATAGATAGAGTTTTAACTATTAGTGATAAGGAATTTCGTTTAAAGAATATTAGAAGGATTAAGGACATACTAGATGATAATAGTTTTCCTAAAGGATTGGTAAATAAATTGATTGATCGGTTTAAGAATAGGAATAACATTAACAATAGAATTGTGACGGAACCTAAGATTTATAAATCTTTAACTTATGTACCAGGTTTTTCGGAACGTTTAAAAAAATCAAATATTTTTGATAGGAATAAATATAATATGGCCTATAAGACTGATAACACATTGAATAGGTTATTTAGTAGGACTAAAGATAGAATTAATAAATTTGACTTTTCTAATATAGTATATAAAATACCATGTAACGGAAATGATCAAGGGATTTGTAGTAAAGTATATATAGGAACAACTAAGAATAAACTTAAGACCAGATTAGCCGGACATAAGTCTGATTTAAGATATGTCAATTCACAAAGAACAGCATTATCTGCCCATTGCTCTGAAGTGGGTCACATTCCGGACTTTAAAAATGCTTCAGTCTTAAGTATTGAAAAGAATTATAAGAGACGTTATATTTTAGAAATGTTACACATAGTTAACACACCAATGACGAAAAGAATTAATTTTAAAGCGGATATTGATAATGTTGCACATATATACAGACACCTAATACAAAAAATTACATAATTCTTTTAATGAACATTGACAAACATAATTAATTTTTTGTTAAAATTTTTTTATATGTATTTGTTATTTTTTGTTATTTACTTTTCATAATTTTGTTTTTAACTTCATTTTTAAATTCATTTTGACAAGAAAATTTTTTAATTTTTTCAATTTGTGTTTTTTGTTATAAAAAAATTTATAAACATTTTTTCCTGAAGATGGTACACAGAGGCGTACCGAAAATTTGAATTATTAAAATATAAAATAATTGATGAACCTTTAAGCTTGAAAAATTAGTTTTAAATGTTCAATATGTTAAGCTTTTCTTCTTACCTATGAAGAGAAAAAAAAGGAAAGAAAAAAACAGGTATTAACCACTGCAAGGCTGAATTAAGGAGTGGACAAGCATGCAATTTTATGCAGCTGAATCGGTTTTAACAAAATAAAATTATAAAGTTGTTTGAGGTATAGATAGGCCATGATTTTTAAGCTTCAACATAATTTATAATATATATTTTCAACTGAAATATATTTGAATATGGTACATTCCATTTTGGCGTTACGTTACTTTTGTACTGCATTGTGTTGAAATAAAATGTAAAAAAGTTTTTTTCTTGCGTTTGAGAACTATAATCTGTATTCAGTTAAAAAAATGCAAATAATTGAGCTTATAGATTTCAAGATGTACTCAAAAATATGAGCCGTTACAAAAAATGGAAGTGCGGTTTTACTTGGATAACAAAATTGTTTAACTGTGCGAATTGGGGAAGTCTTTTTACTCAAAACTTTTTTGTTCGGATTTGGGCTAATATACATTTATTTTTCAAGTTTTCAGATACAAAAATCTTTTTTCTGTTTTCTTCTTTTAGTTAATATCTGGCGTTACGTTATATGGCGTTATGTTACTTAAATTTCGACTTGATATTTTTCTTTTGTTAAGAAATATGAAAAATTTATAAACATTAGAAAATTATATAAAATCTACATTTGTTATTTATGTATGTATATATAGGTATATACTTATGTTATTTATTATTTACGCATATATATATATATATATATATATATATATATATATATACATATATATATATATATATATACATATAGATATATATATATATATATATATATATATATATATATATATATATATATATATATATATATGTATACATTACTTAATAATAGTTTTATTTGAAGATGCAGTTTCAGCTGTTCATGATAAAAAATGAATGCTATCGTTATGATAGTATATTGCATTTTCAGCACATTCTCCACTTTTCATACAGCAAGTTGAAAACGAGTCGATTTGCTCTGAGGAAATTTAAATTAAATTAATTTCAAATATGTTATTTTAAACACTTTGACAAAACGCAAATGCGTTTTTCAAAATTAAGTTTTTTGATTTTGTCATTTGCCAAACTTTTCATTTAATAGCTGCTCCTACCCCATCGACAACACCTTTGCCGTGAGAACTCACAAAGTAATTCCATTCCAATATCTTGCACCCAATTGTAGAAATAAAATCAAGTAAACAGCGCGATAAACTTATTTTAAATATGGCTGAGTTTGTCCTGACTACAGCATAGGATTTAACTCCGCCAATTAGCCATGCAAGGCAAGTAAAAATTGTAACTTGGCAGTAGCTGAAATGAGCGCTCTGTATCTCGTTTTGACAAAGTAATATGCAGTTCTCAGCGAAATCCATTTGCAGGACTAAATCTGCTTTTAAATGTTTTTTTTGGGCTCAAAATAATTTTGCTGGAAACGTTTAACGAAAAAAAAACGTTTATAAATTGGCAATTGTGAATTTAATTCGTACTACAGATCAGATTGGTTTCAGTAAATGTAATTCGGTCATCCACTTTGCGCAAATTTTTCCATTTAATTATTTTATCCATTGATGTTAAATATTTTATGGGGACTTAATCATTTTCCACATTTTTATGCATTTTCTGCAATAACTTGTCATACATTTTTCACTCTCAATGTTGCACCAGACGGATTTAAGGAAAATTTCAAAATTGGAGGAAAATAATTGTATAGCCTGAGCATTGCTTTCCAAAATAAATACCAAATTTGCATAGTGCGTACACACGCACATATTTTGTAGTATCTTGGTCGTAAATCATAAAATACCGACTTCATACTAAGTTAATATATCTATCTTTTTTATATAAATAGTTCGTACGACTCAGAAACAGTCAGCAACTTTAAACGCTTGGGTACTATTTCTCTATCAATGATTAAAGTAACCTTCCAACCTACAGCGTGGATATTTATATCATCTCTCAAATGAAAATCGCTAACAAACTGTTTCTTTTCATCTGTTGCAGATTTTGTCTCCGGTACCAAAGATGATGTACTATTTGTGTGTCTATTTGAATTTAGTTTACGTTTTTCCTAACGTTTGTTTGCACGCAAAATTTCAAGCACTTTTGATCATCAGCGTAGACATAATGAAAACAAAAGGTATTTTGTCTGGCCTTACGTTATATTGGAATATCATTTAAAGAAAAACCCAATTTTACCTTTAATAGATACTAAATTAATTTTTTGCATTTGTTTTATGATTAAATGTTTTTGTAATGAGAGTTTTGTATTAATATGCAATTGCTTTTAGGAATGTTAATTATCAAGAAAAATCCCCTTGAAGTTAAGCCAAACTTAACAAAACGAGAACTTAAAATTTTTAGCTAAGTATTTCGCCATCCCAACAAAAGAAAGCTTTGAACTCTTATACTTAATTTATCTTAGATGTTTCTCTTTTATAATACAGTGGGAAAAATATGTTGGTTAAGTTTTAATGTTACGGGTAAAGTGAACTTTTTTCTGAAAATTTCTATATATAAAAAACTTAAAAATAAAAAATTATCTAAATAATTGTCTGAAAACAACTTGAAATTCTTGATTGTTAAATAGCTCATTAAAAATTTAAAATCCACTGCAGGAGCAGGCTTATAAACAGTTTTGTGGATATAGCCGCCATTTTACTTAATG
This sequence comes from Trichopoda pennipes, assembly GCA_030448955.1. NCBI lineage: Eukaryota > Metazoa > Arthropoda > Insecta > Diptera > Tachinidae > Trichopoda > Trichopoda pennipes. Next base: position 5,207,430 of record JASKUP010000060.1, read on the forward strand.
GTGGATGAACGACATATTGAATATTAAAAAAATATAAGAACATTTTTCTACTTCTTAGTGTTAAATATAAACGGACGCTACGAAACTACTTTCATAAAATTAGGTGCTCTTTATAGAAATGGAATAACAACAAAGATGAATTTTTTAAATGGAAATTTCTTTTATTCTAAAGATAATCTTGTAGTGTTACAATTAAAATATATATATCGCTAGGATTAGCTCGGACATAGTCTAATCGGGAAGTTCAATTTCAATGATTTTTTTCAATTTATGGTAGTATATCGGCAATAAAGTGGCGAAAGTTGTCCTCTAGAGGGTCAATCGTTGTGGACATACAGGCTTAGGCTATTAATTTTACATATCCCTGCATTAGCAAGCTAATTAATGGCTCTGAAATATGAAACTATACTTTCACCAAATGTATCCTTTGATAAATCAACTGTGACACGAGCTTACTGACACAGCTTCTAAAAGTTACTTATTTGTAATCGATAGGGGCCACCATTGTCTGTAATATTCTGACCAACATCGTTTTTAAAGAAGTACGGACCAATAATTCCTCTAGCCCACAAAGAAAATCAAACTGTAATTTTTCTGGGTGTAAGGGTATCTCAACAAGTGTGTTTTAAATATAGTATTTTATAATATATGAGATATTGAAAAGTGCGCTAAGATATTAATTAATGGTTAACTTTTCTTGCATTATCTTCTTATTTATAATGTCAAAAAGTTAAAAAAATTATTTTATGCGAGGACTAGGCCAAATAAAAGTAAAAAAAAACTACGTTAACTAAATAAAACAATTTGCAGCAAATTTTAACTTCATGTTGAAGCTATTTTTCATTTCGATTATATTTCATGAAGTCAGTACATATTTGAATTTACTGCCAAGCAGATATCTAACCTGTTTTCCTGAGTATTCAGCATACAGATGAGTTTCATGATTCTGGGAATTGGTGCAAAATTAGGAAATTTACTTTAAAAAATGTCAGCTTTGTCATTATCGGTCATGTTTGTGCCCATTATGCCAAGTATAGTTAGTACAATAAATAATTTTTGCATTCAGGATGCACTTTTAATTATAGAAACTTTGACAGTATTATAGAAAGCACTTCTGATGCAGATAAGTGTTTGGCTAAAACTAAGTTGGATGTCAACGAAACACCTTAAAGTTAAGCTATTTAATTGTGGTCTGCCAAATAAAGATCTGTTTTGTTTTTGGTAAAAGAAAAAATGATTGGAAGGCCTCTCTTCATGTTCTATTCAGGCTAAGTTAAAATCCTGTAAGATACTTTTCGATATATATCCGTCCTGCCGAGCTATTCCAGTAATTAATCTGTTAACAGTGTAGCCATAAGTTATATAGTTCCGTAGACAGTCGTTTATTGCTGTCAAATAAAATTTATAGCTTAAAGTAGGGTATTAAAATATCCTCAAAGTTAATATGACACAAACAAATAAGTACAACAAGCCATACAGCAGAATTGTAAAATGAACACAAACAAACATTATAATGGCCAATTTGGAGAAAAATACAATTTCAATTATTAGTAAGTGGAGTATTGTAGAAACATGCTGTCTACATAAAATTACACATATATATACTCAGTCGAGCAGATGTTTATTAATCAGCAAATGAATGAACAAAAGAAAATGTTCAAAGAACTGAACGTATAGTTTTAAATCCCTGCAGTTTTAAAGTAACAACTGACAAATTTACTTTATATTATATGGAATATATCTGGAATATATATTTTTTGTAACTAAAACAAACTCTTAAATTTTTGTACTTATATCCTGAAATAAGATGGTGGTTCCATATATTTCAAAGATGTTTAAAAAGGTGTTTATTTTCAAAGGAGTATTAATGAGGACTTTTTCGATTTATACAAATCGTTCTTAATACTCTATTACACAAATTGATATTGTTTGTGAGATTTAAGGAGTTAAAAATTATATCAGATAAAAACCTTGATGTGAGAGATATTTTGTACTACTTAATAATTAAAGTATTGTCGGCAACAAAGATATTAGATTCCAATAAGTTACTGAACTAATGTGGCATATGTATGTCATCCTTAAGATTAATATACATAGCGCGAGTTTCATGAACTGCATGGTTTGTTTATGTAGACTTTTTTAACTTACTACATGAAAAAAATGCACGTTAATGCTCGTAATAATTACAAGCTATTAAAAGCGTATAATAAAATATAAAATAAAATAAAAAAGAATCCATACAGTCTATTATTACGTGAAAACTTCTTGTTAAATAGTGCTTCCATTTACTTAAGTATGTGAAAGATGAATAAATAATTTAAACTTGTAAATTCGTGGATGATAATATTAAACTGAGAAAACATATTTTATTTTCATCTTTAATAACCCAAAAATAAAGCAATAATAATATGTATACAATTTCGATGTATATTAGGTTGATGAATTTAAATTTATTAATAAACAGCAATCCTTAAATAGTTATTATTTATAATGATTTTTTTTTCTTAAGTGGATTAGAGTAAATGGATTGGAGTATGATGACGACCATGCATGTGATCAGCAAACGTGTTCCGTAAAACAATTGTATTACAAAAGTGTTATAACCACATCTAGGGAATAGTTTCTTTGAACCCATAAAACTTAATATTTCAGAATTTTATTTCCTATATTTTTATGTGCGCTATTGTTATTTTAATTATTATTTTAGTTGTTTAGATTTTTCTACCCAATTTTTCTTCTATTTATTTAGCATATGAAGGCGTTGGGTAAATTTAAAACAAAAAGTTCTCTAGCTATAAAATATAAAACAATATAAAACATCACCTCTGTTCCATAATTCGAACTTTAATTCTTCCCATTTTAAAGTAAATCCACTTTTTTAGTTCTCCGAAAATTTTAATAAGTTTTAAATTCGGCGAATCTATAGCGAATGAAATTTTGCTTGCACGTATTAATCGATATTGAGTGTTGCATAGCTCAATTTGATATGAGCCCATTCGATCGTGAATGTTTTTGATTCGATTGGCAACGATGTTTTACTTGACAATAAAGTAGCTTTCGAACTCTTGGTTTTATGAAATTTTAGGTTGTCATTAATCGGTTATATAGACTATAGAATATTATAGAGTCAAATTTAAATTTATAATATTCAAAACTTATATATTTACACTTTTAATTAAGAGTAAGATTTTAAAGAACTGCACTCCTAGCTGTTAAAAAATTAATATAAAGGTTGAATGTTTAATATTATTTGTCTTTGTATTTCAAAAATAAAATATGGCTTTAATTAAGGCAAAGAGTTTTAAGTGAATTAATGTTTGTTCATATTGATTTGGCCAAAAATTCTACATCAAATTATTTATAAAGTAATGTTAATTAGTTTAAACAATTCGGGAAAAGTTTAGCAATTAAATTGTACGCATCTCGGCTAAAAGTATCAGAAGTGTGATTTATAATATTTTTTTTTATCCGCCGGAAACAGATATACACATATTTTTCATTACATTCTCACACATTTCATGCAGTATTTCATTAATTTTATCATGAATATTTTGTTTGAGTTGCTCCAGCAACGCAGCTCCCCATTCACAATTACCGTTACGCCGATTTCATTTGAAAATCGGGGTTGTCATGGGTAAGCTGTAACATCCTATTGGCATAAATACGGTAGCGTATTTCATGATATTCTCACGAAATATTTATTACAAAAATTTTTATTAAAAAATAAACATTTTATGATATTCTCATAAAACATTTATTTCAATAAAAATAAAAAATATTTGAAATGTATTACTGCGGGGGAGAGCATATCCATATTGCAATTTCACTTTCGCTCACAAAGCTCATCAGTGAATTTTACCCCAATATTGTATAGAAAAACCTAAAAGTCTTATATCTAAAGCCAAACTGATTCCATGAGAATTTTTCCATAAAATCAACATAGCATAGACAGCAAGACTCAAAAACACTTCTATACAAATACAGCAAAACATTTCAAAACAACAAAAAACATTGTTTATTTTCAATCATTTCTACATAAGGGTTGCCATTGGTTGTAATAAATATTTCGTGAGAATATCATGAAATATTTATTTAAAGGAATCAAGCACAAATAATAAAATTACTTAAAATAATTTTCTTCATACATACAAACATACAAAAATTAAAATTTAAAATATTTAAACATACAAAAACAAGGAAACGTAAACTAAATAACAAATTCTTTCTTATGAAATAATTATAACAAATTATGTGTCTTTTGTATTAAGTACCTATAATTCTGCGCTAAATTGTCTGTGTCTGTTTTGAAATTAATTCTCCTTACATTTGGTACATTAACAATTTCTAACATTTCTAACATATAACGTCTCTTGTAGTTTTTTTCTATATCTAATACTGATGTTTCATCAAACTTTGGATAATGATTATATTTCTTACAATGTGAAGATAAGGATGTCTTCTGTGTTGAAATATTCCTATATTTTTGGTCACATCTATGACCAACTCATCTTGTTTTAAGTTTATTCTTTGTTGTCCCAATATAAACTTTGTCACAGTTAACCTGGTCATTTCCTCTACATGGTGTCCTGTATATTACATCAGAAATTTCCATTTTTCCTATTTTATCCTTCATATTGCTAAATAATCGATTTAATGTGTTATATGGTTTGTGTGCAATCTTATATCTATCTTATATCTGATATATTTAAAATTTTAATTTTTGTATGTTTGTATGTATGAAGAAAATTATTTTATATATGTTTTGTCAAATGTTTTTCAAAAATTTTTTCTTTTCAAATTGTTATAATTTTTGTTTTTGAAAATATAAAAAATAATTTCCTGAAGAAGCTTTCCACAGGTAAGCGAAGTATTGAGAGAAAAATGAAAAATAAAATCGTTATAATTTAAATGACCGTGTGAAAAGATATGTCTATTCAATAAAATATGTAATTAAATCGATTAACTTAAGTTTTGAGTATATACGTTTTTCCCTTTCTCTTGATTATCTAGTGTAGTGTGACTGTTAGGTTCATATTACCGTAATATAACTACTTGCATTAATAATAATAAGTTCATATTACATTTCCCATAGATAGTTGAAGTAAACTACAAACAAGTGGTTTTCAAAATAATGTAACGATCAGCACGTTTCATATTGGGCTCAAAATATTTATATTAAATAATTATAATTTCAAATAAATTTATTAAAATAACAACAATATGCATTGGATCATATTTCCAAAGACTTAAGGCTTTATAAGCATTTTTAATGTATTAATATAAAAAAAAATATAACACTCAACGTAATAGTGTATACGCAGAAGAATTGTTACAGAACAAATTTTTTAATTAAGAAAAGTCTTAGGAGCTTCAGTCGCGGAAGATAAAATCGCTAAAACAAACAGAACTACTAACAATAAAATTTATTACACTAGTCAGAAAAATAAGTATTTAAGTTTCCAATTCAAATAAATATCCATGTATATATATATATATATATATATATATATATATATATATATATATATATATATATATATATATATATATATATATATATATATATATATAGTATATATATTGTATATATATATATATATATATATATATATATATATATATATATATATATATATATATATATATATATATATATATATATATGTACGCTGCAAATTTGTTAATAAATAAAATGTTAATAATAAAATGTTGGCAATTTTTATTTTTTTAAATCCAATGTGTTGGGTTAAAAATTTTTTTTCAATAATTTTTTACGTTATTTGCAATGTTGTCAACTTGTTTTTATTTATTCTCTTTAAAATACTTGTTATCGTTTCGATTTATATTTTATATTGAACGTATATTGATAACCCTTTTGTCCAATACATGCTTGGGAGTTACGAAGAGTTTACAAACTTCATGTATTCATCTACAAGTATTTACACTTCCTCTTTTTTGTTTAATTTTAGGATTTTATGCTATCCTTTAATCCCAATGAAGAGCCATATATCCCCGGTGCAACTATCGTTTTTTTTGCCACTAAAATTTTTATTTTGAAGACGATTAAAATGAATAGCTCAAAAGTTAACAGAACTTAAGTTATACAATAACTTTTGGGTGCTATTGTTTGCTAGTCATCATATTTCTTTATATTTTCGGTCAAATTTTTTTAGTGTTACACTATCCTTGGTATTCTAGTTTATTGTGGCTCAGTTTTTGATAAACAAATTTGATAACTATTCATCCTCGTTTAGAAACAGTATACCATGTAAATTTCTATTAATTTGGGTTTGATGCGGTAACATTTTAAGTTTTAGTAACATTTTTTAGTGCAGTTATCTATCACTTAGTCTTTCTTGCATGTTGTTTGAGTTCAGTATACATATTATTACGAAGATGATTAATTAAGTTTTAAAAGAAAATAATTATTAGATTACAGTAATTAATAAAAAATATATAAACGGATATTAATACAAAATATAATAAAGGTCAAATGCTTTAGCTTATTTACAAGGCCTTTAACATGCATTTTCAAGTGCTTCTAAAGTAATTTTTTACTTGCAAGAAATTGTTAAACCTCGTATTATTTCTTATTTAAATATAGATAGACACCTCAATTATCAATAACCATTCCCTGGGAGTTTTTTCCCTATTCTCTGCTCCCCTATTTTAAACCAAATGTTCTTGGGAAAATTTTCTCTCTTCCCTATTCCCGTATTATAAATGAATTTCGAATTGGGAAATTCCTCCCTGGGAATAAAAGTAGGTATTATGAATGTCAAATAAAAGGGGAATAAAATAACAAAACTTGGGAAAATTCGCGCCAACAAATTCAAAGGGAATCGTGCTAACAAATGTAAGTATTAAATATTTAAAAGATAAAAATGTGATATATAAAATTTATGTTTTACAAAAACAAGCCTGTCTACATACTTACCTCTGTGAATATTTTTATTACTTTTTATAATAAAATCAACAAATCTTTTTATGATAAAATTAACATGCATATGTATATTATTCGCAACAATTTACAGATTATTTCCAATATTATTCCTTATATTTCGAGCAACCGACAAATATTGCGGTGAGGCTAAGTATATCACATCACTGTGTTGAACGATAGATTCATCCAAAACTTCAATGTTGCTCACATCATTATTACATTTAAAATGAATGCATATATTATGCAATGCGCAGCAAACATTTGTTATTTTTGCTGCCTTATCTGGAGCAAAGTGCAACTCTCTAGCACCTAGAATACACCTCCATCGATTTTTCAATACTCCATTGGTGCGTTCAATCACATTGCGACACTTGAATGGAGCTTTATTGAATTTTATCTCGTTGGACCCCTCTTGAGGACATCTATGAGGGGTCAGTAGCCACGGCTCCAGAGAATATCCTGCGTCTCCTATAAAATAATGAATTATTAATTTATGATTATTGCCTGATGTAATTTGTTCCATGCTATCCATCTGCTGTTCTTCAGTGTTTTCCATTTCAGCAACATTTATCATAAACGTTATACTAATCATGTTTTTTCTCTTTTTTAATATTTTATATATCTTTTAAAACCTTTTTTGTTTGCTGTTTCCTTAAACTATTTGCAAATTTTTACACAAAACAACACAGCTGAAGAAAAACAGCTGACTTCGACTTTTCGAATTCCCTCTTTCTTTTTATTCCCTTCCCAAACTGTTTATAATAGGAGAATTTTATTTTTGGGAAAAACGAGTTCCCAGGGAACATTATTCCCTGGGAGTATTGATAATTGAGGTGAGAATCTTAAAAGCATGTAAGATTTATTAGCAAAAAAAATCTGAAGCAAAAAGAGCAATAATGCTTTTATATTTTAGTTACGCCGTTATCTATGCTTGTAACTAAAATGTGTCGATAAAAACGTCAGCAGGTATATTTTCTTCGTTTATATTGATGTTTAAAAATATAATTACATAAATTACTTTCAAAGGGAGCTGTAAAAAAGGTTTGACTTTGCTGAAGCGAATATTTTTGTAACGATTAAAAGGAGTAAAGTAACTTATTTATTTGAAAATATACTGTTGAATGTAACTTCTTATTGATAATATTGTTACGGAAATGGTAAAAAGTAAACGAAACGACCCACTGTGCATTTTCAAAACTGAGCAGTTTCCTAAGAATAAGATAAACGACAGAAAAGAAAAACAACAAACACAGAGTAAGAACAGCCAAGCAGTCGCATAAACTGAATAATAATAAAAAGTTAAAGTAGAATATTCTTGTATATGTATGTCAAACCACTTAAAACAACTATGTAAACACCACTTGCTGGGCAAATAAGCTAAGTCAAGTTGAGTCATCAGTTTGTAATTGATGATAACTTTCATCGCGTTTATTTTTTGTGTATTGAAAATAAATAAATCGTTTAATTTAATTTAATACTGTAACGTACTCTGTTATTGTTTTGCAATAAAAGAACTCAATATAGCAAAACGTGTTTTAAAAGGAATAAACGTAACAATACGTTCTTATAAATTACACATTTTCCTATGTGTTCTACTGTAGGGATTGCAGAAGGTACCTAGATTTTGTTTTTCATGGAAACGGACAGGCTATATTTTATACATGTAGAAGCTTGATCACATACTATACTTTAACTTTTGCTTCTCTGCTTTAATTATAATATATTGTTACGAACGTGTCTTGCTTAAAATAAAATAAGCAATAAAGCGAGCTTCTGGTTATGTTGTTTACGAACTGCGTGGCTTGCTAAGAACATTTTTGGTACAACAACAAAATTTGTAGTGACAAACTGCGTAGAAATTTTATACACGCAAACAACAACAATTTGAAATGCTGTTTACTAACTGCGTGGCATGCAAGACAAAAACAAATTTCTGTGTACTAACTGCGTAGAAATTTTATACATGCAAGACAACAACAAACATGCATGCTGTTTACCATCTGCGTAGTTTTCTAAGAAACCTTTTCTACACGAGACAACAACAAATATCTTAAAATAAATTCCAAGAAGAAACTTTATCAGTATAAAAACCAAAACAAAAATACACACAGATATATATATCGAATAAACAGCATACAACAAGAAAATGTGATGCAGAGGGAGTAGAAGATTCTTAAATTTTCCAGACTTTTAATGGACAAATATAAAAGGGCATCGTCTGAGTGGATAGTAAGTCAGTGTAAAAATAAACAATGTGTAGTAAAGACGTTCATCTTAAGTACCGATTTCCTGCACTTATTGATGCGCTGTTATGTTATTTCAGTATTTTTTAACTGCTATACTTCTTTTTGAGCAATTCAACGACGTTTCAAAACCTTTTTAATTTAATCTTTTGAATTGATTGATACTGGTGCATTGCATGAATTTACATTTTTGTATTATTATTGTTAAATTAAGCCAAGTATTTGTTGTTTTTAAATTTAAAAAAAATATTTTTGCTTTTTAATTATCAAATCTGATTGTGCATAGTAAAGGCTTTAAACTTAAACTAAATAGTTTAAGCAATTTTTTTCCAATATATTTTTATACACTGATAAACTGATTAAATAATTTATACACGTCAAGGCAATAAATGCAAAAAATATTTTTGTCATTTAAAAAAATTATTTTTTTTCTGTTAAATAAAATGAACTTATAAAAGAAGTTTACAATCAACGTTTTGTGTAATTAAATAAAAAATAGTATAATTTTTTGTATTTTATTTAATTTTTCATTATTTGTTGCAAAGTTGAGCTTAAAAAAAATTAAGTACTCTGACCCATATAATGGAAAGGAAATACCTATGCAATGTACTTATAATTATTGGGGGTTGCCATTAACTTTTGACGCATCATGAAGTTTGTTGGAATTTAACATTTGTTCACTATAACCGAAAGTATACGAGATGTAAAACGTCTATATCATTTTATTTTAATGTTTTATAGTGTGCTAAGCATCGTCTTAAATACAGGCTTTAATTTTTTATATATTTGTGCTTATATTATTACTATTCTTCTTTTAAATTGTCTCCACATCATACAATAAACCATAAAGAAATTAACAAATTTATTCAAGTGTAAACCAACTACAAAATTTTTATTTATACATTTCTATCTTTATCGACCATCGACCACCGACAAACATACAATCATAAAATATATTAATGAGTCTGTACAGTGTAAAAGTCAACGACGAGACGAAAATTTAATAAAACAATAACGATAACTATTTTCGAAAATGAGTTTTTATTTTCTTAAAATACAAATTTATTTCGAAAAATACCGTTGGTATAATGACATTTCTTTGGTTATGTTTTAGTACTTTAGTTATTTATTTGTCGATTTCGAGGTGTATTCTCCACCCACTAGAAGCCGATAGTTTTCAAATGCCTCTTTTCATGGTTCTCATTGCATATAAAATAAACTGAATAAAACAAACAACACTTGTCACATTTTTATTGATTTGAACATGGATATACCAAAGATGAGTTGGATGCCATTTGAGTTTCATTGCTTTAAAGTTTGTTATTTCGAAGCAAAAGAAAGCTTAAGAATTAAAGCAAAATTTATTTAAAATTGTGTGTTTTTTCGGAGAATACATTTTAATGTTGAATATGTCTTGAACGATGGAATATTGAACAAATTTCGGACCTACTGAATTTTATGCAATACATTTCAGTTACAGTTAATAAAACCCCATCTGTCTTGGGATTTATAAAAAGATGGGCGAAAGAGATTACTGACCCTTATATAATGAAGCAATTGTATACATCTTTAGTTAGATCTATTCAGGAATGTCCAAATTAATATTCTCAAATTTGTTAAGAAACAAGTTTTTGTTTTTTTGTCTCCGTGGCTTGCATTGGAATATGTAAAATTTGCCATCTTATAATAATAAATTTGTTTTAATTGAACTACCGACGCTTAAAAGTTGTAGTACAATATTGAATGTTAGTTTCGTCGATAATCGTATTAAAGGAAATGTGTCTTGTTAATTTTTAATAAGTAATATCTCTTTTAATGTTCCATCACGTCCTACACATACTTAAATTCCGCTACACATACTAGTGTACAGAGCTAACTATGCTAACTCGGGGCCATCATTAATGATTTTTTCTGAATTTAATAAATATAGATTTATTGATTATTATCATAATAAACATACTATTAAGGAAACTATTGATACTTTTTTGAGTAAATAATGTTGTAAAAATATATTTAATAATGTTATAGTCTGAATTGAATTCAATCTATAGAATAATGTAAATAAATAAATAATCATCTGATCGATAGTGTATTACCAAATCTTCTAAAAACAATATAAATATATTTCTATTTTATGGCTAAATTCAATATAAGGCATTAAATTTAAAGTTTTCGTTAAAGACCAAAAAAATAAATCCACCAAACTTGCCGTATAATCTATTTATTGCTGAATGTGTTAGGCATTATCAAGATCTTTGTAAAAATGCCGTTTATAAATTTATAAATTTATTGTTCACAGTGGATATATTTGTGTATAATTTGTAAAAGTTTTCTCTTTCTACTTCCTACTGAGTTTGCGATAAAATTAAATTATTACAGGAAGACCGTCTAGTTTTTAATTATATTTTTAGCTTTCTATACTGATTTTCGCCTACGCGAATTTCACGTCCGTTTATTTTATTTGTAGTTGTTGCTATAGCGAAAATCAGAAAGTCCTTTAACTTTTAGTATTTGACTAATGGACGTTACAGTTGCTATTGGCATAAACTTTTAAGCGTGTACATAATATCCTTTTAAGGATAGGTGCCTGCGACGGATAGACAGACATTGTTGCAAAATTCAAAGGGTTATGGTTTTAATACAGATGCAGATTGCAGCATTATGTTTTTTAACAAACCAAAAAATTACACTAACTTTTTGTCGCTGGTGTATTTGTTTAGTCTATTAAGCCTTCAGAAGAGAGAGAATAAAAATTTGTTGTTTTTTATATCCAGAATCATTTGTTAAAAACTAAATGTACAAAATAACCATAAATTAATGTCATTGATATTATATATTTTATCGGCTATAAGACTTTTTTCTAATGTCTAGACTCTTGATAGTATAAAATACATAAAACTTCATTGTTGACTTAATAAAAGTACAATCTTTTATGTTGTTTTTATTTCAAGTGCCTAGTTTTCGTTTTTGTTCTTTTGTTAGCCTTTAAGATTTATTTGCTTGTGCTTTAACAATGAGCTGTTTTTTATTTTACAACGATTTACTTAAAATAAACTTGTTTCCAATTTTGGTTCTTTATACGAGTAAACAATAATTTTAAACTTCTTAGGAAAGAACCAAATGGCAGGGATTGAAATCTTTACAGTAAAATTATGCATTTGGAAATTTTGTTACATTTATTTTTTTGATAAGTAAGTATTATTTTTATTATTATTGCTATTATTTTTATTTGATTGGTTTAGCTGGTATAATGAGTGAGTAAAACAAGTTAATTTAGCTGAAGATATAAACAGATAAAACCTAAATAATCTCTTAAATAATGTAATATTAAATTTTGTGTACAGAATGATACAATGATAATTGCTTATGATTAGAGTTGGGTATTTCCCGAGAAAATCCCAATCTCGAGAATCGGGATTTCCCGAAATAACAAAAATTTAAATTCTCGAGATGCGGGATTTCCCGAAAATAATTTTTGAGATTTCTTGAGAATTCTCGAGAATTTGGGAAAAATTACAAAAAAATTAAAAAAAAAATCTAAAACCAGTGAAACAAAAATAATTACAAAAAAATTCAAAACAAAAATAATTCAAGATTATACTTATTAAAATAGGGGAAAAAAGTGATTGTAAACATTATTTCCCAAAATGGTGTTTTAAAAAACACAGACTGTCAATGGCTTCGTCTGACAATCGGGTACGCTTTTTCAGTCTTTCAACATTTTGTGTTTTCTCTCCAGTTTTTTCATATAGTTTTAGCTCGTTTCTTAGCGACGAAAACATCTGGTTCGCCGCATGTTGCGCAATGTCTGCTTTCGGTTTTGAGCATTGCTGAACGTATTTTTCAAGCTGTTTCGCCATATCTTCTTCATCGACGTTGTTAGTTGCAAATACGTCATCATCGTCAGAACTAGACACTGCTTGCTCTTCTTGAATGCTCGTAGAAAATAGACGAACCAAGTAGTTTTCGGCTTCTTTTATCAATTTTGTTTTAGAACAGGTGTGGAAAAATTCAGATTTGTCACTAGAGCTGTTAACTGGATCGTGTAGATATTTAAAGGCCGCTAACAAACGGCTAAATCTACGAGCTGTTAAGTTTTTTTTTGGGCTGGATAAGAATTCATTGCCCAATTCGGTGTGCTGATTCTCCAATTTTGTGAACAAAAATTTGAGAATAGAATCCGCAGCAAGTAAGTTCACATTTTTGCGACTAAGTGCTTCTACAGCAACACGTATAGGTTTAAGAGCATGTATGATATCCTCGCAATACTTTTCTTCTGCGTCAGTAGTGGCCATAAAATTTAAATTAAGAGTGTCGAGCGCCTTACGAACATGCTTGCTGATGCAAATGTATCTGGCCAGCATAGTTTCCAGGCTATTCCAACGTGTTTTGCAATCAAACAGCAAGAAAAGCTCTTTCTTCTCGACCTCTTTAACATAATTCTGCAAGATGGCATTCCGTACAGGCGAGTTCTTGAATTTCAAAACTATCCTGCGAACCTTTTTTACGATTTCAAATGCAGATTTTATAGTGACCGTCTTGTCAGCAACAAATACGATATTGTCGTCCTCGTCAATTGAAGCGTTTTCCGCATTAATGTCGGAAAATGAAGTACTGGCTGCATTGTTTTCATTTTCATCGGAGCCTTTATCATTCGAATCGTCTCCATCGCTTACGTCACTATCGTATATCCTGTTTGCGACTTTTCGTTTCTGGTACATTACCTCCATGACCGCCAAATGTTTGCCGTGATTGTAGCAAATCTGTTGATGCGCTGGTGATAGTCTCCCAAATTTGATCATGACACTGGCACCATCACTTGTAATAGCCACGATGTCGGACTGTAGTTTCATATTGAAGTCGAGCTCATATACCTTTTCAGCGGTACATGATTCCTGAATGCGAACCAGGCCAAGGTTGTCAGATTGTCCATCGTCATAATATATATATTTGACAACAAAAATTTAAAAAAATGGATTTCTCGAGAAATTTTGAAACATTCTCGAGATTCGGGATTTCCCGAAATGCTAAAAATTTAAATTCTCGAGATTCGGGATGGAAAAATATCGAGAATTTCTCGAGAATTCCCGTCGGAAAATTCCCGAAACCCAACTCTACTTATGATGTATACATTTTAAAAATAAAATCTGTTTTAAGTTAATTTTAAATGTGACAATTTTAATGCCTCTGTAATTCTATATAGATTTATCTTAAAGCCGCTGGTCTAGATTATGAAAAATAATTAACCATAGAGGGGTTGTACAATGTTTTGATGCTTAATTTAAGAACTTCAGTCTGCTACTTTCTAATATGTGTTAATTTGCTTTCAAAAGATAGAGAAATAAACGGCTCATAGACGAGTTTTAAGATGTTGTTCGTGCAGAAGTACATTCAGGCTAATTAATTTTAGTCCACGTACTGGCAATGTATTACAAATATTACCCACAATACAAGACTCGCAGTAAACAGTTGTTGCTGATTTTATAACATAAATCAATCGATTCATGGGGTTCTAAAAAAATCAAGGAGAGTCAAATCGCTTGAATTTGGTTAATTTCTCGAAAGCAGCTCACCCCAAAATTTGTACTTTATTAATTTGATTGCTTTTTAAATCACATTTTTCCCGGATCAATTTCATCTACATATTTAATCAAAATATCACGAATGATGCAGTAGTGAACCCAACTGATAGCGCACCGTTACTTAATTTTTTAAGAAATAAATAATATGATGCTCTCAACGTGTATCATTTTCTTGGATGTAGCGGATTCTCCAAGGTCCATATCCGACAATTTTGTTTAATGACAATCTGATTATACCCAAAACAGGTATAACAGCCAAACATAATGATCGAGTAAATTGATATATTGATACTTATTTTTAAAGTATTCTAGTGAATTTGGTAGTCCTTTTAGACATACCGTACCTTATGACAATTTGTATATTGTTGTATTGTAAAATGTATTTTATTACTTCGAATAAGTTATTACAAAACTTTCACTTGAATGGATCAAAAGTAATAAATTAAAATAATTTATATAATAGTTTATATAATATAAAACATGTGTATGATAAAAAGAGAATGCTAAAAAAAGAGGACCTGTGACTGTAACAATTTTTTTGTGCAAATGTAACTTGTACATTTTTTATAGAAAAAATATCATATCTAACAGCAAGGTTATAATTTTATATAAAAATGTGCTACATAAGTGTAAATTTGTGTAATTACTTAAAAATAATTTAATCTAAAAGCAAAACCATACAATACAAAATGAAGTGGGGTTTTTCTTTTGTTTATATGTACAATTGTTATTTAAAAATTGTTTAAAGATTGAAATATTTTATTAATTTTAAAATTATATATAAGACTATATAAGATATAAAAAAAAACTGTCTTACATAAAATTTTGATTTTCTAATTAACAGAAAAATATAAAATAATTATAGTTATTTGACCTTCTTTTTTTTCGTTACTCACATTTTTTTTGCGTTTAACTCGATTTTCGTTGAGAGCGTATCTATTTGTGGTTGACTGGCCAATGACTTACACTACGTATAACAGGAAAAATTCATTTTTTATAAGAACAGACCGTATGTGGAATAAAATCTCTTCAGAGGTCTTTTTGTCACTTTTCATGTAGGAAAGTTCACATTGAATGTCCACAAACATTACTCCTCCATTCCTACTCCCCGTAACCTAAATTCCTAGTTCTGCCACAACGCATTGCATGTGTATGGGCCATTCTTCGAGTGCTAGTCCGAACAAAAAAAAAACACATATAATTAATTTATCTTAAAAGAGTAACGCAAATTGTATTATATACGCAAACTTCTTCCATGCAGAAAAAGTTTCTAAAGAAATAAACGCAACGTAAATACAATTAAACTACTATGTTCTATCTTTCACCGCAGATAGAAACACTAATCAAAAATATTATTAAGTATATATATATTCTTATCCTTAGCCCCCAAAACCTGCCGAAATCTGCCGGACACATTTTTGAAACTAGTGCTACCGAAATTCAGCAATATTGGTCCATAAACGGTAGAGATATAAAAAACTAACGAGTGCCTCTATTTGCTTTAGGTATTTTACTAAAACGAAAAGAATTCTAAGAAACGGGAGTTTCGCTAAAATATTACATCATCTTAAAAAGAATATATTTTATTAACAAATAATTTCTGCAGTAAAATGTGATAGTTTTTATATTTTTTTGAAGTATTCGTGGCAATTATTGCAATGAGTTTTTACAATTGCGAACGAAAACCGCATTAAATAATTTCGTTAAATTCGTGATATTTTCGTACAACATAATCGTCCTTCTGAGATCGCTATTAAATTTGAGTCGACAAGCTTGATACAAAATGTGCGAACACCAACGTGTGTTGAAGCAGATCCAAATTTGTCAATTCCGCAACGTTCTCAAAAATTGGGGTGATCCAAAACAGTAATATGGCGAATTTTACGTAAGTATTTAGCTTTGAAGCCTTACAAGGCTCAATTAGTGCAGGAGTTAATGTCAATGGACTATTCATATCTCCGTAGATTCGATCAATTCA
The DNA here is from genome assembly GCA_030448955.1 of Trichopoda pennipes. Lineage (NCBI taxonomy): Eukaryota > Metazoa > Arthropoda > Insecta > Diptera > Tachinidae > Trichopoda > Trichopoda pennipes. The sequence goes on from JASKUP010000060.1 coordinate 5,224,176, forward strand.
TTCAGGAACAGCCGGCTGGTTTTTCTGCAAAATTGTTTTTTTAAGATGAAGGCCACTTTCACTTGTCAGGCTATGTTAACAAAATGATAAATTTGTTGCAAACCGCATAATTTCACGACAATCAGCAGTTAAGTGGCCAACTAGATCGTGTGACTGAACACCACTAAATTATTTTTTGTGGGGCTATATTAAGGACAGAGTTTATACAAAACCAATCGAACCGATTTCAGCCTTTAAACTCAAAATCCGTGATGCGATTAACGAAATAAAATCGCCATTTTGCCAAAAACTGATTAAAAACTTTGATGAAAGAATCAAAGTCTGTCGGTTCGTCACGCATCATTTTCCATTTGCGCATATCATTTTATAACTGTCGAATTGTCGCTTCGCAATACAATAAAAATTTTAATCATCTTAATCTAAATTTTTTGTTTTATTTTGTTTTATAAAATAAATTTCTGGTTGATAACCCTTTATTACTTGTTTCTATTTGTACTTGTTAAAATGTAAAAGACATCAGAAAATATAACAAAGTTGGCAGTTTTTAATAAAGCTATTAAACATACACACATATTCAGCTAATAAAAACCGAAAATTCGAAAGTGAGAATTTCATTAAAATATGTATTAAACTAATAAAAGATCCACTGGAACTCATTCAGTTTCTAGTAGGCGGGGAGTATGTATCAAAGTTGATAACTAAATAACCGAAGGAAAAAACATCACCAATAATATCTTAATACCATCAAAGGTATATTGCAGCAAAGCTTACAATTTAGATAATTTTATTAGAGAGTATATTGAATTCGACACAGCCAATTATGTATAACACTTTACTAATTTTATTCACAAGCTAAAGATCTATACTTTACTTTAGGTAAAAAAAATCTTTTATAAAACATAGTTCAGTTAGCAGCAATTCTTAAGCTCGACCAAATTGTTCTCTACAGCAAAAAATTTTATTCTGATATTGATAAAGTTTTCTTTTGATATCAAAAATCTAAGAAGAAAATTTGCACTTGCTGGCCAGAAAAAACTGTAAGAATTTATTGCAATTCTAAAATTTAAAAATAAAAATGAACTATGTATAAATTATCACATAAATCCAAGTAAAAAATAATTTAGAGTAGAAGTATTTAATTGTTTCATTTAACTTTTTGCTGAACTATTGTTAATATATATATTCATATAAATGTTCTCAAAAAGTTAATTATTCAAAGTTTGTCTTTTTGTAATATTTTTTCTTGTACTGTTCGTTTTCTCTTTAGGAAAAAGTTTTAATTTTTATCTGCAGCTTCACTTTATGGCTTTTATACTGCTGTGCACATTTATACGAATTTATGTCCATTATCATTTATACATTTATTATGTAATAGCAGTCACAAAAATTAAATATGTATAAAATACATTTTCTTTTATTAAGATTGATATTTTTTATGAAATGAAATTATATACATAATTGGACAATGCATGAAATATAACAGAAGCAAAATAGCCACTACATTTATACTACTGCAAAATTAATGTATTTTATACATCGCCAATGTGCTTCATAAACAGTTATTACACAAGTTTAATTACATGGGCTTCACACTTGACTCTTCAAGATCGATATCCTCTTATTTGTTTAACAGAATACAGAAAGCTTCCTTTAAGAATCTGACATCTAAGCCGATATATGTTAAATCTGAGGTACCACAAGGTAGCCATCTCTGACCGTTGGTGTTTTCATTGATCAGTGATTTACCAGCAGTAATAAAGTTTTAAATATCCTCATGTATGCCGATGATCTTAAAATTTTTTAAACTTAAAATTATTATCCGTAGCATATTTTCTTGCAACATGATTTAGATGGTGCAAAATTAATCTTTTGCAGCTTAATTATAAAAAGTGCAGCAGTGTGTGTTTCTTTCGGAGAACACATTTTAATACTGAATATGTCTTGAACGATTGAATATTGAATAAAATTTAATCTTCTGGTGCACCTCAGTTTTCATCCCTATTATTAATAGTTTAGCCTTTTAGGAGACTTTTCTTATTACACTTGCTCATTTATGGAATAATTTGTCAAACGATCTGATGACATTATCCTATTCTTTGCCTACGTATCGCAAACAAATCATCAAATATTATAACAGTAATTGGCTTTAGATCTTTTAATTTATCTACTTCTGATGATGGACAACTATTTAAGTTTTTTTCTCTCTTTTTTTTAATACAATAATAAATAATAAAAATTAACAATTGTTGCACTTTTGCTAATAAAATTTGTGTTTGGCTGTAGGATAATGAATTTTAACAAACGTGTGGCCATTTAATAATTTTAATGCGAAACTGTTTTTTATGCTCAGTGAAATTTACGATAGGGTTGGCTATCGTACTTTGATTATTTTTTGACACTTATGCTCAGCATGCTCTGGAAAATCAGTTTGAAGAACGCTACCAAATTATCCAGAATCACCTACGTACTTTTCCAAAACATGTACCGTTCTGTGCATAATGGTGGCATAATAATTATATTTTAACAGGATGGCGCTATGTGCTATGTGCCAAACGCTACCTCTTCTGAAGTTTTCTGCTGCGACTCTCCTACAGAAAATGAGAATCTCACTGCCACATTTTCTCTTACTATTGTGTATTTTAAATTGCGGAATAATTTTCCTTTTAATTAAAACTGTTTGGTTTGAAAGTTGTGAAATAATTTTAATAAAATCGGTTTAAATACATACAATTAAATAAGCTCTAGCCGTTTTGTGAAACAAATATTTAATAAAGCAATTATTATTAGTTTTGCGAAGAAAACAATTGTATGCTTTTGCATACATTTAAATAAATGAGAAAAAGACATTTTGATTACAAAAGACATAATTTTTTTTGTTTAGCATATTTTACTTTTTTATTTTATTTCGAAAGAATATTTCTCCACAATTCTTGTCAATTTATCAACATGTCTTATATAGCTGAAAAATGTTGAAAACTTTTAGGTTTCTTTTCTTTCTCTTTACTTTATTTTGTGAAAAACTTTTTAATTTAAACAGAAAATTATATAAAACGAGTAAGAAATAATGTCAAACAACATACTTTAACAATATTTGTTTGACAAGTAGTTAAGTTAAAGAATGCCAACAAAGAAATGCCATTACATAAGATACATTTCGCATCTACTGATTTGGTAAATACGACCATGTTCAACAACTAAAGACAGACATGAAAGTAAGGAGTTTTTATCAATCCCTTACTTAAAAATATACATGTCAGCATACAAGGAACTTAAAACATTTTCTTTATTCTTTCGCTTTTGTTCAAGAACTTTAACGTTGCATTCACTTGTGTTAATGCATGTATGTATGTATGTATTCATGTACATATTTATGTAGATAATGTTTATTAAATCTGCAAACCTTATTTCATTCTTTATTCAAATTTTATAAAAATTCTTTTATACAATAAACTTATGTTGTACTTACTTTAAACAAATTACTTTTTTTATCATTCACTATATTTGTTATTTGACAAACAAATTTTGCTTTATATTCATGGCTTCTATTCATCCTTAGAGGTTCAGCAAGAGAAGTTTTAAGCTAGAAAGAATTTGAATAAAGAATTCTAAATGGTCAACTGAAAATATGAAGAATTTTAATTGAAAAAGTTTGCGACAATCTGTTAACTTATAGATCATTATTTGTGGGTGTTTAGGAGATAGATTGGAGATAGATATATTTATGAATGTTTAAGTGTCTATTTTTTATGTTACTAAATATTATATTTTGTTAACCCTCAAACTTACGGCACATAGTGGCTCAAAATCGTATTTCATTGGTCAAAACTCTGTAACTTTTTAACCAACAGAGATTTTTTAGAAGTTTCAGTTTGTAGTCAATAGATAACATTTTAAGCTTTTATCACGTTTAGGTTTTATTAAGATCGGTACAGCGCACTGCGCTTACTTTTATGCTTAGCAACGCTTACATATTTCCTAGTTTTTGGTCAATTTTAAAATAAAATAGTGTAACCTAATTTTTCTTTAATTATATATTTATTTAATAACATTTTTATAATAACATTTAATATTAATATTTGTATTCTTCATTTCATTCAAATAATCAATGCAAATTATATTTAATATTCATTTGATCGGAATATTTCCTGTAAATATTATATATTATATATTCTGCTCTGTATTATTTCTGTCCTGTAGCAATTCCTTAGCTTCGATATGTAGGTCCGAATGATTCACTTTCCATTGCCTTTGGATGCTAGAGATGAAGGGATTTAACATTGCCAATAATATATGAAATAAATATTCATTTGTAGAACTTCGTGACATTTTTCTGGTATTATGTCCTCTGAAAAATCTGTAATCCTTGTTTATTTTTTCCAGGGTTTCCTCTGATATGTCTCCAATTGGTAATAAATGGTGCTTAATGACATCTTCTCCATGATCAAGGACTTTGTACTGTTGCTGACATATTTCTATAATTATATTTGGATGTATTTAACAACGGTTTTCTTGGCATAATCACCAAATTTTCTAGCATTAATTTGTTCATTGCACGCAAATACTTCAGTAAAATCTTAAAATAACATCTATATCAACACCTTTTATATCAGATGTAGTTTCGAGATCCAAAAAAAGAATCTTCTTGCAGTATTGCCATCGTTTGTATTGCCTGATCCTTGTTTTGGTTGATGTATAATTAAGCCGTGTTTGAGAAAAGCATCTTCAACTTGTTTCTTTTTCAATTTTCTTTTCTCTTTATTGGTGTCATTATTTCTTACTGATCGTGAAGACCCGAAATCCATATCACAGCTAATTTTCAGTATGTGTTCCATAAAGCTTATCCTCGTATATAGCGGTGATAATTCAAATTCAAATGCATCAATACGAGCTACTGATTTTGGAGGTTCTTGGTTTAACCGACTTGATGTTTTCTTTTTTTCTTCAGGCAACAATGCCTTTTTAGTTAAGTACCGTGCTACATTCTTTAGCATAAGACAGCACAATGACCAGTGACTATGCCTTCATCGCTGAGCAGCCCCACCGATAGTTAATTTTTATTTTTGTAGTGAAAAAAAACCAAGGTCTTCATTGGGAATCGAACCCACAACCCCCAAACTGACAAGCTAGTACACTACCTAGTAGCCTACAGGGGCACCTAAAATATACTTTGAAATAAATATCTATTACTAAGAATATTTTTTCCATAAAACAAAAAAAAATCAAACCAAGTTGATGTTGCTTTACATATAATACAGCTGAATGAAAATTTGGTATCAGTTGAAACCTGTGCGGTTTTTCAATCTATCATTGAAAGTATTAATTGGTAATTCAATAGTTTGTTCATCTATATCTAACTCTAATGGCTTTACTGTTGAAATTTAAGCTCTAATGTCACTTACTTCATTCTTAGTGGTATCATGAGTTTTCTTTTTTAACTCAAATTTTATTGGTCTGTGGTAGTTCGTAGACGATGGATTATAGTTTTTCCAAATACAATTTGTTTGCATTGTGCTGAACGAAAATTCCGAGCCTTTTAAGTTCTTTATTAATCGCAATTACAAAAATGACACCATGAACATATCTGTGTCTTCATATAAAAAGTATATTTGTCCAGAAGATCCATCGCATCCCCGTTTACAAAAAAGAGTTAAATTGTTTTAATGTATTTGTTGAAGAGCTATAAAATAAAATTAATTAATGGTTTCTAAAGTAAATTTACTAGCAGTTTTGATAGAATTCTGTTTGTAAACATTTTGAGTATTTTCATTAAAATAAAAAAAGTGTTCTTCTATGCAAAAATATATATAGGCTTAAAGAAAATACTTTTGCCTTTCTTTTAATGGTTTCGTTTTTTATCCTTTATATTATACACTATTAAACTTCAAATTTGCGAATTTATGGTGGTTTATATTTATTACATAACACCCTAAGTACAAACTATACAGGGTGCTCAAATACTATTTGTGAAAAATAACAGTCCATCCATAACAGTCCATCCTACTATTGCGAATATTTTGTCAACATTTTTCGGCTACCTAAGTCTTGATCTGTTTCCTTTGCTATCAGATTAAAATTTTAAGAATCTATGTCAAGAAAAAATATAGATTTTGGCCAATGAAAATTGTTTCTAAGCCACCGTGCGGCATAAGAATATCTGCTAAATAATTTTAAACGGAAAATAATTGTTAAATACATTTTTTTTTTCTACCAGTGCTTACAAAAACCTTAAAAGGAGCCCAGGTAATGCTGGGTGCAATAAGCCAGCTTCGAGCTACAATAAAGGTTTTGTAGGTATTCGAATTCATTAGTGATTATTCAAAAAACAAAATAATTGTTTTTAAAGTATCACTTTATAATAAACAAATACAACAAATTTTGTAAGACACGATTGAGGACATATTTGTATCTGAAAGATTGAAACTATTCAAAAAATGAGTATTTTATAAGTTTCTACTTATAAAATACTCGAAAGCTGCACTATATGTATTGCGAAATAGGTGCCTACATGATTGAAAATCATGAAAAATATCCTTGGGCGGTAATTAATAATTTTTACAATTTAAAACAGATGTCTAATCAAAAACTGATAACTTTTTCAACAATTACAATAATCTTAAAATTTGGTTATTTTCCTAACACATGGACGGATTATTTTATTTCATTTTTTCAATCTGGTTATAGGAATAATGTTGCCAACTACAGCAGTATTGCTAAACTTAGCGTTACACCTAAATTTTTGCGAAAAATGTTACTGATCACCCTTCATATCAAGCATTATCTATATTGGTTCCTGCTCAGATGGGTTTTAGAAGAGTTGTTCAACCGTTACTAATATTTTGGAGTTAATAAAGCTTCTCAATCGTCAATTTTTGTTCAACGTACAATTTACTCATGTAGATTATTTATATCTTTTAAACACGCTTACTTCGAAAGATATTTTTGTTTCGTATGGTGTGCCGCAGGGTAGCCATTTAGGCTCTTTATTATTAACCATGTTTAATAATAAATCCCATTTAATACTCAAACGTTCTATTATAGGCAGACGTGAAGATATTTCGAACATAGTCGTCACGCTGATCATATACAGTCGTCGGCACACTTATTTTGCAAATTGTTCTCTTGTCTATTGGCGTTTTTTCAGTTCAAGTGCGTAAGATACTGTTACCTCAGTTTTGCACAAAACAAAGTGCACATCAACAACAATACTTACGTAAAATATTTTGTCCATTGTTTTGTGCACTCTCATACTGCTGTTAAGAATCATAGTAGGCAGTGATTTGTGCTTCGGTATAAGTATTTTGACTTGCACTTCATATCAGTTTTCTTGCGTGTTCTTTGAATTAAAGCTCAACCGAAGCTGTTCTAATTAACTTCTGTGCCTTTGCTTATAATTTTAATTCATCAGTGATTAGCTAATATTGAGTTAACTATTATTAATAGAGCCTCAATAGTAGCAAAGTTCAGTGCCAGCTTCAAGGTAATAGACATAGATTTCAATTTGTCGCGTTAAACTGTTATTATCAAATAAAAAAATTTAAAAACAAAAACGATATACAAAATCTACCGCGATCTGGCTCGAGGCGCAAAACAACTGTAAGCGAAGACCAATCATCTTAGGAAAATTTAAAACAGACGTTATGTTAAAACCTAAAGACGCCGCAGAGTACTTCAATTAGTGAGCGGTGCCGCTTGAGAGAAGCAAGTTTTAAGACTTTCACAGCAAGAGGTATTCCATACATATCAAAATAAAATAAACTCAAGCTTTTGCTAATGCACATATCCAAAAGCCAGTAGAGTTATGGAAAAAAGTTCTTTAAACTGATGAAAGCTCATTCGAATACAATTCATCGAAAATGTTTCCACAATTTCAAAGACAAAAGACTGCACCAGTTTGTGAAAAAGTTAGCCATGGTGGGGTTCTGTTGTGTTCTGGGGATGCATTGCACACAGTAGCTTGGGTGCATTTAATTCCAAGTGGTATATTAACATTATGGAATTGAATCTTAAGAATTGCAGATACATGTTTTTTTTCCAAAGATCTAATACAAAGGTGCAATATATTTTAAACTGCTGCAAACTAAAAGAAACTAAATGTAGTTCCACATCTTTATAGAGCATATTTTGGTAGAAATTCTTGGATTTTAAAAACGAAGGAATTTGATGGCCCATGTGTCACTAATCTTTATACTTCTCTTGCCAGACTTATTCTGGAATATGGCTCAATATTTTGGGATGCAATAGTATTGGATCTGTACAAAATCAGCTCTTGTTAATTTGTCTTCATGGCTTACATTGGAATACCTTAATTCTATCATCCGACACTAGAAGACTTGCTCAACTCTATAGAGCTAAACAGTAATGTTAAATATCACATTTGTTTTAAGGTTAATAAAAGGAAATGTGTGTTCAGATTTTTTGATTAGCAATATTTTATTTAGCTTTACGAGCTAAGCGAACTATGACTCTTGTTTAATAATTCGTACTGAGTTTAATTAATTTCATAAGCATATTGAATTTTCTTTAAATGTTAATGTTGTTACTTGCCATTTAATTTTATATTTAAATAACTAAATTTAAGTTTTATGTACAATTATTATTTAATGTTTCAATTTCTGTAGGGGATCTTAAATAAATAAAAAAAAATAATGCTGAACGCAGTGGAAACTTCAAAAACAAAAAAAGCGATGTCTATTTTGTGGCTACCAAAATCTTGGAAAATTTTAGTTTTCTCGTAATAAAAAAGGAAGTCCACGTGAATGCCTGGTCCACTTGATTACTAGCAACTAATTTTCATTTGTTTTCCCTATTCCTATTTTTACCTCAACTTTTTTTTTCTTTGTAGCAGATTAAATATGGCAACTTCGTCTGGTAGCTTATCGGTCATTTTAAGCAAAATACATGCTTGCAATATTCACAGATAAATTTCTTAAGCAAATCATAAGTTATGAAAAGGGTCTTAAGTATAAAGTATGCTTAACACTAAATTATTGTATTATTCGCTTATTGTACTAGAAGTTATCTACATCTAATTTTAGGGCCTTTTAGAGCTCCGCTCGATATACATGAGAAAAAATATTTTCTTTTCTAAAGTTTAACTTAGAACAGGCGTCACTTATCAGCTCCAGTCTATCACGTTGAAAAATATAAAATCTAAGATTTAATTTTCATGTTCAAAAATATTTCGACGCTTTTTTAACAGGAGGAATATTTTTTTAATTTATATTTTACTGTAGTAATAATATCTGTTTTTTTTTTCGAAAAAAGTTTTTCATCGTATTATTTGTATGAGCTAGTCTTTTCACTTTAACTAATTCTTAAAGTATTTTTATTTTGCAACTGTGCATATCCTCATAAGTTTGTTATAGATGTTTTGGTAATTAAAAAACTTACTGGCATCCACATAAAAAATGTTTTAAAACAGGTTTTTAGTTTGGTATTGGGTGTTGAACGAATGCAGGAATATATTTGTGATTTAAATTAAAATAGAGGAGACATTATGAGACACCAGCAGTTAATCACAAGCAAACTTTTAGAAGGATTGAAAATATGTGTTAAGCTTATGTCTGTCTACTCTAATATTTAATATAATATTATAGTAAAAAAATTAAGTTTAAAACAAAATTATCAACAGATTTAATTTTAGAATTTTAACAAGCTATTTTATTTTGATGTAAAATTGGCAATAAAAAAATTGCTTAGAGTGATATGGGTATTAAGGAGTCGGAAACTCTAAATGTTCTCGGCCTGAAAATTCAGTGTACTGTTCGATGGACTAAACACATTTTTAGGTTTCTAAAAAAGCTTTCAAGTGCCTCGGTTTTCTAAAACAATGTAAGATATACTTCTCTCCATCCGATCTTCGAACTATTTATACCAATTACCCATCCGAAAATGGAATACAACTTTCATGTATGGGCCGGCGCCGGAGTTATTCGACCGCATACAGGAAAGGGCCAAGTGGCTTATTGGGGTATTCAACTCTTTTGATTCCCTAGATTATCGACGCATTGTAGGTTGTATTTCACTCTTTTATCGTTAATACAATGGTAGGTGCTCTAACGAAATTAGGGAACTTGTTCCCGAAACTCGCACTTTTTTGCGTTTGACTCGATTTTCTTTGAATGCATTTGTGGTCGCTTGGCTACTAAATCGAACTACGCAATGCAGGGAAAATTCGTTTTTTAGCAGAACAGTTCGTATGTTGAATAAACTACCTCCAGAAATCTTTCCTGTTGCTGTCAACGTAGGGAAATTCAAATCGAAATTCCACAAGCTGTAGTCCCTCTTTCCTCCACCCCATAACCTAATTTCCTAGTTCTAGTATAATGCATTGTATGAGTAGGGTTTATCCCCTGGATGCTGGTCCGAGCGAAAAAAAAATTAGCTACTTAGGCATGAGGTATTTTTTGGAAATTTTTAAACATGAAAACATATACCGAAAAAAATTTATATATAAAGAAGAATGGGTCTAAAAGACTAAAGCAGTCTTGCAATATGTTTTTTTTTACTAAAATTAGCGTTCCAACTGTAATATATATTTAGTATTCTCTAAACGGTTAATGGTCTACACTAACTCCAAAGTGGCAACCGCTTTTAACAGCGGTTTTAATTTTCATTCATATCATTTCGAGTATTACAAATCGGAGTGATGAAATTTGATATCAATACTGATTTCATTATAATTTTACTTAACAGCAGTAAGTTTTTGTTATTATTACATTTATTTCATTCCTCTAAACCGTAAAAGTGAACAGTTTTTGTTCCATTTGTTAGTGATATGAACGCATTCATTGTTGTAACGAAACTGATTTTATTTCTATTCTTTTTTATTATCTATGCAACACAGTTGTCGCGGAAAGTACCTTAGCCTAGCTGTACTAATTAGTGTTAAGATTTTGAATTGTATATATCCTGAAATATATAACAATTTTAGACTGTTAAGCCTTAATTTATTAACAATAAAATAAACTTTTACAAAATAAAAGGGTTTTATCGTGTACTTATTTTTGAATTAATTGATTGGTTTAAGTGATCAAATTACTTTAAATATAATTTAAAATTCTCCTATATAGGCAGTTTATGAAATATATTATGCCATTCATGTTAGACGGTTTGATATGTTGCATTGGTAATCGCAAACGCTTAAATAATGTGAAACGCCATGAGAGTTGTACTGTGAATTAATAATACTGCGATGTAAAAAATTTAAAACAATTTCATGCCTCCGTGATTTTGTTAGTGGTATAAAAATAAATATTTTCAAAGAAACTAGAAAGAATTACAAAAACGTTACAAATTTGTTACCTCTCAGGAAGTTTAAGTTTTCTTTTACTATAATCAATAATTTAAAGCTATTTAAAAATGGCAGGTGGGGGCATGCGAGCCTCCTGTCATCCATATTTAGTTTAAGCAGGTTCTAATTTTTATAATTGAAGACCACTTAAACACAGAACTAGAACAATTTCATAAATGATAGACCAAGAGGACAAGAACATAATTTAATTCATATTAAAGATTTTAATAATTTTAACTTTTACATTGTTTTAATTTTTCGCTTAGTTTTATATAACTTTTATTATTTTACACTTTTTAAAAACAATTTCATTTGGAATACTTTTTAAGCTGTATATGAAATAATAAATAAGAAAACGACATCATATTAAGTTAATTTTTGGAGCAACATATTTGCTTGTCATTTACAGAATTTATTTATATAATTGCCTTGCGGTTATCATAAATGGCAAACAATTTGTACGCGAAAGAGAAGCGACAAAAAATAATTTTAGCCAACTCTTTAAGGTCTTATTTTTAAGGCAGAACTTAAGAATGCTTTAGAGCAATTTTTACAAAAGTTCGAGAGAGAAGAAAACGTTTGTAAGGCAGATATAATTTAAGTATATTTTTTTGGAAATATAACAGAAAACAACAACATACTTATGAACATTAATAAAAATATAAAATATTCAAGAAAACTTTCCAAACATACATGCGTCGAAAATGGAAATTTTCTTAAAGTTTCAAAAAGTCGTTTTAATTATTGTAGGTGTTATTATATTTAATTATTTATGTAATGGAAATTTTGTTCAAGTTTGTTAATATTTTAAAATATCCCTTTTAGTGTCATCTATAAATTTTTCAATTTTAAAATTTAATTGTAAAAATATTTCCTAACATATAAAGTGTAAAAATTTGTATAAAAAAAGAATACTTCAAAAATATCTGTTACTGTTCTCTTAATCAAATAATATTTAGTACATTGCAGGATGTTAATACTGGAGAAAAATATTTTAATGGAAAATAAAATTTCATAACTAAAGAAAGATTTTCATTTCTTTTTATTATCAAACCGGTTGGCATCGAGTTATTCTCTGTATATGGTTATTTTTGAGCTGGTAACATTGTGTTACTCAAGCAAACTACTGGGTTTAGGGTTTTAGTAAAAATGGGCGAAAACTGAAGTTTCGATGTTCGTGGTAACTTATTTACAAAGTTGAAATATTGAATGAAATATTTTATTGGTGTCTATTGTAACAATGGAAATAAATTATAAACTGTAAATTTAAAGGATGAATTATCGAAACAATTATGGTTTAAAATCAGTGTCTACAGCTGGATTCACCCATTTTGTCCGGGCAAAATTTTTGTGAGAACAAATGTATTTTTTGTGACAGTTTTCTACAGCATGATTCACCCATTTCGAAAAATTAGCCCAGACAAACAAAGCTGCCATATGAGTACATAAATAAATAAGTCATATTAATTTTACAACGTTGTAACAAAGCGGCAAGTGATTAAAAATAAAATCTTTGTTAATTTTTATCGCATGGACCCTACTACGTTTGATGATATCCTCCGTTTTTCAGGACCTAGTTTGCAAGGCATACCTATCCACAAAAGAAGGCACATTACACCAGCGAAAAGGTTGTCTATGACACTAAGTATTGTATACTAAAATAACTGTCGTATACTGTATACTATTATAACTGTCGGATTGGTGCATCTGCGACTTCTAAAACTATAAGGGAAATAACGGAATTAATATGGCAGAAATTGCAATTTGTGTTTCCCAAACCATCAACAAACATGTGGGAAAACATTGCCTGCAATTTTTACAAAAATTTGGGTTTTCCTAATTGTTTGGGAGCCATAGATGGGAAATACGTTGTCATACAGGTATTTAAATATCAGACAATAATTTATAACAATGTTTTGAAACAGTTTTATTACAGGCCCTACCGAATCACAATTTTCTCACTTTTAATTACAAACATACACACAATATTGTTTTGATGGCCGTAGCTGATGGCCTGGCACTAACAAATCAGCGGAGTATGTATTTCTGGCTGATGAAGCTTCACGCTTAGAACAAACTTGTTGCGCCTTTATCCCGGACGCAGCAGCGGAAGTATGCCAGCCTAACAGGATACCTATACCAGAAATTTATCCAGGGCCTGACGAGTGATAGAGAATGCATTCGGAATATTGGTAAACCGTTTTAGAATTTATAGGGAACCTATAATTGCAATTAAGCAAATAGTTTTTAATATTGTGAAGTCTACAGTTTGTCTGCACAACTTTCTTCCAAAGAGGGCGTCTTCGGGTTATATGCAAACCGAACTTGTTGACAGAGAAGGCTTAGATGGGGTTGTTTATCCTGGAGAGGAAAGAAGTGAAGGCTTAAGGTTCATAGGTCGTATTGGTTCCAACCGAGCATCTAATGACGCCATAGTAGTGAGGAAAATATATTCAGATTATTTGAGCAATTGATTAACATAATTCCTTTTTATTTCAATTCATTTTATTTTAATTCATTTTAATTGCAAAGTTAATAAAAGTTCATTTAAAAACAGTCTACTATTTTTTAATTTAAATAAATAAAGTTGTCTGCTCTTGTTTGCTGGTTTAAAAAGATGTTCTTCTGGGGTTGTTTTGTTTTGTTAACTTCTTGCACTTGAAGTTATCCACAGTATGTTTGTTGCTATAATTTTCGTATATCTAATACATTCAATTCACACCTTTTGTTGGTGGTGCTGGCGGTCTACGTAGATCTGTCGATTTCTCTATTAGCTTCTTTAGCTTGCTGAAAATAACACTTGTTACTTGCCAAAAATAAAAAAAACCTTTTTCCTTTTTTCTCGGACCACGATGTGACCCTTTCAGTTTAATAGTTCACAGATAATTGAATTACAAGTATTTTCAATATATGTAAAAAAGAGCGAGAATCAACCGCAAGTCATCAAGCGGTTGAAAAATAAAAATACAAAGTCAGCGGCAGTTAACGCTGACCCATAACATTGGCCGCCGCCAACATACCGCCCACCTTGAAATAATAGTTCAACATGATCGATATGTGTAAATTGTAATGATTCATGAAAAAAAAATGTTAAATGGAGAAAATCAAAATTAAAATAAAAATTAATTTATAAAAACATCAAATTGAGCAAGATCAAAATAAAAATTAATTTATAAAAACATTAAATTGAGCAAGGTCAAATTAAATTAACTCATTTAAAGACATTAACTTGAACAAGATCAAATTAAAGAAAAAAAATTAATTCATAAAAACATCAAATTGATCAAGATCAAATTAAATTAAAAAAATTAATTTATAAAAACATTAAATTGAGCAAGATCAAATTAAATTAATTCATGTAAAGACATCAACTTGAGCAAGATCAAATTAAATAAAAAATTAAATTTATAAAAACATCAAATTAATCAAGATCAAATTAAATTAAAAAATTAATTTATAAAAACATTAAATTGAGCAAGATCAAATTAAATTAATTCATGTAAAGACATTAACTTGAGCAAGATCAAATTAAATAAAAAATTAAATTTATAAAAACATCAAATTGATCAAGATCAAATTAAATTAAAAAAATTAATTTATAAAAACATTAAATTGAGCAAGATCAAATTAAATTAATTCATGTAAAGACATTAACTTGAACAAGATCAAATTAAATAAAAAAAATTAAATTTATAAAAACATCAAATTAATCAAGATCAAATTAAATTAAAAAATTAATTTATAAAAACATTAAATTGAGCAAGATCAAATTAAATAAAAATTAAATTAAGGGCTACGAATTTAATCCACGGATTTACTGCATTCTCCAAAATAAGCTAATCCAAAAATCGTGTCTTGCACGCATAGAGTTCCGGGCTTACCCACAGCAGGACCTATCAGGATACGACTGGTTACATCCGCTCCTAGTACCACATGGTACTCTCGACTCCGGTTCCAAAATCTGTTGGCGGAATAGTCTGGTGGGTCATCTCGGAAATCTCTTTCTACGTCAACGATAGGGCTACGATCAAACAATTCGTTCACAATTATCAGTTCCAATCTAATAGATTCAGAGCCATCGCGGGAAAATATTCTTAAAGAGGTACGACCGTGCCTTATGACACACCCTAGTTCGGTGGCTTCCTGGCGTGTTATGGACGACCTACCGGCTGGTGGATCTATCAACGCTCTCGTCCATAGAGGTCTTTTTCCTGATCCAGCAAGAACGCGTATGCGGGCGGTCATTTGGACCCACACATACCCTTCAGGTATTGGGTGCAGCCAGCTATTGTGGTCCTGCTGACACCGACGACATCGGTCTATACTTCGGCAATTATTGCGGGTGTGGGATTGGGCCAAGCAGTTGTAACATAATGCCTTTTTGGCGACGACCCTTAGCTTCTCCTCTACAGGTAGCACGATGAACTGTGAGCATTGCCGGATGGCATGGAACCGGTTGCAAATGGGGCATTTGTATTGGGTGTTAAAAGGGGCCTTTGACATAGTGTTCTGAAAGCAAATAATGATTATTAATGGAAAACGTTAGGAATTTGTGTCAGGCGCCTAGTTTTGACAGCTAGGCAGCACTACTAATTTGTGGATCGACCGCGTGATTAAACCGTTTTGAGTTCTTAAGTCGACCACTCGGACGTTACCATCATTTCCACGATAAACTTTAACGATACGACCCAAGCGCCACTCAGTGGGGCAACCGGGTTCATTCTTCAAGACTACCAGGTCATTTTCCCCCAAGTCTTTCTGTGTGGACTTCCATTTACTGCGTTTGTGTAGTTCCTTCAGATATTCCTCTTTCCACCGGCGACAAAATTCGTGTTGTACAGCTTTTAACCTGCGCCATCGATTAACAATGTTCAAAGGGGGACTCAGTTCTTCGGGTTCAGCTGGAGATAACATAGATGATCCTATTAAAAAATGTCCTGGTGTAAGGGCCGACAAATCTTCTAAATTTTCTGACATAGGACCAAGGGGGCGTGAATTGAGACACGCTTCTATTTTGGCCAACAGTGTCGAAAATTCCTCGAAAGTGAATTTCATCTGGCCGGCTGTTTTCTTAAAGTGCATTTTCAAACTTTTTACTCCGGCCTCCCATAGCCCTCCCATATGAGGCGCTGCTGCCGGTATGAAGCGCCACTCTAAACGTTGGTGTCCATATTTTTCTACTGCTGCGTCACGAAGCTCGTTAATATGTTGAGTAAAACCAGCCTGGAGTTCTCTCGCTGCGCCCACAAAGTTTCTACCATTGTCAGAGAATATACAACGTGGACAACCACGACGGGAAATGAAACGAGCTAAGGCGGCTAAAAAGGCAGGTGTTGATAGGTCGCTAACTGCTTCAAGGTGAATCGCCTTCGTTGCGAAGCAAACAAAAAGACATACGTAACCCTTAGTGATTCGACAATATCGACCTGTAAAACTCTTTATCTCAAATGGTCCTGCAAAATCAACTCCCGTATTGGTGAAAGGGCGACTCAGGGTGGTTCTTTCGTCAGGTAACGCAGCCATAATCTGGGATTGATAGGTCTTGCGATATAAAACGCACACTTTGCAATTATGGATGACAGATTTAATGAGATTTTTTGCCTTTATTATCCAACACTCCTGACGAATGGTGTTTAGCACAAGACGAGGACCTCCATGGTGGACAAGCTTATGAACAAATTCTACATAAAGACGAGCTAACCTACTGCCATACGCAAGTATAATTGGATGCCGTTCATGATATGATAAACAAGAAGAGGATCCAAGACGCCCATTAGCCCGAACAATATCATTTTTATCTAAAAACGGATTAAGGGTTAGTAACGGACTACGAGCTTCAATTTTCTTTTGATTCGCGAGACTGGTATATTCGTTAGCGAAGTAAAGTTGTTGAGATAGAAGAAAAAGCCGATTCCTTACGAAATGTAATTCTCTGGCGGAAATTCTTAACGTGGAATAGTTGTGGTTTTCGTCTCTTTCTGTTTTGGCCAGATTAAAAAATCTAAATATATATGCTATCACATGATACGCTCTGGTCAGGCTGGAAAAACGATCAAGTATATCCTCTCTTTCTGTCGATGTAGCAACAAACATTTGTACATTTTTCGCCTCTTCTGTGGTATCGAATTCTGATGCGCCTTCAGGCCACGACGACTTTTCTGACGTAAGCCAATCAGGACCATGCCACCAGAGCCTATTTTCCTTCAGATCCGAAGGTATCAGCCCCCGGGTTGCTAGATCGGCAGGATTATCATTAGACGAAATGTGAAACCAATTTTTGTTTCCTACTTTTTCTAATATTGTGGCCACTCTATTAGCCACGAAAGTTTTCCAGGTACTTGGTGGTTTTCGTAACCATGCAAGCACTATTGTTGAATCGGACCACAAATATGTAAAATGCATATTAATATTAAAAGTGGGGATCACGCTATTGACCAAATTGGACAAAAGTACCGCTCCACATAATTCTAAGCGAGGTAGCGTTGGCTTTTTTACCGGAGCTACCTTTGTTTTACATATGAGCAAGTTTGTGTAAACTCGGTTTTCCAAGCTGATTCTCACGTATATTGTCGCTGCAAATGCTAATTCAGACGAGTCACAAAATCCATGAAACTGAATATTACAGCTTGGTGAATATTGAACCCACCGTGGAAGTTTAATTGTTTCGATATTTTTGTAGTTTCCAACAAAGGTTTGCCATTTTTGCAGAGCAAGCGGCTTTATAGGCTCGTCCCAATCAATTCTGTCAAGCCACATTTGTTGTAATAAAATTTTCGCCGTTATGACAATAGGGGCCAACCACCCTGCTGGATCATACAACCTAGCAATGACGGACAAAACTTCTCTTTTCGTATATGCTACTTTGAGCAACATTGTCTCTGCTGTAAAGTAAAACACATCTTCTGCCGCATTCCAGTGTATTCCTAATGTCTTTGTAGAGCTTTTATCATTGAGTGACAAAAATTCAGAATTCAATAAATGCTCTTGGGGCAAACTTTGTAAAATCTCTTTTGAGTTAGACGTCCATTTCCTTAACTCAAAACCTCCCTTTTTCAAAATACCAATTAACTGGTCACGTGCAACTAAAGCATCTGGAATAGAATGCGATCCGACTAATGCGTCATCAACATACATGCACTCGTGTAAGATTTTAGCCCCCAGTGGGAAATGTGGCTCTTCATCCTTAGCTAACTGGGAAATGGTTCTCAGGGCTAAATATGGGGCACAACTTACTCCAAAAGTTACAGTATTCAGCTGATAATCCTGAATATCGTCATTTTCTGAGCTGCGAAAAACTATTTTTTGGAAGCGCCTATGTTCGGGCCTAACAAAAATCTGTCGGTACATTTTAGAAATGTCTGCATTAAAAACAAATCGAAAAAATCGCCATTTTAAAATTAAATTGACTATGTCAGCCTGTAAAATGGGGCCAGTGTACAACAAATCGTTTAAACTTTTGCCACTTGAAGACACACTAGAGGCATTAAAAACCACTCTCAATTTCGTCGTCGTACTTTGTGGCTTGAATACGCAATGATGAGGTAAATAATAACTGGGAACCACGGTTGTATTCTCAACCTTTACCATATGCCCCAAAGTTAAATATTCCTTTAGGACCTCGTCGTACTGACACTTTCGATCAGCTTCGCGCATTAAGGACTTTTCATTTTTCAGAAATTGACTAATTGCAATTTGCCTGTTTGTACCAAGTGACGTACTGCTGTGCTTAAAGGGTAGATTAACAATATATCTCCCTTCAAGATTTCTTGTCGTGGTAGAAAGATAGATATCCTCACATTTTTTATCCTCTTCTGATAAAATTTTCTTTCGAGAAACTTCTTCTAACTCCCAGAACTTTGTCAGTTGTTCATCAATTGAAACTTTTGTCATATAAGACATCCTTACTTGTCGTGGGGACACATTATTAGTTGGGCCAGTTACAATCCAACCAAATATCGTTTCCTGAGCAACTAAAGACTCGAAAATACCATGTTGGACTCCATTCCGAAGAATTGATGGGTAAAGATTACCTCCCAATAATAAATCTACCCCACTGCTTTGGTAAAAGTTTGGATCTGCATACCTCAAATTTGGTAATTTAAAATTAACGGGAAATGTCACCGAATGTGTAGGAACTTTACCAGTTACCTGTGGTACTACTAAGGCTTCCACATTAAGACATAAATTATGATGTAAATGAGATACAACAATAAAGGACGCCATTTTTGAAGTCCTACTTATAACCTCCCCACCTAAACCTGTAACCTCGGCTGAAATCGGAGTAGTGGGCAACTTTAGCAGTCTTTGTATTTTCTCGGAAATAAAACTTTCATCAGAACATGGGTCTATTAATGCCCGAACCTTAAATGTCATGCCAGAATGCCTAATATGTACCCACGCTGTTGCCAGCATTACTTTTTTCGTCACCGATATATGATAAGACTGAACTACACCTGACGGACTTGCTATATTAGTGGACTGTAGTTTATGTGTGTGTCGCTTTTCGCCTTGATCTTTTTGATCTTGGCCACCTTTCGTGAAATCTCGATGCAGTAATGTGTGATGCTTTTTCTTGCACTTTGAGCAAGAGTTTGGACTATTGCATTCCTTATATAAATGACCAGTAGTGAGACAATTAAAGCAAAAGCGAAATTTCTTTAAAATTGAAACACGATTTCTATGGTCCATTTTTAAAAATTTCGTACACATATGTATTTTGTGGCTTTCATCGCATAATCTACATTTTATGGAGTCAACCTTTGTATGGTGGGACTTGAACTGTCTAATCTTAACCGATGATTGAGTACCACTATATGAAGAAGTTCGAGAACCACTAAAACTACTATTCGTCGCCATTATTTCCGAAACACTCTCAAGGGCATGAAATCTATCAGTCAAGAAACAATTTAGTTCCTCCCATTTGGGAATCTCTGTCTTGTTCTTCACAGACTGCTCCCATAAACTTAAAGTGCATTCTGAGAGACGCGCCGAACACTGAAAAACAAAGATTGGGTCCCACGAGTCAATGTCTACACTGTACAATTTTAAGACTGATATACAATTATTGATTTCTCTTTGGAGCCTCTTTATCTCCGCAGAAGTTTCTCGCACGCATGGAGTTAAATTAAAAAGTATTCTAAGCTGGCTATTTATTAAAACGCGCTTATTGTCATACTGAGTTTTCAGATTGTTCCATGCAATCTCAAAATTTTCAGTGGTTAGTGCTACATTTTTATTTATGTCGCGAGCTTCACCCTCTGTTTTTCTAAATAAATAGAATAATTTCTCCACCGAGCTAAGCCTTGCATTATTAATATATATTGCAGTGAACATATCCCTGAATGTGGGCCATGACTCGTAATCTCCATGAAAAATAGCTGTATCACATGGAGGCACGGACATAGAACCAGATAGGTTGAGAGCCACTGCTTCGGTATTTTCCTGAGTTTCTTCTGCTGAGGTACTTCTAGCTTTGGCGAGAATGTTAATACAGCGTATATAAGTCTTACGCACTAGCGGGTGCTTCGATTGTACCACCACTAGTTCCTTTTTCTTCTCCACTGTTTCTGCCGAACATTCCTCATACAATTTTTTATACTTATTCCAAGCATTGTCTAATTCACTTTTCTCAAACTCAAAGGCATCTTTAGAGTATGTGGAAAAATCTTCCCCTTTTATTATAGCTTCCAAGCTAATTAACTCCTCTGCGGCACGCATATACTTTTCAAAAATTGACATATTGTTATTCTATTTGAAAAGAGTCACGATATACCGGCAAAAGAAACACACTTTTCCACAAAATGTTATAAAGATGGCAATAAAAAGTGAATTAAACCAATGTATTTTAATTATAAAAAAATTGTAAAAAAAAAAAAAAAAAAACTTAACGGAAAGGCAACAAAAAAATGCAAGTATAACGGGTTCTTTAAAGTAGAGACACGTTTTTTATTTTTTATTTTTTGCACAACTTAACCTCACTTTGTCGAGCCACAAACATGAGACACCAATATGCAACACAATGATATACATGCAGAATACGCACCTTATTTCCAATTTTCCCGATTGAAGGACCAAAATGTTTGCTCTTGTTTGCTGGTTTAAAAAGATGTTCTTCTGGGGTTGTTTTGTTTTGTTAACTTCTTGCACTTGAAGTTATCCACAGTATGTTTGTTGCTATAATTTTCGTATATCTAATACATTCAATTCACACCTTTTGTTGGTGGTGCTGGCGGTCTACGTAGATCTGTCGATTTCTCTATTAGCTTCTTTAGCTTGCTGAAAATAACACTTGTTACTTGCCAAAAATAAAAAAAACCTTTTTCCTTTTTTCTCGGACCACGATGTGACCCTTTCAGTTTAATAGTTCACAGATAATTGAATTACAAGTATTTTCAATATATGTAAAAAAGAGCGAGAATCAACCGCAAGTCATCAAGCGGTTGAAAAATAAAAATACAAAGTCAGCGGCAGTTAACGCTGACCCATAACATTGGCCGCCGCCAACAAAAGTGATGAATTTTGGATTCATTTGCACAAAAGAAAAACAAACATTTTTTAAAATGTTGAAAAAAAGTTAAATATAAAAATATGTTATAAGTAATTTATAATTATTCGGAATCATTATCAATATAAGCAGCAATTTTATTCGTGCTTGATTCCTTTTCAAATAAATATTAAGTGATATTCTCACAAAATATTTATTACAAAACAATTTTCATTAAAAATGAACATTTTATAAAAATATGTTATGTTAATTATTCTACTTGCTCCAATATTAAGGACATACGCTTTAATTTTAATGCACTTTTTTTAATGTCAGACACTTTTGAAAATTCATTTTTCACGGCCAAAAATGATGAACTTTTTCAGCTAAATTATTGAGAGCTTTTATAGTCTACTTGTTGTCTATTTCAGCATCATCTAGCCTAGAACGTTTACTTTTGTGAATGTTGTGTTGCTTAAAAGGGGTCAAACTCGTTAACGTTGATGGAGTGTTGTCCATTGGCGATGCAAAGTATTCAATTGATGTGCCATTATGCAAATGTCATAATTTCATACTATGCAAACACTTTATGATGTAGCAACTCAATTCAACTTTTTCTGAAAAAAAAATTTTGTGGCAACTCAGTTCAATTTTGTCCGAAAAAAAATAAAATTAAACCAAATCAAGCTGAGAATTTTTTGGACAAAATAACTTCTGTCATGCTTCTCTCACTCTCTGGGAAAAATGTCAAACTACGTATAAAAAAATGTCCGAACAAAAAAGTTGTCCATACAAAATGGGTGAATCCAGCTTAATAGATTATCGTAAAAAATGGTGCTTATCCAAATTTACACAAATCGTGATTTTTATTGATTATCTAACCGATTGCAGATAGGTTATCTATCAAATACTTCCTTAATGATGTCGTAACAACTACGTGCGAATGTAGAAGAAAATATGGAAAAAAAACAGGAATTTATGGACTCGCCATTAGTGACAGGAATTGAGGCTGCAGCTAATATTTAGCTGGTATAAGAATTAAAGCTATCACGAGCTGGTTTGATACTACACCATGATAAATCACTTTTTGTATTAAAGTATGGTTCCGAGTGAGATATGCTTTTAATAAAATGCTGATATGTAATATACGGTGACAGCATGCTTCCTGCAACAAATATTTGGCGGCAGACTGATTTGTTAAATGCATCTATCAGTTGGGTTTCAAGGTCGTGCGACACCTTTATACTATGGGACTATTTATAAACTATTTCCGTGTTATTCATGAAATACGGTTAAAAATGCTTAAAAAATTTGACTAAAATGTTCGTCCAGGATGCATTTGACATATGTCAAATATCTTTTTTTAATATTAATACCATATTATATGAACTTTCTTGTTTTTGTGTAATTTTTGCACATTAAAAATTCTCTAGGGCTTAAAAAACAATATTATACATTTGTTTTTATGAGAGCAGAATTAGTACTATTTTTGGACCAAAATTATGCGAACCTGTCCTATTTTAAATTTCTGAAGTAGACGTTGTATTGTTTATTTGTTATAACTCATATAATTTTTTTAAGCTAACTTAAAAACGGGAAAATCCCACATTTATAAAATTCCGTTATTTGTGAACTCGCACCACTCGAAAACAAAAGTAGAGCTCAAATAGTTCCGCGGAATTAGATTCCAGTCAGTTGGGCCGTTTATGAATTATTCAATTCAATTCCTTTCTGCTCAACTATGCGCTGTGCATGATAATTTCATTAAAAAAGTAATTAATAGATTAAACTCCTTCGAATTTAGACATTTATGGTCAATACAGAAGAGATGGTGAATGAACATTATATTGTCCTGCTGTCGGCAAGTAAAATGCTTTATATTATTATAAATTATTGCCGGCAAAATAATCAATCATTTAAGCAGCAATTGCTCAATTTTATATAATTAGAAATGTAAAAACCACACATTTAAAAACTGTATTGTAATGGCGGTTTTTTTCAGCTTGAAATTGGTAAATTTTTAGCAGTTTCCGCGGTTAATTAATTTAACGCCAAAGGCTATTTCGTTTACATTGTCCACACAATACAATTTTATTTTATAATTGACACATCAATTTTAATTAGATGTCAATAATAATAAGATTGACACTACACTCACCTTAATTGTACAAATTTTTTATTACACAAACAGTATTGTTTTTGGAATTCATAAAAATATGTCAATATAAATACCACTCAAAATAAAAAGAACCACAAAAAAGCATTTTATTAAGTATTTATAATTTTATTCGTTATGAATATTATTGTGTAAACATTATTGCTCATTTTTTTATATTTTCTGCAAGCTAAGTTTTTTAGCTATCTTGTTGTACTATTGTCTTTTTGTGTTCCTTTCTTTTCGACATTATTGTTATTTGATAAAGTGTGTCTTGAATTTATTACCTAAAAACATATTGGCATTATAGCCTGTCGAACTTCCTCTTAAACACCTTTTGGTGTTTTGTTTTGTAGTACTGAAAAATGTAGTCAATTTTGTTCATATACAATGTAGAACATGATGACTGTAAAATCTTTCTTATTGAACAATACCTTTGGTTGTACTTGTTAAGTGCTATGGTTGTATGAGGGTGGTTTCAAAGTCAGATGACATACTTTCTTTTTGTATATTTATTATTGGTTTTTAGACTTTTCAGGTAATTTTAAAATCTAAATAATTAAAAACCAAAAACAAAAAAAAAATTCCAAATAATTCTAATAATTATCATGTTTTTAATTAAGAAAAAACTGTTCAATTTAAGTTTATCTATCAAGTAAATTACTTAACACCAGAAGTTTGGCCATCCCATTTATATTATCAACTTTTCTATTTTTGAATAACATACATTTGACAATCAAGTTTTTCAAGGCAACAGATTATACCTAAAGAAAGTTAAGGCCCACCAATATGTTGAGAATTTGTATATTCAAAACCACTTAAGTATATCTATTATCAATGGATACGTGTTTAACAAAGGGCGAGCGCCTGTATTTGTCTTAAGTTTTTCAATGCTTTTGTTTTATTGTTGGTTTTCGCTATATTCCATTGTAAAGCGAAATTTTAGGAATAAATTCCAGATCACTAAGTATTCGGCATTTCAATAAACTATTGAAATTTAACGATATTATTAAATATTCCCCAAAATTTTACTGAAAAATTACATTTTGTTTTAAAAATTATTTTTATAGTAAAAAATTTCAAGCTTCATCAAATATCTAAAATTCGTACAAACGCTCTAGGTTATCAAAAAATCGCATTTCACCAAAGATTTAATTTTAATACAGTTATTTTTTTAATATCTCACAAAAACTTTGTGAAAAAATTGTAACTGTACTTGAAAAATTTTAAATCTATTGAAAACCGAAAATACACAAAACACCGAAATTTTCGAAATAAATTTTAGTTTATTAATTTATCGGAATTTCAATAAACTATCGAAATACCGTAAAAGTAAATTATCACAAAAAATTACATTTTGTTTTAAAAAATTACTTTTAAAGTAAAAGATTTCAAAAATCTGAAATTTGTAAAAATGATTTTAAAATTATACAAAAAAATCGAAATTATTTTTTACAAAAAATTATAAAAAATAAGTTTATAATTTTTGTAATAAATTGTAACTCTAATCGACAAATTTCAAAACAAGCTTATAATCAAAATTTTACCAAGCACCCATATTTCACAAAAAGGTTAAAGAGGCTGCAAATGAAGCTGAAATTAGGATATTAGAAGCCATCAATGGCGAAAATTGTGTAAACCACTTTCCTATTCTTCGATATGCAAGTGTAATAAAGTAATAATTGCGATCCTGGCAGTTTAATGTTAATTTATTTATTTATTTTGTTATATTTTCTTTTTTCGAAATATATAAAAAATATAAGTGGAGTGAATTTAATTTATTTATACCAATAATTATTTCAGCAAAATGTTGAAATAGGACGTAACGAAACTAGGCGGGAGTTAGTAGATCTAAAAACCTATATTTCAAGAAAACAATAACGCAATTCTTTTAGTCGAGGGTATATATGATTCAGTATAGTCAAATACAGTGATCTTATTTGCATTTACTTTGAAACCATTTAAATTTATTAGTGTATTTATTGGAATTTAATTACATTATACAATAAAAGTAATTAAATAAGAAAATGGAGTAAGAGATGCGTCAGCATTCAAATCCGAATTTTGTCTACTAATTTATTTAGATTATTTTCAACTAGGAATGGATGTTGAGTATATTTTTTAATAAATCACACGGGAAGTTAGATCCAACGATTTTAACTCTGAAGTAACTGTAAATGGAGCATTCATTTAAAATATGGTGAATATAAAATGTTGAGTTACAGGTAACATACTGCCAAGCAGCTTTATTTTTAAAAAGATAGAGTGTGAGTTTGCTGTGGCCTAGCTTGGGTTGGTTTTGATTTTTGAGCAGGATTTGGGTAAACTGGTTTGATTCCAAGATTCATTTTTTTGTAGTTACGTTAATATGTCTCATCTTGATTTTCAATCAATTCTTCGAATTGGGAGTGTAGAAGCTTATTGTAGGTTTATTTCTACCGAAAACGAAAGTAAAACAATTGCAATTAATGTAAAACTATATACCAAATATATTCATTGAACTAATAATTTGAAGAAAATGCGATATAATGACTGGTCGAAAAAAATGTTTAAAGAAAATAATTTAAGAGAATTAGAAGATTATATCACAATGTCCTACATGTCGTTACTAAATAGGTTATAAATGCGAATTAAATTTAATAAAATTTAATAGCAAGATGGTCAAATTAGCTTCTTTATTTAGGTTTGTTTTTACTTTAATTGTGCATCGTTTTTAATCCTTGTTAGATAAATGTTTGAGTTAAAAAGAAAAATGCAACACCGTCTTTCAGTCAAATCATTTTTTTGCATTAGTTTGTTTAATATTTGTGTTTAAATTTATTACATTTATAGTAGGGCAGAACATTTTTATCTAGGTTTAAATAAAAACACGCCAAAACTAACAGCAAAAATATCGCGATAAGTAACAAAGCCTTCAAATTTGATTACCGATTTACGAATTAGTTGAATAAAAAACAAATTTCCTGTTCTCTTGTACACGTCTCATCAAATAAATATCATTTTGAGTTACTAATTTATATTTAATAAATGCCTTTATTCAGTTTGATAAATGATAATTATAATAAATTTGGCAGGTTTTTTAGTAAAATAAAAACCTTTAATAAAATGAAATCAAATAATTATGTTGTCGACTGTGGTGTATGCGCAGGTGTGTAAGTTAAAATCACCAAAATATATCAAAGTATTTTCGTACCATATATGTATACCATATAATTATATATTTTAATGGGATAAACTTGTAATAGTGGATGTTACAGCCCGTCCTGTATTGTTTGCGATAATTGCACTGTTGACAAAATAAATGGTCAAAGTTTCTTAGATGCATCAGTGTGGCCGCAATTAGTGTGACCGCAATTTATATGTTTTGTTATTTATTACTCATAATTGTTATTATTTTATTTTGTTTTTGACTCCTTTTTATAATGGTGATTGAGAAGTAAAAAAAAAACATAACGCAGATGAGCAAAAACAATAAATACTAAGAAAATATGTTTGCAAAGAATGCGAAGATATGTGAAAATTTCGGTGTTATTTTTTAATTTGGTTTTTTCTAGATTAAATATTAATGTTAAAGAAAACTAATGCAGAGCAACATTGTTCATTAGATATGGCCCTAGAATATTTGTGAATAAAGTTTTTCTCTAAAATAAATATTACTGAAGTTATAAACAATTAAAGCGAGACATAGTGAGAAAAATAACATTTTTAACAAACTTTAAATATATATAATTTTTATATATAATTTTTTTCTGATTTGGAACCAATCTAAGGGGTTTGCAAAGTGAAAATACGAAAAAAATAACAGTCACACTAGTGTGGTATCCTATCAAGATCTGGTCATGCATTTAGTATTAATAACATATTAACTGTAGAACATACTATATCCTGTTAAGGTGTACAAGTATTTTTAAAAGAGTTTAATTCAGTGAATTTAAATTTTTATTGTTTCTCTATGATTTTTTCTTATAATGACTTTAAAATAGATAATGTTCTTAAACTGCAGTGCTCTTAGATAATGGGATTTAATAAAAACCTAAAGTACTCTCTTAATTAAATTTTTTTAACTAGAGCAATTCATATAGTTATACTTGACATTTTTTTGAGCTGTTAAAACATTTACTTAAAATAAATGTATAATTAGTGTAAATATTCATATAGATAAATATTAATCATACGCCCCGCATAACAGATTTTATTAAAAATTTACTTTTTCAATAGCTATCGCAACTAATAGATAACAATATTATATTTCCCTAAAACAATGCAATTTTTATTTGTTGGTGTTACTTTGTTAAGTTAAATTATCATGTTTCCTTCCAATAAACTTCACAGAAACCCTCGCATATAAATGTAACAACAGCTTTTAAATAGCAATAAGATGCTTTTAAAAATTGTAGGCAATATGCACTTGTGTATGTACGTACGCTGATTTTAAAACAATGAAAATTGACTTAAAAGCATTGCAGCTATTATGTGTATAGACTCCTGTCTATTGTCTGCTCCTTATACTTTTTTAGTGTATAAAAACGTCTAAGATGCACTCAACTGTTGTAAAGATTAAAGAAATAAAAATTTTCGGAGATCTAATAAAGTAACAATAAGGAAACCAATTTAATTCAAAAATAATAAAACCCAAAAAAGTTTATTATTAAACATATCACAATATTCTAATTTCTTTATAAAATTAACAAATTTTAGCTTACAAATTTAATGTGAGTTTATAAGAAATACGCATCTTGCCGCAAGTTTATAAGCTTAACCAGGATTTTCCTGGTTAAGATTTTATGATTACATAAAATTTTTTATATTTTCTTTTCTTTAAATTAAACTAAATAAAATTTATTAGAAAATCTGTAAAAAGCAATTATTTTGCTAATAATAACTAATAGTACTTAAAATCGAGTATTGTAAAAACTATAATTTTCTAGTGATATTTACGTTAAGCGGTTCTATTAGTTATGTGAAACTTAATAACAAATATAATGGAATTCAATAATATTTTAATAGGTATACATGCTGTTTATAATTTTTCAAGTATTTATCCCTACGACAACGTATACAATTCATTTCAATTCGCTTGTGTTATGGCTTACACTTAATTTTGCGCAAGTCGAATGTAGTAGACTCTGATAACTTACACACGAAATTTGTAAAGATATTGTTATGACTGTTATGATGACTAGCACTTTGCCGCCGAAATGGATGTATCCAAAATTGTGCCAATTCCTTAAAAATGACTCTGAATTCAGGACAATTGCAATCTTTTGCTTATGTCTAAGGCTTTTGAAAAAGTTCTTCACAATCAGATGTTATGTTACAATGAAAATAACGCTTTGTTCTTTGACAGGCAGTCAGGGTATCGTTGAAATCACAAGAGTGTTTCGGCTGTATTGTATGTAACTGTGAACATATGGTGTAAATATAAATTTCTAGGTACTTCAAGATGATCCTACTGTTTTTTTTACTTCCACACGACTGCTATTTTAGTATGTACCGCTGTAGTCGTTCACAGTTTGTGTTAACAAGTAATCGCCAATCTTTGGTATTACATTTGTATGGGGGAGTGCCTCAAGGATCAATCCTTGGACATAAATTGATTAAGTGATATTTTTGTTACACTAGTATTCCTCTTTTCCCTATTAGGAAATTAGCTATTTGCATTTCATTAAATTTGCTATTTGGTTAATAATTTTTTCTCCATCACAAATTGTATGTCTAATGATTACTATTGCTATGTAATATATACGATAATCTAGACAAATTGTTACCACATGAAATTTTCTTGTTTCGAATTCACAAAACGCTAAAACGAATTTTTAAAATCGACTGAAAAGTTAAACCCAGCCAGTGTTATTCTGTTATTTATTTTTCTTCCATATAAGAAACGTGTTTAGAAATATTTATTTTAACACATTCTAAGTTACACATCCCGTATGTATGTCGACTCATGTGTATACATGATAAACAAAATTGTGTATAAATAGGCCACTTGTCATTTTTCTGTTTTATTTACTTTTTATTCTGCCTTTTCCATACACTTACGTATGTATGTATTGTTGTATAAAAAGCGAGATTTGTATAGGTTAATATATTTGTATATTTTAAATAATGTTTCTGCCTTTTCTCTTCGTCTTCATGTGTGTTTTGTAGTTTTTGTTTGTTTTATTTTGCTAACGTAAGCAAAAAAGTGTAAAGTAAATTTACACTGCACTAAAGCAATTTAAAATTGAAAAAATTGGGGTTAAGGATAAAAAAGAAATATGAAGAATACTGTCAGGTGAAATTTTTTTTAATTTTTGTATTTCGTATTATACTTTAAAAGTGTTTTAAAATCTAATTTATCTTGTTTGTGACTTTTGAGATGAATGAATTTTCGATAAACTAAAAAACGATATTCTATACTGTAAAATTGTTCTCACCCAACCTATACTGAAGAGTTATGCTATTTAAATTAAATACTCCTTTTCTTCTTCACTTTAATAGTTCAAGGCATCCAAACAGTATGTACAGGAAAGAAATCTAGCGGGATAAAGAGACCAAATTCTCTTTTCATTATATTAAACTAAAAACCAATAAAAAATTGCAAGCTTTTGAGAAATTGCTCATTATAAATAAAACGATATTTGGTATGCCCGATAGAATTT
Organism: Trichopoda pennipes; assembly: GCA_030448955.1. Classification (NCBI taxonomy): domain Eukaryota; kingdom Metazoa; phylum Arthropoda; class Insecta; order Diptera; family Tachinidae; genus Trichopoda; species Trichopoda pennipes. The sequence goes on from JASKUP010000060.1 coordinate 5,254,751, forward strand.
ACGGAACAGTAAGCTGTTGAATGAGTTGACATCCTATTCAAGCTGCTCACTTTGAGCAATGTTACCAAATTATTTAGAACTATGGATATTTGTCTCCAGATCTATATTTAAGTTTATGGTAAAATTACATTCTACGCTGAGGCTAAATTTGGTTTAAATAAGTTCATTAGCATAGAAAAATGCACATTTGGAGTAAAAGCAATTCACGGCAGACCTTGCTAGTACTTAATGTTTAGAAAAGTGCAGCGATATAGTTTGCAGTCTAGTGACATTACACGAAGCCCGCTTGCGCCACTATACACTTATATAATAATTTTTATTGAAACTATAAATGACCTTTCTGCCGGGATAATGTAGATCTACCAGAGTAGCGCTACCAGAGTACAAATCATACGGCGACCGTAACCATCGTCTTAGTGGTAACAAAATTTGGCCATAAGTTTAATGCGAGAATAGTATGCAAAATTTTGCCAGCAAGGTCGTCTTGATTTTTTTCGCTGGATAGCAATAGTCCTCTTGATATATATCACAGATCATGTTTTTCATGATAAGCAGATCATAATGCTGGGAAAAACAAGATGATCATTATAATATTATAAGCTTTGACTGGAAAGCCCACAGTCGCCCGAACTGTTTCTTTTAAATCTTAATGCTATTCTGGCTTTTTCGAAAAAAGTTTTTTTAATAAAATTTACAGATCCATCGAATTAAAAAATCCTTCAGTGTTTTGTTTGTCTACAACAATATGCATATTCACTTTATGACTTCTAGATCACACGTTATAGAAAAAAAGTTCTTATTTTAAGAGTTTATTGAACTTTATGAGTTTCTGTCATTTTTCTAATAATTTATAAAACCCAACCGCGCGAGATGGTGAGGGCATCTGAATGTCGTCAGTATTTAATATTATTAGTTTATTGGAGGGTAGGCTATTTTTAAATCGACTATTTTTAGTTGATGCGAAAATCTTATAATCATTGTAGGAAGAGTGAACTGTGTTTTCGTTCGAATTCTGTTCGACCAACTGAAACGTATTAATATGACAGCGAATTTGTAAAATAGAAGAAGAAATTTGAAAGTACCTGAACAAATACGTAATTCGTTATTTTAAATAAAAACAAAAAAGCTTATAGTTTTACACATTCCGACATTACAAAATATTTCACTTTCTTTTGGCTTTAGTACCGGCGTCTTTTAGTTATCAATTCATTAAGGAAGGATAATTATTCAATGTTTTTATGTGGAGAATCCGGAAAAATTGAGATACTGCCAGAATTAGAACAGCATTTGCTGGATAGTTTTATCTGTTATTATCATTATTAATAAGTTTTAAAAATTTATTATTTAGGCAATTGGTAAAATGTTAAGATATGGCAAGGTAGCACACATTCACTTTCCTTTCATAAAAATTGGTATGATATCGAAACAGATTTTACTATGGTGTATTTAAACATGTATTAAAAAAAATATAATATTGTATTCAGTGCTAAGTCGAGAGTTGTTACAAAGCTAGAGCAAAGATATGTGACAACTCATATAGGACTTATAATAATATTCATTGAGCAATGAGTTATTATTGACTTTACAATTTATTCAAATTAGTTTGTATCTAAAGGGAATATAGCCCAAGGTAGATAGTTGGGAATAATGCTGATGACCGATGAAGCAATTTAGAAAATCATAATAGTTAGTTTTTTTATTTTTAACACAAAAATATGTTAATAAGTTTTCAATCTTTGATGGTGCTTATAACATGCTTTCCACAGTTGTGGAATATAAAAGAAATGTCCACTTTAACATTATCAAATATTGTTGTTATCACTATTGTAGGCGTCTCTTTGGCGGTGTTTTTTTTTTTTGTTCTGTATTAGTTGTTTTGTGTTTTGTTGTTTCATTTCGTAGAATGTTGTTGTTGCCTTGTAAGCATAAAATATTATATAAACTACACAATTTGTAAAAAACACAATAAGTTATTTCCTTTAATTTTTTATTTTAAAACAAATTATTAATTAATAATAATTATTTTCTTTTAAAACAAATAATCTTCGTAAAAATATCCTCCTTAACTTATCCGAATGAATACTAAAATAGTTATACTGAAAATTAGAAAAGAAAAAAATTGTATACTTTTAGCATATATTGAAAACAAACGATCAAACTGTTTCAGTAGCCTTCTATGGCTCTTTTATTTAATTGCCTTAATATAATAATTTGACCAAGCTATTAACTGTAGAGTACAAATAAATTACTTTAAATGCAATAAAATCGGTTTTTTTTCTACAAAGTTCAACTTTTTATTCATTTATTTCTACTAGCATGACTTCGAATACAAATGTAAAGTGAAGCTAAAGGCAAAGCAGAGACAGCTTTTTGCTAAATTCTAATAAAATTAAAACCAAATTTTTGCTAACATTTTATAATAAAAATGCAAAAAGCTATTTTTACATATCTGTTATGTCTCACTAAGTTTTGTTTTTGTACTTTTTCACCCTTCAAAAATCACGTCTAAGTTTTAGCAACAAGTTCCTGCTATTTTTCTTGAGTAATTTTTATTTTCTTTAAATTTCTTCTATGTGTGTGAATAAATAGATATTTTTACACTTTCCAAGTGTGAGTTTAATGCCTGAAGGTATTGTTATTATAGGTATTGTTTAGGTAGGTATTATGTTGACTTTATTTTACAGAGTTTTTTCTTGTTTTTGTTTACATTTTCTATGAATATTTGAATGAATTCCCAGTCTGTAATATTCTGTACTGGATATTTTCCTTTTTTTTCGACTGCTTTTACCAAAATTATCTAATAACACCTAATTTGTGGAATGTTGAGTTTCGATTTGCCTCTTAGCTTTTCTTTTCCAAATTTAACAACACTAAAAATGGGTTTCGATTTGCCTTAGGGTATTTTCCTTTCGTTTTCCTTATTTTTTCAAGTTTTTTTTTTGTTAACGAAGACAGTTATCTAAGCAAAGGAAAGCTTAATTTAAAGGGAATGTTTTATTTTGATTTATCAGCCTCATAATAATTGCCTTCTAGATTTCTTTTGGCTTTCCAATTCCGTTTTATTTATTTTATTATCTGTGTTCGAAACATGTCGTTTTAAATCAAGATAAGTAGTAACTTTAACCAATTTTGATTTTTTAATGGCATTGTCGACATAACCTTTGAATTTTTACTCTTGCATAAAGGACTCTGGTTCCAAAGAGCAGAAACGTTAGCCTTTCATTATGAAGCCGGTATTTAATACCGTATTTAAGATACTATATACCCGATAATATATAGCCTGTAGAAAAACAAGATCTACTCTTAGGTCGATAATCCATGTCGAGTCACAGATTTCGTAATATCATTAAAATGAGTTTGCTGAATAAAACTATATATTTAGCTCGATGCACCATTGAACAATAAACTTGCAAACATGTGGCTTAATCCATATTTTTCTTAATAATTTTTTTAACTTATTTAGGTGGACTGCTAGAATTTTTCATTAATATTTCTTTTCATCTTTAGTATTTACTACAGGCAGACTTTCTAGTGAATCTGGTGAATTTTAAACCTCCATTTTTTGCTCCAAAAAGTCCCCTTAATAAAATACTTGTTTTTTTAATTATACCCATTTAATTATTAACTCAAGGCTACTTAACTTTGATACAAAAAGCATTCAAAATAACCTATTTTGTGGTTTACAAACTGCGTAGTTTTCTAAGAAATCTTATACACACAAGACAACAAGAATGTGCTTTTAAGAAATTCCAGGAAACAAGCTAAACCACAGAAAACAAAAACAGCTAACACGGAATAAAAGCAAAACACACAGCCAAGCAGGCGCCTACACGGAATGATAATAACAATAACAATGGTAGGTGATGTTAAAAGAGAATATTCTTGTATGTGCAAGAATCGTTTAAAACAAATATATAAGCATCACTTGCTGCGCAAATTAATTATTCCAAGATGAAGTATCAGCGAGTAAAGACAACAAAGTTATCATCGTGTTTATTTTGGGTACACTGACAGTAAATAAATCTTAAATGCAATTTAAAACTCTAAACTTCTCTGTTATTATTTTGCAATAAAAGTACTCAATATAACTTGACGAGGATGGGTCAAGTTGCTAATTTTATAACTTCTAGCCTCTTAATTAAAACGGCAGCCCTGCTTCTGTCTGTATTTAAATAAGCTACGTCATTTGACAGCCGTTGATAGTAGACTACCTCCGTTTTGATAAGAAAATGGAAAAGTTAATTTCGTGTTGTTAGATCTATAGAGTATTGTAATAGAATAAAACACGTCCTGGTAGTTGCAGCAAAAGCATTAATAAAAATAAACTGCTGTTCTAGATTTATAATAAAATCTTCAAATAAGAGAGAAGAGTGTACAGTACTGTTAATTTTGTAAAAAAAAAATTGTAGTTTTAAGACCCTTTTAGGCATTGGCATTGAGCTTTTGCGACCTCTTAACACATTTCTATATTATCAATTTGTACCCCATTCCTTTGCGAATATAATTTAAATTAGTTTTGTAATAACTGATGCATAAACAAATTAACAAGTAAACAAAATGAGTTATACATTTGAGAATTGACGAAAATAAATTACAATTTTATCCTTCAATAATAAGTGTGCATTTAATTCATTTTCAATATATTTTTTATGTATTTTTTTATTGGAATCTAATTCATGTTCATTTGTAATACAAGAAAAATGTTTTACTTTTTCCTTATTATTTTACTCTTTTGTTCATTTCTATGCTCTTGTCAAAGTCAATTTAAATTCAGTCATTTACCTGAATAGAATACAGAAAACAGATAGTTTAAGTCAAAGTCAATTTAGCAAGTTATGATAAAAAGTTTTCCAAAGAAACCAAAACAAAATACAAAAATATATAAGAAAAGTTGTATTTACAAGTACAAATACAAAAGGCTATAAGTATAAAACTGTATTATCCTTTTTGTTTTTTTTTTTTAATGAGAATTTAAAAATGTTTCAAATTTTGTGGACATGGAACTCAAATAATGTTTTACTCTTTACTTAGATTTATATACAAAAATTCTTTATTCTTTCAAAGACATAGATTGTCATGATTATTTACAAACGATAAAATCTGAATTTTTTTAATTGGCATGAAATTTACTTTATTCAAAAATAATAGTAATAATCGCATTGTAACTTAAATATGACTGCTGAAGGTCTAATTTTTTATGACTTTTTCCAAAATGGGCACAAAAATTGTTTATCGGCAAAAGTTGTAAGTGGTCAATCGTTTCGAGTTTATTACCGAAAACTAGCGACTTTACGCTGGCACGAGCTGTTTTAAATGTTCTACCGTCTTGTTAAAAAAGCAGCTCCTGCAGATTATGGCTGTTCAATCGATGAATAAAAAAATCAGCAGTCCCTATTGACAGTAGCTTTCTGACCCAACTGATTTTTAAAAAAGGACGGACGGGTGAGATAATTAGCCAATAAAGCACAGCAAAAAGTCAAGTTTTTCTGAATGTAAGGGTGTGTCTTAACATACATTCGAGGTTTATCAACACTTCAAACAGGGCAGTTTAGTTTATTGACGCATCCATTTAAACAAAAGTAGGCTTTATCGCTAGCAGAAATTCGATCAACGACAATCTTATTTTGGGCAATACCTAATCAAACTAAATACAAATCACATGACATGGCCGCACATGAAATACTATTATTCAAATTGTTAGTAGTATCGATGCAAATACAATAAAACTCAATAAAAGTTTTAGTAGTGCTTCCATGATCAAATCAAATTCCAATTTTTTAACTTTTTCTCAAACCTAATTAATTTTAGTAATGGTGTTGTTGGTGTTCACTTTCGGTTTTCATCTAATTTTCTTGATGTGATGTAAGGTTAATGTGGTAGAATGTTAACGCTAAAATTTGTGAAAGGGCGTTTTCTTTTGAATCTAAAGGGTCCGGCATCTTACATTTTTTTTCAACGTGTCGTGAATGGTTACACTAAGCTCATGTTTGAATTGACAGATAATTAGTTTAAAACTTCCGCTGAACGCTTGAACAACGCTGGGAAATATTGCGACATTACTTTGAAAATCATGGTAATGTGTACGAAAATTGCGTACGGAGTTTGGAAGAAGAAAAGCACCGTCAGCTGCGTATGTTCATTATCTGGTCAAAAGGTGAAAAAAACTAGCATCCTTATCGATCAACCAAAGCGCGAAAAGCCAAAAACAGCGCGTATACCCGAGAATATTACTGCCATGGCATAAAGTGTGCGTGAAGGTCTAACAACATCAATTCACCGTCGTTCTCAACAAATCAACATTTCAGAGACATCATTGAGACGTCATTGAAAGTCCAATTGGTTCAGGAGTTGAAGCCAATGTGTTTTCGCTTCGCTAAGTGGGCCTGCGATCGACTTACAGAAGATGCCGATTTTGCAAAAAAAAATCATCTTTTCAGATGAAGCACATTTTGATCTTGGCGGGTACGTAAACAAGCAAAATTGTCGCATTTGGGGCACAGAAAACCCGCACGCATACATTGAAATGCCGATTCACTCAAAATGAGTCACGGTTTGGCGCGGATTTTGGTTCAGAGGCATAATTGGGCCATTTTTCTTCGAAAATGAGCAAAGAGTGGCCGTTACAGTCAATGGCGATCGTTATCGGGCCAAGTTGAACGAATTTTTGTTCTCAAAAATTTAAGAGGAGGATATTGACAACTTTTTTTTTCAACAGGACGGCGCTACGTACCACACAGACGAAGCTATCCTCGATGTTTTGCACCCCTTTTTTGAATATGCATTAACAGCCGCAGAGCTGATGTCGTTTGGCCGCCTCGGAGCTGCGATTTGACACCGTTGGACTATTATTTGTGGGGTGCCGTCAAAGATAAGTGTTACGCCGACAAGCCAGAAACAATTCACGCTTTAAAGGACAATGTTCGTGAAGCGATTGGTGAAATACAGCTGCGCACAATCGATCATGTGCTTAAAAATTGGACCGATTGTGTAGGCCAGCCGAGGCAGCCATTTGAATGAAATTATTTTCCATTATTAACCGAAAGGATTGTACTTTCAAATAAAAAAAGAAATTTGAGAAAATATTCAGTAGTTTTGTTTATAGCAATAAAAAAAAGTATTTGGCGAACCCTTTATCTCACGTCACATATCTTTTTATAACGTCACATATCTTTTTATTACGTCACATATATTTTTTTTACACGTTACCGTCGATATGGAAACATGCGAAAATTTTGTATCTGCCCAAAGCAGTCAAAAGTTTTTGAAATAATTTTGTATCAGCAAATGTTGTCATACATCAACGGCATTAAATTACTTTCTTGTATGCAATTTGGTTTTCGTCACAAATATAGCTGCATTACTCCTCTTTCAGAAGTAACTGAAAATATTCAACAGGAATTGGGAAGAGGGAGCATATGTTTCTCAGTGCTTCTAGATCACGCATGGTGCATCAATATATATTACTTAAGAAATTAAAATTACTTTTCAAATTTTCAGACACATCGATCAAGCATATTAACTAATATATATTGAATCGTACACAGTCCGTTTTTGTGAAAAGAGTATGGTGGGCAAATTGTCACTTAACAGTACTGTTTTCAATATATGTGAATGATTTTCCAAAAGCGCTTTTAAAATGCAATATCCACGTATACACAGACGATGTTCAACCTGCTGAAAACGCTGCCACTAGTCTATTGCATGTAAATAGTGAACTAAGAAAATTTATCACTGGGATTGCGAAAATGGACTTTGCTAGACCCTTATAAATTTAAGTGTAGTTTTTCAGGCAAAAAATCTCGGTATATTTTTTAACAATTAGCTGACATGTTTAGAACACACGTAAACACTTTAGTTGGTCAGGTTTATGTGAAGTGACGGACAACGCAATGGAGTGAATAGTCCAATTTTAATGAATAGATGTGAATTATTCGATAACTGTTACGCCGTTAGTAAAAGAAAATTCAATGTTCTATATATTAATATTATTAGATATGTTTATGACTGGCGTAGATATGACCACGTTTCATCTGATTCCAACAAAGATCCGTACTCTAGTTTTTTTACACAAAATAATATATAAACAAAACCCCAAACATACCATCTAGAACACGGCATGATAATGATAGTATCACACCTGACGGTTTACACCGAAAGGAATGACAACAGTATCTATAAATATTTGTTTGAAAAAATTCTTTTTTCTTAATCGAAAAATTATTATACCTCGATATCAATATTTAGGTTTTATGGGGCAAACACACAAACAGAAATCTTAATGTTTCAAAAATTTTAGCATTCTGAAAAACAGCCTGGGTTTTTTGATCGGGAATTTCGTAATCGCGAAAATTTATAACTCCTACTGAATACATAGTCTTACTTGCTCTATCGAGTTTAAATTAAATCGAGGTATATATCAAATACGGTTCAACATACTCACTTATTTATCTTCATTATCTTCCTGGCTATGGCTTAAAAAATATATTTATATACTACATTAGTACAGATTCAATTATTGTTTTTTTCTCCTGGTGATGCTGCGTTTTTAATGTTTTTGTTACAATTATCAGTAACAAAATAACCGAGTATTGTTTTACTTTTATTGTTAATGCTTAAAATATTCTGTGTGAATAATGTAAGTAAAGAAAAAATGTGTATGTTGTTTTATGAAATCAACACAAATTATTTACGTGAAGGTTTTTTACTTCAATTAAAAATGTTTACTGTTAAAATTCAAATTTAAATTTTTATTTATTCATTTAGTATAGCGACGTATTATTTATTTATCAAGCATTGATTCCTATTTATCAATTCTAAACATGTACGAAATTTCGATAATATTCAATCAGTTAGAATATATTTCTCTTGCGTTTTTATACTGCTTAAATTTCATAATTTTGATTTTAACCAATGGACTATGAAATATTTTTTTATACTTATCGAAATGATTTTGTTGTCCGCCCTAATGCATTACAAACATGTAAAGAAAGATTTTTATAATTTTTAGGCAACTGAATATCAATTCGCCTACAATATGCACCGCGGTTTTTTAAATTCACAGCTAAAAGCTCTATAAATAACCATATTGCAAACCAAATTATTATGCAAAAGAAATTATTGGTGAAAAATATTTTTTATTCTTTTTGTTATAAATAGACATGCTGTTGAGTAAGTGCAATCTGTTTTCTACATTTTTCGTATTTCATTTTCAGTCCCATGAGGTTTATTTTATATGATTCATCGAGCTTTACATTTCATCAAATTGCATTGAGGTTAACAATAATGAACAGTTTTTTTCTAAATGTTAAGTTCAAACTATTGTATTCTATTAATCGACTGAGATTTATACAGTTGACTAATTAATAGTAAAATTAATAATTAATGACAATTAAGTAATAATTTATATGATTTGAAAAAGAACTGCAAATATTATTTAAAAAAAGGTTGTTTGTTAAGCATGATAAATTTATAAATAGTAAAAAATAGCACAAAAATTTAATTTTAATCAACGATCTTTATAGAAACATTAGTTCAATTGCTGCCGTAATTCAAACCAACAATTTGTGACGAGACCATATACCGCCTGATTCAGTACATTCCTATTTTCAAACAAACGATCACAATCGACGCAATTGCGGACTTAACCACAGTTTTCTACATGTAATGGAGCCGTTTCGCAAATTACCTTAAGAAATAAAGAAACATTTTCAAAAAAAAAAAAAATATATATATATATATATATATATATATATATATATATATATATATATATATATATATATATATATACAGTGGGACAGAAAAGAAATATTACGAATCATCAGAAGTTTAACATAATATTTAATAATTAATGTTATAAGCGAGAAGATAATGTATTTAGTATCAGATTTTTCAACAAGAAATTTGTTTTTCTATTGTGGCAACGCCAACAACATGATAGTTTTGGCATTTAGTTTTTTTGGCGTATTTGTAGTAGATGCATTGGCAATTGTTACCATTATCGCACGAAAATCGCTTTAAAATAATTAAAATTCACTATTAAAATGGTGGTTCTGTTAAAGTAACATTTCGTAAAATTCATGATATTTTTGAACAATATAATTGTCCTTCTGAGATAGCTACTACGAATTCGGTTGTTCAATTTGAGTCGACAGTGGCTCAATTCATTTAGGAACAGCCAGCTGGTTTTTCTGAAAAAACAACAACATTTTTGTAAACAAGCCTACAAGCAAAAATGCCACATTTGGTGTTCTGAAAATCTTAGAGCTATTCTTGAGAAGCCTTTGCATGTTTAACGTGTCACTGTATGGTGCGCTATGTGGTCTGGAGGCGTAATTGGGGCATTTTTCTTCGAAGATGAGATTTAAAATGCGGTAACGAAATGGTTCACGCTATCGGGAGATGCTAAAAATTCATTTTTGGCCTATAATTGACGACGTGGATATCACTGCCACATATCATACAGCCAATGAAAGGATCCACGACAATTAGCAGTTAAGTGGCCAGCCAGATCGTGTGACTTGACACCAGTGGATTATTTTATGTGGGGCTACGTTAAGGACAGATTCTATACGGAGCCAATCGAATCGATTTCAGCCTTAAAACTTAAAATCTGGTATGCGATTACCGAAATAGGAATAGATGTATTAAGCAGTCCAGATAATTTTACATTAAATTCCACTGGTGCCTAAAAGTTCTAGATTTCTTTGAAATTCTTCCCCCGAAATTTGTAAGTAAGCTTTCTTTCTTAATAAAAATTTTTTATTCCTTTGTTATAAAATCAAACAACTTAACTGAAAATTTTGAAAGATATGCATTAATTTTATAATCTAACCGTTTTCATTCAATCGGTAAATTATTTGGATCTTGTAAGCGATTTTTCTGAAATTTCTGTTTAATATCATCAAAATATTGATGCAATGTTCTTGGGTTCAGTAACATGCTACAAACCATAGCAGCCACATTTTTCCCGGTATATATGGTATGTAATTTAGGTGTGGATGCTTCATAGTTTCGGTGACACCAACTTTAAAATACTTCGCAACGTTTTTTATCCGCAAGGATTCTCTGTGTAGTGAAAGTAAAAATTTCGAAGAGATAAAAAATCCATACCTCAAAGTTATTATTATTTGAGTGGAAATTTTTATTTTGACCATCCAGTAATATATACTCGTATTATAGAATGACAAAAATGTTCATTTGTAGTTCTATTGGTAAAATTTCGTTAAGAACTTTATTTCCCATTTCAATCTTATTTGCTGCCAAGGTAAAAATTTTAAGTTAACCTTAGCATTATTTGCATTTAATTATTTTAATGTAAATGTAAATAAGATTTATTTTGGTTTACAATAAATGAAAAAGCCACTTAATTAATGATTTTATTATTCAGTTTCTGGGCAAAAAACCAAAAAAAAACATTTTTTCTGTACTTTTCTTTTATTTTGAAAGGTATTTGTTATTTATTCATTAATTTCAATAAAGTTCAGTAAACAACAAGGACGTCCAGTAACAACAACAAAATGAAAAAAATATATATTTAAGTACTGGAACCTCATATAAACAAAAGAGTAGCCTAAAAAGTTGAAAACGAAATGTCCAACTACAGAAATGCACTTGAAGAAATGTCATTTAACCCTTTTAGTTGTAAAGGGAGGTAGCGCTGAAGAAAAGGTAGAAGAAGGTAAAATTGATTAAAGCACAATAAATATCTTATTTCTATTTAATTAATGATACAGAAAATTACTTTCGATCACAATTAAGAATTCAAAAAAGAAAATAAATTTACTATAGAATAAAACATAAAAGAACAACACAAACTTGTCATTGAAAACATATTTAAATTTAATGATGGCAATTAAATGAATATTGTTAGCATTATATCCGGGTATTAGTGTACCGGGTAAGGGAAATGGATTACTGGATTTATACAATTTCTTGCTTTATGTTTTTTTTTGTATTTAGAAATAAGCAATTCTTAATAACACTACTTAAAATATTTTTTCTTTTTTGTTCAACTATTGTCAAGGATATTTTCTCTTTTTGCGCAATTTTAGATTGAGCCCCCACTTGTGGAAATTTTTGGTTAAATGCCTTCGGATAAAAGTTTAGAGTTTTGTTTTTTTTTAATATTTTATTTAATAGATTTAAGTTTTTTTTTGGGTTTGTAAGTAATGCGTGGTCAGATTTACGTCGGTATCTAGCGTGTGTATGCCATAACTCGACGGTTGTCAAACCACTGGGTCAATATGATGCAGCGCCCGCGCCCTAGGAAGCCGAAGATATAATTCTAGCAGTAGGTCATTCCTAGTTGCAATTTCGGAGGTTTTGGAGTAGGGCCGCCAACCCCCACTCCTTGTTGAAGAGTTGGAGACTATTAAACTCTTGGTCCAGAACACATGACAAGTATGCTCACTGGATCCGGATCATTCCTCCAATGTTCTGAGTAGAGGTGAGATGATCCTGGCCCCTTAATTAAATGCACGAGGACCGCAAAACCACAACCACCACGATGCTTTCGAAGGGCCAACTTCAATAATCAGACAGAGAACAGCTAAAAACCAAAAAGCTGAATACTGCGGCTTACTGAATCCCGTGGAAATAACGTGAAGTTTCCACTTGACTCCCTGTTAGCCTTCAGGGGACAGGGCATCCTTTTTCCTCCTATGACACATGTATTTTATTAATTTTCACATTTTGTATCATTCTTCATTAATTTACTTTTTTCTCTTCGCCGTGCAACTACCAATTCACCATCCTTTTTTCTAATATGATCTTTTCAGTTTCGTGTGTGTATTTATGTTTCATGGCCTACTAATTACCAAGCGCACCGTTGGTAACTCTTATTCTTAAGTGACTCTGTGTGTTTTACAGTAGACTAGCACATCCTACATTCATATCCGGCAATTTTTTTTTTATTAATAAACACCTAAAACCGAAAGTAAGCCTCATCGCTATAATCAATTTGGTCTGAATATTTTGGTATCTTTGTTCAGAAATCAAACAGTTCCTTATAATTTTCCACCAAAAACACTGATTAAAACTGTCAAGATGTAAGCGAAGTGTAACAGTTAACACTTTCGTAAGTTTCATCAGGTTGAAAAAATATTCCTTAATTATTTTATTTCTATGAAATTTAATGTTGACATTAAATTGTAGACACCATAAGACACCTCTCACATTTTCTTTGAACCTTTTTTACTTTATAAAATTTGTATATGAAAATTTTTAAAGGTGTTTGGATGAATCACTTCAATAACCCGACACAGATAACAACATCTGCAGAAGTTTACTAAAATCAAACAACTGTACCAGATTATGTAAAGATGAACGATTTTGGTTTACTTTTAATGCTTCGTAAAGTAAGATTTTGTTAACAAAAATTATTTCCAGCTAAAACATTCGCATGTTTACACAATTTCGTCAATTAAAATGCTACGTATTCATGTGAATTCCCTAGCAATCCTTTTTATTTCATTTATGTATTTTACGATTATTGAGTTCATCCTTATTAGAATCATTTATAAAACTTCTTTAATTTAAAATATTCTGACAACGTTATTAACCAATGAAAACTAGAGGTTTTTGTTTTTATTTATTATAAAAATGGTAAATATGTTGTTTTTTTTAAAGTGTTGACACATTTTTGTCTTTAAAGTGTTTTCACATACTGCATACGTTATACAGTGTAGACCAAAACTAACTTAACATAATCTACATTTCAGGCTGTGGAGGGATTACTGATATAAATTGAAAAAAAATAGTAATATAAGTAATATCGCTAGTAAAAATATAATACAACAAAACAAATTTCTAATCTTGAAGTTAAAATAAAGTGGAAATTAACAGTTCTTTATAATAAAAATATGGTCATTTATCATTAATAAAATGAAATTAACTTAATAGAGCACAAAAATGTTGTAAAGAAAAATAATTTAAATACGAGTACTAATTTGTAGCATTTTTAGTGCCATATTTAAGCAAAATAGAGTGAACCAAAAAATTATGTTAATTACTTGTAAATAAGTTTAAAATATTAAGTAATTCATTCATATGGAGACCGATGTATATTATTATAAGTTTGAAAAACTTTTCTTATTTTGTGGGACAACATCTTGTAACTTTACCTGATGGCTCTGTAGTATCGAAATTAATTTCAATCGTACAAATATTATTATCCATTATTATTAGAATTTATTTGTCTTATCAAACCTATGGTAATATTCAGCTCTGGACTTTTTACGCATATGCTTTGATTGATAAAAAAAATTGTGGTGCATTTTTTTCCGGTATATATTGTGCTTTCTGATACAATAAGCTCAAGCACTTCATCCTCTAAAAAGAAGCCCAAATATTTTCTTTATGGCGTGCTACAAAAAACCTTAAAAGACCCGTTGAGTACAAGCCACCTCAACGTAATATCAGTGGAGATTGGGCAAGAAGGGACGCTGAAAAAGGCGACTTGTTTGCCGAATACTTGAAAGATGTATTCACCCCACACAAATGTACTGATGATGTTAATTTGCCGAGCGTAGTTGCATTACCCCCTCGACCCTTAAAGTTTAGGTTGCGTGAGGTTCAAAAGTTAATTTCTGAGATGAACCCGAAAAAATCTCCTGGTATGGACGGTATAAGTAACAGAATGTTGAAAGAGCTCCCCAGTATTGCAGAAAGAATCATGCTATTTATTTTTAATGCCATTTTACGGCTTGAATACTATCCTGACCACTGGAAGATTTTCAAAGTTAAAATGATTCCAAAACCGAGTAAAGACCTAACCAAAACCAAGTCATATAGGCCCATAAGCCTATTACCTTCTATTTCAAAGGTTTTTGAAAAGTTGCTTATGAATAAATTGTCTACAATGCTAAGGGATAGGCGGTATATCCCAGACCATCAATTTGGTTTTAGAAGTAGACATAGCACAATTGAGCAAACCCATAGATTGGTTCAGGTGATAAGAAGGACTTTTGAAGAGAAGAAGTATTGTTCAGCTATTTTTATTGATGTTTATCAGGCTTTTGACAAAGTTTGACATGAAGGTCTATTTCTGAAACTGACCGCTCACTTGCCTTGTAATATAAGCAACCTACTAAAAAGCTACATAATTGGACGAAAATTTTCTGTTGTTGAATGATACTTCGTTAGTTTATCCAAACCAATTTCCTCAGGCGTACCACAAGGTAGCATTCTTGGACCAGTTTTCTATTTGATATATACCTGCGATATCCCTGTAAGTGAAACTGTCCACACTTCTACGTTTGCTGATGATACAGCGTGTCTAAGTTCGCACGAAAACTCCAATCAAGCCTCCGTAAATCTTCAGCAACATAAAACTCTGTTGGAGTTGTGGTTAAAATTATGGAGAATTGAAGTAAACGTTCAAAAGTGCATTCATGTGACCTTCACCCTGCGAAGAGAAAATTGTTCATCCGTTCGAATCAATAATCACATTGTTCCTTACCATAGTTATGTGAGATATCTTGGTATACATTTTGATCGTCGCCTTACATGGAAACATCATATTGACTCAAAGCTAACACAAATGAAACTAACACAAATGAAGCTAACACAATTACATTGGCTCATTGGCAGGAACTCGAAACTTAGCCTAGATTGTAAACTTCTAATTTACAAGAGTATTTTGAAACCAATATTATTTATTTTTAATAACTTTGGGGCACTGCCTCAGCTTCAAATGTGGATAGAATTCAACGTGGACAGAATAAAATTTTAAGGTTAATAACTTCCGCTCCATGGTACATCAGAAATTCAAACATACATTGTAATTTAGACATACCGCTGGGGACTACAGAAATCATCAAATACGCAGGCAAATACTTAATGAAGCTTGAAGATCATCCTAATCCCCTTGCTCGCAATATCTTGGATTATAGTGAACATAGCCGATTAAAAAATAGGGATACCGCAGCTTTAATCCTCAATGCTACAGATGACACATCTTAGAAATATGTTTTGTTTTTTTTTTTAATGTCATTTTTTTTTTACCCAAAAGGTTAGTTCTGACATGGTCGGGACTAATGTAACTTTTTTTTAGAATTTAAGATTTTAAAACTTATTGTTAGTTCAGTTTCTTGAAGATACAATAAACAATTATGGAAAAAAAATATATTTTCACCGGGTGGTTTTTTAGGATAGCCGAAACAGTAGCACGCCGTTCTTTAACAAATGTTTAGTCTGGAGTGGACTGAAAAACTAACTAAAGAAGCTTACATTTTCTCCAAGTTGGCAACTCTATTTCTTTTTGGAACATTCCTTGAAATAATTAGATATGGGAACAAATATTGTGGGGGGCTCGTCATCACCACTACTCCGTTCTTCAACGGTCGTGGCATTTTTCTTAGGAAACATCTTGGGGCATTTCGTTTCCATACAAGCCATCGTCACCACTCTTCTCTTCAACAGGGGTTATTGCGTGTAAAAATACATCGGTTTGCCATTTTCTACGCTTTCAAAGTCTTTACTTTTAACAAACTTTAATGAGAGGTATTTAATTGAAAAAAAGAAGAAAAAAACTTCAACTAGAAAGAAAAAAGTTTCACTGCACTAATTTTTCTTACCTCAAGCGGCCAGTGTACTAAAGTTAGTACAGCAACACTTTTTATATCACACCACAAACAACATTAAATGATTTAAACAATTTTTTAATAACTTATTGTGTTATAGGTAAACAAAAAATACACTTTTTGGCACTTTGCAAAGCAATTTTTGCTGAGTATATAAATCATTAAAGTCAAAAAGTGATTCGGAAAGTTTTGCGTTACTTCCATCACATATAAAAAAAAAACAATATTCAAGAACACTAGTTCTTCATTCATTATTTTCTCTCAATTGCTTTGTAGTTTAAGTAAATCAAGGCCCAGTAGTGCTAGTTTACATGTGGCAGTGGTAGAATTCAGAGTAATGATATTTAGCCAAGATGCTCCTAAAAAAAGCTTCAATCTTATCTTATTATTTGTTTATACACTATGCTGACACCTTAGTCAATCCAAGCATTGTGGTATCTCATTTTTTTCCTATTGTGGTAACTACACTTACATGTTAGTATTAGAAGATAGTAGCTTATCTAAACCAAAGTCCAAATTTTTTAATGGATAACAGTTAGTAATTAAATTTTTGTGAGAAATCGCAACTTTATATAAAGCACCTGCAGTACCTGTTCAAATTTCTAGAAAAAAAATTAAAGAAATTTCAATTATTTTACAATAAATGGAGACATCATTGCAAGAACTTAATTAAGTAACGTATAAAACCAAGATTTTTTTGGCATGCAACTGTACATGTGTGTTTAAATTCGCGTTTAGCTATTTTTGGCTTTTATTTTAATTTAGTGTTTATATATAAATATTGTTAGTGTGTTTGTCGTTGTTGGTGTGTATGTATCTAAAGAAATGCAACATGACACATTTTTTACACATTTACTTTTTGTTCCTGGCGTCTTTGGGACCGCATATGGTAGATGTTTATTTAAAAGTTTTTCCAAGCATGTAAATTATAAAGAAAGAAATTAACAAGTAACAGAATAATTTATATGCAGCGTGGTAGTATTAAATATTTCCTCTTGCCACAAAAACATAAACAAGTTAATTACACGACAAAAAACTGAAGGAAAGCTACAACAACATTAGCAGTTTAAAAGTGTGAAAATATTTTCTGAAAATTGCATTTAAATCAAAATATGCAGACCAGAAATATTTTGTTAAATCTGATGGTTGATTAAAGAGGTATTTTTATACCCCTTGTCCCTGGAATAAATATTATTTAAAAATTAGTGTTTAATGATGAAGGCAATAACTGGGAACATTGCTATTTGGAGTTAATACTAGAAATCTGTAAGGTATAATGAAGATTTATGAAATCTTTAGAGTCCTTTTTTAGAAACTGGCAATTGATTAGGAGAAGGAAAACTTTGTGAGGGATTTGGCGTAGGATGTGAAGCCAGATCTGAGAAACATGCAGAACCATCAAAAAAGAACGAAATGTGAAATTTGAATTTAGTGCATTTTTGAAATGCTTAGCTGAGCAAAATAATTTTAATGCTATCAAATAATCTCATTCAAATGAGCATTTTTTATTTTGCTTTTAATTTATAATTTATTTATTGTATATTTTATTTTTATTTACTCTTTCTAGTTTCCTGAGCTCTGTTATTCCACTTGATGAGTTCTAATTCATAAGAAGGGTTATCCTTTTTGTTTTTACTTCTTATATGTATATATAACCGTTTGTACTCTTTAGGCTGAATGCTCGTAGAAATATCTTAATAATATCCAGTAGCAGCCAGGGTTTGTTATTGCCAAATATCGCATTTTTTTGGCAATTATCTTCGAATAAATTCAAATAATAAAACTTTTGCTTGCTCTTTTCGAGTCGATATAACTGTCATTTTTCTTTTTGGCATAAATTTGAATGAAAATAGCCTTTTAGTAGGTAGAGTAACTGATATAAGCTTTGACTCAAGTTAACATAAAGTGGATTGGACCAGGACTGAACTTGCTTTTTAGGATATTAACTCTGTATCTTTTTAATTTCAAAAGAGAATAATAACATTTTAAATGAGTTACTGGCTTAATAATAATAGATCATCATTTAACTTTATAATTGTTTTAACCTCACTTACGGCAATCGCTCTTAATGCCTTTAAGATATGTATTTGCTCACAACATTTGGTACCGCGGCTCAAATTTAGTCTTGAGGAAAAGCAAAGCGCTGAAACAGAGGTAAAAGAAATGATAGAAAAGCAAAATAACTATTCTAAAAGTACAATTGACGTGCAGGTTGACAGTTAGCTAAAATAAGACATTAGCCGGGATAAGCTCAGCCTGTACCCATGAAAACCTTAGGAATTGATTGCAAGAGTGCAGGACATTTTTACGCCCAGCGTCATCGTAGATAGCGTGCTTATATCCAGCAATGCTTAGCATAGGGGATGTGGAGTGCGGTTATACCCGTCACTCAACAGAACGCTATGAACAATTGTGGGTCGATGAAGTATTCTTATCTAGTTTTAGTTTACGTTGATTTAATAAAGATTTTTTTATTGTTCCTGGGCTGAAGTTTTAAGTTATAATCTGGCCATGCTAACGAGCGAGTTGACTTCATACCCGTCGTCTCAGTAAAGAGATTTAGCAATATATTTCCGTTCAAGTAAATTTAAAAAGTAACTTCACGGCTTCATTACAAAATTAACAAAATAATATCTTTAATAAATATCTATTTTCTCTTTAACGAAGAAGCTTTTCCTGAAGAAGCTTTCTGAAGGAAGGCGAAATATCGAAAAGAAAATATTATATATAAAAAAAATCGTTAAAAAAAAAAAAGATATTTATTAAAGATAAATAAAAAAAGATCGTTTAAAAAAAACTATCAAAATAATATCTGTAATAAACATATAAGAAAAAAAATGCAACTTAAAGCTTTTATTTTATATTTTTTGTTATAGCTGCGAAAACTAATAAAGTAAATTTTACAGCGACAGATGTGCTGTTATCACTATTTTTTATAAACAAATTCGAAATACAATATGTGCAGATTTCTGTTTTCATAACATACATTGTCTTTGAAACAATCTTATCCAATTTAAATATATTGAAAACTTAATGATAAGCTGAGATTAATTTATATGTGCCACTGTAAGATAAGCAAAAACATATTTTTTAAATATATAAAATATCTTTTTAAGATATAGTATTATTAATTAATTTTCGCTACATAGTATTGTCCAAAGTAAGCAATTATTATTCTAATAGTATAAATGTTAAAACAGGGATACGCCCATTAATTATTTAATGGGTATCATGTTCAATATTTAACAATTAAATAATTTTGTTTGTTACTAAATTTTAATAATTTTTTATTAAAGAGAAAGTAAATTGTTAAAGGCATTAAATTAACTTAACTAATCTTAATTAAATTCAGTATAATTCTAATAAATGTTTTATAAATTTACAATGTGTCAGAATGTCGGCTTCATTTTAATACTTTTTATTCTCAATATTCGTATAATAATTCACAGTGCTGAATTTTGTTTTAATAAAATTTTTCTCGTTCGTTCATGCATAAAAAACAATTTATATTATTTTTTTACACTTTACAAATTGCATTTGGTAAGGAAATAAAACAAAAATAATAAAAGTAAAAATAAAAGGAAAAAAAAGTACACAATACGTGCAGTTTAAATTTAGTTATTCAGTCGAATTTGCAATTTCTTAGTGAATTATATCATCATGCATCTGTTGCTTCAAACTATATATTGTGATTTAAAAACTATGTATACAACACATGTGTCAAATTGGCAAATTGTGGAAGTGCAACTTTCATAACTTTGTACCTTCTAAAATATGGAGTCTTCGCCAAGTGGCAATTACCTTATAGTCTTTTATTAATAAAACTATTCTTTCTCTGGCCAAAAATATAAGAAGAATTAACTCCACAGCAGTAGTTTAAGTGATTTTACTTCCTGTTTACACGAATAAAGTTATTTAAATACTCATGTTGCTAATGATAGATGTTGTGATTTCATTTGTTTTTAAGTAGTGATTAAGCATGTTATGTAACTATTTAGACATCGAAAAAAGCTTAAGTTAAAAAAGGGGCATCAAAGTATAATCAGCACTCACGGGATGATCCATTTTCGTACAACGTACTGTGCCAAAAGAAGGAAATTAAGTTATTTGAATATTGAAAGTCGAAAATGATAGTAAAGAACTAAGCAGCAAGTTCATTTCATATACAAAATGCTGGGATAAAACTGAATACTTTCTGTAATGTTTAGTGCGGTTCACTAAACGACCATAAAGAGATGTGCTTTTGATGATGAAAATGTGTTTTCAGTAACAAGTTCCCTGATGCCATCACAGTACACTCCGTTGTAGTAACGATAAAACATCCCACATTACGTTCAATCAATAGAATATGAGCACATAGGAATCTAGCATATTAGGATGGGCTTTAAAAGGTAGATTTACTTTTTGTACTTTTATTGTTAATTTTTGTTGCTTGAAGGATAGCTTGGGACCTTCTGCATCAAAGTAGAATTGATAAAAATTTAGGTCAGGACAAGCAGAATATAGTGTAAGATAGTGCTTATATAATACCCAAGGATGCGGCCAGTAATTTAGTTTACTTGAATTCCAGTATCTTGGAACGCTTTTGCGGTATTTGTTTGGAAAGTTAGTTTCTTTTTAAATCAAAAGAAGGATGCAATAGCCATACCTAGCCACTAGTATTCAATTTATAAAGTTGTCGAAAGCTATAACAATAGAAAATCCACTTAATAATACAAATTCCAGTGAATGAATGAATATGTATTGGGGTACGAATTAGTGGTAAGTTAAGGATATGGTGGGCGATTACTACTTAATCATTCAGAAATCTCTAGAATATAAAGTCAGACAAAAGTTTCAGACAGAAATATCCAAGATTAGAAAGAACACTGCATATCAAATCAAAATTTATAGAACTTAAAAACCAGTGTTGGGTTATCACAGGAAAATGAATGCATAAATCCCAAACGTTGGACATTTAGCTACTCCGTGCCAAGGAAGATATTAGCCAAGATTTAATTCACAGAACAATGAGTAGCTACATTCCAAAGTTGACAAGCTAGGAGTATTAATTCATTGCAAGCATATCGCACTAAAGTGTTGATGAAAACGCATTTCGTGTAGAACACTTGACAAATCCTTGGGACGCGGTTTTGAGAGATTTACATCTGCTTGCGTCTGGAGCAGCTAGAAAATAGCATTGATACATACGCACACATGTATTAATTAATTCTGCCGGATTGCGGTATGCATTAATAAGCTGTATTAAAAAATAAATACCACCACTCTTTGTGTTCACTATAAACAAGTGGAACAAAGGATAATTCTATTGAACTTACAAATAAATGTATTTATGATTAGCAAAATTAAATACTATTATAATGTAAGTAAACAATGTGATGTATAAAAGGGGTATGAAAGCAAAACACCTACATACTTAATAATAATGCTCGAAAGCCAGTTTCAAGTTTCACTCTCGAACTTCGAAGTTTTGACAGAATTGGTTGAGAGAACGCAACAAATTGGAGAGACGTTGACAGATACTTCCATTCACTTGATACATAAGATTTAAATTGATATGGCCAATATCAGAATATGAATATAAGAAAATTAGACGGTTACCTATAGAATACACAATAAGTAGGTATTTCACAAAAGTTTTAAAAAGTATGAGTATTCTTTTGCAAAGGATAAATATCTTATTATTCAACCAATATTATAACACACTGACTAATATGATACATAGTAGTTAGTATCATCTAATAATAGAAGAAGTAAATGCAGCCATTATACACAAAGATCCTGAGAATATAATCCGTCTTTACCTTTGTCTCTTTATTTAGGTATAGACTTTGGGGTATGTGTCTGTCCACTTGAAACTATATTCAGATATATTTTTAAAATTGTGTCAAACAAAACCTGCGTTTGGCGTATTTCTTTATGATGCCACAAAAGCGTATTTTAAAAAAAAATTGTGCTTCGATGAAATTCTTTAAGATAGCTGTTTGTTGTGGAAGGTAGTCCTAGTTTGATTCGTGCCGTTATCAGAATTGCAGACAATTCTTAACAGTTTATGGTTTAAGTGCTGACTGCAATATGACAGATTGCATTTTTACCATTTTTTACAGCATAGTTCTCTTACAGCCTTTAAAATTACTTAAGGACTATACTAGTGTCAATTGTAGCTTCAAGACGAATAATGTGTTAACGGATGGAGTTTATTATTTATTTTTTGGATATAAATTAATTTTGGAATTCAGTGGTGGTGGCGCATTACAAATTGGTGTATGGTTTTTATTGTTTTCACTGCTTTGTACATTTATATTAGCATACGCATACTGCAGAGACTTTGCTTAATAGTATTGAAATTGTTGTCTGAATTAGTCCTGGTTGTTTTTTATTTGTTTTACTTTTAGGCAATTATGCTGTATATGAATACAACAAATAAGATTGTGCAACAATTTTTTGTTTTTTCTTACTTCATTTTATTTTTACTTCTTAAAATTATTATCAGATTTTTTTACTTGTTGCAAGTTCAATTCAAATACAAGTTATAGAAAATAAAAAAAAAATACCAGGTACATGTTGCTTGCGCTGCGCTTAACCTGATGGTGGATCACCCCACTTGGGCGATATGTAGCCCTAGGAAGCCGTCGGATATCTGTATCCTCTAATTACTCCTAATTGCAACTTCGAGAGCTTGGAGCAGACCGCCACCACTACTCCTTGCTAAAGATTTGGAGACTATCCAACTCTTGGTCCAGAGCACACGACAAGCATGTTCACTGGATCCGGATCATTCTTCCTGTGTTCTTGGTTAAAACTGAATGATCCTGGCCCCTTAATCATTCATGAGGGCCTACAAAATCACAACCACCACGAGGCTACCGAAAGGCCAACCTCAATAATCAAGTCAAAGAACAGCTAAAAAGCTGAACTCTGGGGCTTACAGATTCCCGTGGAAATGACGTGGAGTTGTCCAGTTGGCTCCTGCTATCCTTTGGGGGGCTAGACTCCCTTTTACTCCCGGTGACATATGTAATGGTGAGATTCCATCAAGACATATCAATGTGCCCCGGGGGGAGAGCAAAAAGCAGATGTAAAAGAGTAGACACAAAAATATTTATGTGATATGTATACCGTCGAGTTGAACTTTTGCTGTTATCGATAAATCACATATATATTCTCATGGCGGAATAGCAAAGGCTTTTTGAAAATTAAGAAAGTTCTGCTAATAGGCAAACATAACAGTTCGCGAAAGGGAATTATTTAGAAATTGTCAAGTTTGAAATGAAACAAATCCTTCAAATAACCATTTTGTGACTAAGTTTGGACAAAGTTTGAAGAAGTTATATGTCGATTTATTGGAAAAATATCCAAATACTTATATTACCCATAATAACAGATGAGGTAGCACGCTCGCCCGCATACTTTTTTCTTCACTTCGAATAGAAAATTGGTCTTAATAAGACTATGCATTGTACTCAAAATTTAAGGCTACGGGAATAAATTGTCCAGATATCCAATGAACAAAAATACCGTATCACAAATTAGAAGATTCTGATGTTCTTATGGGACACAAGGTTAGAGAAAGGTCTTTAATTAAGAATTTTTGGACAATTTTGATGCGTAAATTTTTATACGTAAATCTAACAGGACATAATTTTAGTTAAACGGTCTTCTAAAGCTAATTAGGATTAGGATTGTACAGGCCATCGCTCCATTTCAGTCAGATAGGCCCGTTAAATAGCAATTTTGTAAAATTTTAAGTCTATATGAGGTGCTACCGTATTTTTACGGTATTGTTATAACTACATTTCAGTTCAAAATTTCTTTAAAATTTATTAATAAATATCTTTTTTTCTTTTTAACGATCTTTCTTATATATTTTTTTTTTCGATAAAAAAAAAGATATTTATTAAAGATAAAAAGATCGTTTAAAAAAACTATAAAAATTTAAAATTTATTTTAAAAACTTTTAAAATATGACCAAACTTATGATATCAATTAAAAGTACAATTTACTGGAAAAAGTTAAATTTGTTTTTTATAATAAATATCAAATTA
Organism: Trichopoda pennipes; assembly: GCA_030448955.1. NCBI lineage: Eukaryota > Metazoa > Arthropoda > Insecta > Diptera > Tachinidae > Trichopoda > Trichopoda pennipes. The sequence goes on from JASKUP010000060.1 coordinate 5,279,379, forward strand.
AAAGTCTCTTAAGAATTCATTGATTTTTAATTTTTTTCCGCGTTGTTCATTTTGAATTTTAAATTCTAAACAAGTACACTCAATTAAAAAATGATAATTCAATTATTTGGTGTGAAGAGAGTATACGAGTTTAATTTCCTCTAGGAAGGAAATTTTTTGGTATAAAATATATTTTATGTTGAAAAAATAGTTTTTATTATATTAAAATAACATAAATAAGTTACAATTAAATTATTTATTGCGCAAATGTTTGTTACATTTATTTTATTCATTTAGTTAAACAATAAAGTAATCATACACTTAGTTGGCTATGAGTTTGACAATAAATAAATTATATCCACTTCCTGTTTTTATTAAAATAAGTTAAGTGCATGACAATTGTTAAAAGAAAATAATTTAATAATAAAATTATAATGTATTCACTACTAAACAGTAATTGCTGCTCGTTAATAGTGAAACTAAACAATTTTTTCACTAACAAAATTGCAGCCACTTTATGTTTTTTTGGAGATAGTTATTTCAGCAAAGTTCAGACTGCAGGTTATACAATGTTTTGCAATTAAATTTATTCAATAGAGAAAGCTAAACTGCTAAAGTGTATTAGATTTCTATGGCTTAATGATAAAAACGTAAACGTATTGTTTTTGCTAAAATATCTGTGCCTGCCCGACTTGCTCATATGACATAACCCAGTATATCTGGAACCGTAATAAGTAGGTTTAATCCTATAGTTACTAAAACAATAAATTAGAGGGGATAGGTTTATTTTTAATTATTTATTTTTTATTTATTTATGTCATAGTCATGGAGAACTGAGTAACAAGGGATACAAAGAGTGTACACACAATTAAACCTTTTTAATTTGAAACGTAAAACAAACTCTAAACAAAGAGTACGGACAGAGTAGTTTAATAAGGATTTCGTTGTAGTTTTTATTTAGAACTTCGCAGTTATATAGAATATGCTATAAAATACAGAAATGTCATTTTGCTATTAATCTTTCCAAGAAATCCCAGCCTTTTACCTCTGCAGTTATCTGTAAAAGAGAGTTTGGTAATAAAATAAAAAATGTTTTGGATGGAGCGCAAAAATTGCATTAAAACCAAAATTGATAAGTTGATCATATCATCTATATTGCTGCCCTGAAAATATTGATATTCTAGAACGCCCATAATCGAAGTTGCAAATAATATTGCTATATGCAATTTCCTCCTACTTCCAGAGTTATAACTAGTAACAAGAACATATCCATATAATACAAAAATGATAAAGGTTGTAAAAATAAGTATATTTATTAACTGCAATAGGCCAACAATATCTTTAACTATGTTCTCTATAGCAATAAGTATAATAGTGAAGTGATTTTTACCTACAGGTAAAACTTTAAAATTTGTAATGAATGAAAAATTTAAGAAAGTATAATCGAATTATGGCCACATTAATTTTATCCGTAAATGTTTTATTATATTCGCTGTAGTACGTTATGAGAATATCATAAAATATTAATTAAAGGAATCAAGTACAAATTAATTAAAATTATCCCAAAAAATAAAATTGTTTATAAAAAATTTTTTTTATTCTAAAATCTGTATTTATTCTGATATATTTACATAAGTACAACCGCAGCGGCGATAACATTTTAAATTTTTATAAACTTGAAGACAGTCGTAGGCTGCAAGTACTTAGTCCTCCAAATAAATATAATGAATGAAAAAAGATAAAAGTTGATGGACATCATACATGCGTTAGAAATAAATTTTAAAATAAATATACTCGTGTTTATATGTACGCGTAAATGTATGTATGTATTATATACATATTAAGTTAGAAAGACTATTTGCCTAGTTATGTATGAGTAAAACTAAATCCATTGGTAGCATAAAATCTCCAATCCCTTTAAGGATATATGAAAATCAGAAAACTCTATCCTATTTTTTTTCTTTTTATTTGACACAGACCCAAAGGACAGCAATATCAATTTGCAAACAACCAAAAATTCCATAAAGAATTCATGATGTGCCTCATATGGCGCCCAACAAGCCGCGACAAATAGAACGAGGCATCATTTAAGCAAACTATGTAACAACAAAAACAATGTCAAAAACTTCTAAATAGTCCTCCGCAAACAAAACAAAAAAGCTTATAATAAGATGATAGGAGTTTTATTTGCTGTTGCTGCTGCTTTTGATGGTGAAGCTGCTGTTTTATCTGCTTATTGTTTGTCATTGTTTGGAAATCTACGAAATTGTGTTGTTGATGATGATGCCAACATTAAAAATAGATCACGTGCTCTATGGTCTTCATATGCTGTATTTCACAAAGATATGAGCACAAAATGAACAAAAAAAGACTAAACCAAACCAACAAGAGAGAAATTTATACCAAGAAGATATTTTTGTTACAAACTTTTAAATTGTTAATTGGTATTATTTTTATCATTAGTATATAATCATTTTACAGAGTTCCAGGTTAAACATTTCTTAGTAACGTGCAATTGCCTAAATATTTGAAGGCTTTGAGTTTACATTTTATCATGCTTTTTACAAATAGAATGCAAAATTAGAAGCAAATTTTTAACGGAAAGTGTTTGACAATTTTTCACAACATTTTCTTAACTTTAGATGAATACCTGTCTTAAAACGCATATTTAACCACAAATTAAACTCACTTAAAAAATCGCTGAACCAAAATGTATCAGTAATTTATTGGAACTAAATAATTGTTGGATGGGTCAGATGGAGAAAAAGATAATGAACTTACATGAACCTACAATGCTTAAATGCATATTCTTAAAGAAGAATATTAGATGAATAACCTAGAGTAGTTCCGCAGAAATCGACGCATTGGTTGTAGATAAAATTGAGTTTATTTTCAAGTTTCATAATTTTTATAGAAACCGAAAATAATATGTAAACAATGTTTATATATGTACATATATGTATAAAAGAAAAACATTCCCAATCAAAAACAAACAAAAACAGTCTGCTTGACTGCTTGATAAAGAAGCTGTGCTGCATTTATATCTTGATCTCTTTGTTTAAAGTCAACCATTTATTAAAAAAATCCATGGTTTGACACTTTATGATGCGGACTTTGGACTCACAAAATCAATCCTCTTCTAATGTAAAACGTTTCTCAAGTGGTAAATAATTAGGGAAAGAAACGTTGACGATCGATAGTAGATCCTAGACGGTGTCACTTGATACCATCGCATACTTTTTTAAGTAACCTAAGCTGTAAGGTACTATAACCATTTGCTCAATGAAAAAGAGAACTCTGTGTTTATATTTATTCAAATTAAAAAAAATTGCAGTTATTCCATCAAATTCATTGTATAACCAAAATCTTCTAATTTAATAAAAATTTTGTTGCGGCTATTACAATTTTACCAACAATATGTGAAATTCAACAATACTAAAATATGAGATCTATAAATTAATTTATAAAAGAAAGACTTTTCTACTTGACTGACTGTTTAAGTCGCGTACAAAATACTTAAAATAAGAGCTACAAATAACTACCGATGTTGCAAATGTTGGTTTATACAAAAAATAAATTTTTATAGTTTTTGGGAAAAATAATTTTAAAAATATTTATATATATTCATACTAATGGAAAAAATATTATTTAAGGGCCATCTGAACTAAATATTTTAAAGAGGCGAGGCCTCTTTGATTTTACAGATAATCATGTATTATTTAGAAAGTTAGCTGATGAATATTAACAAATATTCTGAAGAGCAAACGAAGATATTGAACATAAAGTCTGTATTTTAACAAAGATGACATTAATCAAGCTTAACTAAACTAAATTAAAATCTAAATCTCGGTTAGAAAACTAACTTTCCAAATGGCTTAACTAGGAAATTATTATTATTATTCATCCTAAGAAATTATTCGATAGTGCAGTAAGGAAAACAAGAGAAGAAAAATAGAAAAATTGTATCAGGAAATGTACCCTTTAAAATACAACGGTGTTCTTTATTTTATCCAAAGCAGTGTATGAAAATAAACAAAACGTAATTGAACGAAATAAAAACGATGTGCTTTTCCTAAGGGCAAAGAGCGTATACTTAATAATTTGCATTTCTCTTATCTACTTGCTTTGATATACCACTACGATCGTTAAAGTGCATAATTTTATGCTTTTGCATTGTTTCCGAACGTTTATACTCGAAACTTAGAGTCTGTACTCAGGAGTAAAACTAATACAAAATCAAATTGAAAAAAAATCCTTTTCATTGTTTCTGTTTTCTTTTTGTTTTACTCGCTATTAAAGTAGCGAGGACAAGTATTTCGCTTATTTTCGTACTATCGAGTCAAAGATTTCCATGCAAAATGGGTTGAACTGTCAAGCAAACCTAAAATTAGTAGATTTGATTAAAACTTGAAAAAATTACACCGTATCAAATTATTAGAATTGATATTTTAGATATCTAATATTTTATATATGTATGAAAGCATGTAATGTAGATTTCACAACGTATTTGAGACTTGTTTAATAGCTCAACACAAATATTAGCTATGGAGTATCTAAAATACTAGGTTTGATGTAGTTTTCTTGGATTTTTGGAAATATTATTTTTCCATTAAAATAATAGTCATGTAGGTTGCGTCGTAACTTTTGTCTCTAAACGTCGTTAATTAAATAACACTTGATTAGTAACATTGGATTAGTGAAATAAAGGCAAATTGGAAAGTTTAATATATTTATATATATTTATATTATCTTCATTTATTAATATTTTGAATTTAATTTTTTTGAAGACGACTTTAAAGAAACCAACTCTCAAAGAAGTATTTATAGATGGTGATTTATACATGTCTAGAGTAGGGTGCAGGTATGAACGTTTTTTTTTTGTTCAACCAAAGAGTATAACGCAAGTAAACAAAGGTTTATACTCTACATTTTATAGGAAACATAACTGGTACAACGGCTGTTTTTTCCTTCCAAGGCAATAGATTTTAAGAAACTTAGGAAAAGGTTTCTGTTTTTTTTTAAGGTTTAGTATGTGTGTGTTATGTAAACATAAGTATAATACAGATGTTTTGTAGTAACAGGAGTTGCTGTTGTTTATATGTATTTTAATTTTTCACAAGGGATTTATTTTAGTCTGCCATATACACTTACAATTACAACAGTTAGTATGTTAACTGTCTGTTAAGAATAAGCATATACATATTTACAAAAAATACACACAATATTTGAAGAATATGAAGTAATTGTCTTGTGATAAGTATATGAGCAACTGACTTATTTATTTAATATTCCAGACAAGATATGTAGCATACATTGCTTTGTCATTCTTGATAACTTTCACACATATTTAAGCATCATCGCACATATTAAAATATAAACACATCTACATGCACAATAGCTTTTTATTTTTTTAGTGATTCGTTTGCTTCTAAGCAGTTAAATCGATAATTTCATTTTAGTGTTTTAGAAATATAAAACTAATTGAGTTGTTGATGTGTTAACAGGACCAAAAGTATAATCAAAACTTCTTTTATCTTAAAATATATCAGCCGTCAGCACATTTTTGTTAATAATTTTAATTTTTTTTATTTAACATGTTAACAGCAAATTGTTTAAGAATTGTAAAAAATTCAAGTAATAAAAACAGTAATAACTCCTTTTAATTATATTGATACACGTAAAACATTTTAATTTACCAAAATTTACTGTATGCTAAAAGCACGCGAAGATTGGGACATACGTGAAGAGAAACAGAAAAGAAATGATCATTTAGATCCCGCCCCTCTTTCTTTCCCTAGAAGTTTTTATGGGAAAGTGTTGAGTATGCGAATTAACATTTGTTTTAAAGCGTCTTGAAATTTAAATAATTTATGAACGCGAGTTATTAAACCCACTCCGAATTATAGAATCAGTAATAATATTAAAGCAATAGTTGATAACATGCAGCAGTAAAATTTAATTAAATTTTAATGAATTTTATAACACTTAAATTACCGATAAGATTTGAATTTCAAATGCAAAGATATGCTGACATACTGAGAAAAATTAGGCTTCATCGAGTCATCATCATTATGTAATACATACATATAGCTATGTTATTTTAGCTTTTTAACATAAATATCCTTGTGTTTACAATGCACTTTTAAAAGGTTTTTTTTTTTTTAATATCTAACTAATTTGATTGGCAATGTTGCAACTTCTTGAGAATGTGTTTGTCATTTGCAATTTGTTGCTGTTAAATTATATTTCAATTCACGTGTCAACTTTGACATATAAGCAACTTATGTCTTAGACACACTATTGCTAATGCTGTTAGCTGCAATTGCTGCCTTTCTGCCACCTACTTAATTATATGTTTATGACTTTACAAAAATTTTGAATATTTTGCTATTACAAAAGCACAAGAATTATTTTTTCGATGCCCGCGTCAATTTTCTATTAGAGATACCTTTCAAATTAAAAATTTGTTGGAGTATATTTTAGCAATAACAGTAATGTGTGGCCCACCAAGTGAAAGTTGGTTTTAAAAATGTTTAGTTTTTAAAATTTGTTTACAACACTGGGACAGTTACAACTATAGAAGTGTAACAGAATTGTCTTTATAATTTCATGTTAAGGAACCAAGGACCTAAGTTTCACGCAGCTTCCTTTATATCTCAAATCTAAATCATAGTGATGCTTACTTTAATCTGCCAATCTGCTTATGAAAAAAGCCGTCTAAGAAGTTCTAACTTAGTGTTCTAAACTGGACATTTTAAAATATAAGCACAATTAAGTGTTAGTGTCTTTTTTTATATTAACTATATTTAGTCTATGGATTAAAGATCCCTACAGACATTAAAATAGTGAATAATAAGTTTAATTATTCCAACATAAAAGTAAATAACATTTAATAGCATTAATATTTAAAGAAACATTTATATGCTTATAAAATTGATTAAACTCAGTACAAATTCTTAAAAACGGGTCATAGTTAGCATTATTTGATCTGAAGACTTTAATTATAAATGGATTAAAATAGTTGGAGCAAGTCTACTAGTGTAGAAGAACTGCTTTTGCACCAAGTTCATGCTATTACTATTGAGCCTTATTCCATAAAAGGATTGTCAAGAGAAGGGTAAAGATATTTTATTATATACGGGTCACTAAACTCCGTGCCTTGTTAGTGGCTAACAAAATCTGCTATATAAAATTTAATTTAGGGTCTAGTAAAATACCAAGATCTGAAATAATATTCAGTTTCTCAAGGTCGTAGCCCTTTAATATATCTTGCGCATTTATATGACATCTTCGGAAGAAATACATGCATTTGTACTTTTTAAGGTTCGACGGCATAAGTTTCAACTCCATAATATTTCACCAGGATTTAAAGTCCTTTTGCAGGAGAATAAGATCAGTGTGACAATCATATGTTCAATATATGTTCATGTCGTCTGTATATAATAGAACATTAAAATATTTAATGGCTTTGAGTTGATCATTAATAAACAAGGAAAATAAGAAAGGATGGGATGAAGCAATAGTTTCTTTGGAAGGAAGCGTGTTAAAACGAACTTTTTGAGTTCTGTTTGAATTAATGAATGAATTAATCCACATAAATAAATTATTTCTGAATCCCATAATGTCAAGTTTCCTTATTAGAAGTTTATTGTTGACTTTATCAAACGCCTTACTAAAGTCGGTGTAAATAACATAAGTTTGTTTACGCTGAACAAATCCCCTATTAACTATCGTTGTTTATTCCAAAAATTAGTAACGGTTAAACAACCCCTTCTTAAGCCATGCTCAATAGGAACCATTATAGACGATACTTGATGGGAATTTTCTCAAAAAGTTAAGTTTAGCGCTACGTTTAGCAGTACCTCTTCTACCTACTTCTACAATCACATTTAAATAATGGAATAATAAAAAATCCTTCCATATTTTAGGAAAATCACCAAATTTCAATGATTTGTTGAAGATTATTTTAGGGGATTTTATCAGTGCCATAGCATATAAGTTAAGCATACAACTCGGAATACCATCAGGACCATATTTATATAAAAATGTTAGCTTTTTTAAACAGCTCAAAACTGTCGATTTATCGAGAAATTTAATTGATATTGATCTCTGAAGATTGATAAGAACTGAATTCACCAAAATTTTTATAAGAATAGGTGATAGAAAAAAAATTTGCAAACAAATTACTTATTGTCAGCTCATCTCCAGATTCAAAATTTTGATACTCCATAACAGTGAGAAATCTGATTGATCTTTTTTTCGGAATGGACAAGCTCGTAGAAAGCTCTTGAATTCAATTTAAAATTGTTTCGCATTTTATTGATGTAAGAAGAGTGACACGATAAATTAAATAAATCATATTGACTTTTTAACACTTTTGTATAACCGGCTTTTTTATTTTTTGCTTTATTTAGATATTTAGTGTTTCATGACGAACTGGTAGGTTTAAACTGGATGCTTTTAGAAATGAATTGATTCATATATAAATACAATTTGTTGTTAATAACAGTTTGTATTATTTAAGCTTGTTCAACAAGCTTGAATCAAAACTATTTCTCCCTTGAAGAAATGTTTGATGAAACAGCAGGACGCAGTAACAGAGATATGTTAATTTCGATGGTATGATAGTAAACAGCTTTTGTAACGGATATTGATTAACAATATTATCACTACGATTATTAGCAAAAACTACGTCCACAAATTTTAAATTTTCATTATATACTCCATTTAGTTGGTGAAGATTTAAATCAGGTAAATATGTGAAATGAACATTAAGGACCACTGGAGAGTACGTTAAAGATCACCAAAAATGTTGTATTCAAACCAGAACACATTAAAAAAGCACGTATGTACACTAAATAAATATCCGTACGCTCGTAGTTCTTGCCATTATCAGTTCAAAGTAGTAGTGTACGGCGTTTTATTTACGCTGTTTATTGATTGAAAGTACGCAAATGTCTATTAATAAATTATCTGAGCGGAATATTAAATATTTCGTATTAAATTATACAACATTATTTCAAATGCATTTTATTTAAACAAAAAATTAAATATATCGTATTAAATTGTACAACATTATACCAAATACTAGTAAATGACACTTAGATAGCTCTTACTAGAGTTTTCAATTGATTTGTGCAAGTAAATTGAGCAAACTCTTAGGAAAATATAAACAAAAAATAAATATGAAAAAGAAAGTAGAAAATTTTCAATTATTTACTAAAAGTTTAAGCTATTGAAACATATATAAAAAAATTAAAAGCTTCGTAAATAGAAAGAGAAAAGTTCATAATAAAAACAAAAACTGTGCGTTAGGTTTGCTATGGAAACAAAGTTGTGCAAATATAATTCAAGCAAGAAAATTTTAACATTTCAAGAACCCTTGCCAAAGACACTCAATTATATATTCTCCCCCATTCTTTGTTGGTTTAAAAGACTGACACAACAAGAAAACTTTGATAGTGTGCCAAAGACAAACACGATATCAAATGGTACAGAACTTGGAAAAGAAAACTGAATTTGTTGTAAGCGGACAATTAGAAACGAGCCACAATAGTTGTTAAAAAAAAGAAAGAAAAATAAATTAAGACTACAAAAGGCGTTTTATGCATATACAACACAACATAATGACAATACATTTCATCTACAGTGTATTGGTTATTGGCATGCAACTAACGAGCACTGGCAGCAACATCAGCGGTCAAATAACAGATTTACTGAGTGATACAAATAAAAGGAATGTTGTTTTGTTGGCTTGAAACATCACTTACAAGTACAATTTAATATTAAAACAATGGTGTTTGACTTTTGCAAATGAACAAAAGATGTTTAAGAGAACATTTTATTTTTTTTAAATATTTTTTTATATTATTTTTTTTTTAAATTTTGTTCAAAAATTACTAAGAATTGCACTTTATTGCTTTAGCTGCACAGTGGCTTTAGAACGTTTTATTTTAAAAATAATCCGGTAGCTCATGAACGAATTAGGATATAGTAATGAAGCAGGAGTATTACTGAGTTAAGTTGCGCATGATCGGTCCCCTGGGGTAAAGGGGCATTTCGTGATATCTCAAAATACTTGGGTACAACTTTTTGTAAATGTTATAAAAAATTTATTTATCAGTCAAATGTTAAGAGTTTTTGAATTTAAGTAGACCTTGAAAATATCTACAAGAATAGTGCTTTGCCAGAAAATCGGGTAAGAAAAAATTTTCCATAGTTTTTGATCGACCTTTTTTTAATATTCAAATTATTACTCTAAGATATTGGCTGCATCTTATCTTATATACAGTGATCTCGCAGAAACGTGAACTAATTTTTACCGAGGGTGTTCACGTTTTCGATTTTGTTCACGTTTTAGATTGCATTTTTTATATAACATATTTTAGTCTCTTTTTATCTTTTATTTAATTTAAAATAAAGTACGTTATTTTTCACCTATGAGACAGGTTTTGATTCTACTTTTTGTAAGTTCCTGCCATATTTTAATATATGTACCTTGCTACTATGGATTACAAAAGGGTTTCTAAGATACTAATTTCGAAATTAGTACAGAGATCTTTCCATTTTTTGAAGCTCCGAAGAATACAGTGTATTCCATTTTCCAGGACTGGAAAATGTATTATTAACACATTTTGAAATTGCATCTTTTTTGTTTCTTATTGAACAAAACGTCGATTTGAAGACATTATACTTTTTCGGCAAACCAGATACAGGTGAACCTTCTCATAAAAGCTCTAAAATATTTGACATTTCTTGAAGAGTTAACACTTTTGGTTTTTTTAGACATATTTTCAATAAAATTATTTTTAGAGATCACTTGTTTATATTATTTATGTATATGCATAGTCAGCACAGAGAGATGCTTCCAGTAAAACTGTCGCGGTAATACCATAACTACTTATCCTGCAAAAGAAGTTGTTTACAACAAACAAACTACGAGATTCTTCTGCAGGGGATCCCAAAAAGTTTCAATAAGCTTACAAAATTGAATTTTAACGTTCGATAAAAAGTTCACGTTTTAGAGCCTTCAGCCTTTGTTCACGTTTTAGAGTATGCATACTCTAAAACATACATACGTATGTAAGAAAAAAAATGTTCATGTTTTTGGATGTTCATGTTACTGGGTGTTCACGTTTCTGCGAGTTCACTGTATATATAAAAATGAAATGGTCCACGTATGTAATGAGTTGGCGTGAGAACGGCTGGAGCGATTTGGCTGATTTTTGTTTTATTCGAATCGAAATTTTTTAGGAGATGGTTTGTATGAAAAAAAAATTATAAAATTTTCCGAAAAACTAAGAAAATTCATTTATTAATTTTGTTCTGTTGTTGTTGTAAACACAAATAAGTTATTAACGACTCGACATGTTTGTTCGAACTTGATGAAGCTTATGGTTGTTTGTATGTTAATGAGTGTGTATACGTTCGAACACACGTATACATTCTTAGCATACGCTAAAAAAACCCGTAGATGAAATTAAAAAAAAAAACACAAAACAAAAAGAAAACAAAATAAAAGATCAAATAAAGAGAGGCAACATCTTCAACTTCGGCGAAACCAAACATTGTTCTAACATGTCAACAGTCAAAAATGTATTTTTATGGTTGAAGATTTATTTTAATTACTATACATAGCTGCCAGATCTTTTAGAGATAATACCGTCACAATTTTGGGGAAAAATCTTACTTCAATTAAAATTCGCAATAAAATTACATGTACGTATGTAATTTTAAAAAGATTGCATGTTTTTCAATAAATTTCAAATTCTTTGGTGAATTTGTTTTCAATTTAGTAAAATATGCATTTTAAGTTTAATTTTTAAAATTTTTTTCCCTAAAAGTATATAAATTTATACCATAAAAATATATTTATATAAAAAATTTACTTACATATGTACATATACATACATACGTTTTAATAAACATCAGCAAGCTTTGCTTATGTTACAGAATTTGCCAGGAGAGCCCAACGAACATGTTACGTTTTCAATAACTACACTTTATTTCGAAGTAATTTTTCTTCGCAGGAGAAAATTTAAAGAGCTACTCGAAGAACAAAAGTTTTTAACACATTACATGAGTTTTTAAGAAAAATTATTAATTTTTTTATACATGTTTTTATTTTCACTTTTCAATATACTATGTATTAAATCATGTTAGTGAAAACATAAATAAATCGTCTTTACTTCTCAATTTTTTTACTTAGTCTTAAACTTTATAAAATTCCTAAATAGTGCTCAGTGATTTAATTTGGACATGTTGGATAACACTAAAAGTAAAAATTTGAATATATATTCTAACTACAAATGGATATATGTATATATGCACAATATCCGTGCTTTAAAATTTTTCGTGCGATTTGGTTCACATAATTTTAAAATTAATAGTTTTTTGAAGAGAAGAAAAACCTTGATATATTGGATAGTTAGGGCTTAAAAATATTAAGTCACCGACAATTTTACTTCACTTTAAAGTTAAAAAATAATTTTCTACTCGATGCAATTTTAATGATACATACATATGTATATCGCTTATATGCAGAAAAATCGAATATCAAAATTCTTTTGTTCTAAAATTTTATTGCTAAAGTAAAAAGTAAAGGCTAAACTTCGAATGATTTTGTTAGCAGTCAACATTTCTTAAAATTTGAATGATTATCTACGTCTAGGTTTATCTATCTATTTTTATATATTGTTAGACATTGGCAGTGGAAAAAACCGACTGAATCTACAACAGGCCAGAATTCATTTCCAATGAGCTCTTGCCAATTCACAACGTCAAAACAGGAGCTAATTTTGATTTTCTTATTTTTTATTGTAAAAAAAAAATCAACTGAATTAATAAACATCGGTGTGCCTAATAATTGCTCGGTGTTCATTTAATAAAACAAAAATAGTTATTTTTTAATTAAACCAGCCATTTACTCACGCTGACTCCGAAAAAAGAAGTATATACCAAAAACTACAAATTTACCAATAGTGATCAATACTGCAAAGTCAAAACCCATTTTTTTTGCTTTTAAAATAATTTGTAGACAAGTGCAACATTTTTGCATTTATTATAGATTTTAATGATTGTATACTGAAAAGTATATTCAGCAAAAATATGGCAATTTTATTAGCAGAAATTGTTTTATAAGACTTCTTTTTAAAACGAAGTTTCCCATTCAACCATATAAATAACAGAATGTTGCAAGAAATAACCATTTTAAAGTTTAAAACCAAGAAAATGTATTTAATGTATTATCATTCATAATTCTGTCGTCTTTTATAATATCTATATATTCTTTCACTAAAAATAAAAATTTATAGTTTTGAACAATTTTATTTTAATAAATATTTTATGATAATCTCATAAAATATTTGTTCATATATATATATATATATATATATATATATATGTGGCATACACGACATTACACAGTGTTACACTTTTGGTAGTAAATATTGTATGTTTTGCACAACTCTTTTTTAGCAGCCGAAAGCTTTTAAGGTGCTGAACGTCTTGGACGAAAAAAAACGGGTTGCCCCGTCGTTTCAATCCGATGAAATATTGATGACTTCGTCGTAGAACCGTATGGCGAAAGTTTAGCAACATCAGGAAAATTTCTCAAAACATCGGCGAAAGGATCGAACTCATTGAACGTCTTGATGACGGCAGCCTCAAAGAATTTTGAAGCTGCTAATTTTGAAGCAAGACCTGTGACGTTATCGATAAGTCGGCTGCGTTTCAAATCGATGAGCAAATCAAAATGCTTGACAAAGTCGGACCCAATGATTGGTGACGTAACATCTGCGACTATGAAAGACCATTGGAATTCACGACGTAGTCCAAGGTCCAATGTTACTCTTTTTTCTCCGATCACCCTTATAGGAGACCCATTGGCGGCGTATAATGCGAAGGCAGAAGGACGGATGTCAAAAGTTTTTGAGGACAACGGCAACACAGAAACATCTGCTCCAGTGTCTACCAGAAAATCTGTGTTCATGTGTTTGTCCCTGATCTGCAGGCGAACTATTTGAAGCTTGGTAGGGGAACTCTCGCCGGTTTCCTCCACCTGCTCGCCAAGTCATTTAGACGTTGTTGACTTACTGCTAGACACTAACCTTTTGCGCGTTTCGGCCGTATTTTTTGTGATACCAGCATTCGTCAGATGAATCGTGAGAGAAAACAGCACGATTTTGCGATTTGCCTCGTTGTCTTCGCGGTTACCGTGAGCGTGAGCGCGAACGTGACTTAAAAGACATTTTTTCGAATTTGCTCCCCAGTTCGATAATGGCTGCTAGAAACTCATTGAGTTCAGATGACGAGTGCGCCTGCACACGGTTGACCTGATTGGCAGCCACTGCTTCAACTACAAAATCAGCTACTTTGGTACACTCCAACGGGGTTCCAGATGAAGCTACCACAACCAGCTGAGCGAATTCAGGCAACCGTTTGATCCACAATCCTTTTAGCGCACTATTCCCCAAGGTGTTACCAGCTACGCCTTTCATTTCAAAATATAATTCTGAAGGCTTTTTATTTCCAAGAGGAAGCTCTGACAGCAGGCGGTTAAGGCGACGCTGTTCACTGTCTGCGAAGTGCTCGATTATTTTTGCCCTTATAAATTAAAATCTATCTATGAGTGGCATGGATGGGATGACGTCTGACAATTGCGAAATCACGTTCGGGCTTAATGCTGCAAGAACTGTTGCTGTTTTCTGCTTATCGGATACTATGCCTGACTCTGGGAACCAAAAATCCATGGTCGTGAACCATGCTTCGATGTTTGTGTTCGACATTTGTGGAACAGGCAATCGGGCATATACCGCAGAAATGTCTCCTGTTGCGGCAGCAGCGGTTGGACTGTGGGAGACTCCACTGTCCCTATTACCTGTGTCGTTGTGGACTTCTGGCATCATCGAGGTTACGTTACTTCCGGGCACGCTAAGCAAAAAAATATGTGTTGCAAAAATTCACAATTTAGCTTACCTCAATTTGAACGGGCTTTAGTGAAGTGTGGCGATATTAATATTGGACGATAGCTTGAAGTGTTGGCTACAAATTGGTGTGAATATCGAGAAGATCGTGCAGAGGATTGCAAAAATATTTCCGGACACGCTTAGCAAAAAAATATGTGTGTAGCAAAAATGGTTGAATTCGCAAATTTCTGGTTGCTTATCTCGGACTTAAACTCGATAAATTTACACAAATCAACTCGTTTATTAATTTTTCCTGGTTTCATCAATGTAATATTTACAATTTACTAACCTCAATTTGAACGGGGTCACTAGTTTGGTTAGCTTTTATTACCTCTTTGTAATTTCCAATTACCACATCAAATATAATCGTTATAATAATATAAATACTTTTGTTGGGGGTCACCAGTTTGGTTAATTTTTATTTATTGTGTTTAAATACAGCAAGGAAGTATTTGGTTAATGTTTATCTTAACAAAATTCAAAACGGAAAGAAAAATGAAGTTGGTTGTGAAAACAACTTGACTGCTAAAAAACGCATTAGTCAGAGTTGTGCAAAACATACAATATTTACTACCAAAAGTGTAACACTGTGTAATATCGTGTATGCCACATATATATATGTATATATATATATATATATATATATATATATATATATATATATATATATATATATATATATATTAATATAATTTTATATACCATATTAAATATTTCAAATATCTATATATATATATAAAAATTAAGCCCAAAACAGGTGTCCGTTGGTTGTCAGTGTTTGACGAGATGCGCCGTCGGATTTCCACCAAATATTTACAGTACCTTCGTAAGGGTCGTTTGCTGGTTTGTGTCTTTGTTTCCTGCGCGTACGAATATTTTCCATTGAATACTTGTTTTTGTGTGTAATTTGCGTTTTCAATTAGAACATGATCGATCCGCCGAACGTTTTTTAAGGCAAATGTTAGATATTGGGAATGGCGCAATTCCAATTGACCTCACCAAAAAAATGATTACGCTTCCAGATAATCTTTGCTACTTTGCACAATCAAAACAAGAATTGGTCGCAAACGTATTTCCCGGTATTGCACAAAATTTTAGAAACCATGATTGGTTGTGGGAAAGAGCTATCTTAGCTGCGAAAAACGCAGATGTTTCGGATATCAATGTTACAATTTTGAATGATACTCTCGGGAAAATTTTTACCTAAAAATCGGTTGACTCTGTTACCAATTAAGACGATGTTGTAAATTATCCAGTCGAATTTTAAAATTCGCTTGAGTTACCTGGACTGCCGCCTTACCGCCTACAAGTGAATGTTGGTGCACCAAATATTTTGCTTAGAAATATCTGCCAACCACGACTTTGCAATGGGACATGTTTAGTCATGAAAATGTGATTGTATCGACAATTTTAAAAGGAAAATATAAGGGCAAGGATGTGCTGATACCACGCATTGCTATGATTCCTCCAGATTTGCCATTTGATTTTAAACGGTTTTAGTTCCCCATACGTGTTGCTTTTGCAATGATCCTTTTTTCGCACGGTCAATTATATGTATCATATTTATGTGTTAATAAACCAGCTGCTTTGTTTGGCTATACCGCGAACCAAAATCAATCGAAAAATGTCGTTTATGTAAAAGCATTGCAATAGAAATTGAATTGCGAAAAAGATAAAATTATTAAAAAAACCTAAAAACGAAAAAAATATAATGTTGCCTTTCTGATTAATTTTCTTAAATGATTAAATTTTTAGGCGCTAGTATTTATATAAAATTAATATAAAATATTTAAAATGCAATATTATACATTGAAAAACTTTTACGTCGATCAATCATATGTGTATTATTATTTTAATATTCTACTAAAAGCGGGTTCACACAGAAACATGTCTTACATTTATATTTCAAATTATACTTCTTTCAGTGCTCTGATATCGGGATTTTGAACAAGAAGTTTGTTTTTAAATTGTGGTAACACTAACAACATGATAGTTTTGACATTTAGTTAGTTTTATGACGTACTCGTAGTAGATGCATTGGCAATTGCTACAATGAATTCAATTTCGCTCCTTAATCCCCTACATATGAATATGGTCTGGTTTTAATACGATATAATGCTTAAACTGACCACATAATATATATATATATATATATATATATATATATATATATATATATATATATATATATATATATATATATATATATATATATATATATATATATATACATGTATTGAAATTAAGTCAAGAACATTTTTGATATATTTCTGCAGTGGTTCTTAAAATTTTAAATTTAATAACTTTTTCTTAGTGTCAATAAAAGTTTTACTTTACTTTACTGATTTTTGTATTTTAAATAAATAAAAACTCACAATTCTTAAACTCTGTGCTTGCGAGTGTAATTTTAAGTATTTCCAATAAGTGTTAGTCACTTGTTTACAAAGTACTTAAAAAATAACTCACTACACAACATGTTGGTGAAGCACAAGCCATAGCAAATGTACTTGAAAATTTGAAAATAAAGTTTTGCCAAACAAACATTAAATCCGATGAAAAACACTTTCAATATTATAAAAGTTGCTAAATAAAGGGTTTGTTGTTCAACTGATTGAAAATTTATTTTAAGGAATGGTCAATTTGTAAAAATGATCTCATAACAATGTCATTTTTTCCTTTCTTTATATATTATTAAGGTAAGATTATCAAAGTAAATGGTCGATTGTTAGTTTTCAATAAAAAAAGGTTATTTCTTATTTTAATTTTCTATTTGCAAAAATAAAAATATATTTGTTTTGTATTCCAAATCATGCGGGTTGTGCTGTATTTATTCGATTTTATGATTATTTTTATTTTATATCATTGCGACAAAAAGTTTCTGGAGACACATTAAATTATATGCTTCAATGATTTATTTGTATTTTGTTTTAGAACTTTTAATTGCTGCAATGAACCATGAATATTGGTTTTGATATTTTTCTTTGTTGTCGTGTAGAGGTCATTAAGTTTGATTTCTGCTTTTAATGTAAATATATATCGGTGTAAAATCGCTTCTTAATAAAAAAAATAATATTAAAGGACACTCTAAACTTCGCAAATAAATATAAAAACCCTTAAAACTATTTCAAATATTGAGGTAACTAAACTGGAAAATTGCCAGGATAATCTAGGCTATAAAAAGATTAAACAATTTTAGTTACGCAGTACATATTAATAATAATTTAAATTAATTTAAAAATAATTTGTAGTATTTAATTTGAAAGTAACTTTATTGCAGTAACTTAAGTAACGTCCACCCATCCCTAAAAAACCCTACCTTGTATGCCACGAGATATATTAGTGGTCGTCAAACAATTTTATTAGTTGTGTGCTAGAAATTTGGCAATTAAAAAGTAAATGCATGTGTTGAATTTCACACCATTTGTGCAGAAGGATTTTAATTATTAAAAAGCATTTCCAAGCTGAAATTTTTAATAATGAGCAACAGTTAAAAAATCAATTTCTGATATTCAATGTTAATCCACTAAAACGTAATTGATTCCAGATGACATTTTTAAGTAAGATATTCTCTTGTTTCTGAGGTGGCCTTCTAATTTTATAATAAATCAAGATCAGTTTATCTAAAATAGTATTTATTATCAAGTACAAAAGAACGAAACCCATACACAATAGTGTAAAATTTTTAGTACTAAGGAGAGAATTTATGGTTACAAAAAAAAGAAATTATTTTCAGTTTTATTCGACCTTTTTTTATTTCTATTAAATCTTAATCTTAATCTTTTAAACGGTCCTTTAAATTATAACGATTTATTTTTTTTGTCGATATTTCGCTTTCCTGTGGAAAGCTTCTTCAGGAAATTATTTTTTATATTGTTCAAAAACAAAAATTATAACAATTTGAAAAGAAAAATTTTTTGAAAAACATTTGACAAAACATATAAAATAATTTTCTTCATACATACAAACATACAAAAATTAAAATTTAAACATACAAAAACAAAGAAACGGAAACTAAATAACAAATTCTTTCTTATGAAATAATTATAACAAATTATGTGTCTTTTGTATTAAGTACCCATAATTCTGCGCTAAATTGTCTGTGTCTGTTTTGAAATTTATTCTCCTTACATTTGGTACATTAACAGTTACTAACATTTCTAACATATAACGTCTCTTGTAGTTTTTTTCTATATCTAATACTGATGTTTCATCAAACTTTGGATAATGATTATATTTCTTACAATGTGAAAATAAGGATGTCTTCTGTGTTGAAATATTCCTATATTTTTGGTCACATCTATGATCAGCTAATCTTGTTTTAATTTTATTCTTTGTAGTCCCAATATAAATTTTGTCACAGTTCACCTGGTCATTTTCATTTCAAAACAGACACAGACAATTTAATAGAAAAAAAGAACTAAAATCAGGATTAGTTCAACTGAAAGTTTTATGACATTGTTTGATAATTTTTAATATATACATATACATGGTATCTGTCGGGAAGGTGTACTACTTTGTTAAGAACATTATTTACTTCATCATGTGTAACTTTCACAGTCTGGGCTTATGTTAACTGACCACTATTTGGTGAAGCAACCAAGTTGTTATGGGTATAATTGTGTTTTTCTTTTACAACATTGAGGCGGAGAGCTTGACGACTTAAAACATTCATTAGTGGACATCTAAAACACTGAACAATATCATTGAATTTTCTTGGAACTTCTCTAACAACAGTGTCATTACCAAGTTCTCCTACATCATAAATATCCTTGCTATTAAAATTGGGATCTAAGTTGGCAAAAAACATTGTTAGAGGGTTTTTTGTCATACGGTTTTTTACAATTCTTACATTTCTTACTTAGTGTCCCAAAAACAAATAAATTCGCTTTTGTATTACTAATTGATGTTGTGCTTTTAGTCAAGTTTTCTAATGTAAAAGAACTCATTTTCTGTGTTTTTATCCAATTTTATATTATTTGGAACAAATTTGGTGATCACCCTCAAGGTTTCAAAAGGCTCTAAAATATCGAAATGAATGTAATAATTTATTATTGAAGATGAACAGAGAGAGGTCTTCTGCAAAGAGCTTTGGAAAAGTTTTTGTATAACCAAATTTTTAATTGAACATTTGAACAAAATAATGGCCTCGTATAAAAATTAATGAAGACTTTTTTAGTTATAATCTGCTAAACTAGAAGCTAAGTACAATTCAAATTAATATTCAGTTATAGAAAAACAAAAAAATTGTTCATGATAAAAAGCGGGTTATAAGATCCAACAAATCAAAAACCGTTTACCGAATCCGTTTTTAAAAGCCTTTGGCATTATCCCTTGGGTCCAAAAACTATGAAACCACAATATTATTAACATGGAAATTATTTTTAGGCGCATACACAATTATTAAAGCTTTAGCCAAAACTACCAGTAAAAAACTTTTTATATTTTCCTACATTTCCAACTACATTAAATTGATTACATGCTGACTCTTAACGCCTTATTGAAGCCTTAACAATTTTTGTTTACATTCCCCTTCCATATGCTCTATCAGAAATATCCAGTTTCATTGACTATTTTCCGCTCCTGTCTTGTATTATAGATACGTACTTTACCTACAAATTTGGCTGTGTATGAAAAACTATTTTCTTTGGATACCTATATGTATACATGCGTAGAGAATTGTGCAAATATTTAATTTAGTTATGTATGCATTCGTAATATATGGTTTATGCTATTGTTGTTGGCATATTTAAATTAGATCTGCCAAAAAAAGCACACATATAAAAAAGCACAAAATGTTTGCAAACTGGCAAATGCATTTATGCATGTATGCTAGCATGTATGTATGTATTTGTATAATTTTTATCTTTGTTCAGGAAAAATTCAACAGTAGTCATGAATTATTCTGCAAACACTCCCTTTCCTTTTGTGCACAAAAAAGCACTGCGCTGCATGAAAATTTGTGTGTATTAAAACACACCCTCATATTAACAAATTATATAGTTTTTGAATAGAATAAAAGCATTCTCCATTAAGTGGTTAACCTATGATTTGCTGGTTTATTATGCAGCATACTTTAGGTTAATAGTCTTGGCTGTTTTACATAAAAAAATTTCGGTTCTCTTTTTTTTGCATTTAAGTTTTATTTGTTTTCTATGCCTTCGTTTGTTTTGTTTCTAAAGAAGATAAATTAAGCCAAAATATTGGCAATATTTTATAAAATTAGTATAAAAAATAATATAAAACTGTAAATAAAAAATGGTTTTACAAAAAACTGTGTTTGGCAACAAAGGGGACCTATTTGTTTTTGTTTTCTTTCCTTTTGAAAAATTGTTGGCAATTTAGGTAAATCTCGCTTATGTAGTTATGTAAAGTTTTTAAATAATAAATTATTGTAAGCAAATAACAAGGAAATTATTCCAAGCTATTCACACTAACTATTTTAATTTGTACTAATCTAATTGCAAAACTACACTTTAAAATTTTGCAGGGTTCATTTATGATGCAGTTATAAAATACTGTGATTAAGATTGGAAACCGTTTTTAGTAAAATAGCAAAATTCCTTATTGCTTTTAAATAACCAAAAGTTAGGAAGCTATTATAAAGTCTTTGTATAATTAGTATAAAAAGAGCACCTCAAAAATTATACAACTAAATAAATAATTAAAAATTCATTAACTCATGTTGAAAAATTTCAATATTATATGTATGTGTATAATATACTCACTCCTATTTCTACTGCTGAGCAATAAACTCAATGTTTACCATCTGCAATTATGCCACCCGTATTACACTGCACAAAATTTTATTCTATTTTATGGCAAAATTAAATTGCAATAAAACAGAATAGAAAGTTGATTTAGAAAAAAAAGTGATTTTCTAGTTCCTCCGTTGATATCACAGTGGGTGGATTTGGGTAAAAATTTGTATATACAAAACTTTAAAGATTGAAAAGAAATGTTACTTAAAATAATTATTAAGCTGAAGACAAATTGTGGAAAGAGAGCTAATATGGGATAATTTGAAAACCCCAGGATTTCATTTCAAAATACCGCTCATTTGCGACAACGTCATCAAAGCTCAACAATTGAGAATTTTGAGGAGACACAGTCAAGTTTTTGAAACTAGGGTATCTTTAAAAACTTAAATGTGTTAAGATTAAATTTAAAATAGTAGTAATTAGTAAAAATATATTCAGCTAAATTTATCTCAGCTAATCATCAAAATTTCTATGCACAACAATAATAATGGGTTGTAGTAGTTGGTGTATAATGGATGTACAATAAGGATGAATTTCTTTTTTTGCAAGTTTGCGGTAGTAACTCCTTTTCAAAATATTCCTCACATCACAAAAATAAGCTTTGGAGAAATTTGCTCGGATCGCATAGGGGGAAGGCGGGGCTTACTTGCCCTTTAATTACTGATATATGTCCAATAATAACAAAAGCACTACAAATGGAAAACCTTCCAAATAAGATTCTCTATTTTTAAGTGGTTTCTAAGCCAAATTCCCTAAAAACTTGTTACACTATAATTGTGGTCTAAATAATTCTGCAAAAATACCATTAATTCTCCAAGTTTGCAAATTTGTACAAAAAATTAAAGGGTTCAGTTTTATACACACAATGTTTTATGAATAATTGACTTCAGCCTTTATTACTAAAGGTATACGTGTCAAATACAGAAACATATTTGCTCAATTCGCAAAGATGGTTTTATCGCTTAACGTTGTATATGGAAAGACAATTTCAAATAAAATTTGTGAAAAGAAAAACAATTTTTAAGAAGTTTATTTTTAATTACGTTAAGCGATACTATTACATATGTGAATTTAGTAATTATCATTTTTAAAACGTTTTTTCAGAACGTTTTTCATTTTATCGCAAATCTAATTTTACTTTGTGCATATTATAGAAAAATACTTGCATAACTTGGGCATTGGAGGGTAATTTGGCACGTATAATTTGGCTCGCGTCATTATCTTGTATTTGTTTTGCTTGAATTTAAACCATTTTTGCTAGTTAGCCAAAAAAACACCGAGATAATTCAAATCTGTTATTATACTTTAATAGAACTCTAAAAGTAATATTCACTTCAAGCTTTATTTTTCACAATATATTTCGACTGCTATCATCAGTGTCTTACACACTTTAATTTATTGTCGAAGAATAAAAACCTGTCATTCCTGTTGGGGGTTCCCTTTTTATGTTGCTTGCAAAAATATTATTATGATTATTTTATTTTTTTTTTATTTCGGACCAGTGCTCAGGGGATGACCCCTGCCCATGAATGTATTCTATCAGGACTAGGAATTTCGTTTATGGGAAGGAGGAAAGAAGAAGTAGTGTTTATGGACATTCGATTTGAATCTTGCTACATTGAAAGTGACAGGAAAGAACTGTGGAGGGAGTTTATTTCAAATACGAACTATTCTGCTATAAAACGAATTTACGCTGTAATGCGTAGTACGATTCACTGGCCAATCGACTATAAATGGATGCGCCCTCAACGAAAATCGAGTCAAACACTAAACCGCACCAGTTTGAGGAACAAGTTCCCTAATTTCGTTAGAGCACTTATCATTATACTAATGATAAGACACTAAAATACAACCTACATTGCGTCGATGGTCTAGGAAATCAATATAGGTGTATACCCTGCCATCCCCAACGTGTCTCTTGGCCCTCTTCTGTGCGCGGTCGAGCAACCCCAATCTTGACTTTGGGTCGCTGACCCATATATGAAAGTTATATTACATCTTTGAACGGATATAAATAGTATAAATAATATGGGCGCGCTAGCGTAGACGAGCACTGTTTAAAAACCAGTGCTGGTATCACATTCGTCACAGGAGAATTGTTGACCTGCTAAAAACTTTTTGAAAAGCTCGAGCTCGAAAAAATATCTTTGCACAGTAACGGGTATTCTGTCGAGCTTGGGCGGTGATTGATTACTGTCCGGCAAATAGGAATTATTTGCAAATATAGCAGCTAAGAGATTAGCTTTATAAACCGCGCTAGGGAACATTTGATCATTTTTTAAAAAAGTCGGAATTGAAGAATTAGAATTATCTCTTACTCTCTTAACAAATGGCCAAAAGTTCTTGTTACCCCTAGGAGTAGCAAGAACCTTAGCATGAAGACGCTTCTCATACAGATTTTCTTGTGCCGTAGCCCATTGGCACATGACAATCTCGGCCTTTTGCGTAGCGAATCAGTATCTGCGATCTTGTTTCTACGCCAGTTACTGAATGCTTCCTCTTTTGATCCGACTGCACTTTTGCACGTCTGACTAAACCAAGATTTCGATCAGGTTCTACCGACATTTTTTGGATGGAACAAAAGTTTTCATTCCAAACAAAATGATGTTTACAACCATTTCCGCCATGGCATCGACATTATTGTCAAAGAAACAAAGTTTCCTATTAAATTACCTAAAAAATTCGCTGAGCTCAACCCAATGAGCCTTCTCAGAAATATATTTTAAACGTTTGGTAGCTGTTTTCGAAACGTTGTAAGCTCCCTATATGAAAAGGAAGCGGAGATGGTACATGATGATTTGCCAGGAGGTGCACAAACACTAACTTTATACTTTTGAGGATGTGAAGTTAAAAAGAAGTCGAGTGTATACTGTGGTACCTATCAACATAATGAAAGTGTGTTTTTACTTATTTTGAAAATATAAATCGTATTATATTAGGTTAACTCAAAATAGACACATGTAAAAATTTAATACATGAGCTATGCATTCCGGATGCTTGTTCAGTCTAACTTTTTGTAAAATATAGGAGGAACATTTCGTACGGTACAAGTTGAAAAATAAGGCGCACCTTAATATACATGCATAAATTTTATAGTTTTTATTTAAGAAGAACACCAGCATAAAACAAAACAAAAAATTTAATAAAATTTTTGTTATTTGCAATATACTATAATATAAAAAATTTTATTTTAATCATATATTATTAAAACACGAAAGTGTTTCACTTTATACAAATGGCCAGCATTTTATATTATATGTTATTATATTTTACGCCTATGCTTGAATTAATGGTTAATCTTTTAAAATGGAATTTTAAAATTAAATTGTAATATAGGAAAACCAGTTTATAGATAAATTTAGCTTAAATTTGTATATCATAAAGCGCAATTTTCGTAAAAAATTTTTTAGCATCGCTCAAGACTATGAAAGAAAACAAAAAAGAAAAATTTACTCACGGCATTACTATGACAGATAGCCTCAGGACATCGACAGAAACAACTGATAAATATTGTTCCAGCGGAATATAGAGTCTTACTTGTACCTGCAAACATACTTACATAGAATAAACTGGACGAACTCTAAAAACGTGATTTACAGAACACATACGCTCACGCAAACGAAAAAGAGAAGACTTTAACTTTGCCTTACAGCTTGACACTCGTGGACACACCCCAATGAAAATATATGAATTACTGCATTACTGTATCCTAGCAAAAATGGATGAAGGCTAAATAAAGTTTATTGCACAAAGTGCAGAGTCCCTGAAATAAGGAAATATTTATTTTATGTCTTAAAGTTCGACTTTTAGCATAACCAGAGCCATATAAAATTCTGGGGGCTATATATATATATATATATATATATATATATATAGCCCCCAGAATTTTATATGGATTAGATTGTACTTAATGCCTCTGGATGGATATTTCAATGCCACAGTTTGGATATAGTATTTCATTTTCTAGTACTTAGGAATTGATCAGTTCATTTAATTACGCGAAGCAGTGATTCTGAAAAATTGACTTCATTACACCCTTGATTTTGTCCTCAAAAAGGCTACAACAATCGTTAAATAAGAAAGAGTCAGGTAATTACGAAGCTTTTAATTTATAATCGTCGACCTTTAGTTTTTTCTCGGCAGTTATTATTCTACACTAACTCCTTTCGAAAGTAAGGGGTTTTCAACGAGAAGTTTGTTCTCTAAAACAATATAAAACAACAAATTTTTATTTAGATGATTAAAATTTTTATTATATTATGAAAAAAAAAGTTCAGCTAGTCTGAATGAAATCACATGTCAGTGATATCCACGTCGTTAATAATAGGCCAAAATTGAGTGATAGTGTGATTCATTGGCCGTTATCACATTTCTAGCCTCATCTTCGAAAAAAAGACGCCAAACACGCCTCCAAACCACGTAACGCACCACACAGTGACACGCTAAGCATGCAAAGATTTTCAATAATCGCTCTAGGATTTTCAAAAGCCCAAACGTGGCTATATTGCTTGTTGATATGTGAAATGTTCCTTAGTGAATTCAACGAATCTGCGGCGATACGAATGTCGGCTTTAATTCCTGTACCAGTTGAACCTTGTAAGACTTCAAAGGCTATTACTTTCGCGAAATTTACCACGTGGTGTTTTGGGATAACCCCAGTTGTTGAAAACGTCGGGAAATTGACAAATTTGAATCTTCTTCAACACTGTGGTTCACAGCTGTTTTTAATTGAACGACCTGGCCGAACATTTTGTATCGAGCTAGTCGACTTATATTTAACGACCAAATTCCTAATAGTGGTCTCAGAGGGAAAATTATGTTATCCGATAATATCACGAATTTCAAGAAATGTGACTTTAACAAAACCACCGTTTTCGTAGTGCATTTTAATTATTTTAATGCAATTTTCATTCGAAATTGAATTCAATGTAACAAATGCCAATGCATCTGCTACGAATACGTGAAAAAACTAAATGTCAAAACTATCATGTTGTTGATGTTGAAAAACCCGATATATGTTGTCACCTTCAGTTTTTTATTTAAATTTGCATCTAATTAGACTGATATTTTTGTTTTTTCAAAGTCATAGAGATACAAATAAGTGACATATGTATGATCATAAATACAAATAAACTATACATGTGATATAAAATATTACAAAATATTTTAGTTTTTAATTTTAATATTGTTCTTTTGCATAAGCACTAAAATGAATCAAAAATACACATTTGTGACATAAACCAAAAAAAAATATTTTGGGATTTATAACAACTGTTTAAAAAGAAAATGTAAAGATGTTGCCTCATACTTAAGTATTTTATCATAAGAAAAATGATTTATTCCTTTTTGTGCTGTTTCTTTTAAGAAAATAATATATGAATATGTTTATTTGTTTATGTATATACATATTTCATTTTCTTAACTTTTTACTAAAATGTATCTGGTTATGATGTATTTATATTGACTTTTATTATTATTTTGTTGTTGTTTTGGAAAAGAAAATAAAACGATAGAATATTAACAAAAAATGACAATGAAAGGTCTTGAGGATTACAACAATCAATAAAAAATATATAAACGGATATTAATAAAAAATATAATAAAGGCCAAATGCATTGAAATATCTACAAGGCCTTTAACATGAAAGTTTAAGAGCTTCTTTTGTAATTTTCCACTTACAAGAAATTGCGAATCGTCGCATTTTTTCTTATTTAGATAGAAAAGCCTTTAACCTTTATTAGCAACTTTACGTGACCTTGATATATAAGAAATAAGAAGAACAAGAAAGATTAATACTTATTTATAACGCAACTACCTGTGCTCATAACCAAAATTTGTCAATATAAAAAGCCAGTAGGTCTATTTCCTATCTCTACTTTACTAATTAGCATAAATATTGGAAAATTTTTTACCACATTTAGGGCTAAAGATGCACTGATATTTAATAATAGAATTACATAATATAATATTTTCGAAGCTTTAAAAAAAGTTTAACTTTACTTAAGATATTGTATTTTGCAGCGATTTATTTACTTGAATAATATATTTACGTAGATGATTTGTTAAGTTAAAAAAAAAATAATTATCAGTAAAAAAGTATACGAAACGACCCACTGTGCGTTTTACAAAATGCGTGGTTTTCTAAGAAATCTATCAAATAAGATAAACAACAACTAACAGAGAACAAGAATCACTAAACTGCTTTTAATGGAAAAGCCTTTCGAAAGAAAACGAAATCATAGTCTATTCATTCGATGATGGTAAGAGAAAAAAATAATTTAGGTAAAGACAGTTCGTACTTAAATAAATTCAACTGATAATTTCAAAGGAAGGAAGATAGTGTCTTGAAGGTCTTTTCAACACAACTAAGAATTTAATGTTATACTGGGTGGTGCAATTATAAATCACGATATTAATTATGCCTTTATTTGGGTACGGTTTTCCGTCCACCCTCGTTAAATTTGGTTTGTGAACAAACCGGTTTGCCTCTTCAGTGATCTTTTCGTACTAGTTGCGTTCTATTGCCAGCTGTGTTTATATAGTTCGTTTTGTTCGCGTTTTCCTTCATGTTATTGCATTCGTCACTTTCTCTCCTTTTTGCCTGTCGCTGTTTAACTTTTTATTTCCAAATAATTGTTTATTAAATTTTATTAATTCCAGATAATTGTTTATTAAATTTTATTAATTCCAGATAATTATTTATTAAATTTTATTAATTCCAAATAATTGTTTACTAAGTTTATTATTTCCAAATAATTGTTTATTAAATTTTGTTATTCCCAAATAATTGCTTACCAATCTATTTAAAATTCATTGGAAATAAATCACACCACCACAAGTCTTTGTATTGACAAAATTAGTATTTAAGCCATATCTTAACATTGTAATAATGCAGTTGTAATGGATCCACTGTAAGGTCCAAGTGATTAAATAAAGAAAGAACAAAAAAAAAGAATCATTTCTTTTTTTTTTATGAGGTTACAATAAAGAAATCTCTAACTGGCGCCCGAGCGAAAAAATTAATTAATTAAAAAGTCCTGAAAAAAGTCAAGTAAGGTAGTGAAAAATTGAAAAAATCCTGAAAAGTCAAGTAAGGTATTGGAAAAAAAAATCCTGAAAAAATAAAGTAAGGATATTAAGAAAGAAAAAAAATCCCGAACTATAAGTGACTCTGTGAGGATAATAAAGATCCTGAAAACAAAATAAGGATATTGATAAAAAAAAATTAAAAACGTGACTTTAATCCTTAAATCAAAAAGTGACTCTGAACAAAAAAGTAAAGAAAAAGGCCTAGGAGAGGTCTATAAGAGTGATAAGCTTAAAGATAAAGACAAAAAAATAAAAATCTAGTGTGCGGCCTCGTAGTAGCTACGGCAAACCGAACGGTATTACGTACCTGCCAACATTAGTGCATAAATGCTGCCTGAAGACCAGCAACCAGAAGAAGCAAAATTTAAGGGAGTATCATCGTTGGCAGTGCCACCCTTAACAGAAAGAGCAACAAAAACAGAGATAAAATTAACAGCAGAAGACATAGAACACGGCAAAGAGGAAATTAAGTATAGAGTAAGGTAAATATTAAAAGCTAAGATCTATAATTTAGAAACTAAACGTTACAAGAGTTTGTATAAAGCAAGAACAGTAGAGCAGTAAGAAAAATTTGTAAATTTGAAAGGTTAATTAAAAAATATACAATGTCAAATCCAAATAATCTGATCCGACCACCTGTTATTCCTGTAAACCCTCCGCAAAACGTTCAAATAAACATGGACGACCTAACAGCACTTATCTTAAATTTAGTAACGGACATTTTCAGGCGACAAGGACTACAAATGGTTCAAGCGGCCTTTAGCCCTGATACAGACGAACAGAATAAGAGGGACCAACAGATTGACGAACGGCATAGGAATAATTTAAATGACATGGACAAAATTCCAGATAAAGTCAAATGTGTGAAAGAATTTTCAGGTCAGCCAGGGGATATAATTCATGGAAGAAAAGCGTAGATAGAATATTAGGTATATACGAACCAATTAAGGGAACGCCAAAATATTACGGCATTCTCAGCGTAATAAGGAAAAAAATTATAGGTAACGCGGATAAAGCACTGGAGTCATATAACACTCCATTAAATTGGCAGTCTATTTCACAGTGCCTAACCGTCCATTACGGCGAAACGCGAGACTTGTCAACTCTGGAATACCAGATGACAACAACAGGGCAACCAGAGCATTCAAGATTTTTACCAAAGGGTATACACCCATCTCTCGCTAATATTAAACAAAATAGGATGCCTACAAATTGGTAACGACTCACTCAATAAAATGACAAAATCTTACAGAGATAAAGCCTTAGACACCTTTATAAGGGGTCTAAATGGGGACTTACCGCGGCTACTAGGAATGAGAGAACCAGTGGATTTACCACAGGCCCTCCACCTTTGTCTTAAGCTTCAAAATCAAAACTTTCGAGCAAACCATGCTCACAACACGAGGAGAGTTGCACTACCGCAATTAACCCCACGACGAAATTTTCAGGGTAGAGAAGAAAATAAATTCTACCCTCATTTAGCCCATATACCGCATAATAACCAACCTATTTAGCAACCTAGACAACAATTTTTCCAACGAAACAATCCACAGAGACCATTTAAGCCTCAAGCTCGTCCAGAACCTGTGGACGTAGATCAAAGCATGCATTCTCGGCATATAAATTACGTTAACAGACCTCACAAGAATAACTTGTAAGGGAAGAGACCTGGTTCAATTTCTTACCCCCAACAGAAAAAGTTACAAAGAACTTTTCACATTAATACTGAGCAAATGCAAACGGAAACACCCGACAAAAAATATATTGAGCCAACAGACATTTATTTTTTAGCTTAATAAGCTCTTTGTTACCTTACTTCGAGATTAGAACGGAGAGCGGGGATATTCTCAAATTTTTAATAGATACAGGATCAAGCAACAAGCAAAAATTATCTCCAGCCACATTTGGCAAAGAAAAAAAAATATTAATAAAACGTCATTTTACGCAAAATCAGTCGTAGGTGATATTAAAATTACTGAACGCACTATGGTAAAACTTTTTAACTAAGAACATGAAATCAAATTCTTTTTAATGCATTCCCTAAAAACTTTTGACGGTATCCTCGGAAACGATACCCTTAGGGAATTACAAGTCGTAATTCATACAAGCGACAACCACATGACATTGGGAAATGGAACAAAAATAGGTATTAGGCAACTTTCTTCTGCAATGATAAATAATTTAAATATAGGAAAGGTATCGCCCCAGCAAAAAGCGAATATGAACGCTATTGCAAAAAAATTCCCTAAATTGTTCATGGAACCTAACGAGAAACTAACATATACCACAAGAGTTGTGGGTGAAATTAGAACCACAACAAGCACTCCAGTATATACAAAATCCTATCCTTAACCCGCATCTTTGAGATCTGAAGTAGAAAAACAAGTAGCAACACTTATGAGCGATGGCATCATACGACCATCTAGGTCCCCATACAATTCACCTGTGTGGATTGTACCCAAAAAGGCAGATGCATCAGGGGAAAAACAATACCGAATGGTAATAGATTATAGGAAACTAAACGCGGTTACGGTTGCTGAAAAATATCCTATTCCGGAGATATCCGAAGTAATATCTCAACTTGGGAATAGTAAGTATTTTTCTGTACTGGATCTAAAAAGTGGTTTCCACCAGATTTCACTCAGGAAATCTGACATAGAGAAGACCGCCTTCTCTATTAACAATGGTAAATATGAATTTACACGGCTACCATTTGGCCTAAAAAATGCGCCCTCCATTTTTCAACGAGCTCTTGATGATATATTAAGAGAACATATTCGAAAATGCTGCTACGTCACCATCGACGATATAATTATTTTTAGCAGAACAGAGGAGGAACATTTCTCTCATATTGAGGAACTCGTTGAGAAATTATTTGTACCGCTCAGCTAGAGTCAAGGTTTTTACAGACCACCAACCGCTCACGTATGCACTTAGCAACAAGAACACTAATAGCAAGATGAAAATGTGGAAACCAATTCTGGAGGAATATAATTATGAGTTGCACTAT
This sequence comes from Trichopoda pennipes, assembly GCA_030448955.1. Lineage (NCBI taxonomy): Eukaryota > Metazoa > Arthropoda > Insecta > Diptera > Tachinidae > Trichopoda > Trichopoda pennipes. The sequence goes on from JASKUP010000060.1 coordinate 5,311,181, forward strand.
AAACCAGGGAAAATGAATGTAGTAGCGGACGCATTATCTAGAATACCTCCGGAAGAATCACCCATGCACACATTGTCAATAGCGACAAACTCGGACAGAAGTTCGTCACACGGACTAATACACAGTGGGGGAACCCCCATTAATGCGTTCAAAAACCAATTATTCCTCAATATAGGTGCAACTTCCGAATATCAATTTAAAATAATCTTTCCCACGTATCATCGGCATATAATTACCGAACCATTTTATTCCGAGGGAAAATTGATAGAGATTCTACGAAGATCTCAACCCGTCCGTTATAAATTGTATTAAGACAGATGAAAATATCATGGGAAAAATTCAACACTGCATTTCAACAGATACAAGGTTAGGTTCACCCAGTTACAAGTAGAAGATGTAATAAACGACCAAGAACAGGAGGATATAATAATCAGAACGCACAACAGAGCGCACAGGAATTGTAGGAAAAATAAAATTCAAATCTTAGAAAGATTCTACTTCCTTGCTATGGCAAGGGAAATAAAAAAAATAGTTAAGCAATGTTCAACTTGTACAGAAAGTAAATATGACCGTAAACCAAATCAACCGGAGATTAAGAAAACTCCTATTCCAACACACCCTGGTCACACTTTGCACATAGATTTATATAAAACTGATAATAAACTAGTTTTAACTGCCATTGATAAACTTTCCAAATACGCTCAAGCTCTTATAGTCAAATCGCGATTAACAGATGATATCAAAGAACCCCTTCGTAAGATACTATTTTCATTTGGCGTACCCAAGGTTATCGTTATAGATAATGAGAAGTCGTTAAATTCTGCGCCAATAACATTCATGGTAAACGATCAATTGAATATACAGATATTCAAGTCGCCACCCTACAAAAGCTCAGTAAATGGACAAATAGAAAGGTTCCATTCAACTTTGTCAGAAATAATGAGATGTTTGAAAAGGACACGTGCACATAGGACTTTTGATGAACTTCTTGACCGTTTAATTTATGAATACAATTATTCAATACATTCCAATACTGGTAAAAGGCCGTTAGAAATTTTCTTTGGTAGAACGGTTAGCACAAACCCCAAGCAATTCGAAGAAACAAGGAAAGATAATATTGAGAGACTCATAGAAGTACAAGAAAGGGATCTGCGATATCATAATAAAAAAAGACGGGAACCAAAAACTTACAATCCAGGAGACATAGTGTACGTAAGAAATTAACCCCTAGGTTTAAAAAAGAAATAGTTAAGGAAAATTACACTACAACAATCGTGACAGAATCAAATCGCGTTGTTCACAAAAGTAATATAAAAAGTTTGAAATATGTTTTTTTATATTTTTCAAGGCGTTCAGCGAAAATGTATTTTACATCAATTATCATACTAATCATTATGATCCAGGGACAAGCTAAGTACGTCGAAATATTCGACTACAGTACAGCACAAATAGTTACTATCAATAACGGACTAGCAAAGATTCAGGATGGAACTTTAAGACTAATTCACCCAATTAAAATCGATAAATACGACAACTTTCTGGCAAATATCTATAATTACATAAATACTCACATTCCAAAGGACAACGTTCTTTTCCCTATTCTGAAACAAGAAACTCAACAGACCATGGACATACTACAGACACTAAAACCTTCCAAACGCTTCCGACAAAAAAAGTCGATAAATGCTTTAGGAACGGTGTGGAAGTATATTGCAGGATCACCGGATCATGAAGATTTGGAAATAATTAACAGAAACTTATTAAGGCTAAATGATAACAATGATGACCAAGTAGTCATCAACAAACTTTTTAATGAAAGGATAAATAACTTAACCCTAATAGCCAAAGAAATCTCAAATAGTATAAATAAGGAAAATAATGATATAAAGGAAATAATTATTAATACACAGAATAAGGTTAGATTGATAAAAGAACAGCTTATTAACATTAGATATGCCATACAATGGGCAAAAAGTAAAATTTTAAATTCAGTATTGCTCAATGAAAAAGAAATCAAATTAGCTATACAAAAGCTAAGTCAGGAGAAAATGCCATTCAATAATGCAGAAGAAGCATTAGAAATATCAGACATTAATGTATTAAGTAATGAAATGACAATTGTTTATATGATAAAAATTCCACTTACATCACAGGAAAATTTTCAAAAAATAATGCTAAAACCTGTTATAACTAAATAAAATATTGTAATTAAGATAGATTTTACTGAAATCTTAAAAACTAAAGATAAAATATATGGAATTGAAAAGCAATGTAAATATTATAATAGAATCAATATTTGTAGTAATAAGCAAATCATAGACTTAAGAAATGAGACTTGCATAAGTAGAATTATATATGGTTTTAACTCCACGTGTATCGCCACAAACGGACACCATATACCCAGAGTAGACGAAGTAAAAACAGGTGTGCTTCTGCTAAATGACTTCAATGGAAGCATCGAAGTCAACTCAGAAATCCGAAATATGACCGAATGACTCATCTAATTAATTTCTATAATTCCACAATCAAAGTAAATGAAAGGAGCTACAGTAACTTTGAGAGCATTCCTTTAGAAGCTATGCCAGCTATTCTCCAGTCAAGTCCATTAACTAGACTTCATATAGACTTACCATCTTTCGAATCGCTAAAAGAACTGCACATCAAAAATACCAGGAAAATCAGTTAACTACACATTCTTACAGTAACATCTGGGACAATATCAATTAGTGCCATCATAATTCTAATTTGTATCATATTCATTTTATACCCATCTTGGAAGAAAAATAAAATCGAAATTACTACAAAAGAATCACTTACAATCCCACCACCTGTCGAAAACAACTTTGATACAAATCAACCAACTTACATCAGTTTCTTCAACCTTTCATATCCATAATACGCTCGAGGACAATCGATTTAAGAAGGGAGGAGTTAACAACACAAAAGTTTTCACCCGTTTATAAAAACGTTCCCACAGAATAAAAAGTACCAAATAATCATTCCTAAAATGATTGGGTCACACAATTGGCACATACCAGAAAATGCATCAACACAGGAAATCGACTTCCGCCACATGCACTATTTTCCAGACAATATTCTTAAGAATTACCTGTTTAACTTTTTATTTTCAAATAATTGTTTATTAAATTTTATTAATTCCAGATAATTGTTTAATAAATTTTATTAATTCCAAATAATTGTTTACTAAGTTTATTATTTCCAAATAATTGTTTATTAAATTTTGTTATTCCCAAATAATTGCTTACCAATCTATTTTAAATTCATTGGAAATAAATCACACCGCCACAAGTCTTTGTATTGACAAAATTAGTATTTAAGCCATATCTTAACATTGTAATAATGCAGTTGTAATGGATCCACTGTAAGGTCCAAGTGATTAAAAAAGAAAGAACAAAAAAAAGAATCATTTCTTTTTTTTTTATGAGGTTATAATTGGTTTTTTTCTTTTTCCATTTTCCTTCTTTTTATGTGACATAATGTTGTATCTGTAATTGTACGTTTATTATGTTCTTTATTGCTTTGGTCTTGTGCACCTGCGTAACGTGTTTACGATGGTGTAATGTTTGTTTTCTTGTAAAAATGTTTCAATGGTTCAAATATTGTGTCCGAAGCAGTGTTTATTTGTTCATTTATTATTCGTCCGTCAAATCTTTTTTGTTTGTATATTTCCAAGTTCTCTAATAGATTTAGTCTCCTTCCTTTGTGCTGTGTTTGAAGCAGTTTAACCGTTGTTTTCATATGTCCTGGTGTACATTTGTTGTTGAATATATGGATCGCAAAATTTGATTCTGGAGTTGATTTTGGTTCCCGTAGTTTTTTGTTATAGTCTCTAATGTGTTCCCTAAATCTGGACTTCATTTTTCGTCCTGTTTGCCCGATATAGCTATAATGGCATGTACAAGTTAATTTGTACACTCCTTGTTTGTCTAGTATATTTGTTTCGGTTGTTTTATTCCCTAGTATTCTGCCTAGGATGTTTCTTGTTCTGAATGCAGTATTGATGTTGTATTTTCCAAAGAATTTTGCCAGTTTGTACGTTGATTTTCCTATATATGTTAATGTAGCCCATTTTTTCCTTTCATTCTTCTGTTCTTTGTCCGTTCTAATTTGTTTCTTGATGTTATCTACGAGGCGCGTTTTGTAGCCGTTGTTTTCCGCTATGGTGTATATTGTTTCCATTTTCTTTATATACATTTCCCGTGTTAGTGGTGTTCTTTCGAGTCTTTTTATTAACTGCCAAATTGCTGCATTTTTGTGTTGCTGGGGATGATTTGATGAGTTGTGTATAATTGTGTCCGTTGCTGTTGGTTTCCTGTATATTTCATATTCGATTCTGTTCGAGATCATGTTCGTCTTGATCGTTAGGTCCAGATAATTATTCTCTCCTCCTCTTCTTTTTCCATTGTAAATTAATTATGAGTCACACTTTAACGTTAGCTTTTTAAACCAACTAACTCTGACATGGCTTTGTTTCCATGTTTGACAAATTTAACCATGCAATAGTACACAGTTGCGCAGCGTATACTTTTTCTCTTCCTTACATGGCTATTACGATGTTGGCCAAAATTTCAAGGTAAAATATTGCCTAATCTTTCCAAAAAAAAGAAAAATTTTTAATTTAAAAAACATTTATTTTTAGTAAGTTTTATCAAAATTATAGTTGTTTTTAAATTTATTTTCTGTTTTGTAAATAAATATTTATTATTCTTTTTAATTAAATTTAAATATATATTTTTTCAATATTTGTTCTGAAAAAGCTTTCCAGGAAAGCGAAATATTGAAAAAATATGTATTTAAGTTTAATTAAAAAGACCGTTAAAAAGAATAATACATATAAAAGGTCGATTAAGAAAAAAAATGTTTTGTATTAAAATGATTTTTTATTTGTATAGCAAATTTTCTTTATACGACCAGCACGTAGGTGGTGACTCTTATCTTGCAACGCAGTGCGCCAAACTGAGAAAATTAGGTTGTGGGAGCAGGATAAGAGGTTTTGAATTTGTAAACATTTCATCTGGAAATTTGCACATTGAAAGTGACAGCAGAGATCTCGGGAAAAGTTTATTCCTCACACGAATTGTTCGCCTGTACCATACGCCGGTGCGATCTCATGTGGCAGTAGGTTTTTCGGGATTAAATTGAACCCTGTTCGCAAGCTCCCAGTGACTGTTCCCTGTGGTATATAATTTATTAATACAAAGTTTAATTTAGTTTGTGAAATTGATTAAAAATTTCTTTTTCGTGTGCTTGTATTAAAATTTCACTAATTTAGACTAATTTTTGACTGATTTAACTTCCTTCTGATTGACTAACTGCATCAGCTTTCCTTCTAGAGACTGAGTCTTTCAGTTTTATTTATTTTAATCTTATTTTCATATTAAAAAAAAAGAAAACATTTTCTTTTACTAACGGGGCGCACTGGGGATTTTTGTACGGAGGTGAGGAAGGAATATATTTGTCAAAAATGTAGCGCTTTCATCACAAATTTAGTTTTATTAATATAGTAATACACAAAAGTTATCAAAAAAAAATTTTTTTAGGCAAAAGATATTTATTTTTTTTCATACATTTATTTATAACTTCGAAACTGTTGCTTATGTACCCAAAAGTTATATAAACATATAAAAGTAATTGTAATTCTTGATTTTCCTAAATTTTTTTAACCAAAATCCGACTAGTGGTTCTTAAGTTATATTAAACAAACGAGCCTTATTAGAATTGAGTCGGCAATCAGGTAGCTGAAAAATGTTATACTGTGTAATGCAACAATAAAGAGGTGGCACCGGGTGATACTTGAAATGGATTAAAAATGCAAAAGCAGGTATGAGACAATGTGTAAGTAGTGATTTCCAACTGTGCGAAAATATAGTTAAAATTGCAGGTCCAGTTGTTTGGAGAAAAAGGCGATTTTAGTTATATGTTCATAAAAATAAACAAACAAAAAAACTTTAGTTTATTTTTTCAATTTTAGTATATAAAAAAATATCCTTCTTTAAATAAAAAATAAACATATAAGTACTGAGCTTGAGACGGCTATAAAGAAACTAGCAGTCAGATCGGAGTAATTCTTCTTGATTTGATTGTACCATTTAGACTTCAATTTACAAAAAATTTCACTGCATATTGCACAAAAAGAATGTTCACGATTTGACTTTTTTCCGCGAAATCCCCAGTGTGCGGCGTCACAATTACCAAATCATTCATATCCATTCATGTATGACGAAAACCAGATTGCATACAAGAATGTAATTTATTTTTTTTATATCTTTTGAGAGAAAACAAAAAATGGCAAGTAGCCTTTATTTGCCGCTTTCCTTGGGCAGAGGTAATACAGAAAAACTGAAAGTGATCACCAGCAACACCATTAAAATTTTATTGAGGGTATTTGCATCAATATTGCAGTCAAAGCTTCCGACATCACCACCGCTGGCAATTTCGCGAATAATATTTTGTGTTTGATGATTGCCAATTGCAGTGAACAGAATAAAACTTCTTTGTACTTTATTTATTTATTTATTATCTTTTTTTTAAGAGAAGAACGCAGCTTTTATTTCTCGAAGGCCCATGTTATCAGAAATTTTTATTTATTTATTTTACATAGAAAAAATTGTTGATATACTTTTTCATTAGTTATAGTTATATATTAATGATGCTAACTGACATAATTCGAACTTTAAACGAAAGTATAAAAACCTGTAAGGAACTAAACTTATAACAATGTAATATGCAAAATATGAAAAGCTTAATTTTGACACTATTGCATTAAATTTTTGCGACGAAAGTTTTTATGTAAAATGTGTTTAAATCACCAACAATCTAAATTTCGAAACAAAATTCGAGTTAGTTTAATTCGAGCCCTCCTACCTGATATAAGAAATAAGCTTTAATTATATTACCACAAGTAATCCATCAATTACTGTCAATATGTAGTTCAAATAAAAATACGTATATTTGTTATTCAAAAATATTTGCTTTAAAGTTATTTTTAGCTAAACTTTTAGAAACGACGAAAGGGATTTTATTCAATAACAGCGAAATTAAAAATATGTACGAGTATTCGTCAGGTTGTTTTTTGGTTTGTGATTAGGTATTAAAAATTCCGTTTAGTTTTGTGATCTATCATACAGTATGCTAACAAGCATCAAATTTGAACCACAATTTCTGCGTTTTTATAAAAAAGGTTGTAGTTGGAAAAAATATTTATACATGCATGTACACTTAGGGTATTCAATGCATTACGTTCAATTCTTAGACTGAATAAAATTTGGTTTCGTAACTTTTCGATGAAATACTAAACATACTGTGCTATACATTAACAATAAGGATAAACACCTGATATCCTTCATATAGAAATCCAACAGGATGTTCGATGACATAATCACATATAAAATGCACATATGAAATTCTCTGGAGTAATCAGTTTTCTATTTTTTACCAACGATAATTTTACAAACTGAAATTGAGCTTTCATTACCTAATTGTGGCTCCCCAACCGCGCGTATTAGAAGCTTGTAGGCGGTTATTACAATATAATTTGTAACCCACGTTGAACGCTATACTTTTTAGACAGGAGTCAATACATTTACTATTGACCAGATCGATTGCAAGCAAAATTTATTTCTTAGCCACAGCAATTTCGAAACCAGATGGTACAATTATATGGTTTATTCAAGTTTGTTTCTCAATTGTGACGATACCAACAGCATGAGAGTTTTGATATTTAGTTTCTGGACATATTCGTAATAGATACATTGGCAATTGTTACAATGAATTCAATTTCCTACAAAAATTGCATTAAAATAATTTAAATTCTGCTACAGTTACATTTCTAAAACTCGTGATATTTTCGAACAATATAATCGTCCATCTGAGACCACTATTAATAATTTGGTCATTAAATTTGAGTCGAAAGGATCGACACAAAATGTGCCATTGCCGCTGCGTAGGCACCGGTTCGTACAACTGAAAACATCACAGCTGTGAGCCACAGTGTAGACGCAGAACTTTATCTGCCAATTCCTCGAAGTTCCCAACAATTGGGTTTATCTAATACCACCACATCGCGAATTTTGGATAAGGATTTGATTTTGATGCTTTACAAGTTTCAAGTGGTGCAGGTATTGAAGCCCACCGACCATTCACATAGTAATAGTTTCGTTCAATTCATTCAGGAACAACCGGCTGGTTTTTCTTAAAAAGTCTATTTTCACTTGTCAGGGTATGTCAACAAGCAAAAGTGCCTAAATGGGCTTCTGAAAATCCTAAAGCGATTATTGAGAAACATCTGCATGCTCAACGTGTCACTGTATGGTGTGCGGGAAGGTGATAGCGCCTTTTTTCGAAGAAGAGGCTAGAAATTCGGTAACGGTCAATAAATCACGCCGTCGCGAGATCCTCAGTTTTGATATATTATTGAGGACGTGGATAACACTTACATGTGGTTTCAACAGGACGGTGCCACATGTTACACAGCAAATGAAATGATCAATTTATTGCAAACCAAATTTCTGGATCGCATAATTTCACTTTGATCAGCAGTTAAGTGGCCAACCAGATCGTGTGATTTAATATCACTGGAATATTTTTGGTGGGGCTATCTTAAGGACAGGGTCTATACGGAGCCAATCGAATCGATTTCAGCCTCAAAACTCAAAATCCGTGATGTGATTAACGAAATACGACCGCCATTTTGCCCAAAAGTCATTAAAAATTTTGATGAAATCGACACCTGTCAAATTTTTTATTTTACTTTGTTTTTGAAAACAAACTCTTGTGAAAAACCTTTTAGAACACTTTTTACTAAGGGAGATATCTCATTTCTAGCAAAAAATCGAGATAGAAGAGGGAAAAAATCCATTCATTCGATAAATGAAACCCGGCTGTATATTTTGTAGTAAAAAGAAATTTTTAAAAGATAAAAGTGGTCAACACATTATTTAATTCGTTTAATAACCGATTGATTATCAAAGAACGCCTATTAATGGGAAGCCCTAATAAATTCATACATATTAAAAAATTCCCTTATATGAATAATCGAATACTTGAATTTTTTTAGGCTTACGATAAAAGAAGAAAATAACAAATTGTTATACAGTCTGTTATCATCATATGCACGATGCCTTTGTATTCCTGTACTCTATATAGTGCATTTATATATTTTCTAAAACTTTATGTGAAATGTTATCGTTGTGGTGTTGTGAGTTGTGTTATACATAATGCATATATATATACTCGTATCTTTACAATTTGTATAGCAGCACATATTCAGCCAAACAATATTTTGAAAAAATATCTGCACCAACTATACCTTTGTAGTCATGCTCTTACCTAAACAAACACGTAAGTGAACTTGTAAACAAATAAGCGCAGATAAGTACAATCGCAACATGTTTACCCTGAATGTTATTTTCATAGGCAAACATATGAATAGGAGAATTACAAAATTTTAATCTATTAGAAAATATACAGTGAGTGTAAAACATGCGGAATGGTTAGAAGAATTCTTTAAAATTTAATAAGAAATGTTTGATTATATTGTTTTTTAGTTAATTAAAACTTTTAAGATAAAAACAGTTGTCCTTCAAATAAATTTTATTTGCATAGTTGTTGCGGCAGACCTCAGTGGTTACTATGACACCGAAACTAAAAACCAGTAACAGCAAGGTTGATTTATATAGACCTATTAGTCATTTTAAACAAGTGAGAGTTATTTTAGAAAAATACACATAGAAAAGCTCTTTCCTATTCGGAGCACAAGAGGATGTATACTATAATATCAGTTTTGATTCAGAGGATAACATAAAATAACTTACGATGGTATATATGGCAAAAAAGCTTTCGAGCTAGAAAAACAAAATAGAATTAAAGAAATGAGATCGTGGCATAGAATCTGTAGAAACAGCCTATTGTGGCCTAGATGGCGGCGTTCGTTGCTCTACTATAATGAAACTGTTCACGTTTATAGAAAGATTATCAATATAATTTGATTGCCTCAACGCGTAGGTTGCGCTGGAAGAGGTGCCTACTTGTTATAAAGCGAAGGACCATTATTTATGCGTTCCAGCTTGTGAAGGCAGAGTGACTTTATTTTGAAAAGGATATCAATATTTAAAATTTAAGGAGCAACGAAATCATATAAATACCTTGCGCTCAGTTGAATCAATAATATGGTTAGTAAAACAGATAATTGTCACTTAAGTTTAGCCGAACTTGTTTTTGCAGTACTCAGGGGATGACCCCTACTCATGCAGTGCATTGAAAAGAAGAAGTAGGAAAAAAAGTTATGGGGAGGAGGAAAGAGGGAGTAGTGTTTGTGGACATTCAATTTGATTTTTTCCACATTGAAAGTGACAGGAAAGACTCTGCAATACGATTCACTGGTCAATCCACCACAAATGGATGCGCACTCAACGAAAATCGCGTCAAAAACAAAAATGTACGAGTTTCGGGAACAAGTTTCCTAATTTCGTTAGAACACTTACCGATGTAGTGCATTGCGTCCATGCTCTAGGGAATCAATAGAGTTGGATACCCTACCGTCCCTCTTCTGTACGCGGACGAGCAATTCCAAAATAATCTTAAGAGCGCCGGCGCATACATTAGAGTTGTATTCCATCTTTGAACGGATATAGATGGTACAAATAGTACGAAGATCGTATGCACTGAAGTATCTCTTACACCTTTTTAAAAAACCGAGGTACCTGAAAGCTTCTTAGAAACCTGAAAAATGTGCTTAGCCCATCGAAAATTACTCTGAATTTTCATATCAAGAATATTAAGAGCTTCCGACTCCGTAATATCTATATCACCTGCAGTAACAGGTGCAACACCATTAACGAACACGGATCTATGTGTCAGCATGCAACGTTGCGTCTTACGAGCATTAAAATCGTAAATCGCCGCGAGATCGTGATTGAGCGTATCATTCACGTTCCGCTTTATGGATCTCATCTCCAACTAATTCGGTCTATTGCCAAATGAATACGGACGACAGATGGTGCCGTCATCTGCGAAAGAGTATATAGGGTTAAAAATTTGACAAAGAAGGTCGTTTAGAAAAATAAGAAATAGCGTAGAAGAAAGAACGAAATCTTGCGGCACCCCTGCATTAATCCTGAACTTGTCTGATGAAATCCCATCTATAACAACTCGTATAGTGCGATTCCTGAGATAACTCGAAATACATCTGGAGAAATTATCTCCGACACCAAATGCAGCAAGTTTTGGCAGAAGTGTATCATGCAACGGCTGCAAAGATGAAAGGATCTTGATTTATAAGCATCTATGTAAAACAAAACAAATTAATTTATTGTTGCCATCAGATAAAAGTGACTTTATAGTTACGAAACAATTTTATGATGTCGGCTGTGCATCTGTGCAAAGCAAAATGTTTTCAATTTGTTTTCTTCAATATTTGGCAATTTTTGTTTGTGCAGATGTCATGTAAAATAGCACAATTCGCTTTTAGCGTTGTTGCTAAAGTACCATGTGTATAAAATTCTATTCAAATATAAATTTTTCTTTTTTAACGAAACAAGATTTTTTTAGGTCCTTATTTAAACAAGCAGAATATTCAATACTTCAGAATAATGTTTCTGTGTACGTACGTATATCTAAACTCAACTATTGATATTATTTTTACAATGCGTTTTTTTTTTGTTGTTCTCTATCTTATTACATGTCATTGTAATTTTAAGAATAGTTTGACATCTGAAATTTTTTTGCAGTTTTTCTCTTTTTTACAAATTCTACAATGTATATACAATTTTTCATTTTATACATCGGAAAATTACATTAATACATAGAAACTTAATATGTATGAAATTGATTTTATTTAAAAGAAATTTGTGTGGATATACTCCCTTCAAATGTTCTTAAAAGTTAGCTTTAGCTTTGATTTTTTTGTAGAATATGGGAGTTAAGGTTTGAAAAGCTCCATCTGCAATTTTTTTTATCCACAGCCTTCATAGTTAACAAAGATATTTTTAGCATTATATGTGAAAATATCAATTTTATCTGCTTAACGATGTAAATGTAAATGACAAGATAAGCTATGGCGAATTAACTTTAACGGAAGGGGTTAAAAAACAACTTGGCTAATGCTTTCTTTCTTCTCTTTTTGGATTATCCTGTCAAAGGTATATTGTTGCGTTGGTTATATTAATATATTTTTAAAGTTTTTGTGCCTTTGCTTCGATCTGAGCTAATAGCATGCACTGGGTGCCAATTAATTATTTCCTGGCATTAATTAAAATACTTACATAAAATTGTTTATAAAAGGCTGTGCAGCATGCCGTAATAGCCCGCTGAAACTCTCTTCAATTGAGGAATTTAGTAATCATCATCAGTTCCCAACATCAGCTTTTACTAATATCTTCCAACCCTCATCATAATCGATGGTTGATGACACAAAGACTAAAATGCACATGACATATCGGTTTTGTTAAAAGTGAGACAAAATAATAATGACTCCTTGTTTATTTATTATGTGAGATGCTTTAATAAGATGTGTAATAATCGCTTTGATAGAAGCTTTATATTGAGTGGATTGACACAAGTGTGAGTGATGGTGATTTGACGCATTTATATTTGCAGTGTGGAAGCTGTTTAATGTGATGCGGACCCATGTTGCTTTCATTCTGATGGATGGCTACAAACATCACAAATGACGATTATTAAGTTTACATAGAAAATATTTGCACTTTAAAACTTTTTTTCAAATTGAATTAAGTAAATTGAATTTAAAAAAATTGTAATTAGTTTAAATATATATTTAGGCTACAATATATAATTAGACTATAGTTTGGCTTACGATCCTCGTTTTAAATATATAAATATTAAAAAAATATTTAATATAATAAGCAATTTGTATTCATGCTTGATTCCTTTAAATAAATATTTCATGATATTCTCACAAAATATTTATAACAAAAATTTTTATTAAAAAATAAACATTTTATGATATTCTCATAAAACATTTATTCAAATAAAAATATTTGAAATGTATTGTAATGGGGGGAGAGCACATCCATATTGCAACTTCACTATTGCTCAAGTAGCTCATCAGTGAATTTTACCCCAATATTGTATAGAAAAACCTAAGAGTCTTATATCCAAAGCCAAACTGATTCTATGAGAATTTTTTCATAAAATCAACATAGCATAGACAGCAAGACTCAAAGACACTTCCATACAAACACTACAAAACATTTCAAAACAACAAAAAACATTGTTAATTTTCAATCATTTCTACATAAGGGTTTCCATTGGAGACCATTCATATGTAATTTGAATTTTCAAATTACATATATGAATTTTCAATTACATATATATTTGGATATAAGACTCTTAGGTTTTTCTATACAATATTGGGGGTAAAATTCACTGATGAGCTGCTTGAGCAATAGTGAAATTGCAATGTGGATGTACTCTCCCCCATTACAATACATTTCAATTATTTTTATTTTTATTTGAATAAATGTTTTATGAGAATATCATAAAATGTTTATTTTTTAATAAATATTTTTGTCATAAATATTTTGTGAGAATATCATGAAATATTTATTTAAAGGAATCAAGCATGAATAAAAATTGCTTATTATATTGAAAATGATTCAGAATAATTGTAGATTACTTAAAATATTTAATATAAATATTCATAAACTTTTTTATTATGTGTTTAACAAATTTTATTTCCAATATTTCCGTCTCCTTCAGGGAATAATTAATGAATATATTGCGTCGAAGTGTTTTCCCTTGTTGATGTTGTTTTAGTTAATTTATTTGAAACTAGTAATGTAAGCCAAAATATAATTTTAACATAGGTCTGCAATATATAACACAGTAATAATTACAACATTCTCTATAATTAATTCAATTAATTGTGGAGTTAATTAAAAAAAGAATAAAAAGATTTCTAATTAAATAAATAATTAAAACGACGAACACAAATTAAAACTTTATTTTTTTATTTGAATAAAAAAATTTTTTTAATGTGTTTTTATTTAGGTATTATAATTCCAATTTTCTTAAAGTTTTATACATTCATTTCGGTTTAAGTATCCTGAAACTTGATCACCTTGTTCCGAATATAATATCCCATGGTATAAATTTTCTTTTCTCTTAATTTAAGCCATAAATTAATTTTTTAAAATATATTCGATTCAAAAAAGTATTGCTAATTCATTCTAACTTTAATATTTTATCGAATTTTTTATTTAGTCATTTCTCTTTACATTAAGTTTTTAAAACTAAAAATTAGTTATTACAGTGTAATATGAGTACTATATTCAGCAAAATGCAAAATGTAATAATTTTTTGCCTGTAACTTTGTGAATAATATAAATTTTTCTTGCTTGTAGAGTGACATTACAGTAATTGTATTAACACGGTCTTGGTATAGATTTAGTTTAAAAAACCATTCCTAAATATAACGTCTCGAACATTGTAGACAATTCATAGGATTGAATGAATGAACGATGTGCATTTACTTTATTTATGACAACGTTGTATTTCGATTGCACTACTTTTGATTATTGAATATCTACAAGAGAGTTTATTAGTCATAGTATTTTAAGATTTCCTCTATTCACTGTTGTGGCTAATCAACAATAATAATTTCATTCTATAAATATGATAGGAGTTGAACCCGTGAACTTTTCTTTCAAAATCTTTTTTATATAACCATATTTGAATATTTAAGTATAATAGTATTCCTACTGCATAATTTGCTTTGTCAGATCATAGTTATTGCTTGTGTTACAAAAAATGTTTTTTTTTTTCATTATCAGTTTTTGGCGTTATTTATAAGGATAAAATGTTGCAGTTCTTGTCAAGCCTCTAATCCTAACATATATTCGTTTTGTACATTAATTATAATATAATTTGCTTCATGAGGTACATAATGTAACTTAGGGATTGAACTAAGAATACAGCAAAAGGCTCTACAAAAAACTGCTCTATTGTAAGTTATTAAAATATTATCCCCAAATGAATAACATCTCTGAAATATTTTTAAATTTAAAATATTTTAAAATTTAACATGACATTCTTTAATAAAAACTCTCATTGTTCTGAACCTAGTATTCGTTTATGTTTAGCTGAAGCTAGTATTGAAAAATGTATAATATAAATAACACAAAAAATTAAACAAAAATTAACGCTTATAATTGTAATTTAATTTTATTATATAAATATAAAAATTTGATACAAATTATATTTTTCTAATTTTGTTCTTGACAGACTGCTGACAGCTTTAAATTGCAAAACACATATAAAAATACACCAACAAACAGCCCCATAACAGCCACATAACAAAACACTCCAGACACCAATTTGAGAAGTCATTAACCGTGGCAGACAAAAAAGTATTCAAAAATTCTAGTAAAAATTTCACAAACTTCTCAAGGGAATAAATAAAGAATTATGACTTTGCATGTAAACAATACAACAAACAAAATTGCGAAAAATAATCACAAAATTTTAAATGGGAAAGTTTCTAATTATTTTAGGATTTAGATAAAATTAAAAACATTAAAAATTAAGATTTACTGCTATTGTATTTGTTACTTTTTGATAATCACTATTACGTTCTAATACAAAAACGACACTATATAGTCACTTCATGGCGTCAAAATATGTAACAAGTGATTTTAAGTTCAGCTGTTATTAGTATTTCCATTTAAATCGACTAATTTGTCAGTGTCAGGTATTTGTTTCGTTACAGTGTAAAAAGGGTATAATTTAAAAGTATAGCATTTATTAATTCTAGAAGAAATCAATTTCTATTTTGTTTAAATGGAAGTAACTTCTTGGCCGGAATAGTTAAAGATAGCAAGTGTTATTTTATGTTGTAATAATTTGTAAAACTAACATTTATCTACATATAAAAAAAATATTAAAAAAACATTGGTTAATTAACTCCACATTAATTTTCTAATTAAAATGAATAAAATTCACGCAGTTATCAAGAAAGCACATGAAATTTATGTTTCAAATAAATTTAAAATTTGGTGTTCTGATTTTCACACTATTTTTATACATACTCTTTGTTGCTACATAGCTCATTACATCTTAATTATAAAACTCTGCCTGATTAAATTCTTCAGTTTGTTACAGTTGTCAGAAAAATTTGATTATTTTAATTCAAGAGAAAATTTTTTCGTTGGCCTTTCTCCAATATGCTATTAGGGGAAAAGCCAATGTATAGTTTTTCCCATCTAAGTGGGAACGGAAACAGCAAACAAATGTAAAAACGCATGCACCTTTGTACTTTTTAATTTTAAAATAACTTAATTGATAATGCAAGTATTTTAAATACAACTTCAGATAAGATTTTTTTAATTTTTGATAATTTTGTTAATTTTCGAAATATTTTCAAAAATCAGGTTTTAGGTTTAGTTTTCTTCAAAGTTTCTGCTTTCCATAACTTATATTAAAATTCACTACTACATACTAATGCAACTGATAAAGATTTTTCTATCAGAACAGAAGCTTGACTTGTAATAAATGTAATTATCATTGATCATTAATATACACAAGATCAAAGGATACAAAAGGAAAAATCTATTTATAATGGCATCAGCAGAAATAAGCAAACTGTCTCGGAAGAAAATTTTGAATGGTCGCATTGAGATCATAGACGTTTTTATTTTTCGTCGCCAATATTGCTTGTTTTTCTGGAAAAAACACACTGAATAAGAGGAGATTTAAGTCTGTAATATGACAGAAGTTTATGGGTAGTGTTATGAATCCAGTCTATGTGTCCCCTGGGACTTTGCCATTTTCAATATTTCGCAACTGCTTCGGAAACAGATTTTCAGTTTCATCTTGTTGCAAAATTAATGGAGTGTAAGTAGTTAATTGTAGCGTTTTTACGTTTATCTGCAACAGCTGATAGAGGAATAAGTCGAGAAAAAATCTGACAAAAATTATTTAGCAACAGAATAAACGCTTTGTCCAGTGCCTCTTAAGGGCCACTGTACTTTCATCACAAACAATCAATTTTATACCTGTAGGATCTTGGCCATTGCGCAATTTTTAACGATTTGCGTGTTTAATGATAATTTCAAGATAAAATATCAGTTAACCCGCCTTCAAACAGAGTCGCAGATAATCCAGATGAACCTAATGCCGGAGCTGCATCCTTTTGATTCTCGCCAAAAACAAAGCACTGAAATTACGAACGTTTTTCCGGTTCCTCCGGGAGCAACAAGGAAGTAAATTCCACCAGACTCACGCTTTACTGCTTCTATCAAAGTGTCGCACGCAGTTCTTTGTTGTTGAATCAATTGTGGAAAATGAGCTGTTTCGGCCAATGCTACAGCGCCGTACTTTTGTTCTCTTTAATGAACCGTGCATATGAAAATGGATGCTGTCATTTCCAATAAAACAATATTTTATACTTTGATATAAATATCTATGACTAAGAATATTTATATGACTAAGTTACCATCAATTAATACATATGGTGACATATATTCATTTTAAGAAAGCTTTTGTTATATTAAGTTCTTTTATGCAAAATAATAACACATAGTTTTAAATTAAATTCAAATATTTATTTACTTTCAAGACACAAGACTTTCAATTACTCTCACCGATGACTCAACATAAACTGATCCATTTTCCCAGCAAGTGGTGCTTATAAAGTTGTTTTAAGCGGTTGTCGAACATACAAAAATTTTATACTTTAACATCACCACATTTTGTTGTTGTTAGTATCATTCAGTTTATGTGCCCGCTAGGCTGTGTGATTTGTTTTGTTCTGTGTTAGTTGTTTTTGATTTCTGTTGTTTATCTTATTTTATATAATTTCTTATAAGCATGTTTTTGTTATTGTATTATGTGTACAAGATTTTTTAAAAAACTACGCAGTTTGGGTCGCTTATTTTTTTACTGATAATTATTTTCTTATAAAACTTAATAAATCCTCCTCGCAACAACGTGTTCTATTATAATCAATGCCTCATTGTCAATTTCTGCATTAAGTGATAGTGTAGGTTTTAAAGTTTGAGGGAGTTTACGATGCATATGAATGTTACCCCTTGATCTTTTGGATTCGAGGGGCAACATGTCGATATGATACCCAAAATGCATTTATAAATTGATGAAATTTGAGTCTAAAAAACATTTCAAATTGAAGCACAGCTCCGCTTCAATTGTTTGCTAGGAACATTTTGTATAGGGTAATTAAATTGTCGTTTTTGGTATTTCCCATTACGTATTATTTATATTTATCTTCGATAAATATGAATATAATAAATTCCTTAACAAAGAATCCATATTATTTAATAGTGCCGTACATTACTACCCAAAAAATTTATAAATTAAAACAAAAAAAAAAAAAAATACTGAAATATATTTAAATTAACTTAATAAAATTTATGATCGATTGATGGCCAACGTCAATTAAGTTTATTGCTGTTGTTATTTGCTGGCGTAGTTACGCATTTACTTTAGTAGAACCGTGTTCCTATTTTTATTTTGCATTTTATTTATGTTTACATGTCAGTGAAGTATGAACAAGTATAATGCAATTGACAACTGTAGAACTTAATAATGGAATCAATTATGTTCAGTCGGAGCCAAGTGTTGTAAAATAAGTGCATCTTAACTTTTTTCGAATCGCAATGTATAACTTCTACAAACCTTATGTAATTGCTAAACAATAGGCTCTAAATATTTTTAATGCTCCAATTTATAAATTCGGATATTTAACGAATTTTAAAGAATTTTTTCCAGATTCAGTTACCATGTATATAAATTTGGTGGAAATCAGTCAACGTGTTTGAGTATGATACGACAATGTATCTTAGCGAAAATCACCTCGTCGGAAATAAATTATCAAAGAAGGGGGTGTTTTTCCAAAATTGCCATATTGGAATATCAAAGAGACTATTTATCTTGTGCATGTAGCAACATAATCTCCCGTAAAATTTTTTGTTGCATATTTTTATCTATATTGTGCCAATAATTTACTACAGAGTTTCTAATCTTTGCACTGCACCATTACATGCATCACTTCATGGTTTACAGAACCTTGTAGAAGTTAAAAAAGGATAATCAGGGTCCATCTGATTTTCTTCCAATTCTATGAGAGAGCAAAATTACATTCTCATCTGAAAATAAAACTATCTACCATTAGTTTTTCATGTAGTGAAAGTGCTAGCAGGTGATTTTCAGTGAATCATTTTTAATTCTTTTTATAATAAATGATTTGTTCGCAACTTTGTATGATTTTAAACTAATTTTCTCTGAAATTGTGGCCTAGCGAAATTATGTCATATATAAAAGTACTAAAAGACAGAAACGGCATTGATAATTTTGAGTATTCTCTCTACACGAAGTAAATGTTGTATATGTTCAGTAAGTTTCATCCGACATTGTATATAGATAAAGAAATTTTAACTTTTATTAAAGAGTAGTAAAAATGCCTTATAAAATGAGGCGTATGACCTAAATTGTATAACAAAATGCTTATCTTAAAATCTAGAGCATTAAAATATAATCGAATAGTATCGAATGGAATCGAATAAAATCAATTAGAATAGAATATAATAGAATAGCAAAGAAGCGCACATAATCCAACAGATTTAAATCGAATCAATAGGTAACGATTCGAAAACAATAGTATAGAAATTAATAATAGTACTAATTAAAATTAATTAGTACAGAATAGATTTGAACGGCATATTATAGAACAAAAAATCTAACAGAATCGAAACTAATTTTATGATTAGAATAGAAACGCAAATAACCAATTCGAATGAAATAGAATCGAAAGGAAAGAATGCAACCAAATGGACCAAATTAACTCGAATCTACTAAAATCGAATATAATTGAAACAAGAGTAATCGAGTACAATATAATTAAAAAATTGGATAGAAAAGAATACATTACAAGGGAATACAAACGAAGGAAAAAGAATAAAACAAAATAAAATTAAATCGAATTGAATCAAAGAGAATAGAAAAAAAATCAATATAATGAAATATATATAAATCGAATAGAATGGTATAGAATAGGATGAAATAAAAAATAGAAAAGAAATAGAAAATAGACTAGAATATGGCAGAATTCCATCAAAAAAAGCCGAATCGAATCGCAATTAACAGAATCAAACATAAACGAATATGCTCGAATACAATCGAAGAGAATCAAAACACAGTCCTTGGGATACAAACTTCAAACTTTATATTTTCACTAACAAAAATTTTTCTATCCTTCTTCTAATTACGAAGTAAGGGGCATCTTCTTTAAAATTTATAGTTGTTAGTATTATTATTTTCCCTTGATGATATCTTGTATAAACCACGCACAGTATAGAGAAACAACATACTAATAATTTTATAAATAATAAAACATCTTTGCGATTCAATTGCTCTTTTTGCCTTAATAGTTTAGGGCAGCAAATACCAGGAATAAGATTTTAGTGTTTGCTTTTTTATTACTTATATTATTTTTGTTGTTGAACAAACATTTAAAAATCAGTATACTCTGGTGTACTGTTATCTTTCCCAGAAAATTGCACCGAGGTTAACGATTTAAGAAATTAAACAATATTTTATGTAAAATACTTCATGATAAATTGAATTTTGTTCTTTATAAATAACTAGAAAGGGATTAAAATTCAAATAGCAATTAAAATTTTATTACTCAGAAAGAATGCTGATGTTGGCCGGCTTTTGTTTTCAAAAAACGTTTAGTTTTGAATCGGAATTTTGTAAGGGCATATTGAGAAGATGATTTCGTAATTTTGAACTTTCAAATTCAACTCTATCATTAAATTGATTATGATTAAAAGGCGATGATTTTTTAATGTATAGAATTTCCCGTTGTTAATTTTTTGTGAATATTGTTTATAAAAACAACATAAACCTTAATAGTATAAATGAACAACAATTCCAAACTTGGACTGTATATATCATTGGATTAAAACAAAATGTAGTAAAAGCCGTAGAGGGTAATTTAAAAGACACCAAAAAGGAAACGAAAAGCCGTTAAGTAATAAGAAGAAAGTGATGCTAGTGGAAATCTTCGCGTAATTTGCAAATTAATCGAAATTGACATTTTTGTTACTAAATAATGCTTGCATGTTAAACTGAAAAAGTATATTTATAAATGTAGAAGGACTGGCGACTCTCTTTCCTAAAATAACGTACCTAGCTTGCTGTCTGTAAGAAAACTAACAAATCCCTTTTGTTATGAATTGCATTACACACCCCTTGTATCATTTAAAATGATCGCTAGTCATCCCAGCATTTATTTTGTTTTATCCTGTTGCCAAAGAAGTTATGAAATAAGTAAAGAGAAGTAGCACTTCAGGCAACAATGCCTATTTAGTCAAATACCATGCTACATTCTTTAGGAAAGGGATAGAGAAGCGATGAAACAGGTGGTGAAAGTAGAAAGATAGTCGGAAATTAACTGCCTTATAAAGACAGCACAGCGACCAGTGACTATGCCTTCAACGCTGAGCAGCCCCACCTACAGTCAATTTTTATTTTTGCAGTGAAAAAAAACCAAGGTCTTCGTTGGGAATCGAACCCACAACTTCCATACTGACAAGCTAGTACACTACCTACTAGCCTACAGGGGCACCTAATGTAACTTCAATGTAAACTGTATGGTTTCACATGCCGTAAATAGGTGAGAAATTAACAAGGCTTCATGCATGATTTTTAGATGTTTCAAAACCAGTGGCCTTTTTATTTCTAATTACTAATGTATAACTTAAACTTATTGCACAGAATCTGTAATATGTTATTTATTTCCCAAAACTTATTTTAAGATAAATAATTATAACCAACTTCAATTAACTACTTAAGTTGCTTTATTAAATAAAAAAAAAATTTTAACTTAAATGAATTTATGTACGTCCTTTCCACTGTTTGAATTTGTACCCTCATATGACATGAAAATATGTGATCATTTGCCACACAACTTAGAATTGGAAAAAACTTACAGATTGTTACAAAAAGGACAGACAATGTTCAAAAACGTGTTGACTGACAACATATGCAAGCACTTATGGGAGAAACTTATACACATTGGCTTCGACTCACACATATATATAAATATAACAAACTATTTTGTAATAAAACTCTTAAAATTTTCAAAACACATCTAAGCAAAATGCAATTATTTGAGTAAATGCGTGCATACAAATACAATTTATACATGAGTGTGTGTTTGGATTTAATTCTATATTTGTGGTTTCAACATATCCATCAGACAATATAAAGGAGATTTTTTAAAAGTAATTATTTATATGAGTTTGTTAAAAGTTGTTTATTTTTTACATTTCCTATTGTTATTAAATCCTTGTTTATGCTGTTACTTAGTAGTAAGCATCCTTTCAAACATTTTAACATTTTTATATTTCTTTATATTGATGTTGCAAAATTAAGCACAAATTACAAATGTTTGTAACGAGTCCAGGACTTTAAATTCTAAAAATATTTATTAATACTTGAAAAATGGAGTAACAACTTTAAAGTAAAATTAAAACTTTTTACATTTTCGGTTAATAGACAATAAAATCGCGAGTGAAAATTCCTTTCTTTATTTAAGACGTACTGAAATTTGTTTTCTATGTATATATATAAATATAATTTTCTATCGATTTATTAAAATCTGGCTGCCTACTAGTAGCATTCAGTCCTGGTCTACGTATTTACTATAATTTTTACTTGGGTCGTATACCATATAAAAATCAACAAGCACATACCCATAATCGTATTTGTAATGTAAGCAGTACATAATATTTACATAAAGAATTATGCCATTATTCCAAATATTCTTAATTCAGGATCAATGATAACCTTTCGTGACTTAATATTTAATACATTATTTAAACTTTAAGAGGAAAGAAAATGTTTGGTCAAGATAAATTTCTATTCGTAATTGCGCATAGTGAACAAGAATTTCTATTTGAATTTTTTTCTACGAAAATACCCTATGCGGACTCGTTTAGCTATTTTATCCCTTTACTATTCTTAAAAGTAAAGGGCATGGTCGTGGAAAAGATGAGATTAAAGACATAAAAGAGGAAAATATGTTTTTTTTAAAGTAATTTATCAATTCAATAAAAATAGGCTTACAATAAGTAATTCCTACAATATTTTTAAGACTAGATAATAGTCAACAGAAAAAATTGTGCTCGCTACAATTATTAGTGTTAATTAATATTAGTCAAACGAAAGCATGACTACTTTGTACTTTTCCCCTAGGCCTCAAGTGTATTTGAAGTTCTTAACATCCTTTGTTGCATGTCATAATAATTTTCGATCTTTGTGAAGGTTCGAGTTCTTAATGCACCCAGAAAAAATATAGTTTTGTGCCCTTAAATAGTTTTTAAGTATGGAATGGAATTATACCTCAAAGCTAAATTTTATAGAACTATCTGCTAATAGGAAAGTTTGCTTTCAATTCATCTGCGTTAATGAAGCTTTTGCTAGTTAACATCTCTCCCCTCCCTCGTATAGACGAAAATAAGTTCCACTGCTATGATTGCATTTGCTATCTTTGAGTAGATATTAAATAGTTTCAAACTATTTTCTTATATTAGTTTTTTAAGAAATCTTAATAAAAAAACCTTTTAGAATCGCAGTTTTGCCAGATGAATTTACTGAAAGATTCTAATTTACTCTGCTAAAAAGTTTACTTATTTAATTGAAGTTCATAAAAGTTACCCACCTTTTACTATATATTTTTTAAATATAAACCCCATCTCCTAATAAAATAACTCCATTCAATTATACTTTTAAATGCTTAATACAAAACCAACAGAAATAATTTTATATTTCTTTGCAACAATGTGCTTGATTGATGTGTGTGTGTGTGTTTATGATACAACATGTAGTTTAGTTTTAGTTGGTTGAAAATAATTTAGAATAAATTACTCACATTAAAAATGAAAAATTTTAATTGTTGTTAAGTTGTAAAAAAAAGTTTCTCTTGTTAAGTACAATTCGGTAAAAAAAAATAACTCTGCACGTATAGCTGAAATATTTAGTTTCACACGAAATACTTGTTTTACTTTAGTATAAGTTTTTAAAAAGAACGCTGAAAAATTTTAGCAAAAAAATGTAATAACAAAATTCCTAAAGAGTTTACAACTAAGAAACTTGAATATGAATAAATGAATAATAACTAATTGATAATACTCATACGTTCGCAGTATTACAAAGTTTTAATCTAGTTTAAATTAATTAAAGTTTTAAAAGGAACAGAAATGTTTTTAAATGTTTCTAAAATTCATCTTTTAAATTTATTAATTAAAATATATTTTTAAAATATAATATATTTACGGTTTATGTAACAATTAATGTATTCGAAGTTTTTTGAATGATATATATAGTGTAGTATTAAAGTATAAATTAGCATACAAGTTTTGTCTAAAAAATTATATACAACATAATAAATTACATTTGAAGAAAAATAAATTTCAATTTTTAGGCAATAGTGTTGCGAAAAAGTATTTTGCTTTCTAAAAAAGAAATTAACCACGGTTTAGCATAGTCAAGATGTAACCTATGCAAAGTAGCTCCCTTTTATCAAATTCAAAAAATATTT
Organism: Trichopoda pennipes; assembly: GCA_030448955.1. NCBI lineage: Eukaryota > Metazoa > Arthropoda > Insecta > Diptera > Tachinidae > Trichopoda > Trichopoda pennipes. The sequence continues at coordinate 5,335,779 of JASKUP010000060.1, forward strand.
AAGTTTACTTTTGAATAATAAGAACCCTAAAAATTATAATAATTTTTAATCTGTTAATAGAAATGTTCCTTATTGGACCAATTTTCATTAAAACTGTTTGAAGTGAAGTTTTATCTAAGAAAATAGTAGGTTCATTATTACGAAATGTCAAAAAATTCTTTCATACTGCATGGATCCATCACAACACATCGCAAACCAAACAGCACTTTATTCAGCTGGTTTAAATTGACATAATGGACAACTGACAGTTGATTGTTGACAGGAGCGTTGTTGCCATTTCAATTAAGAGTTGCAGGATTATCGGCCGACCATCAACTATACGAGTAAAAGCCCTTACTTTATTTTCCGTATTTATTTGTAGATAATATTCGAACATTGTTCATAAGATTGATGTTAAAAGTTTCTAACTAGAAGCTGATAGTTTTGTATTAAAAAAAGTTTTATTAAAAAAAAATGTGTTGGCCTCGCTGCAATAATTTTAAACTTGCCTAAATGAATATTTCAGCAAATTTATTATAATGTTGGTAAATAGAAAATAAATAGAAAATTCTAAGCTTGGAAAATAAAATCACAGGTTTAATAAGTTTAATATGTTAAAACTAAAAAAAAAACGGATGACAATGGTATCAAAAGTAAAAGACAAGGCGCTAATTTGTTATCTTTCGATTAGTATTAAAAATAAATTTACAAATTTAGTAAAAAGCGTTTTGAAATCGTGCATTCAAATATTATGGACAAAAAAACCCGAAAGTAGTCAAATATTTGCAAAAAAAAGACATTATAAGGATCTCTTTATAACCCCTTTAACCATTAGGAATCATACTATTGTTAACATTTGTATGTCGCAATAAAAAAAATGTTAAGGAATGACATTTCAGTGACAGTTGCATTGACATAAAAATGACATTTGTCAATAACAACTATTTTTTTTCAGTTTACTTAAGTTTTCTTAAATCAATTGGATAAACGTTATAAAAGTTTTGTTTTAAATATACTGATTTTTACGGAGAAGTGCTATATTTTTTTTGCTACATAAATTCAAAATTATTTTTGTACGGATGATAAGCAATTTAGTGATAGTACTGAGTTCGATTTACCTGAATATTATTATTAGGAAAACTACTTACAGTTGAAAGTAATGCCTTAACAGGCAAAAGTAGGTATATATTAATAAAATATGAAATCTTCTCCGGGTTTTTCAAGGAGAAATGTATTTGTACTTCAAATTTTATACATCATTTTGATGAGCAAATTTTACCTGTTCTACAACGGTACAAATTCCTCTGTTACTTCATATCTTAATAATGCAATCTGATATGTTCTTTGCGTTTTTTATTCATACGTTTTAAGAGCAGCATTTATTTACGCATTTTTAAAAAGAAATTGGTTTGAAATTTACCAAACGGTAAAGGTTCTTGGTTTTAATTTATAATTTCTCTAGATTTGAGATAATAAAATAATATATGAGCTTAAGCAAAAGTTAAAAGAAATTTAAAATTTTTTTTGCACAATCAATGGCTTTAGGGCCACTGAATGATAGTAGGAAAGTAGACAAATTTTGCAAAGAAAATTTAATAATTTGCAAATATTTAAAGGACAGTGGAGTCAGCAATTTAGCTCTTAATTATTTGTTTGGCTTAGAGCCTCATTTTTGAATCAAGGTCTTAGTTGAACAAAATTCTATTACGTCTAGAAAAATGTCATGTGGTTTTGTATACTAGTAGCAACACTGGGCGTTATGCCTTTTAAAATGAAGCAGAAATACACGTTATCAGCAATATTTAAAGACCCAATATCAATTTTCAAATGTTTATGCCTTATATTGGTTTTCATAATAAAAAAATTTATTTGTTAAATAAATAAGTATTAATCTTAATGATGGTCTTTTTTAAAATAAATTTCAATATTTCGCTTTCCCTTGGAACGCTTCTTTAGGAAATTAATTTTTATAAAAACAAAAATTAATAACAATTTAAAAAAATTTTTGAAAACAATTGACAAGGACATATAAAATAATTTTCTTCATACATACAAAATTAAAATTTCAAATTTAAAAATTTAAACATACAAAAACAAGGAAATGGAAATTAAATAACAAATTCTTTCTCATGAAATAATTATAACAAATTATGTGTCTTTTGAATTAGGTACCTATAATTCTGCGCTAAATTGTCTGTGTCTGTTTTGAAATTTATTTTCCTTACATTTGGTACATTAATAATTTCTAACATTTCTAACATATAACGTCTCTTTTAGTTTTTTTTATTATATCTAATATTGATGCTTCCTCAAACTTTGGATAATGATTATATTTCTTACAATGTGAAGATAAGGATGTCTTCTGTGTTGAAATATTCCTATATTTTTGGTCACATCTATGACCAGCTAATCTTGTTTTAAGTTTATTTTTTGTTGTCCCAATATAAACTTTGTCACAGTTCACCTGGTCATTTCCTCCACATGGTATCCATTTTTCCCATTTTACCCATCATACTGCTAGATAATTTATTTAATATGTTATACGTTTTATGTGCAATTATATATCTGTCATTGTCATATATTTTAGACTTTTTTAATCTTTTTGATATTCCACCAACATAAGTTAATGATTCATAAATTTTTAGTTCAGCCGTAGTATTTCCTAAATTATCCCTATGATTACCATATTGTGTAATTAATCGGTTAGTTAATTCTACTGGAAAATCATTGTCATTAAGTATGTCTCTTATTGTGTCCTTATTCTTCAAATGAAATTCTCTATCACTTATAGTCAATATTCTGTCTATCATACCTTTTGCTGTGTTTATTATCATTTTTCTCGGATGTTTGGAATAAAAATTAATAATTCTTCCAGAAGATGTTGGTTTCCTATACCAATCAAATGCTAAATTATTTCTCTTATTATCAATATATCTAAATATGGAAGTTTAGATTCTATCTTTCTTTCAATCGTAAATTTAATATCCGGATGAAAGCTATTCAAAGACAACACAAAATATCATCCACTGCATCCTCCGAAGTTATACAAAATAAATCATCGACATATTTTGTGATAATCTTCGGTTTAATATGCATTTTACTAGTACATGGATTTAGTAATTCCTCCATCACAATATCAGCTATAGTTGGAGATGCTGGAGAGCCCAAAGGGAGGCCCTCCTTCTGCAGATATATCCTACTAGCGTGCCCGTGACTGCTTTGCAAGTCATTTCTTCGACATTTTTTGATCGATTTGGTTCGCGGTATTGAAAAACAAAGCACGTGAATGTGATACATATAACTGACCGTGCAAAAAACAGGGATCATTGAAAAGCAACAGGTATGGGGAACTAAAGCCATTTAAAATCAAACGGCAAATCTGGAGGAATCATAGGAATGCGTGGTTTCAACACATCGCCCTTATATTTTTCTTTTAAAATTTTTGCTTCAATCACATTTTTCATGACTTTTTTGACTACTAAACGTGTCCCATTGCAAAGTCGTGGCTGGCAGATATTTCTAAGTAAAATAATTGGTACACCAACTTTCATTTGTAGGCGGTGGGGCGGCAGTCCAGATAACTCAAGCGAATTCAACATTTCGGAAGTTTTAAAATTTTGATATTTTATTATATATTAGTGAGTTTTTTTTTGTAAATATCTTCGGAACTACATAACCGATTTAAGAGATTGATATCTCGTTTTGAAAAGCATAACAATGGCTTTAAAAAATAAAATAAAAAAGAAAAAAAAATAATATGTATATGTCATTGGTGGGTTTTGCCACGCCCCTCCGCCCACAGACCAAAAATCAAAAATCGGACTTCACAGTGTCACCCGCCTAAATATTCTGAAGATTCGCTGAAAATTTCATCAAAATCGGCCCAGCCGTTTTCGAGTCCATTTCTTAAATACATACACACATCCTCTTTTATATATATAGATTATCAAATTGAATATACCTGTTGTCTTCAACACCAAACTTAAGAATACGTAAAAATAATTCCTTTGCAATATTTGTATTTTGTTCTATTATCTGCCATTTTCCCTCTATAATCCTCAAAGCTAAACCTACCTGTGGCTTATAATTATTGAAAGTATTTTATTACAACGACATATGACCTAAGTCATATTACAGGTAAAATTAAAAACCAGTTATCACATATCATTATCCCAACTAACAGAGTCAAAATAATTAAATATTAAAAAGGCAATATTAGTTGGCGAAATAATTTTTTCAAATACAAAAAAAATTATTTTACATCTTGGAATGGAAATGTAAATTAAATTTTAAATACATACTAAAAAAATGAAAAATACTTTAAAAATTCTAAATTATAATGATTCGCATTCCGATGATGACTTAATTAAATATTTGCCAGCACTTAATTAAATCAAAGTAAATAATTGCATAGTATGATTGTTAAATGAAGCGTACAAAAATTTATTTAAAATGTCAATTGCTTAAATTAATTGAATCATTATATTCATCATTTTTAATATCTATTAAATAATTTTATTCCTGAAAATAAAAAGTATGTTTTTAATTACAGCATTTGACCCACCATCATTTTGGCAAAATTAAAAGTTTCCTCAGTTTTGGCACTCAAATCATCTTAAACAAGTTTAAAATTTCTTAAATATTTTAACATTTAGATTGTACGAAAGTGCTGGATATTGTTTTCAACATTTTCCTAGTATTATTAAATATAATTAAATTTGCTTGTGTCTTATTATATTAATTTTTGCTTGTAAAGTCATTTATTAACTGTTTATCGACATATTTAAAGCGTTAATGTACATGTTATCTCATTTACCAACCACTTAAATTGTTAATTTTACGAGTGATACCGCCACTCTACAAGCCACTTGTTTTTACGCTGACTTCAAACAAAAAAATCTTTGACAAATTCTATTATTACGTTTTTCATGTTTCAACACAATTTACGCTTTCTTAAATATTCAAGAACACAGCACATAAGCATACTTTTATACTAGGGAGACGATAAAAAACTAAAGAATAACAAAACTTTAAAAACATTAAAGAAAATCTAATTTGAGGCTTGTCCTGGCAATGTAGCAATAACGAACAAAATAATCCCAGGACTAGTAAAAAATTGAGTGACTAAATAAATGTTGCCAGGATACAAGCGAAGTACTGAGAGTGAAGGAAGGCACAAAAAAGATCATAATTAAAATTCTTTTTTTTTTTGGCTTTATTTCTAAGCACAAAATACGCGTCTGTGTCTTGTATGATTTGATAATTTTCTTTTGTGATAATGGTTTGCTTTTATGCTAATTAGTAAATGTTTAATATTATTTTTAACTACAATTGTCTCTTTAATTCTTGAATAAAGATAATGCTTTCTGACACTTGAACTTGTTAATTCTGTATGATGATTCATTTAAAAGCAATGTGGTGCTTACCAGAGGTAACTTAATGAATATTAAACATTTATCACTTTCTAAAACATGCTTTTTGTCTCATTAAGACAACGTTAACATTTATTTACAATTAAGAATAGATAAACAGCGCAATTTTAGCATTATGTTGCAAATTTTTGTTAATTTTTATGATGTATTAAGGTAGAGTAATTCTTAAGTTATTGGCAATTATAACAATGGCATTTACCACGATCTTCATTTGTAAAAAAATGGCATAGATAATAATTCCACTGCAGTAGCTAAACAGCAGTTTATGCATAGACTAAGATAGGAGAGTTAGTTCGTATTGCAAACTGTGGTGGTTTTGGCTTTTTGTTATTCTTTTTTTCACGCCAGAAGTTTAAAGATTTAATTTAACCACATATCACAATAACAAATATGGCACTCGAAGATTTATATTTGTGTTTTAACGCAAAGAAGAAAGAAAATTACTACCTTAATCTAAATGTATCATATTAAGATATGGTTATACTGAAATCACTTTATTGTTAAACATAATACAAATGTTTTTAATATATCATATATCCGTTTTCGAGGTCATAAAGATACATCTTTGAGTCGAAAAGCTATTATTACATGTTATTTTTAAATATCATATCATCTTTATATATAGTATAACACGTTTTGCTATCAACATATATACGGTTTTAAAAATTTTCACTTACTTATTTTGAATCACTAAACTGCTCGTACAAACAAAATAATAAGATTCTTAAAACTAACCATATCGTATTTGGATTTAGTCATACTTTAATTGATAAAACTTTAGTTGTTACAAGCAAACCCGGCGAACTCCGTTTCGCAACCAGATGGCTTCGTTTTTTCTAGCATTTCGTTTGGGGGTTAAAAGATGAAGAAAAATTATTTTTTTTGTTTTATATTTGAAAAGGAAAAATTTTATTTCATAGCACCACAGTAATGAATTCATTTCGATTACAAAAATGAAGTAGAATTTAGTTGAACTTCTCTAAGTAAAAAATGAAAGTGAATCCAAAGTAAATACTGAATCGAAGCGTTATAGGTGTCCGCCAGTTATCCGTTTCATTAAAGTGTTTTTTGGTAAACCACATTTTTTGTTTTTTTGGTCTGACGTTAAGACAAACAAAGCGGATGGTTTCCCAACTCGTGAACACGCAACATATAGCTGCCAATGTGAAAAACAATGATTTTCTAAATTTATCCCTCAAACACTAAGCGATTGGCCCTGCGACTTCTTAATTGTCATTGCGGACGAAAGGCGAACCGGAAATTGCAATCGTTTGAAGTCAAATGGAAGATCAGTGGGAATGTATTCAAGGAATACATACATTTTCACCTGCATACTTTCCGTTAATAATGGTTGCCTCAATTAAATTCGGCATAAGTCTTTTTACCAAATTACGCAATATCATAATAATTGAACCAACTTTGAGTTGCAAGTTATGTGGTGGAAGTCCTGGTAACTCCAGAGAGTTCAAAAACTCCGCTGGATAATTTACTGCATCATCGGGATTTATTATGGAATCATAACTTCCTATGTCACCAAATCGCCATCGATTTTTGATTGAATGGTGAAATTCAGTGCGTGTACGTTATTATTCTTTGGGGCGAAAATTACTTGTTGACTGAACAAAGCATAATTCTGATAATTCTCACTAATGTTTGGGAAAACATTTTCAATAAGAGCTAATTGAGAGTCTACAAATTGGCAAAAGTCGTTGGTAAGAGTAATTAATCCAGCTGTCGCATCAACTGGGTCTTCTCCATTTCCAACAGCTAACAATTGTTTGGAAAATTGTGCAGCACTTTGATCATTTTGAAATTGAACTCTCATATTAGTAGTTAGCGATAATGTTTTTAGGTTATTTCACAAAGGTGATGCCTTCAGGCGAGCATTCAATTCAACTGCAGGCGTTGCATGGAGAATTACTGACAACGTCTGCCTGAAATCGCCTGCCAACAATATCTTTCTTCACTTAAGTTATGTGAATACACCTGTTGCTGGCTTGCATGTCTTATGCGGCGGCTGATGTTCGCACGTCATCCTCTCGGCATTTTGAACTATGGATAGACTGGTGAATTTAACCTCAAGTGCACGATCCACATAATTTACACAGTTCAACTTACCACCTTAAGGACAAATGCCTGCTGTTGGAGTTGAATAAAAATTTGCACAATACGTGTGATTGATTTGATGGTTTCCAATTGAACTGTTAGGAAACGAATAACTTCAACCTCAATTTCACGTGCGCATGAGTAGCTGTAAAACAATGTACCATGCACCGGCGCCATCTACTTAAAATGAAACGTACTTATTTTCGTGAGGGATACTCACACACCATGTATTGGTGCTGTTGTAGTACATGCTATGTATTAGAGATGGCGTGGTATGTGAAAAATAATTTTCCCTGTTTTCCTGCTTTTCTCTTGAAATTTTTCCTGAATTTTCTTTGCTATAAATGGAAATCGGTTGGTGCGTTCTGGAGTTATAGCCTCAGGAGGGAAAACCCGACATATTTTTATATATAGAGATAAGAATTTTACCAAAAACTGTTTATTTCAATAAATAGTGTCACATAATCATCTTACAGTTATATGCGAATAATAACTTCTTTAGGCTGTGTAAAGTTTTGTTAAAAATAAATATAATTATTTTACTACAACCATATATTTTGATAATAAACAAAACATGGTTCCAGCGAAGGAACCGTTGTTATATTTTTCTCTGTTAATGTAGATTCTTTACTTAAAAAATCCATTTATTCAAAATATTGCTCATCTCTAGCCACTATTTTTCCCATTTTTCCGGTAGAACCATTCCGGTTGTGAGATAAAGAATGAATTAATTAATTTCTGATATCCCATTCTGAAGCATATTCTAGTAAGTGCGTTCTGAATTGATCGAAACAAATGGTAGTCAGATGGGATAAGGTCCAGGCTATAAGGTAGGTAAGCAAACACTTCCCATCAACTTTTTTTCAAATAGATTTTGACCAGTATTTCAACACGGGGTCGAGCGTTGTCATGATCAAATATTATGATCTCATGCCTGGCCGAATATTTTAGTTCCCTTTCATTGATTGCTCACTTCAAGTGAATCGACTGCCCTTGTGACAGAACTGATTTCAACAGCTCAGACTACAAAACACCTTTTTAATCAAAGCAAATACAGAGCATTACCTTATCGTTGTGCGTATATCTGGCCCTGCTTTACATATGATTTTTTGGGTTATCGTAATGTGTCCATTTTTCATCACCAATAATTACACGATGCACAAGTTACTTTTTTTTTGTAACGTTCAAGCATTATTTTCCTCTCTCGGCATCAATTCATATGGAACACAATTTTCTTTTTTTTTATGAATGCCAATGCTGTTATACGTAGAGAAATAGCTTGTGATGTAAATCCGAATGACTTTACGTTTGACAACAATCTCCGTCCAATAATGATTCCAAATCCTCATCTTCAAACTTTTTATCCTTGTCCTTTGTGTCGAAATCACCACATTCGAGTGGCGCAAAACATTGTTCACAAGTTTTTTAAGTTGGTGCGTGTTGAACGTAAGTTTATACCAACAATCGATGACTATCAGCAGCCGTCTTCTTCAAATAAAAGAAGGTTATCAGACTTTCCCGCAAAGCATATTTTTAGGCACAAAATTCGATATTAGTATAACGATTGAAAAAAATGTGTGTTTATACTTGGACGTCTACCGAATACTAAATTATAATCGAATACTAAAATATAATACTATAGTTGTTTTTCCACATAGATAATACGAGCACTAATAAGGATAATTACTAATGATAACAGCATTTTCATATAAATTAAAGAAAATTGCATATGTACGAGACGAAAAAAATTATGTTACAATCAACATACGTAATCGGTGCTTCTGCATTAAGGCGTTCTCAAAAGCTATCTACGTGTACATGGTAAATACATAACGCAGATAGAGCAACAGTATTAAATTTTAAATGTTCCTTTATGTGACATATATGTATGTGTTGATATTCAAGACCACGATTGTTTTAATGCTTTTAACAAAGCTGACGTTGTCATTTCAAAATGAAGTGAACTATCAAATTAAAAGTTATACTTGACGGCAAACATATTGACGAACATCTTCAAGCAGCCACACGTTTAGCGTGAACGCAATATGAATATGAGTAGCCTACATCAGGTAAATCAATGTGCAATAAGCATTTTTTTCCATGTTTATATCAAGTTGATGATTAGTTAAGAACACATTCGATGTAAACAAAAATTTCAACCGTAGCTAATTTTTTATTTGTAATCTGCTCTAACTTCGTCGCTAAATTCTGCTGTACACGTGAGTTAATAATTATAATTTATAAGAGTTTTCTTTTTTAATTATTGCTATCCAAAGAATAAATTAATAAGTCTTTTTGTAAAATCCTTTATGAAAACAATATTATACAGAAAAATTTACTTAGTTTTGAAATCTAATTGTAAGAACAACAACAATTAATCTCAACCTTTTTTTCAACTTCTTTTACCTATTTTTAGTCACGTGAGTTTAAAGGATAGCAGGATAGCTGTTTAAAAACTACACTTTTATTTACACGATGTAGTGTTTCCAAAGCTTTTATATAACGAGGACATATGAAAACATATACAAAATATTATAGTTGGAACATTGTCATTATCAAGTAACGATTGTTACGATACTTTCTGTAAGTCCTGAACCATACAATAAAAAATTTTTAAAAAAAATAAAGTATGGACAAAAAGATTGTGAAACCTCAACGATAAAATAATCAAAATAAGTTAAGTTATACACGACTTATTCAAATTAACAAGTTTTATCACCAGTAACATATCGTGAGAAAAACAACACATGCAATTACTGAATAGTTTATCTCTAAAATTGCATTTTATTTATTTTAATAAAGCCAGCCAGACTGAAAGAATATTAATTTTTGGGAAATTTTCTTTCAATATACAATAATCAAAGGTACATAAACTTAAAAAAATATCATATGAAAATGATCACTTTCGTTAAATTGAACTTATGTCATTAAAAAAATTATTTACACATATAATTTTAGGTTTTTAAAGTCAAGCACTGATTAAACGATTCCAGCTATTATTTTTGGAGATATAAATTTTCTCCAATAGTTTAAATATATGTCATTAGAAACAGGTAATGACAGTAAATGGAATTGAAAGAATATGATGATGTTTGTTTATCAGATTCCGTAGCAGCATAATAAATATATCTTCAAAATATTAGAGAATTTAAATAAAAAATAATTAAAATTATTATCTAATTAAATTATTTATTTTTATTCAGTTTAATTTAATTTTCATTTTTTCTTAACCCATTTGGCGCCGGTGTACTCATTTGAGTACAGCTAAACATTTGCAAAAATTTCAAAAGTTTGAAAATTTTTGTGCATTTTTTTGCATTTGTATATAAAAAGAGACCTGTACCCCTTTAAAAAAATATAAAAAATTGGTTAGATACATATTAACTCTCAAAAAATGCACTGTTAAATAGACACAAAGTTGATGTGTCGAGATAAGCTCAGACTTTTCCCTTTTTCAGCTTTTACTATATTGCTAATTTCTTTTCTATTTTATTTTTCTGAAAAAGAACATTTCATTTGATAAAATAAGCATAACATAAATTATCTGCTAGCTATTTCTACAAAGTTATCGTACTTTAAATACTACTGTACTTAATTGAGTACAGCGGCAGAATCCATATACAAATTGTGGCAACACTGCTACAGAAATATTAAAGCATACTTATAGGTTTATCTACATGTGTAAGAAGGGGATTCCCAAAATATGAAAGTATCAATGCTACTCGTTGTGTGTGCTTCGAATAAAGTCATTAAGTGTTGAAAGTTAGCATCGTTAAGTTGTGTTGTGGTTATAAGTTTAGAGTTCAAAAGAATATGATGAGTACTAAACATTTTAAAGCTCGTAATGATTTCAAAGGATTACAAGAAGCTGTTAACGGAATATTAGAAGATAGTGATAACGATTCGTTACATGATTTCGCTATTATTCCGCCGGAACCGAGTTTTTTGACAGATGAAGAAGAAGGTTGTGATGAGGACATGGTAGCTGACAACTTACCGAGAGATGTGCCAGGTAGCATTGAGGTATTTAGGCGACACAATAATACCATTTTAACTGATGATAACGATAGTAGCGATGACGAACCGTTGGCCGAAAAGATAAAAAGAAGGCGCAATCATCTACCAGTTTGGCGTAAGTGCTCACCAACATACTCTTCCACATCTCTGGTATCGACTGATGTGCTTGCCAAACAAGAAAATGTAAAGAAGTTGCTTGGTAATCTCAACCCAGTACAAGTATTCGAGAAAATATTTGATGAAGAAGTGGCTAGTTTGATTATCAGCAATACAAATTTATATGCTAGTCAAAATAATAGGCATAACTTCCAACTGGACCCCGTCGACTTAAAAAAATTTATAGGTGTACTGATACTATCTGGATATAACAAATTACCCAGAGAGGATTTATACTGGTCCTACGATAAAGATGTTGGCATGGAAATGGTATCAAAATTACTGCCTAGACAAAGATATCGTGATATCAAAAAGAACATTCATCTTGCGGACAATAGCGAAGCTGGCACCACCAGGGACAAAATGTTTAAAATTCGTCCATTAGCAAATGTTGTAATGAAAAAATTTCTTCAGTGGGGAGTGTTGCACCAACACATTTCAATTGATGAGTCGATGGTAAAATATTTTGGACATCACCCTGCTAAGCAGTTTATACGTGGAAAACCAGTGCGATTTGGCTTTAAGAACTGGGTAGCAGCCAGTTCGAACGGATATTGCTACACTTTTGATTTTTACTGTGGAAAATCGGAGGAAAATTACACTGATCCCTTAGGGTCAAGAGTAGTAAAAAAGTTGCTTGAAAAAATGGAGACTGACCCAGCATCGCATGAAGTATTTTTCGATAACTTTTTTACTAATTATAATCTCATGGTGGAACTCAAGGAAAGGGGATTTCGTGCGACTGGAACAATTAGAGAGAACAGAACTAAAAAGTGTCCATTGAAAAGCAGTAAAGACATGAAAAAAGAAGTGCGAGCCTCCTATGACTATAGGTTTGACAAGCAAAATGAAGTTCTTTTGGTAAAATGGAAAGACAACAGCATATGTACAATGGCAACAAATTATGACACAACTGAGCCATTAGGAGCTGTAAAACGTTGGTCTGCTATACAACGACAAAAAATTGATGTCAATATTCCAAAAGTATTTCAGACTTACAATAAACATATGGGAGGAGTAGATGAATTGGACCAGTCCATTTCACTCTATAGAATAGCCATTCGTGGTAAGAAATGGTGATGGGTATTGTTTACCTATATAATAGATATGGCCATTTCAAATGCTTGGCGATTGTATGTAATGAGTCACAGCGATAGTATGGATCAACTTTTATTTAGGCGTTCCATTGCAAGGTACTACTTACGCCAAAACGTGCAAACTAAAGCTCGCCTTTCATCTTCATTGGTACTAGGGTTACCTCAAGATGGTATAGGTCACTACCCCAGAAAGCTAGAAAAGCAGTTAAGATGTGTTTTATGTCATACAAGAGTTCGCTGGCAATGCAAAAAATGTTTAAAAACGTTATGCATTGACAAAAAATGTTTTGAAGATTTTCACCTATAAGCCGCCACTGTACTCAATTGAGTACACCCATCCCACTCAGCCTACTTATTATTTTTTAAACTTCTTTCTTTATTTTATATTAATTTTATATACAATGAATTAAAAAACAAAGTTATTTGTTAATTATCGCTTCTAGTTTCATTTTGGCAGTTAATGGGTTAATACCGGGTTTTTCAACAAGAAGTTTGTTTTTAAACTGTGGCAACACCAACAGCATGCTAGTTTTGATGTGAAATTTTTGACGTATTCGTCGAAGATGCATTGAAAATTGCTACAATGAAATCAATTTCACACGGAAAACACTTTAAAATAATTTAAATCAATTTTATTTGGGCACGGTTTTCCATCGACCCTCTTCAAATTTGGTTTGTGAACAAATTTAAATCTACTATGAAATGGTGGTTCTATTAAAGTTCCATTTCGGAAAATTCGTGATATTTTCGGACAACATAATCGTCCTTCTTAAGAATTAAGAATTTGGTCGTTAAATTTGAGTCGATAGTGCGAACACCAACGCGTGTTCGACCGGGTCATTTAACTGAAAACATCGCAGCCGTGAGCCACAGTGTTAAAGAAGGTCCAAATGTGTCAATTCCTCGACGTTCTTAACAATTGGATTATCCAAAACCACCACATGGCGAATTTTGCGAAAGAATTTGACTTTAAAGCCTTACAAGTTTGAAATGGCACAGGAATTGAGCCGACCAATCATTCACATCGCCGTAGAATCGCTCATTTCATCCAGGAACAACCGGCTGGTAGCTGTAATGATCATTTTTTCAAAACGATTTTCACTTATCAGGGTATGTAAACAAGCGAAATTGCCGCATGTGGGCTTCTGCAAATCCTATAGCGATTATTGAAAACGTTTGTACGCTCTACGTGGCACTGTTTGGTGCGCTATGTTGTTTGGAAGCGTAATTTGGCCTTTTTTTTCGAAGATGAAATAGAAATAGGATAGGAGTCAATGGATTAAATGAATGCTAACAACTCAATTTTGGCCTGTTATTGACGACATGAATATCACTGACATGGGATTTCAAGAGAACGATGCCACATGTCATACAGCCAATGAAACTATCAATTTCCCAATAAGATAATTTCACGATAAGCAGCATGTAAGTAGCCAGCCAGATCGTGTAAATAATTTGTAGGGCTATTTTAAGGAAAGGGTCTATACGGAGCCAATCGAATTGATTTCAGCCTTGAAACTCAAAATTCCTGATGTGATTAATGAAATAGAACCACCATTTTGCCAAAAAGAGATTACAAATTTTGATGAAAGAATCGACATCTGTCAGCGTGGTCTTGGTGGACATTTATAACTTATGATATTTTCATAAAATCTTTATTATTAAAAAAAAATATATTTGAAATGTATTACTGCGGTGTATCCATATGGCTATTTCACTACTGCTCAAATAGCTCATCAGTCGATTTTATAAAAATTTGTAAAAGCACTTGTCTGGCCCTTTTTTTTGTCCAAACCACCGACTTGAAATATTTCGAATTGTTTTATTATTAATTTGAACAAAATATTATAATTATCACATTAACAGATTATTGATGTGAGATCATACTAAAACTGTATCAAACAAATTTTACAATGTGGCATAACAAATTATATCTTATGTTTGTATGCATTGTAATGAAAAGTTTTTTCTCCTAGAAGTGCAAAGCTTTAAAAGTTTAGAGTAAATAATGGCAACCTAATTAATTGATTTTCAAATTACAGTTTTAGCCATATTTTTTTATTAGTTACATTTTAATTTGCTAAGACAATTTTCTATTGTTTTTTGTTTAATTTTTTCAAAAAAGAAATCTAGCTGTAATGATCCGCAGGGTTTTAATTTACCTAACGCCATTTTAATAAGTGAAACCGTGAAAATAAACAATGTTTTTTGTTGTTTGGAATGTTTTGCTGTGTTTGTGTAGAAGTGTTTTTGAGTCTTGCTGTCTATGCTATGTTGATTTTATGAAAAATTCTCATAGAATCAGTTTGGCTTTGGATATAAGACTTTTAGGTTTTTCTATACAATATTGGGGTAAAATTCACTGATGAGATACTTGAGCAATAGTAAAATTGCAATATGGATGTGCTCTCCCCCGCAGTAATGCATTTCAAATATTTTTTATTTTTATTGGAATAAATGTTTTATTAGAATATCATAAAACGTTTATTTTTTAATAAAAATTTTTGTAATAAATATTTCGTGAGAATATCATGAAATATTTATTTAAAGGAATCAAGCACGAATAATAAAATTGCTTAGATTGAAAATGATGCCGATGAATAAATTACTTTTTTGAATAATATATATTTTATGAGAATATCTTAAATATTTATTAAACGAATCTAGCACAAATTAACGTAGTTTAAATTAAAAAATAATTTTAAAAATTTATCGATCTTAAACTACATTGATTGTGCTACATTCCTTTAAGGATAAATATTTTATGGTATTTTCATAAAATTTGACATTTTATAAACAAATTTAAATGTATTACTGTTAGAAAAGCATATCCATATGGCCTTTTTACTACAGCTCATATATCTTATTAGGGATTAAATAAGAATTATATTTAACCAACAAAGTAAAAAGACAAAAAAGCCCAAAAATCATTATCAAAAACCACATTAACAATTAAGAAACTTTAGTTTTTTTGAGTTTTTTTTTTGTTGTCTTTTTCCTTTTTTGTTTAAATATAATTCTTATTTTGTGAAATGGGCATCCTTTCCACTTTTATTTATTTTCAATTTTTTACGGCGATATCTGTGCACATTACAAGCGTCTACCTGTTAAGGTTTTAAAGACCAAGCCATTTTCGCTGGAAACATCCTTTATTATCCTTTATACTTATTTTTATTGCAAAAATACTCTGCATAAGTTCTAATGTCTGCCTACTCCGGATGAAAAACTAAAATGAAATGTGTTTAAAACACGTCACTACTGAAACTCCTTTTATATTATACTTAAACTTAAAATGTCTGCCACACTCGCGAAAATCATGCCACTATTGGGACACCCTTTAGATTAAACTTTAGTTTTTTAACTTATTTCTGTAGTGGATATGGCCTTACGTATACCGTAGACATTGAACCTATCAAAGTTCACAAAATAGCATTATTTTTTATTCTAAAAATTAAAATTATTCTAAAAATTGTTGAAAACAAAAAAACCAGTAACTTAAAACAACTCAATTATTAGCCATACCACATTACACCACACTGAAAAAGACTTGTTCATATATTTTTTATGGCAGCTTTTTTGACTTGAAGTTGTGGTTAAATAAATATTTGTAACGGCGTGATGTTTATCAACCTTGGAATACAAATTAAGTACCAGTGAAAAGAAAATGCTAAAAGGAAATTTGGAGACGAGAGATCAAGCATGTAGTCAGGTGTTGAAATAATAATAAGTAATCAAATTCAACGCTAAAGCAAATTTAAACATCGGGGAAATACTCATTTGTATAAGGCGTAGTTTTAGCTGGTCGGCCTGGTAGTTACTCTTAATGTCTTTCGGCTTATTATATGGCTCTGTCATGAAAGACCAATATTAACCCTCTACCTTAGTTGTACTGTAAATTCTTTGCAGATATGTTATTGATTAATTTTATTTTGTTTTAAATTTGTTTTATTTAAATGTAAAAACAGAAGGTTAAATTGTTCTTAAAAATGAGGCGTTCACAACAATAATGCGTATGCAGAAGGTAATATGCAATAATTTAAAGTAAAAGCATACATTTTGTATAAGCGTTGCAATATATTTTATCAGTTATGAATGCCCTGCTAACACCAACAACTAAAATATTCCAAACCGATCCTCTGATATTGTAAAATCAAGGTTTAAATATAAACCGATTTATTTAAAAATAAAAACTTTCGTAAATAAAAAATGCTCGTTACCTACGAAAAGCAAAGTATTATTAGATGCAAACAAAACTTAACATGGAATTATGTAATGAAATTTTGTTTGCAAAAAATATATAAATATTTTGCTGTTTTTGTCATAGCAACTAAATTTGTTTTCTTTAAGAGCCTTATAACGAAGATCCGCAGGGTAAAGAAAGGAAATTTCTACCTCTTACACACATTAATAAAAATGTAAATTTGTACATTTTCAACTAAGAGCAAGAGTTAATAATAGAGAAAGGTAACAGATTTGAATAAGTTTATTATTTTTATGTTTTGTTTCTAAATTCAAGAGGGTTTGTCAAGAAAGAAAGTATAAATTTAAAATCAATAGCAATATTCCAAAAAGGAAAAATTAGAAGATTGAAGAAGTTAGGACATATATAACAATAGCAAGAAGCTAACGACTGTATCTACGTTTTGAAAAGAAGTACTATTTTTTATATTAGCTGATCGAACACAAAATAGTTGAGCGAAACTAATACATACAACATTTTACACTAACCCATTTGAAACTGACTTCAACTGAATTTAAATGAAACTTTTTTTTTCACAGTAAATCCAAGTATTGGCTTGTGTTTACATATGGAAAGTTCTGAATAAACGTTGTTTAGAGTTTTATATTTAAATCTGTTTGAAAGATTTTAAAATTTTAAAAGTTCACTGGCACTACTTTTTCCTACAAACATTACATGTATGCAAAAGTTTTATTCATTTGTTTTTCATTTTGCCATTATGATTGTGATAAAAAGTTTGTTGTACACAATTCAGGTTTTTTGTGATTTATACAAATAGCTACATCATTCGAAAAGACATTCCTTTTCGAATTTTAATCTAATTTTAAAAATATCAGCAAAACAATATGTTAAATAAATTTCTGTCCAATTCTGGGTAAGAATCAAGTCCTGTGAGAAAAAATAATCCAAGAGCTGTACTTAACTTAAGCTAGCTTACAAATATTCATTTGATTATGTTAATATTATTAGCATTTTTCCCAGATTCATTCAAGACTTTATTAAGACTGCATTAAATATTTTTATTTACTGCTATTGTTGCAAGATTTCTTTATGAAAGCATAATCTAATCAGAAAGTCTGCACTTTAATCTAAATTTAACATTTTCCTATTTAAAGCTAAATTAGAATATTTTATAAAAGAAAGCCATAAATTTATAACTTACCTTCAAAGCAGCACAAAATTTAAAAACAGATTCTACCAAAAAAGGTGTGTTCATATGGTTACAAGAAAATAATCTATAGATTTTATATTGAACAACTCTATTTGTGTTGGAAATTTCCTGATAGCTAAGATGATTTTGAAATTTTCTTGGAATATTTTATAGACATGTAAATTTTTTGTACATTTTCTAAACTAAAAGAAGAATGTTATCACACAACTTTACAAACCAATTATCATCCTTTATAACTTTTTCCTTCTTCTTTGGTTTTTGTATTTACCACAAAACTTTTAGAGAAATACATATGTAAGAGAGTTTAAAAACACTTTTATACTCTAATATTTTTTTTGTTTTTGTTTAAACTGATTCGCTGTTGCTGGCTATTGTCGAACTAACTCTTATTACAAAAGTTCATTTTTTTAACTTTTCTTCAAACAAACTTTGGTTTATAGTTGTAAAACTATACGAGGAATTGCCCAAAATATTACTATTGACTGATTTTGTTATTATAATGCCACACGTGAATTCACATTATACCGGATATTTTCTTGTCAATATAAATTAAACACATCACTGACTCACCGAAAAATCAAATATATATTGAAAAAATTATTCAATTTTTTATAAAACCAAATTTTGCTTCAAAAATTAATAAAATAGTATTATTAAAATAACAATTAAGTAAAAAATAAAATAATAATAAATACAAAATTTTAAATTTTAAGAATTTCGAACCGAAGTATTTCGTACTAACTGGCGTTTCTCGTAAAAATGGAAACAAAATCGAATTTAAATATTATTTATATATAAATATATAAGTATAATTTAGTTTAAGTTCATAATTTTGTAATAAAAACAAACAAAATTAAATTTTTGGTTTGTCACAAAAAATTGTTTTAACTTGAAAAAAGCTGATAAATTTCTTTAACATATTGTTACGTTTATTCCTTTTAAAAAACGCTTTGTTTTTTGAGTTCTTTTATTGCAAAATAATAACACAGCACGTTAGAGTTTCAAATTCATTTACACACAAAATAAACAAGATGGTAAAGTTTTAGTATTTACTCACTGATGACTCTACTTGAATTAATAAATTTGCCAGCAAGTTGTGCTTAAACGATTATCGCAAATAAAAGAATTTTATACATTGAGTTTAGGCACCTGCTGGGCTGTATGTTTTGTTTTGTGTTATTTGTATTCTTTTGTTTATCTGATTTGGTAGAATTTTTCATAAGCATGTTGTTGATGCCTTAGTTCTTAGAAAACTATGCAGTTTGTAAAATGCACAGTGGGTCATTTCGATTACTTTTATCCTGAGAATTATTTTCTTTTAGAACTTAATAAATCATCTATCGTAAATTTGAAGTTTTTATACACAAAAGTTATATACTAGTTTAAACGAATGTATTCTTAGTTTCACTTTATTCTTCTTCAACTTTTTCCGTATCTATCAGCAAACAGGTTAACACTGGTAAATCCTTATATTTCTTCGATCAAAAGTCATACATGTATCAGCCGTCTCCATATCATAATCGAAATTTGTTCAAGGTACGAATAATGTTTCTAAACTAAAAACTTTTCAAATATGTCGTCTAATTCTCTTGGAACTAATTCTATAGTAAAATAAAAAATATCATGGCCTTAGTACTCCCACAAGAGTTAGGTGCACATGTGTGTTACTAAAGCATCATCTAACCCTTAGTCATAGCTTTTGTGTATCTTTATATAACCTCAATGAAATTTATGCTTCCTAAAAAGTCAAATTCTCACCTTGGCCTTGTGTTATTTTGAGATTTTTCAGTCGTATTGGTAATGATTAATTTTTCAAAGAATAATCATAGTTTGATTACTATTCCGATTGATTGAAAATATTAAAAAAGAAAAATATCTTATGTCGTAACTGTTTGTTATACAGCTCTTCGTTTGCAAATTAAATTAGTTTTAGTAATTGATATTCTAGAAATTTTATTGCCCACTCTCGCAATAGTACTCTATGTGCCCACCTAATACATTTCAGCTTAATAGTCAGTCGTATGCATGCTTGCATATCCAAAAAACCTACAACATGCGGTATTTTTGAATAGTTTGCATGCGCTGACTTAGACATTAGAAAAACTTTCGTTCAAATTTCATCCACCCACATGATTGAATGCTAGTGTGAGTGTTCTTGCATGTAAATTTTTAGCTACTTAAGCAAATGTGAATTTATTTTCAAAAGGAATTTCGATCTAGTTTTTCACTTAAAGGCAAAAAGTTGAAATCAGCTTCAGTACATTATCTACATGTGTACTTAAATATTATTAAATATTTACAAGTACTAACATTTGCGAATATAAATTGTTAAAAAGAAAAATGAAAGCACTTAACCTATTTCATGGGAATTTTCATTAAATTGTAAAGAATTACCTTCTCTTAAGTCAAATAGATAAGACGCATTACAAACCAGAATCTCTACATTTAATGTTAATTGTTATGTGAGCCAAATTTGTTGTTAGGATTAAGAACAAATGATTTTATTTTTAAATATTTGTGTTTCTAGAATACAAAGAGTTAATTTTTAAATAAAGGTTACTACACAAGCAACGAGAAAGTTGAAATAAAATAACAGCATAAAATTTTAGCCTTTACATATGTTATTATTTTATTAAATCGTCAATCTTCAAAATAAATCTAATAAAGTACTTGATAAGGCGAATATTTACTCTTCTTAATATTATTCTTTATATCTTTATATTATTCCCTGTGGAATATCGCTATATATCGCTAAGTTTAATTCCAGATTTCAATATTCTTGTATTATTCGACTAGCGTTTTGGGTTTCTTATTTATTTTCCTCAGTGAGGAGCTAGCATAATTAACTACCAAGTCCAGCGTCACTCTGCACAATTGATTTTTGCTTGTCCCACTGACTTCACTACCGCTATCTATTCTCAGTGCTGACTCAACTTGAATTAATTCATTTGCCCAGCTTATATAGTTGTTTAAAGCGGTTCTCTTGTTTTAAGAATGTTCTACTTTAACATCACCCCATATTGTTAGTATTATTATCACTTAGTGTTTGTTTTTGTTTTCTGTTGTTTAGCTTATTTCGTGGAATTTCTTAAAAGCATATTGCTATTGTCTTTTCCCAAAAGCCGTGGCAAAAATAAAAAAATTTATGGCAAAATTTTATAAAATGAATGAAAGACCTTCTTACTAATCCTAAATCAAAAATATTTTTTTTAATTAAGTAAAAAATTATAGCTGGTGGGGCTGCTTAAAGTCGACAATATTTTAGAAACTAAAGAAAGGGCGATCTCGAAAAAAAAACTGTTGAGAATTGAGTGTCACACTGCAGTTTGATCATTACTTTTTTGTTATTTATTTAAAGGTATGTTTATTGTTTATCAAAAAAAAAAAAACAACTCTGTGTTTATTATATGTTATACTTTTTCGGAAGTTGCCGTTTTTCCGACACCATTTTTCCTGAAAATTCTTGCTACATAATACTTTAATTAATTTAATTAAATTTGGCCACAAAAAATTACAGGTATTCTTTCAATAAGCAGAAAGCTGTTACAATCGCAGAGCGAAAACGAGAATAATATTTGGCCATTTTTACGGAGTGTAACAAAGATGTGTTTTAAAAGTGAGACAAAATAAAATAGTTTTCACTGCAGAAATCTTAATGAAAAATTAAGTTACTGGTTACATATTTTTATTGCTTCTCCTTAAATAATAAATATTATTTTGCTTTGTCAATCAGGTAGACATAACTATAACAGTTTGTTTATTTTTATTGTTTGGGTTTGTACTGCCAGTCAAGAAATTACTCTTGTCGATTTCTCCTCCATATATCGTCTTTCATGGCTATTAGTTTGCGAATGGCGAGCACTTTCGAAATGAATGCATCATTTATAAGCCGCGTTTTATCTCGTCAGTATTTCTCGTGCAGAAATGGGTAGATCCATTTCTCGTCGTCTCTACCTACGTAGTTAGAAAGAATGTCAGCTATCTGGCATTTTATGTGGGGATTAATTTTAATATTTTCGTCTTTTATTATTGTCCAGATAAGTGTATCCGTCTCAGAGTGTTTTTCGTTTGCTTGAGTTTATTAATAGTTTTAGTGGTGTGAAAACTGCACATCAGGTTGTGTTTACCTGTTCGTTTATAATGTCGCTGTCAAGAGTTTTTGCTTTGTAGATATCTATGTTTTCAAGTATATCTCGTTTTCGTCCTTTTTCCCTAGAATTCAGTAAAGTCGTACACTCATCTATTTCCCTTTATAAGTGTTTGTAATTCTTAAGGTGAAATGCAAAGTTGGAATTTTCTCTTTTCCGTTTGCATGACCATATGTGTCCTGTAAATCTTGTTGTTAGTGTTCGTATATAAGTAAGTTCATAGGTACAAGTAACTCTGTATACTCCGCTGAAATGAAATTTGTCAGGTGACACTGTCGATGTCCTGATATTGTGCCTCAGAGTGTTGCTGGTTTTTAGTGCCGTGAGTAATTCTTTTTTGTGAAAAATCTATAATTTCTGGTCCTGTGAGGCTAAAAGTGTGCCGTCGTGTTATATCGGTTGATTCTTTGTCTTCCCTATTCCTGTTTTTAGTGTTGTATTGTCTAAGAAGTTTGTCGATAGTAGCTGTTTTTAGTTGTGGTGTAAATTGTGTCAACATTCAATTCGTCGTATTATTGTGATGTTAAGATAATGTAAATTTCTGTCTTGTGTATGTAATGTTATTATGGATTGTGTTTAAGTCTGTTATAATTTGTTCGGCGTTGTCTTGTTCGGGGATGCATATGATGTCATCCACGTATCTATAGTAATGGGTTATTTTTTATTTATCCATTAGTGTCTTTATGTGTAGTAGTTCGAGGTGTTGCATGAAAATTTCCACGAGTGCGTTAGGTAATTTGTAAAAGTGGTTATTAAATCTAAAGTAGTTTTGCTTTATTATCGTCTTTGCAATATCTCTAACTTCGGTAGTGTATTAACTGCCGTATAAATTGTGTGGCATTGTACATGGACCAAAAATACTGACTCACCAGTACAAGATAGTACGTGACTTGAAAATGATGTATTCACATCGAAAGCGTTCGCTTGTTCGCAAACAAACAGCCAGGAAAGACTATATATATAGGACCAATAGACAATACTTAAATTTAGTTTATTTTTAAAAGTTTTTTTTTTTATACTGAGTAAAATATAAACTGCAGTTGTAGAATTCAGTTACTTGAGGCCTGGTTTTCTGTTAAATATTTACTTTGTTAAGGAAGTGATCAATACCAGAACTTATATAACTTTACATTGAAGAGCGGTAATGTAATTTAAAATTCGGAATTTTTCAAGTTGTTCAGAAACTCAGATAATGTATTTAAATTGGCTGTTGTGGTAAAATTTCAAGATATAATAGGATACCAGAAAAGGTACGTTAAAATCAAAATTCTTTTTGTTTAGTTGAAAATTAATAAAAAAATATAAATAAAATGCATTTCTTAAGAAATTTGGAATGAAAATTGACTGTCCAGAGCTCTTCTTGAAAGTTATGAGGTAACAGCCCAAATTACTGGTGTCGACAATCATATTATAAAAGGGTTAGCAGTTATCCTAAATGTCTATAGCAGAAGAGAAGTGGTCCAAAGTTTGATCATTGTGCATCAAAAATTACTCAAGCTTAAGATTTTGGCTCACGGTTAAAATTTAATTGCATATCAATGCCTCTTCAGATCCACTAATTTGATTACGAAGGCATGTAACAAGTAACAATGATTTCGAAGAACATAATTATAGCTCCGATATCTATTAGATATCGGTCCCAATGTTAATGTCTATTAAAGAGAACTAGCTAATAAAAAAAATTTGTTATACTAGTTTGAAGAAAAGATATACTAAATAACTTAATCATATAGCATTAATATTATAAATATTTCAAAAATGTGTATCTGTAATATAAATAAAAAATATAATATAACTTTAACATGTTATATTAGAGTGGTTGTTCATGTGAAACGGCCTGAGCAGATATATGTAAGCAAGTTGTTAGCGTTGCACTGTTGGGCGTTTCATCACAATGAGTAGTGTTAGAAAGATCGTGTTGGCTCGAGTGGTTTTCGGGTGTTTCCGGCATCTTGACTTTTGGCTTTTTTCTGATGCATGCACACGGCTTGCAAATACAAATTTAAATTCTATCGGTTTATTACGACTTTACTTGAACGAAGTTTTCTATTTCAATTTCAACTTTTTATTGTTTTAATATTAAAAGAAATAAAACCATTTGGTAGATGCATAAAACGTGTATGTGCACAAATATTTGAACAGCAACATAAGCATATGTTTGTCCGAAGAAAAGAAAATTCTGCACTTAAACAGCAACAAGAATTACAGCAGCAGCTTCAACAACGAAAATTACATCCTACCATTAGTATACACCGTTTAGATTCGTTACGACGAGATTTTGCCAATTCCTCATCATCTGTTCAACATAACAACAAAAACAACTAAAGCCTGAAGCAGACACCACCAAGGCCCAATTTGGCCCAGAACGGCAACCGTATCGAGCTGCAATTATTAGTGGAACAAACAGTGGTTTTTTTATAGACTGCTTTATAAGAATATCATTTGAAGCACAAGAAATTGTATTTTAACTGATTTTTAAATTTAAAAAATATCATTCCTTCAAAAGTATGATTTTTGTTACCAGGTGTATCCGTTCCTAGTGGCTATCAAAGTGCGGCAGCGCTTACTTGGAATCTTAAGGATTCACAATTTAAGTGATTATTAACTTAGTAACTTCAAAAATTATACTTTTTGCAACGAAAAAGCCACTGTGCATAGTGCCTCTGTAGGGATACGGCTTCTAGCGGAAGAGGTTGTTTTAAAGTGCTTTATACATTTTTAAAATATATTGTTTACTTTAAAAGCTATGTTATTTGTAACAAAAACAATTTAAAGCCTTTGACCTGGCAAATTATGTATATTGAAGCTTAAGGCGTCGTCTTTCAAATTTTTAAATAATTTCATTACTTCAAAGCTTATGATTTTTGCAACGAAAAAAGCCAACAGGCCCCATTGTGCATCGGCTGACTATTACCAGTGTCTGCCTTAGACTGTGTTCTCTCAGGGCTTTTGTATCAAATGTGCATTTGGACGTAGTCTTTTATTAGGAGATTTGAAAAACCGTTTACTTACAGAGCTAAATTTCCTTCTATAATGCCGATGGCTCGTTTGTCATAGTAACAATATAGACAAAAATTAAATGTAATTTTTTAAATATCAGAACACCCTTAAATTTCAAATAGTTATTATTATAATGGACTGATGAAACCAGGAAAGGCTCAATTTTTTCATATAGGAGAATTTTTTATCTGTTTAAAGTAAACTGGACATATCTCTCACAAATAATAATGACGTTGACATTATTCTTCTCAAATATTTTTTCTATATACTTTTTCACATTAATCTTTACACTTTGTAACAAAAACTTCAGTGTTTTTTACTAGTAAAATTTGTTAAGTTAAGCAAAATTTTATGAAAGAATTAGAGAGTAACCAGCATCAAGTTTAGGTGTAAAATCTACTGCTGTTTTAATTTTGTTCCATGTAGATGTTGTAGTTCAAGGTGCGCAAATAAAGTAAATTTACGGTCTAAATTTGTTTTAAAAAGAATTAAATTTTTTTACACTTTTAAAATATTCTTTTACATAGGGGAAATTTGTGACAAAAAACTTACGTAACCATTTATTTGAAAGAGAAAATTTACATATTTTTTTAAATCGCATAACAGCCTAATACAAATTTATGCAAACTTTAATAAGTTTTCAAGTGATGGTTAAAGATTTACCTAGACCGAAAAGAAAATTTTTATATAAAATTATATTAAAGTTATAGGATTTTTAGCACTTTTAAAGTTATTTTGCATATTCAAAAATTAGGGTGCAGATGTTCTTAAATATATAACACAAATTAAAGTATTGGTAATGTAAAACTTTTGTACACAAAATGTAATATCACAATTTTCTATATTCACTTTAGATATCTGTCGGCTTAAGACTGTAACAATAACACAACAAATTATATAAAATTAAAATGATTTCAGCTATATGGCAACCGTCAATGTTATTGTCAAAGCGCTTTTCCTGCATCCAATTTATAAGCACTTTTCACGCTATTCTGGCCGAATGTTACTCTTAACACGAACTGTGTGGTCCTTCAAGGCATCAAATATTGCTAGTTTATAAGCATAAAAAGTACAAAAAGTTCTACCAACGTCTCCAGCAATGTTCAATTTCTAATACGGGAAAAGAGACAATTAAGGCGCCAATGGCAGGAGTTTCGTTCCCCATTTTTGAAGTCACAACTGAACCAATGCCAAAAGAGATTGCGTAAAGCGCTTAAGACAGAAAAAGAGCTGAATCTTAAAATCTTTTTACAAAACTTAGATGCCACCGAGAAGACTGACTACAGCTTGTGGAAGACCGTGCGAAAAATGAAACGCCCTATTACTTACGAAGCTCCTATTCGCCTTCAAAATGGAAAGTGGGCCAAAAATTCCAAACATAAAGTGGAATAGTTCGCCAACCACCTGGAAGCATTACTGCTCTGCACTATTTATAGACATATCACAAGCATTCGACAAGGTCTGGCACGAAGGGCTTCTATATAAAATTTCAATATTTCTCCCGTCAAACATACTTAAAATGCTCGCGAGCTATTTAACAAATAGATCTTTTGTAATAAGGTCGAAAAATACTTATTCATCGAGCAAACAAATTTTAGCTGGAGTCCCGCAAGGAAGCATACTCGGGTCATTCCTGTATCTTTTGTACACCGCAGATTTGCCCACATGTTCAAACACACACACATCAACATTCACAGATGATACAGCATTTCTAAGTTTTCATAAACAACCAGAATTGGCATCGCAGCAACTTCAAACCCACATAAATGAGTTGGAGAAATGGTTACATAAGTGGAAAATAAATGTTAATGCCACAAAATGCGTTTATTTAACTTTCACGTTAAGAAAAAATAATTTTCCAGCTATAATAATAAATGGAGCTAGCATCCCAGAGCAGACCCGTGTAAGGTACTTGGGAATACCTCTCGATCGGCGTCTCACTTGGGTACATCACATTGCAGCTAAAATCACACAGCTCAAAATGAAAACCACCCAAATTCTTTGGCTAATTGGGCCACAATCTTCACTTATCTTGGACTTCAAAGTGCTCCTACACAAAGCGATTTTAAAACCTATATGGTCCTATGAAATGCAGCTATGGGGGCCTGCCTCTGCATCAAATGTTGAAAAACTTCAAAGAAGACAATGAAAGATCTTGAGAATGATTACGCGTGCTCCCTGGTATATGCGGAATAATAACATCTATAAGGACCTCAATATTCCTACCATCCGAGAAGAAATTAGAAAGTCATGCACAAACTACGTTGCAAAAATCAGCAATCATCCCAATCCGCTTGCGAGGAACTTGTTATTATTTGAGGGCCACAGACGTCTTAAAAGGGTGCAAACTTTTGATTTGGCAAGACAACACTCCTATTTAAAAATGCGTTGAGTACTATAGTGGCAGTACCAACCTAAATCATACATAGATTAAGATTTTAATACATATTGTAAATGTCATACAGACAGATTCAATATTAAAGGAAAAAAATATAAGCATAAACTATTGACTTGTGAAGGACCTAATCGAAATCATTTTATCGTTAAATTTTTATTTCATAGTCTGGCATTAACGGAATCGCGCGAAATCCGGATCACTCAAGGATCAATGTTAACCAAATTTTCAAGCAAAAAAATATCAGTTCCGTTGTAAGTTTTGTGCCTAATATTACTAAAAAAATATTATATTAATTATTACGATTTAGTTTCACAATGTAATAAAATAGTTATATAAAATAAATATAATAACACGTATAAAACTGTAAAAATAGGCAGAATCTTATATAAAATTTGTTTTGAAAAATTAAAACGGAAATTTTAACGCCAGCAAAGTCATAGTGGATGCATATATGATATCATGGCTACGTTACTTTTCTTAATTAATAATCTTATCAAAAAAACAAAAATCTTTTATATATGACACAAATTTTGCAACACCATAACAAATCCAGCAGGAAATATAACTTGTTTCCTTTATCTTTTTAGCAGCCAACTTGAAAGAAAAAAACGTTATTAAAAAAAGTAAAAAAAATTAAAGCAGATTTTTAAACAGCTTGAAAAATAAAAATTTTGACTTGTTACGGCAAATATTCCCCAACAACTTACTACTGGCTTTTGAAACAACAAAAAACCAATTGTTTGTTTTCCAAGATTTTTATTGATTGCAGATGTTTTCTTTCATTGTGTATGCGTTCGAAACTCCTTGTTTTGTATGTAGAAAAGACCCGCTGTTGGAAACTTTTAACACATTTATATCACAATAGATAGCATATTTAAGTTATGGTCTCCCATTTAGTTTTTTCTCTTTTATTCTAGTAAATTTTACATATTTCGATTTTATCTTTCTTTCTGTATTTTTTAATTAAATTTTTATGAATCTGCGTCATATCTTCTTATTATAATTAAAGGTTTAATAATACTATATTTCTAAAGACAATTAATTTAAAACTCACTGTTTCTGATTAAATTCGATAATAAATATAATCATTCTCCTTTTAGTTATGAAATACAAGATAGCCGTTTATAAATTACTACGTGATAAATTTTTAACAAAAAGTTTATTTTTCAATTGTGGCAAAACCAACAACACTGTTTTACCATTTAGCTTTTTGACATATTCGTAGTAGATGCATTGGCAATTGCTACAATGAATTCAATTTCTCACGAAAACCGCATTAAAATATTATAAATCCACTATGAAAATTGTGGTTCTGTTAAAGTTATATTTCGTAAAATTCGTGATATTTTCGAACAACATAATCGCCCTTCTGAGAACGCTATTAAGAATTTGGTCGTTATATTTGATTAGACAGACTCGATACAAAATCTGCAAACACCAACGCATGTTCGACTAGGTCGTTCAGTGTTGAAACAGATCCAAATTTGTCAACTTCTCGACGTTCTCAACAATTGGAGTTATCGAAAACCACCATATGGTAAATTTTGCGTAAGGATTTAACTTTAAGGCCTTGCAAGGTTATACTGGTGCAAAAATTAAAGCCACATCGCCGTAGATTCGCTCAATTATTCAGAAAGAACGAACTGGTTTTTCTGATAAAACTATTTTTTCAGACGAAACCCAACAAGCAAAATTGCTACATTTGTTCTTCTGCAAATCCTACAGCGATTACTGAAAAGCCTTTGCATGCTCAATGTGTCACTGTATGGTGCGCAGTGTGGTCTGGATGCATGATTGGCCTTTCTCGAAGATGGGACTGGAAATGCGGTAGTGGTCACGATATCGCGAGATGCTAACAATTCAATTTTGGCCTATTATTGACGACTTTAATATCACTGACATGTGCTTTCAAGAGGACGATGCCACACAGCCAATGAAATGATAAATTTATTAGGTGTCCCTTTAGGCTAGTAGGTAGTGTACTAGCTTGTAAATACGGGGGTTATGGGTTCGATTCCCAACGAAGACCTTGGTTTTTTTCACTACAAAAATAAAAATTGATTGTCGGTGGGGCTGCTCAGCGATGAAGGCATAGTCACTGGTCTTATATACGGCAGTTGATTTCCAACTATCCTTCTACTTTCACCACCTGTTGCATCTATTCTCTATCCCTTTCCTAAAGAATATAGCACGGTACTTGACCAAATAGGCATTGTTGCCTGAAGTGCTACTTCTCTTTAAAAAAAAAAAAAAAATTTATTGCAAACCGTATTTCCCGATCGCATAATTTCACGACAATTAAGTGGCCAGCCATATCTTGTAACTTAACTGGATTATTTTTGTGGGGCTATATTAAGGACAGAGTCTATACGGAGCCAATGGAATCGATTTCAACCTTTAAACGCAAAATCCATGATATGTTAATGAAATAGGACCGTCATTTTGTCAAAAAGTGATTTAAATCTTTGATGAAGGAATCGACATCTGTCAAAGTGTTCGTGGTGGACATTCATTATTGCCGAACTTTTCTCTTTATAACGCAATAAAAATTTTAATCATCTTCATCTAAATTTTTGGTTTTTTTTTGTTTTACAAAACAAACTTCTTGTTGAAAAACCCTTTACATATAAATAGTGGCCTTTAAAATTTTAGATTTTTCCAGTGTCACCCCGTAATTACTGAATTTTAGTAAAAACAACTATCCTGAAAATATTTCATGTGAATCACTTGTGACTAAAACGCGCCACAAGCTCGCCCATATTTGCGGAAAACCAAATATTTTTTTCGTTTACAACTTTTCCCTATATTATATATATAGCCCAATCACGAATATTCCCTAGGAATTTCTTTCTCACGGAATTTACTTTTCTCGAGAAAAAGTTCCTCCAATCACAAATTCCGCGGGAACAAAAATAATTAAAAAGTAGCATCATTGAATTTTATTTTATTTATTGTTTATTTACATTTATTTTTCCTTTTTTTGTTTGTAACTCACGCGGAATTTTTATTGATGATTGGGCTGATAGTTTACAAAAATGTACAAACATAGAAAAATCAAAGGCTTGCGCAATGTATTTAAACACAAAATCAATACAAGGCATATCTTGTAAATGGTTTACTGAAACAAAGTTGCAGTAGCTTTGGATGCTTGTACGATAAGCAATAGAATAGCCGTTGTTGAGGCATTGGAGCTTGACACTTAAAGTTATTTAACAAATAAAAATTTTATTCGAGTGGCCCGACAAAAAACGAATGTTTTCACTTATCAAGGCTTAAGCAAAATGTTGATATAAATTCTTTAAACGGAATGTGCTGTAAGCTGTGAGCAACTTTAACAGGAAGCAAAAAAGTGGATAGGTTACCAATAGTTATATCAAACGGCCACATTGAGAACTCACTTCGCGTTCCTGCTTTGGAAAGTGAAACTGAAAAGGAACATCCATTAGCTGTGTGTAATGCTATTCAGGAATGGGGTCTACAGGACCATATAAAAGGGAAGCTTTTTGACACAACATCAATAAACACAGGCCGCACAGTGGACCATTTTACGAGAAGGCGGTCAAAAATATCTAAGAGTTTGTTTTACATAAAGTCTTATATTTTGATTCACCTTTAGAACTTATACTTATTGAAAACTCAAATTTAGTCAGATAGGGCCAAGCTTTGGCCGCCGTAAAATTTTTAGTACGAAGGCCAAAGGTTGGTTTTTTTTTAAACAACATAAGTTAAAAATTAGCTGATTAAGTAGCAACCCATAAAAAATATATTCAGTGGTTCAAATGTACATGAAATAAGGAAGTATTTAAGTCCAAAATAAACATATATACTACTCGTATATGTAAACTTTTATTGTAAATTGATTAATACTTTATTAATATACAAAAAAAATTTTTAAAGGATGAAATACATACAGATAACTCTTGTGTTTGGAAAAATGACTATTAATTAAACAACTTTAGTAAATATTTCTCCTAAATAGCCTAGATGTTCATCTTCTAGAAGCAGTTTAGCTTCTACGTCTAGTTCAATAGAGGTAGTAGATCTGATGTGCATAATAAATTAACAGTCAAGTCTTCATTAGTACAATATCTAGAAATTTTTCTTTTGTTATGCTCTCGAGAGAATCTATACTCTCAAAATTTTTTTGCATTTACCTCTTTGCTGCATGCTAGAACTTGTCAAATAATACTGAATCTCCTCTTTAGTTCCAAATCTACTCCTGTTATAGATGTTACGGTTTCTGGATCTGAAAAAATCTTCTTGCAGTGTTTCCTTCCCCTTGCTATGGCTGATCGATGATTAGACCGTGTTCTAAATACTTTTCTTGAATTTGTTTTATTTTTTTGGTTCCTTTTTTCTTCATTTTCCATATTTTTTCTCACTGTTTCTTCGCCTAACGGACCAAAATCCAAATCATAACCCAATTTAAGAATATGCTCCATAAAACGTATTCTAATATGAAGAGGGGACAATCCAAATTCTAATGCTGCCTTCTGGAACTGGATGACTTAATTGACTTGATATCTTTTGGAATATAATGCAGCTTGATGACGCTTTTGTATCAGTTTTCCATCAATCGATGCGAGATACATTTTAAAATTTACTTCAATTTCCTGTTCATCAACAGGTCTTTAATTTTATCTTTTATTTTTCTTAGTTCTTCAGTTATGACATTTTTTGTTTCTATTTTGAAAGTAAATTTTATTGGTCTGCAATATTTTCTTGACGAGGGTATTTCATTTTTCTACTTTTGACCCCTAAACCATATTAATTTATGTTATTTTAAGGAGGCAAAATATTTTTGTGACCAACTGTGCATGATTTTAAAAATTGACTTAAAATTTTTGTTTTGTTTTGTTCATCTCAAACACATCTCTCGTAAGGCGATTTAAAAAATAATTAACATTCTTACAAAATAGCTAAACAGAAAAAAAAACTTTTTTCCAGTTTCTAATTCCATTTTGCAAAAACTTTTCGACCTTGTGTCAGAAAAATTGTTAGGTGCTCACGGTCGGATCGTGCTGGGTACACAATGGGCTATATGCGTATAGGGGATATGATACAGTGTTAATGCTTTTACATTCCCTAACGAACTTTAGAAGTTATGCTCTGTTAAGTAAGAGATAAAATCTACTTTCGAATGAACTTTAAAATTTTACAATTGGGGACCATTAAAAAAAGGACTTTTGGCCGCCTTCTCGTAAAATGGTCCACTGTGGTGCGTATAAACGGAACATGTAGGCCATATTCACGAGGTTATTTTGAGGTATTTTTGAAATTAAATTTAACTAAATCGATAGTCAGAATGTCACCATGCTCGAGAGATTTTAAAAAGCGTGCCCAAAATTGAATTTCAAAAAGTTCCAATTTGGTATAGATGATGAACTAATAAAATTTTATGTTAAAGCTTTAACCAGGTGTACTATAAATTATGCTCAAAGAAGAACTACCAAGAGATTGAACCCACTTTGACATATTTAGAACAACTTTCTGAGAAACGCACCTCTAAGAATTCTATTTTATAGACCTCGGACTCTGCACCATGCTAGGTGGATGGCGAAGACCATTTTAATTCCGAAATGAATTTAAACTGACAAAACAAGAAGAAAAATATGTATTTTTATAATAATGCTCTGGCATTTTTTGATTCTAGAATACCACATTCCGCACTGGCAAAAATGGTAAAAGGTTTGAAAAACGATAGTCGCGAAGAATATATAAAAAAGGCAATAATAAAGGATAAAGACGTCTCAATCGTGATAATAGTAATATTTGCTTTCACTTAAGCAAAAGATGTTGCTGCACTATTAAATGTGCAACAACAAAGAGGTGTCAAGCTGATGGAGGAATATAATACGAGACTTACAAAAGATAAGGATTAAAAGCCACACGTTTTACTTTAGGAACAAGTATTCTGGCTGTAATAAAAATAAAATTATTTAAAAGTTTTGAAATTCGGAATTTATTCTTCTTGCTTTTTATAATTTTCTTTCTGTAAATATTAAAAATTATTTCTGTAAATACCTTTAAGTTTATGTTTACTTTATAAACTATTTTGTTTTCCGGACTTTTTTTAGGATAATTTTTTCACCAATATTTAATTAAATCTGAAATAAAATTCGACACATAGCTAAGGGTCACGCTAATGTATATATATTGTTACTTCTATTCCTTTTAATTATTTACTTCCAATATATATACGATGGTAACTTCACCACCGTAATGCCTTAAAAGATAATTTATTCATTAGTTGTCGTAAAAATCAACACTGTTCCACCATCAGCAAATACCAATGCAGACGCTAACTCAAGCTTCAATTTTACTCGACTTGCAGCTACTATTGACAACCTTGTGCAGACAATAAACAATTTCACAACTAGTATGACTAGCATGATGCAACAAATGCTGCAAATGCAGACTACTTTGCTTCAGGCAATCGTAAATAGAAAATGAATTCGTTGAAAATATGTTTCTGGAATGCAAATGGCATTCGCCAACATAAAAACGAACTCGAATACTTCCTCACGGAAAATAACATTGACATCATGCTGGTCTCTGAAACGCATTTGACCACAAGGGGTATTTTTAAAATTAATGGATTCACATTTTATGATACAAAGGATCCGAGAGGTAGAGCATGCGGCGGCTCAGCAATTTTAATAAAGTCTAGACTGAAACACCATTTTTTAGACAGCAAGCAAGAAGACTATTTGCAAGCCACAACTATTTGTGTTGAAAATCTTTTAAATGATATAGTAATATCATCAGTCTACTCTCCTCCCAGATTTTTAATACCCGAAGAGCAGTATAAAAAATTTTTTAAAGGTCTTGGACCATGTTTTCTGGCAGCTGGCGATTATAATGCGAAACACAATTACTGGGGTTCGCGCTTAAATACACCTAGGGGCCGAGCATTGTACAACGCTATTAGCAGTAATGATTTAGATGTTGCTTCGAGTGGTCAGCCTACATACTGGCCTACCGACAGACAAAAAATTCCGGATGTAATAGATTTTGCTGTCACAAAAAATATTTCAAGAAATTTAGTCACTGTAGAATCTTCCATGGATTTATCATCGGATCATTCTCCAACCATTGTAACTATTTGCAGCCCGCTTAGAAGACATTTGTTTTTTCCTGATACAAATATGATCAGTCGCATCAACTGGTTGAGTTTTAAAAAATATCTCAGCACCCATTGTTCGGAGAATATTTTGCTAGAAACAAAGGAGGATGTGGAGTGTAGCCTTGCAACTTTTAGTGAAAATATTAAACAAGCAGCACAGCTTGCAACAACTAAACATCCGCAGACTACTTTAGGTCACATCTATTCTGCTGACATTGAACGTCTTGTAGCGGAAAAACGAAGAGCTAGAAGAGATTGGCAACAACACAGATCGCCCCTGCAGAGGCAGAGACTTAGAGAATGCACAAAGCGGCTTAGAGACTTACTAGCATATGAAAAAACTGCATCTTTCGAGAAATATCTGGAGGGCCTCGATGCTACACCAAACTCCAACTATTCTTTATGGCGTGCTACAAAAAACCTCAAAAGGCCCGTTGAGTACAAGCCACCCCTACGTAATATCAGTGGAGATTGGGCAAGAAGGGACGCTGAAAAAGGTGACTTATTTGCCGATTACTTGAAAGATGTATTCACCCCACACATATGTACTGATGATGTTAGTTTGCCAAGCGTAGTTGGATTACCCCCTCGACCCTTAAAGTTTAAGTTGCGTGAGGTACAAAAGCTAATTTCTGAAGTAAATCCGAAAAAAGCTCCTGGTATGGACGGCATAAGTAACAAAATGTTGAAGGAGCTCCCCAATATTGCAGTCAGAATCATGCTATTCATTTTTAATGCCATTTTACGGCTTGAATACTATCCTGACCACTGGAAGATTTCTAAAGTTAAAATGATTCCAAAACCGGGTAAAGACCTAACCAAAACCGAGTCATATAGACCCATAAGTCTATTACCAACTATTTCAAAGGTTTTCGAAAAGTTGCTTATGGATAAATTGTCTCCAATGCTAAGGGATAGTGGGTGTATCCCAAACCATCAATTTGGTTTTAGAAGTAGACATAGCACATTTGAGCAAACCCATAGATTGGTTCAGGTGATAAGAAGGACTTTTGAAGAGAAGAAGTATTGTTCAGCTATTTTTATTGATGTTTCACAGGCTTTTGACAAAGTTTGGCATGAAGGTCTATTTCTAAAACTTACCGCTCACTTGCCTTGTAATATGAGCAACCTACTGAAAAGCTACATAATTGGACGAAAATTTGCTGCCGTTGAAGGAGACTTCGTAAGTGTATCCAAACCAATTTCCTCAGGTGTACCACAAGGTAGCATTCTTGGACCAGTTTTATATTTGATATATACCTGCGATATGCCTGTAAGTGAAACTGTCCACACTTCTACGTTTGCTGATGATACAGCGTGTCTAAGTTCGCACGACAACTCCTATCAAGCCTCAATAAATCTTCAGCAACATATAACTCAGTTGGAGTTGTGGTTAAAATTATGGAGAATTAAAGTGAACGTTCAAAAGTGCATTCATGTGACTTTCACCCTGCGAAGAGATAATTGTTCACCCGTTCGAATCAATAATCACATTGTTCCTCACCATAATTATGTGAGATATCTTGGTATATATCTTGATCGTCGCCTTACATGGAAACATCATATTGACTCAAAGCTAACACAAATGAAACTTAAGCTAACACAATTACACTGGCTCATTGGCAGGAACTCGAGACTTGGCCTAATTTACAAGAGTATTCTGAAACCAATATGGTCTTATGGAATCCAACTTTGGGGCACTGCCTCAGCTTCAAACGTGGATAGAATCCAACGTATGCAAAATAAAATTTTACGGTTGATAACTTCCGCCCCATGGTACATCAGAAATTCAAACATACATTGTGACTTAGACATACCGCTGGTGACTACAGAAATCATCAAATACGCAGGCAAATACTTGATGAAGCTCGAAGACCATCCTAATCCCCTTGCTCGCAATATCTTGGATCATAGTGGACATAGCCGATTAAAAAAGAGGGATACCGCAGCTTTAATCCTCAATGCTACAGATGACACATCTTAGAAACATTTGTTTTATTTTTTTTTTTTAATGTCAATTTTTTTTTCTTTTTTTACCCAAAAGGTTAGTTCTGACATGGTCGGGACTAATGTAACTTTTTTTAGAATTTAAGATTTTAAAACTTATTGTTAGTTCTTTTTATAGAAGATACAATAAATAATTTTGAGAGTTAAAAAAAAAAAAAAAAAAAAAAATTAGTTGTCTTTACTCGACGACGTTTCAACTTTAATTCATATGCCGAGCAAGTGATGCTTAGATGGTTGTTTCCAACGGTTCTCGCTTACACAAGAATATTCTACTTTAATATCATCCTATGTTTTTGTTGTTATTATCATTCAGTTTCTGTGATTTTATTTTCGTTTCGTGTTAGTTATTTTTGTTTTCTGTTGTTTAAGATATTTCGTAGAATTTATAACAATCATGTTGTTGTTGTCTTGTGTGTATAAGATTTCATAGAAAACCACACAGTTTGTAAAACACTAAATAGATCAAATCGTTTACTTTTTAACTAATAATAATTTTCTTTGAAAACTTAAAAAATCATATACATATTGTGTGCCGCACAAATTTTCCTCACATTATCATTTACTTTACTAGGAGCTGAAGAAGTTTATAAAAATTTAAACAATTTAAAAACAAAAATATTTACAAATTACTAAACAATCACTTATTGCATCTAATAATGCAATTGCTTTAAAGTTTTCTGTATCGCAGATCAATTTAAATGTTTGTTATTTTAGCAATCTTGTTATTGCGTTAATATCTATTTGTTAAGCGACCTAAACGAGCGGCCAGTATACACACTTCGAGTATAGATTTATGCCATGCAATACATATTTAAAGGGAACATATAAGTTTGTTATTCCATTTATAATCTCTGCAATATTTATTGCCGACTCTCTAAACAACATATATTCTCGATCTTTATCAGTTCAAATCAGTTTTACGAAGGCGCCAAAAACGGCTACGAATAATTTAATTTCACTAGGCTGGTTTCCAAAAGCTTTTGTTCATATTCAGTAACGTCGATTCATAAATACTGGCAATACGTTAACAAAGGGCGAAGACCATTATTTTCTATGTTTTCTTCATGCTGTTGTGCTTTTTTTTTGTAGGTTATTGTTATTTTTTGTTTTGGTATATTGAGAAAGATAACTCATATTCTCCCCTCTTTAAGAAGGTTCTAAAGAATCTATGTATTTATTCGTAAGAACGAAAAACGACTCAAATATTAAAGGGTGTCCGTTTATATTTGTAGTAATAACTGGTGTTAGAGTCAGACATTTACAGCAATGTTTTTCTTGCTATCAGCAAAAGGTTAAAGTGCAAAATCTGCTGCATGATTTTATTTATTTAAATTTTTTCTTGCGAATTAATTTTCACCTTTATCTTTCAAATTGTTTTTAGAGAGAGGGTGCATTATTTGCAACACGCAACACAACACTTGTTCACTTTTAAATTATGTATTTTCTTATAATAGGGAAACGGTTGAATAGTAACTTGTGTAAATATTTATGCAACAGGTAACTTTAGTTAGCTAAATTATAAAAATATTTCTTTTTAACGTAGTTAAAGTGTTAAGAAAATTTTACACCTTCAGCAGCGAAAACAATTTCTATTAATTAAAACCAGAAAAAGGGCGAAATGCTTGCTCATGATAAAGAAGAAAATAATATGGGGTGTTACGATTAAATTCAGAGATTAAAAATTATTTTGCAAATTTAATTCAAAACATAAATGTGAGAAAAATTAGAAATATAAAATATTTGTTAAACCGCTTACAAAATAATTTTCGTGTTCTTTTCTTTTTCAAATAGCAATTAGAAAGACAGCTGGCTTTTGGAATTTGGAATTTAAAAAATAGATAGCGATAAGAACATTCGATTTGATAAAAAAAATTAATGCAACAAACTTACAGCCTAATCGGATAGTATTAACTTGTGGACAAAATTTAACATTTTGAAAAAACATCAAAATACTAGTATTTGCTGAATTTTTATCAACTTTTTAATAAGAAATACTTTAAATAAAATTTCTTTGAAAAAAAATTATCATTTGAAATAGTTTTAGAAATGTACAAATACATTAATTGTGTTAGATTCCTTGAGATATAAGACTTTTGAGTTTTCTATGCAAAATTTGGGGTAAAATCCACTGATGATAAGCAGTAGTGAATATGGTGGCCATATGGATGTGCTTTCACCACAGTAACACATTTAAATTTTTGAATAATAAATATTTTATGAGAATAGCATAAAATATTTATTTTTAAAGGCATCTAGCCACAATTAATTGATTAACTTTAAACTATTTTAAATTATAATGTCATTATAGTTTAGTAAATAGTTCAAAGTTATACTAATGCTACAGTATACAATGTCACCATTATAATTTTTACTTGAACTGTGTGTTGGAAAAATGTATGGTGTTTCTACTATAAATTGTAGTAAGACAAAAAAATCTATAGAAATAAAAACTGTTAACAACATTTACCAACTAGCATTATTGAGAAAACGGTAACATTTTTTGTACGTCGCTGACCCGCTTTAAGGTTCTTACGCTTACTGCATTTGCCTAAAATTGCCGTATATCGAGCTATGCTACTGAGCACATAGCACTACTGTTGATATGCAAAGTTTAGTTTTAATATTGTTAAAATGGCTCAGAAGATAAATTCGTCGTGATTGAAAAATATGCCCCCAAAATAATTGGTATGAAATCTCAAAAAAAAAAAACAGCTTCAGAGTTGTTTTCATACTGTAGGTTGGTGTTGAAATAATGCATTTTTGGAAAAAAGTTAGATAGAACCTCAACGCAAGATCAAAAACATGTACTGCAAAGTCATTAAGCTTTATGAAGTGTGGAAAACTGTTCAAAAATATAAAATCATTTTTCGCGAGTCGTAGCAAAAATTAAAATGATTTTAAGAAAACCTTTTTTGACGTTTTCGACAATCTCAAGCTTATAAGTATGTAGGAAGATAAGCACTTAACGAAGCAAGAAGAAAATAAGCTTGTTGTAGCAAAGCTGGTGTCGATCAAAATTTCATAAATAAAAAAACTAGGGGATCAAAGGTTGGAAGATTAAAAAACGTCGAAAAAAATATGAAGGGAAAAAGTGCACTTCAAGATGCGCGGAAGTTATTTAGTTTTGGGCACTTCATTTAATTTTAATGTACAAACTTGACTATGGATCTTGTTGAATTTGAAAGTAAGTGATGAATCGGGAAGTAATGTGCAAGCGATTACACATCAGTACTGAACATCTTATCTTGAATTGAGCAACGTAAAAATATCGTTGATGTCGTGACAAAGAAATTATTGAAAATTACAAGTTAATTTTTTTATTTTGGCCTAGTTACAAGTTTTCTTAGAGCCTGGAACATTTGTTTTACATTGGAACTAAAAGCTAAAGGTTTTTCAACAAGAAGTTTGTTTTCTAAGGCAAAATAAAACAAAAATGTCTACCACAAAGCTAATCAATAATCGCTCCATGATTTTCAGAATTTTCCCTGTTGAAATGCCCTGACAAGTGAAAATGGGCTTCGTCTGAAAAAATGATTTTTTTAAAAAAACCAGCCTGTTGCTCCTGAATAATGGAGCTGATCTACGGTCATGTGAATGGTCGGTCGGCTTTAATTCCTGCACCAGTTGAACCATATGCTGGTTTTGGATAACTCCAATTATTGAGAACGTCGAGGAATTGACATGGCTGCAATGTTTTCAGTCGAACTACCCGGTAGAACACGCGTTGATGTTAGTATCGAGCTTTAACGACTAAATTCTTAACAGCGGTCTCAGAAGGACGATTATGTTGTCCGAAAATATCACCAATTGTACAAAATGTCAACGGCACAACCTTCTTCATAGTGGATTTCACTTTTTTTAATGCGATGTTCGTATAAAATGGAACTCATTGTAACAATCATGCCTCTACTAAGAATACGACAAAAAACTAAATGTCACCATAATTGAAGAACCAAATTCTTGATGAAAAACTCTATACATCCCGCAACTCCTAGAAAAAGTAAAGTTGAGCGAAGCATTTTACAAGGGTGAACAGATCGTCAAATTTATTTCTGTTGTGAACAATGCGGCCGAAGGAAAATTCCAACTTATAACTGGCTTTAAAAGATACAACGAAGATGTACAGTACTTGTTACATATGTAGAGGACTACGGTAAGGACTTCCAATCCTTTACAATAATTTTATTTAAGTTAAACTAAAAATAATAAGCCTATTTAATATATATTAAAGAAAAACAATTAAATTTATAGTGTTTGTTATTAAAAAAAAGTATAAAAACCAAAAAAATAACACATATGTTGGCAAGCACTAAATCGCCAGGTCTAATATATATATGTACGTATAACATAATAAAATCATGATACATTGGTTGGCCTTATAATCAACTTTTTTTCTTGAATTTATATGTGAAGTTATCGACGAAATGAGAAGTTAATGGCAAAAAGACCTCTTTGGAAACCAAATGGTTATAAAGATCTTGAGAAGATAAACTCTTATCTGGAGTGAGTAAAAAGGAAAATTTGTTTAGATAGAATATGGTCGTTTGGTGGAAAGAACATATTTTATTCACAAAGAAATAGCATTCATTTGTATTGATATTTTATTGCAGATTATGGTTTTAACATATTTTAAAAATATTTATCCTTAATTTTGTTTTTCAAAAGAAGGATCCTTATACGATTTTAAACATGAATGTGTTAATTTAAAATAACTTTAATAAACACACGAATAAGCGAATGCTAAATACAAGACAGGTAAATGGTTGAATGTACTTTTGTTGATTTTGAAATAGCTTTTTCATAAAGTTTTTTAATATATAAATGTTGGAATAAAAGTTTATTTTTAATTTTATTTTTAGTTTTTGTGTATTTTTAACATTAACAACACCTGTGTTAAATTTGTTCATTACCAGGCTTGTTTGCCATATATTTTTTTCTGCTTTATTTATCTACAGAAAGTTTAGCATAGTTTTGAAAAAGGAAAAAATATTTTCATTAAAGTTTTTCTTACATCTGAATGGGAAATTAAAACCTGTCTGAGATGAGTTTTTAAGTGTTTTTTCTATCCGCTAAAATGAACAAATAAATCCCACATAAAGAAAATTGGCGAGAATAGTATAAAAGTATTCGGTAACAAAGTAAATAAAATTAAGACAATTTTAATAGCTTTACAAGATTAAAAGAGTTTTTACTATGATCAGCATATAATGAATTTATATGATTATGTCAATGTGCTATATTATTTATGTTTACATACCATACGTAGCTTTAATATATATCAAAGTAACTTAAAACTGTTACTTATTTCAGAAATTCATGGTACATATTCCTTACTTAGGGCGCCGTAATTTAAACATGCTTTTAATAAATAAAATATGTGGGTAAATATTATTTTTTTTTGTTTGTTTGTGATATGCAAAAAGTCTATTTGAAATTAAACATTTTCCAACTATGAAAATTGTGCTTCCATTGCTAAATATTTAATTTCTTGTTTTTAAACTATAACTTGATACTGTATGGTTTTTTTCTATTTAAACATGGACATTTGCTTGAATGACAATGCCAGAAAGTCAGTTTTAATTTGTACTTTTTATATTCTTTACCACGAGTTAAAAAGTCTTATAAAAGTTTGATATGCCGTTTGTCCTTTCTACATAGTGGTTTAAGGCCCTATTAGTTATACGTGTTCTGGATTCTTATACATAGTACAGACGATTTAACATTCTTTAATTATGCGTGTGCACATTGAAAAGTAGTTTGAGAAGCCGGCAGCTATCTTATATAAATTATTAATGCACCAATCTCAATTATAGTTTCGAAAACTCGAAAACCAATCCATAATGGTATACATTGAGCGAAAAAAAACGAACGTCTCTACTTTTCCTACTGGGTTGTGAGAAATTTTCAGAAAAAAATTCTACACCACGAAGAAATAAGAATTTCATTAAAAAATTATTATTTTAACCAAAAATTCATTAAAAAAATTAAACTTTGAAACACAATTTGAATTTGAATTTTAATTAATACCGAAAATGCACAAAAACTCCGTTAAATTGGCCGTCCTGCCACTCTTGCGACCTGATTGTTAACAACCCATAATTGTGGAAGTCTCTTACAAAACTATAAATCTAAATTATTTAGATTTTGAATAATAATAAGTTAAAATTAAAAAAAAAAAAAAAATTCAGATAAAATTGATTGAAACTTTAAATTATTAACAGAATGCTTATTCAAGCTTCGGTTTTAAGGCTCCAGTTTTATCCATAAGTATAGAAGATGGATTTAAAAAATTTTTAAAGTGATTTGTTTTAGTTTTTTAGCACAAAAAATTATATCTGACCAATGATAAGAGTTAATACCGATTTACACTTGTAGTGTAGTGAACTATGTACATGTCAGTTAGTTATTAATCAGTTATATCACTGCTTTTGCCTTCATTTTTGTATGTAACGTTTTGAGTTAGTCAACTCGAGTAGGCGGCTTGTTAATATTCAATATTGAAAATATTAATTAAGCAACAGCAATTGTTATTTCATTGATTCAATAGACAAT
Organism: Trichopoda pennipes; assembly: GCA_030448955.1. Classification (NCBI taxonomy): domain Eukaryota; kingdom Metazoa; phylum Arthropoda; class Insecta; order Diptera; family Tachinidae; genus Trichopoda; species Trichopoda pennipes. The sequence continues at coordinate 5,379,208 of JASKUP010000060.1, forward strand.
ATTGGTATTGTTGTTTTGGGTGAGATATAACAACACTGTTGCATAAAAAATTAAGGATTTATATCATATCATTATCGTAAGGGGTATACATGATTCGCAAATCCGTATGGCTTGCACTTTTCTTTCTCTCATTTATTTAAAAAACACCAAAACAAATTTACACAGCCATCCAGAATGAACCACTCTATAATTTTAAGGAAACTCTAGACATCAAAACTCTGTGCTTCGGAGAGAGGCGCATTTGACAGAGATGATAAAGACTTCATACCCAGTCATACGGCATAAGTCCTGACGTGATATATACCATAAACCTATCAGCACTTTCGTGGTGCTCACCGGTCCATATACCAATTGCCAGAGTTGAAGCGAAAGCTTAAGTTTAGTGCACTGTTGCTGTCAGTATACTATTTAACATGCAAACAATAGATAATCTATATGAACCGGTGGTTAATGTCCGCCAAGCCCATGTACTCCTCAAGGGACTACTGCTATACAGTAATTCTGAATTCAGTTCAATTTAGTTACCAAACAGATACTTTTACAAAAACAGTCACCACGGCTTCCTAACGTATGTTAGCCAACATTCTTTTTATTCCGCTACACCGCACATACACAGGACCCTTATTAGTGGTGTAAAACCCGGACAACTATAACTTTAACTTTGTTGTTACATATATGCAGGGAGTATTAAATATTTAGTTAAAGTTAAGTTTTATTTAACAGACAGCCTACTAAAATATGCACTTTCCACAAGTACTTGCAAATGTCACTTTGGAGAACAATACAAATATATTGAATACAATTACCAGACTCAACTTTTCTCATAAATAAATCAAATAGAAGTTTAAAATACAATTTTTTAATTCTTGCATATGTAACTTGTTGCTTAAAGTTTTTTAATAAATGAAAGTTTGCAAATAAACAAAAGTTAAACGCATTCAATAAATAAATAAAAAAGTATAAACAAATACAAACAAATAAAAAAGTTTTTATTGAAGTGGCTCTAGCTGGCCACATTTACATATGTACAAATATGCACCGGTAACTGATGATGATGCTTTTGTAGGCTCATAGTAAATACATTCTTGATTTTTAAAATATCAAATTAATTAAAACGGTAGAATGTTTTGAGAATCGATTAAACTAAAGTACATACAAGCTAAAGTTATTACGAAATTGCAAGGCGACTAATATATGTGAACGCATCTACAGATCCTTGACATAATAATTCTAGAAAAAAACTGAATTTAAAGCAGACACTCACACAGAGGATCATTAAATATTAACAGTTGTCTATCTACAACATTTACGACAATTGAGCCATCTAACTGCATTGAAATACTTTTTGAATTTTCATTTTCTATTTAATACTTGTTATTTTTATTTTATAATGTTTGCAGCAATACCCATGATGTGAAAAATACAAACGCCAACTTTTAATAGTTCCAGATTTGCTTATGGGAACAATCTTTAATATGAAATTGTATTTTGATGCTTTATAATTCCAGATATATCGGACATAGAAATACACTCTGTGTAAATTTCAAGTGTATTTCAATTACGGCTTAAAATATTTACGTCTATACTTCAAATATCGGGTTTTTCAACAAGAAGTTTGGTTTTTAATTGTAGCTATACCAACAACATGATAGTTTTGACATTAAGTTTTTTAACGTATTCGTAGTAGGTGCATTGGCAATTGTAGGAATAAATTCTATATCGAACGAATATCGCACTGAAATAATTAAAATTCACTACGAAAATTGTGTTTCTGTTGAAGTTACATTTCGTAAAATTCGTGATATTTTTAAGACCGCTATTAAGAGTTTGGTCGTTAAATTTCAGCCACATGCTCGATACAAAATTTTGCGTACACCAACACATATTCGACCAGATTGCTCAACTGAAAACCTTGCAGTTTGTAAATTCGTCGACGTTCTCAACAATTGGGACTATCCCAAACCACCACATGGCGAATTTTGCTTAAGGATTTGACTTTGAAGCTTTGCTAGGTTCACACGATGTCCATTTTCACTTGTCAGGATATGTCAGCACGTAAAATTGCCGCATTTGAGCTTCTGAAAATCCTAGATTGATTATTGAAAAGCCTTTGCATGCTCAACGTGTCACTGCATGGTGCGCTATGTGGTCTAGAGGCGTGATTGCACCTTTTTTTCGAAGAGGCTGAAAATACGGTAACGGTCAATGCGTCACGCTATCGCACTGATATGTGGTTTTAACAGGACGGTGCAACATGCCTCACAGCCAATGAAACGATCAATTTATTGCAAACAAAATGGCCCAATCGCATTTCACCATAATCAGCAGTTGAGTTGTCAGCCTGATCGTGTGAGTTAATGCCACTGGATTATTTTTTGTGAAGTTATGTTAAAGACAGAGTCTATACGGAGTCAATCAAATCGAATTCAGCCTGAAAACTCAAAATTCATGATGTGATTAATAAAATAGGACCGCCATTTTGCCAAAAACTGGTTAGAAACTTTGATGTAGAAATCGAAATCTCTTAGCGTGGTCGTGGTAGACATTTGCCAGATATCAGATTTGATTCATAATTGCCGATCTTTTCTCTTTGTAATACAATAAAAATTTGAATCATCTTAATCTAAATTTTTTGCTTTATTTTCTTTTAAAAAACAAACTTCTTGTTGAAAAAACCAGTACATAAGAATAAACTAGTTTTAAATATTTTAAAATTTAAGTTTATTTATTTTAATTACCTACCGGTTCACCATTTCAACTTTTAACTTTTCAACTGTTTACTTGTAGCTATATCGAACACAACTTAACACGTTCTATTTAAATTTCAAAGGATAATATTAAATCAGATTACATCAGCTATACGTTTATTTATTACTAGCGTGCCCGTGACTGCTTGCAAGTCATTTGTGGTTGTTTTTTATTCTGCAGCGTTCTTTTTAGTGTGCGCCAAAAAAATTCAATCATTTTTTTCGTTTTTAGGTTTTTTTAATAATTTCATCTTTTTCACAATTCAATATTTTTGTGTGCTTATATAATACGTCTTATTCTACGACTATACGACATTCTTCGATTGATTTTGGTTCGCGGTATAGACAAACAAAGCAAACATGACACATATAATTGACCGTGCGAAAAACAAGGATCATTGTAAAAGCAACACATATGGGGAACTGAAGACGTTTAAAATCAAATGGCAAGTCTGGAGGAATCAAAGAAATGCGTAATATCAGCTCATCCTCGCCCTTATATTTTCCTTTTACAATTTTTGCTTTAATCACATTTTCATGACTTTTTTGACTACTAATCGCGTCCCATTGCAAAGTCGTGGCTGGCAGATATTTCTGAGCAAAATAAATAATTGGTACACCAACTTTCACTTGTAAGCGGTGGGCCGACAGGCCAGATAACTCCAGCGATTTTTAAAATTCGACTGGATAATTTACAATATCGTCTTGATTGGTAACAGAGTCAACTGATTTGTAGGTAAAAACTTTCCCCGGGAATGTCATTCAAAATTGTCACATCTGCATTTTTCGCAGCTAAGATAGCTCTTTCCCCCAACCAGACATGGTTTCTAAAATTTTGTACAATACCGGGAAATACGTTTGTAACCAATTCTTGTTTTGTTTGTTTGCAAAGTGGCAAAAATTATCTGGAAGCGTAATCATTTTTTGGTGGGGTTTGCGCCATTCTCAATAGCTAACAATTGCTTTGAAAAACGTTCGGCTGATGGATCATTTTGCAATTGAACACGCAAATTACACACACACACACAAAATGCAACAAAATATGGAAAACAAAATTCTCTATTTGTTCGCACATCCACTTGCTACGAACATGAGCATATTTCGATTAGTATTGCCGTCGCATTCTGTGCAAGCACACACACACAGCAACGTACAAACGTAAACCCACATTTCTTTTGATACAAATATTGAGTCGAAGTGTTCAATTGAAAAATTCGTCTTGTTTCAAACACGCACTGTGGACGCGCTATTGTGCGTAAATGCATGAAACAAAGATACAAACCAGCGCACAACTATTATGAAGGTAGTGGAAATCCGACGGCGCATCTCATCAAACACTGGCAAGCAACTGACTTAATAGATTTAATTTCTGATTTGTTCATAAAATAATTTAAGACTAGCGAAAGACTGCATCTAATTTTTATTTTTATAACATAAATAGAAAATTTACATTAGCGTTCGCTACACATCTTTTTTTCACGTCCAAAGAATTAGTTATTCTTTTTGCTTGTGTCCTGATAAAAAAATGTTACACTTTATAATTTACTGTTGCCTTTTCTATATTCCGTACAACTTTTGCTGCTAAGTGGACTATAAAGTTAAATAACTGTTTGCCACAACTTGACAGACGTTATATTCATTTGTGAAAATTCCTCATGCTTAGAAGTATTTGTCTATGTGACTTACGTAAAGAATAAATTTTAAAATTAAATTACATTACTTTTTGTGCTGTTGGTAGTAATGCTTTCAGCTTTTCATTTAAGTAATTTTTACTAATTTAACATGTAGATATAAAATATGAAAGTAGAAAAATTACTTTTACTGCTGTTTAAATATATTGATCTGTAGGCCATGACTTTTATTAATTTTTAATTTCTTAAACTAATTGGTCTACTTCCAATAGAAGTTATGAAAATTACAATTATATGTAATTAATTTTATTATATAATAGACTTAAATTACTATAAATCATTATAACTGCCATCGCTAAAATTATAAAATATTCTTATTTGTTTTACTAATATTTACGAAATATTTATAATTTCATTCCTTTAAAAAAGTTTTTACTGTCACATTCTGTCTTGGGTTCAACAGAATATAAAGAAAAGCGTTTATGGAATTTATGATGAGCCTTTAACCTTAATTTTATTTTGCGATTTTCGTTTCAATACGTCTTATCTAGAGAATAGTACGCGCTTAGGGGATTATTTAATAAAATAGTTGAAGTAAAAAGACTTTTCTTGACCGGATACAAATTGTTGCTAGCAGATGTTGAATATTTTGGAAACATCTACAAAGTTAATATTAAAATGTTGGAATCAAAACAGTAGAAAAATTTAATTGAAATATAAATATTAAAAAATAATCTAATTTAGAGTTTCATTTGTTTAAAAAATTCTTTACTACCTATACATACATATTTCTCAATACTAATCACATACATGTATATTTATCAATAAATAAATAAATAACATTAATAAAATCAAATAAAATCCTCAAACATGTTTCGGGAGACCAATAACAGGAAGAAAGTTAAGAAATAAGTACATAAACAACAGCAAGCTACGCTAAAGGCCCAAATATAATATGCATAACTTGGCTGAAGCCTACTTAAATAACTGTACAAATGCCTAATAATCATATGTGGCAAACTGTACTTAAAATTTTTCGACAAATTTCATCAAATGTCAATTGCTTAAGCAAAGTAAAAAACTGATCGCACATTCCGTAAACAGCTGATTTTGCATAGTGTATTGTGTTATAGATACATTAGTAAACAAATTGCAATGGAGGACGAAAGCGAAAAAATATTCTACCTGAATTTAATATAATAGAAAACGTGCAAAGAAAAAATTGCTTATATGAAAAAAGAGAGACGCTTTATTATAACCGCAATTCAAAGGAACGAGCATGGAAATAAGTAGCAGAAAAATGTAGTAAAAGTAGTAAGTAATACCTTGAAGAATTTTGTTTGCGTTTTTCATTTTAATACTAGTATGAATTATAAAAAGTCGCGGAGTTCAAACAATGATGGAAGTTATTAGGGGAACGTTTCTGCAAGGAAATTAAGAGGATGGAAGCTCCATCAGGCAGTGATTGTTAATAAATTTTATTTATTTATAAAGAATTTATTTTTTTTTTTGCAAAAGTACGAATAAAATAAATGTGCAATGTTGCATAATAGTTTCTTAATTCATGTAAGTACATTATATCTTTCTAAAAGTGTTTAATGATTTACTTAAGTATTTGACAAACTTTTCGTTAAATTGTTTGCATTAGCTTAAGCCAGCTCATGCATATTATAGTTGGGCCTTAAAACTGAAAATTAGTATCATATTTTTCAAAAAATAATAACACTCTAAAAATTTCTTAAAGAACGTCTGAGGAACTATTACCAGTGTAGAATAACGAAAGTTAAATAATTACCATCAATTGACAAAATCAAAAAAATACTCAAGCAGACCTAAGGGAAATGAACACCTGCTCAGTGCTGTCATCTTATATTTTTATTCGCATTTTTTTTTAGGTCAGCTCTGGTTTATGTTTTAATAATAATTTAAATTATTAAGAGACTATTATAAGATAAAATGATTTTTTGACGACTATGTCAATTTTTCGTTGGGTGAGTCTCTAAAATTTTAAATATATTGGATGGCAACTTTTTTCAAACATTTTTCGAACTACTTAAACTTCTACTTTTTTTACGCAAAGGCAAAAAGAATTATTACCTTTTGTTTTATATGAGAAATTTACTTTATATGTGGAAACAAACAATATTGCAGTAATATGTCACGCACTAAAAGAAATGTTGTTGATTGGCCACTGGAACAAAAAATACTTAAGACAACAATATATTGAAATATATGCAGAAACATAGTGTTGAAAATTAGGCGTCCAATATAGGAGCCTATTTTACCTAGGGATGGTACTATGTTAATGGTTTCATGTAAAATGCTGTTAGAACCTTACATAAGAAAACTTAGCACGAAATAAATAAATAATAATATTGCTGTAGTCGTACTCTGTTAGTTTGAGAAATATTTCATGCAACATATTTTTTCCTTCGTAAGCATTTATAACTTATAGCTGATGTATTATTTTGGGTGATATCATTGTAAAAAAAATTAAGTAAATAGAAAAAAAATGTATGTAAGAATATATATTTTACATCGTATTATTATTACGAATATATTATTTTCCAATCAAAATTTCTTGTTGTGACGAATCTTCTAAAAAATACTTTTTCACATCATATATATGTATTAAATCAACATATGTTTTTATGTTTCCACATATGAAACTATGTTGCATTCGTAAAGACTTTTCTTCTAAACAGCTGTATTGTCGCGACTAGCAACTTATCACATTTTTCCAGTGAATTAGTAAATTTTGCTCAAAAATTTTAGAAACGCAAGCAGATCACTAGGCTTTACAAACAATTAAAACATTTTTGATTACAAAAATACTTGGAATTGCATATACAATAATAAAATAACTGAAGAAAAAACATACATTTAAATATTTTTAGAAATTATGCATTATTATTTAAGTTTGCACTATTCTTTAGATACATTTTTTTAATCAGTTATTCTTCTACTCCTGTAATATTTTTACATTACGATATACCTTACGTTAACACATTAATATACTGTGGTGTAATTTTTCCTATTCTTTTCATCATGGAGCTGTTAAAATACTATTACGAAGATGATTTATTAACTTGAGAAATTCTATCAAATAAGTAAACACCAGAAAACAAAAATAACTAACACAGCCCAAAACAAAATACATGCTTAAACTGAAACATAACAAGAACAATATGGGATGATGTGAAAGTAGAATATCCTTGTATGTGCGAGAATCACTTAAAACAACTATAGAAGCGCCACTTGCTGGGGAAATGAATTAATTCAAGTTGAGTTATCAGTGAGTAAAGACAACAAATTTACCATCGTGTTTATTTCCTGCATATTGAAAGTAAATAAACCGTTTCACCTAATTTAAAGCTTTAAAGTACTGTGCTATTATTTTACAATAAAAGAACTTAAAATAACAAAAGTTTTATTAAAAGAAATAAACGCAATAATACCTTTAAATTTGAATTGTCTTTATAAAGGACTTTTTGGATACTGATTTTATACTAAATTTTGTAATAGGAGACTTCTGGGATTGTATTGTTTTTCATATAGAATGAACCTTCACATTTTTTATTTTGTTTTTTTTTCACCAGAACTATTTTGAAATTTTCATTTTTGTTTATGGATTTTTAAGCGCCATATGTTTGGGTATTAGAGTGATTCGTGATTGTGTTATTTTTAATAAATCTTTCCGAATACTAGATAACCATCTTAGTGATTGCATGTTTTCATATAAGTTCCCTATGTTTTAAGCTGTTCTGACCTTGTTATTTCCCTCCGTCCTTTCTAGCTGTTGTTCGTTTGATGTAAATGGCAAGCGCTTTCGATGTGAAGATATCATTATCAAGCCGTGATTCACTTCGTACTGACAGCGAATTGAATCTAACAGTGTTTAAATGATAAAATTTTCGATGTTTGTCTTATTAAAAAATATTTTAATAGATGAGCTTAAGTCGGTGATCCAATTTTATATTATATTGTTAAAGTGAGTTTTTGTAGTTTTTTAATCGACCTTTTTTTAACTTTAATAAATATAATAATATATATAGTTTTTTAATCGACCTTTTTTTAACTTTAATAAATATAATAATATATATAGTTTTTTAATCGACCTTTTTTTAACTTTAATAAATATAATGATATTTATTAAAGTTAAAAAAAGGTCGATTAAAAAACTATAAAAATTATTAAAGTGAATAAAATTAATAAGTTTTTAAACTTTAAGAAGAGCATCAATTGAAATGCAGTTTATTTTAGAATTTTGTTTTTTTTACTGTTGTTTGCGTCAGCTTCAATACTTTATTATCAGTGCTATGAACTTCTGGATAATCTCTGGTATTTATGGCTAAAAGATACCTAAAATATGTCTTCTTACGAGTAATTTGAGTTGTTTTCTTGATATTTTAGAAAGGTACAATTTTTAATTTGGTTTTTCGGCCAAGATTCAACTCATTTCCAATACCTTTAAACTTTTAATGAATCAAAGAATCACGAATCTTTAGGGTTTTTGATAATTTAGGATTTAGCAATACAAATATTCTTCCATAATTTACGGTTTTATAGATATATAGTTAGGTGCCCCTGTAGGCTAGTAGGTAGTGTACTAGCTTGTCAGTATGGGGGTTGTGGGTTCGATTTCCAACGAAGACCTTGGTCTTTTTTCACTACAAAAATAAAAATCGACTGTCGGTGGGGCTTCTCAGCGATGAAGGCACTGGTCGCTGTGCTCTCTTTATTCCGACTAATTAATTTCCGACTATCCTTCTACTTTCATCACCTGTTTCATCTCTTCTCTACCCCTTTCCTAAAGAATGTAGCACGGTACTTGACTAAATAGGCATTGTTGCCTGAAGTGCTACTTCTCTCTTAAAAAAAATATTCTTCCAACTCTACTAGACATTTAGTGTTTTATTAACACATTTAAATCTTCCGAAACTTGAATGAATTGGAATAGTATGATTGGTAATTATGGAATAGTATAAATGGTAATTATCATAATCATAGACAAAACAGCCCCAGCTGTTATTGTATACTATTGGCAACGTATAAGTTTTGTTATTTTAGTTAGGTAATGTTTAGCCATTGTCATCATTGACCACTCTCGGAATTGGAAGCCTAATTGTATTTGTTATGCCTATGTCCTTGCAGGATAAATATATGAGGGGGATTTTGTTACTTACACAATTTACTTTCATTTGATTTTTTGGAATTATTGAGTAGATCATCCTACGTAATGATTTTATGTATTAACTACCTCACTTTCGAACATTTTACAAGAGAACCAGTATGTTGTATTATCTGAATGACATTCATTAAAAAAAGCGTTAGACAAAAGAAAGAGTTTATTAAAAAAGAAATACCAAACACTTAATATAAAAGAAAAATACTTTTTTATTTTAAAATTAGTTTACAAAAAACAAAGGAATATGTATATATATATATATATATATATATATATATATATATATATATATATATAGATATACTGCAAAACATTGTAAATACATTGAAAGACTTCTTTGAATTTAACATTTTCCCAAGAAAGCAACTTAAAAACTTGTATGTTTATCGTTTAGGATATAAAGTTTTCTTTATGTCTAGATAGAATTTTCATTTTAAATAAATTTTTATTCGTTTTATATTTTGCTTCATAGTATGCATAAACCAGTATCCAAAGAAAGCAAGTATTAATAATATGTTCAAAGAAAATTTCTTCTTAAAAGCAACAATAAAAATAAAAAATAAATAAAAATAGTCAAATCCAGAAAAACAGTACTGACAAAATATATGAAAACACAAAATAAATTAAAACAACTCATGTAGATACAAGATATTATACATATATTCAAATAAACACGATAAATTTATGCAATGCCTTGAAAATGTTTTGTAAAAACACAGAGAAGAAAATAGAAATTAAAAATGCACTAAATAAAAATGCATTAGTAAAATTGGAAAATACTCAGCTGTGTCAAAAGAGAAGATGTAAAATATAAAATAATATCATTGTATTATTTGAAAGTGTTGCTCTTGGAGGATTTATAATATCTGTTTCACGACTACACATTCATAAATATAATTAAATAAGAAATTTGAAGACCGAATGATATTTTTCTTAATTAAAAATTTTGCAGTGGTTTTATAATCATTCCAAAAACTTGTTTGACATAATTCTATACGATTTAAAGCTAGCAATAGCTTTAGGTTTAAAAGTATTAAGCTTTAAAAGAAACTAATTATCAAGTAAAAAGTAAACGAAACGACCCGCTGTGCATTTTAAAACCTAATTACTTTTCTAAGAAATTGTATACACACAAGACAACAACAACGTGCTTATAAAAAATTTTACCAAATAAGATAAACAACAGAAAACAAAACAACTAGCACAGAGCAAAACAAAACACAGTTTGTGCGAGAACCGCTTAAAACAATTATATAAGCACCACTGGGCAAATGAATTAATTCAAGTTGAGTCGTCAGTGAGCAAAGGCAACAAAGTTACCATTGTGTTTATTTTTTGTGTATTGAAAGAAAATAAATAATTTAACTTAATTTAAAACTTTATAGTACTGTGTTATTATTATTTAACATTAAGAGAACTCAAAATAACAAAGGAATAACTTAGTAGTATAAACAACACAAATTTTGACTTTACCTTCGTATTTGCTTAGCATTTTATACATATTGTGCATCGCCTTCCTCATATTTTACACACCCCTCTGTGTTTCTTAATTAAAAAACAATTTTTCCTTAAATTATCATATATGGAGTAATGATATTTGCAGTGAAAAATTTATACTGCGGTGAAAAAAAAAGTTTTAGCACACAAAAGTTTATTTTTAAAGAGATTTTTAAAAAATTTTACTTATACATTTTTCTAGGGTGCAAGCCTAGCAAGAACTTGAAATAAAAACTTTAACTTTAATTATTTTTTGATGGATTGTACGATAGAGATGAACGTAACTATTTGTGAAGTACATACAATATATAAATATATTTTCAAGAAGGATAAAAGAGATATGTATGCAAGCGGTTACGGAATAGTAGGAGTACTTTCTTAGGTAGTTAATGGCACCGAAAAAGTCATTGGCTACTACAGCAAGGTACTGTCCAATCCTGGAAAAAATCATTGCGTTATACCACGAGAGCTTTTAAACGTTTTTGAGTGTGTTAAACATTACCACAAATAATTATATGGTCAACACTTTCTTCTAACGATAGTACACTGTACATCGCGGTGTCTGCTGCAATTAAAAAACCGCGAAGAAAAGCTCGCTCGCTGCATTGAACTTCTGCTAAACTATGACTTCAGCATTGCGCACTGGAAAGTCGGAAAACGGCCATGCAACATAGAATGCAGGCACTGCACAAAAGTTGAGGAAAAGGAGCCCTTTATTTATATGAGGAGTATCCAAATTGGCTTTTGAGAAGACTGGTCCAACGGCTAGAATAAGGAACTCTTTTTGTCAAAAATTATATCGGCTAAGCAGGAGAACAGAAGAGCGGACCGTATTGAAATGTCGGCAGAAGGGCCACAGGCCCTTCTAAAAGTGGTAGACGGCTGCTTATATCGAAATTGGGAAAGTATAGATGGCAAAACAGCAACGGACTTAATCGTTTTGCCAACTTCCAGGATAATAGACGTAATCAAGCAGTTTTATGATGGTCCCAGCCGAGATAATCTGGGTGTAAGAGAAACTCCGAAAAAAATATAAAACATTAATTTTACTGAGTAGACTGATCACACTATGTAGCCCATTGCACAGCTAATTGCGAACAGTGGATTACGGCCAGGTGCCTCTTTTGAGCGGATAGCTATTTATATTTCCCATCAGTAACACTGAAAACCGATATATACTAGTGTTAATGGATTATTTTATCAAATGGCCAATTCAAAATTCAATTTCAAATCATAAATTCCAAAACGGTGGCGGACGCATGTGCGAATAATTGGGTATGTCATTACGGAGTTTCCATTTATCTGCATTCTGACCAGGGACTATTTCTAGCCAGCCATAAAATAGGTAAGAACGTCCACACTGCATTCAAAATCTGGCGACAATGTTGGGAAACTCAATTATACCCTAGAGGGATATCTAATAAAAGTGGTCAGTACACATCAAAAGAGTTAGGATGAGCATGTATTAAAGCTTCTACCGGCAAACAAATCAGCTATTCATTATTCAGTCCCACGTAGTCCAGCCAAAATCGTGTTTGCGTCAGAACTCAAGTTGACAGCAGACTTAGAATATGGCGTTAAACCGAACTCTGTGCATGATATGAAAATGTTCTTCAGACACCAGAAGACCTACACAAGCATCATGGATTTGTCCGCCAGGTATGATTGAGCACCGAACACAGGTAAATTTACAGAAGGATAAATGATTCTACTATTTATCCCACAACGGAAGAAAGGACTGTTCCCAATATTGCAAACCCACTGGGAGGGATCATAAAAGTAATCAAGAAATTAAATGATGTGATTTACAGAGATATCATCGTCCGAGGTCTAAAATGAAAGTGGTTAACGGCTAGATAAATATTGCCGAGGTGATATTGAGCCTTCTTGGCACGAAAAAGCTTAAGCGGGCGGCAGTGTTGTGAAAATGATTTGTTAAATTTTAAAAGAAAACGATTATCATCGAAATCATCGAACTTTTAGAGTGATACACTGAAATTTTCACCATTTTGATGATAAATGTACGCAATTAACATACTTTGCCCCAGAGTATAACGTTTCATGCTTAAAAATTCTCAACGTTTTACTCAATAAATGTTAAACGAGCACAGTTCATTTCTTAGCATTTAATCAGTTGGCAGACAATTTACATTTCAACCTTAAATTTGTTCACTATTTAATACGTTTCTTTTCTTTATTTACCATGGTTGTGAAAATTTCAAATTGATATAAAATTGGAGAGTTATTGAGCTGCTGATGTACGCGTTAATGATCATGTTATCAGAATATCAAAAGAAAGCGATATGTAGATATTAATACGGATATTAAATTTATATCCTTTAAATTAATTATTCTGTATTTTTGTTAACGTTAATCATTACGTTTTCGTTTTACTCATATTGCATATATTACTGCAACCATTAAGACGCAACGTTGGGGCTGAAAGCTGCCCAATATTTACCTAGCGCAGGACAATAACTATTTTGTGAAAGTTTTGACGATTAAAGAAGCTACAAATCTTTCACACGGAGAGGTATGGCTTGAAGAGTGAAGAATGACAACTTAAATAGAATTATTGTTCAAAAATTAAATTTTTAACGATTTTCCAAATTCCAATACAATTTCTTTCAGTGTATTACTTAAAATCAACATTTATTTTTGAAACTTATAAAATTTCATTAAATGCATCATTTTCTTATTTAATTTTCTCTGTAATAGTGGTTCAATAGAAGGACAGCATATTCGAAAAGAAAATTAGTGAAAAAAGTTATAAATGCAAACATGTATTTTAATTACTAATTACAAACTAATACTAAAGGACAATTCACTGATACTGATTCAATTTACTAAGCCTCTTAAGCAGTAAAACGTTCTATACCTTTACTAGAGCTATTTCAATTAAATCGGGCTAGACAAAGTACTATTCTTCTTAACTTCTACTATAGTACTTTTATATACTTGTTTTGTGTTGAACAAAAATAAACATTAAAATTTTCTTTTTGTTATCATGGATCGTGAAAAGTTGTTGCCAACAAACATTTCTTAATTTAATTCATTCACAGAAATTTGTCTTGACATAAATTCGTTTAATTTTCTTGTTATGAAAGTTGAAAACATGCGTACTACTGACGTTTATTTATGTTTATGCAGATGAGTGTCCATGTTTGTGTTCTCGTCTTAATATTGACTTGTCGTGATCATAATGATGTTGTAGACAACAGCAACAGTGTTGCAACAACATGCACTAATTTTATGTAAAATGGTACAACCTATGACACCATCATAATGCAATAAATACCCATCAAGTCGACACCAAGCGATAACAATAAATGGGAATGTTGGGCAGGCATGTTTATAAGTATAAGTATAGCACTTCCATTTATTGTTATCCCTTATAATGATGCTTGTTATTGTTATTGTTGCTCTTGTAAATTGTATTTGCATATACAAAATCACATTTGGTTATTCATGGGCAACATCTAATGCAAAAATCCAAATAGCAACAACAACAGCAATAACAACAGCTCCAATAAGAATGTAATAGTGTTTGTGATTGTATGGCCCTTGGTAATCATTTTATGCCAAAATTAATGACAAGAACTTGAACCACAAAGAGGATTGTGTAAATCTAATTGAAAATTCAGTTGTATGCCAAACAGGAATATAAATAAATATTTATATATAGAACAAGAATTATATGAATGCAAATTTGCTAACAATAAATTAATGCAGGTATAATAGACAGAGAAATCCTATAGTCTATTATTTACATTATTAATTTACAAGCATTAAAAATGCAACACTTGGCAATATGACTGTTGGTAATACGGTACCCAATTCAATTTAATTTTTGGCTATGTCCTCAATATTGAATACTTTGTAACTGGGAAAAATGTCATCACACAAATGTGAAGCGATAGAAAAGTATTTAAATTTGATTTTTATTGTTTTGCACTTAAATTATATAATACCATAACATTAGATTATAAATATGACTTGTTATTTCATTTCCTACTTTTAATTATATTTACTAATTTTAATTATATGTGCTTTCTCAATTTTGAAACAAATAAAGTGTAATAGAGTTATTTCGAATTAGGCAGTGCCAGAAAATATGAAATCCCTTTGAAACCATCAAAACAATGCCGCTTATTTATATTTAAAGTTTTTAACGTTAATAGTTTTACTTCTGTTCTAGATATAAAAATTATTACATTTTATATCCTTCAGATACTTTACAAACTTTCGAATGTTCACGAATATTGTTGGCTTTTCACTCATAAGTTTTTTGTGAGTAACATTTATCATATCTTCTTTGGAAAACTTTGCTGGTTTCCACATTAAGGGATCTAAAAAGTTAAGCCCTGGAATTTTCCATGTTTTCTTAATTAAATTATTTTCTTTATATAGAACATTTTGTTTTTAGCCTTTGCTATAAGAGTATGCAATAATTTTTGCAGCTTATTCATCGAAAGATATTTCTATTGTAAAGGGCTTTTCAACAAGAAGTTTGTTTTCTAAAACAAAATAAAACAAAAACTTAAGATTAAGATGATTAAAATTTTTATTGTTTTACGAAGAGAAAAGCTCGGCAGTAAAAGTTATGAAAAAAAATGATATCTGGTAAAAGTCTAGCACAAGCGCGCTGACAGACTTCGATTTTTTCATTAAAGTTTTTAATAACTTTTTGGCAAAATGGCTGTCATATTTCGTTAATCACATCACGGATTTTGAGTTTTTAAGCTGAAATCGATTCGATTGACTCCGTATAAACTCTGCCCTTAATATGAATGTGGCTGGCCCCTGAACTGCTGATTATCGTGAAATTATGCGACCGGGAAATTTGGTTTGCAATATTATTGCCTGTGTAATATGTGGCACCGTCCTGTTGGAACCACATGTCCGTGATATTCACGTTATCAATAATAGACGATAGCCCAATCACGTTGAGCATGCAAAGGCCTTTCAATAACCGCTCTAGGATTTTCAGAAGTCTAAATGCAGCAGTTTTGCTTGCTGACTTACCTTAATAAGCAAAAAATGTTTCTTCTACAAAAAGCAGCGAATGTATTAAGCGAATCTACGGCGATGGGAATGATCGGCCGGCTTCAATTCATGTACCAGTTAAGCGTTTTAAGGTTTCAAAATCAATTATCGCTCCTTGTAGAGAGTAACTATTTAGACCTGTGCATCTGGGGGAAAAAGGGAGCCCAGTCCCTAGCGTTCCGTTATTTGTCTCTTTAGACATTTAACCGTTCTCTGGCTGGTTATTGAGGTTGGCCCCTATATGGAAGTATAGTGGTCTTTGTGGTTTCGCGGCCCCATAACAGACAGGTCAGTTTTTATATGGTGGCCGGGTACATTTCACCTTTAATAACACCTACCTGGTGAAATGTTCCCAGATCCAGTGAGCATGCTAGACATGTGTTCTGGACAGGAGTTGGATAGTCTCCAACTCTTCAGCAAGGAGTGATGATTTGTAGCCCTGCTCTGGAATCATTAAAGTTGCAACTAGGAAAAACCTGTTGCTAGAATTAGTCTTCGGCTTCCTAGGACGAGCATGACGTTCCTATTTATGCATAGTAGTTCGACAACCATCTAATCAAGGCTCCATAGCCAGGCGCAGATGTAAATCTTATCACGTAGTTGTTCTGGTTTTGGGTAACCCCAGTTGTTGCGAACTTCGAAGAATTGACAAATTTGGATCCGCTTCAACACAATTGAAAAACAAACTTCTTGTTAGAAAACTATATCTCAGTAATATACTATTACTAACATTTTTAATATATACGATAACTATTTATTTTAAAAACACTAAAAATATAATCAGTGTTAGTTCGATAGGAAAGGATTTTATTTTTCTATGTTTCATGTTTCTTGCATTTAATAAAAATTTCACAAAAAATATTTCTGCTTTATTTGAGATCGTTTGGTATGTATTTTGTAAATGTGCAATTTAAAATTTTTGCTGGCTGTGAATGTAATGTTATTAAAAGTATAAATTGTTGTTAATTGCATTTAAAAATGGAGTTCTTAATAAAATTAAGAAAATTTAAATTTTAAAAGATATAAAACTAGTTCAATATTATGTATATAACTTACCGGGTTGCTAAAGTAATTTTTATATTTTTAGTCATTTTATTTTTACCTGATTTGTAATACTAAAATAGTATTTTTTTTTTCATTTTGGGTTCGAGCATATTTTGTTCTATTTAAAACAACTTTCTTGCCTTTTTCCACTGACATGACGGTGTGGTAGTATTTTTCTTCTTCTAAAGGATTACATCCTTATATACATACAAAAGTTTTCTAAAACTTAAACATACAAAGAGCTCCAATTTTTACGAAGTCCACAAAATATACTATTATTTTGCCGTGTTAAAACACACATCATTTTTTGTCTTGATATCTTATTCACCTTATGAAAGTCCCCTTTTTCGAAAAGATACATCCTGACATCGCTTCAAAAGACGATGAGTATAATTAATAAAACAGGATTATGTATTTAAGACTTTTGCTAAACAACTTTCTTACAGCTTTTTTGTGGCCATCTTTCTTAAAATAATAGCTGCTATATTATCTAATCTAATCTAATCTAATCTAATATACAATATTCAACTCACATCAACAATTCCACTCTTAAAACCTTCTCCTAAAAAACAACCTGATTTCTTTTACTCAGGATAGTGCTAAAGGTGCAGATGGTCACATTAAAAAGTACCATTAATTTAAATAGCAATCCATAGATAACTCAGAGTAAAAAAGAAATGAACACTGTTTAAAAAAAAATTTAAAAGTATAATTCAAAACTAATCTTGATGTCGAGCAGCACCATGACCTTATGGTTTGCTGTCTTATGCATTGTATGGCTAAAGGACTCTATCATCGTTTACTTTTGCTGCCTGCAGTCAAGCAGAATTTCTGTTGTCCATACAATAGAGTAAATAAATTTTTTATGTGTTTACCATTTATATATTTTCAAGTATATTTTATTTTCTGTTTGCATTTCCTTCCTGCAATGTTTTGGTGCAGTTAACTTAGCCTTGTTCAAATCGATTTGGTTGACGGAAAACAGTTTTAACTTCACAGTCTTTTCTTATTTTTGATATTTCTTTAGTCTTTTGTATTTATACTTTTGTAAAATTTACAGGATTGCTGGTGTAGTAAATTTGTCAGGAAATAAAGCAAAAATGCGGAAAAATTAGAAATCTAATATTTTCGAAAACTGTGCAGCATATTTTGATATGTTTAAGAATTCAAGAACAAAAAGAATATTACTTGCATTAATCTGATGTTATATTGTGTTGTGCTTTTGATAATAATGCAGTTTCCTTTGGGCTACAAAACTACTAATTTCTCTCGCAAGAGCTGACAAAACAATTCAAATATATAAAAGAGAAGAACTATTAGCAACGATTAACAACAATTCAATAAGAATACAGTTCACATACCTATGTACTCTATAACAGCTGTTTGAATAATTTATGCTCGCAGGTGCCATTAATAAATAAGTGGATAAGAAGAAAGTAGAATATAAAAAGCGTGTCACTGAATGGCGCAAAAATAGTGTCACAATGAAATGGACCAAGATATACAGGGAGTAAATTCGAGCAATGAAATGAAATACGAGAAGATATCATTTAATTGTTGTTACTGCTCGTTTGATCGAGTTCTTTAACGAAAAGAAGCGTCCCTTAAAATAAATCCACTAAAAATATCGGAAAAGCGCCGAATTGGTATTATTATGTCGATGCCTACTGCATGTGAAAACATCACAAAAATTCAGAATTATACACAATACTACGATGTACACACGTATACATTGTCATAAGGAAGCCCATTTCCAAAAAAATTTTATGTACAACATCATAACTCAAGCCGTTACAAAGTTATTAATTGGAACCGAAAATTTTAAATATTCAAAATAATTCCCTATCTCATAATACTGGTATAATAAAGTGGATTTTCAATGGTAAAATATTCCATAACCCAGAGTTCGAAAACTTTTTTTTTAATAATTAAATATCATAATTAAATTTTACAGAGGCCAAGCAGACGTATTTTTGAGTCAAGATACGTTCAATCGGCCCCTAGGGTAGAACGGGGATTTCTGGATATGCCCCCAAAATTGGGTACCTTGGACATGACATTTTTTGGATACGTAATAAAAAGATTATGTATTACTCAAATGTTACGTAGACGTTGAAAATATTTACAAAAATGTAATGTATACATGTACATGTCTCGAATACCTCTTTTAGTTTGGGCGAAAATCGGGCTAGATATTTTTTTTATTATTGGGCGACCTTAACTTAGAATTTTTGACGTGGTGTGCTTATTTATGCTCGGATTATTATTATAAGATATTGGCTGTATTCTTGATAAAAGACATAAGAAAACAGTAGTAAGAGTATTTCTAATAGCATATTTCGTTAAAAAATTACAGGCCATGAATCGGGAAAATGTAAACACTACCTTTTTTATAATTTTCCCCAAAAAGGTGAACTGGACTAACCACATTTTTCAGGTTTCTAAAGAAGCTTTCAAGTGCCTCGCTTTTCTAAAACGGTGTAATAAAACCGATCCATCCGATCTTGGTACTGCGTGATATGATTACATGTGCGCCTGGCAGTGAGCCTTAATCAGATGGTGGTCAAACCACTTTGCATAAAAAGGAACGTCATGCTCGTCCTAGGAAGCCGAAGACAAATTCTAGCAACAGGTTTTTCGTAGTTGCAACTTTAATGATTCCAGAGCAGGGCTGCAAATTATCACTCCTTGCTGAAGAGTTGGAGACTTTCCAACTCCTGTCTAGAACACATGTCTAGCATGCTCACTGAATATTAGAACATTTCACCAGGTAGATGTTATTAAAATGAACCTGGCCGCCATAGAAAACTGACCTGTCTGTTATGGGGCCGCGAAACCGCAACCACCACGATACTCCCTAAGGGCCAACCTCAATAATCAGTCAGAGAAACAGCTTAATACCTAAAGAGACAAATAGCGGAAACTCTGCGGGCTACTGATTCCCGTGGAAATAACGTGGAGTTCCCAGTTGACCCCTGCTGACTTCAGGGGACTGGACTCCCTTTTTCGCCCAGTTGCACAGGTCTAGATAGTCAAGTATTCTATAAAGACCGATAAATGTGCCCCCGGGGGGTCCGATCTTCGTACTATTTATACCATCTATATCAGTGGGGCCGACACCCCAAAGTCTGTTTTGGAGTTGCTCGTCCGCATACAAGAGAGAGCGAAGAGGCTCATTGGGAACAGTAGGGTATCGAACTCTATTGATTCTCTAGAGCATCGAGACGCAATGTGGATTGTATTTCACTGTTTTATCACTACTAAGATGGTAAGTGGTATAGAGAAATTAGGGAACTTGTTCCTGTTAATTGCACGTTTTTGCGTTTAACTTCATTATCGTTGAGAGCGCATTCCATTGTGGTTGATTGGCCAGTGAATCGCACTTTGCGTTATGTAGAAAATTCGTTTTTTAGCAAAGCGGTTCAATGTAGGAAAATTCAAATCGAAGGTCCACAAACAGTACCCCCCTCTTTCTTTCTCGCCATAACCTAATTTGATAGTAGTGTTACAATGCATTGCATGAGTAGAGGTCATCCCCTGAGCACTAGTCCGAGACAAAAATTGCATTCCGTTGCAGTTTACGAAACTTATATTTTTTAATTTCGATCTTGATCAACAATTTTATTTGCATTATAGTCTTTGAAGTGTGGTAACGTAATTTTTAGCTCTTTTGCCAACTGCAATTGACTGCAAATTGTTATCACTTTTAACAACTCCAAACTTTCCTGTGCTTAACCACAAAGCATAAAATTTATTACTTTTAAAATTTAATATCTAATTCAGCTTTTCTTCAAACAGCAGCAATAACCTCACCACTCAAAATGTCATTTTAATATGACTTTTATATTCCAGCACCGTAAATAAAACATAAATAAATCATTTATATAAAAACACAGGCTTAGCAAAAAAAAAATATTTCACAAAATGTTAAGCCAACACAAATCCTCGCATATTTCTTTAACTGGTGTTTACAACAAAAAAGAAAAAAATCGAGTGAAGTCTGTAGGTGTATAAAATTATAAGAATCATAAATGAAAGCAACTGAGGAAAAACAAAATGAAAACAAGTGATTTGAAGGATTTTGCAACCGATATAAGCAACACAAAATGACAGAAATTTATAAAAAAAGATGAAAAGGAAAAAGTAGATGAAATAGAAAGTGTGAACCAGCGCTGAGGAATTTTAAATTTCTTTTTAAATAAAACATTGAATTGAATAGCATTTCAATTTTATGACAAGAAACGTTAGCTGCATTGGCCAGTTTTAAATATTTTATACACATTACGCTTGCGATTAAAGACTTATAATTAAAGGGGATTCTCAGTTAAAGTATAAAACCGTTACCCTATTGTTTTCGTTAAAAACTCTGTTTGTCTATCATAGGCCCTTATAGCTAGATATAAAATAAGTACACTCTTAAAATTTTAAGCAGTATTTTTAAGCTGTATTTTTTTGAAATATAATATGTACACATGTCCGGTATAGCATCGAGTATAAGAAATAAGACTTTCAGTGTAATGGTGTTCCGATAGTGATTTGCTTTTAATTTATTTAGACTTTTTTTGAACTCCCATACGCAGACATTCTAAGTTTTGGTATTTTTATGTTTACTATAAGAATAAGTGTGAAAACTTAAAAATAAAAGTAAAATTTGACATGAATTTGAGATATATCGCTTTGGATTTTCAACCGATGCAGGCGGCCTAATATATTTATTTATATGAGCCACGGCCTACACGAAATAAGTAAGTGG
This sequence comes from Trichopoda pennipes, assembly GCA_030448955.1. NCBI lineage: Eukaryota > Metazoa > Arthropoda > Insecta > Diptera > Tachinidae > Trichopoda > Trichopoda pennipes. The sequence goes on from JASKUP010000060.1 coordinate 5,401,114, forward strand.
AAAATGGAACGAATAACTTTACTTTAAAGTTATAGAGATTATTGGCCAAACGAAGGTCCTTCACAATTATGGATTTAACATTGTTTATTTCGCGAAAGTTCCACTGTGGTATGTATAAGAGGCTTTTGAACTTGCAAAGTTGGAACCTTGGCCTCCGTTGTAGCTATCCCAGTAACCAGCGGAAACGTGTCATTACAAAGTTAACATTACTTATGTGTAGTGATAATTATAAAAAACTTAGCCTTGTATAATATCGAGGGTACAATTTATAACGGTCGTAGTGGATTTGTTTTCTATGAAAGCAACTCAAAGATGTGATATCACCTAATAAATTTATAATATATCTAGGAGTCTGCAAAACATATAGCATTAAACATAGAAACTTAGTATCTAATTTGAAGGTTACAACAACTAATTATTACTTTTAAAATTTAATATCTAATTCAGCTTTTCTAAGTTTATTATTTTATTATTATTATATATATTTATTCTATCATCTTAGAATTAAAGTATACAAAATTACTTATATTTAATTTCTTCAAATTTACTTATTAAAAGCACTGCAACAAATATTTTTGGTTAATAATAGCTTATTTATTAATATATATATATATATATATATATATATATATATATATATATATATATATATATATATATATATATAATAATAATAGGATAAAAGATAGGAATAACCTTTGTGGTTTTTGGACAAAAATTCTAACCAAACGTTTTATAAGCACTTCATTTCTGAAACTGATATAAGCTGAAAGGTTACAAATTTATTTGAAGATCAATTTTGAATTTTAAATTCTTCATTTATTTTACTATTTCTCGTTGAGAGCATATCTTGTGGAATATATCTACATAAAAGTTTCGTTTAGTACAGTCTTGGTAAATAACAAATAATTTTTAATTTTTTATTGTGAATAATTTACAGCTGCTTTTGTTGATCATATTTAAATGTGAATTGTATACACATTCTGTAGAGTAGAATTTTATTTAAACGGTTAATGATATACTTAGGGTGAATTTATTATATTATCTTAATCACCCGTTGATTTAAAAATTTTTTACTACTGGAGGTTATCAGAATATTTAACTTTAGGATAATATATTTTACAATAACATAAAAAATCCTTTTAAAATTTTAGGAAAAAAATATAAAACCCAAATATAAAACAATTGAAAATAACTTGCAGAAATGTGACAGATGAACAACTATCAAAACAGATAGTATAATTAAAAGTAAATAAGAAGAAAATATCAGATAAACTAAAGTGAAACCTATTTTTTGTTTTGAAAATTCATTTGTCAAGTGTCAATAGTTTGAAAAAACAAAACAAAAGATAGACTTAACTCAACAACTTTGCAAACTCATATACTGATACAACTGGCTTCTTAAGGTAAAAATTTATTATATGTTTGACACTTTAGTAGTATGCCCTGAAATTTTATTTCACACACAAGTTCACAGTTTTATACAAAATTTGTGACCTTGTCTTTCAGTGTAGATATACAAATATTGCTCTTGCTCCACAAAAACCAAAATACACAATACACAAAACAAAACATGCATATGCATGCTCACGCTTTGATTGCATGCACTTCAATTAATGAATTGCAATTGCTTGCTGGCCAACATGCAATTTATATTCCACATCTCCTCGAACTAGTTTATAAAAAATACTTGAAATTTTTAAGTTTTGATTAAAGGTGACCGTACCTTGCGCCAAATGATTAAGAATTTGTCTTTAAAAATAATGAAACTCAAACCGTTGAAAGTAACAATTAATTTTAGAAATAGTAAACTCATCTTATATATTCTAAAATATATAGTATTTTAATAGAATTTTTAAGGCTTTGTGGTAGACTGATAGAAAAATCTGAGCTAAATAGAAAATACGGCATGGCACCTACATAAAGCTATTTTTCATAAAGTACGTAGTATTGGATTATTGTGGAGGAGCATGTGTGGTAGATAAATTTTGTGGCGTAATACGTTATACATTTGGTATAAACGGCAAACTAAAAGCTAAACTTACAAAACATTGTCTTAAAGAATATAGGGTACGCAGAAACATTTTCTAAAACGCATATTAAACGTATACTGAAAGTATATGTTTAATAAATGTTACTTTGGAAGTAGTAAATATTTGAGTAAAAAATCAAATGATTGTTGTTGCCCATTGCTTATCTACGTAAAATTCCCAAATAAACAATGACAGCTTTTTTTGACATTTACATGTGAATGTGAAAGAATCATAGCGTTTACTAAGAGTAAACTTTTAGCCACATAAATGGTGGGCAACATAAATCTTGTAGTTACGATGGTAATTAAAAAGTAAGCTATTATCATGCTCGTCCAAAATATATCTGGAGAAATTTTGAATCTGATAGCATTAATTATTATTACAACTCTTTTCAAAGTTTCCAAATAAAAAAATTGTGGTTGCTTTTCAATGTATAAAAACGTTTATAAGTCTTAAATCTGCACTCCTATTATTATTTAAGTTATTTTTCATTAAATTTTTTAACTAATTTGTTCAAAACTCTTACAATGGGTCCAGAGGATAATTTTTAAAATTTTATAAGGTCTTATCTACTTTAAAAAAATTCAGCGAGACTAAGTTCAGCTTTTTTTAGGAAAAACAATAAATTTTTCATAACATGGTTTTGTGCTGTCTTCTTTTAAATTGTGTAACACAATAAAAATATGTTAATATTTGAGGCTTAAATTATTAAATATAAAATTCAAAAAGAATGCTCTGAAAAATTTAAGGTCCGTAATTTGGCATTGCAACAGAGAAAATATATGTATAAAACAAAATTATAACGTCTAAGTTATTTCATTATTCGAAGCTAGAAAACTAATTATACATTATAGGATAATATTGCCATTTCCCGTCCTATCTGGCTGGTATTTATCTGATGGCGAACGCTTTCGATGCGAATGCATCATTTTCAAGCCGTGGTTTAGTTTGTACTGGTGAGTCAGTGTTGGGGTTCAGGCAGTTCTGTTATTAGGTTCGTATATATTCAGGTAGGCAGAATACCAGCCACCTGGCATTTTTATGCAAAGTGAACTTACCGATACCTTCGTCTTTTACTATTATGTAGGCACGTGTGTCCGTCTGAGGGTGTTTTTCGTTTGCCCGTTTGCATGAGTAGTTTCAATGGTGTGAAAATTGCGTCTGAGGTCGTGTTTACCTGTTCGTTTATAATGTCGTTGTTGAATGTTTTTGTTTTGTAGATTTCCATATTTTCAAGAATGTCTAGTCTTCGTCCTTTTTTGCTAGGATGTAATAATGTCATACATTCATCTATTTCCCTTGGTGTGTGTCCGTGAGTGTCAAGGTGTAATGCAAAGTTTGAATCTTCTCTTTTCCGTTTGTATGAGCGTATGTGTTCTGTAAACCTTGTTTTTAGTGTTCGTCCAGTTTGCCCTATATGTTCGTTTGCAGGTACAGGTAAGTCTGTATACCCCGCTGGAATTAAATTTGTTAGTTGTTTCTGTCGTTGTTCTGAGATAGTGTCTGAGGGTGTTTCCACTTTTTAATGCTGTGAGTATTCCTTCTTTGTGAAAAAGGTTAGCTAGTCTGTATATTTCTGGTCCTGTGTAAGTAAAGGTGTGCCGTCGTGTTGTATCGGCTGTCTCTTTGTCTTCTCTATTTCTGTTCTTAGTGTGTTATTGTCTAAGTAGTTTATCGATGGTAGTGGTTTTGTAGCCGTTATTCATAGCTATGGCGTAGATTGTGTCGAGTTCCCTCCTGTACTTATCTGGAGTAAGTGTAATTATCCCAAGCCTGTGTATCACATGTCTAAACGCTTCTAGTTTGTGTTGGGTAGGGTGGTTTGAGGTGTTGTGGATAGTATTGCCCGTTGTTGTTGGTTTTCTATAGATGTCGAATGTTAAATAGTCAGTTCCCCGTGTTATGGTGATGTCAAGATAATGTAAATTTCTGTCTTGTTCTTTTTCCATTTACTGGCGGAGGACAACCAAACAACATAATACCATACATTATAGGTTTTAGTAATTAGGTTTTTTTGTTTAGAGATAATCTGGACTCTACACTTATTTCGTTGATTGCACCAATAACCGGTAAATCTATATAATTTTTAAATCCTTTTACCAAAGCAATAGTGAATTCGCGTTTGAGTTTTTGAGAATTTCAGAGTTTTACTTTTTTAATTAGAATAAATTAAATCTACTATTAATACTTGTAACATTATTTAATATAAAAGACTTTTTACTTTTCATTGAAAATACTGAGTTTTAACCCAATATGATATTTTACCGGCAAGATTAAAGAATTGAAAGTGCAGTACAACTTTCAGTGGTCGAAATGCAAATTTATAAGACAACTTATTATCAAAATGCTATTAAAGGTGGTTTAAACCTTTAATTTTTTGTACATATTTTTGTTTTAAACAGGTTATTTTAATTGGAGATACCAGCATGCGAATTCTTTATTTTACTCTGTGACTTTTTATAAATTCTCTATTTCCTATAATTTTTACTCTTTGATTAACGCAAGCGAATGCAAAAAGTGCTCGATACCTTGTTTAGTTCATATGTGATATATGTTTCCTTTCTCGATTATCAATCCAGACAGTTCTAGCCAACTTAGTTATCACGGTTATACACTCATGTCAGTTTAATAGCAGCTACTAACGTCTCCAAGAATAATGAATGGTTTTTCAACAAGAAGCTTGTTTTGTAAACAAAATAAACAAAAAAAATTAATTAAGATGTTTAAATTTTTACTGTATTGTAAAGAGAAAAGGCCGGAAATTATAAATGAAGATTTATATCTGGCAAATGTCCACCACAACCACGCTGACAGATTTCGATTCATTCAGCAAAGTTTTAATCACTTTTTGGCGATCCTATTTCGTTAATCACGTCACGGAATTTGACTTTTAATTAATTTTGACCGAAATCAATTCGGCTGGCTCCGTATAGACTTTGTCCTTAACAGAATCCCATAAAAAATAATCCAGTGTTTTTAAATGACATGATAAATGATTTTTTCAGCAAAATAAGCCAGTTGTTCCTAAATTAACAGAGCGAATCTACGGCGATGTGAATGGTGGGCTTCAATTCCTGCACCACTTGAACTTTGTGAGGTGGTAGTTTTGGGTAATTGTTGAGAACGTCAAATTTGGATCTGGTTCAACGCTGTGGCTCACGGATGCGATGTCTTCAGTTGAATAACCCGGTCGAACACGCATTGGTGTTCGCACATTTTTTTTGAAGCTCGTCCAGTCAATTTTAATGACCTAATTCTTTATAACGGTCTCAGAAGGACGATAATGTTATTCGAAAATATCACTAATTTTAAGAAATGTAAGTTTAAGGGAACCACCATTTTCATAGTGGATTTTAATTATTTCAATACGAGTTTTGTGAAAAATTTAATACATTGTAACAATTGCCAATTCATCTACTACGAACACGGCAAAAATCAAATGTGAAAAATATCCTGTTGTTGGTGTTGCCACAATTGAAAAACAAAATTCTTGTTGAAAAACTGTTTAGTTGCGGTGTTAAGTACACACGCTGTTATTCTATTCATACACAATACTTTGCTCAAGGGAGTAGTAACTTTTTATTTACCCTTGTTTGGCCATATATATACTGACAACAATAGTAGTTTTTCGTTGTCACAGATATGCAAGCAATTAATCATTGAACGAACTTACCGTATCTAGAAATCGGTTAAAAAAATATACAAAATATTTTTGTAAAACAAATGGCAAAATGGTGCCCAATTTTTGAATTTTCTCTGTTTAGAAACACCTCCTTATTTGATCTCTGATTTAGATCAAGGGAACATTTCGTTTATAATGAGCCAATTGCATTAAACTTATTGAACAACTAATAGTATCAAAATTCAAACTAAAATATCGATATATTACCGATTGGAGCAAAACAAAATTTTAATGGTGCGATCGCTACCCTATATTACATTTTAAATACAGACAAAGATTAATGACCTATAGTTTTAAACATGTTGTAATGGTAAAAGTCGAGGCGATCGTTCTTAGCAACACAACATATAATTGTTTTTGAATTTTATAATTATATACAGTGTTAATAGTTACGATGAATGAGTTTCAAAGTTTGGTTTTCGCCATTTTTAAATTAGAAAAAAAATTATATGTATATATATATATATATATATATACATATATATATATATATATATATATATATATATATATATATATATATATATATATATATATAACTATGTGCCCTATATATATATATATATATATATATATATATATATATATATATATATATAGGGCACATAGTTTAAGAATAATGAATTCCTAATTTTGCTTTCGCAGCGCCATCTTTGTGTGATGGTGGGGGCTGATAATGAACGCAGCCGCTAGCTATTTTAATAACAGTCGTGTATGTCTATAGCTGTGTGTGATGGGGAGTGGGTATATAAAGAGGAACCTCCGTACTTAATTATTTAATTAGTAGGTAAGCGGGCTGCTGATAAGAGGTGATATTTAAACTGGAGCGTATCGCCCAGAAATATTTCTAATTATCTCCAGCTAATACTCTGAGATAAAAAACGTGTAGTGGTTTTTGCTTAGCACGGTTTCTGCTTACAGTCGCTACTGGGAGAGACCGGAGCAGTGTGCAATTGGGTGATAGTGGTTCTTACTCAGCACAGTTTCCGCTGGGATATTTTCCTCGGCCACTACCTGTAAGTTGTAGGACCTGGCCAAGCGGCACCTCCGCACACGATTATGCAGCAGAATGAGCCAACTAAGGCAACTATTAACTGCTGTTAGAAAATTAATAGTAAGTAAAGGCGGAAGATTTATAACAAGGTCTTTTATGTGATTTAAACAACACGACCTGGACTCCGTTGAGGATATCCCAGCCACCAGAAAAAACATTTCGTTAAAATTAATCACAAAATTCTATCTAAAACAGACACATTTGGCAAAGAGTCTTGCGAAACTGTGCATGTCTATTTGCGAATCAATTCAGCAACATTTAGAACATAAATTTTATATTTTCTTTCTTAATCAAACACAACAATAATGCCTCCCTCAACTTCATATTAGACTCTTTCAGCTTTGAAATTACTGATGGTAAAAAAATTTGGTGTTGCTATGGAAAGCTAGCTGCGCAGTGGATGCAATCAAGAATGATTAAATAATCATTCTTGGATGCAATAAATTCTTCACACAAAAATAACACAATTTTTGTAAGCAACCACCTCAAAATACAATTAAAAGCCATTTTTTGGTTTTTTTTTTATAGTTTTTAAGCGTAAAATAAAACTTCAACTCAAGGTGAAAAATTATCGTTTCCTTTAGTTTTGTGCAAGCATATGTTGTTTTATAAATGCAAAGATATTTATTCATGTATGTAAATTTTTACTCGTAGAAAATTCTTCACTTGCTTAGATGACTTTTCATTTTCTATAAAAGTTTGTGTGAATAAATATTTAAGTTAAAATACATATAAGCGTATTGCTATGCTATATACAATTCCGTAAGTGTTTTCGTATGTGCTTCAGTGAAAAAGGGGTTTGCTTTACTTTTAGTATTCATTTCGCCAAACTTTGTTTTTCAAAACGAAAATTCTACCTTAAAATATTAACAATATCAATGGTGGATCAGTAGAAAAACTATGTACTCTCCAGAAAACAAACAAGTTATCAGCAATGTAATCTTTCACATCAAATGATATTTAAAATACTACGTTATCAAACCGATTGTACTTTTCTCGTTTTCTACAATAATTTTTCAATTAATTTATGCTACAGTGCACTGTCTGTATTCTTTGTGTGCAAACCAACATCCCAACATTGTAGGACACGCATAATTTTTTAAATACACAAAAGGGCTATGGCGACGTATTTGTTTTTATGCCTTCCAATGCAAGCAATTGCTGTACCTGTGTATAAATTCGGAGGCTTTCTACTTAAATATTTGCTGAGTGAGTGCATGCACCTGATGTTTAACAATAAATTGAATGTGTATTAATTTTGTGCAACATAGACATTTCATGAAATATTTTCAAATTTCACTATTTTTTATTATAAATTTTTTTTAATTTATAAAACAAAGTTTACAAAGTTTAAAACTTTCAAATATTCTTAACTTACCATAAGCGTCATGTTAATTAAATAACAACAATATGTAAATTTATTATGGTAAATGTTGCAACAAATATTTGAAAGTATAGTTTGTGGAAATGTTTTACATATTAAAAGTAACTTTATTGAAATAATTCTTTTCACATAGAAACAAATTTTTGTTTCTAAAAACATTGCTTAATTTAATAAATACATTTTGTAATTAGATATTCAATTGATTCAGTAATGAGTCAAATATAATATTTTATTATTATTTTATTAGTTTTTTTAATTTATTTAACGAAATAAAGAAAATATTCTCTTTAAATTTCACTTGCGCCCATTACCATGAGGGATTTTCTGGATTTTAATTCCTAAAAGTTTATATTGGGGTTTTTAACAAGAAGTTTGTTTTTGAAATGTGGCAACACCAACAACATGATAGTTTTTACATTCAGTTTTTTGACGTATTGTTACAATGAATTCAATTTCGCACGAAAATCGCATTAAAATAATTAAAATCTACTATAAAAATAGCGGTTCTTTTAAAGTTACATTTCGTAAAATCCGTCAAATTTTCGAACAACATAGTTGACCTTTTGAGACAGCTATAAAGCACATGGTCGCTAAATTTGACTCGTCAAGCTCGACAAAAAATGTGCGACCACCAATGCGGATCATTTAACTGAAAACATCGTCATAGTGAGCCACAGTGTTGAAGCAGATCCAAATTTGTCAAATCCTCGACATTCTGAACAATTGGGGTTACCCATAACCACCACATGTCGAAGTTTGCGTAAGGATTTGACCTTGCAGGAATTGAAGCCGACCGACCATTTACATCGCCGAACATTCGTTCAATTTTTTCAACAGCAAGCGGCTGGCTTTTCTGAAAAAAGCCTTTTTTCACTTGTCAGAGGTTGTCAACAAGCAATATGGCCGTATTTGGGTTTCTGAAAGTCCTAGAGCTATGTCGCCTAGAGACGTGATTCGGCTATATGTTTTTTTTTAGCAACTCAATTTTGGCCTATTGTTGACAATAAGGATATCACGGACATGTCGCAAACCCAACGAAACGATAATTTATTGCGAACTAATTTTTCCGATCGCATAGTTTCACTACAATCAGCAGTTAAGCGGCCAGCCTGATCGTGTGATTTAACATCACTGGATTATATTTTATGGAGCTATGTAAAGGACGTAGTCTATACGGAGCTAATTGAATCGATTTCAACCTTAAAACTCAGAATCGATGATGTGATAATTGAAATAGGACTGTTAGTTTGCCAAAATGTAATTAAAAACGTTGATGGAAGAATCGACATCTGTAAGCCTGGTCGTGGTGGATATATGCCAGATAACATTTTTCATCCATAATTATCAAACTTTTCTCTTCGTAATACAATAAAAACTTGAATCATCTTAATCTAACTTTTTTGTGTTGTTTTATTTTAGAAAACAAAGTTCTTGTTGAAAAACCTTTAAGTATTGTACGACAAATCAATGTAATTTTACTTTTTAATCAAGATACAATGAGCAACCAAATTAAAAGCTAAAGATGAATCAAAAATTACCTCTTCTACATTGTAGCCGCCATCCAAAGCATTCCAATTATTATCGAGAGCATTCAACACTGCCTGCTCTTATCCAAACAGAGTTAAAAAAATATATGTATATTAAGAACCGCGGCTTTCTTACAGTCCGATGATACATTAACGTTTTCATTAATCAATAAATTCTTTGGAGTTCCTGGCTTTTTACCAAGTTGCTTCTTTATGAATTGCCAAGTTTTTCTTGCTTCACCACTGCACTTCACGAAATCATGCTTATAATAAGACTTCATTATGTTCTTTCTTCAAACCTTCATCACTTTACTTGTTCTTTAAAACTACCAAATCACTCTAAAGCCAAAGGATTTTTGAAGAAATTCCTTTTTAAAAGAAATGAATTAAGTAATTCAGCTTAATGCGATTGACAGAAACAATTATGAAAAATATTGGACTGTGTGCGAACTTCGTACAGCTAAATTAATATTGATTGAATATAAATATTCCGCGTGGTCTTACTTATCGAAGTAGTTAATATAATAGATAATGTTCACAATTTACACAACCTAAGAAGATAGATGTGAATGAATGTATGCATCCAGAAAATGCCGCATTAAATTCTGATGGCGATTGATTATTTCTGTTTTCTTTAAAAGAAAATCCACAAAAATTATTTTTAAATATTTGTTCTTTCTCAGCAGAAATGAAAAAGTTGAAATAATATTACTATATGCCAAATTAATTAATTTATTTCATTCGATTGAATATTATAAATAAAACTAACAATTTGAAAACTTGATAATGAAATATTTTATTATTATAAATTATCTACTTTCTAACAACTTTCTCTTAACAAGATTTCTAAAATATTTTCCGATGCCACCAAAATACAAAAATATTTATTTAACAACACACTTGTACAATAAATGTTTATGTACTGGTGGCCATAGTTATGTCCATAATGCTGTTACAAATGCATTTAATCTTCTTCGACCACTAATTAATACAAGAAAAACTATTCTTTATATTTTTCATAATTATGCAATAGTAATTTTAAGTATGATTCAAAAGACATTTTAATTAAAATCTTGCTTAACATTGTTCTTCTGTGCTTGCGTACAAAGGCGAAAGTTTAATAAATACAAAAAAACAACAATCATTATTCTTTAAAACAAACTGAAACTCCTTCAGTTAGTTAAGTAGAGTAAAAGTTCCATCATATTTTCTCTTTACCACCCACTATTCCGTCCTCCTTTATAACTTAGCATTACCCAGAAATATAAAACTGTTCCATTTGCAACATTTAAAATGAATTGCAACAACAAAAAGATTTATGCAAGACGGCGAAAGAAGTAGTAAATATAATTGCAATAACAGAATAGTAAACGAAAGACAGTTGACAAAAGCATAAATAACAAAAAAAAATATTTTATGTAGAAATTAACAAGATTTTAACTTTATGTACGAGAAAGAAATCGTAAAAGCAAAAAATAAAGTTTACTTGTTAATGTTAAAATATTTTCCTGCACGGAATTCAAAAACTAAAAATAAAACAAAACAATACTAAAATTACTACAAAAGCAAAGTGCGTAAGACTGTATAAAAATCAACAATAGTTAAGTGGTCATTTGTTATTCAAACCTATGCAGCTGAAGCTTAAATATTTAAAACCACCCCAGAAACAAAAATGAATTTGCATAACAGCTTCCCAACACCTGTTCAAGAAAAGTTTTTCTTTGTTGTTTTTAATTCTAAGTATAAAAGTTAGTTGAAATTGGAAAATATAAGGTGTGCATTAAACCACTATATATATATATATATATATATATATATATATATATATATATATATATTACAGACTAACTAATTCGAATATGGCAGATATGCGAAATGTAGTTAGTTTTGCTATATCTACACGAATAACTTGTTTTCGAAAATATTTGATAACTCTTTGAAGGTTATTTTTCTCTTTATATTTCCCACATTAGTCATGGCTTTCTGCTGAAATACGGGTTGTCACTAGAGATAATTTTTTCATGCTTAACTGAGAAATTGAAAACATTTACTAACGGCAATCTCGATCAAAAAATGATTAATAAACACACAAGATAAAAGGCTCCCTTGGACAGTGGATAAAAGACTTGATGTAGTTTTGTTATGGAATATTTCCAGAATTCGCTAGAATTCATCTCTCATTAAATATGGGGTTTTTGTGAAAGGAAGTTTGTTTTTCAATTGTGATAACATCAACCACATGATTGTTTTGACAATGAGTTTTTTGACGTATTCGTAGTAGATGATTTGACAGTTGTTACAATGAATTCAATTTCGCACGAAAATCGCATTAAATAATTAAAATTCACTATTAAAACGGTGGCTCTGTTAAAGTTCGATTTCGTAAAATTCGTGATATATTCGCCCAACATAATCGTCTTTCTGAAATTTATGTTGGGGTTATCCAAAACCCCCACAAGGCGGCTTGCTTAAGGATTAGACTTTGAAGCCCTACAAGTTTCAACTGGTGCAGGAATTGAAGTCAACCGACCATTCACATCGTCGTAGGTTCACTCAATTCATTCAAAAACAACCGGCTGGTCCTGCTGATAAAACCATTTTTTCAGCCGAAGCCTATTTTCACTTGCCAAAGTATATAAACAAGTAAAATTGCCGCATTTGAGCTTATGAAAATCCTCGAATCCTCACTGTATGTTGCCCTATGTGGTCCAGAAGGGTGATTGGCCCTTTTTTCGAAGATGATGCTGGAAATGCCGCAACAGTAAATGGATAACGTTATTGCGAGATACTAATAACTCAACGTTGGCCTATTATTGATGACTTGGATATCATTGACATGTGGTTACAACAGGACGTTGTCACATGTCACTCTATTAAACGATCAATTTATTGTAAACGAAACTTCCCCATCGCATAATTTCACGACAATCAGCATTTGAGTGGCCAATTAGATTATGTGATTTAACACCACTGAATTATTTCTTGTGGGGCTATATTAAGGACAGTGTCTATCCGAACTCTTCAGTCTTAGAAATCCAAATCCGTGATGTAATTAATGAAATAGGACCGCCGTTTTGCCAGAAAATGCTTAAAAACTCTGATGAACGAATTGACATCTGTCAGTGTGACCGTGGTACATATTTACGAAATAATATTTTTTATTCATAATTGCCGAACTTTTCTCTTCGTAATACAATAAAAATTTGTTTTATTCTGTGCTACAAAAAGTAAACTTCTTGTTGAAAAATCCGTTACAATAGATTTTAAAACAGACCGAGCCGAGTAGTTATTTTTTTAAAATTAATTTAATATTAATTTTTATATAGAGTTCTTAAACATCTTGCATTGTAGGCCGAATAGTCAAAATAAGACATTGACATGAACCATGATCGGCTAGTCACTGCATATTTGAAAGCAAATAAGCTTATTAGACTAGGGATTGTGGGTTCGATTCCCAACAAAAAAAAATTGACTCCACCGACAGCCAATTTTTTTTTTGCTTAGTGATGAAGTCATGGTCATTAGTCACTGTGCTGTGAGTTAATTTCCGTAACTAAACTTCTACTTTCCCCACCTGTCTCATGTCTTCTCTTTCCCTTTTCCTAAAAAATGTACTTAACTAAAGACGCAATACTGCCTGGAGTGCTACTTCTCTTAATAAAAAACAAACCCATAGAATGATATGTCTAAACACATTTTGCTTCTTATCTTTACCGAGTTTTCTCAATATTTTTAGATTTTGTTGTGCCAACATCAGGTCTACTAGACATACAATTTTGATTTGAAGGTATTAAGAAATTTATTAAGATAAGAAAATAAGAAAAAATTAATAATTACTTTTTACTTTGTCGACTGCATTTATTTTATTAAAGCTTTAATTTGTATTTTGTTTTGTCGGGATGTCAAAGTTATAAAATTAAGTTACAGGAAGCATGCTAAAATATTTTATTATATTAACCTTACTTTGTTGTCCATTATAATGCAACTTTTACTTTAAGTAAAGTACACTAAGTAACCAAGTTATATATTAACCCATTATTTAAAAATGTGTGTTTTATTAGTTTTTCATGCACGCCTTAGATACTTGAGACTATAAAATAGATAATATAACAGCCATCCTTAGACGTTTTTCTGAAAGTTGTAAATCATTGAAAACAAAAAAATATACGAATATACATATATGAATATATTTTTTGCTTTCCGTTTCTGCATTTTGAAGAATTCACATAAAACTTGTTCTTCCTGCATTTATAAAATATATTTTTAGGGGGAGAGATTTCAGTATTTCTATTTTAACTCTTCTCGCAGTTTTCCTTCTTTTGAAGTGAGAAATTTATATAATTTAGCATACTTGGAATGTTTTCATTACTATTGAAATATTATTGCCGTTAAATATAATATTGACAGTAGCCACTGATTCTTGTAATTATATTTGGTTTTATTTTAATTACTAAAAGCAATTGGTTTTATGAAACATAAATTTATAATAGCAACAGTTTGATGAAATGTGAATACAACTGAACTTTAACCCGTTTTCAGATGGATCTAAATTTGAAATTTTAATACCATGCCAATTTAAAATAGATAGGTATAAAATTTGCTGTCAAAGTGCTAAAGTCGGCTAGCTAGCAGTCACGCCCGCCCTAACTAACAGTTCTTCATATCTTCAGAAAGAGAAAATTATGTTCGATAGTTCTTAACATAAGACTAAACTGTTTTGAAGAGTGTCGCCTTAGTATACAAACAAAAGTAATGGTAAAGCTCTAAAGTGTTTAATCAATAATTACGGCTATGATAATGAATTCGTTTTTAATAGACACTATTTTTGAAAATAATTATAATGCTAAAAATCTTAAAATAAGCATTATTTATTATTCAGTCCTAATTAATTTGACAGTTAATTAGTTAACCAAATAGACGACAAATGAAGTGAAAGATTTTTTGTATTAATTGAATAATTGATATTTAGATGCTTATGAATAATTTCAATTTTAATACATCGTCAAAGGCACATTTAAATGCAATATAAAATGAAATTGCAGTGAAAAAATCATGTGAAAATATTTTATATTATAAATCATGGCCTCTAATAATGGTATTAAATTATTACCTATTAATTATTTATTTATTTATGTATGTTAAAATGCCAGTTTTACCCCTTTGTGGCTATTTAAGTAAATATAAACTTAAAAATTAATATGATTGTTATAAATCTTAGTCAAGAGTAAACAACTAGCTTTCCAAAAGTATTCCATAATTCTAACAATCGAAAATACTTTGTTTTTGTAATTTCAAAAAAACTTTTACGTAAAAGCCACTCTTGCGTTGTAAAATTGCAAATAACCAACGAAAAATATGAGGATGGTGAAACTCCCAATTCACGAATATATCGCTTATACGTATTATTCAATCAAATTATGAGTGTTTCGTTTCCGCAGTCAATTTCTTTGGTTTTTATATTTATGTAAAAAGCTTTGATTTTTGTAACAACTTAATTGCACGTTATTTCTTTTTTCTTTTTCTTATTTTGGACCAGCACTCGGGGGATGATCCCTACACATGCAATGCATTGTGCCAAAACTAGGAAATTAGGTTAAGACGAGTAGATAAGAGGGACATTAGATTTGAACTCTCCTACATTTAAAGCGACAGGAAAGTCCTCTGGAGGGAGTTTTTTTCCCCAAACGGACAGTTCTGCTAAAAAACGCTGTAATACGTTGTACCATTCATTAGTCAATCAACCACAATTGGATGCGCTTTCAACGAAAATCGAGTTAAACGCAAAACACATTGTTCATCTTATTATAATTTTTAAGCTGATTTAAGTTATAATCAGCTCGTTGAACTATAACTAGATCTTTCTTTAAATTTAGATATTTTTAAAGTTCAAGCTTTCAGTATGTTACACGCTAGAGAATCGGAAAGTGTTTCAAGTTTTCTTAGATGCACCATGTTTCACAATTTCGATTTTTGCTAATGACCTGTTTTTTGCGGTAATATAAATCTTAAGTGAGTTTGTTTAGTTCATCTAACACAAATCGTTTACAAGCTATGCAACATTAACTTATTTAGACTCCACGGAAAAAATTTAAAAAATTTGATCAAATTTGATGTGGCTGGGAAATTATTGTATGAACCATGTTTCATATTAAATTAAAAACTTTGTACTCTGTCTTATCGTTTGTAAAAATTTACACATTTGAAATTAATTGGTTTTTGTTTGTTAATTAAATTGTTTTTAAAATATGCACAAATGCACAGGAAAAAGCTGTTGCATAGTTAGTTTCTGTTAAGTTTTTGAAATGACTTAACTTTCTAAATTAAAAAAATAATTCTTTGGCTTAAAAATTTAATTAAATTATAAATAAGTGAACAAACTCTTTCTACGTATATACAATGTACTTTAAAAAATATATAAGAATGCTAATGTAACAGGTTTATTACAATAGTCTGCATTCTTATATTCTAATAATAATTATGATGTTCTCGAATATAATACTGCCACAATAAACATTATTCTATTTAATTAGCTTGTAAAATTTTTGGTATTTTTAAAAACTCCATAGTATCACTTGATTTTACATAAACAATAAGACACATATTTACAGGAATTTAACTTAATGGTAAAATATCAACAAAACTAAATGCCATAATCATCTTTAACATTATATAAATTTGATAAGTAATTTAAAAAAAACAAAGCTGGTATAAAGTTTATTCTTTCAACCGCGTATAACTAGAAAATAATCCAGAGCTTGGGTTGATCTTATCAACCTACTGAAACATGTTTGTGTTGTTAAATGTTTGCGTACATTATCTAATTGCACTGTAAGTTTATAATTCTTCCTTAAGAAAACTAAGAGAAGCAAATAAATAATGACGTTTGGTAACAATTAAAACAGTTGTAAAAAAAATTTTTTTTATATTTATTCATCAGAGCTTACGGAAGAAACAAATATAAAAGATTATACGAAACATAAATAAAAATCACAAGAGAATTGAAAAGTTTGAGGGCAAAAATCATTTGGTAAAAAGCAAATTGTAGTATGCTATTCGGGTATCAGACTATGTTGGGTATACATAACTGTTTAGATCTCAACATTTATCCGCTTAAATGCCAGAGTTTTCTACCTTTTCAAAAATTTATATTTAAATTTATTCAATAGTATTCGTATTACTTTATAGTAAATATTCATATTTCAAATTGATGAATGAATAAAGAAAATCAACTTTTTCACACATTTTTATTCAAATAAAATATTGAATTTTATATAAGTTTTTACACAGAGGCTCCATAAAGTTTACAATTGGCATTTAGTCTGAATTTAAAAACGTGGATCTTAAGGTATGTAAAAAGATTTCTAAAATATTAAATTTATTTATAAGAAGTCTAAAAAAGCGTTACTTAACAAATTCTTTTAAACTATAGGAAATATTGGGATTTAAAAATGTAAAACCGATTTGTGTGTTACTTTTGTCTATATTTTGCTTTTAGGATACATAAAATCCTTTTAGGTTTTTAATTTTAGTATTGCAAAAATCGGAGGCTTGGAATCAAATTTCACTGGCCACAACCTATATTTTTTCTTGACATGGATTCTTGAAATTTTTATGTCATCAGAAAGGAAACAGATGAAAACTTAGGTACCCGAAAAATGCTGTCAAAGTATTCGCAGTAGTAGGCGTGGCATGTTCCTAAAACCAAAGAATTTAAGTTAATTTAGAAATAAAAAAAAAAATTGTAACATTTGATCTCATATTAATTATTATTTCTTGAAAACCATTATTGATAATGGGCTGCGTTTTTTTTTTGTTTTTTGTTATGTTGGATGGACTGTTGTTTCTTATAAATGATATTTGAGCACCCTGTAGTATAATTTATAGTTAGGGTGTTATGTGATAAATTTGAAACCACCATATATTCGTAAAATTTGAAATTTAATAGTGTATAACTTTCAAAGTACACAAAATGACAAAAAATCGAAACCATCCAAAGAAAGACAAAAGTTTTTTATTTAAGCACCCGCCCGGAACCGCCCGTAGAAAACAATTTTTATTTTAATGAAAATACTCAAAACTTTTGCAAACAAAATTTTATCACAATTGCTAATAAAATTACTTTAGAAAGCATTCACTGCCATAAATACAAATTGCAGCAAAACGTAGGAAGAAAGAACTGAAAGTTATTTGTGGTACAAACATTTCTTCAAATGATTGACATCCCTTTAAAAAACCTCTTATTAAATTGAATTACCAATTAATACTTTTAATGATAGACAGAAAAACTGTCCAGGTTTTGTCTGATACAAAAGCTTCATGCAGCAACATAAAGTCGGTTAAACCAAGAACCGACAAAGTTAATAGATAGTATTGATGCACTTGAATTTGGATTATCACCTTACGTACAAGGATAAGGTTTATGGAACACATACTGAAAATTATCTATGATTTGGACTTCGGATCTTTAGGATCAGTAAGAAATAATGACACCAACAAAGAGAAAAGAAAATTGAAAATAAACAAGTCCAAGATGCATTTCTCAAAAACGGGTTAATAATAGATCAGCCAAAACAAGGATCAGGCAATACAAATGATGGCAATACCGCCAGAAGAAACTAACTACATCTGATATAACAGGTGTTGATAAAGATATTATTGCAAAATTTAAAACAATTGCTGAAGTACTTGCAAGCAATGAACAAATTTATGGTAGAAAGTTTGGTTAAACCGTTGTTATATACATCCAAATACAATTATAGAAATGTGTCAGCAACAATGCACAAAGTTCTTTATCATGGAGAAAATGTCATTAAGCACAATTTATTACCAATTGGAGATTTATCAGAGGAAACCCAGGAAAAAAGAAATATGGATTACAGATTTTACAGGGAACATCATACCAGAAAAATGTCAAGTTCCACAAATGAAGATTTACTTCATATATTATTGGCAACGTCAGATCCGTTCATCTCAAGCATTTGAAGTCAATAGAAATTGAATCATTCGGACCTACATGCCGAAGCTAAGGCGTTGCTGCAGGACAGAAGTAATACAGAGCAGAATATAGAATATTTACAGGAAATATTCAAGCCAAATGAATAATAATTATAATTTGCATTTAATATTTGAATGAAATAAAGTACACAAATATTAATATTAAATGTTATTTTATTTTTCTGCAATCTATTTATGACTATAAATAAATACATAGTTAAAGAAAATTAAGTTACACTGTTTTATTTTAAAATTGACCAAAAACTAGGAAATATGTAAGCATTGTTGAACATAAAGTTAAGTACAGCGCACTGAATCGATCTTAATAAAACCTAAACTCGATAAACGCTTAAGATGTTATCTATTGACTAAAAAAAGATCTTCTAAAAAATCTCTGTTAGTTAAAAAGTTGCACAGTTTTGGTCAATGAAATAAATTCGGAGCTACTGTGCGGTTCTTATTTTTCCTACATCCGAGGCGTGCTTCTCTTAAATAAGGTAAGAGGTGGGTTCACCATCATCAGCATCTCAAAACCTATTAAAAGCTTTTAAAAGTCGACACCTCTATTATAGTCGTAGGAAGTTTCTATATCACAGGTTGATGCGAATTATTTCTGTTTTTTTCCAGATAGTATACAAGGAGGTCTTTCCAACTGGTCAAAGACCAGAAATACAAAACTGAAAACTTTTAGAATATATTGTCTAAAAAAATAGTCCTGTTTACGAAATGAAGAAACATTAGTGCCTAGCTATTTATTTATTTATTAATAATTAGTTACAATAATACAATTATAGTAATTAAACAACTAAGAGAGAAATAGCTACTAAGGCTTTGGTCTCGTACAATTTTTGAAGAAGATTACAGTTTAACATGAATTTATGTTGTGATCGTTAAATTGGAAGAGTTTTGTTGTATTATTGTGAAAACATTCACACCCGTGTAATATATGGGAAATAGTACGTTGCATAATACAGGTAGATCAAATAGGACGCTGGGATCTATCTGGTAAATATTTATGTGTTAATTTACTGTGGCCCATTCTTATTCTAACTATAAGGTTGGAAATCTTCCTAGTACATGTGTTAACCTAGTTTGGTCGTTTTCCACTTGGACTTATATTTTTCTAGGCATTCTGATAGTTGGAACATTGCATATCCTTCCGGCTTTGAAGTTTGAAATTAAATTAAAAATATCATGGTTTTTAAAACTCTGGACACAGTGTAAAGGCATATATTCATTAAGTGGTATTTCAACGTACGATAGAATCTACATTATATTGATTTCGTTGGAATTTTTTTTTACAAAGGTTTCTAATTTTGGAGAGTAGAGGTGAATCGTACAAGGCATTATTATTCTCAGAATTGACGAAAGACTGTCAGTGACTATAACAAATGTGTTTGGGTTACAAATTTGAGTATTTTGAATTGGGCTGGTTGCGAAAGTTCCCATGCAGCATCTTACTGCGGCGTGATATCGAGCCCAAATACTTCTTATATTTAATTGTGAACAGAATCCATATATAGGAAGTGCGTAGTCGATTTTAGAAGGGATAATTGTACGAGTTATATTAGTCATTGTTGTCATATGTATCTGAAAGTACCTTGGAGTTAAAAATTTTATTATATTTAATCAATTGCTGAGATTTTTCCCTATTTGCATGCAGTGTTGTTTAAATGTGAGAGCTTTATCGAGTACGACACCAAGAATTTTTAAATGATCCACAAGTTCGATTGTACGGTTTTGGACCTGATAAGTGTGTTTTATTCAAATAAGAAGAATTTCGCATTTGGAAATCTAGAGTTTGGCACCTGTTGTAACACGCCATTCATAAAGTTTTTTTAAAGTCTTTAAAAAAGTTTTTTTTTACTGTGGCACTGTTATTGTATTTGCAGAACAAAATAGCATCATCAGCGTAAATAGAATGCTTAATATAATTTTACCTTGAAATAAAGTGCTGAGTTGATTGAACACAATTATGAACAACACCACTGAAAGGGATGGATAAGTAATTGTTCACTCTTACTTTAAACGTACGGTTATATTTTTTAATAGAACCTAAAGTTGGTCCAAAATATAATGGTTTATTATTCCTTAGGAATGTAATACAAAATGAAGTCTAAATTTGATTGTATATTTTTATATATTGTTACGTTTATACCTTTAATAAACGTTTTGTTGTGAGTTCTTTATTGCAAAATAAATACCACCAGATTTTAGAGTTTATAAATTTATTAGAAGTTTATTTACTTTAAATACTGCAGAACAATTTACTTAAGATGGATGTCTTTAGTTCAAGAGGTTTATTTTTACACTAACTAATTATCCTCTCAGGCGCTGCCTTTTTATATTTGTCCATTAAAAGTCTAGAAAAATTAAGAATCTTCTATTCCCTTTGTATCACATCTTATTGTTGTATGTTGTTCATTTAATGTACAGGCGCCTGTATGTCTTTCTGGATGTCTCTTCCTAGAATTTATTTTAAGATAGTTGTTGTTGTCTTGTGTAGATAAGTTTTCTTAGAAAACTACGCAGTTAGTAAGCAGAAATTTGTTGTTGTTTTGGGTGCGTAAAATTTCTACGCAGTTTGTTGTTTTGCTTGCATAAGTTTTCTTTGCAAGCCATGCAATTAGTAAACAATATCCCCAGTAGTTTACTTTATTGCCTTATTGTTTTCTTTAAAAATTTAAGCAAGACAAATCCGTAACAATATTTTTGTGATGCTTTTTTTGTGACTGAATAAAAAATATTGCAGAAAATTTTAACTTACATGTACATTCTTTTTAAATCTTTTGATGAAACAATTTGTTGAATCCTAAAACAATTGAACTAACAATAACCTTATGATTTTTTTAAAAATATATATTTTAAACAATAAAAATTCATAAATGCAGTTTTAAAAACTAATTTGCGCTTTGTGCATTGAAACGTTTTTGACCTTTCGCTTATACATTTTTTAAGGTTTTTCACTTTTTACATTGTTTACAGAATATTTTAACTCCTGTTTTGTTTTAAATTCATTTTATTTACCTAAAACTCTAGTAAAATGTTCTATTTCTGTACTATTTATTTTCAAAATAAAACTAATTCATGTTAAGCAAAATATAAGAAGCTTTTATCTGTATTCATGCTGACAAATGCACTTTCAGTTGTTGCTTTGTTTTGCGGCAACTGTTTCAGTGTGGATGACATGCATTTCACTTCTCGGTTTTTGTTATACTTTTTTAATTTATTTTTAGAAATGTAGAGCACAACTTCAATCTCTGGTTCATTCCTATTTATGTCTGAATTATAAAACCATTTATTATGTTCTCTTTTTTTGTGTTGTTTTCCATTAAATAAATTTCTATTTCATACGTATTTGATTTTAGGTTGATTTAATACTACACCAAATATTTATTTTGTTAAAAATAAAATTATTGCTGTGAAGTGGCTGTGTTATTATGGAAATGTTCTGTTTAATGTTTAAGCGTCTGAAATAAATTTATTATTTAGTTTTCGCCCATTTGGAATTGTTTGAGTAACTAGAAATGGGTTATCATTATTTTGGATTATAAATCTAAATGTTCCTGTTTTAGCAAGCCAAAACAATTGTGTTCGCGTATGATTGGATTTGAAAGAAATAATTTAAATTCAAATTATTATCCAGGTTGAGCTAAGCGCCCAATAGCAGTTCTTCAAACAAAGTATTTATTGCACATATACCTTTGTATAGAAACAGCATTTGTTGGTGACTTGCATATTAAGCGCAGGAGATAACAGGCTTAGAATTTAAAAGTTATTCTTCTTCTTTAAAAAAAACTGGAATCAATTTGGCTGATTTATTTATTAAAAATTTGAGTAGTGAAATGGCCATATGGATATGCTCTCCCCCAATAATACATTTAAAATTATGAATAATAAATAAACTATTTTATGTTTTGAAATCACTTTTCTTTAATTTGTGATAGATTCGTTCAACAAAAATAAATATTTTATGATATTCTCATAAAATATTTCATATTAAAAAAATATATATTTAAATATACTACGGCTTATATAGCTCATCAGTGGATTTTACCCCAAACTTTGTATAGAAATTTAATGAGTCATATTACAGCAAAAAGACAACGAAGTTCAAAAATTCTTCTATACAAAAATAAATATTTTATGAGAATATCTCAAAATATTTATGTTTAAAGAAATCTAGCATTAATTAATGAAGGTTAACTTAAAAAATTATAACAAATAATAAAATTAATTTATTTAAAAACTCTTCGTTTTTGCTGTGCATAGCACTATGCCAGCTTTCAATCAAATTTTGTGATTAGTAATTCCTATTAACTAATTCCTTTCATTTTTTAGCCACTTGCTCTGTAAGAGTAAATCAATATCGGGTTTATCAACAAGAAGTTTGTTTTTAAATTGTGGCAACATGATAGTTTTGACATTTAGTTTTTTGACGTATTCATAGTAAATACATAGGCAATTGTTACAATTAATTCAATTTCGCACGAAAATCCACTATGAAAATGGTGGTCCTGTTAAAGTTACATTTCGTAAAATTCGTGATATTCGTGAGACCGCTAACAAATTGGTAGTGCAATTTTACTTAACAGGCTCGCTGCAGAATGTGCGAACACCAACGCGTATTCGACTGGGTCGTTCAACTGAAAACATCGCAGCCCTGAGTATCAGTGTTGAAGCGGATCCGAATTTGTAAATTCCTCAACGCTCTCAACATATGGTGTTCTTAAAGCTTTACAAGGTTCATCTGGTGCAAGAATTGAAGCCGCCCGACCAAAGAAGCCGCAGATTCGCTCATTTCATTCAAGAACAGTCAGATGGTTTTTCTGAAAAAATCACTTATTTAGACGAAGCCTTTTCATTTGTCAAGTTATGTAAACAAGCCAAATTGCCGTATTTGGGCTTCTGAAAATCCTATAGCCTTTGCATGCTCTACGTGTGACTGTGTGGTGCGCTATGTGATGTGGAGACTTGTTAAGAGGAAAGTCTATATGAAGACAATCGAATAGATTTCAGCCTGTTTCCATGATGCGATTAACAAAATAGGACCGACATATTGCCAAAAACTAATTAAATAGTTTGATAAAAGTATCGACATTTTTCAGATTGGTCATTGTGGAGATTTGTCAGATATAATTTTTATTCATAATTGCCGAAATTTTCTCTTCGTAATACAGTAAAAATTTTAATCATCTTAAATTACATTTTATTTTGTTTTAGAAAACAAACTGTTTTTTGAAAACCCTTTACTTAAACACTTGCACCTTCATTTTCCACAATTGGTTATAAAATTGAGGACTATTTTTGCATTATGCAAACGCTATTAAAAATTGCTGCTCGGCAATTTGCAAAATTTACACATTTTTAAATTTGAAATTGCATGAATAAAGTAACGCATTTGAACATGTTTACATAAGAAAACGTATTTATACAGTTGCGCAATAAAATTGCTTAAAATAAACACATATTTTCACCCTCCGGCTCTGCAATATACTTATGCTACTAAAATATTTATAATATTATAAATTTTGTGTCAAATATTGTAATTAAGGCTTTTATCCACACGATAATAATACAATAAACTATTAATTACAGGTTCTATATAACACATTCAATAAAAAAATTTACTAAAAATGCTTTTAAACTTTTATTTTATCTTAGTTTACAATTTTTAAACAAATGCTTTCCACTACACAAATATCTAACATATTTAATTGTTTTAATCACGTTGTCAATTGCTTTTGGTTGAATAAACTTCTATATTTTTTAATTTATACAAGTTTGAAAATAATACAAAAAACTTTTGTCAAATTGTTGATTTTCAGATAAAAAACAGGAAAAAAAATGTTAGCAAATAGATAAATGTAACAATATTTGACCAAAGCTGTTGAAAAAGATATTGTATAAAATAAATAAATATATAAATACTGTAAAATGTTCATGACAACAAAACATACGTACATGCAATTGTTTAGGTAAAAAACATTTTTTTGTATTTATTTTGAAAACAATAAATATTATCAATAAAACAAATTTGTTTTTATTAATGGATTTGGTGATAAAGAAATGTATGAAGTATTAACGAGTATAATCAAATATATTTCGGTGGATTGGTTTTATTTAAATTTGAATATTTAACAAGCAGTTGTTCTAAAGCTTTGCTCTTAATTACGTCTATACATTTCAAAATCCGTGAAGTCTTATAGAATTAGAAAAAGAATTTATAAAATTTATAGAGGTTATAGAATTTATTATATCTGTAAAAGATTTATTTTACTCAATAATGTTTTATGAACTACAGGCGGGATCGCCATGTAAAATATTAATTTTATACGGGCAGGATTGCCATGTGAAGGTAAAGGCTTTATTGTTTACAGTCAAGGTCGCCATTGATTGATTTAATACTTTATTGTTAATTATTATAACCTATTATTAATATTTATAGAGATTTTAGGGTACCAGCTAATTGCAAAGACGTTTAAAAGAACTGCCAAAAGATGAGACAAGGTAAGATAGACAAACCTCAAAATAAAAAGTCTGGTTTTTTTAATTTACATTGGCTTATGAAAATAAATTATAGCCTCTATAATTTATTCTAACCTATTGTTAACATAGTATTTGTCTCATTTAGTACCATAGGGATCATATTTACAATACCACTTGACCAATCACAAAATGTCAGATTGAGTTGCATATCATAATTGAATTGCACTCAATACAAAGAGTGTCACTCAATTTTAATTTAGTCAGCAACGCATGGCACTATGCATAGAACAATGTGTTGTTCTTGTTTATTATTAATTATTTGTTTTATGAATTGTGCATGCATTGTAGACTTGTGTGGTACACTACATATCACATGGAGTAGAACCTTAAAAAGTGCATATAAATAAATCGCGTATCGTCTATATTTTATCCTGTTCAGCATTGTTTTAAAAGGTGTGTTAAGCTGTTCCGAACTTTAAGAATTACCAACGCTAATCAACTGGGAATTTTTCAACGAGAAAAAACTTATGGTATTTACACCGACTTTAATAAGGCATTCGATAAGGTCAACGACAAACTTCTAATAGGAAAACTTGACCTTATGGAATTCACTAACAACTGCCTTCTGTGGATTAGTTCATATCTGTCAAACAGAACTCAGAACGTTCGTTTTAACACGTTTACTTCTGGAGTAACTTTTGTTTTATCTGGTGCGACACAGGGTAGGCATCTTGGTTCTTTATTATTTTCCTTGTTTACTAATGAGATACCAAAGTCAATAAATACTCAAACGCTATTATATATGTAGAAATATCTTATTGCAAACATACAATCGTTACGCTGATCATATTCTCCTGCAAAAGGGCGGAGATACAATTAGGTAATGGTGTAACATTAACCTAATGGTGTTGAACCTTAAAAAGTACAAATACATGTGTTTATTTCGAAGATGTCAAACAAAAGTGCAATATATTTAAAACAGCTACTGAACTGAATGTAGATTCCGATTCTTTTTTTTACTGAATGTTAAATTAAATTTTATCAGCATATTTCGTTACCCACTAACGAAGCACGTCCAAAACTGGAATCTGTAAAACACTGGGCGAAGGAGTTTAGTGACCCCTATGTCACAAAACATCTTTATACTTCTCTTGTCAGACCTGTTTTGGAATATATCTCAATAATTTCGGATACCATTTATAAAGTACTATGGTAATTGCTTAGAAGCGGTGCAATTCTTTGGTATTTTATCTTCGTGATTCAATGGAATCCCTTAATTTTGTGGAGTAAATTATAATTGATGAAGATTTTGTGATTTTTTTATGCAGTCTATGTATTAAAAGCGGTCAATTTATCTTAAAAATTTTTTATGAAGAGCACATAGTTTATTAAATTAAGCTTGTTATAGTATAAGAAGAGCACTTCATCTTTTGTGCTGTTGGTAGATATGTTACGATATTCTGTGAAGCCAGATATGCACGTGAGTTGAAAATTGAAATGTCGATTGCAATTAAATTTAAAAAAAATTGAAAAACAACCACAGGTTAGACAATAGATAGAGAGCCGAACACTTTATCAGATACGAATCCCTTACGCAACGTGGGTAAGATCGGCCATGTTAGTAGTACCGAAAAGATGCGCAGGTATCCTTAGATCTTGTATTCATTGAAACTATCTGCTAGCATTTTTTTAAAGATCTTGGTGAAATTAAAATAGTTCGGGTAAAAGTGCTAAAATTTATAAAAATTTTAATCGATTCGATTCCTTTTGTCTTTGCAATTTAGAATTAGCGGCTAATTGGTTCTCTGCATCTGGTTCTTTAGTTAGTTGTCCTTGTAGGGGAGTTCACAGAAGTTCTTCGGATCTGCTGCAAATTGCGAAATTATACTGCATCGCGATCGATTACATAACAAATTTTTTTATTTCTTACTGGCTAATTTCATTACCTATATTATGCAGAAAATCACTGATACGAACGCCATAATAGTATGGAACGGGGTTAGATCAATGATTGCAAATGTTGAAATCTTCTTAAACAAAAAGGTAGCAAAAACCCTGTCACAAGCTAAATGCTATATGCCCACACAAGGGTGTTCATAAAATTACATTATTATTACCAGACCGGCTGCCGATCAGCAAGAAGCTACAGATCGCGTTTATACAATACTTTCACCCTACGCATACATCGTCAATAAACGTCTCTCCAACTCCGAAGAAAGAGCAAGTAGACTTCGGCATATAGCATCATTTGAATGTAAAGGAGTACCACAGGAGATTTTGCGTTTATTTAAAGAACTGCACTGTCGTGCCATATCGAAAGCCTGCTATGAACAACAGCTCAACAGAAAGTTTCTTGTTGAAATAGAAGTACGCGGAGTATTTTAGCATCGTTCTATTTAACATTCTCTTAGATTCTGTGTATTAATATAAAAAATTGCACACATTTACGATATTCACTTCCAGTTTGGCGAAGATTATGAGACGATGGGATGGCATATTCGACAGAGAAGGATGGTTAACACATTTTCGTAAATATGTCAGTCAAGCATTGAAATTTATAAACCTTGCAACTCTTTACAAAATCAGTTAAACAGAGCGACTTTTCACAATACTAAAGGGCACAATAAATTTAATTTATCATTTGTGTAGATGAATACAAATAAAGCACAATAATAAACAACAAATATGATAAGATATTGATCATTGTATTTTGGCTTTATATTCCGATCATAGGAATACTAAGCATTAGTCATCTTTAGCGTTCATTACAAAGAATTCGAAAAGTTAAAGTTCTCAAAGAGCAATAGCCACATAATTAAGAAACCTTTACATACACTAAAAATAAATCGGTGCGTTATCGTAGATTTTGTTCTTATTCTTTGTACTTCTAGATCTTGTAGAATTTACTCCACTCAATAAGCTTATAATGCCACCTAAATTTTTACCCAGATGAGATTGATGTATGCATTCCAATTGTATTAATTATTAATTTTTATATTCAATCAAAAACTCTTTCTTAGTCGGTTGAACGATCGTTAAGTATACTCCTATCTATAGGATTGATATATTAAAAGCAATTAACTAATTTAAAAAGGTGATAAATAGTAATTAATAACGAAACATAAAAAAATAAAATGTCCCTGCAGTTCGAGATATTTTGATCATTACTGTATGGTTTATTAAATTTACATGTGACATACATAAACATTGTATTTATATACCTATTTTCAGACGCCACCCATACACATGCAGGTTTTTTTGTAATGTTTTAATTTTTATTACATTCTGTTTGGTTTTGTCATAATAAATAAAATATAAATAATATAGTTTGTTTTTTTTAATGCATTTGCAGCTCTCAGTTAAGTTTTATTTTACATTTTGGACTATAATAAATAAATTGGTTGCGGAAAATTGTTTGCAGTTTGATTATTTATGTTTTTTCTTCATTTAATTTATGACCCTTAATTTCAGGTAACCGGTTTCTTTAGTTTTTCATTTCCATATTTTCTGTTTATATTTATGAGTAATATTTTTTTAATAAATATAATTTTTCAAATGAAGGCAGTTGAGCGGACATATTTTATTTAATAGAATTGGATATATGCTTGCCTTAAAAAATTTAAATATAAAATCTCTATAATGTAATTAGAATAACATTAATAGAACAATATAATTTCTTGACTAAATTTATGCTAACATAACTAGACTTTTTAGGACTTTAAAAGTATATTTTTTAATTAAACCTTGAATAAAAATGAATATTTTAAAAAATTTACGTGCTTTCAGATATTCCTAACATATTGAAATATGGACCTTAAATGTAGTGCCTCAACAATAGAAGTTGTGGTTGGAATAGTAGGATACTTTTGTTATGTAGCTTGGATAAGTCGTTGCATACTTTTTTAACTTGCCATAAATTATTTTAGACAAATGTCGATTTCATGTAAAACACCACAAAGTATTTAATTTCCATTTCTTCGTTTTGAGTCTTTTTGGAAAAAGTTTTAATTTAAATATTGCATTGGAATTTATTTATTTATTTTATGTTTAGTCCATAGATTCAACATAGCTACAGACATTAAAATAGTAAATAATAATTGTGCATAAAGGTTAAATTTAGTTATTTAAATATAAAATTAAATGACATTTAATAGCATTAATATTTAAAGAAAAATCAATATGCTTATAAAATTTACTTAACTTCTTAAGAATAGATCAGAGCATAATTTTATCTGAATACTTTAATTATCAGTGGATTAAAATAGCGCGTAGGAAGAAATAGAACTTTAAATGAAACATTGGTAATAAAAAATATGAACAGACATTTCCTTTTATTAAATTTAAAATAAAGCTGACATTTAGCATTATTCTTTAGCTTTTTTGAGGTAGCAGCTTTATTAGAGCAAATTTACTAGTATAAGATGGTAGAATTAAAGGACCAACTATAATATGCATAAACTGGCTTAAGCTAATGTCAAAAATAGGACGAAAAGTCTGACAAATGCTTAAGCGAATCAGTGAAGACTTTTACATTGCTATATTGTATTTATATGAATATAGAAATTATTATGCACAGTTGCACATTTGTTTTATTCGTACTATTGCAAAAAAATATAATAATTAATTATCAAAAAGGCGTTTAATAATCATATTTTGTATACTTAATTAATACTATCCTTATACAAATTTATAATTTTTTGTTAATAGTTTTAAGAAAATTACGAAAGAAAAATTACCCATATATCAATGTTTGTATTATTTGGATCAAAAGTACTAAAAATATGCAACTGTGTGCATCATTGAATTTATAAGCAATACGAAATTAAATTTTATTGCAAATTGTGTGTTAAAAAAATGGAAAGGAAAATAAAATGTTTAAAGGCCCTCGTTCCTTTGAATTGCCATTATAATAAAACGCGTCTCTTTTGTCATATAAGCTATTTTTGCTTTTTACATTTTCTATTAAATTCAGATAAAATATTTTTTGGAATTTGTTTACTAATGTATCTATAATAAATTGCAAAACAGTTGTTTCTGTACGGAATGTGCGATATGTTTC
Source organism: Trichopoda pennipes (assembly GCA_030448955.1). Classification (NCBI taxonomy): domain Eukaryota; kingdom Metazoa; phylum Arthropoda; class Insecta; order Diptera; family Tachinidae; genus Trichopoda; species Trichopoda pennipes. Next base: position 5,431,335 of record JASKUP010000060.1, read on the forward strand.
GTACTTTGCTTAAGTCAATGACATTTGACGAAAAGTTTTGCTAAGTACATTATAGTTAGCCACATATGATTATTAGGTATTTGCACAGTTGCTTCAGTTGCCTTAAGCCAGTATATGCATAATATAGTTGGGCCTTAACGGCTACCTTGTAAGCCAAGAAGATCAAATACCAAAGAACTACTTTTGTACCGATTCTATGCTTTAGATCCCAAATTATTAAGTCATATTCCAGAAAACGTCTGGGAAGAGAAGTATAAGATGTTTCGTGACATATGGGTCACTAAACTCCTTTGCCCAGCGTTTTATAAATCCAAGAACTACATATGCTTTATAAGTGGCTAACGAAATATTGCACATTTATATGACATCTTCGCAAGAAGCACTTATATTTGCACTTTTTAAGGTTTAACTCCATAAGATTAATATTACATCAGGAATTAAATGCATCTATACCCTCTTGCAAGCGAATATGATCAGCGTGACGATTATATATTCGAAATATCTTCACGTCGTCTGCTTATAATAGAACGTTAGAGTATTGGGTGGAGTATTAAAAGCAATGTAAATAATAAAGGAACAAGATGGCTACGCTGCGGCATACCAGATAAAACAATATTTTCCTGAAAAGTAAGCATGTTGAAAGGAACTTTTTGAGCTCTGTTTGAAATACATTAATTAATCCGGTGTAAATATCGTTAGTTTGACTAGCGTTATTAATTCTAAAAGATTTGTAACGGTTGAACAACACCTTCCTTTATAGGCTATACTTAATGGGAAAGGTGATCAGCAACATTTTTTTTAAAAGTTGAGGTAAAAACGAAATCTGCAAATATGTTACTTATTGTCAGCTCATCATCAGCTAAATAGTTAAATCTTATATATGTTTTTATCAAAAAAGGAAACAATTATTTGTTATGTTTTTTGATATGTTTCTTTATTGAACCAAAGTATATGACTAACTTAATTTTAAAAAGTTCTTAATAATAAATACAAAATCGATAATGAAATGTGACAGAATTGCATTTTGGATTACACAGCATATTAAAGCAAAGACAAAAAAAATAGAATTCTTTAGAATTCCGGTTATAGAAAGTAGAAAGTGCTTTTCTATAAAAATGCAATTCTTGTCAAAAGCAAAAAAAATAAAAAATTAAAATACAATAAAATTTCCATAGAGTTTTTATTACTAAATTTAATGAGTTCAACGCCTTTTAATAGTTTCATGAGTTCAACGCTTTTTAATAGTTTCATGAGTTCAACGCCTCTTAAGAATTTTAAGTGCATAAATATAATTGAAGCAAAAAGGGGGGAGGTGCACTTCAAATCCTCCAGAATTTAAATAACAATTATTGTCAGTATAAAGAAATGTATATTTGATCAGCAAATAAAATTTAGAAAGTGCAACTCAAGAAATTCGAAAGAAGCGTTTCCTCTTGTTGAACTGGGACATTGTCCAATATTAAGTGGAAAACAATAAAAAACAATACTTAGTTTATTTTAATCGTATATGTGTATTAATGAACGTACATATGTATGTAAAACAGACGTTCATGTTTCCATCTTAAAACTAAGTGTATAAGTATCAATACATACATACATGTGTGTCTATATTATTATAGTGTGTGATGGTAAAGTGGATATCTTAACTCCCCCACCGTTAGCCTGAGGCTCCGACGAAGAAACTACATAAGTTTTGTTACTGCGTTTCATATAAAATATAGTAATAGTACAAATTAAAAATATTAAAATTCCTATGTTACTCCCAGTGTTTATTATAGTATTTCTAAAAAGATTATGTTTTACAGTTTTTATTGTGTCATTAAAATGTATTTCATTTAAATTTAAATTGGGGAGTGATATATTATTTTCTTTGACCCTTAATGCTAGTTTGTTTAGAATAAACATTTCTTTTATGTTTATTTTATAATTTTCATAAATTTTTAAATTAGTTTCAACAAAGCAATTTTCGTATTTTATCAAAAATGTTTTTAGGTTTTCAAATGTTTGTGATTTTTTACAATTTGTGATAATTTTATGATTGTAATTTTTAAATATAAGTAAACCCGGATAAATTTCTTTTTCTTCTTGGTTTTTCATTGTAGTCATATTACAATTGGGTTCTAAATTTTTTACAATGTTTTTTAAACAGTTATCGTTTATTTTTGTTAATTTCCAATATTCTAAGGTGTTTGATTCATATATTTCATTTTTATTTATTAAGACAGTATTTTCATTTAATATTACAGTTTTGTTTTGAATGTTTGGTAATGGCTCAAATACAACTTCAGTAAATGTTTCGTTTAAAAATTTTGGGATTTTCAATGTCAAAATAACTAAGTTTTGTTTATATGTTACCGATACTTGTGTGTGTAGATAAGATTCTGTTTGGTTTATAAAATTGAATTCTTCAGTCGTCAATATGTCCGATGGAATTATTCCTAGTTTTGAATTAAATATAACATGTCCTATTTCATTTACGTGGTCCATCAGTAAGTTGATATCATTACTAATCTGAAAGATGTTTTCAATAAAATTTGTTTCGTCTTCTAAATTGAGAATTCGGTTTTGAATTTCTGTTTTAAACCTTTTTATATATTTTTGAATGGTTTTCTGTTGTTTGTTAATATGGTTTGTGATATTTAGTATTTTGTTTTCTAAGGAACTCCCTAAGTAATTCATTTCGTTTAGGGCAGTCATTGTTTCGGTCCTACTTTTTTCTAAATTTTGAATTTTTCCCATAATTTCATTTTCGTCTTCACTATCCATTGTCCCCGCTACAAATTTAAGTCCTTTCCCTATTACGTTTACCAGTCCTCGTTTTTGTCTAAAGTTAGGAATTAAGTTTTTAATTTTTGTTTTACATATGTCCATGCTTTTGTGAACGCTTTCTAATAGAGGTGTAACATTTGTGTATGTGTCCGATAGTTTATGTATATTGTCTTGTAAGATATTTACTGTTTCAAAGTATTGGGTAGTGTTAATAATATGTATTACTCTTAAATAGTTTTCGATAATTTCTGTGTCCTTTAGTTTAATTGGTATATAACCATGATTGTTTGTCAAGTCTTCAACTTCTAAGTATTGTGCTCCTGTGTCGAGTAGCATTGATGTATAAAGTAATATAAGAAAAATCATCTGAAAAAAGAGTGGTATGTTAAGTATTTTGAGGTATTAAGTTATTTAAATTCTGAAAATTTTTTTTTCTTTTAATATGTGATTTGTAATATTTATGTCCTCGATTTGTTATAACGTGTTCATTGTCTAATGCGGTGACGCTTGTTTTTCGAAATTTAGAATGGTTTTTACCTCCTCTTTCATCCTTTAAATAAACGGGTCCTGTCTGAATCTCTACATTTTCGCGTGTTTTGTTGAGTTTATTAATTGTTCTTTCCTTGTTCTTTATTAAAAGTTCTCTAATCATTTGATATTCGTTTGGGCCTATATTTCCATTTCTAAAACTAATTGGTTTCTTTCCTGTACTTGAATGGATTGTATTGTTATAAAACATAATTATTTTATATATTTTTTCCTCTGTGTTTTCTATTTCTCTATTAGGGTCATGTTTTAAAATTCTAATATGCTCATTTATGGTGTTGTGTAACCTCTCTACATCTGAGTTAGATGTATGGTTATTATTCGACGTATAATGTATTTCAATTTCCTGTTCTCTAAGAAAGTCTAATAGTGGTAGGGCTTTAAAACCTAGTTCGTTATCTACAACTAATTTCTTTATATTTCCTACTGTTGATAAATACTGTGTAAGTGCTAATTTAAATTCTATCCAAGATCTATTTTTAATTTTTATTGCCTGGGCGAATTTCGAGAATTTGTCGATAAACGTTAGGAATAATGTTTTCTGTAAACTATAAAAAACATCTACGTGAATAATTTCCCCAGGTTTCTCAGGAGTCTCGGTTATTTTATATTCTTGTTTGATTGGATGTCTGTCGTATTTTTCTTTGTTACAAATATCTCTAGATTTTTATCGTTCGACAATTCTTGGGTTTTGTATATTAATCCTTCTTTACATTCTACTGGTAAATCAACTTGATATAGTCCTGGTTTTTCAAAATAATATTCTACTTGTTGTTCTCCATATATTAGAGGTATTTTCTTTTCGCCTATAATGACTATGTCGTTGTTTAGATTTATAATTGCCCCTAATGGCTTTAAAATATTATTTCCTATTAGTCCATCGTAAAAATTATGGAATTTACAAACAAAAAATTCAATGAATTCATCCTTACTACCTAATTCTTCAAAGAGAGGGACACGAACCTTTTTATTCATTGTAATTATATGTTGTAGGGTTTTAATAGTTATCTCGTTTGTTGTTATGTTCCATTTTGGGTGGCATATGCCCGGATTAATAACTGAATGTGAAGCTCCTGTATCAATTAAAAATTTTAAATAGCCTAATTTAGATTTTATTATTATATATGGTAGTTTTGCTGTGAGGCTGGAAATTGAAAATTTTCATATGTTGGTTGTTTTTTGACATTTTGCAACATATTTACATCCATAGGTTCTGGTTGACTTTGCTGGTGGTTTATATTCGGTGTATTAGAAGAGCTATTGAGATTTCTTTGTTGATTTGAATTATTGTTAAACCTATTTTGGAAATTCTGTCTAGAGTAATTTTCTTGTGAATTGAAATTAGGTCTGTATTGAATATTTTGTCTGTTATGATTGTAAGAATATGAATTAGGTCTATATTGGTGATTTGTATTCTTATAGTTTTGTTTATTAAAATTTCTGTTTCGTGGTTCATTTTCTATTTGTTTGGTTTTGTTGCCACTGTAAGCGTATCCTGCTTGGTAAAGAATTTCCATTGCTTCTTCCAGTGTATTTGGGTTTCTACACGTTAATATAGTCTTCATTGGTTCAGGGATTTTTCCTTTAAAAATATTTAGTGCTGATTTCATGTTGTTTTTGGCTATTTCGTTCGCACCAGGATTTTCTCCCATTATCAAATTAGTTTTATTATTTAACCTCCGTAACCTATCCTTTATTTCGTTATAGAATTCCGTTGTGTTTGTTTTGAATATCACTGCTCTCATATTATCATAAAGTTCTTCTAGACTCAATTTTTCTCCGAAATTATTTATAAGGACATTCTTAATGTCAGCCCACGACTTTACGTGAAAGTTTATTTCCATTATTTCCCTAGCTTTACCTTGTAGCCTACTTTTGATTATGTCGGAGAAGAAAAGTTGTGACATTTCGTCATATTGCGTAAGCAAGGGGTGTATCCTATCTATGAGAGTAATAAAATTGTAAAGGTCATGTCGTGTTCCGCTAAATTCAGGTAATGTTTTAAGGTATTTAATGGGTTCAAGAGTAACAGAAGATGGTTGAGCCATGATTAAATGAATCAAACAAATAAAGGACAATTTCTCTTTATAATTTTACGTAATACTTTTAACAGCTTTGAAAAAATAACTATATTTATTTATAATATATGCGAATAACTCACTTTACTTGTTGAAATTTCTTGCTCTGATGTCTTCTTTTAATTAATTTGTTGAAGCTATCTCCTCTTTAGTTAAAAATGTTAATTTGTCGATCTGGTCTCCCTTTTGGTCTAAGAATGTTGAATTGATGTCTTCTTTAGAGTACTTTGTTGATTTTGTTTTCTCGCCTTTGTTCGTTCTAGGTTCTCTTCTGAATTCCTCTAGGATGTATTCTGTCTTTCTTTTGTTCAAAAAAAATTTTCTTCACTTCCTTAATTTTTTTTTCTTTTTAAGGATATATTTTGTTGTCTTTTGTTCGTAAAATTTTTTCTTCACTTCCTTAATTTTCTTTTTTTTTAAGGATATATTTTGTTGTCTTTTGTTCGCAAAATTTTTTCTTCACTTCCTTAATTTTCTTTTTTTTTAAGGATATATTTTGTTGTCTTTTGTTCGCAAAATTTTTTTTTTTCACTTCCTTAATTTTTTTCTTTTTAAGGATATATTTTGTTGTCTTTTGTTCACAAAATTTTTTCTTCACTTCCTTAATTTTCCTTTTTTTAGGATATATTTTGTTGTCTTTTGCTCACAAAATTTTTTTTTCTTCACTTCCTTAATTTTCTTTTTAAGGATATATTTTGTTGTCTTTTGTTCACAAAATTTTTCTTCACTTCCTTAATTTTCTTTTTAAGGATATATTTTGTTCGTACGCGTTAATTATTTACATAAAAAAAAAGTCCTTGATTCTTCAGAGAAACTTTTTTTCGCGCATCCCATCCTCGTCGCCAGTTAAATCTTATATATGTTTTTATCAAAAAAGGAAACAATTATTTGTTATGTTTTTTGATATGTTTCTTTATTGAACCAAAGTATATGACTAACTTAATTTTAAAAAGTTCTTAATAATAAATACAAAATCGATAATGAAATGTGACAGAATTGCATTTTGGATTACACAGCATATTAAAGCAAAGACAAAAAAAATAGAATTCTTTAGAATTCCGGTTATAGAAAGTAGAAAGTGCTTTTCTATAAAAATGCAATTCTTGTCAAAAGCAAAAAAAATAAAAAATTAAAATACAATAAAATTTCCATAGAGTTTTTATTACTAAATTTAATGAGTTCAACGCCTTTTAATAGTTTCATGAGTTCAACGCTTTTTAATAGTTTCATGAGTTCAACGCCTCTTAAGAATTTTAAGTGCATAAATATAATTGAAGCAAAAAGGGGGGAGGTGCACTTCAAATCCTCCAGAATTTAAATAACAATTATTGTCAGTATAAAGAAATGTATATTTGATCAGCAAATAAAATTTAGAAAGTGCAACTCAAGAAATTCGAAAGAAGCGTTTCCTCTTGTTGAACTGGGACATTGTCCAATATTAAGTGGAAAACAATAAAAAACAATACTTAGTTTATTTTAATCGTATATGTGTATTAATGAACGTACATATGTATGTAAAACAGACGTTCATGTTTCCATCTTAAAACTAAGTGTATAAGTATCAATACATACATACATGTGTGTCTATATTATTATAGTGTGTGATGGTAAAGTGGATATCTTAACTATTAAACCCAAAAAAATCAAATGCAATGGTTATTGGTCCACCAAAAAAGATCATGACTATTAGTTATATGTGCATATATTGTCCGACGGGGTTTGATTTATTTAGATATGATTTTACGTCAACCCGCGTCAAATTTGGTTTGTGAACATATCGGTTTCGGCTATATGTCATCTTCAGTGTTCCCTCTATACTGTATATACGAGCACATAGTATATATATGAGTATAGAGAGAACACGGCATATGCTCACAAAGCAAATTTGACGCGGGTTGACGTAAAATCATACTCAAATAAAATTATTAGTTATGTTATATTTATATAAGTATTAACCTTAATAGTGGTCTTTTTAAATAAATTTATCACATATATTTTCAATATTTCGCTTTCCTTTGGAAAGCTTCTTCAGGAAATTAATTTTTTAAAAACAAAAATTATTAACAAGTTTTTTTAAAAAATTAACTTCCCGAAGAAACTTTTCAAAGGAAAGGGAAATTTATTTAAAAAGACCACTATTAACATTAATACTTATATATTTAGGAAAAAAATTTCGAATAATAATAATCAAGTTATATTATATTATTATACGCCAATTCATATCCGAATGCTACTAACCAAAGGGTATTTATTGCCTACACTAATGTTTTGTTGTGAGCTGTTTTCCAGTTGCGATACAGTGAGTAGACGTAGGCTCAACGTAACGTTCAATAATATCGCTTGATATGTATTTGGTATAAAAAGGAAATTGAGCACCTCACAATATGCAAAAGCAAATTTTCAATGTTACATTTGATAATTTATTAACTTGCCGAACCCTATTATTTTTGCATTGGATTGATTATATATAGCCAACCTTCCTACCTATATGGGAGAATATTATTTTCTAAGTCGAATAGAGTTAACAAAATCAATAACGTCAGATATAATAAATCAATCTCGTAGCAACACTTTTTCGTTAATTCGATTTGTCTTTGGAGCCAACTACGCCCTCAAATTCAAATTGTAAGCAATGCAAGACACTTTCAAATTTACTTCAGTTAAAGTTGTTTACACTATTTGCCTAAATGTCTGTATCTGTGCACAAAAATATATTAGTTTTATTTGTATTATTGTAACTTTATTTTTTCATTCCCATTTTCTTGTTTTACACTATTGATTATAACTTAAGCTTAGTTGCCAAACTACTACCCAATACTGTAATATAAGACTTGTTCTTGTTGTACTGTATTGATCATGAAATAAATAAATAAAATAAAAAAACTTTTTAGCAAAATATGGATTAAATACCTTGCGATTTCTATATTTAACAAGTAACTACTAATGTATAGTTTAGCTTAAATCAGACATAAAGTGTTATATTTAAAACTATTCTTGATTTTTAAACTTTTTTTTCCCCAACCAATTTTTAAATAAATATTGATTTTTGATTATTATTTTTTTGAATATTAAACCAATTAAAAATTAAAATATTTTAACTAAAAGAAATTGAACTTCTAAAATTGAATTTATGATATTTATTTATTTATTTATTTATTTACAATATATATTACAAAGTAAATTTGCAAAATATATAAAAAAAGGCGCAGGTTACTAGACCATATGCGCACGTATTAAAGGTAAATTTAGAATTAAAGACTATTATATTATATTTAAGACTATTTATATAAATTGCAAATTAGATAAACTTAGGTGGAATATTATGTACATAGACCAGAGAAAAAAAAAACGAAAAAAAAAGAAAAACAAAAATAATTTAAAAAACAAGAAAGATACGTTTCCATTTGTAATAATAAATTTAAAAGTCAATAATATTGTGCTTAAGGAAGCATTTTATAATAATGGGTACATTATCTCCGTGGGCACAATCAAGAAGCTTCTCCAATGGTTGATTCACTCTAGAGTAGGGGCATTCAGTCAGTACATGACTTATGGTGAGTTCAACATTACAGCGGCTGCATTTAGGCGGGTCGGACTTCACAAAGTAATGGTTGGAATTAAACAATGCTTTGCCTACTCTTAATCGAGCAAGCATAATACATTGCGGTCTTGATAAATGTTCATTGTATTTAGGCCTTTGTGCTACTGGATTTTGCAGATTTTTCGAGGCTTTGTACGGCCCTATCAATGCTTTGGGAAAACAAGGTATTTCTGTAACTTCCGGTAACTTCAATGCTTCTTTGGCACCCACATCGGCGTATTCATTGCCAGCGATTCCAATATGTGATGGGATCCACATTAGAACAATTTTACTACTAATATTCCGTAAACACAGCATGTCATCATATGCGCCATTTCGATTTTTTGCTAAGGCTTTTATTGCACTTAGACTATCCGTGCAGATTAAAGATCTGCTGCCTTTATTAAACGCATACCTAATTGCCGTTTTTATCGCTGCTATCTCTGCTGTGAAGACTCCAGTGTGATCAGGCAGACGATGTTCAATTATTTTCTCAAACTGTGTTCTGGATTGTTGTCTAAACAAAGAGTATGACGTTCGACCTTGACAAAAAGAGCCGTCTGTAAAGTAAATATCCTCCGGTGCCAAATGCGATATCCTTTCCGCAAACAAACTTTTAAAGCAAATAGGATTAGTGGAATTTTTTTTCAAGAAACTTAAACTGTCATCTATTTTGATGGTTGTTTTGGAGCAACTAGGTTTTGTAGGCTTATCTGGTATGGATATGTTCCATTTTTCAAGAATTGACAGGACATTGCTGATCGCTGTTGGTCTTGTAACTACCGGGGAGTTTAAATATTTCCAAAACGTGGAATGTAGACTTTCTGCCGTTATTGTTAAAGACCTTGATGCCAAATTTATTGAACTTTTCTCCAGTAATGCTTCGAAATCAATATATTTAGCCTCAGTACGTAAATTTTTAATGGGTGTTGTACGCAGTAAACCAGATGCAGTTCTAAAACATGTGTTAATTGAGGTATTCAATTTGTTGACATTTGCCTTTGATGTCCAGCCATAAATGGTAATGCCATGTTGAATTGTTCCTGTAATTAGCGTTTTACAAATGTTAAGTGCTGTTTCGATGTGTGGGCCTTTTTTACGGGAGCATATCAGCTTCAAAATATTGTTGATTTTGGCTAACTTATAAGTAAGGCTTTTGATATGATGGTTCCACAACAAATTCTTAGAAAATAATATGCCTAGTATTCTCAATTTATCTGAAATTTGGATGGATTCACTTCCAATGCAGATTGTGCAGTTGTGACAGTTTCGTTTTCTGCAAACGTGAAGGACTTCGGATTTAGATACGGGAATCACAGCTCCCCTTTCTTTGGCCCATCGCTGTACGGCGCTGTTTAAATTGTTGAGGTTGAAGTTTACCTCATTTGGATTTCCAGATGCTACCGCGAAGATGTTATCTGCGTAAATGCCGACATAGTCGATCCCAGGTAAATTTTCAACTGCCTTTGCTAATGAATTTGCATACACTGTATATAAAACTACCGACAATGGGCTCCCTTGAGGCACCCCATTGTCTAAAAGATATATGGAGGAGAAGTGACCGTCTACTTTCACAATAATTCTACGGTTGTTAAGAAAGGATTTTAACAGTTGTAGGGTTTGTCTAGGCACTCCCCATTTATTCAGCTCTCGAATGACTGCTACCAATGTGACACGATCAAAGGCCTTTTCAATATCTTCTGCGAGTACTAAACTGTGTTTACCTCTATTTAAATTATTCCTAAGTACCTCCTCTAGTTGGTGACATATGCTGTGAACTCCATGCCTGGGAATGAAAGCATGTTGTATTTTTGATATTTGCCCTTTTGCTAAGGTCCAAAATCGTTTGGCAATTATTTTTTCCAGAATTTTAGAAAGCACAGGTAATAACGAAATGGGTCTATAGCCTTCTAATTGGTTTCTATGCTTACCTGGTTTTGGAATAGGCGATAGAACAGCTACTTTCCAGTCGTGTGGAAACACCCCAGTATCAATTATACTGCTGTACAGGTGACAAGTACGAGCTTTTAGAATGTAAGGGGCAAATTTAATCATTGCGTACGTAATTTTATCTTGGGATGGCGTTGAACCTTTTAAAGTCTTTAAAACATCATTGAGTTCATGAACCGTAACCGGGCTCTTCAACTCCGAAAATTTTCCATTCGTTTGAGGGAGATTTTCTATGAGTAGATTATTTTTATCATTTACCATTCTACGATCAAATGAATTGTCTGAACTGAGATTGCACCAAAATTTTGCAAATCCATTAGCGATATCCACTGGATGTGAAAGAGTATTATCTGCATAAATGGAGGGAAAAGAGTCCGTTCTATCTGACCTTAAGTTGTTGACTTTGTTCCATAAAATTCGCACATCCATTGAAGGGTTTAACGAGTTTAAAAAATTCTTCCATGTTGTTGCTTTGGCTAATTTACATTCTTTTTTAATCTTTGCACAAAGCCTTTTAAAATTTATTATATTGGGTTTATTCCTACATCTTTTAAACATTTTCCAAGAGTCTTGCCTCTGCTGTATTAGTTTTGAAATTTCAGGGTTAAACCAGATCGGGTTATTCTTCCCCTTAGGCTGCCGGCTTAATGGAATAGTTTCATTAGCTGTTTTTCTTATAATTCGCTTCAACTGGGCAGCTTCCCTGTTTATATTCGGTGATATTGAAAATTGTTTACTAAGTTCTGTAGCCTTGTTTTGAAAAAGACCCCAGTCAGCATTTTTATCCAGAAATCGTGGTGAAAATTTTTTCTTAAATAGACTTTTGTTATTGGAGATAATGATGGGAAAATGGTCTCCCACATCTGGCAAAGGCAGGCAGTTCCAGCTTAAGCTGGGTGCAATGTCTAGACTTGACATTGAAATGTCAACCGCTGTTAAAGTGTTTCTAGTGCTAAGCAAGGTTGGAGAGCCGTCATTTAAAATTACTAAGTCCTGATCATTTGCAAAATCTTCTAAAATCCTTCCGTTTGGTGAATTTGAGGCAGATCCCCACAAAACATTTTGTGAGTTTAAGTCTCCAAGCAGAATACTGTGCACGTTCCTGGCAAATGGTATATTTTTAACCATGTTTAAGGATAAGTTGACGGTTCCTTCTCTATAAATATTTGTAATGTGGAGCTCTGTATTACATTGAATTGCAATAGTCTGAAATAGCAGGTCTCGATCAGAAGTGAAGTGGCTCTTGACACTCAAGTTATTTTTTATCATCAAGGCTATGCCCGATTTGGCATACGTGTAATCATAGTTATGATGATATATTCTAAAACCCGGTAAATGTAGTAAGTGTAAGTTTTTTTGAACGATATGGGTTTCTTGCAACGCTATGATGTTAGGTTTGTATTTAGCAATTAATTGTTCTAAAGCGTATTTATTATTAATAAAACCTTGTATGTTCCATTGGAGAATCGTTATGTGTTGGTGAACAGACATAAATTATTTTCCTGAATTGCCCTCTTGGGCCTGTTGTTGTGTGTCTTTAAAAGTTGTAGGAGTAATGAGAACGTTTAGCAATGGGAATTTGTTATAAAGTTGTGACACAGGCGTGCTATTATCGTTCGAGCAGCTTTGCCCTGTTCTCGGCGGCGAATTAAGATCTAAACCATCAGTAATTTCTTCAATCATACTTTCCTCAGTCATTAAGAAATTTTCTTCCAAACTATCAGTGAACGATTTGTCGTCACGGAATATGACGTCGTCAATATTGCCATCAGAATTTGTATTGTTTTTGTCTGCTGCCTTAACATGTTTTTCTTTAATAACTTTTTTGGATGAGTGCGGTTTTTCTGTTATTGTTTGTGTGTTCTTTGAGATTATTTTTGAATATGCATTTTCTATCGGGACGATAGAGCTTTCGTCGGTTGGTTGTGTGTTTGAATTAGTATTTAAGTTTGTAGTGGATATATGTTGAGATTTTGTAGTGGAATTGTTTAAGTTTGAGAAAGAAAGTTGAATTTGATTTTCCATGGTTGTGTGCGTATTTTTTTGGTTTTCTGCATGCTTGATTGTGTCCAGCAGGTCCTTTTTTAATGTTTTATTATTATTTGTTGTTATTTGTGCGTATGTCTGTTTGTTTCTGTTTCTGACTGGTTGAAGCATGTTAAGTGATGGATTATCATTAAAAATCTTCCATGCTTCACGTGTTGTACACTTTCTGGAAATTCTCACATAATTAACGGATTTATGTTTCCAAAATGTGGGGCACTCCGGATCATATGATGTATGGTTTTCATTTCGACAATTTACGCAATATTTGCGGGTGCATAATTCGTGTTCTTGATTTAAACCACATTCTTTGCACTGAATGACATTTTTGCACCATTTTTTTGTGTGCCCTAGTCTCTGGCAGTTTATACATCTCATAGGATTCGGTATGTATTCTTCAACAGGGACCCTCTCCCAGCCGAGCTTCAAGGTTTCAGGACGACAAATTAGATCGAATGTGATGATTGCTGCGCCTGTTGCAATTATCTTATCGTTCTCCTTTCTATTTATTTTCCGGACTTCGACAACTTTCTGATCACTGAGCGATGTTAGCAATTCTTCTTGAGATATATTTATTATTTTCCTAGAGAAAATGCGACCTTGAACCGTATTAAGAGTTTTGTGGAATGAAATTTTAACGGGAATACAATCAATGTAGCTGGCTTTGAGAAACTTTACTGCGACTCTGTTATCTGGTACTTTTATAAGTAGATCACCGCTTTTCATTTCTTTAACTTCTAAGCGCTCCCGCGAGATGAAGTTAAGACCTTTTTCTACTTGAAAGACATTATGGGAAGCTAGCGGGCGAACTTCTAGACCTTCTTTTTCTGATGTAGCAGTAGCGACTAGATATCGTGGAAGATTTTGTTGATTTATTGCGGTTTCTGGCAGTGGTAAAAATTCTTCTGTTCGGAGACGTTTGATTTTACTGCCTCTGGTTTTACCGGTCGAGAAATCTAGCTCCCGAAACCGGTTGTTATCCGGGGGATGAACCCCGTTCATATTGATATAAAACGTTACAATATATTTAGATAAATTAAGAAAAAACCAACAAGAAATGAAAAAAAAACGAATTCAAACGAGAAAAAAAAAAAAAAAATATAAAAAAAAAACTTTTGACAAATAACCAAAAGATAGTTTGTAAAAAACGAATAAATTCTATTCAACCGTCCTAGGTGAAAAAACACGTACGATTGCGGCAAATGCCAGACACAGACTGATAATAATTTTATATTTTATAATTTTTTTCATATTTACAGAGAAGATGAGAACAGCAAATTTGTGAAGCAGAAATTAAATTATCAAATTGTTGCCGCAACAAATAAAAATTACTTGTATCAGCAAAAAAAGCTTAATAATCTAAATAATGGAAATAACAACTACAACAAAACAACTAAAACACGAAGCGAAATGCGTGGTATTTATCACCAGGTGGGTAAAAATAAATAAATTTAAATTTTTCTTTATTCACTATTGTTTCATATATTGTTTAAAGGTATTGATAGGCTTTTAAGCATTAATTTACAGTTACACCAAATATGTATTGTCGGGGCTAAGTTATAAAAGTTTGTTATAATAATAAATTAATAATTTAATGAATTTACACAAAAGAAATTATAAAAGTTATTTTAAAAAATAAAAAAAAATCTTTTCCCATACCGGGAATCGAACCCGGGCCTTCTGGGTGAAAGCCAGATATCCTAGCCACTAGACCATATGGGATATATTTTTTGCAGTAACAAGTTTCACTAGGAGCAGTGGAATAAATAAAATAAACATTCTCAATACTTTACTGTACAGTGACTTTATTTACATCAGTACGGCCACTACGAACATTTTGTTCTTTAAATCCATTGTCAGCCTGATTAGCCTGCTAAATTGTAGAATTCATTCACAAAATTATGGAATTCTGTTAAAATTAACAATCAAATTGCAAGGTAGAGTGTTTACACACGAAAGATGCAATTCAACATGCAACTGTGTTTGTATAGAAATATTAATTTGATGACATTTTTAAAAAGCTTAGAAAATCAAATAGACTCCTGTGACTCTTTGTCACAAAGTTTATTTTAATGAACATAAATTTATATTTCGGAACCAAGAGATCATATGACTTCACAAAAAAATAATGGAATTCTATTAAAATTAAAAAAAACAAATTGCAAGACATAGTGTTTACACATGGAAGATGCAATTCAACAAGCAACTGTGTTCGTATAGAAATATTTATTTAATGACATTTTTAAAAATATTAGAAAATCAAATAGACTCCTGTTACTCTTTGTCACAAAGTTTATTTTAGTGAATACAAATTTATCTTTCGGAACCAAGAGATCATATGCCTCTTCACAAAAAAATAATGGAATTCTATTAAAATTAAAAAACAAATTGCAAGATGGGGTGTTTACACATGGAAGATGCAACCCAAAATGCAACTGTAATCGTATAGAAATATTTATTTAATGACATTTTTAAAAGATTAGAAAATCAAACAGATCGTTGTAACTGTTTGTCGCTTTGTCTATATTTTTAAACAAACCTGACCTTTTTCTAAATCTTAAGACTAAATACATAATGCACCATGGGCATAGAAAAACATTTATCTTTCGGAACCAAGAGACCACCAAAAATTATGGAATTCTGTTAAAATTAACAAACAAAGTGCAAGGCAAAGTATTTACACGTAAAAGATGAAAAAAACGATTAGAAAATCAAAGAGAGACCCTTGTGACTCTTAGTCACAAAGTTTATTTTAATGCACACTGGCCTATATTTTTGAACACACCAGCCATTTTTTAGAATTTCAAGTTAGAAAATTTTCTTTTGAAACCAGAAAACCATATATCTCTTAAATTGCTAAAACTATTGATTTTAAATAATCCTTTAAAGGGTGGTGGAAGTAAATTTTTGTAAAGAAATTTAAACAGAAACCATGATAAATTGTAAACAAAATTGTTTTATTTTCGCATGTGATTTTGAAATACAAGCGAATTATTAAGATCACAATTTTAACAAAGCTCTGCCAGAATTTTTTATTAAACAGTTTGAGTATAAAAAATGTTATCTTATCTACAATTCTGAGATCAAAGTTTGTATATCTAAACAAGTTATTGTCATTTTAACATACCTAGTTCTCTTTACTGCAAAACAGATATAATTTAAAAAATCTTGGACAGCAATTATTGCGCTTAAAAATTAAAATTTTCTATCGGCCATTTGAAGACCGTTAAGACATTTAAATCAGTTTCAATATAAATAATAATAGTAATGTTTTTTTAAGACAGAAAAGATTATTTTTTAAAAAATATTTCTGTGGGCCCAACTCAGAAATTAAATATTTAATTTTGAGCTGTGTTCCTCGTGATGCAAAGGTTTGATGTGTAAGAGAACGCTCGCAAAATGATGAAACGGATTCATTGCAATAAAAGCTTAGCGCCAGTTTATAATTATGTATATACTATGAATTAATCCAAACTATTTTCGGTTTTTGTATTTCCGAAAATGTCATCATAAAATTTAAATCTCTAAACAAATATTATTTTCACAGCTGGTTTTAAAGCTGGTAAGCTTTCTCAAACGCTTCAATTAAATAAATAAATAAATAATTGGATTTTAAAATAACACTGAGTTTGAATATGACATCTGTTGGAATAAATATTTCTGATATTTATTTCAGGTGTAAACACTTTGTTTGGTAGAAGCTTTTTCAATGTTTTGTAAAGCAAAAAATGTAGATTAAGATAATTCCAATTTTTATTGTATTTCACAGAAAAAATGTCGGCAATTATGAATTAAAAGTGATATTTGGCAAATTTCCACCACAACCACGCTGACAGAAGTCGATTCTTTCAAAGTTTTGTGGCAAAATGGCGGTGCTATTTCGTTAATCCCATCACGAATTTTGAGTTTTAAGGCCAAAATCTATTCGATTGGCTCCGTATAGACTCTGTGCTTAACATAGCCCCCCCAAAAAAAATCCCGTGGTCTGGCTGGCCACTTAACTGCTGATTGTCGTGAAATTGTGCGATCGGGACAGTTTGTTTGCAATAAATTGATCGTTTCATTGGCTGTGTGACATGTGGCACCATCCTATTAAGACCATATGTCAGTGATATCCACATCGTCAATAATAGGCCAAAATTTAGTTGTAAGCATCTCGCGATAGCGTGATCCATTGACCATTACCATATTTCCAACCTTCAAAAAAAAAAACTTCATAATCACGCCTCCAAATCACGTAGCGCACTGTACAGTGACACGTTGAGCATGCAAACGCTTCTTAATAATCACTCTGAGATTTTCAGAAACCCAAATGCGGCAGTTTTACTTGTTGGCAATAGCCTGAAATTCGCCTAAAAAAGTGATTTTTCCAGAGAAACTAGCCGATTGTTCCTGAATAAATTGAGCGAATCTACGGCGATATGAATGGTTGGTCGGCTTCAATTTCTGCATCAGTTGAACCTTTTAATACTTCAAAACCAAATCTTTACGCAAAATTCGCCGTGTGAAAGTTTTGGACCCCCCGGGGGCACATTTATCGGTTCTTATAGAGTACTCAACTATCTGGACCTGTGCAACTGGGGAAAAAAGGGAGCCCAGTCCCCTGAAGGCAGACAGGGAGTCAACTGGAAACTCCACTTTATTTCCACGGGGATCAGTGATCCGCAGAGTTCATTATTTGTCTCTTTAGACATTTAATAGTTCTCTCGCTGATCATTGAGGTTGGCCCCTATATGGGAGCATCGTGGTGGTTGTGGTTTTGCGGCCCCATATGCAATGGTTTTCTATGGTGGCCAGGATCATCTCACTGATAATGACACGCAAAGTGAATGATCCAGTCCAGTGAGCATGCTTGACATGTGTTCTGGACAGGAGTTGGAAAGTCTCCAACTCTTTAGCAAGGTGTGATGATTTGCAGACCTGTACTGAAATCATTAAAGTTGCAACTACGTGGTTCTGTTGCATAGAATTATGGCTTCGGCTATCTAGGACGCATGTATGACGTTCCAAATTATACAATAGTGGTTTGTCCACCATCTGATTAAGACTAATGGTCAGGCGCGGATGTAAAACAAATCACACTCTGTGAAAGTTTTGGATAACCCCAAATGTGGAGAACGTCGAGACATTGACAAATTTGGATCTGCTTAAATACTGTGGCTCACGGCTGCGATGTTTTCAGTAGAACCATCCCGCTTAATATTTCGCCACACCATTGAGTGGCATCTTCAGGAAATGAATAATGTATAAAAATGTATAAAGAATTTTCTTTCTCTGAAAATGCTCCACCTAATGATGTGGCCAAATATTGACCGGGGTCGTTAAACTGAAAACATCGCAGCCGTGATCCACAACACCACTGGATTTGTGGGACTATGCTAAGGACAGAGTCTATATGCAGCCAGTCGAATCGATTTCAGCCCTAAAACTCAGAATTAGTGATGTGATTAACGAAATTAGATGGCCATTTTGCCAAAAAGTGATTAAAAACTTTAATGAAAGAAACGATATCTGTCAGCATGGTGGTTGTGGTGGCCATTTGCCAGATATAATTTTTCATTCCTAATTGCCCAACTTTTCTCTTCGTTATACAATAAAATTTTGAATCATCTTAATCATATTTTATGATTTCACCTAAATTTATTTTCACCACTGTTTATTGTATTAAATTTATGGAGCAGATATTCTTCGCCCAATTGTATTAATGAATGGCGGCAAAAGTAGGTCAACACTTTCATTAAATGTGTGTAAATAAATTAATAATTTAATATTTTTAGACACAATTCAATTTCTTTTAGTAAAATAAAAGCAAAGAGGTAATTTATATTTTTTTATTTTTATTTTACTCCCTATTCAGATCATTTCCACCTGCGCTATTTTACTTTTGGCCGCCGCCTGTGGTATGCCGATTGGCTTTTCAGCTGTTTTATTACCACAACTGTCGGCTTCCAGTAATTTACCCACAAATTCTACCCCAGAAATTTTTATAGATATAGAGATGGGCTCCTGGATTGGTGAGTTGTGTTAAAGTTTTAAAGGGTGTTTAAATTAATCATTTTCTTGCCTCTTGTTTTTTGTTTAGCTAGTGTACATAGTTTGGCAACTCCAGTAGGTTCATTTTTATCGGGACCAATGGCCGATTATGTGGGCAGACGTACATCTTTATTAGTTTCTGTTTTACCTTTGTTCGCTGGCTGGAGTGTATTGGCATTATCGCAATCATATTCTATGCTATTGGCAGGACGTCTATTGTGTGGTTTTGCTACGGGTATTTTAGGTGGCCCTGCACAGGTAATTATTATTATAATTTTTTTGAAATAGTTATTAAAGTGAATTTTATTTGTAGGCTTTTGCTGAATTGTCAATTTCAGATATTTCACTGATTTCTGTTTAATTGTTTATTAGTATCCTTATGATCGATCGTTTGGGAATACGGAATGAATTTTTTTTAATTTTCGATTTTATTAAACTTTTTCAGTGAAATAATTTTCTTTGGATATGATTTTACGTTAACCCGCGTCAAATTTGGTTTGTGAAAAAACCGGTTTCGGCTATTTGCCATTTTCAGTGTTCTCTCTATATAGAATAGAGAATACGTCATTACGCGTCAGACTTGGTATGACGTAAAATCATACCCAAATAAAGTAAACCCCGTCGGAGAACATACGCATGTATCGAAATAATTTTCAATTAATCTACGTTAATTGTGCCAAATTCCCTTAAACATAAATACTCTTTGATATTTTCATCATCATATCATATCCATATAGCCATTTCGCTACTGCTCATAAATTTTAGGTTAGGAAGAAAGTTGCCTTAAGACACTCACCTTTATTTTGACAACTTCAGTTTTATTAATCACAATGTAAGCTAGGAATATAGGAATAAAAATGTCCATCTGAAGTACATGTCGGCCAACGTTAGGTCTTTTCGAGGAATTTTAAAGTACATGAAGCCCCTGATTTCATATTCCTAAGCGTCAGCTGTTTGTGAGTTGTTCACGTAAGCGCACTCTTTTAAATAGTCCCAGTAAAAATAATCCAACGGCGTTAAATCACAAAGACGGCGCAGTCAATTGCCACCGCCAAATTGAGAAATTGTATGACAGATGTGATACAGATTTCTGTGGTTACCTGCCGAGACGGCCTAATGCCACAGTGGTCTTACCACCGAGTGAATACAATGCGTCCACTAACGTCCCGATGTACAAACCATGGATACCAATTTGACATCACGTTTTTGGTCATGATGTCCACCTTGGGTGAGGTGCGGAGCCTTTCTATACTCCTACCGGTCTTTGGGTCACGGCATCCCTGTGGCAATGCAATTCCAAAAGAGCTAATACGCTCATCCCGCGATATGGGTAAAAACCACAGCCACCACGAAGCTCCCGAAGGGCCACACCAACTGCCAGGCTGAAACCGAAGTTTCAGGGGCACCTGGCATCCGTGGTACCAGTTTAAAGTATCCGGTCAAACTGTTACCACCAGCCGAGTTCCAAATAACTCTAACTAGTGGCCTCACCACCGTTCACACCACAAACACACCAGTACCCATTTTGGTACTCATTCATACGCCATTCACTCAAGACAGGATAAAACCCTTGGCCGATAAAACAAGCCAAGGACCCCATCCTGCCTTTTCCACAATATTAGCTAACTAACTACTACATCACATAACATTAAACAAACTACACTGGACTCCTCCAGGATGTTGCCTACTGCAAGCCCAAGTACTGCAGCAACCTCCGCCCTTAGGCCCGGGGACCTAAGGGAAGAACTTGACGCAAAACCGTGGCGGCAGCGCCAACCCCCGCATCAGCACTGAATAGATCACCAACCCAACTTCCACCACAGAAAACAACACCGGACAACATTGCCAGGCACAGACAAGAACAGAAACAAGGCAAACGGGTTTCCGAATACCCACGCAGGAAAATACCTACTGCAAACGCCTTAACCTCCTCAAGAAGGCCATACGGGCAAACTCGCGGACAGGGAAATTTCTCATGCAATAACTGAGAACTGTGTGGTTTGTGACATCGTTTTTCTAAATCTAAGGTTCACTGATGTCAACATTAGCCGATTGTGGTCACAATAATTAGGTTATCATGGTCTTGTGGCGCATAAAATTCGTGATCACGGCATTTTGTTGCTCATTTAAAAAAAAAATCTGGCCAATGATGCCGCCTGACCACAAATTTTTTTTTTCGGGGAATGTTTGTGGATTTTGGGAACTCCATATGCGACTGACTGTTTTGTCGCCTCATTGAAAATAAACTTCATTACTAAACGCACCATATGGTCACTCTCTTTGGATGTAATGATTTTTTCGGGGACTGTTTGTGAATTTTGTGAGCTCCATATGCGGCTGACTGTTTTGGCGCCTTATTGAAAATAAACTGCGGCTGACTGTTTTGTCGCCTCATTGAAAATAAACTTCATTACTAAAGATGCTTTTTGGTGAAGCTCTATAAGCAGAAAAATGAATTTCTTTATGCCAAATAATGCGCAAAGTATCTCGAGTAATTTCTTACTGTTACGAACGTCTTTAAGTTGATGTTCCAAGATCATTCTCAACACTTTGCTGAAAAGCGGCTATGTTTGCATCACTATATAGACTACATAGTGATGAATTTAGCGATTAAATTCTGAACAGCAGTCTCAAAAGAAACCTTATTACGAGGAAAATTTGCTAGAATTTTATGAAGTGATACAGTGAAATTTTTACTTTTCACAATTTAAATTCATATTCTTAAAATTTCTTAACCTTTTTTTAAATAAATGTCAAAAAGGACGGCTTAATTCTTCACACTTAAGTATTTGTAAACTAAAATTTTTCTACCCCAACTCAAAAGTCTTATATCTCAAGTTTAATTAATTAAATAAGAATTATATTCAACTACCAAAAACAGAACAGAACTTAAAAAAAATTTTTATACAAATATTTAATCTTACCAGACCTGAACATAAAGAATTTCTTCGAACTAAAGAATAAATTAAAACACATCACACTGGAAGATAACGACATACTAGTCATACGAAAAGAACACTGAAGATGGCAAACAGCCGAAACCGGTTTGTTCACAAACCAAATTTGACGAGGGTCGACGGAAAACCGTACCCAAACAAAAGAAGTTTTTACCTCGTCGGAGAATCCAAGCACATATCGACATACTAGTCTTCTTTGACGCAATTTCACCAACATACCTACATACTTAGCCATTAGAATAATCATGACACAGTGGGACAAAGTTGTAAAACATACCAATATATCCAAAACCCAATTCCTCAAAATGCTATAATTTTGTTTAAAGGACAATATTTACTTCACATACAATAACAATTTTTACACACAAACATTTGACATGCCAATAGGTAACCCATTAGCACCCTCCATAGCAGTATTAGACAATATAATACAACAAACTATTGACAATCTGAAGATTGAAGATATACGAATCAAATTCTTGACAAAATACGTTGATGACATTTTTGCAATTGTTAAAAAACAGGACGTGGACACTATTTTGGGTGAACTAAACAACCAACACAACAAACTACAGTTTACTGTAGAAATAGAAACAGATAATAACATTCCTTTCTTAGAATTAAGAATACAGAAATTAAAGAACAAACTCCTTTTTGACTGGTACACAAAATCAACATCTTCAGGCCGAATACTCAATTATAATTCATTCCAACCATACAAAACTAAAATTAACACAGCATATAACCTAATTAACAAAATAATAGACCTTAGCGATAAAGAATTCTTAGACAATAACATTAATAAATTAGAAGAAATATTACAACAAAACAACTACCCTCTAAAAATAATAAGAACACTTATAAATAAAACAATTTACTCCATCAGAACCACGGGGAACATGAATAGAACAACAATAGACAATTCCAACAGTGAAAAAAAATACATTAGCGTAACTTACGTTGAAAATATTACCGATAACAAATCCCTTAGGAAAATAATTTCAGACAACAACGTTACCTTTACGCACAAATCTAACAACACACTAAAACACTTCTTCAAAAACCCCAAGTATAGAATTAAAAAGAGCGACATGTGTAACGTTGTATACGAAATACCGTGTAAAGGCACAGCTGACCAACAATGTGACCAAGTTTACATCGGACAGACGAAACGATCACTTTAGACAAGCATAAATGAACATGACACAGACATTAAAAAGAAGAAGACCACTACGGGATTGCACAGCATATGTTAAGCTAAGTCTAGACGATATGTTGAATCAACATATTTATGCTAAAAAATTCGATAGAGGTAGCAGCATATCGTGTAGACGCAAAATTTTTTTTAGCATACGTATGCTTACAACCATTTGCTAACAGTTTGTTAACAATTTCAACAAACGTATGTTGGCAATGTTAACATATCGTCTAAACAGCATATTGTTAGTGTTTGACAAATTTCCTGCGTTTGCTAACAGATATGTTATTTGTTGAAAAATTTATGCAAGCTTTTCAGCATATGCTGAAACGTCCTGAGAGTATACTAAACGCATTTTCAATAACGCGACGTGCGCGACTCAACCGATAATTGTAAACTCTTTGTGTCATTGTCAAACCACGTTGAGCATACGGTTTCAATAAATTAGGTCGCATAGCAAATGCATCATCTGCAACAAGTACATAGGGAACACGTAATTCTCGGCCTGGCAATGGAGTTGGTTCTGGTAAGTTCAGTTTGTTGCCGTCCAAAGCGTTTGCAAAGCTACAGCGATTGAATACACCACCGTCAGAAAAACGTCCATTACGACCGACGTCAACGTATATAAACTTGTATTCAGCATCGGCAACTCCCATTAGTACAATGCTGTGCGAACCTTTATAGTTATAGTAAATGCTTCCTGAATTCGGTGGCACTACTGTAACCACATGCTTACCATCTACAGCACCAATACAATTTGGGAATTGCCAACGCTCATGAAATTAATCTGCTATAGCTTTCCAATCTTCTGCACTTGTTGGCAATTTTAAGACACAAATACAAAAACTATGATATACCTCTTCTACCTTCATATATTTGTCTACAAGCACTGTATAAATTGCATCTAGCACATTTGGGATGATTGTGCTAATAGTAGACTTTGGAATTCTGAAAAGATATTGCAACGACGAGAACGAATTACCAGTGCTAAGAAAACGTAGCGTCAAAATGAGTCTTTCCTTTGAAGTAATGCTTTTGCGCATAACCGTGTTCTGTTTAGTAACTATTGGGGCTATTAAAGAAAGTAAATGGTTGAACTGATGGATATCCATGCGTAAAAAATTTTTATAATTTTGCGCAAAAGCCTTCTTCATCTCGCCGTTCTACCCATTTCTTCCGCCAAATTCTGCGTCTTTTTGGTTTGAAATCCGTTTCGTCCTCATCAAAAACTACTATGGTCAAAGCAATAGCCAATGGTATTTCCTCTGACGACATTATAATTTTTTTAATTTTTGATAATTTTTAAACTTCAAAATGATAATATTAAGTGTCACTTGACAAACATACGTTGATACGACTCAGCATACATATATGTATATCACCATATAAAATTCAACATATCGTGTAAACACAAAAATCGTATGCTGACTCGTATGCTGACATTTCATTTGCTGACATATGTTGACATCAAAAAATTTGGTAATTTCAGCATATCGTGTAAACACTTAGCATATAAAATATGCTGACACAGTAATTGCTGCTATTTTTAAGCAAATGGATGTCAGCATATATATGCTGATTCAACATATCGTCTAGACTTAGCTTTAGAACACACACACACACCTGATTTTGAAAAAAACACTAATAATAGACATAGAGGGTAAACAAGACAGACGCTTAATATTGGAAAGTCTGAGAGTAAGACAGAAAGGTAACAGAACAATAAGCACTAAGGAGGACATGGACAAAATTAGCAACAATTACAATTTAATTCTATAGTGCTAAGGTTTGTGTATTATTTTTATTAGATATTTAATTAAATATTAATTATCAATTGTACTCGAATGATGTTTTTAGAAAAAAATATAAGTTTAAATACTCCCTGAAGAAGCCGGGAAATACCGGCGAAACGTAGGAGAAAAAAGATATGAAAATGTTTTCAATCTTACTTCACTAATCGACCAGTATAGCCAAGTCAGTAGGACAACACAACAAATAATTATCGTTTTATTTTTAATTCTCGATTTTTGTACGAAATTTTTGATTTCCGCCAATTTATAGTCGGTTGATTTTTGATTTTTTAGAATTTTTAGAAAATTTTTTAATTGCGAAATTTCGATTATTATGCAATTTTTAATTCATTTTTGTTAATTTTAAATTGTATTGAATTGTTTTTCCTTTAAAGGATTCACAATTTATTTATAAATTTTCGATTTGTTTTGGTTTACGAATGGTTTCATAATTTGCTTAAAATAATGACACGCACAATTTAAATTTGCCGCCGTTAAAGAAATTAAGTGCTGCCAACAAAAACAGTAATGATAAGTAAACGGGTCTGATTACTATACGTGCATCTGCATTGCAACGCCTGTTCATAAATAAATTACAGAAGAATAAATAAATAAATAATTAATATTTATCGTATTTTTTACTTTAAGCAAACTAATTCATAATTTCGTCGGCTTTAATTATAAACAAGGAAAAAAGAAATAGAAAATAACAAAATAAATATTTAAATTAATCTTACGAACAATCGCAACTATTATTATAAATAATCAGGGTCAATATTTAATTCGATCAGAAAACTTATTAAAAAGAACTTAATTTCACTTGTTCCATTCAAACGAAATTAATAATAAACATTTTTTTTGTCTAGTGAAAATTCCAGCACTTTGTTGACACATGTGTAAGGTTAAAGATCCGGAACTTATTTGCATAAAACAACAAAAGCAAAAGCATAACAGGTCTTTTAACAGCCATTTCAATCTCCCACAACCCACCGCACAAACAAATTTTCTAAACAAAATGAAAACGAACAATAAGAAGAGTCAGTCAGTCAGCGACATATAAACTTGCAAAGAAAGCAGAAATAGGAACAAACACAAACGTTTCAAAAAAAAAAAAAAGTCATGGACATATTCATAAGAAAAGATTTGATTTTTCTAAATTATTCAGTTTAGCACCGTCTATCAAAGTGATAAGGTAACTGACTAAGAATAATGTAATAAACAAAGTCGACATAGTAGGCTACGGACTACGTGCGTGATAAGATTTACATCAGTACCTAGCTGTGTAAGCCATAACCTGACGGTGGATCATACCACCCCAGAAAGCCTTCGGATTTATATATCCTCCTGTCACTCCTGGTCCCAACTCCTATAACTCGGAGCAGGCCGTAACCCTTGCTGAAGAATTGGAGACTATCCAACTCTTCGGTCCACAACACATGCAAGCTTAATAAAATTTCAAAACACAACCACAAGCATGCTCACTGAACCAGGACCATTCATTGTGTTCATTGTGAATGATTCGACCCACACAACTCAAACGAGGGCCGCAAAACCATAACCACATTGATGAAGGCTAGTAGGAGTCACCTGGACAATCCACATATTTCCAGGGGAATCAGTTGCACCAGAGAACACTATTTGTTCTCCTTAGACAATGATGTGCTCTGACTGGTTATTGAGGTTGGCCTCTATATGGGAGTATCGTGGTGGTTGTGGTTTCGGACCCTCGTGAGAGTTTGTGAACACAATGGATGGTTCAGGTCCAGTGAGTATGAATGCTGTCGTGTTCTTGATAAAAAAGAGCTTCATGAGTTCTGGACCACGAGTTGGAAAGTCTCCGACTCTTTAGCAAGGAGTGAAGGCTGCAACCTACTTCGGGCTTTCGAAATTGCTACTAGAAGTGACCGGAGGATATACGTATTCGATGGCCTTCTAGGGCGTGGTTGATGTCCAATCAACCAAGTGGTTTGATTATGACTATCAGGCATGTTCTGAAAATCACATGATTTTAAACCACGAACGGTTTTGAAATCACGCAGACGATTTGATGCTGTTCTGCAAATCACGCGATTTTAAGTTTTTCGGCGTGATTTTAATTTTTCGAAAACACGAGAAAACAGCTGATTTTTAGACCTGTGTTTTTCTGTTTGCTTTCTTACATTCTTATCTAAACAACTCAAGTTAAAATTAAATAAATAAAAATGTCCCCTGTTAAAAACTAGGTTAATATATTTTTATTTGTTTATAATATTTACTTACATTCTTTTTTATGTAGTCCACAGCACACCTAAAATTTCGCGTCAAATAAAAGTTGAAAAGCAAAAAAATTCTAAATGTAAAATAACCAAATAAGAAAACAATAATTACGAAGTTGCCACTGTTTTCATCGATGAAATTTGCTTACATGTTGCACTAACTTCTTTCTAAATTCACACAAAAATGGCTAAATTATGAATTATTCTACAATAATTATTATATTTTGTGTTAAGTAAAGAATATAATGGTATAAATTCCACATGACTTTCATGACTTTTTAAAACTGTGTCAATTTGGCAACCTCAAAAATGTCTTCGAAAAACAAGCCAGCTGACTGCTACAGAGAAAAAGTAAATCACGAACATTGCCAAACAAAGCAAAACTATTTTTTACAAAACAAGCAGTACCTTTGGAAATTTTTTAATATCTATGTTTTTATGTGTATAAAATATAATTTTATTACGAAAATAAATAGAAAACACATCCTATAAAATATATAATAAATATTTTTATATATTCTAGAGGAAATACTTAGAAAAAATAAGCAAGTGATTTCAAATCGGCAGGCATTTAGGTGACCGGTTTAAAATCACGCTTTTTCAATATTTTTAGTGCGCAGAACACCTTTTACGTGATTTGAAATCACTTTGACAAAAAGTGATTTTCAGAACAGGCGTGTATATAGTCGGTGCAGATGTAAATCAAATCACGCTTTATACCCCCAGTAGCATAAGTCTAGGTGGTCAAGTATTCCATAAAGACCAATAAATGTGCCTTCGGGGGGGTATGGACTACAATTTATCAAAACTAAAATTCTTATAGAAACACTTACTTTGGTGACCTTACAGCTACACCGTTACACGAACACCCTTGTAGCTGCCGCCAGCTAAGGTTGATTTCTATTTCTGCTGGCTTCAAAAAATAGGTTAGTGATGTCAACACATTAAAAACTGACAATAATAAATCAGCCGTCTGCCAGGCTGATTTGTGAATCTAAACAAAACCCATGCAAAAAATTCTTTCAAATCGGTCAAGCCGACCGACCTGCCGTAGATTCGCTCAATTCATTCAGAAACAACCGGCTGGTTTCTCTGAAAATATGATTTTTTCAGACGAAGCCCATTTTTAACAAGCAAAATAGTCGCATTTGGGCTTCTAAAAATCTTAGAGCGATTATTGAGAAGCCTTTGCGTGCTTAAAGTGTCACTGTATGGTGCTCTATGTGGTCTAGAGGCGTAATTTGGCCATTTTTTTTTCGAAGACGAGACTGGAAATGCGGTAACGGTTAAGGCATAACGCCAACATAAGATGCTAACAACACAACTTTGGCCTATTATTGACAACGTGATGATCACTGACATGTGGTTTCGACAAGGCGGTGCCACAAGTCACACAGCTAATGAAAGGATTAGTTTTAGGCAAACCAAACTTCCCAATTGCATAATTTGACGACATTCAACAGTTAAGTAACCAAACAGATGGTGTGATTTAACACCACTGGGATCAACCGAATCGATTTCAGTCTTAAAACTCTAAATTCATGATGTGATTAACAAAAAGGGATGGCCATTTTGCCAAAAGCTTTGAAGGGCTATGTTAAGAACAGAATCTATACGGAGCCAATCGAAAAGATTTCGGCCTTAAAACTCAAAATCCGTGTGTGATTAACGCAATAGCACCGCCATTATGGCAAAAACTGTAATGAAAGAATCAACATCTGTCAGCGTAGTCGTGGTGGACATTTACCAGATATCGTTTTTCATTCATAATTGCCGAACTTTTTATCTTCGTAATACAATGCAATTATTTTTTTATATTTTTTGTTTTAGAAAACAAACTTCTTGTTGAAAAACCTTTTATATACAAAGATTTTTACAATTAAAATTCTAAGCTCAAGAGTGTAACGTTCAATGCTAGAAATTTCCTAATAATTAATCATTGGACAGATAGAACAAACCCAAACAATTTACTTGAAAACCTCAAATTAAGTAGTTAAAGAAATTAAAAACTAAACGAAACCTTATCATTTTATCGCGCAGCATGTAATTGCCATATCTTTCGCATTTTTATTGTATATTAATATCGTTTTTTGTGTGTGTGAATGTTTGTCATAATAAGTGACGTTTTAATGAACCAGTTGTGATACTATTGTCGGAAGTTTTTATCATTTAATCATCTTAACAAATTTCATTTTCGATCTAGTTTTTTGCATAATAATACGCAGCATACGTGTACGTAGCTGAACGAACGAGCAAGTGAGCAAAACAATTGTGCAAATTCTATTTAAATGTGTCGTAAAAGAACAAAAACGAATATTCTCAGTCGCAAGAAGCGAACTTCTTAAAGTTCAAGGTAAACAATCGGTAACAAAATTATAATTTTGGCTTAAAAATTAAATATAAAATAAATTAGGCCATTAGGGCAAACTTAAAAGTGAATGACCCACATTTTGGAAAATGTGTTCCTTAAACTACATACATACGTATGTACGTAGTAAAATAAACATGATATTTATTTATCTCTCTGCCTCCTTCTCTCTCTCACTCTCTCACACTCTCTTACTATTTCCTTGGCATTAGTTAAACGAAATTTATAATGAAGTGTATTTCATAATAAACTTGAAGTAGAAGAAATAATATTTAATTAAAATCGTTTATAATAGATTTGTGGAATGATGATGCAATTATTTAATTTAAAGACAAGTTCTTGACACTTTCTAGAAGGTTGTTGCGTTTTTTTAACTGATTTACTTATAAGGAGTTTTGAAATGGCTAAATTTCTTGATTTACTTTTTATGGAGGTGTCTTGAAACAAGTCCTTCATTGCGAAACATTCATTTATGTAAAGGGAAGAAGTTTGTTTTCTAAAACAAAATAAAACAAAAAATATTGATTAAAATTTTTATTATATAGGGTGACCGCCGGGAAAGTATACTACTTTGTTTTGCCGCCATTTTGTTTAGCATTAGTCTTGACAGTTCATATTTGGCAATCGTGATTTAGACACGTGACAAATTTATTATGGAAAAGTATTCGATAAACCAACGTGTTTTAATCGTTTAAACATTCTATCAAAATCAATCATCGATTACTGTAACAATTTGAAAGTTGCGTGATATATTTGGAAGAAACAATGTGCCAACAAAACGCACTATTTATCGTGCAGTGAATGATTTCGAAGAAAGTTTGTCTGTAGGTGATAGGCCCAAGCATTGACCACAACGTACTGCAAAGATCGGCTAAAAACATTACTGCTGCTCAAGAAAGTGTGTAAAATAATCCATCAACCTCAATTGGACGCCGTGCTCAGGAGCTTCTTGGTCTTCAAAGAACTTCGACTATCTAGACACAGTGCAACTGGGGGAAAAAGGGAGCCCAGTCCCCTGAAGTCAGCAGAGGTACAACTGGAAACTCCACTTTATGGAAAACCCTTAAATTATTCAACAGTCATCTTTGCATCCATTAAAAGTGACAGTCTGCTGTGAAATTTCATCACGAGGAATCATTGGACCTCAATTCTTTGCAAATCATAACGGCATAACGGTAACTGTGAATGGGGAGCGATATCGTAATATGATTGAACACTTTTTAACGCCACAACTTAATGTTTTAGGCTTGATAAACCTGTGGTATCAACCAGACGACGCTGCCACATCGCATACAACCAGTATAACAATGGAATTACTGCGAGACCTCTTTCCACAACAAGTTATTTTAAGAAATAGTGATGTTCATTAGCCTCCACGGTTGCCTGGTTTGACTGCTCTGGACTTTTTTTTGTTGGGATATCTGAAAAGCAATATTTATGCAAACCAACCACAAACGCTTGAGCAATTTAAACAAAATATGCGTGACGAAATTAATGAAATATCGCCTGAAATCGATTCGATCCGTATATACTCTGTCCTTAACATAGCCCTACACGATTTGACTGGCAACTTAACTGCTGATTGTCGTGAAATTATGCGATCGGAAAATTTGGTTTGCAATAAATTAATCGTTAAAAAAATGATTTTTTTCAGAAACACCAGCCGGCGATGTGAATGAGCGGTGAGCTTCAATTCCTGCACCACTTGAACCTTGTAAGGCTTCAAACTCTAATCCTTACGCAAAATTCGCAATGCGGTGGATTTGGATAACCCCAATTGTGGAGAATGTCGAGGAATTTATAAAATTTGATCTGCTTCAACACTGTGGCTGCAATGTTTTCACTTGAACGATCCGGTTGAACATGCGTTGGTGTTCTTAAATTGTGTATTGAGCCTGTCGAGTCAAATTTAACGACCAAATTCTTAATAGCGGCCTCAGAAGGACGATTGTGTTGTCCGAAAATATTACGAATTTTACGAAATGTAATTTCAATAGAACCACAATTTTCATAGTGGGTTTTAATTATTTTCATTGTCAAAAAACTAAATGTCAAAACTATCATGTTGTTAGTG
Organism: Trichopoda pennipes; assembly: GCA_030448955.1. Classification (NCBI taxonomy): domain Eukaryota; kingdom Metazoa; phylum Arthropoda; class Insecta; order Diptera; family Tachinidae; genus Trichopoda; species Trichopoda pennipes. The sequence goes on from JASKUP010000060.1 coordinate 5,462,976, forward strand.
TTGCCAAAATTGAAGGAGACAACTACGTGATAAGATTTACATCTGCGCCTGGCTATGCATAAATAGGAACGTCATGCTCGTCCTAGAAAGCCGAAGACTGATTCTAGCAACAGGTTTTTCCTAGTAGCAACTTAATGATTCCAGAGCAGGGCTGCAAATCATCACTCCTTGCTTAAGAGTTGGAGACTTTCCAACTCCTGTCCAGAACACATGTCTAGCAGGCTCACTGGATCTGGGAACATTTCACCAGGTAGGAGTTATTAAAGGTGAAATGAACCCGGCCATCATAGACTGATATGGGGCCGCGAAACTGCAACCACCACGATACTCCCATATAGGGGCAAACCTCAATAATCAACCAGAGAACTATTAAATGTCTAAAGAGACAAATAACGGAACTCTGGGGGTTACTGATTCCCGTAGAAATAAAGTGTAGTTCCCAGTTGATCCCTGCTGCCTTCAGGGAACTGGACTCTCCCTTTTTCCCCCAGTTGCACAGATCTAGATAGCTATTACGTACTATAAAGGCCATAAATGTGCCCCCGGGGGGGAAATTGAAGGAGACAGAGTGTGATTTGTTTTACATCCGCATCTGGCTATGTAGCCTTAATCAGATGGTGGACAAACCACTATTGTATAATTTGGAACGTCATACATGCGTCCTAGGAAGCCGAAGACATAATTCTAAGCAACAGAAATATCTAGCTGCAACTTTAATGATTCCAGGGCAGGGCTGCAAACCATCAACCTTGCTAAAGAGTTGGAGACTTTTAACTCCTCTCCAGAACACATGTCTAGCATGCTCACTTTGCTTGTCATTATCAGTGAGATGATCCTGGCCACCATAATAACCATTATACTGTTATGGGGCCGCAAGACCACAACCAGCACGATACTCCCATATAGGGGCCAACCTCAATGATCAGAGTGTGATTCGTTTTACATCCGCGCCTGACTATATAGTCTTAATCAGATGGTGGACAAACCACTTTGTATAATTTGGAACGTCATACATGCGTCCTAGATAGCCGAAGCCATAATTCTATGCAACAGAACCACCTAGTTGCAACTTCAATGATTTCAGGACAGGTCTGCAAATCATCACACCTTGCTAAAGAGTTGGAGACTTTCCAACTCCTGTCCAGAACACATGTCAAGCATGCTCACTGGACTGGATCATTCACTTAGGGTGTCATTAACAGCGAGATGATCCTGGCCACCATAGAAAACCATTGGATATGGGGCCCGAAACCACAACCACCACGATGCTCCCATATAGGGGCCAACCTCAATGATCAGCCAGAGAACTATTAAATGTCTAAAGAGACAAATAATGAACTCTGCAGGCCACTGATCCCCGTGGAAATAAAGTGGAGTTTCCAGTTGTCTCCCTGTCTGACTTCAGGGGACTGGGCTCCCTTTATACCCCAGTTGCACTGTGTCTAGATAGTGGAATAATCTATAAAGACCATATTTATATGCCCCTGGGGGGAACCTCAATGATCAGTCAGAGAACTAATAAATGTCTAAAGAGACAAATAATGAACTCTGCGGCTAACTGATCGCCGTGGAAATAAAGTAGAGCTTCCAGCTGACTCCCTGCCTGTCTTCAGGGGACTGGGCTCCCTTCATACCCCCAGTTACACAGATCTAGATAGCTGTTACTTACTAGAAAGACCATAAATGTGTCCCCGGGAGGTATTGAAGGAGACACTTGGTAACCGCGCAACTTCACGTTAGGGATCTTTTAACGCCACTACACTATTTCCTCAGGGGATATGTGAAGTCGCTAGCCTACGCCGATAACCCCGAAACGATTGACTGTTAGAACAACAGCAATAACTGTGTTATTGCCGACATACGGCTATAAATGTGGAAAAAAGGCGTCGAAAATTTAAAGTTCAGATTAGACTACATCCGCATTAACTGTCATATTTTAGATGTAATGCTGCAAGATTATCCTTCATATAAAGTAATTTTTATGACTACTTCAAAAATTCAACTCTATAAAAAACACCCTTTACTTAAATATATATTCGAAACAAAATTTAGAACATTTTCAATTTACTGTCAATATCCAATCACGCTGAAGTTGACGCTTGTGGTTCTGTTGATCTGTCTTTTTCTTAGCTGGTTCATATTCATGTTTTGAGTCTGCATCATCATTATCCGATTTGGGACAGTCTGCTCTGTGAGCTATTTATGCTTCAAAAATGTCAAAAATTAAAAATTTTTTTTTTGTAATAGTTCCCATCTTAGCCACAATGTAATCCATATGGTTTTTTTGTTACCGGTTGTGGTACATTATTTTAAATATCATGTGTCCAATCTGAATCATTCACACTGGTCGAATTGGCGAAAACGGTTTCGGCTTGCAGAGACACAGTGTCCAGACTCGAAGGTTGAGGTGGATCATTAACAGCAGCGCGTTGTACTGCAAGTGCCGCAGCAAAAGCGGGAATGTAGCCGGTATTTGCATAACCGGAATTCATGAATTAGGTGTCCTTCCTTGATTCCCTTTCCAACACAATTTTAACACTCGTAAATTTCTGTTTAGTTTTAAAGGAGCGTTTTTTAGTTTTAATTAATATTTCTTTTTCTTTGCAGGTTTATATTGCCGAAACAGCTGAGCCCAATTTACGTAGTCTCCTTATTGGTGCACCTTTTGTCTCCTATTCGTTTGGAATACTTATAGTTTATGCCTTGGGCTCTGCTTTATACTGGAGAGGAGTTGCCTGGTGTGGCAATGTATTACCCGCCCTAGCTGCTTTAGCCATATTCTTTATACCCGAAAGTCCTGCATGGCTTTTGAGACAAAAGCAAGAAGATAAAGCTCTTAAAGCTTTGACATTTTTAAGAGGCGATAAAATTGCTGCCCAAAAGGAAATAAATGAAATGAACGAAAGGCTGGTCAAGGAAGCGGCCATGGCTAAAACAAATGAGAACATTTTCAAATTGTGTTGCCAGCGCGTGGCAATAAAACCTTTGGTCATTGTTATCATGTTTTCGCTTCTACAAATTGCCTCTGGGACTTTTATAGTTGTGTTCTATGCAATCGATATTATATCATCGTTTGGAGTAGAGTTCGATACTAAGGCGGCCGCCATTTGGACAGCTGTAGTAAGAATGTGTTGCACTCTAATGTTTTGCGTCATCTTATTGTTCGTTAGAAGACGCCGCATTTTAATATTGTCTGGCATCGGTTCTGGCTTAAGCTGTTTAATTTTAAGCATTTTCATGTACTGCCGTGAAGGTCATATGAGAGGCGGAAATGATGTTTTAATAGCCGGCGTTTGTCTGTTAACCTACATTGCCTTCAATACCTCGCTGATGGTAATGCCAGGCATCATGATTGGTGAACTGTTTCCTGCGAAAATTCGAGGTCGTACTGCAGGCGGAGTTTTTGCTGCCATGAACGTATCACTATTTGCTTTCACAAAAGCATTTCCTTTCATACACTTAACCATTAAAATGAACGGCGTATTTTTGATATTTGGCGTAGCCAGTTTTGCAGTTTCAATGTTTATGTGGCTTTTCCAACCCGAAACTAAGGGCAGAACTTTAGAACAAATTGAAGATTATTTTAATGAAAATAATTGGCTGTGGTTTAAAAGAGATAAAAGCTATAAAATGGTTGCTACCATAGAAGCTCCTGGTAAAGTGTAGGAATGCTAAAGTTAATGTTTTGTATATAAACCATTTCAACCTCGCGCTATATCATCTTTAAAAGCTTTCAAAATATACTTTTACGTTTTTAGTTTATAAGTTTTTTTTTAAGTGTAAAAATTTAGGTTTTTCATCAATTCAACGCCATTTTTATTTTAAACTTATTTTTAGTTTATTTAATTTTGTTTTAAGTTATTTAAGAAAATTAAACATTTTTACTCTCTCTCTCTCTCTCTCTCTTCTTTTGTAATGCATTTACCTAAATAAATAAGTTTTTGAAAAGTACACTGGAAGAGAGAAGTTAGTACACAAAGCTTTAATAAATCATCAAATAGAAAATTTTTAAAATTTTATTTACTTGTGATCATTTCAATTTCCAAAAAATTATGCAACATTTTAAAAAAATATAATTTTAAGTTAAGAAAATTGGTGTATTGAAAGAACAAAAATAATAAAGCGCAAAGAATGTTTAAATATTTAAACTTCCTTCTTAGAATTGCAAAATGCCATTGCAAACTCGAAAAGTTGGCTGGCAACTCCTTTCGTTTTGCGGTGTATTATTGTGAGAAAAGAGTACAAATGTTATTAACCAATCAACGAAAATCGAATTAAATGCAAAACCGTGTGTGTTCCCTAATTTCTCTAGAGCACTTGCCATTATTTTAACGATAAAACAGTGAAATAAAATGGAGTTAGATACCCTACTGTCACCATTCAGCCTCTTAGCCCACTCTTGTATGCACTCCAACAACTCCATGCATTAGTGCTGTATCCATTTTTGGACGGAATTAAGTGGTATAAATAGTACGTAGATCGTAGATGGAGTAAAATGTTTCTTACACCGAATCAAAAGACTGAGGCACTTGAAGGCTTCTTTACAAACCTGAAAAATGTGCTTAGTCTTAAATGTTCATGTCAAGAACATCAAGAGCTTTCGATTCCTTAATACTTATATCACCCATTGTAACAGATGCAGTACCATTTCCAAACACAGGTCTTTGCGTAAGCATGCAACATTGAGTCTTACGGGCATTTAAATCTATTTCATTCGCACGACCTTATTCGGAGACAAAGATGGTCATGAAAAAAAGTAAAGAATTAGGGTACGAGAGAGAACGGAATCTTGCGGTACCCCTGAAATTATCTTTAATTCGTCTGATAATATCCCATTTTTAACAACTCGTATAGTGCGATTCCTGAAATTGCCACCGACACCAAAAGCAATTAATTTTGACAGAAGTGTATCACGCTACACTGAATCAAACGCCTTGGAAATATCTAGTCACCACGTAACTTTCCCCGAAATTATGTTATAAGATTTACATCTGCACCTGGCCGTGGGCCTTAATCAGATGGTGGTCAAACCACTGTGAATGAAAAGCAACATCATTCACGTCCTAGGAAGCCGAAGTTCTAGGAAGCAACAGGTCTTTCCTAGTTGCAATTTCAGCGGTTCTAGAGCAGGGCTGCAAACCACTACTCCTTACTGAAGAGCTGGAGACTATCCAACTCCTGTCCAGAACGCAAGACTAGCATGCTCACTGGATCTGGTTCATTCACCCCTAGGTGTGATTAAAGGCGAGTTGATCCTGACCCTTAAATTAAATTCATGCGAGGGCCGCAAAACCACAACCACCACGATACTCCGGAAGGGCCAATCTCAATAATTAGTCAGAGAAGCAGCTAAAAGTCTAAAGAGACAATTAGCGGAAACTCTGGAGCTTACTGATTCCCGTGGAAATAACGTGGAGCTTCCAGTTGTCCCCTGCTCACTTTAGGGGACTGGGCTCCCTTATACCACCAGCAGCACAGGTCTAGATAGCCAAGTGTTCTATAAAGACCGATAAATGTGCGCCCGGGGGATGGGGGAGAGGGTAACTTTCCGCGAAATGATGTATAGAGTTGCATCGTTGTTCCGACAGATTACAACGCGCCCCCTACGGAAACCATACTGTCGATCGCTAATGTTAGAGTCCACGTACCTCACAAGATGAAAATTAATCATACTTTCCATTACTTTAAAAAGTGCAGAACAATTTGCAATTGGGCAATAGTTTTCAGGATTGTTAGCCTTACTCTTTTTGGACATTGGCGTTACATTAGCAACCTTCCAACACTTTGGAAATTGACCGGCATAATACATGCTGAAAAGGTCTGCTAACGAAAGTGCTGGCCTCGAACAGCATTGTTGCAAGACCAGTGCTAGAATCTCATCCGGTCTATGATATTTGTTGACGTAAAGATCTGCTAAAAACTTTGTAACAGCTCGAGCTCTAAAGAATATTTTCGACATAGTAAAGAATACTCTGTCGAGATCGGGCAGTGGTTGAATGCTTTCTGGCAAATAAGAATTACCTGCAATTGCAACCTTTGGCGTATATAAACGAGCCGACCTAAAAGACATTTAAGGATAAGAATAGCCATAGAACGTTAATATTCTGCGATGATTTTTAGTGTCAATTCAAAAGAAAAAACACTTTCAATCCCTGTTGAGCCAAGCTGTTACATTGACAGCTTGCTGAATGTTAGGTTGTCATTAAAAGTTGTTTGTAATTATGTATTTTGATCATTTTACCGTATGAAGGGATGTCTGAAGAGGGCTAATATATCGCCAGAACAAATATAACTTCCCCTCCTCCGCAGAAATTTTTACTTCTATGATATCTTCTACATAGCGCAATATTTATTTTCGATACTTTCTCGTGAAGTGATCTCCAGCATTCGTAGGAAACTTTTCCTTTCGTTACTCCATAGCTGAAAGAAAAAATAAATAGAAAAGATTTTTTTACATATATGGACTAGACTACCGAAGGATATTGGAAAGCAAAATAAAAATCAATGTTCTTACAATTGTTTGGCCACGGAAAATTTTTCATTTTATGTCCTTTAAGCGTTTTCATTCATTTTACGCGATCTTTAGACAGAACTCTTCGGACAGAACTCCATACCGGCCTTAAAACATCGCAATATCTTTTTAAGAACTGGCAACAAAACCAAATATACTACCACTAACATAAAATACAACACTGCATAACAACAAAACACAGCTGATTTTCGTTTACATTTTAAATGGAATAACGATTGCACAAATAATTGAAGTTGTAAAAACCAGGAGAAAAATACTTTTTAAAATCTTAAATGCAAAATGCAAAGGGGTAAAATTGCTTTTGGGAAAATAAATTTGAATCTTAATAAAACGCAAGAAAAATTAAGTGAAAATGAATTAACAGAAGAGGCCACAACGTCAGTAGGAGGTTTTAAAAAGATTGATAAACAACAAATGCAAAAACAAATCGATGAAGTGATTGATGATTTGGAAGCCCAGAAACTAAAAGAGGTTATGGGTTTGACGGGATTCGGTAGGAAGACGGCAAAAGTTTTTGATATAAATGTAAGTGATTTTAATTTAAATTATCCATTTTAACTTTAATTTCGTATAATATGTTTGTAGGAACAAATTGCAAAAGCTAAGGAATCAGCCACTGTAAGAATTGAGCCGCCAGAAGACAACCAAAATGATGCCGATGATGAAGAAGTTATAGGACCCTTACCTCCTGCCACCAAAGATAACAATGGCGACAACATAACAAATACTAATAAGACAAATAACGAGGACGACGAAGATAATGATGATGAAGAGGACGACGAGGATGATGAAGAAGACTTAATGTTGGAGAAAAGAATACCTGATACTCATGAAGTTCAAATGCAACATGGCTCTAAAGCTCTTTTAGCTTTGGCAGGTGATCCTGCAGGTGCTAGATTGGTATCCGGTTCTATTGATTATGAAATCAGCTTTTGGGATTTTGCGGGCATGGATTCCTCATTACGCAGTTTTCGTACCATACAACCATGTGAAAACTACCCTATAAGAGCTTTGCATTATTCCATTACTGGCGATATGATTCTGGTTATATCAGGCAATTCACAAGCAAAAATTTTAGATCGTGATGGTTTCGAAAAAATGGAATGTGTTAAGGGGGATCCTTATTTAAGTGATATGTCCAGAACTAAGGGTCATATAGCTCAGCTAACTTCTGGCTGTTGGCATCCTTATACAAAAGAAGAATTTCTGACGGCCGCCATGGATGGGACTCTTAGAATTTGGAGAGGATTAAAAAACAAAGAACAGACTACCGTTATTAAGACAAGGGCACAAGGCGGACTAAGAACAAATGCTTCCTCCTGTGGTTACAACAGAGATGCCACTTTAATAGCTGCAGGTTGTGTGGATGGCTCTATACAAACTTGGGACACACGTAAAATGTTTGTAAATACAACACATTGTGTCAGAGAGGCCCATCAGAAGGGTTCGGAAATAACAGCTGTACAGTTTTCTTTTATGGGCCAACAAATAGCTACTCGTTCAAACGATGAAACCATGAAATTGTGGGACTTGCGTAATTTCAAAAAGCCTATTCACACCTGGTCAAATCTATTCTCTCGTTATGATACCACAGACTGCTGTTTCAGTCCAGATGATCGTCTTTTAGTGACCGGAGAGTCATTGCCAAAGGGACAAACTCATGCCAATCTTTATTTTTACAATACTCAGACATTTGACGAAGTTAAACGAATTCCCGTTACCGATTCGCACATTATTAAAACTTTGTGGCATCCGAAACTTAATCAAATTTTTGTTGGCTGTGGAAACGGTGTCATTAAGTGTTACTATGATGAACGAAGAAGCTTAAGGGGTGCCAAATTGTGCGTGGTTAAAACGTATCGCAAGAAAAAGCACACTGAAGTAGTGGGTGTATCACAGATTATAACACCTCACGCTTTACCCTTGTTCAGGCAAGAAAAATCACGATCCTCACGCAAGAAAATGGAAAAGGAGAGATTGGATCCAATTAAATCACGCCGACCTGATCTGCCCATCACTAGCGGTCAAGGAGGCAGAGTAGCCAGTTCAGGCGGTACACTTAGCTCTTATGTAATACGTAATTTGGGTCTAAGTAAACGAGTAGATGATGATCAAGATCCCCGTGAAGCCATATTGAAATATGCTAAAGAAGCTGCTGAAAATCCCTACTGGATATCACCGGCCTATAAACAGACTCAGCCAAAGCCAGTGTTTTCTGTACCTGTTGAAGGGACTGAAGAGGGAGAGCCAGAAAGCAAGAAGTCTAAAAAGGAGTAAAAAACTGAATGAGGATTTGTTTTAAAGTTGTAAAATTTAAAATTAATTAAAAGTTAGTTTATGTATGAAATCATTTTTGAATATAAACATTAGAACCGTTTGGCTATATTATAAAACTTTTAGATTAATTTGAAATAAGGAAAAAGAAAATAAAGTGAATCGCAGTGGAGCGAATAACAATTTCTGCTTTTAATTTGCAAAATATGTCTTCAAAAACATGTGCGCTTTTGTGGAAAAACGAAAAATTCTTTTAATTTCTTTAACCCTTAAAATTATCTTACAAAAACTTCTATTTATTTATTGTCTTGAGTGACTAAAGCGTCCTGTAAACGATAACAATCACTGGCAATCTTCCATTTATCGTCTTGTGCCGTTATAATAAAAGTCTGTTGAAAGGGTTTCATAGGTTGATCAGTATACTTGACGGTGCCACCAGTTTGTATTAAGTACGTCAATTGTCCAGCCACTGCCTCATCCACGATGGGCTGAGCATCCAGTGTTGAAATAGTAGTGTGTTCTGAGGAGGGTAATTCTATAAAATATTTTTGAATGTTATCCTTGCCCGAGGCGCCATTGCCATTCCACACAAATAAACCATTATCTAAATACAGGCGATTCATTTGCTGTAATATTAAAATACTTTTAATCACAATTTTTCCTATTTTAAAAACATACTTACATGTCTTCTTTTATCAAATGAATGATAATAAAGTTTAGTAAAATCTTCAGCTGTACGACTGCATGCTTCAATTTTTAATTTTAGTTCCTAATTGATAAAAGATTATTAATTAATTATTTTTAAATTAATTTTTTAACTTACATTATCCATTTTAGATAATTTATATTATTTTTTAACAAATTTGTTTAATTTATGAAATCTGCTAAACATTCTTTGTATGCTTCTTTACTTTTGGTGCGGTATTGCCAGCTTAAAACTTGAAAGTATAAAAATTCCCATTATGATAGATATATTTACAAATAAGTGTCATCTATACAGCTGATATTTTCCTTATTATCACACATTATATATGTTTTATTGTTGCTTTGTAGTTCGAAATGGCAAAGGTGTTCACGTTTTACAAACAAATCAATCAATCAATCGCTCTCTACTGATTCCATTTAAATAAATCACATTGAAAATTTAAATATTTGTGTTTTATTAATACTCTAAAGTCTGTCTGAAGGCTAAAATTGGGGCGAGGCGAAGTTCGCCTGGCCCTTTAGTAGTTAATAAAACTCTATCAAAGGTTTGCCCGACTTTCAATGTGTGCGCTATACTTTTTCTGAATAACATTATTAAATTTTCCGAAACTAATGAATTTGTTGCAGAAAATTAATAATTAAAAAAATATTAAAAAGCCTCTCACAAAAATTTCCCTAAGCTTAAAAGCTAAAAAAATACTTGAAAGGTAAACAGTTAAAATTGTATGAAAAACAGCTAAATGGGCATGATAATTTTGAAAAGGTCAAAAATAGTGAAATAAATAAGAGATCAAAATAAAACAAAATAAAAACAAGCATAGAATGATGTTTAGGTTTAAAAATAAACAAAAAAAATACGTTTTAAAATTATTTTTTGTTTGTTGCATTCAGCCAAGTTATCGCAAATTATAAAAACCAAAATTTTGCTTGTTAGTTTATAGTTTTTGATAATAAAACTTTGTATATAAATAAAATCAACTTTAAACTTTGGAAATCTTAACTAAATTATGAATATTGTTTATGAGTTCTTTCGTAAAAATCATATTTTGGCAATTTGCGAAGATGCCCTGTACAAACAATCATTTACTTTAAATTTGTCTCGTTTCGATATGACTGAGGTGCCCGATGTGGTGGAACAATGTTATATTATATTTAAATTATTTTTAAATCATAACAGATTAACAAGGGTATGTAAGAACGAGCACTTTTACAAAACTTATATTTTTATGTTTGTTAAAACATTTAAAATTTCAGTTGCCTGCTTTTGTTGCTCAATTTACACGTCTTCAAATTCTTACACTGGACTTTAATAAATTAACGGAATTTCCGTTAGTCATATGTCAATTAAGAAGTTTGAAAGTATTAAATATTAGCTGCAATAATATACCAACATTGCCACATCAGATTGGCCAATTGAGGCAATTGGAAACATTTTGGTGCAACAACACAGGTCTTCAACAATTGCCTGAGGAATTAAGTAAGTGCGAGTGTTTGGAAACTTTAGGAGTCCGTGGCAATCAATTAGAAAGTCTTCCCTCGACGCTGAGGCGTTTATGTAATTTACGTTGGTTGACCTTGGAAAATAATCAAATTTCTTATATTCCTGACACATTGGGCGATTTAAAAAATCTTGTACATTTAAATTTAAAAAGTAACCGTTTGGTATGCATACCCGATTGCTTGAAGGGCATGGAAAAATTACAATATGTTTTTCTTAATTGCAATCGTATTGATCAGCCAGGAACAGAGGATTTGTTGGATGATTTAGACTTTATAAAAATGTTGAACATGTGTGATAATCCCCTGTGCAATAAACCTACAACACAATTAAAATTAAAGGTAAGATAAGATGTGTATTCTTACAAAGGATATATTCTACAAAGATAAAAACTATACCTCCATCCCATAAAACTTTACAGCATTTGAAAGTTTAATGACACAGTCCTGTTTCGTAGTTTTCACTATTATTTTACACAACATAGAACTAAAATTTTTATTTAATTTAAAACATGTTATAGTACAGTCGAATACCACGGTGCGCCGGGCAGTTCGAATTTCTGAACATTTTATTGTTTGCAGAATATAATGAAAGTTATATTGGATGCAAATGTCCTAGCCAAATGTGAGGTTAGAAAGTTAATTGTTTGAAAATAATTAAATATCAACAATTAAGCTGTCATCCTTTATAGAATAATTGGGAAATTTTAAGAATGGAATTTTTGCTGCACTCTTGAGCAAAATATTTTAATTGTGAAAATTTTTTTTAAAAAATTATGAAAATTAACTGTGTCATTTTGTAAGGTCAATATTTAGGGTTTATTAATTTTTTTACACGCTTGTGTAAGGTAAAAAATATATAAAATATTTTTAAAAAACTTCCCTCATAACCAATATTTTATCCTCAAGAGAAATTTAAAAAAAATAACATATAAAAAACAATTCACTATAAAATAAAAAAAAAATCGCTTATTTTTAAAACTTTATTAGGATTCTAAATGTCCTACGAAGTAAATTCCTTTAACACAAAACTTTTTTACTTAATTTTTTTTGGATTTTTTTATTTTTTGTACATGAACAATAATTTCCCCTCTAGGGAAATTTAAAAAAATAACATATAAAAAACGATTCACTATAAAATAAAAAAAAATCGCTTATTTTTAAAACTTTTCTAGAATCCTAAATGTCCTACGAAGTAAATTCCTTTAACACAAAATCTTTTTACTTAATTTTTTTTTAGGATTTATTTATTTTTTGTACATAACCAATAATTTCCCCTTTAGGGAAATTTAAAAAAATTATATATTAAAAACAACTCACTCTAAAATAAAAAAAAAAAATCGCTTATTTTCAAAACTTTTCTAGAATCCTAAATGTCCTACTAAATAAATTCCTCTAACACAAAATTTGTTTACTTAATTTTTTTAGGATTTATTAATTTTTCTGTAAGCTAAAAAATATATAGATCATTTTTAAAAAATTTTCCATATAAACAGTAATTCCCCCTCAAGGAAAACAAACTTTTTTCGTGGTCACATATTGATTTTATAAAAAATCGATTTTAATGGCTGTACCTCCGTAAATAATAATCGATTTTTAAGTGAAATTTTGAAAAAAAAAAAACATATTTTTTGTTTTATTATTAAACACAATTTACTATAAAATAAAAATATTTGCTTATTTTCCCATATAAACAATAATTTTCCTCCAAAGGAAATTTAAAGAAGACACTTTTTGTTTTTAAAAAGTCGTTAATTATCAAATAAAAAAAAATTACTTAATTTTAAAAATTTTACTTGAATTCACAATATCCTTACTAGGGAAATTTTTATCGAAAGTTTCCCTTGAAAGGCAATATTTTTTAAGGATTTATCAATTTTGTATATCTTTTGTATAAGCTGAAATATATATAAAATATTTTAAAAAATTGTAGTTATAAAATATAATTTCCATTTTAAGGGAATTTTTTTTAAAAATAGAACATAAAATAGTTTGTTTGATTTTTAAAAGCAATTCTTTATAAAATAAAAATAATTGACTAGTTTTATAATCTTTAATTCCAAATGTTCCTACCAGGAACATTTTTATTGAAAATAATATTCAAAAAATTTTACAAGTTTCAAGAGCAGGATGTTTATATTATTAATCGCAAATCCCAAATTTGTTTCGCAAATCGAAAACATATATTTTTTTCCAAATACAACTAATTTCCTAAAAATCACTGCCGTCTAGCATGTAAATTTTAAAATTATTTTGAATTTCTTTCAAAATCATTTTTCACCTCATACCAGGAACATAGCAATATTCTTTGTGATACAAAAGAGCAACCAGTTGCTCCCAATGCGGATGACATTTTTGATGATTTAGAGAATGATGAAGATGAAGAGGACTTATCTGATTGGGAGAACAGTATTGAGACAAGCGATTTGGATACCACTGATGAAAGTAGTCCAGAAAATGATGTAGAGGTAATTAATTATAAAAAAAACTTAAATTATATTTTTAAACAGAACATTTGGAATATATTTTGTTCAGGCAATTGCTTGTTTGGAGGTACTCAAAGTTTTTATAAAATTCATTGATTCATTTTTTTATTTTTTTAATCGACCTTTTTATATCTTAAATAAATATTTGTTATTCTTTTCAACGGTCTTTTTTAATTAATTTAACAATATATATTTTTTTCAATATTTCGTTTTCCTATGGAAAGCTTCTTCAGGAAAGCGAAATATTGAAAAAAAATATATATATGTATTGTTAATTTAATTAAAAAAGACCGTTGAAAAGAATAACAGATATTAATTCATTGATTCATTTTTATGCAATAAAAATTAACTGTTCCATTAGCGGTTCGACGCATTATATTTTAAAGAAATCTTCACATAACATGTACTATTGTCTTACAAAACTTTTGCACGATTTCCTAAATTTAAAAACAATAATTCGACATTGTCAGTCATGTTCTAAAAAATCACTATTCTCCTTCTTTCCTTTCTCTGGTCTAGCACTCAGGGTATGACCCCTATACATGAAATGCATTGTGCCAGACCTAGGAAATCAGGTTCCTAAAAACGTGCGAGCAAAGGGAACAAGTTTCCTAATTTCATTAGAGCACTTTCCAATGCAGATCTCCAAAGGGGGTCATGCGAATAAAGTAGATTTTAATGCCTGTAAGACGTGCAATGTTGCATACTTACGCATAGATCTGTGTTCGGAAATGGTGCTTCACCTGTTACTATGGGTGGTATAGGTATTACGGATTCGGAAGCTCTTGATGTTTTTGGCATGAAAAGTCAGTATGATGTTCGATGGACTAACCACATTTTTCAGGTTTCTAAAGAAGCTTGCAAGTGCCTCGGTTTTCTTAAACGGGGTAAGAGATACTTCCCTCTATCCGACCTTCGCACTATTTATACTACCTATATCCGTCCAAAGATAGAATATAACTCTCCTTTATGGGCCGGTGCCCCCAAAGTCTATTTTGGAGTTGCTCCACCGCGTACAGGAAAGCCCCAAGAGGCTTATTGGGGGCGGTAGGGTATCCAAGTTTATTGTTTTTCTAGAGCATCAATGTAGGTTGTATTTCACTGTTTTACTACTTGTTACTTGTACCTGAAACTCGCACGTTTTTGCCTTTGACTCGATTTTCGTTGAGAGCGCCTCAGTTACATCAAAAAATTGTTTTTTAGGAGAACAGTTTGTATGTGCAATAACAATCAGTGTTCCCCTCTTTCCTCCTCCCCATAACCTAATTTCCTAGTTCTGATACCATCCATTGCAAGAGTGCAGTCATCCCCTGAGTTCTGGCCCAAACGAGAAAAAATAAATAAATATAGAATTTAAAGTTTAAATTAATTTTTTGTATTTACATCTCAGTGAATCTTTAAATTTTGACGTACTTTATTTTTTCTTTAAATTTCTGACGAAGAACACCAAAGGTTGTTCAAAATATTGAATTAAAAAAGTGTTTACCAGTGTGATTTATTAAAACGAACAAGAGTTTTGTTTAAATAAATATAAAAACCTACAGTCTAAAGAAGAAGTAAATAACAATTAACACTCCTTAAGGTGAAATAAAATATAAGATTAAATATAAATTTTTCTTTTAAAAGTTCTTCGATTTATTAGTATGAATTCGGTTACCAATTTTAATGCGTCCAAATTTTAAAGGAACTAGAGTTTAAAAAAGATTATAAAATTGCTACAAAAAATTTCATATAATTTTAACTGAACAATTATTTGATTTTCTTTTTGCCTTTTTCAGGACATTTCCATCTTAATACCCGAACTGTCACGATACATAACGAATTTTAATTAATTTCTTTTAGATTTTTAAAAAAAAATTTTAAATGTTTTGTTGATTTGCTTTTAAATTTCAATGACTTTTATTTTTGCAAATGAAAATAAATTAAATGTACAGTGGAAATAAAAATTATATATTTAATATATAAAAAAAACAAGTTACAACTAAATTAATTAGACATTTTCTTCATAAGTTCTTCATCCTGTATAGACATAGCCGTCAGTTTTTTGCCAATTTTCTCGTAAATATCTAAATATTTGGCTACACAACGATCAATGCAAACCATTTCTCCTTTACCTGAAAATAAAAAATCACATAAATTTTAGTTTTAATCTTTAATATGAAGTCATAGGTAAGTGAAAGAAATTTTTCAAAAATCATTATTAATTAACTTTTTACCACATTAATAATTATAGTTAATTCCTTTTTAATATAAATTTTATAAAATAATTTTTAAGAAGTTTGTTTTTCAATTGTGACAACACCAACGACATGATAGTTTTGACATTTATTTTTTTCATGCATTGGCAATTATTACAATGACTTCAATTTCGGCCGAAAATCGCATTGAAATAATTAAAATCCACTTTGAAAATGGCGATTCTGTTAAAGTTACATTTCGTAGAATTCGTGATATTTTTGAACAACATAATCGTCCTTCTGAGACCGTTATTAAGAATTTGGGTCGACAGGCGTGTTCGACTGAAAACATCGCAGCCGTGAGATACAGTATTGAAACAGATCCAAATTGTTCAAATTCTCGACGTTCTCAACAATTGCGATTATCCAAAACCACCACATGGCGAATTTTGCGTAAGGATTCGAATTGGAAGTTTTACAAAGTTCGACTGGTATCGGAATTGAAGTCGAACGACCATTCGCATCACCGTAAATTCGCTCACTTCACTTAAGAACAAGCGGCTGGTTTTTCTGAAAAAATTATTTTTTCAGACGAAGTCCATTTGTACTTGTCACGTGTCACTGCACGGTGCGTAATGTGGTTTGGAGTAGTTGGTCCGTTTTTTCGAAGATGAGACTGGAAATGGTAACGGTCAATGAATCACGCTTAATTTTTGCCAATTATTGACGACGTGAATATCACTGACATGTGGTTTTAACAGGACGGTGCCACAGGTCACACAGCCAATGAAACGATTAATATATTGCAAACTAAATTTCCCGATCTCGCAAATTCTCGACAAACAACAGCCAGATCGTGTGATTTAACACCACTAGATATTTTTTGTGGGGCTATGCTAAGGACAGCCTCTATACGGAGCCAATCGAATCGATTTCAGCCTAAAACTCAAAATCTGTGATGTGATTAACGGATTAGGACCGCCATTTTGCCAAAAAAAATTATTAAAAACTTTGATGAAAGAATCGACATCTGTAAGTGTGGTTGTGGTGGACATTTGCCAGATATAATTTTTCATTCATAATTGCCGAACTTTTCTCTTCGTAATACAATAGGTATTTGAATTGTCTTAATATAACTTTTTTGATTTAGAAAACAAACTTCTTGTTGTATCATCCTTTATAAAAATTAAATAAATTTTATTTTCAATATTTCGCCACACCATTATTGGGTGGCATCTTTCAGGAAAAGAAAAATGTATAAATAATTTTTTAAATCAATCAGTAAAAATATTCGATAGATTTATATTGAAAATAAAATTTATTTAATTTCTATACAAAAAACCTTGTGCTTAAAAAATTATCCATAAAATTGTTTATCATATTTGCTAAAAGCAAGATATTACAACGGTACGCGTCATATAGAAATAACGTTAATGTTGAAAATAATCACGTATTCTAAGCAGAAATTGATTCACACCATTTCCTGCTACATCTACTTGTTTGAATAACAAAAACGTTCTTGAAAATACCTACCGCTTAACTTTATTTTTAAAACATAAAATCCCTAAAACCGATTTGGGGTTATGGTTGTCTACGATTATCTTTCTTATCTAACTCAAATAATTGATCCGATTCCAAACTTCTTTAAATTTTGTATTTAAAATTATTTTGGGCGAAAATCCTTTTAATTCAATAACTATCACAGATCTCGGAAAAGTATTATTTATTAATATTTTATCACCCAGTAAAGTTACTTACCCAAATCAGCTTCTCCATAACGGGGTGGTATACATTTTTTATGACAAACATTTGTCATCCGATTATATAAATCCGACATCATTTCAATTTCCATTTCTTGCATCATTTGCAATTTAGCTTGATCGGCGGCACTTATGTTGGGCATTGCCATGTCTATGAGGGTGATGAATTAAATGTGTGTTTTAGAAAGAAAAAAAAATGGTAGCAATTTATAATCGATTTGGATTTTGTGCTATTCCTTTGAATTTTAAGCAGTAAAACGTCTTTCGCCTACAGCTTCGTATTCACCAACGTTTGATTTTTTCATGCGTTCACGTATTTGCATATCCTCGTAACGCCGCTTGTCAATGGATCTTTTTGACAGCACAAACAAATAAACACCACTTACAGTTATAAATGTCCTGAAAAATATAAATTTATGTAAGAAATGTTTTAATAAAATTTTTTATTATTTATATGTGTTTAAAGCCTTACCAACCAAAAGCGATTCTGCCAAAATCTCCCAAAGACATTACACTCTTTTTCCTTTTTGCTTAGTAAATTTTTTACAGTATAATAAAAAAATATTTTATCAGCTGATATGACATAACCTCAATCAAATTAATCGAAAAGAAATTGAATTCTTGAGATGAACTAAATTATTAGTGATTACAGTTGTGTAGTTGAAGTTATTAGAAAATAAGTTATCGAAATATGACAAAAAGGTAAACAAAAACTAAATTAACCATGATATAAGTAATTTGTAAGCAAAAAATCTTTGACTAAATAAACACAAAGTTTTAAAAAATGTATAATTTTATATGATAAAGCAAAAAATCGCCGTATAAAAATATTGAGGATATAATATTTTCAGAGCTTTTCGAGGCGAATTCGACAACCAGTGTATTTGCATAGGTATGAAATCTCATTAGTGCCGTTTCACACGCTTCAACTTTTGTTGCTCAACTTTTGTTTTTTTCATTAGAAAGTAAGAGAGGGCAAACCGGAAAATATATTGATATCGTACAGACCTATTAGCTTATTATCTGTATTATCAAAAATTTTTGAAAAATTGTTTCTCAAACGTTTAAAGGCATTTCTGCAGAAATACAATGTTATTTCCGATCATCAATTCGGTTTTCGAAGTCAACATGGTGCGCCAGCACAGTGTCATCGAATTTGATTCTGTTCTTTTGTATTTTTGGACATTCAGCAGGCTTTTGATAAAGAATGTCATGAGGGATTATTATACAAATTGAAAAACCTGCTTTCTGCTCCATTTTATTTATTGTCTTTATCATATTTGAAATACAGATGCTTCTTCGTCAGAGTTAACAAAAATTTTTTTTTAATTTGTCAAATTGAAGCTGGGATCCCACAAGGAAGCGTTCTTGGATCAATTTTGTATTCTATATACACCTATCACATGCCGACAAAATAATGTGTAACAGTCGCTACTTATGCAGACGACACAGCACTCTTATGTTGTAGAGAAACCCCCACAGAGGCTTCTAGAATTTTACAGCTGCAGCTAAATAGTCTTTATGATTGGCTTACAAAATGGAAAACTGCTATTAACAACCAAAAGTCAAGTCATATCACTTTTACAACAAGAAGGGAAAATTGCCCAGCTGTTAATGGCACTTTAATCCCCAGTGTGATCACTGTTAAATACTTGGGCTTACATTTAGACAGAAGACTCGCATGGAAAGCACATATTAGCGCGAAAAGAAAACGATTTAACATCAAATTTAAGCAAATGTACGGGCTTCTGGGCCGTAAATCTAATTTTTTTTATGGAGAATAAGGTCCTGCTTTACAAAACTATTTTAAAACCTATATGAGCTTGTGGCGTAGAGTTATGGGGCACTGCTAGTAATTCCAATATAGAAATATTGCAAAGATTCCAATCCAAAGCTTTGCAGTCTATAACGAATGCTCCTTTTTATGTAACGAACAAAGCTCTTCACAACGACCTGAAAATATCTTTTATTAAATCCGAAATTAGAAGATTCAGCAACAATTATTTAGAAAGGCTAGAAATTACGCTTTTAGATAAGACTGGCGAATTTAGAAGGCTCAAACGAAATCATATCCTTGATCACTCTTATATTTAAGTTTGGTATTATATTGTTTATTTCTCCTCCTTCCTGTCCTAACTGGCTCCCCCAAGGGGCATATAAATATAGTCTTTATAGAATATTCCACTATCTAGACTCAGTGCAAATGGGGTATAAAGGGAGCCCAGTCCCCTGAAGACAGGCAGGTGGTAAACTGGAAACTCCACTTTATTTCCACGGGGATCAGTGACCCGCAGAGTTTATTACTTGTCTTTTTAGACTTATAATAGTTCTCTGGCTGATCATTGAGATTGGCCCCTATATGGGAGCATCGTGGTGGTTGTGGTTTTGCGGCCCCATAAGGGATTATATGAAATTATGGTGGCCAGGATCATCTCGCTGATAATGACACGCTAAGTAAATGATCCAGTCCAGTGAGCATGCTTGACATGTGTTCTGGACAGGAGTTAAAAAGTCTCCAACTCTTTAGCAAGGTGTGATAGTTTGCAGACCTGCCCTGGAATTATTCAAGTTGCAACTAGGTGGTTCTGTTGCTTAGAATTATGTCTTCGGCTATCTAGGACGTATGTATAACGTTCCAAATTATACAAGTGGTTTGTCCATCATCTGATTAAGACTACATAGTCAGGCGCGGATGTAAAACAAATCACACTCTGTCCTAACTGGCTGGTTTGTAGTCGAAGGCGAGCGCTTTCGATGCGATAGGATCATTCTCAAGCCGCGTTGTAATTTGTACTGGTGAGTCAGTGTTGGCGTTCAGGCAGTTCTGTTGTCAGGTTCGTATTTATTCAGGTAAGCAGAATGCCAGCCACCTGACATTTTTGTTTAAAGTAAATTTACCGATATCTCCGTCTTTTATTATTATACACGTACCTGGGTCCGTCTGAGGGTGTTTTTTTTCTTTGCCCGTTTGCATGAGTAGTTTTAATGGTGTGAAGATTGTGTCTGAGGTCGTGTTTACCTGGTCGTTTAAAATGTCATTGTTGAAAGTTTTTGTTTTTGTAAACTTCGGCATTTGCTGGCCGTGTAAATAGACTGTTAAGAAAGAATACCAAATTAGTATTGATGGTGTGTTAAAGGATGTCGACGACGATGTTGCCATCGCTAAACAGACTTAGGGTGGGTGTTGCCTTTTTTTCTGTACTCTAGCGAGTACACTGGCTTAGAATGGGTTAAAACAGACACTTTCATTTAATTTATGAAATAAACGATTCCACATATATTTTTGTATTTAATTTTAAGCAATAAATTTTTAATTAAAAATAAACAAAAAATTTTTTTTATAAATAAAATAAAAACAAACAAAAGGCAAAGAAAATGCAATTGTATAACAATTTAGTTAAAAAAAAGATAAACATGATTGCTTACAAAAGAGATCATTATTAATACAATACAACTTTTTGTTTTTTTGGAAATTGAAAATATAAACATTACAAAAATATTATTAATATTACTCATTATTTATTAACATAGAATAAAATAAAATTAATAGGAATAAAAATTATACAATTTGAAATTTGTTGGCTGAATTATCTTAACTACTATTAACTAGTAGGTGGTATTGAAAAGGCTCTTTGTCCACTGCCATGATTTGGCTTTGCACCAAACCAACTCATTTTCCAATTAAGGGTGTCATGCAAAAGTTTTTCCTCCTCTTTGGTTAGTTTAAGTAACGTAGCGACGGCCCGTATTAAATGGCGTGCTTCAACCTAAAATTTAAAAATTTATTTTAGTTTTGGTTTAAGTAGATGGATGATGTATCTAACCTCTCGACTGGTAAGAAATTTGACAATGACATGTTTTAAATATTTGAAATTTACTTCATCCATTATAATACTATTTTTAATTAAACAACCACAGGCTTGACATGATATTTTATTATCATTGGAATATGTTGGAGTCTTTTGAGTTTCACTGGATTCTTCGTTGGACTTAGCCGAAGAGAATTCCTTTTGTAAAGTCTTTTTTAAATCGCTTAAACGTTGATTTAACATTTTAATAGTCTGAAAGATAAAAACCATAACTATATTTTTACTGAATCACAAATTAGAATAAAAAGGAAATCATCCATAAATATTTTCGTTTATTAAAATGCAGCACCTAGAGTGCTGAGAGCTTAAAAATGCATCAAGAAATTCAAATTTAGAAAAAAAATTGAAATTTCTGTAAATTTCTCAATTAGTAAAAAAAAAAAAACGAAAGTTATTTTCCAGCTCATTAATTGGAACTTAATCACGTGCAAATAGCTCCAAAAAAGAGAACCTTTGCATCATTCGTTTAGTGAAATTGACTGCATTAATAATTTAATGGTTGTGAAATTAATAACCCTCCCTCTTGCTCAAAGTGAATTATATTTTAAAACCAGAACATTGAATACTTCGAGATGTGGAAAATAACAAATGCCTGTTCTGGTGAAATAGATTAAGGAGATGCAAATTTTAAGGCGATAACAGTGTGCAAAAGCTGTTATAATACCCTTGGATATGCGGATACAAGGGAAAGGTGTACAGTTTTCTTTTATGAAGCCAGTAACTTGGGTGCAAAATCTAATGGGACAAGTGAAATCCAGCTGCTATGCATGCATGAATTGCATTTATGGATTGAACGAAAAATAATTGAGAAGAAAAGTATTATTTCCTGCTTTTCTTGCGACACTTCCAGTATAGAGCACTGCTGTTATCGATTCACTTAAGCCTCTGAGTTTGGATACCGTGTCCCCGTTTTCAAATATCCAACCAATATGAAAGATGCGGATTGGACACTCGATTTTTTTTTAAAGATAAGTAGCACTTCAGGCAACAATGCCTATTTAATCAAGTACCGCGATACATTTTTTAGGAAAGGGATAGAGAAGAGATAAGACAGCTGGTGAAAGTAGAAGGATCGTTATGGCAATTAACTGTCGTATAAGACAGCACAGTTACCAGTGACCATGCCTTCATTACTGACCAGCCCCACCGACAGTCAATTTTTATTTTTGTAGTGAAGAAAAAAAAACAAGGTGTTTGTTGGGATTCGAATCCCCAACCCCCGTACCTACTAGCCTACAGCGGCACCAAAAACGTTACCACATATCTAAATGGATTTCATTGTCGTTAAGATGGGATTATCATAAAAAATTTTAAAATTTCGGACATCATTTTTGAAGCATGAAAAAACTCACAGAGTAAAATGTCAGCGCAGCATCACACACCGAAAACGCCAAGCTGATTTTCAGAAATTTTATTCCATTGACGAAGCAAATGTCCTACTTACTGCTATGATTTCCCAGGTTTAATGAAAAATATGGAAATGTATTATATCGCTGGCGACTAGTGTTTATTTATCGACGGAGGTTGTGATCCTTTTTTTGGCACAATAACAAATTGAAGGTTGTGATATTTTTTTTGTCACAATTACCTCAGGAATAGGACGAACAAGGACGATACCAATAGAAAAACGAATCAAAAACAAAAAATTATATGCATTGCTTCTAGAGAGGTTTGCTGGTGGAGTTCTAAAATACTGCAGTTTAAAGATGAAAACATCAAAGAAAAAGATGGCACTGAAGTTGATGGACACACTGAAGAAAACATGCCCTTAAATATTATGTCTAACTTAGATGATCATGCAGACTCACATCATAAACAAGTACAACGTACAAAGAAAACAAGATCATCAAAACCACAAGCATCAACTTCACACCGAAAATACCAAGTTGATTTTCAGAAATTTTGTTTTGTTGTTAATTTAAATTTTTTGTTTTATTTTGTTTTAGACAACAAACTTCTTGTTGAAAACCCCTACATTATTTTGGTAAATAATGGGTGGGTGCAAAAGTTTGAGGTTAGGAAGTAAATTGGCTTAAAAAACATAAATTATGGAAATTAATAATGAAGTGCGATGTTTGGAAAATGTCCACTTCTAGCACTTCGGGGGACTTCTGCTCTTTTCACATTATTTTGTAGCACATTTTGCGACAAAACTTCGCTTATCTTGTCAATACAACGCCGTATTTCATCTTTCAGACTGTCAGTTGCTTGTTTTTTGTTTACATAAACCCAGTCTTTGTTGTTTACATAAAACCAATCTTTAAAATTGCCCCAGAGAAAATAATCCAGCAGCGTTAAATCACAAGATCGAGAAATAACACGACCAAAAATTTTCTCATGCAATGACTGAATTGTTGAGGTGGCTGTGACTGTCTTTTGGTGCCATCTTGCTGAAATCAAAGGTTACTGATGTCAACATTAGCCAATTCTGACAACAAAGAATTGATTATCATGGATGTTAGCACAGACAATTCAGGGTGTTTTTTGTTCATTTTCAAAGAAGTACCGGCCGATGATGCCGACAGACCACGAACCGCATCATACTTTCTTTCGTTGTAATGGTTTTTCGAGGACTGTTTGTGGAAATTTTGAGCCCCAGATGCGACAATTTTGTTTGTTTACGTAATTGCCTGATTAAAAATGAGCGTCATCACTAAAAATTACTTTGCTGAAAAATTTGTTCTCATTCCGTTTTTCAAACAGCCAATTCTCAAAAAAATGTACGGTCGGCTTTACTGATTAAACGAGTTGATTTTTAAAAGGATGAAGATAAAGATTTTTATACAAAAAGTTGCGAAAAGTACCACTAGTGATGCCCAAGTGTTAAGAATTTGTACAAGTTGATGTCAAGGTTAATTTTCAACTCCTTGCCAATGTTTGGATCACTACAGCCACTACGACTCACTACCGCGAGTCTCGAATTTAACGATTAAAGTATGCTCAGCGTCTCAGAAGCCGGATTGCAAAGAAAAGCTGCACGAATTGAAATTTTTATCATTTTGGTAATAAATTTTTACAATTAAATATCTTTGCTCGATAGTGTAACATTTCATGTCACAAGTTTTTACTAAATAAATGTCAAAGGATGACAGCCCATCATCATCTGACAGACAATTTACTTCCTAACCTCAAATTTGCCCACCCACTATTGTTTATGTATTTTTCAATTAATTTAATTATTTTTTAAACAAGTTTTCGATTTTAACATCTTTATCGTTAAAAATTAGAAGCATAAATAAATATTAAAATTATTAAAATAAAAATAAATATTTTAACTCACTTTATTTTTTTCCGTTAAATCACTTTGCAAATTGTCATATTCTTGAATTTTCGTGTTATTTATGTCACATATCTTTTCCATTTCGTCTAACTTTTCCTTAAACTCTAGTATTTCCAATTGCTTATTTTTTATTTGATTTTCCAAAGAGGAATTTTTTTCATGTATTTCATTTGCTTCATCTCTCTCAACGCGCAATTCCTTCTTTAGTAATTCCTCACTCTGAGAGATTTCAGCATTTTTCAAGAGAGCTGTAAGTTTCTCTTCCTTTTCATTATCCAAAAGAGATTGAGTTTCGGATAATTGCTGTTGTAATTCACTAATTTGTTGTCGCAGGTTTTGAGAAACATTTGCCGCATCAGCTGCATAATTTCCAAAGCGTTCATCAGCCGCTTCGA
Organism: Trichopoda pennipes; assembly: GCA_030448955.1. Lineage (NCBI taxonomy): Eukaryota > Metazoa > Arthropoda > Insecta > Diptera > Tachinidae > Trichopoda > Trichopoda pennipes. The sequence continues at coordinate 5,487,951 of JASKUP010000060.1, forward strand.
GGCGATTTTTTAAATCGCTATTTTCCGTTTCTAATGAAGCCTGTTGTAAAGATGGTTAAAATTTTTTACAGGACCACAAAATTAAGGAGTTTTGTTGGTTTTTTTTTTGTTATTGTACACATTTTAAAAATAATTAAAAAAAAAGAAAACTAGGTTAAGTTCTAGGTTGAAAATTTTAATTTTGGTTTGGTTTATTTAAAATCTAAAAATAATTAAAACAAATAAAAGGAAAAAAGATTATTAAATAAAATTGTTAAGACAAATTTTAGGATCATTAAGTTATGGTGCTTATTTAATACATACAAAAAACAAAAAAAAAAAATAAATTGTGATATATTTGTCACAAATTGTTAGTTATATATCCCATTGCAGTTCGTCTACATCTGGAAAAATACTCACGGATTTATTGCGCTCATAAATAATTTGCTGTTCACTTTCCTCACGACATTCTTTTAAAGCTAAATTCAGTTCATCGATTTCTTCTTCCAAAAGCTTAATCTAAAAATTAACATAAAAAAAACTCATCAGTTTTTATTTGGATTTTGTTATCTGTTATTATTATTACCTTGTCATCTCTTTGCTTAACTTCGTCTTTAGCTTTAATTAATTCAAATTCTAAATGCTTTACCCTTTCGGTAAGATCATCTTTTATTTTAAGGATTTTTCTTTTTTCGGTGGTTTCTTCGGCAACTTGTTTGGACAAACGGCTCACCTGCGTTTCTAAAGCTAAATTTTGTCCGCTCCATGAACTTTTTATATCTGAAAGCTGCAGATGGGCCTCCTCCAAATGTTGTTCTAGCAATTTGCGTTCATGTATAAGCGCTTGAATTTTTTCATCTCCACTGAGATTATTTAAGGATTCTATACGTGACTTTTCAATGATTTGTAGCCGTTTTTTTAAATGGCGATTTTCTTCTTCTAAAGCCGCTAAGGTGGAGGTTAAGTTATTTTTATCTTGTTGTGAGGAATGTCTTAGTTGTTGCAGCTCATCCTTATGAAAAATACAACTGCATTTTATAAATAAATACAAAAGAAAATGTCTTTATTAACTCACCTTTAAATCTTCAACTTCAGTTTCATAATGCTTAAATCTTTCCAATTCCGATGTTAGGTTCTCTACTTGTTGCTGATGCTGGCGCATAGCATTTAACCGATCAACAGCCTCTTGTTCACGAAATGACAGTAAACTACGTAGTTTATCGATTTCATTTTGTTGTATATTTTGTATTTTTTCCTGTTCCTCACAGTAAATATCCTTTTGTGTTTGAGCCACTTTAACCGTTTCCAAAAGTATTTCATTCGTTTTTTCAACTCTTAATTTTTCCTCCTGCAATTGACTAATGCGATTTTGTAATTCTGATGTTTTTGAAACAAGTTCCTGACACTGTTGTCTCAGTGTAATTAAGGATTCAGACTATAAACCATAATTAAACATTAATTATTTCTTTTTTTAATTTACTTTTTGTTTCAAATATTACCTGTAAACTTTCATCATTTGAATTAACACTAATAGTTGAAGAAAACCGACTTTTAAGACGATTATTATTATTATTTGCGCTATGATTCATAAATGTTCGCTGATGTGGCTGAATTTGTGGCATGTTCGCCACTCCTGGTCCAGTTAACTCCGATCCTGTTTCTTCTTTAATTTTATTTTTCAAAGAAGCAAACATTTTTTTAATGTTTTTTAATTATTGGATTTATTGCAGGATTATCGTATTAGACTATTTTATCATTAAAGGATATGAATGTTTGTTATGCACAAAAGTTTTTTAATCCATTTCGAATGCTTGAGTTTCTCGTATGGTATGTTTCTTTAACATTTTACAGTTCGTTTAATATAGTGTTCTAATTATTTTTTATCAACTTTATTTAAAATTTGTGTATTTTCGAGGTGCTTATCTAGTAATTATGCAAATTTTTCTTTTTTTTTCATTTGTATTTCCCAATAAGAAAAAAATATGACACTTTGTTGTTTTTATTTAGATAGTGCGTTATTTATTGCTATTGGCAGTGCTGTTGTTTAACGAAATTCATGCTGGTAGTGCTTTAAGTTTTTTAGTGCTACCATGTTTAGTTTGTTTTAAAAAGGTAATTGCTAAAAAAATAATGTGAAATGACCCATTGATTCTGTTTATAAATTAAGAAGTTTCTAAAAAATCTTATGAACACAAACCAACAACAACATGTTACAGTTAAATTCCCTGAATCAAGATAAATAATCAAAAATATTATATTATAATACAGCACAGGAAGACACACAACCAAACAAACACCTAATACTGAATTATGATATCAATATCACCTACTTATATGCGATGCATTAAACAATTCCGACACAGCAAGCGACCGACTACAATCTGTCAAAATTAAAATACACACGTTCTTTTGGAAACTATTATTTTGGTGATAGCACAGCTTCATGCTACGGCTACACACCGTTACAGCTGCCGGCAGCTTAGATTTTCATTTTAAGCAATAAACCAAGGTTGGCTGTGGATATCCTTGTTGCTTTAAAAAAGTTATTGTCGTCCTTAACCTTCAGAAAATGGTGGGTGAACCAATTTTTTTTCTTTAACTTTTATTTTGCATCATACTCCGAGAAAGCAATAGCTGGAATATAATTAATTAAATTTCCCTCAGAAATCTAGTTAAAGGAAATTTTCAAGCTGGGAAATCCACAGGAATGGTCTGTGCTGCCTTTGATTCTGTTTGGCATAATGGGCTTATTTACAAACTAAAACAATTTAATTTCCCAACATATTTATTAAAAATTATACGCAGTTTTCTAATAGATCATTTCACGTATACGTAGGCACAACGCGCTCTTAGCAAACATAAATTCCAGCTTGCTGTCCTCAAGGTTTCTGCTTGTCACCCGTTTTGTGTAAATTATTTACTGCAGATATTCCGTGTTTCTCAAGTTGCATCACTTCAATATTTGCAGACGACACCTCTATACTCTGCCACTAATATTGTAACTAAGTAACAATTAGCACTAGCTGAACTACACAAGTATTTTAATAAATGGAATATCCTGGTTAACCCTGAGAAAACACAAGCAATATTTTTCACAAGAAGAAAGAAGGCATGTTTCATCCCACAAAACCCTATTTAGTTTTTAAATAAAAACATTAATTGGGATAATAAAGTCAAATATCTTGGTATTATCCTTGATACCAAACTTTGTTACAACGAGCACATATCTTATCTGCTTCACAAAATCAAAATAATGACAATTCTGATGTACCCTATTATAAATAGAAAATCAGAACTCAATATAAATAACAAAAAGTTAATTATCAAAGCAATTTTTCACCCAATAATGTTTTACGGCGCTCTAGCTTGGTCCACTTCCGCAAAATGTCATCTGAAAAAACTTCAAGTTGCCCAGAATAAACTTTTAAAATTGATTTTTATATTAACTTGGCACTTTTCCACGGGTTCATACTCTAGCAAACTTTGAACTCACCTACGATAAAATTGAGAGGCTAACAACAAATTTCCATACAAGATGTCAACTTTCTCGGTATGGTCACATTAATGATCTGATCTCATCCTAAGTTTTTATTTTTTCCACATTCCTAGTTTTAAGTTTTTATCATATACCCTCTTTCAAAAAGGTTTTTATAAAATTGTTTCCTTCTTTAAATAAAACAACGCCAAATGTACAAATATAAATATATAAAATAATAATTAAGTAGAAGAGGAACGTAGTTCCTAAACTCTTTGCCTTAAAAAGACAAATGTAAAAATTTCTTTAATATTATAATAAACATACAAATTGAATTAAATTGAATTTTCCTCAGCCATACCTTTAGTGCAAAAAAATTGTTATTGAAACAGAAAATAAACACATCAGATGTTTATAATGCTGCTATTGCTTTTAAAATAATTAAGTAGGTGGCTACACGGCAGCAAATGCGTTACGGTTTAGAGCTCAAATAATATTAATATGAAAACCAAATTTATTCATGCAAGCTATAGAATCGCTATTAGCTAATCTTCATTATTAATTCAGATGTGCTAATATTTCTACTGTATGGAGTTCTTTTATAGGAAAACAACCTTCGGTTACTGTTGCTGAGTTGACAATTTTTGCTAAGTGTGACTGGGTTCATTCCGGAGCGAACATCCAAATGCCATATGAGCATTCATTTGTTCTGATGTTTGCTATTTATGTTATGCAATTAGCTTACAAATAAACATCAGATGAAACGTTGGGTTAAGTTATAAATATACTTTGAAATTTGTTCGCTATATTTAAAAAAAAATATTTTTACAATAATATATATTAAGTTGAATTGCTTAAATTCATTTTCAACGTACATTTTAAATTGTATCTTAATTAGAATATAGTCTTGGTTTTAGCGTAAACTTTAAAAATTACTATTTATTAAATATGTATTTAATGCTTTTGCTTTATTGATACTTTGCATATATAAATTCTATATAAAAGTATAGGAATTTATATTGACTTCTGTAATATTTTGCTGAATTAGGACAAAGATAAATTGCTCAGAGATAAATTGCTTAATTGCTGATATCAGTTTAAAAGCTATCAGTGAAGTGTAGTGAAGTGTAGCTATCAGTGGGCCAGTTCACATTGGATTAATATTTGTTTTGAACAACTTTAGTTCTTTCCAAAACACACTATACTAATTATTTTAGCACAAAATTCTATGCGTATACACATCTTTGTGTGTATTAGTGTTTTTTATTCATTTCACGTTTGTTTTTCGTTCGGTATACACCACAGTATACGCATTACAAAATAAATATCGCTGGATTAAGTGATGATGAAAATTTTGTTTCTAATTTTATTTTCTGTAAAATTATTTTTATTCTTATTCGACCTTTTTTATTTTAATTAAATAAAAAAATTTTTCAATTTGTTAATATTTTTTGTTATTAAAAATTAATTTTTCCTAAAGAAGCTTTCCATAGGAAAGCAAAAATATATCGTTAAAATTTAATTAAAAATACCGTTTAAAAGATTAACACATATTTAATTTTCTGTAAAATATAAAAATATTATAGCAAAAACTTGAATTCAATAATAATAAAATCGCAAGTATTTAATTTTCATGTGATTTGTTCAGGTTACAGGTAAAAATGATAAAAACAAATAGCATAAACAACGCCACTTGTTGTCTATACAGATTTATCAACTTTAATGTTAGTTGCCGCGACCAACCACCTTCTACTTTTGCATTCATACTTAAATGACAAGGCAATAGCCAACTGAAGACTAAAAATCGCTCTGCAAAAAAAACACACAAGACCTGTGTTTTCATAAATGCATGTGTATTAGTTTTGTTTTCGTTGTGCGGCTTTGAAGCTGCTAGAAAAATTGTTTCAACCAAAAACTACCCCCCTCACCGAAAATGCCAACAAACTGCCAGCACAACTAATCCAATGTGAACTGGCTCAGTGAATATAACGATTCCCTTAATACTTTTTAAACAACATTGTGGCAGCACATATTTAGTTACCCATTTTTTTTTAACTGGCAACTCTGTTTTATTTACCTTCGTTAAAACCGGCTACTTAGTAATTTTTAACTGCCGCCAAATTCTTAAATTTTTCCCTAAAACTCAAACTAAAATCTTGTTTTTATTGTTTTTATGCATATTTGCTTAAGTTCAGTGAAAATCTATATTGTTTAACTGTGTAAAACTTGGAATTTTAAGTGTTTGTGTGAAAAATAGAAATTATTTATTATGAGTTCGCCTAATAATAGTGATTTAAATGTCGGTTCTGAATCTACCGAAGAAATCCGAAAAGACATGTCCATGGAAACTAAGTCAGGCTCGTCTTCGTTTGTGGAATATCAATTGATATGTAATATGACTAGTTTTTTGGAAGCAAATGGTGCCGAAGATGTTGACAAGAAAATCTTACAAACTATGGCTACAGCTTTGGCCAAAGGATTGAATGAGTAAGTGACAAGACAATTTTTGTTATTTTCCTTAAATATACGCTTGATGTGAAAATTATATTAGTCGTTTTGCTATAGAGGATATTTCTATTTGATGAAATTGTGCCATTATAAAACAAATGCAAAGTTATGAAGTGATAAGTATGTATTACATTTTGAAAATATATACAGGTACATATATACAGTTACACAGTAGAGTCTACATACCCCATTGAAAAGCGAGGTTTGGAGATTTCTGTGAACATTGTAGCATTGAAATGTATTCCAAACAAATCCAATCTAACAAAAAACAATATATTTTAACAAAAAATATTAATCCAACAATATTTATTAAGAAAAATTAGCAAAATTCATTTTTCCAACACGGAAAAGTCTGCATACGCCGCTGAAGTGGAGTACACAAAATGTACTGAAAAAGTGCCACCAACCACTTCAGACGCCTTTACTAGATACCGTTAGTTAAAAAGAAGTTTAATTGTTTGATATTAATAGTGTAGTTGTGTTAATTTAACCAAAATGGGTAAACAAAATCAGTGTTAACGTACGTGAAATATAAGGAAAAAATCTTTAAGAGAAATTGGAGAACTAATCGGGCATCCAAAATCAAGCTGCGGTAACAGACAATGGATCACGCTATCGTGAGATGCTAACAAGTAAATGTTGGCCTATTATTGACGAGGTGAATATTACTGACATATGCTTTCAACACCACTGGATTATTTTTTGTGGCGCTTTGTTAAGGACAGTCTCTACGGAGTCAATCGAATCGATTTCAGCCTTAAAACTCAAAATCTGTGATGTGATTAACGAAATAGGACCGCCATTTTGCCAAAAAGTGATTAAAAACTTTGATAAAAGAATCCACAACTGTCAGCGTGGTCGCAGTGGACATTTGCCGGATATCACTTTTCATTCATAATTGTCGAATTTTTCTCTTCGTGATACAATACAAATTTTCATCATCTGTTTATTACTTTTATTTTTATTCGACCTTTTTTTTAATTTTTTGTTTTTGTTAAATATAAAAAATAATTTTCTGAAGAAGCTTTTCACAGGAAAGCGAAATATCGAAAAAAGTAAAATCGTTAAATTATAAAAAAAGACCGTTAAAAGATTATTTCATATTTAATAAATTTTCATCATCTTAATCAAAATTTTTTTGTTATAGAAAACAAATTCCTTGTTAGAAAACCCTTTATTTCAGACAGAGGTTTATTTATCTCTTCTCTCTCTCTCTCTCTCTCTCTGTCTCTTTTTCTCTCACACTTTCTTATTTATTTAGCAAATTTTGTTCAGTGGTGAAGCTTACTTTTGCTTAAATGCATACCGTCAACAAACAAAACTGCACTATTTGGAGTGATGATAATACTCAAGAGCGCTGAGCACATTCTTGGTATATTTTATGAGCGGGTGGAATCATTAGTCTACAGTTCTTTAAAAAAATATGCTGGTCAGAACGTTACAGTCAATAGTGAGCGCTATAGAGCCATGAATGCTGACTTTTATTTACTTTATTTATTTAGTTATTTCATCTACGGAATTAAATTCCTACAGATTACTTAACAATTTAATTATAATACTTAAATAGAAAAAGTTTAAATATATTGTAACTAACATTAAAATTTAAATGTGGGGTAAAACTGTTACATAGATGTAAGCACCTTGCAATAGGCTCATTTTTCGCATAGTTTGTTCTAAACGTGTTTTCTTCGAACATACGATTTATTCTTAAGTTTCTTGGAAGGCAATATAGGGTAAAATAATTTCTAATTTCAGGGCAATCAATATTATCAGACAAAAGGTTATAGGCAAATAACAGAGAAGAGCAAGACCTGCGATCTTTTAAGGATTGAATACCTAACAGCTTTCTTCTCACCTCATAAGGTGGTACTTCATATGGCCAAGACAACTTTAAAGCAGCTTTAGTAAAAATTTTCTGAATCCGTTCAATACGTTTGATTTGACCTAAATGATATGGGTTCCAAATAATAGAACAATATTCCAATAAACTCCGAACCAAAGAGACATATAAAGATTTAAGTGTGTAAGCATCATTGAAATCTTTAGAATTCCTTCTAATGAAACCAAGCATACAATAAGACTTAGAAACTAAATAATCAATATGGTCAGAGAAAGTTAATTTAACGTCGAAAATGACGCCCAAATCCTTAACTTTAACTTCACGCTTAAGCGGGAGGTCACCAACAGAATAATCGTAGATTATCGGGTTCATTATGTAATGATATGAAACTATACAACATTTTGAAACATTAATATGAATACCATTTCCCAAACACTAGTTAGACAAATTTTTCAGATCAGCTTGTAAGTTTATGCAGTCATTGATATTGCAAATAGAAGAATATAATTTCAAATCATCGGCAAACAACAGACACTTTGAATATTTAAAAGTCAAGGGTAATTCGTTAATAAAAATTATAAAAAGCAAAGGTCCAACATGCGTTCCCTGAGGAATACCAGAATATGCATCAATTAATACTGAAGAGGAAGTATTATTTATATCAACTTTGAGATTTCTGCCAGACAAAAAGCTCATGAAAAATTTCAATAAATTATCTGAGAGGCCGAATGCACAAAGTTTACATAGTAAAAGATCGTGGTTCACTGTGTCAAATGCCTTAGCAAAATCAGTATATATAACATCACATTGAGACTTGTGCTCCATTGCAGTAACAATATCGCGAGTTACTAACATTAAATTTGTTAATGAGGATCTATTCGGCATAAAACCATGTTGTCGATGTGAAATGAAATTTCTAACCAGGACGAAAAGTTTATTCTTTAAGATGATATCGAAAATTTTTGCAAATGGGCTTTGAAGGACAATGGGTCTATAATTAGTAATTAGGCTTCGATCACCAGATTTAAAAATTGGAACAATACAGCAAAGCTTCCAATGATCCAAAAATTTTCCCTGTTTTATACATAAGTTAAAAAGCCTAGCAATGGCGCCAGCAATATTAGATGAACATGTTTTGAAAAATATTGAAGGGAACGTACCCGCAGAAATTTTGGAACTCGTATCATTCTTTAAGCTATTTATGGCTTCAATTACATCATCAATACCAATATAAAAGTTAATAATATTGTTGTCGTTAATATGCATACGAAAAGTGGAAACAGTTAAAACAGGTTTGATAAACGTGCTTTGAAAATAGTTACAAAATAGATCACACGTACTCAGAATACTATCAGATTGCATTCCATTATAAAACATACGTTTAGGAATACCGTTATTGTTCCTCTTACTGTTTATAAAGTGCCAAAATATAGAAGAATCGCATCTAATTTTGCTCTCATTTTCGAATAAATATTGTTTATAAAGAAAATTTCTTAAGAAATTGTATTCTCTCCGCGCTATATGGAATCGACTACGATCGGCATCACTTTTTGATTTGCTGTAATTCGCATAAGCTTTGTTTGTAATATTCTTCAAGTGGCACAATCGTGAATTATACCAACGAGGTTTATTGTTAGTTATTGGTTTTAATACCGGTACGTTAAGATCAATAGCTTTGTTAAAATGGGCACAAATAAAAGAGTAAATGCTAAGCGGATCATCGGATTCAAATAATGTAGACCAATCAACTGCTTTAAAGTAATTATTTAAACCATCAAAATTAGCTCTTCTAAAATTAAATTCTAATATAGGACTAGAATTGTTACTGTCAAAGGTAAAAAACTCAAAATTGAGTATCAACGCTTTATGATGTACCGAATTTTCACAAACTGGAGAGCAAGCCAAATTGCAAGATACTTTTATGAAATCGTTGGCAAAAATAAGGTCAAGAATCCTACCGATATCATTTTTAAATCCATTTTGTTGGCAAAAATCGTTTAAAAGAAAAAAACTCGTAACATAATCATCAATATCAGAAGTTATGTTAAAAGGTAACAACACATTATCTTCTAAATTCCAATGGATATTCGGTAGGTTAAAATCACCAAAAACAACTATTACGTTTATCAGTTGAAAAAGCATGATGTACAGAAGCTGTGGTGTCAACAAGACGTCAGTCAGTCACATAGCTCATGCCACAATTGATTTATTGAAGAAAATATTTGGTAACCGCATAGTTTTACGTTTCGGACCTTCAAGATTGTGGGATTTAACGCCGCTAGACTGTTTTCTGTAAGGGATATGTGAAGTCATTAGTCTAAGCCGATAAGTCCCAAACGATTGAACACTTGGAAGACAATATTTGCCACATTATTGCCGATATACGGCAACCAATACTAGAAAAAGTTATCGAAAATTGCACCTCTAGATTAGATGGCAGAAGTCATATAAAACTTTACAGTGACACGTTCAGCATGCAAAGGCTTCTCAATAATCGCTCTAAGCTTTTCAGAAGCCCAAATTCAGCAATTTTATTTACTTGTTGACATAGCCTGACAAGTCAAAATGGGCTTCGTCTGAAAAAATTATTGTTTCAAAAAACCAGCCGGTTTTCAGAAAGAGTTTTATTTATCACTTCTCTCTCCCTCTCTCTCTCTCTCTGTCTCTTTTTCTCTCGCTCTCTTACGCACTTTCTCATTTATTTAGCAATCTCTGTTTTTGAATTTATTCAATTTAATAATACTTTTAAAACAAATTAATTAGCCGTGATTTTGATTTTTTTGTTTTTTCGTTACTCAATCTTGTTCTCTTAGAGAAATAAAAAACCAAACATTTTGGCAAATAATCAAAAAATTGCATTAATTTCGTTGTTATTTATTTGCACATGGGGACGATGCCCACCTTTATAGCAAAAACAAACAAACAAACAAAAATAGCACAAAGACAAGAAGTCATTACAAATAAGTAAGACTAATGTCAGAATTCGGTGTCTCCAATAGAATAGAACACTATTGGCAAATACAGAAGAATATTTTGTTTTTGAAAAAAGATAAAGATAAAAAAAATGCAAATAGACTGCGATGACAAAATGACGCCATTTAGAAAAATTCTCACAAGTTTGTAGGTACGTAAGTGTAAATAGGTTTCCAAGCTTTATATTTTCGTCGATTTGCAAAATAAATAGAATAAATAGAAAACTAAAGAGGCCAACGAACTATCAATTCGTCATCAACTTTAAGATTTGAATGAGTTAGAAAAAGTAAAACACACAACACATCAAGCATGTGATAATAAAAACTAACTCTATCACATCAAAATTAAACTCAATTATCAATGATTTCTTAATTTAGTTGAATACAAAAAAAAAAAAAAAGAATTAAAATATTTAATAAAAATGAACTAGAGGAATGTAAGTTGCAGTTAATAAAAAAAAATATTATTTTCAAGTTCAAAAAAATATTTATTCAGTTTTGTGGTTTCAAATAAAACGGTTCTAGGAAAATTTTGTGGATTTTTCAAAAATCTAAATTTTTTTGATCAGATTCTTATTGTTTTGATGGAAAGGTAATTTATAAATACGTTCAACACAAATTTTTTTAAATACGTTTCACACACTGCTATCTTCGCTGTTAAAATCTATCTAATAGCCTGTTTCCACGACAATTTGAATCTCGTGTTTCGCTCTCTGAAGCAAGTTTGTGAATCATGCTGTTTACACGACTCATTTATCTGCTTCGATTTGGCAGTTGTTATTAAACAGAAAAACATAAGTTGAAAAACAACAACAACAGTTGAAAAACAACAACAGTTGAAAAACAACAACAACAGAAGATATCCTTCTTGCCGCGATAGCATTAAGTATAATTTTTTTCCCTATCCATAACACACCCACAAAACAATTATATTTTTTAAGTTTTCACTTTTAACTTTGTTTTGTCTGTAAATTTTCTTTGTTTACAAAAACGTTTAATTTTGATAACTAGTGCAGATAAACTTACGATAAAAATTAGAGAAGAGAGGATTTTTACTTGCTTCGCAGCTAGATTCAATATGAATCTACCAGCTTCGCTCTCAAAATTTTGTATGGCGAAGCAGGTTGATTCGCTTATGATTGGGGTGTGAAGCAAGAATAGAGAGCGAAGCAGGTGCCGTGGAAACAAGCTATAATCTAATTTATCTATAAACTATAAAATTCTATTAAAAGAATATTTAAAAATTTTATAAATAAAAAGAGAGGTCGAATTAAAATAATAATCATATAAAAAGAATATATTTCAAAATTTTATAAATAAAAAAAAATATTGTTGGCTCTATTAAATATTTTAATACAGGGTGTCCGCCGGAAAGGCGGATTAAATGTAAGAGAATGGTGTAGCATGCTTTAAAAAATCCAAAATTTGTTTTTTTAATGAAAAATAAACTTTTGCTTTTGGACTTGTAAGCGGCACTCTCGAACAGCTGAGTACGACCACTTAAATTTCGGTTTTTCAGGAGGTCACACCGTTTTTGTTAACAGCTAATTCTTTACTACTATCGAAAAGTGTTCTTGCTCAACTACAGCCGTAGTGTAGAGTCCTTTTTCTTTTTCTTGTTTTGTCCATATGACCACATCCACTTGGCATTTTTATACTATTTGTTAGTTTTCGTATTTGACTTATCCATTTTCCAAACTATTATTTGCTAATAATCATTAGCCTTTTCTAGGCAGTGCTACTTTAATTTATCGTTCTTCTACTACTTTACTTTCTCGTTCAAGTGTTGTAAATCAGAAGTAAGTACCAAGGTATATTTACTTACTATCGCCTGTCCGCCAGAAAGGTATACATTCTACTTTGTTTATTTATAATTTTTGGTTAAATGAAAGGGAATAGATATTATATCGATAAATGTTTTATTTAACGTCGACAATAAAATATCAGATAAATATCCGCCTCTGTTATCCTGACGAAAGATCTTTTGAGCACATTTTTCATTACATTCTCACACATTTCACGCGGTATTTCATTAATTTCATCAGGAATATTTTGTTTGAGTTGCTCAAGCGTTTCTGATTTGCTTTTGCATAAATCTTGCTGTCCAGATATCCTCACAAAAATAAGTCCAGAGCAGTCAAATCAGCAGTCAACCGTAAAGGCTAATCAACATTACCATTTCTTGAAATGTAATCCTGGCTGTATGCGATGTGGCATCGTCTTGTTGATACCACATGTTAATCAAGCCTAAAGCATGCCGATGTGGTATTAAAAAGTTTTCAATCATATCACAATATCGCTCCCCATTCACAGAGACCGTTACGTCGTTTTCATGTTCAAAGAATTGAGGTCCAATGATTCCTCCAGATCAAATTGCACACCAGACTGTCACTTTTAATGGATGCAAAGGTGTCTGTTGAATAATTTAAGGGTTTCCCATTCCCCAGAACCGAATATTCTGTTTATTCACATAGCCATTCAAATGAAAATGTGCCCCGTCTACCATCGTCATGGGTGAGCTGTAACATCCTATTGGTTTATGTACAGCGGCATAAATGGTCTTGTGGAAGAAACTGTTGTGTCAGCTGAATCTTATATGGAAACAAATACAAATCCTTGTGCAAAATTGTGGCCAAAGTTGTTCTTTGAAGACCAAACTTCTTCTGAGCACAGCGTCGAATTGTGGTTGATGTATTGTTTTGAAAACTTTCTTGAGCAGCAGCAATGTTTTCAGCCCATCTTTTAATACGTTGTGGTCCATGCTTGGGCATATCACCTGTAGACCCTTTTTCTTCGAAATCATTCACTACACAATAAATAGTGCGTTTTGTTAGCACGATGTTTCTCCCAAAAATTTCACGTAACCTTCTCATCATCACAGTGATCGATGATTGATTTTGATAAAATGTTTTAGCGATTAAAACACGTTGGTTGATCGAATATTTTTATATAATAAATTTGCCACGTGTCCACTTCATGACTGCCAAATATGAACTGTCCAGACTAATGTTTACCAAAATGGCGGCAAAACAAAGTAGTATACTTTCCTGGCGGACACCAGGTACGTATTTACATCATCTTTTCGAATAAAAAATGAAAATGAAAACGTTTTCTAAAACCCTTATTGAAAAACCTAACATTCGTGTAGGGGCAGCATACAGGAGAGGGCCAACAAGCTCATTGGGGAAGAGTAGGGTATCCAAATATATTGATTCTCTAGAGCATCGACACAATGTGGGATGTATTTCACTGTTCTAACGTTACTACAATAGTAAGTGCTTTAATGAAATTAGCAAACTTGTTCCCATTACTGGCACGTTTTCGCTTTTAAATCGATTTTCGTTGAGAGCGCATCCATTTTGGTTGATTGGTCAATGATGAATCGCACTACGCATTACAGGAAAAATTGTTTTTTTTAGCAGAACAGTCCGTATGTAGAATAAACTTCCTCCAGAGTTTTTTCCTGTCACTTTTAATGTAGGAAAGTTCAAACTGAATGCCCACAAACACTATTCCCTCTCTCCTGCTCGCCGTTACCTAATTTCCTAGTTATGGCATTGCATGTTTAGGGGGTCATCTGCTGATTTCCGAGAAAAAAAAATTGGCTCCAAAATAATATTGTCGCTGATCCCAACTATCATAAGTAAATTTTGTTTAGCGAATGGATACGTCAATAAACAAAAATCGCTTATTTGGAGTGATGATAATTCTCAAGTGTGTGTGTTGAGACACTGTTGCATCCAGAAAAACTAACTGTTTCGTATGCTTTATGGGCTGCTGGAATTATTGGTCTGTAGTTCTTTAAAAAAGATGCTGGTCAAAACATTACACTGAATAGTGACCGCTATTAAGTCACGATTTTCCTTTATCATGATGTACAAGAGTTGTGGTTTCAACAAGACGGTACAACATTTCATACAGCTCGTGCTATAATTGATTTATTGAAGAGAACAACATAGTTTTAGGTTTCGAAACCCTAAACTTGGTTCAAAGGTCGGGCGATTTAACGCCAGTAGACTATTTTCTGTGAAGATACATAAAGTCGTTAGTCTACGCCGATATAAATTGTGGGAGGACAAAATTCGCCCGTTGAAACAAGTCATTGTTGAAAAAATCATCGGGACTCCAGATTACACTACGTCCGAGACAGCAGTAGCGATCAAATGCCAGAAGTCATATATAAATTATAAAGCCAAAAAGTTTTCTTTCGAATAAAGTCATATCTATTGAAAAAATGTCTCCTAGTTTTATTTCATTTCATAGTTCTATAGAAAAAATTTTTTTAAAATTAAATTAAATTAAAAATAAAAATATTCTTACGAAGATTCTTAGTTTAAGTTATAAAAAGATAATTACTAAGAAAATTTAAGTGAAGGAACCTATTGTGTCTGTTTATGAATTAAGAATTTTCTAAGAAACATGCTACATTAAAATTCCATGAACTAAGCTTAACAATCAGAAAATAAAAACAATTAACATGATACAAGAAAAGGCTCAGTCAAGCACGAGCCTACACTAATAGATGATAACAACATTATCTTTATTTGATGCGTTAGCGTTTTATAAAAAATGCTAAAACCGTATAAGGCAGTCTAATTAAATGTGAACGTTGTCGAGAGGCAGTTTAATTGAGAAAGTAATAAACACATAAAAGTTGATACAGCAGAAAATCGAGAAAAGGATCAAAGACCTTTTTCAGATTTCAAAAGTGGGTTTTTGCAAAAATGTAAAATTTCTTAAAGAAAAATATTGTTAACATGTATACGATTTTATGGCTATTGAAGTTTAGTAAGGACACTACTGCTCTCCAATAATTTTGTTTGCCTATTCCTTTTAACTTCACAGACATTAAACGAGACGTGGTTAAAAATTACTTTAACTTGAGATGAAATGATTAAAATTGCAGCTTTTGAAGTGGCTGATTTAAATTGTTATTATTAGACCACTTAACACGTTTTATAAAAACAATTCAACATTAATACACACAAGGCAATTTGTTGGCTAAAATCATTACTTCCTGTTTAAGGAAAGTGTCTTGTATCAAATACATTTATAACCCCGAAGGGTTGTTCTCATATTCTTCAACACATCTTAAATATAAAAGTGCTTTCTCTATGGACAAAAAAAATATATTAAAACAATAAAACAATGTGACGTTGATAATACAATCACTATGTTATCATAAGATATATTTTTATTGATTTATTTTTTTTTTATGTTGTTTTCTTCAAACACTTTTAAAGCTTGTGAGAAGAAAAAAAAGGAAATAAAATCTATTAAAAGTTTGGAAAAAAAAAATAATGAAACCCAAAAAGAAAACAAATGATCATCATGTTGTACAATGAAATTAAATTAATTTAAAATAGAAATAAAATTGATTAATGTCAGGCTTGACTTAATTTCTCATCTCTATAGGGTGTGTAAGCAGCATAATCACAAAACCGTAACGATATTGTCTTTTTTAAGACAAATGCTCTGATCATAATAATGATCAAATGATCATTTGCAACATTATCAAGTTGACATAGATGACGCTACTTAATTGCTTATATAAATAATAAAACGACAAATATCTGTGTTAATAGGTGAAAAAGTCATTTGATTCTTAAATGGAGATTATATTATCGCATGCAAAAGCGACTCCTAATGAATAAATAAAAAAAAAAATGTGCAAATTTTTTTTTTATCGTAAAAATTGGGTTCAGTTTGACATTTTTTTTATTTGAACTTGGAAACATGAAATCAAATTAAAATTCTAACTGATTTGAGACATGCTCCTTATGGTATGTTCGGTAGCATTTAAGACATTTATGGAATATAAATTATTGATATGTGCTTATATTTTTCGACAGGATTTAATATATTTGGGTATGGTTTTGCCATCTTCACTGTTCTCTTTATAAAAGAGATAAAGAGAACACTGAAGATTTATCTGAAGATGGCAAATAGCCGAAACCAGTTTGTTCAAAAATCAATTTTACGAGGGTCGACGTAAAACCATACCCCAATAAAAATAACTTAATGACTTTAGGTTCGGTTCATCATCTAACTTTAGCTCATTTTGTGTTACCTACAGAAAAATGAAGAGAGAATAGAATGAAATATATATCGGTTTTTTTTTGTCAATAAGAAATTTGTTTTTCAATTCTGGCAACACCAACAACATAATAATTTTGACATTTAGTTTATTGACGTATTCATAGTAGATGCATTGGCTATTGTTACAATGAATTCAATTTCGCATGAAAATCACATTAAAATAATTAAAATCCACTCTGAAAATGGTGGTTCTGTTAAAGTTACTTTACGTAAAATTCGTGATAAATGAATTTCGGGAGAGAAAATAAAAATGTGGTAAACTGACAGTTGCTGCCTCCCCATAAGTTTTTCCTCGTCTCATTGTATTGAGATTTCAAGGAGCATGCTCGTAGTCCTTAAAAAATAAAAACTGCGAATACTTTAAGTTAAACGGCAGTGACCGCCATGCCTGGCGCATACGGTCCTAAGACGCCTATTCACCTAATCCGCAATTTTCGAGTGCCCCCATATCTTAATGAGGAGTTGAAGACTATCCAACACCTTGCTCTGTTACATGCGCTGCATACGTTAACATTTTTTTGGAACTTTCTTGAAAGCCTGGTTCAAGTGGTACCAGTATATGTCTGTTAAGTTCACTGGTTGGACTTCGAAAGTGTTGTTGTCTCTTCCAGTTTAGGTCGCCTGCTAGCCAAGGCGACACTAGTCGCTAGTGTCAATATGGGGAAGAGATCCAGCAAGACTGCGTACCCCCGGGGCTTGGGTGTTTTGTGCTATGTTTGTGATTACAACTATCCATGCGTTCCTAAGTATCACTGAGGATATATTTAGCAAGGAGACATATTTTGGCATCATAAATACTGCCAGGATATCCAATGGTCACCTGTCTTATTCTCAGCTTGAAATCGCAAACAGCTTGAATTTTTACAGCATAATGGCGTTTGCGAGAAAATTTGATTGTGGTCTTTGCTCGGTGCTTCGTTCAGTCTTATTTCAGATCCAAGTAACTCATTTTTAGCAGTCAAAATAAATTGAGCTCTTTCACCTTCGTTTGGCCAATAAAAAAAGAGGTTCTTAACGTTAAAATTTGCCTGAAACACTCGCCTTGTTTTATTTTTAATGGTTCGGCCATCAGCCACGCCAAAAAAAACATGCTGCTTTTCGAATAGACGTTCCATTGCCAACAATTTTAAATTGCAATTCAGTTAGAAGTTTTTGGCAACTTGGTCGAGGATGTAATAGAATTCGTACCATTTCGTTAAACCTTTTGCTATCGAAATTTTTTTAGAACTTTTGTAAGTTCAGGACGATGAATTTAGTAGTCCTTAAATGAACACTCCTGTGGTGTGTAAGAACAAGAAATAGGTTCATTCCAAAAATGTCCTTGTATTTTCCTCTTCTTTATCACCTTTAAACTAATTCTAATTATTAAGAGGATTTAACACGAATAAAAAGCCAAACTTACTCTAATCAACTATCGGGTTTTTTTCAATAAGAAATTTGTTTTTCAATTCTGGCAACACCAAGAACATGATAGTTTTGACATTTGATTTTTTGACGTATTCGTATTGGATGCATTGGCAATTGTCACAATGAATTCAATTTCGTACGAAAATCGCTTTAAAATAATTAAAATCCACTCTAAAAATGGTGGTTCGGTTAAAGTTACATTTCATAAAATTCGTGATACTTTCAGACAACCAGCATAATCGTCCTTCTGAGACCGCTATTAAGAATTTGGTGTTTAAATTTGAGTCGACAGTCTCCATACAAAATGTACGAACACCAACGCGTATTCGAGCGGTTCGTTCAACTGAAAACATCGCAACCATGAGCCACAGTGTTGAAGCAGATCCAAATTTATCGATATGTGCTTGGATTTTCCGACGGGGTTAAAATTACTTTTATTTGGGTACGGTTTTCCGTCGACCCTCGTCAAATTTGGTTTGTGAACAAACCGGTTTCGGCTGTTTGCCATCTTCAGTGTTCTTTTCGTACTAGTTGCGTTCTATCGCAGTTGTGTTTATATAGTTCGTGTCTCCCTTCGTGTTATTGCGTTCGTCACTTTCTGTCTTTTTTGCCTGCAGGCAAGGGGTGGATTTGGATAACCCCAATTGTTGAAAACGTCGAGGAATTCACAAATTTAGATCTGCTTCAACACTGTGGCTCACGGCTGTGATGTTTTTAGTTGAACGACCCGGTGGAAACGCTTTAGTATTCGCACATTTTGTATCGAGTCTATTGACTCAAATTTAACGATCATATTCTTAATAGCCGTCTCAGGAGGACGATTATGTTGTCCGAAAGTATCACGAATTTTACGAATATGTGAAAACTATCATGTTGTTGGTATTGCCACAATTGATAAACAAACTTCTTGTTGAAAAAACCGATATTATTATTTTTTTTTAAATGGATTAATCAATGATTGCAATGTTAAATTCTAAAATCATGCACAATCATGTTTGTTGTTTATCAAATCACAAAATTTATCAAATCACAAAATTTGGTATTATTTACAATGTTTACACACAGTTTGTTTTTGTAAAGTCAATATTTATTTTCATTTTACACTTTAATGAATAAGAAATGAGAGAACAAAGGGGGATGGTAATTAAAGTAAAAACTACCTGTTGTCATTGTTGTTGTTGGTGTGTGACATGTGCATGTAAATAAAGTCAAAATTTTGTAAACATGTTGTTGACATGCCAGCCAGCACTCAAGTGAAGAAAAGTAAATATTTTCAAATTTATTTTAAGATTAAAATTGGACAAATTGTATTTGTGGAAATCTTTTCCTTTTCATAAATTTATTACAGATATTGAATATTCTTTATTTCGTATTTAAAGCGAAGGATAAAGACTCGCTTACACACATGTTCTCCAAATGTATTTGCTTAGACTTATTATTTTTGCTCGTACGAGGGGGGTTCCACAATTAACTGACCTAGCAGAGATTGGCTTCAAAATGAATAATAGCTGGGGAAGAAAATTTAGCTTAGAAAGTGTTTCTTTTTTTTTTTTAAATCAACATGTAGGCCAACTGCAAGAAAAATTTTGGGTATGTACAAGTTAATAATGTCGATTTGGGCAACATATGGCACATAACTGTGATATTGATGGTTTGTGGCAATATTAAAAAACATGGTATTTTGGATGGTAAAACATCTGTCATTATAATTCCATATTCGATAGACGCCATAGTGCAAACACACATCACATTTTATTTAATCGCTGCTGCAAGTTATATATTGTTGGTGGTTGGCTGAAGCTTACGATCAATATGCACCAACTCAAAAAACTTGTGGGCGAATGTTTGCGCCATTCAAAAGTGTGGTGATTTTGACCCAGAAGTCTAGGATAGGCATGGTCAGGCAAAAAAGTTTGAAGATGAGGAACAAGAACTTGCATTATCATTGGGAGCCATACAGCAAGCCATTTTCCTACGTTTAAAAAGCATACGAATTGAAGTCGAGAGATGTTAAGAGGCGATTTTGCTTGTTGGAAATGATGCTTGAACGATACAAAAAGAAATCTTTTTCCATCGTATTGTTACTGGTGATGGGAAATTAATACATTGCGAGGGTTATCAAAAAAAAACAGTGCAAAAAGTCATAGGTTAAACCCGGGCAACCAGCCAACTCAACGCCGAAACCGAATATCCCTGACTTCAAGGTAGTGCTCTGAATTTGGTGAGATTAGAAGGGCATTTTGTATTATGAGAAGTTGAATTCGGGTCAGATAATTACAGGGGACAAGGCAATTGATTCATTTGTAGAAAGCAATTAACAGAAAAACGAACAGAATATTCGATCATACACAAGGCCATAATCCATAATATTCCATCATGACAACGCTCGCTCGGCCACATGTTGCAATACCAGTCAAAAACTATTTCGGAAAACAGTGCATCGAAAGTTTTCACTCATCCGCCTTATAGCCCAGACCTAGTTCCCTTCAGATTTCTATTTGTGTCGATCGATGCAGAACGATCGCACAAGAATACGCTCTACTTCAGAACGGGGTATCAGAAAATGGCTTCATTCATTCTTTATCTCAATCCATATGCTATCACAAAAATGGAAAAATTATTAAGGGTCCGCCATCTAACATTTGTTTTTTTCAACTAGTGCTTATTTCGTGAATGGTTACAACTGTGTGATTAGATTTACATCTGCGCCTGACTACGTAGTCTTAATCAGATGGTGGTCAAACCACTGCATAATTTGGGACGTCATGCTCGTCCTAGAAAGCCGAAGACTAATTCTAGCAACAGGTCTTTCCTAGTTGCAACTTTAATGATTTCAGAGTAGGGCTGCAAATCATCACTCCTTGCTAAAGAGTTGGAGACTATCAAACTCCTGTCCAGAACACATGTCTAGCATGCTCACTGGATCTAGGAACATTTCACCAGGTAGGTGTTATTAAAGGTGAAATAAACCCGGCCACTATATAAAACTGACCTGTCTGTTATGGGGCCGCGAAACCACAACCTCCACGATACTCTCATATAGGGGCCAACCTCAATTATCAGCCAGAGAACAGTTAAATGTCTAAAGAGACAAATAAAGGAACTCTGGGGCTTACTGATTCCCGTGGAAATAAAGTGGAGTTTCCAGTTGTACCCCTGCTGACTTCAGGGGACTGGGCTCCCTTTTTCCCCCAGTTGCACAGGTCTACATAGTTGCTCTCCATAACGACCCGAGGGGGGTCGTGAATGGTAAAACTTAGCTCATGTTTGATTTGATAGATAATTATTTTTATCCTTCCGCTGAACGAATATGGTTGTGTACAAGCTTGAACAACGCTTTGCTAAGTGGGCCTGCGATTGACTTACAGAAGATGCCGATTTTGCAAAAAAATCATCTTTTCAGATGCAGCTCATTGATCTTGGCGGGTATGTAAACAAGTAAAATTGTCACATTTGGGGCACATGAAACCCGCACGCATACACTGAAAAGCCGATGCACCCAAAACGAGTCACTGTATGGTGCGGATTTTGGTCCAGAGGCATAATTGGGCCATTTTGCAGGAGTGGCTGTTACCGGGCCATGTAGAACGAATTTTTGTTCACAAAAATTGAAGAGGAGAATATTCGCAACATTTGGTTTCAACAGGACGGCGCTACGTGCCACGCAGCCGAAGCTGTGTAGTTTTGTTTATAGCATTCAAAACAAAAAAAAAATTATTTGGCGGACCCTATAGTTTGACAATAGTTTGAATAATGTATTAACTTATTTTTGCTAAGAAAAAAAAAACAAAAAACATTTTGCAACAAAACTTTGCTTATCAAGCCAGTGTGACGTCGAATTTAATCTTTCAGAGTATCAATTGTTTGAGGGTTGTTCACGTCAACCCGATCTTACAAATGGCCTATTGGAAATAATCTGACGGCGTTAAATCACAAGTACGAGACCGCCATATGGCATCGCCAAATCGAAAAATTACGCAACCGGGAAATTTCGAATGCAATAACTGAATCATTTGGGTGGCTTGTGTGGCACCGTCTTGTTGAAACAAAAGGTTAACTGGTGTCAAGATTAGCCCCAATTGTGGCCATAAACAATTGGTTATTTTTATTATTTAGTAGTGCAGAGACTTCACGGGGAAGGTTTTTTCTTGCTCATAAGCGAACAGGTCGGCGATGCCGCCTGACCACAAACCGCCCGCAACACACGGTGACTTTCCTTGGATGTAGTGGTTATTCGAAGACTCTTTGAGGATTTTCTGACCACCATATTCGAAAATATTGTGACGGATGTGTCTTGCTTAAGCTTTAAAAGAAAATAATTAAGCAATAAAGTAAACCACTGGGTACTTCGTTTACAAACTGCGTGGCTTGTTAAGAAAACTTATGCACAACAACAAAATTTCTAGTTACAAACTGCGTATAAATTGTATACACGAAAACAACAATTTGATATGCTGTTTACCAACTGCGTGGCATGCAAGACAACAACAAATTTCTAGTTACAAACTGCGTAGAAACAACAACATTTTGATATGTTGTTTACTAGTTTGGTTTTCTAATAAAACTTATCTACACAAGACAACAACAAATATTTCAAAATAAATCCCAAGAAGAAACTTTATCAGCATAAAAAAAACAAAAATACACACAGACATACAGGCACTTATACATTGAATAAACAACATACAACAACATAATGTGATACAAAGGGGGTAAAAGATTCTTAATTTTTCTAGACTTCTAGTGGACAAATATAAAAGGGCAGCGTCTGAGTGGATAGTTAGTGTAAAAATAAACCTCGTGAAGTAAAGACGTGCATCTTAAGTAAATTGTTCTGTAGTGGCAACTTTGTGTAGTTAAAGTAAATAAACTTGTTATTAATTTTAAAAACTCTAAAAACTGGTGTTATTTATTTTGCAATAAAGAAGTAACAATAAAACGTTTATAAAAGGTATAAACGTAACAAAATTGCTTGTTTACATAACATAGCTAATGAGCCTCATCAATAAATGGTATTTTGAAAAGTGCATTGTTTTCGTTCAGTGTTTCAAACAGCTAAGAGCCCCTGATTACAAGGAGAAGCTGGTCGAATTTTACGAAGTGATACAGTGAAATTTTCAACATTTTTCTCAAGAGTGTAACGTTCCATGTTTAAAACTTCCCAAATTTTTTACTAAATAAATGTTAAAGGATGACAGCTTAATTCCAGATATTTAATCATTTGACATACAGTTTCCGAACCTCTTAAATTGCATTTAAGTTATACTGTTACTATATATTTTATCCAAGGTTTAAGCTATTAGACGTATATTTCTAATACTGCCATTTTTTTTTAATCAGCATTAAATTTCCTAGAGGGTATAGTATAAATAGTGTGTTGTTAATTGTCTCCTACTGCCTCATTTATTAAAGGGAAATATGTGTTTATAGTTGAAAACAACAGCATCTTTCACAGGGTCGTTGTATGCGTGCGTAGAAATATATGAATTTGTAAATATGTAAGAAACTGTATGCGCCACACGAGCCTTTCCTTCTTTCTCTTTTCAATCAATTTTATTCATCCATCCATACACACATACTCTCATATATATGTTCTAAATGAGCAGATTAATGTGTTATAAATAACAAAAAATGAGCATAGAGGTGCCAGATCTTAACAAGAATATAAATGTGGCGTTTTTTTTTCTTTTAAGTATTTTGTATCAAATTGAAAAAGCGATTAAAAACATTCAAATAGTAAGATTATTTTCATAATTTATTTATGCAGTAAAACAATTTTTTGAATTTTTTTTTTTAAATTCGCATTCACAATATGAAAATATCTGCCGAATCGTAGATTTTATTTACAATGCCTTTGAGATACCGTAATTGCCATTATGTATTATTAATTTTAAGACTCTACCCGACAACATTCTTACCTAAACACACATGACTCTGTTTTGAGTTATGTTCTAATTCATCTCATCAAATGTAGACGACGTTGTTTTCGTATTCAGTTTAAGCGTTTGTTTGGTTGTATGTTTTCTTGTTCTGTATAAGTTGTCTTTATTTTCTAATCGTTAATCTTAGTTCATAGAATTTTACTCTAATATGTTGTTATTATTTTGTGTTTCATAAGATTTCCCAGAATTTTTTTAATTTGTAAAGAAGCACAATAGGCCATTTCGCTTTACTTTTTTTTAGTGATAAATATTAAATTCTTTTATAACTTAGCCAAACAATATTTCCAGACTCTTTTTTACATATGATTTTAAATATCAATAATCACCGTTTATTTGTAAAGGAAAATTAAACGTAACTCGAAAAAAATATTGTGGGTATTTATTTCCTATATAAAATTTTGTGATATAAAATGTGATGTATATAGTGTAGCATATAATTCTATTATTTCATGTTGATTAGCTGCTTATTTTTAAATCACGAGAAATAAGTAAAATGCTTAAAAAAGAAAGCTGTAAAAAGATCAGGAAAACAACTATTAAAAATGAAAAGCTAAAAACTACAGTAAATATATAAGCAGACGTTAGCGTTACCAAGTTATGAAAGTATAATTTGTTAAAAAACTATGTTATTTTAGTAGTGCTTGAAGTACAAAAATGTGTGTGTAGTAGCTTTAAAAATTATAAATTTATTAATTTTTGCTTTAGAGAAGGGAACAGAAGCAAAAATTTTATATTTACTAAATTTTTTACATATTTTTTTTATTTTTTAATATCAAAATAACATTAAAAAATAAATTAATTAATTCTTATGCAGGGTGTTACTTGTTTTGCCGCCGTTTTGGTAAACATTAGTCTTCACATTTCATATGTAGCAGTCGTGACAAATTTATAGAGTCCGCCAAATAACTTTTTTTTTTGTTTTAAATGCTATAAACAAAACTACTCAGCTTCGGCTGTGTTGCACGTAGCACCGTCCTGTTGAAACCAAATGTTGCCAATATCATTCTCTTCAATTTTTGTGAACAAAAATTCGTTCAACATGGCCCGATAACGATCGCCATTAACTGTAACGGCCACTTCTGACAAATGGACCAATTATGCCTCTAGACCAAAATCCGCACCAAACAGTGACTCGTTTTGGGTGCGTCGGCTTTTCAATATATGCGTGCGGCTTTTCTGTGCCCCAATCGTGACAATTTTGCTTGTTTACATACCCGCTAAGATCAATAACCTTCATCTGAAAAGATGATTTTTTTTTTGCAAAATCGGCATCTGTAAGTCGATTGCAGGCCCACTTAGCGAAGCGTTGTTAAAGCTTTTACACAACCATATTCGTTCAGCGGAAGAATAAAACTAGTTATCTGTCAAATCCAACATGAGCTACGTGTTACCATTAACGAAATAAGCACTAGTTCAAAAAAAAAAGGTAAATTGCGGACCCATTATTATGAAAAAAATATTCGAAAAATCAACATGCTTTAATCGTTAAGATTTTTTTTATCAAAATCAATCATCATGACGATAGGTAGAAACAACGTGCCAATAAAACGCACTACTTATCGTGTAGTGAATGCTTTCATGGAAAGAGGGAGGAAGAAGGAGAGTTTTGGATAAGCACAAGCATGGACCACAATGTACTGAAAAATCACATGAAAACATTACTATTGCTCAAGAAAATTTTCAAAACATTCTATCGTCCTCAATTTGCCACCTTGCTGAGGAGCTTGGTTTTCAAAGAACAACTTTAGCCACAAAACTTTGCACAAGGGTTTGCATTTGTTTCCATATAAGATTCACTTGACACAATAGCTTCTTTCACAAGACCATTTACGCCGCCGTATACATGTCATTAGGATGCTACGATGACAACCCCGATTTTTATAAAAAAATCATAATGTGAGACGCAAGGATATGTGAATAAACAGAATATTTGGTTCCGGGGAATGGGAAATTATTCAACAGTCATCTTTGCATCCATTAAAACTGATTCTGATGTGCAATTTGGTCAGAAGGAATCATCAAACCTTACTTCTATGAAAATGAAAACGGCGTAACGGTAACAGCGAATGGGGAGAGATATCGTGATATGATTAAAAACTTTTTAACGCCTCAACTGGATGGTTTGGGCTTGATTAACATGTGCTGTCAACAAGACGGTGGCACATCGCCTACAGCCAGGATTACAATGGAATTACTGCGAGACTTCTTTCCACAACAAGTTATTTTAAGAAATGGTAATGTTGAGTGATTTAAATGCTCCGAACTTAATTATGTGGGGATGTCGGAAAAGCAAAGTTTATGCAATTAAACCAGAAACGCTTAAGCAACTCAAATAAAATATGCGTGATGAAATGAATGAAATGCCGCGTGAAGAAATGTGTGAAAATGTATTGAAAAATGTGCTTAGAAGGGCTCGCATTTGTGAGGCGAACATTTATCTGATATTGCGTTCTATACATAATTGCAGACATTATTTAAAAGCTTTATCAATATAAGTTCCATTCTCTTTTATTTAATCAAAAATTATAAACAAACAAAGTAGTGTACTTTCCCAGCGGGACACCCTGTATAAAGATCTTGTGCGTAAGAAATTATTTAGAAAATACAATATTAGAAGTAAATAAATGAATAACATAAAAATGCTAACATATTAATTAACTAGATTTTTATTCGCAAGGGAAAGTTACAGTTATTTTAGTTTATAAAGTTTTTTTTCTATTTAAATTGCATTTAAATTTAATTTATTATCGTTGAATTTTGTACCATTTCAAATAAACTATTATGTGTGTAAAACTTCCATATGTGGCAAAAATCCATCTGGCAACACTTAAATACCCCCAAAAACTAAAGTTTGGTAAAATATGAGAAACATATAGAGAACATTAAAAAGTAAAAAAAGAAAACTCACCCCACAAAACATTCAAAGTATACACACTCACACAAAAACAAACCATACCGTAATAAATGCAATAACAACGTTTATAAACAACACATCTGCCTATATGTGTTTTTGTATTTTTGTTTTTCTTTTATAATTCGGCAGCGAATATAAACGAAGAGTGTGAGTGCACTGTACAACAAACTATGAGAGTGTATGTTTAAGAAATAATTTATTTTCAGTTATGTTCTTGCTTTCGGTTCAATTAGACTCGTTTTTACTAAGTTTGCTGGCTGAAACTACGTCGAAAAAATAGCTTGTTTTCTTTAGAAAAAGCACTTAATTTTTTTTTAATTTTAAATAAAAAATATATATACTAAAATATATTTCATAAATAAAGTGTTATTGGATATGAAATAGAATGAAGTTTTTCATAGTGTTTATTATTGAAATAAAAATTGTTTTTTAAAGATTTTCTTAAAAAAAAAAATAAAACATTTATCTATAATTGCGCGGAAGAGTAAAAAAGATGTCAAATTGAAAACTATCAAAAATTTTAAGAAGATAAATAAATGTACGCTTTCCACGCGTCTTTTTTTAAAGTAATTGCATCTTTTATCATCATTGAGGATAATTAGTTGACAAAATCCAAAAGCAAAATTTAATAATTTAAATTGAAAAATTTAAAAAGTTTTTAATTAAATTTTTTTAAAAAGTTGTTATACAAAACGTTTTAACAAATTTGAATTTATTATATAAATAAATTCTAGTGTCTTAATTTATATTAATTGAACTTTATTAAAAATATTGTTTTCAAAATCTTAATGTGTAAACACACACACACAGCCACACTCAAATACAATTTTAATTTAACAAACAATGGAATAAAACATCCTCATCATTATCATCTCATAAACACCCCACGCTCTCCCTGTTTCTCCCGTTACACATAAAGAAAAAACTTTGTTTAAATATTGTTAACAAGGATTTTTGTGGTAAATAAAAGTAAGTAAGAAACAAATTAAAAAATAAAAATACCTTTGCTGTTTTCTTCTTCACAAGCGTTTGCGAAAACTTTAAATATTTTAATTAAAAGAGATGAACAAGAGAATATACAATCTCAGGCATGGAAAATTAAATTTTTTTTTTATAAATATTAAATAATAAAACATTTTATTTGTAAAATTTAATTTATTAGTTAAGATGTGTATAATACAACAACAAGACAATATTTTATCTCAGACATGAAAAATTGAAAATAAGATAAAAAGTTTAAGAAATTATTTTTTTTAAGATAAAAAAAAAAAATAAAAAAAATTATTTCATTTATGAAAACACATATTTAGAAGTGGAACTAATAAATATAAGCACTACTTCTTCTTAAATAAATCTTTCATGTCAATTAAAATTTAAATTTCAGGGCAAATACAGTGTCGGACAAAAATAAAGCACGAATTGACATTAACAAGAAATTTTATTTGACGAAAAATATATTTTAAGATATGTGCGTAAATTTGGTACGAAGTGAACACTGAAGATGGCAAACGGCCGAAACCGGTTTGTTCTCAAACCAAATTTGACGACGGAAAACCGTACCCAAATAAAAATATTTTAAGAACTTATTAAAAATCAAAATATAAAAAGTTTATAATGGGTAGTCAAATTTGAGGTTAAGAAGTAAATGTCGTCAAGAATTGAGCTGTCATCCTGTAACATTTATTTAGTAAAAATTAAGGAAATTTTAAATATGAAATGTTAGACTATCAAGCAAAGAATTTTTATTGCGAAAATTTACTATCAAAATGGTGAAACTTTTATTGTACCATTTTGTAAAATTGGAGCAGCTTATCTGTGTAATCAGGCTCCTTCTGAGACCACTGTGTATAATTTAATCGTTAAATTCGAGGGTCACGGTATTGTTGCTAACAACAGACCACAATAATAAGCTAGTAGTGGCCGTAGTGTTGCAAACATTGCCGCTTTACAGCAAAGTGATTGATTGAGAATGAGCGTGGTATATCAAATCGTCGATTTTCGTTAAAATTTTGTATTACTAGTGCCATTTTGACGCTTATAAAATTCAGCTCGTTCAAAAATTAAAGCCGGCCCCACTATTGTTTGTGTCGGCCACACTAGTGATGATGATCATTTTCAATCAAGGGCCTCATAAAATCGACGAAAAAGTCTTTGAAAACCATTACATCCAAAGAAAGCGACCATATGGTGCGTTTTGTGATCAAGAGGCACCAATCGAAAGTGAACGAGAAAACGCTGTGAATTTTCTACGCTATCAAACAATGACAACCTCGTTCTTGTTTTAACACTGCTTGATTGTTTTCGCTGGGGCATTTTGAAAGGACGAGTTCGTGTAAACAAACCACAATCAAGTGACGTTCTAAAAGTTGAAATACGGCGCTGCAGTGACGAGATATGTGAAGCTCGTTGCAAAATAATGCTTTAAAATTTTATCACCTCACGGTTTTTTTAATACTCATATTTCTACTTTATATTGGCATCTAAAAAACTGATGATGTAAAGAAGTATAAGTTTTAAACCAATTACTTCCTAATCTCAAATTGGTGCACCCTACCTCTCGATGTTGCTTTTTTAATTGTTTTTGTGCTTTCATAGTTAGTCGATGTGAATGGTCGGTCGGCTTTAATTCCTGCACCAGTTGAACCTTTTAAGGCTTTAAAGTCAAATTCTTAAGCAAAATTCTCCTTGTGATGATTTTGGATAACCCCAATTGTTGAGAACGTCGAGGAATTGACAAATTTGGATCTGCTTCAACACTGTGAGTGACCAAATTTTTAATAACGGTCTTAGAAGCACGAGACGCGAATTAACTTTAACAGAACCACCATTTTCATAGTGGATTTGAATTATTTTAATGCGTTTTTCGTGAGAAATTGAATTCATTGCACAATTGTCAATGCATTTACTTCAAATACGTCAAAAAACTAAATGTCCAAACTATCACGTTGTTGGCGCTGCACAATTGAATAACAAGCTTCTTGTTGAAAAACCCATTGCTTTTTCATTTAAATTCCTAGAAAGCAAAATTTGTTTGCGAAACTTGAAGAATTCAATTTTCTAAAAGTTATTTTTAAGCAAAATTTCCCCAGGAAATGATTTGTCATTTGCTTAGTGGCTTTTAAAATGAGTCCAAATTTTAGATGAAAGGTTATTTAAATAATAATTATGAAGTTATTTATTTTTAACAATACAAAATGAGCTTCAATTCCTACGGATACGATTTTTTAAAAAAATTTTTAAGTTAGGTGCCCCTGTAGGCTAGTAAGTAGTGTGCTAGCTTTTATGACTGGGGGTTGTGGGTTCGATTCCCAACAAAGACCTTGTTTTTTTTTGTTCATTACAAATAAAAATTGGCTGCTCCGTGATGAAGGCATAGTTTACTGGTCACTGAGCTGTCTTATACGACAGTTAAAGTCCGCAACTATCCTTCTACTTTCACCACCTGTCGCATCTATTCTCTATCCCTTTCCTAAAGAATGTAGCACGGTACTTGACTAAATACGAATTGTTGCCTGAAGTGTTACTTCTCTTTAACAAAAAAAAAATGCATAAAATAAATTCTGAAAAAAATTATAATAGTATCGAATTTTCCATCCCTGTGTCACCATGTTTTAAATATTTTCTGTTGTTTTCCGCAAGTTTTTACATCTTTTAGTATTTGTTAACTATTGGCATTTGTTGTTTTTCCATTTCATCCCCTGTAAACAAACATTTTAAAATGTTATTTCTCTCTTCTGTTATCTTTTTTTATTACAGTTTCGTATATTTTTAAAGGATTCTTTTAAGTGGTTATCCTATACATACCTACATCATACATTGTTAAATAAAATAATGAATCATCATTTTTATTATATTCTTTTTTGTTGTTACTTGAGATCTCACAAGTCCTTTATATTAAAAAAAAATATTCACTAAACTAAAATTTATTTTCGTAAGGATTTTCAGTTCATTTTGAATTTGAACATCTCTATCTCTCTTTTTATCTCTCTCTATCTCTGTCTCTCTCCCTCTAT
Organism: Trichopoda pennipes; assembly: GCA_030448955.1. Lineage (NCBI taxonomy): Eukaryota > Metazoa > Arthropoda > Insecta > Diptera > Tachinidae > Trichopoda > Trichopoda pennipes. Next base: position 5,519,100 of record JASKUP010000060.1, read on the forward strand.
CTCTCTTATTAAAAGGCTTAAAGGATTACATATAGATGAATTTTCTATTTTCCCAATTTGTGCTTCCTCTTATTATTTACATCTTCTATGGTGCTGGGTATAACATGTAATAAAAATTAATTAATATTTTTATTGTCATATTCGCTTAAGAGAAAGTAATTTTTAATTAATTAATCTAAGAGTAATTCAGTTATTTATTAATGGGACATACGGCTGATAGCTCATAATCATTGTCATCAATAATGTATACTCTACGACTTTATAAATATGTATACTTTTAGTACAGTATAATTTTCATCTACTAAGGAAAAGCCTAAAATTATTATGGCTGGCTGGGGCACTTTAAGGTTAGGAGGTTAATTGGCTTTAAAACACAATTTTTGTGGCATTTTCAAATGTATTGATACCTATGTAAAGTAGAAAGTTGGGCGTAAATAATGGAATTTGCTGTCGGCCAAATATTTACCTCTAGCACATAGGCAGACCACCGCTCCTTTCACAAAACTTTCAAACACATTTTCCTACAAAGCTTCTTTTATCTTCTTCACTGCAGCGCCAGAGCATCAGTTGTTTGTAGGCTACTCGCGTAAATCCTATTGTTCGTAGGAGAAATAAAGAAATGAAAAAAAGAGAAAAAATTGGATTCATTTGGCAGCATCACTCTTAAGTTTTTTTGTAATTAGAGTTAACGGTTAAAAAAGCTTTGTAATTTTATCATATACTAGCTAACCCATTGAGAACGAATTTGTGAAATCGCAAAGAAGAAACGCAAACAAATAAGCTCGAAGTCCATCGCGACTGTTTTAACGGCGGCAATAATCGATTTCATGCTACTTTAGACCTTTCACCGTCATCTGCCAATGCACATTGGAGGCAGTGGGCGGCTGGCGACGAATTTATGGCGTGTGTGTATTTTTGAAGTAAACAACGCTCAATATTTACGTAAATGCGACGTAATATCAAAACACAGTGCACAAAAAATTAAATGCATTGATTGAATGAATACACAAAAATTCATTCAAGTCGATACAGTCGTGTAGTTGAAGTAGAGTAGTTGAATAACCTGGATACCGACTGCAGCGCCAGGCTGGTTTGTGAATGAAAACCATTTAAGGTGGCACCCAAACGCATTAAATAAAAATTTATTCATTGGCATACACACGTACAGTAGAATTATATACATAAAGAAGATTTGTATGGTTGGTACCACGCGGCTTTATCAAATCCCACCGATATTTGCAGCAGAACTTAAAATATGTTCACTCAACCGAAATACCAAATTCTGTTTAAATACCGTTATTAGGAGCAGAAATAATAGATTTTTAATTTGTGGTTTGCATGTGAGGTACCACGCCCCTTTGTGCAATTGGACTGATTGTAAATATAAACCACCCGGGGTGCCACCCAAACATATACAAACAAATTTATGCAAATTGGTCCAGCCGTTTAGGAGAAGTTCAGTCACAACACACGTACAGTAGAATTATATAGAATAAAGATAGGAGCTTTTTTTCTCCAAATGATTAATCGTTTCGCGCGTATCGGATGTACTCTAGCGACCTCGCATATTCTGGCATAAGATTATAAAACGATCTTTAAGCTCAATTGATCGGTCCGAAACGATGAAACTATGAGGTTACCAAACGTTTTCTTCAATAAATCAATTGTAGCACGAGCTGTATGATATATCGCGCGCCATCTTGTTGATAACACAGCTTCAGCACAATTGTTCAATTGATGAACGAAAAAGTCAGTAATTATGGCATAGAGCCATGATTACTAACGTCGTCACCATTTACTGTAACATTCTAAGAAGAATTAATTTTAAATAAGTTCAGAACAATAACAGCTGACAAAATTCAAAAAGTGTTGCCAACTTAGTAATATAACTCTATGAAAAACCTTCTATACAAACAAGCATCTGTTTCTTACACTGTTGCTTGGCATTTCACTCACGAAATCTTATTTAGCAAAAATGCGCAACCATGAACAGAAAATTTTGCTATTTTGCTCTGGTAAGATTCGAACTCACGATCTATAGGGGTCTTTTCTTAATCATCGCCGTTGATGTGCTCAATTCATTCAGGAACAACCGGCTGGTTGTTTTTTTAGACGAAGCCCATTTTCGCTTGTCAGGGTATGTCATCAAAATGGCCGCATTTTGGGCTTCTGAATATCCTAGAGCGATTATTGACAAGCTTTTGCATGCGTGTCATCATATGGTGCACTATCTGTCTGACCGTTTTTTTTTTGTCCAAGATGAGGCTGAAAATGCGGTAACGATCAATGAATCACGCTATCGAGAGTTGCTAACAACTCCATTTTGGCCTATAATTGACGTGATGGTTTCAACAAGACAGTGCTACGCGTGACACAGCCAATAAACCGATTAATTTAATACAAACCAAATTTTCCAAACGCATAATTTCACGACAATCAGCAGTTAAGTGGCCAGCCAGATTGTGTGGATTAATTTTATTGGAGCTATGTTAAGGACAGAGTCTATACAGAACTAAACGAATCGATTTCAGCACCAATACTCAAAATCGGTGATGTGATATGATTAACGTAATAGGAAGCCGTCATTTTGCCAAAAAAAAAGTGATTAATAGCTTTTTAAAAGAATCGACATCTGTCAGCGTGGTCATGGTGGATATTTGCAAGATATCATTTTTAATTCGTAATTGCCAAACAATACAAATTTGAATCATCTTAATCTAGGATACGGGAATATACAAACGGGAGACATTTGACGGACGAATAATAATGGAGAAATAAACACTGCTTTGGGCACAATATTTGAATTATTGGAACATTTTTATGGGGAGATGAACATTACACTAACACAGCCACGTTACGCGTGTGCACAGGACCAATAGGGAACCTCATAAACGTACAATTACGGATTATTATGTCATGGGGAAGAACCCAGTAGATTCACATATAGACATAGGCGAATGACAAGTAAGGTCGTGAAAGGATTTTGGAAGGAAGAGAGACGAATGAAAAGGGGGAGAGAGGGAGACAGACAGAGAGGAAGAGACAAATTAGGTAAAAACAAACAAACGAAAAAAAGGAGAGAGAGATACAGACACAAAGAGAGAAAGTGAGGAAGGCAATAGAAATAACACGAAGAGAAACACGAACAAGACGAACTATACTAACACAGCTCACAATAAAATGCAACTAGTTTAAAGGGAACACTGAAGATGGCAAATAGCCGTAAGCGGTTTGTTCACAAACCAAATTTGACGAGGGTCGACGTAAAATCATAGCCAAATGTAGTATAACTTCTCGGCGGACACCGTGTATTTTCCTCAAATTGTGTTCTACGTCAAAGCACTGGTGGGCTGGTATTAAATTTAAAAACCAGATTCTATTTATTTATCTTATTTATGTCCCCCCGGGGGCACATAAATATGGTCTTTATAGAATTCCACTATCTAGACACAGTGCAACTGGGGGAAAAAGGGAGTCCAGCCCCCTGAAGTCAGCAGGGGTCCAACTGGAAACTCCACTTTATTTCCACGGGAATCAGTGAGCCGCAGAGTTCCGTTATTTGTCTCTTTAGACACTTAACTGCTCTCTGACTGATTATTGAGATTGGTCTCTATATGGGAGTATCGTGGTGGTTGTGGTTTCGCGGCCCCATAACAGTCTATGGTTATATGGTGGCCGGGTTCATTTCACCTTTAATAACACCTACCTGGTGAAATGTTTCCAGATCCAGTGAGCATGCTAGACACGTGTGCTGGACAGGAGTTGGAAAGTCTTCAACTCTTTAGCAAGGAGTGATGATTTGCAGCCCTGCTCCGAAATCATCGAAGTTGCAACTAGAAAGTTCTGTTGCATAGATTTATGGCTTCGGCTTCCTAGGACGAGCATGACGTTCCAAATTATGCAGTGGTTTGGTCCACCATCTGATTAAGGCTTCATGACCAGGCGCGGATGTAAATCTAATCACACAGTTATCGTATTTATGGCTTGATATCGAGTTTTCTTTTCACACCAATCCATAATTCATATAATCAAAATTTCCCACACATTTTAAGGTGCGAACGAACTTGTTCATGAAAACTCAAATCACAGATGTGTAACAAAATCAACAATTAACGTCGTTTTCGTTTCAAAACATAAACAAAACAAACAAAAAACAATTAACTAAATAGTATTGTTTTCTTATTTTTAACAAAACAAATGAAATTATTTATTCTATAACTAAAGTCATTGCACAAATAATTTAAACAAAACAAATCAGAAACAAAAATTAAAAAACAGAGAACTATTTTTATTTAATACTAATGAGCGAGCTCGTTTTAAACTATAAATTTATGAGAACTTTTTGTTGCGAGCTATTGGTTGGTTGTTTAGCTGTTGATAGTGGCTTAAACACCTTAAATGGCATTTAATTAACAATATTTTTTTAAATGCGATTTTTATCGTAAATGGAAAGTGTTTTGTTTTTGTTTTTTTTTTAGTTTAATTTAAGTTAATTTTTGTGTGTACTATTATTAACTTAACAATTAATCGCTATTAATAAGAAAAAAACAAAAAACAAATACACTGATTTATGTCAAACTTGTCAAACTTAATTCGTTGCAAATTTATTGATTAAGTGAAATGTATTGATGTTTTGCTTAATGATTTCCTTTATAGATTAATTAATTATTTTTGTTTAACGCCACATCCAACAGATTTTATTTTTTTACATTTAAATTAAGTTGTTTATGTGTCAGAAAATAATCTGCTGAGTAAGTTTAAATTAAAAAATTTTATTTATATAGATACGTTAATAAATAAAACTGCCGTATTTGCAGTGATTATAATCCTCAAGTGTATGTTGAGACACTGTTAGACCCGCGAATTGGCCCCCGATTTTTCACCGGCTCAGCCCCTAAAGTATGAATGTGCCAACTGAATAGAAAATGAGATTGGCAAAGTTTCAGCTCAATCTGATAATATTAACATGTGCCGCATTAGGGTGGCCACAAGGTATATGAGATAAAAAAAAGTGATTCTATCTTTGAAGTTTTTGTGCAATCAATCCATGATAATCAATTTTTTGTGGTCAAAATCGGCAAATGTTGTTGGCATCAGTAACCTTCGATTTCAGCAAGGTGGCGCCACACAAGACACACAGAGCCAGCCACCTAAACAATACAATCAATGCATGAGTAATTACCAAGTCACGTAATATCTAGATTTGGAGATGTTAATTGGTCGCCTCGTTTTTGTAATTTAACGCCGCTGGGGTCATTTGAAAACCGGTGTTGATTAATGCACCAAAAATTTAATAATGAAATCATTGTGTTTTAAAGAAAGTCCATTCTTGCATAAATTTTTTTGTATTCGTTTGGGTGGCACCCCGGGTGGTTTAGATTTACAACTCGGTCCAATTGGAGAAAGGGGCATGGTACCTCACATACAAATCACAAATTAAAAATCTATTATTTCCGCTCCTGATAACGGTATTTGAACAAAATTTGGTACGTCAGTTTGGTGTGCATTTTTTAAGTGCTGCTGCAAGTATGGGCAGGATTGTACAAAGGGGCGTGCTATCTGCCATACAAACCACAAATTAAGAATCCAATAATTCTGCTTCTGCTAACGGTATTTAAACAGAATTTAGTATTTCGGTTAAGTGAACATATTTCAAGTTCTGCTGCAAATATAGGCGGGATTTGATAAAGACGCGTGGTACCTCCCATACAAATCTTTATGTATATAATTCTACTGTACGTGTGTATGCCAATGAATAAAAGTTTTTTTGCATGCGTTTGGGTGCCATCTTGGATGGTTTACATTCACAAACCAGCCTGGCAGATGGCGCTGGAGTCGGTATTCAGGTTATTCAACTACACGACTGGATCGACTTGAATGAATTTTTGTGTACGAGGGTTGCTATTTATATTTGTGGTCTAAGGATGAAAACACAAGCATTTAATAGCAAAATCTATTTTATTGTTTTTCAAAATATTCTCCATGAAGTTTTATACACTTTTGCATGCGTTGGAACCAATTTTCAAAGCACTTTTTCCACTCCGATTTAGGTACTTCTTAAACACGAAAACCGTTGTCCACGTAGTTTTTTCTTGATGTTCGGAAACAAAAAGAAGTCATTAGGTGCCAAGTCAGGGCTGTACGGCGTATGAGCCATCAATTCAATGTTTTGCCCTGTCAAAAACTCCATTGTTTCAGCCGATCGGTGACAGCTCGCATTGTCGTGCTGCAGAATGATGTGTCTTTTCTTTGAATTTTCCCGAAGTTTCTCAAAGACTTCTGGCAAACAAATAGTGGTGTACCATGCCGAATTAATCGTCTTACTTTGCTCTAATGGCACAGTCGCCACCTGACCTGTAATGCCGAAGAAACAGGCAACCATTTGCTTTGATGTGCTTCTTCCGCGAACAACTTGTGTGGGATTTCGCTCGTCTTGAAAGACCCATACGGTGGATTGCTGTTTTGTTTCAGGATCATATGAGTATATCCAAGATTCGTCACCTGTGCAGATATTATAAACTGCTTTTGATACACCTTGAGCGAATTTCTTTAACATTTTCTTGCACCAATCAGCACGAGCATCGTTTTGTGCGTTTGTCAGGTTATGCGGTATCCAATGTGAACAAACCTTTTTCACATGCAAATGTTCATGCAAGATCTTATTGATGCTTGTCATACTAATCCCTACAGATGCCTCAATCTTGCGATGTGTTACATGACGATCATGCTTCATCAGCTCATGCACAGCTGCGACGTTTTCTGGCACAACAACCGTTGTTGAACGACCTTCACGGGATTCGTCCTGGAGTGATTGTCGGCCACGTATGAATTCGTTATACCAGTTTTTAATGGTGCTGTAAGAAGGTGTTTCAGTACCATATAAGGAATTAAGTTCATCTGTGCACTGTGGTTGTGTCAGGCCACGTCGAAAGTTATGAAAAATTATTGCACGAAAATGTTCACGAGTTAATTCCATTTTCTCCTAAGATCACTTTTTCAACCTGCTATCACTAACACTAACAACAATAAAATGACAAAATGTTTTGGTTGAGGTTATGTTTAACAATGTGAAGGTTGCACTGGAAACATCAGCTGGTGCCTAGCAACAGTCAGTGTTACCAGGCGAGAAATATATATATATATATATATATATATATATATATATATATATATATATAATTTGCTCGATGGCATTCAGATCAGAGCTCATAGGAGCCTTAATATTTTATTATCATTTTTTTTTGGTTTATTTTAATTTAATAAAAGGTTTTATTTCCCGGAGAAGATGAGTTTTTTTTTAATTTTAACATTTCCATCAATTTGCATCCTCGTAGTTTTTGCAGTAAATTATATGCGTTATGCATTGGCAATAACATATTGTTACGTTTAGTCCTTTAATAAACCTTTCTTTTATAACAAAATAATTATTTAAACGAACTATTTACTTCTATACACACGAAAATACACGATGGTGACTTCGCCATTTTAACGCTTACACTGCGCTACAGTACAAAAAATGCAGCTTTTAGATTCTGTTTTGAGCGATTCTAGCATTTACTCGAAACCTCTAATTCAACTAATCACGTATAGATGACGTTATTATTTAATGTAGGTTTTTGTTTGGATGTGTCTTCTTGTTCCGTGTTAGTTGTTTTTGATTTCTGATAGTTTATCTTAGTTCACGAAATTTTACTGTATCATGTTGTTGTTTTTTGCGTTCATAAGTTTTCTTACATAATAAATCATTTCATTTTACTTTCTCGTAGTGATAATTATCTTCATTATAATAAAGTGATCTTTATTAAACAGAAGATCACAAGTTTAAAACCACCCAAGTTTCCTGAATATTAAGAAATATATAACTGCTACAAGAAAAAACTCTTAACCAGCAGTTTAAGTCTCTCCAGAGTCTAGAATAAAAAAAAAGACGGAAGCTAAGCTGTCGTCGTTAAGTTCTCTGTAGATACCAGTAGAAGTATTGCATTTACCTAGTGGTAATAAAACGGTAATTTTGTGGTTCGGTATTGACGCAAAACCTATATAATAGCTTGAGGATTTGGATGGAATTTGTATATTATGAATAAGGGACCTAAATTTGTCAATGTTAGTTGGCGCGGGTCTTATTGTTTGATCTGCAATCAGAAACAAAAAGGAGTTGCAAATGGTTCCTAAAATATTAGTAGAGTTTAGATCCACCACACACTTTCCTATTGACTAGAAACATTAGCTGGTGTCTAGCAACAGTCAGTGTTGCCAGGCCAGAAATATAAATAGCAGCCCTCGTATTCATTCATTCAATGCATTTAATTTTTTTGTGCGCTATGCTATGATATTATATGGTATCGCATTTACCTAAATATTGAGTGTTGTTTACTTCAAAAATATACACACGCCATAAATTTGACGCCAACTGCCTCCAATGTGCATTGGCGGATGACGGTAAAAGGCCCAAAGCAACATGGACTCGAATACTGCCGCCGTTAAAACAGTTACGATCTCACAAATTCGTTCTCAATGGGTCAGCTAGTACTTCTATAAAAACACCCTTCACTTGCGCACAAAGGATCCGCTGACTTACTTTCCTTCGTTAATAAAGAAAATGATTTGATTGTTTTTTTTACAGTTTCAAGAGGCATTATCTCCACCTTAATCGTTTTCAGAGTTGTATAGAATTAATTAATCGAGATGTTGAAGACTAATTTTATCTAGAGCAACACCTTGTGTGAATGATTAATATAATTGATTATTGGTGTTGAGAAATTTATGACTTTTTGGGGAAAAGGAAATTGCAGGTGAATGTTAACATCGGCATTTCGAAATGAAAATATTAAATTAATAAAAAAAATCTCTATGCCCTAAATATTGTAATAAATAAAAATATATCTTTTTTTTTATAAAATTTTTTATTTCATAATGTATAAGAAGAACTCAATCTGAATAGGTCAGATTATAAAAACTAAAACTTAACATTTTAGCGTAATATTTATAACAAAAAATATCAAATGATAAAAATTGAATAAAAGTGCATTTCAGTTGAAATAATACCTTTCTTCCTATTTCCTAAAGATATGATTAATCATTTTTTAAATTCTTTATTTTTAAATTAAATATACTTCCTTCAAATTTACTCATTCGATTAATATATATTCAGTATTAAAAAACCAAACACAAACATAAATACACACACACACACTCACACACCGTATTAAATAAATAAAAGCAAAAAAAAAATGATATAAATTCTTAATGTAAAATATTTTGTTTATTTAAGATTTTATTATTCAACATTTTATTGAAACTAAAAATCGTTTTAACTGATAACAAAATGGACACATTCATGATTTTTGAAAAAAGTTCACTTATTCACGCCACTGTGTATTATTCAAGTATTAAGTTTCACTGATAACCCATGGAGTCTCAGGGGACAAATGTTAATTTATTCGTTTTTCTTTTATTTCAAGTTATCGTTTATAAATATTTTTTTACCATAATAAAAGACAAAATAAATCCAGGGGACTAATTGCACTAGTCGTGATCAAAATTGTTTTCGAAACGCAAATAACTTCGATAATATGGGTTCCGCCTAATAACTTTGTGTTTTTACTTTAAATGCTATAAACAAAACTACACAGCTTCGGCTGCGTGGCACGTAGCGCCGTCCTGTTGAAACCAAATGTTGCCAATATCCTCCTCCATCAATTTTTGTGAACAAAAATTTGTTCAACATGGCCCGATAATGATCGCCGTTGACTGTAACGGCCACTCCTGAAAAATGGCCTAATTATGCCTCTGGACCAAAATCCACACCAAACAGTGACTCGTTTTGAGTGCGTCGGCTTTTCAATATATGCGTGCGGGTATTCTGTGCCCCAAATGTGACAATTTTTCTTGTTTACAAACCCGCCACGATCAAAATAAGCTTCAGCTGAAAAGATGATTTTTTTTTGCAAAATCCGCATCTTCTGTAAGTCGATCGCAGGCCCATTTAGCGAAGCGTTGTTCAAGCGTATACACAACCATATTCGTTCAGCGGAAGGATAAAACTAATTATGTGTCAACTCAAACATGAGCTAAGTGGTAGCATTCACGAAATAAGCAATAGTTGAAAAAAAAACGTTAGATGGCGGAGCCTATACAAGTAGAAAATTTATTTTTTAATCACTTGTTGGCAAAATGGCGGTCCTATTTCGTTAATAATATCACGGATTTAGAGTTTTAAGGCTGGCTCCGATAGACTCTGTCCTTAACATAGCCCCGCCCCACATAAACAATCCAGTGGTGTTAAATCTGGCTGGCCACTTAACTGCTAATTATCGTGAAATTATGCGATCCGAGAAATTTGGTTTGCAAATAAATTGATCGTTTCATTTGGCTGTTTGACATGTGGCAACGTCCTGTTGAAACCACATGTCCGTAATATCCACCTCATCAATAAGAGGCCAAAATTGAGTTGTTAGCATCTAGCGATAGCGTAATCCATTGACTGTTATCGCATTTCCAGACTCATCTTTACAATAATAATCGCTCTAGGATTTTCAAAAGCCAAAAGAAGTTTATTTTTCAATTGTGGCAACACAAACAGCATGATAGTTTTGTTCTTGTTTTTTTTTTCTGACGTATTCGAAAATCGCATTAAAATATTTAAAATCCACTATGAATTTCGTAAAATTCGTGATATTTTCCGACAACATATAGTCGTTTTTCTGAGACCGTTATAAAGAATTTCGTCGCTAAATTTAAGTCGACAGGCTCGATACAAAATGAGCGAACACCAACACGTGCTCGACTAGGTGATTCAAATGAAAACATTCGACGTTCTCAACAATTGGGGTTATTCAAAACCACCACAAGGCGAATTTTGACAACAGACTCTATACAAAATGTGCGAACACCAACACGTGCTCGGCTAGGTGTTCGACAAGTTTCAACTGGTGCTGGAATTAAATTCGACCGACCATTCGCATCGCCGTAGATTCGCTCAATTCTTTCAGAAACAACCGGCTGGTGTTTCGGGAAAAAATAATTTTTTTAAACAAAGTCCTTTTTCACTTGTCAGGGTATGTCAGCAAGCAAAATTGTCGCATTTGGGCTTCTGAAAGTCCTAAGGCGATTATTGAGAAACTTTTGATGCCCAATGCATCACTATATGGTGTCTTATGTGGTTTGGAGACGTTTTTAGGCCGTTTGTTGCGAAAATGAGGCTAGAAATGCGGTAACGGCCAATGTGTCACGCTGTCGTGAGATGGTAACAATTCAATTTTGGCCTATTATAGACAACGTGGATATCACTGATGCCATGTGCTTATAACAGGACACACAGCCAGTTAGATGATCAATTTATTGCAAACCAAATTTTCCGATCCCATAAATTCACCACCATCAGCAGTTAAATGGCCACCAGCCAGATCATGTGATTTAACATCACTGGATTATTTTCTGTGGGGCTATTTTAAGGATAGAGTTTATACTAAGCCAATCGAATCGTTTTCAGCCTTGAATTTTAAAAGTCCGTAATGTGATTAAGGAAATAGGACCGCCATTTTGCCAAAAAGTGATTAAAAACTTTGATGAAAAAATCGACATGCTCAACGTGTCACTGATTGGTGCGCTATAGAGTTTGGAGTCGTAAATGGCCCGTTTTTTTTCGAAGATGGGGTTGGTAATGCGGTAATGGTCAATGGATCAGGCCTATTATTGATGACGTGGATATAACTGACATGTGTTTTCAACAGGACGGTGCCACATGTCATACAGCCAATACCGTCCTATTGAAAACCAAATTTCGTAATCGCATAATTTCACGACCATCAGCAGTTAAGTGGACAGCCAGATCGTGTGATTTAGTACCACTGGATTATTTTTTGTGGGGCTATGTTAAGGACGGACAGAGTCTATTGAATCGATTTCAGCCTTAATACTCAAAATTCATGATGTGATTAAGGAAATAGGACCGCCATTTTGCCAAAAAGTGAATAAAAACTCTGACGAAAGAATCGAAATCTGTCAGCGTGGTCTTAGTCGACATTTTCCAGATGTCATTTTTCGTGTAATACAATAAAAATTTGAGTCATCTCAATCTAAATTTTTTGTTTTATTTTCTTTAAGAAAACAAACTTCTTGTTGAATAACCTTTTTTATATATATGTATATCAGAGGACTGAAAAATTTTAAACTGTTTTATGTGAAACTCTTGCGAAATAATTGCCTTATAATAACCGAAACATTAAACTTTTTTAGTTGCTGTTGCAAAATGCTTTCTTGATTGCCTTATAACTTCACAAATGAAATATACAACTAAAATATGAATGCCAGATTTTTTCATATTAAAAGAATGTAGACGTTTTTTATCGCCTATTAATGCTGTATGGACACTATTAAGAACATTAATGTTGTATGTGTACACAGTAGTATATTTGTGAGTTGTGAACACAATTTTATACCGCTGAGCAAATATCATAGTGTTTTATTTTGCAAATAAAAGAAATAACAGATTAAATAACTTGTAAAAATATTTTAAAACAATATTTCTATTTTTATTTGGGTACGGAAGGTTTTACGGTTTTCTTTAAGCAAAAATTATTAGATGCTGCCTTCGCCGTTTTTTAAATGAACAATTTCTTTTTTTTTTTTTTTTTTTTTAGTTTTGAATTTCTGTTTCGTAATCTTAATTTATTATTTTTATTTCGCAAATTATGTTTATTTGTTTTTAAGGAAAAAAATTGCAAAATTCGCACTGGATGTCTCGTTTAATGATAAACAAAAATTTCAAATAAATACGACTCGCATCTTTATTAGGCCGAGGCGACTATGATGGCGATTTAAATGCAATTTTTCTTGCAACTTTGTTGAAACATAAACGAAGATTTTTGAGAAATAAAGAGAATTTATTTATTATTCAAACATCAAATAAATTTAATCTTTAAATTATAAAAAAAAAAAAATTATCATAAAAAAACCAAAAGTTTTAGAAAATCCAATTTATTTATTTATTTTTGTGTGCAAAGTGTTGAAAGATAAACAACGTCTGACGTGCGGGGCGTGTTTTTTTTTTTTTTTGAAGAAATTAAAACTTTTTTTATGCCACTTCGAGACGGTGTGCTTAATTTAAAAAAAAAATTATTTTAATATGCATTACATGCCTGCATTTCTGTATGTTGTATGTTGTATGTTTATTTTTATGTTGCAGCATTTTTGTGTGTTTCCTTTGATTACAAAAATGAGGCGATGAGCGTTGAAAATATAAACCACAATGTTTATAATTCAGTTATAACCAAACCTACGCACAACAAATTTAAATAAATTTTTTTAATAAATATAAACAATATTTTTTTTTTGTTTTTTAAACGAAACGAAAACGAAAAATGCACCCACTACAATCGAAAAAAATTGCATTTGTTTCTACAAGTTTCACTGCAAAAGGGTTTCTCAACAAGAGAAGAAAGTGTCAATTAATTTTAAAGGGTTTTCAACAAGACGTTTGTTTTCTAAAACAAAAAAAAAAAAAATTTGATTAAGATGATTCAAATTTTTAATGTATTTTACGAAGAGAAAAGTCCGGCTATTATGAATGAAAAATGATATCTGGCAACTACCCACCACAACCACACTGACAGATGTCGATTCTTTCAACAAAGTTTTCAATCACTTTTTGGCAAAATGGCGGTCCTATTTCCTCCTTAATCACATTTCGGATTTTGAGTTTTAAGACTGAAATCCATTCGATTCGACTCCGTATGCCCCGCCCACAAAAACTAATCCAGTGGTGTTAAATCAAACGATCTGGCTGGCCATTTAACTGCTAAAATTATGCGATTGATCGTTTCATTGGCTGTTTGACGTGTGGCACCGTCCTGTTAAAACCACATATTAGTGATATTCAGTTCGTCAAAAATAGGCCAAACAAATTTTTTTTTTAGAGAAGTAGCACTTCAAGTCACAATACCTATTTAGTCAAGTACCGTGCTACATTCTTTAGGACAGTCAATTTTTTTTTCGTAGTAGAAAAAAAACAAGGTCTTAATTGGGAATCGAACCCACAACCACCAGTCATATCAACTAACAGACTATCTACTACCCTACAGGGGCACCTGGCAAAAATAAAACGATAGCATATTTGCGTAAGCGTGACCATTGACCGTTACAGCATTTCCGACCTCATCTTCGAAGAAAAAAGAAACGCTTTAATTAAAAAAATTGATACTTACGATCTCTCCATTTTGATTTTCACAGCTTTTAAAAAAATTTTGTTCTAACTGATAATGACAGTTGTGTGTGTATTCAACGTTTTTTACGACCAAACTTTTACGAAGATGAAAACGGCAATACCATGAAAAAACACATACAAAACTGAATAGCCAACTGATAGTTTAGTTGAGAACGACAATGCGCGAAATCACCAAAGACGACCAAACTGCCACAAAAGTGGAGAACCGCCACAATAGGGGCATAATTTTTATTTATTTTTTTTTTTTTTTCACTAAAACATATTTTTTTTTTGTAAATATAAATGCGCTGTTAACTTGTTGTGTAGTGCATTTCCCCCTCCCTGGAAAACAACAAAGTGACACCAAATATTCAAGTCATTTGCATGCTGAAGTCGCGTCAACAAGTGCTCTATTAACTAAATGATGAAAAGGAAAATTAAGATAAAAACGCTAGGAAAACAAGAACATGTTTTTTTACATAAAAATCATATTTTATTTAAAATTTATGCAGGCGTCAAATTGACGTTCAAATAAAATGCATTTAAAAATACATTTATGATTTTTTTTATTTTATTTTTATTTTTATATGGAAAATTTCTTTAATAAAACAAAAAACACAAGCAAGGAATTCACATAAGAGACACGATGAGAAAAAATAAATATATAGAGTTAAAAAAAATATTTTGAAATGTTGTAAATTTAATTTAAAAATTAATTTTTATTAAACAAAATTCAGATTTTTATTGACTGACTACGATTTCTACATTTTAATCTCTTCTATGTTGTAGGGATCTTAAAAAAGGGCTTTTTAACAGATATATAGAAGATTAAGTTGGCAGCACTTTTTTTTAGCTGGCGGCCATTTTGTCAGCTGTTAAGTATTTTATATTCAGTTTGGTTTGACATTCCAACAGGAATAGACTGATCTCTGAACACTTCAAAATATAGAAGTGTGGAAATTGGGTCCACAACAAAGTTGCCATTGATAACGATTTTCATAAGTAAATTTTTTTTTGCGATAAAGCTCACTTTTTTTTCGTAATGAATACGTTAATAAACAAAACTGTCATATTTGTTCAGAAGACCTTTATGTTCAGAAAACCTGACTGCTTTTGGTGTGTTTTATCGGCTGATGGAAGCAGTTATTGGTCCGTACTTCTTTAAAAACGAAGTCAATGGTGATCGCTACAGAGCTATGATTAATGACTGTCTGTTTTCGTTCATCAATTAAACGAAAAGGTGCTGTGGTTAGGTTGTCAGCTCCACCCAAGCCATCATCAACATAAAGGTTGTTCTCCAAATGAAAAATGAAGCAGCTAAGGGGAATCGTTGCTTGACGTTATGGCTGATTTCCAGTAAGCGTCTGGTGCTGATCTGGTATCGTATGTAACAATGTTTAATTTGAAATAGCTGATAGGCTCGGCAGTATTGTTTCGCCAAAGGATTATTTGGTATTGTCGGAACTTTGGTTTCAACAAGACGACAAATCAAAGTAGTACACAGTGCTGCTCAAGAAAGTGTTCAAAACAAACCATCAACCTCAATTCGACGCCGTGCTCAGGAGCTTGGCATTCAAAGAACAACTTTGGCTACAATTTTGCACAAGGGTTTGCATTTTTTTCCATATAATGTTCAGTTGACACAAGAGCTTCTTCACAAAATCATTTACGCCGCCGTACATATGCCAATAGGATGTTACAGCTCCCCCATGGCAACCCCGATTTTTAATATAAAATCATCATGAGTGGCGAGGCACATTTTCATTTTAACGGATATGTGAATAAACAGAATAGTCGGTTCAGGGGAATGGGAAGCTCTCAAATTATTCAACAGTCACCTTCAATTAAAAGTGACAGTGTGGTGTATAATTTGGTCAGGAGAAATCATTCGACATTAATTCTTTGAACTGTGAATTGGAAGCGATATCGTAAAAAAGATTGAAAACTTTTTAACGCCTTAAGATAGTGCCACATCGCTTACAGCCAGAATTGCAATGGAATTACTGCGAGACTTATTTCCACAATAAGTTATTTGAAGAAATTATGATATTGATTGACTTCCACGATCGCCTGATTGGACTGCACCGAACTTTTTTTTGTGGGGATATCTGAAGAGCATGGTGTATGCAAGCAAACCAGAAACGCTTGAGCAATTCATACAAAATATTCGTAATGAAATACCCCGAATGAAATGTGGGAGAATGTAATGAAAAATGTGCTCAAAAGGGCTCGCATTTGTGAAATTAACAGAGCCGAAGATTTAGCTGATATTATGTTTCATACATAATTGCCGAATATATCCATATAATATCCATTAACTTCCCGGCGGACACCCTGTATAATCGTCATTCTAGTGATCAATAGGAAAGTGTGTGGTGGATCTAAACTCTAACTAATATTTTGGAAACCATTTGCAACTCCTTTTTGTTTCTGATTGCAGTGCAAACAGTTTAGTGAAGAGTATACTTGTAGTAAAATTAATAAGACCAGCGCCAACTAACATTGACAAATTTAGGTCCCTTATTCATTATATACAAATCCCATTCAAATCCTAATGCTATTATATAGGTTTTGCGTCAATACCGAACCACAAAATTACCGTTTTATTTCCACTGGGTAAATGCAATACTTCTACTGGTATCTACAGAGAACTAACCGACGACAGCTTAGCTTCCCTTTTTTTTTATTCCAGACTTTGGTGAGACTTAAACTGCTGGTTAAGAGTTTTTTCTTGTAGCAGTTATATATTTCTTAATATTCAGGAAACTTGGGTGGTTTTAAAATTGTGATCTTCTGTTTAATTAACATCACTTTATTATAATGAAGATAATTATCACTACGAGAAAGTAAAATGAAATGATTTATTATGTAAGAAAACTTATGAACGCAAAAAACAACAACATGCTACAGTAAAATTTCGTGAACTAAGATAAACTATTAGAAATCAAAAACAACTAAGTCGGAACAAGAAGACATATCCCAACAAAAACCTACATTGAATAATAACGTCATCTATACGTGATTAGTTGAGTTAGAGGTTTCGAGTAAATGCTAGAATCGCTAAGAAAACAGAATCTAAAAGCTGCATTTTTTGTACTGTAGCGCAGTGTAAGCGTTAAAATGGCAAAGTCACCATCGTGTATTTTCGTGTGTATAGAAGTAAATAGCTCGTTTAAATAATTAGTTTGTTATAAAAGAATTCTATAAATTAAAGGTTTATAAAGGACTAAACGCAACAATATGTTATTGCCAATACAATGATTTCCGTGGAAATATAATGGATTGTCCAGTTGACTCCTACTAGCCTTGAAGGCGACTGTCCTCCCTTTTACCTCGCAAGACACCAGTCTAGATGACAGTTGTAGGATCCATAAAGACTATCATGTGCCTCAGGGGGGAACCTACATAGCATATATTTGTTCCTTTCATACTGGCGTCAATAGTTGTGTGCGCGCGCAAATATGCTGCTTTCCCGCCATGCTGTGTTTCCTCCATTGTGAGAAGTTTGCGGTTAGAAGTGTTTTCGTATCAGCAAACTCGAACTCCGGCACTTCAGACAACAATGCCTATTTAGTAAAGTACCGTGCTACATTATTTAGGAAAGGGATAGAGAATAGATGAAACAGGTGGTGAAAGTAGAAGGATAGTCGGAAATTAACAGCCGTACATAAGACAGCACAGCGACCAGTGACTGTGCCTTCATCGCTGAGCAGCCCCACCGACAGTCAATTTTTATTTTTGTAGAAAAAAAAAACCAAAGTCTTCGTTGGGAATTGAACCCACAACCTCCATATTTACAAGCTAGTACACTATCTACTAGCCTACAGGGGCACCTTCTTACAGCACCATTAAAAACTTGTATAACGAATTCATACTTGGCCGACAATCACTTCAGGACGAATCCCGTGAAGGTCGTCAAAACAACGGTTGTTGTGCCTGAAAACATCGCAGCTGTGCATGAGCTGATGAAGCATGATCGTCATGTAACATATCGCAAGATTGAGGGAGGCATCTGTAGTGATTAGTATGACAAGCATCAATAAGATGTTGCATGAACATTTGCATGTGAAAAAGGTTTGTTCACGTTGGATACCGCATAACCTGACAAACGCACAAAAGGATGCTCGTGTTGATTGGTGCAGGAAAATGTACTCATATGATCCTGAAACAAAACAGCAATCCACCGTATGGGTCTTTCAAGACGAGCGAAATCCCACCAAAGTTGTTCGTGGAAGAAGCACATCAAAGCAAATAGTTGCCTGTTTCTTCGGCGTTACCGTTCATATGGCGACTGTGCCATTAGAGCAACGTAAGACGGTTAATTCGGCATGGTACACCACTATTTTTTTGCCAGAAGTCTTCGAGAAACTTTGGAAAAAGTCAAAGAAAAGATGCATCATTCTGCATCATGACAATGCGAGCTGTCACCGATCGGCTGAAGCAATGGAGTTTTTGACGGCTAAACATTGAATTGATGGGTTATCCGCCGTACAGCCCTGACTTGGAACCTAATGACTTCTTTTTGTTTCCGAACATCAAGAAAAAACTACGTGGACAACGGTTTCCTACACCTGAAAAAGCAGTTTCTGCATTCAAAACCCATGTTTTAGAAGTACCTAAATCGGAGTGGAAAAAGTGCTTTGAAAATTGGTTCCAACGCATGCAAAAGCGTATAAATCTTCATGGAGAATATTTTGAAAAACAATAAAATAGATTTTCTCTTTAAATGCTTGTGTTTTCATCCTTAGGCCACAAATATAAATAGCAGCCCTTGTACCATGAGATCTGCCAACTGAAAACAAACATTCCAGATGAGCTAAAAAATATTATATTTCTCTTCTTGATTTTCTTTTGAACAAAAAAAAAAACAATTTGAGTAGAATTAGTTGATGTATTGCAGCGGTAAAAATGGATGCTGTTCTTGATGTCAGACATAAATTTGAAGGATTTTCTTTTGTAAAAGAGTTAAATTTGTTTAAAGTTATAAACCATCAAATTTAAATGAAAAAGTGTGCTCTACAAAAACATCATTTTTTTAACTCCTAAAATTATGTTTTATTTTTAAAATTTTTTTTATCTATTATTGCCAGCTTTTGGTGCAAAATTCTGGAAATTAGTAATGTGTGTTTATGGTTGGAACGCTAGACAATCGGCTTAAATATATTTTCTATAACTTAAAATTCCGCACGTTCTTTTAATTAAAAGGCACTTGGTTTACTTGTCTAGACCTCTGACTGACAACCTGTGCTAAAAATTAAAGGACAATCGCTTAAGAAGTTAGCTGCTCGCTCTAACTTCTTAATTGTTTTTAAATGGCTGGCCTTGTAGTTAAATGGTCCAGAGTCACTGTTATTTTGTTTACAAAAGCATTCTTCTTCTTCTTCCTTTTCTTAATTTTTTTGTTTGCTGTTTTTACTCCTTTTTCGTACTTGTTGCGTTGCACTGGATATTAATTGTTTGTTTTGATTTCTTTACATTGACATTTTACAAATTTTAGGTCATTTTCTTTCTTGCCTTTAAATGTTTTATTTTTTTTGTTGTTATTACTTGTTTACGTCGTGTCGTGTAACCATGACTAAAACAGTTGGCACAACAAATCCCCAGTCCCATAATAATTTCTTCAAAGGGCTCATCAAAAAGATATTTAAAACAAACACTTCAATCAAAAAAAACAAGTGCTCCCATATTTTTTTTTTAACATTTTTATTCAAAAATAAATTTCACAGTTTTTGTTTGTGTAAAAAAATCTTGATATTTTGCTAATTTCCAAAAATAAATAAACAACAAGATGTTTGTGCTGTCTTAAATAAAAACTAATTTTGAATTTAATGACGAGAAAATAGAAATTAAATGGCAGCTACACAAAAGTGAAATAAACAGCAACAAACAGCAACTAATACTACACACACACACACACATATATATAACTGCTCTTTCAAGTAAGTACTCACAATCTCATTGTACTGTTATTTTGGCAAGAATTCTGTTCTGTTCTTGCATTTACAAAAAAAAAGTGTGCTCTAGTTTTTCTTTTCTTATATTCATGTAAGTTTTCCTCGTGTTGTTGTTATATGTGTTTTTATACTCATCGGTGTTGCCACCGAAAAAAAATATTCTGCTTAGTTTTTTTTTCAAAAAGCCCTTACGATTATTATTTTATCTCAGTGATTTTATTTCTATTTAAAATAATTCTATACTAAAGTTATTCTTTTATAACAAATATTTGCGACAAAATATGATTAAATAAATAATCTGGATTTTTTTGTTTCGGACTTGCACTGAAGGGAGTCATTATCCATGCAGAATATGCTTAAACATTTTGTGAATAGAGCGAATGTCAGCCGACCTGCTAGAGGTGGACATTTGCCCAACATCATATTTCATTATTAATTTATATATTTCAACTGAAATTTTTGAAAAAACGTGTGTGTACCGCATTGGTTCCTCTCCAATTTCTTATGGCCTTTTGCTTTCCAATAGATTCGGCCTGGCTGATTTCAGCTGTTGAACATTACACCTTGTAGATAAAAATGTATCTATGCTTTAAATTTCCTGTTCTCCGCCTGTTTTCCACATAAAATCGCGGATTTTTTCTCCCTTATCTCACCTTTAGGCTGGAGTTTCATTTTACTGAAGGGTTTTTTAGCAAGAGGTTTGTTTTCTCAAATAAAATAAAATAAAACAAAAAATTTTGTTTAAGATGATTCTAAATTTTATTGTGTTACGAAGAGAAAAGTTCGGCAATTATGAATAAAAAATGGCAAATGTTCACCATGACCACGCTGCCATACGTCGATTTTTTCATTAAAGTTTTTAATCACTTTTTTTTTGGCAAAAAAACTTCTATTTTCTTAATCACATTACGAATTTTGTGTTTTAAGGCGGCTAAAAACGATTCGATTGACTTCGTATAAACTCTGTCCTTAATATAGTCCCAAAAAAAATAATCCAGTGGTGTTAAATCACACGATCCTGGCTAGCCTCCCCCCGGGGGCACATATATATGGTCTTTATAGAACTTCGACTATCTAGACACAGTGCAGCTGGGGGAAAAAGGGAGCCCAGTCCCCTGAAGTCAGCAGGGGTACAACTGGAAACTCCACTTTATTTCCACGGGTAAGCTCGCAGAGTTCATTATTTGTCTCTTTAGACATTTAATAGTTCTCTGGCTGATTATTGAGGTGGGCCCCTATATGGAAGTATCGTTGTGGTTGTGGTTACGCGGCCCCATATCAGGTCTTTTGTTCAATATGGTGGCCAGGATCATTTCGCCGTTAATGACACGCTAGGTGAATGATCCAGTCCAGTGAGCATGCTAGACATGTGTTCTGGACAGGAGTTGGAAAGTCTCCAACTCTTAAGCAAGGAGTGATGATTTGCAGCCCTGCTCTGGAATCATCGAAGTTGCAACTAGAAAGTTCTGTTGCATAGAATTATGGCTTCGGCTTCCTAGGACGAGCATGACGTTCCAAATTATGCATAGTGGCTTGACCACCATCTGATAAAGGCTTCGATGCCAAGTGCGGATGTAAATCAAATCACGTCTCTGCTCAGGCGTTTCTGGTTTGTTTGCATAAATTTTACTTTTCATATCCCCACAAAAAATAAGTTCGGAGTAATCAAATCAACAGGTGCAGTGGTTTGGTCCACCATCTGATTAAGGCTTCATGGCCAGGCGCGGATGTAAATCGATCCTGGCTAGCCACTTAACTAACTAGTCATTATGCCATCAGGGAATTTGCTTTGTAATAAATTAATTGTTTCATTGGTTTTGTGACATGTGCCACCTTCCTGTTAAACCCACATGTTAATAACATCCACGTCGTCAGTAATAGGCCTAAATTTAGTTGTTAGTGTAGCGTGATCCATTGACTATTACCGCATTTCCAGCAGCTTCACCTTAAAAAAAAAAAAAAAACGGTCCAACCACGCCTCCAAACCATATGGCGCACCATACAGTGACACATTGAGCATGTAATGGCTTCTCAATAATCGCTTTAAGATTTTCAAAAGCCCAAATGGGTGACAAGTGAAAATGGGCTTCGTCGGAAAAAATGTATTTTTCAGACAAATCAACCGGTTGTTCCTAAATGAATTGAGCGAATGTATGACGATGTGAATGGTGGATCGGCTTCAGTTCCTGCACCAGTTAAACCTTGTCGGACTTCAAAGTCGAATCCTTAAGCAAAATTCAGCATGTGGTAATTTTGGATAACCCCAATTGTTTAGAACGTCGAAAAGTTAATAAATTTTGATCTACTTCAACACTGTGGCTTAGGGCGGCTACGATGTTTTCAGTTGAACGACCCGTTCGAACACGCATTGGTGTTCTTACATTGTGTATTGAGCCTGTCGACTCAAATTTAACGAACAAATTCTTAATAGCCATCTCAGAAAGATGGCTATGTTGTCTGAAAGTATTACGAATTTTACGAAATGTAACTTTAACAGAATCACCATTTTCATAATGGATTTTCATTCTTTTAATGTGCATTTCGTGCAAAATTGATTTTATTGAAACAATTGCCAATACAGCTACTATGAATAAGTCAAAAGGCTAAAGGCCTAACTATATTATGCATATGCTGGCTTAAGGCAACTTCAGCAACTGTGCAAATACCTAGTAATCATATGGGACAAACTATAATGTACTTAACAAAACTTTTCCTCAAGCTTCCTTACGAATTTTACGAAATGTAACTTTAACAGAATCACCATTTTCATAATGGATTTTCATTCTTTTAATGTGCATTTCGTGCAAAATTGATTTTATTGAAACAATTGCCAATACAGCTACTATGAATAAGTCAAAAGGCTAAAGGCCTAACTATATTATGCATATGCTGGCTTAAGGCAACTTCAGCAACTGTGCAAATACCTAGTAATCATATGGGACAAACTATAATGTACTTAACAAAACTTTTCCTCAAGCTTCCACAAATGTCATTTGCTTAAGCAAAGTACGAAACTGATCGCACATTCCGTACGGAAACAGCTAATTTTGCATTGTGTTAAAGATACATTAGCAAACAAATTCCAATGGAGGGCGAAAGCGAGAAAAAGTTTTATCTGAATTGAATAAAAAAAATGTACAAAGACAAAATTGCTTATATAGCAAAAAGGACGTGTTTTATTATAACGGCAAAGGAACAGGCATGGAAAGAAGTAACAGAAAAATGCAGTAAAATTGGTAATAAATACCTTGAAGAAATTTTTTTGTCAAATTTTCATACTGGTATGAATTATATAAAAACGCGCAGTGCAAACACAGATGGAAGTTACTACGGGAAGGTTTCTGCAAAGAAATGAAGAGAATGAAAGCTCCATCAGGCAGTGAAATAATGGTCTATATTGAGGAATGGCCACTATTGCAACCTATGATGTTTTTGAAAAGTTCTCTCGCACTCCGCCGGTATAAGCATTTATACTGAATATTTTTTTTACTTTTTTACAATGTGAATCTTTATTTTGTAGAACTCATGATAGCGTTGAAGAACTAGGCTCAGCCTTGGAGTTTAATAACTTAAGGGCCTTTAAACATTTTAATTTCCTGGTTGCTTGTATTCATTGGCCAATTCAGAGTTTTATGTTGTTGATTTTATAAACTTAAGCTAATCAGGCCTAATTTCCTTTCCATTCTTTTAACACACAATTTGCAACAAAATGTAATTTTTTTATTGTTTATAAATTCAATGATGCACACAGTTGCATTTTTGTTTAGTACTTTTGCCCCAAATAATACAAATAGCGAAATATGTGTAATTTTTCTTGCGTATTTTCTTAAAATTATTACAAAAAACAAATTATAAATTTGTATAAGGAGGTATTAAGTATACAAAATATGATTATATGATTATTATTACAAAGAAATTATTTTTTTTGGCAAAAAGTACGAATATGAATAATAATGTCTATATTCATGTAAGTACAATATAGCCAGCTAAAAGTCTTCAATGATTTGCTTAAGCATTTGACAGACTTTTCGGTTCCATTTTTGACATTAGCCAGCCTTAAGCATATTATACTTGGGCCAATGGAGGGCAAAAAATATTTTATCTGAATTTAATAGAAAATGTACAATGAAAAAATAGCTTTTATGACAAAGGAGACGCGTTTTATTATACCGACAATTCAAAGAAACCGAGGGCCTTTAAACATTTTATTTTCTTTTCCATTTTTTAAAACACACAATTTGCAATAAAGTTTTATTTTGTATTATTTATAAATTCAATGATGTACACAGTTGCATTTTTTAGTACTTTTGTCCCATTTTTTCTTTCGTAATTTTCTTAAAACTATTAACATAAAATTATAAATTTGTATAAGGATAATATTAAGTATACAAAATATAATTAACGCCTTTTTGTTAATAAATTTCTTTTATTTAGAACGAAATTATTTTTTTGCAAAAGTACGAATAAAACAAATGTGCAACTAAGCATAATAATTTCTATATTCATGTACTAAGTACGATTTAGCCACGTAAAAGTCTTCAATCATTTGCTTAAGCATTTGACAGACTTTTCGTTTCATT
Source organism: Trichopoda pennipes (assembly GCA_030448955.1). Taxonomy (NCBI): domain Eukaryota; kingdom Metazoa; phylum Arthropoda; class Insecta; order Diptera; family Tachinidae; genus Trichopoda; species Trichopoda pennipes. The sequence goes on from JASKUP010000060.1 coordinate 5,543,837, forward strand.
TTTGACATTAGCTTAAGCCAGCCTTATGCATATTATAGTTGGGCCTTAAATTTGCCACAATTGAAAAACAAACTTCTTGCTGAAAACCCCATTAGATAAGATTGTATGCTTAAAATTTGCCCGTTTTCTGTTTTGAAAATAGATTGCACATTGCACCATAATTTCCTTATCTCCCCTCTTTTACTATATGGTTAAGAAGGTTCTATTTATTTTTTTCAATTATTATTGTTATTATATTTACAATTGAATTTAATTATTTGCTCAAATTTTACCTCAGTATATTTTGTTAAATAAATATAAGAAATTCTGTTTTGCTTCTGAGATGTATAAGAACTGGCTGGCAATGCTGACCGTTATAACATTATAAGTGAGAGCGAGAGCATTGCAACATGCATTCGTGTGGTTGTTTGTGTGTACACAGATATGAGTGTGTGTATATATGCTCTTGCTAAATTAATAAGAGTTTCGCATGGCATAAACATGCCTGTCAGGCATATATTTTTTTAATTATGAAATTTATTTAATTAATAATAATAATTTGTTACTTTTTTTCCCTTTATTTTCTAAGTCATCATGACTTTCTTTAATATGATGTAAAATTTAAAACGTTGACATGATTTTTTTATGTTTTCTACATAAAATTAATGTGTGAAATTTTATTTATTTTCTTTAATTATGATGAGAATATTTATTACAATTTATAACATGTGAAAACTAATTTAAATTGTTTTATTTTTTATTTTTTAATATAATAAATGTGCGAATAGATAGAAAGAATATGCATGAGTACAACGAATGAATTTAATTTGTATGTTAAGTGTGTATGAGGCGGTGAAATGAAGGAACATTGATTTAATATCGAAATTATTTTGTGTTAAAAAAAATTTTTTTTTTTAATTTAAATTATTTTTCCGAATTTGTTTATTTCAATAAATTTAGTACAAAAGTGATGGAATGAGATCAACATTATGTGTTTTTAAGAATGTTTATATTAATTAGAAAGTATTATAAATATAACAGAATATAAACAAGAGCAAGAAACTTCACACACAACCTGTGTGATAGTAAAACTTTAAAAATAAACTTGTAAAAACATTTAGAAAACAAAAAATTAAAACTTTATTATTAAAGTTAAAAAAAAAAAATAAAAAAAAAAATACAGGCTGTTCGCCGAGAAGGTATATTTGTTGTTTATAATTTTTGATTAAGTAAAACTGAAGAGAATCGGCAATTATGTATGAAATGCGAAATCAGATAAATATCCGCCTCTGTTAGCCTCACAAATGGGAGACCTTTTGAGCACATTTTTCTTTACATTCTCACGCACATTTCACGCGGTTTTTCATTAATTTCATCACAAATATTTTATTTGAGTTGCTCAAGCATTTCTGGTTTGTTTGCATAAAATTTGCTCCCACATATACCCACATAAAGAAGTTCGGAGTAGTCAAATCAGGTGACCATAGAGGCTAAAACAACAATCAACATTTCTTGAAATAACTTGGGAGGAAGGAGGTAATTACATTGTAATCCCAGGTACCCCTGTAGACTAGTAGGTAGTGTACTAGCTTACAAGACTGGGGGTTGTGGGTTCGATTCCCAACAAAGACCTTGGTTTTTTCACTACAAATAAAATTTGACTGTCGATGGGGCTGCTCAGTGATGAGCTGTCTTATACGACAGTTATTTTCCACTTTCACCACCTGTCTCATTTCTTCTCTATCCCTTTCCTAAAGAATGTGGCACAGTACTTGACTAAATAGGCATTGTTGCCTAAAGTGCTACTTCTCTTAAAAAAAACACTGCATGCGATGTGGCACTATCTTGTTGATACCTCCTCGTAATGAGGCCCAAACCATGCAGTTGTGACGTTAAAAAGTTTTCAATCATATCATGATATCGCTCCGCATTCACAGTTACCGTTACGCCGCTTTCATGTTCAAAGAATTGAGGTCCAATAATTCCTCCTTACCAAATTACACACCAAACTGTCACTTTTAATAGATGCAAAGGTGACTGATGACTTTTGAATAATTTGAGAGTTTACCATTCCCCAGAACCAACTATTCTATTTATTCACATAACCATTCGAATTGAAAAGTGTCGCGTCTCTCATTATGATTTTTTCATAAAAATCGGCGTTGTCAACGGCGAGGTGTAGCATCCTATTGTCATATGTACGGCGACGTAAATGATCTTGTGGAAGCAGCTGCTCTGTCAACTGAATCTTATATGGAAATAAATGCAAATCCTTGTGCAAAATTGTGGCCAAAGTTGTTCTTCGAAGACCAAGAAGCTCCTGTGCACGGTGTCGAATTGAGGTTGATGGATTGTTTTGAACATTTTCTTGAGCAACAGTAAGGTTTTCAGCCGATGATCTTGCAAAACGTTGTGATCAATGCGTGGGCCTATCACGTACAGACTCTTTCTCCTTTTTTCGAAATCATTCATTACATGATTAATATTGTGTTTTGTTGGCACGTTGTTTCACGTAACTTTCTCATCGTCACAGTAATCGATAATTGATTTTGATAAAATGTTTTAGCGATTAAACTACGTCAGTTTATCGAATATTTTTTCCATAATTTTGCCGCGTGTTTGCTTCGCAACTGCCAAATATGGAACTGTCAAGAGTAATGTCTACCAAAATAAAGTAGTATAGCTTTCCGGCGGACAACCTGTAAATATTTTACGTTAAATAAATAAAATTAATGTTTCTATTTTTTTTTTTAACTCAGCTGCAAGGACGTGAAAATATGCGACTACTCAAATTAACCCCCCCCCCGGGCTCGCAGTCTTGATGAATCTCTTCCCCCCCATCTTGACATGTGCCTTCGGGGGTAAAAGGCGGCACTAGTCGCCTGGGCTAGCAGGAGTCCAATACTGGAAGAGACATAAGACTTTCGTAGTCCGATCAGTATAACACCAGAAACAAAACTGGTATCATGGAAATTAGTCCTATTCTGGTTGTTGCTAAGGTCCCTCGGGAAGCAGCGTGGTGGCTGCAGTTTAAATCGGGCTTTGAAGAAAGTTCCGAAGTGGTGTAAACGAAAGGAAAAGGTTAAGCTAGGTGCCCCTGTAGGCTAGTAGGTAGTGTACTAGCTTGTCAGTATAAGGGTTGTGGGTTCGATTCCCAACGAAGACCTTGGTTTTTTTTTCACTTCAAAAATAAAAATTGACTGTCGGTAGGGCTGCTCAGCGATGAAGGCATAGTCACTGGTCGCTGTGCTGTCTTTTACACGGCAGTTAATATCCGACTATCCTTCTACTTTCACCATCTGTCTCATCGCTTCTCTATCCCTTTCTTGAAGATTGTAGCGCGGTACTTGACTAAATAGGCATTGTTGCCTGAATTGCTAGTACTCTTTAAAAAAAAATATCCACGTAAACGTCCTAGTTGCGCTTGTAACAGGATCAAGAGTTGGATAGTCTTCAACTCTCAAGCAAGGAGTGAGGGCATGGCCCTGCTACCGTGCACTCGAAAATTGCAACTAAGTCGTATGTAAATGCACCTAAAGTGTATGCGTCTTAGGGCTTGAGTGGACACTTTTTCCTATGGCCACATGGCTCAGCACCGATGTAAATCTTGTCCTATCTTAGCGGCAAGGACCAACGTATTAAATTGAATTCTGTAAAATTGTGCTTTTATGTGATCACTAATTTATAAATAATAATTTTTTAATCTAGGTTGTATGTGAGGTGGTCGTGGCACTTATTAGAAATACTTCTTTTCCTAAGAAAAAACATTCATGCCAAATTACACCGCGCCCTATCCTAGCTGCTTCTAAATTAGGTGGTCACCCGTTGTATGAAATCGTGACACAGTGGGTGGGTCTTAAGGCAAATATGTTTGGTGTTAGCTATGTTACAGCTTACTGGTTTTTCCACTAGAGGCGCTGCAATCTCATAGCATCAATAAGTAACTTTCAGATATAAAAACACTTTTTTGTGTTTAATTCTATTTTTAAGATTCTAAGAGAAGAATAAACATTTACCGATGACATTGACAATTGTGTTGCATGTTTGCTCATTTTGTCTATTAATTACAATTTCAAAACACTTTCTCTTTTAGACCCATTCAACACAATAATAATGGGTGGTGTGAATAAACTCGTAAAAAAATAAGATTATTCTTGTATTATCGCAAACGTTTAGGGTGAAAGAAGGAAGGAAAGGCAAAGGGAAAAACACAACCAATTAAAATAAATATTTATTTAAAAAAAAAATAATTCTAATTCTAGTTCAAATACAAAACAGAAAAATAAACGAACAACAAGGAAAACAAGAAACAAGGAAAACATCATACAACGATGAACAAATAAATGAACCCTTCAAAGTGAGTTTTTAAAACGCTTTTAATGGCAAAACATGGAAACAAATGCTGTTGGTGATGCGGTTGCTTGCTGTTGCCTCCTGCTACACACCGGACTCGCTCATCGTTTTTGGTTTTTTACTGCGTGTGTGATCAAAACTTTTAAGTGACTCATGCTGCATCATCATCTTATGCCTTCAACAGAGCAACAAGTTAATTTAATTAGAATTAAATATAAAATTCAAACTGAAATCTCAAAAAAACGTAAAAGAAGAAAATAACAAAAACTTGTAAATGTTAATTTTTTCATTTTCTCTATAAAAACAAAATAAAAAAAACAAAAAACGAAAATTACAACAAGCAAATTTTAAACCAAAGATTAAAGCAAAAAAAAAACAACAACAAAAAGTTAAGTGAATGAAACCAAAGAGTCTGAAAGTATAACAAAGGAAATATTTCAAATATTTGAAACCAAAAAGAAAAAAAAATAATTAAAAAAAAATATCTAAAATATTTTATTATTTTATTAACTAGATTTTTATAACAATATAATTTTAATGTTTTAAAATATGTCGGGCATATTTCGTGGTAATTCAACAATGAATCAATCACATGATTCAACGCCCAATAAACGCTTTTCTTTCAGTGCATTTTGGTAAGCTAAATATTTATTCTTTAATTCTCCTTTAATTTTAAATTAATTAAAACATTTATTTTTTTTTTTTGTAAAGAATTTAATGTTTATAATTAAAAAAAAATAATAATTTGTTAATTTTAAAATAACCACCAACCCACTGTTAACCACTAACCGATAGTTTTTGCTCTCCTTTCAAATGTTTTAAATTTTTCTCCCAAATGGCGCACAAACATTTTATTTCTAATTTTATTTATTAATTTCAAAACCACAACTTCAACTTTGTTGCGGTTAAATTACCAGCCGGCAAAGTAAATAGTCGCAGTTTTTGCCTAAAAATAAATGAAATAAAATTTTTAAATCATTAAATATGAAAGGGTTCATCATTTACCTTAAATTTAAAATTATTTGCCTTTGTTTTTTGAATTTGATTTATTAAGTTTAAAAAAAAATAATTCTCAGTCAAAAAAAAAGTAAACAAAACGACCCACTGTGCATTTTATAAGCTATCGTTATCCATACTGACCGACAGTTTTCATGCCACCAAAAACAAACCCCCCCTTCTTGAAAATCCTTGAACCAAAAGTACACAAATGTTAGTGACTTTTTAGCTGAGAAACTGTTTTCGGTAAAAATATTGAGTGATAAAAAATAAACAGCTGTCTAAAAGATAACTATTGCAAAATCTATCATTGCTACCTGGGTTACCTCGGCGAACAATGCGTGATAAGGTTTACACCAGTACCGACCGTAGGTCATAACCTGGTGGTGGCCGAACTACTGTGGGTGATTTTAGCGTCATCCTCGCCCTAGAAGGCCTTCAGATACGTATATTCTCCGGTCACTTCTAGTTGCAACTTCAACCGCAACCTTCACTCCTTGCTGAAGAGTTGGAGACTATCCAACTCCTGGATCTCACTGGATCTGGACCATTCATTGTGTTCATTGTGAATGATCCGTTCCACAAACTCAAACGTGGGCCTCGAAACACACAGCCACCACGATACTTCCGAAGGGCCTACCTCAATAATCAGCCAGAGAACAGCTAAAAACCTAAAGAGACAAATAGCGGAACTTTGCGGGCTACTGATTTCCGTGGAAATATAGTGGATTGTCCAGTTGACTCCTACTAGCCTTGAAGGCGACTGTCCTCCTTTTTACCTCGCAAGACACCAGTCTAGATGACAGTTGTAGGATCCATAAAGACTATCATGTGCCTCAGGGGGGAACCTACATAGCATATGTTTGTTCCTTTCAGTCTGGCGCCAATAGTTGTTCCTTTCATACTGGTGTCAATAGTTGTGCGCGCGCACATTAGGGGCCTCGAAACACACAGCCACCACGATACTCCCGAAGGGCGAACCTCAATAATCAGTCAGATAACAGCTAAAAGACTAAAAAGACAATTAGTGGAACTCTGGGGCTTTACTGAAACCCGTGGAAATATACTGTGGATTCTCCAGTTGACTCCTGCTAGCCTTGAAAGGGAGTGGGCTCCCTTTTACCCCCGCAAGACACAAGTCTAGATGGTTGTGTGATCCATAAGTCTTTATAAGTGATTACGTGATTTCATTACCATCTGCGCCTGGCAGTGAGCCTTAATCAGATGGTGGTCATACCACTAGGAATGAAAAGCAACGTCTTTCACGCCCTAGGAAGCCGAAGTCTAATTCTAGCAACAGGTCCTTCCTAGTAGCAATTTCAATGATTTTAGAGCAGGGCTGCAAACTACCACTCCTTGCTGTGAAGAGTTGGAGACTATCCAACTACTGTCCAGAACACATGTCTAGCGTGCTTACTAGATCTAGGATCATTCCACCAGGTAGGTGCTATTAAAAGTGAAATGATCCTGGCCACCATATAAAACTGACCTGTTATGGGGTCGCGAATCCACAACCACCACGATATTCCCAAAAGGGCCAATCTCAATAATCAGCCAGAGAACAGCGTTAGGAAAGCAAAACAACAGCATTGCAAAAAGTCTTTAGAAAAATCCGATGATTTAGAGCTTTTATACGATTTTTGTGTGTGTGTGTGCGAAACACAAAAGTTTAAATTAAAAAAAAAACACAAAAGACATTTTATTGTTTGTTTAATTGTTGAAACTAATAAGATAAATTAATAATAATTTATTTATTTCTGTAAAAATTTTTTTTTGTGTCATTCAAATGCCTTTTTCGTTTGATGTTTGTGAAAAATTATCTTTTAACTTCAACTATTGCGGAAGTTTCCGTCAAATCTAAAATTCGAGTGGAGAAACTATTAAAACTATTCAAGCAGAAATTCTTAGAATTGCGTTAATCTTCTCTAAATGAAATTTCAAATACAATACGAGGTCGAATTAATGAGTCTTTTGAAAAAGATTTTTTTTTAATGTACCAACATAGTTTTATATATCGGGTTTTTCAACAAAAGGTTGTTTTTTTTTCAAATTGTGGTGCATTGGCAATACTGACTTCAATTTCGTAAGAAAATCGCGGAATTTACATTTCGTAAAATTCGTGATATTTTCGGAGAACATTAACGCCCTTCTGAGATCGCTATTAAGAATTTAGTCGTTAAATTTGAGTCAACAGGTTCGATATAAAATGTGCGAATAATAACGCATATTTGACCGGGTCGTTCAAGTGAAAACATCGCAGTCGTAAGCCACAGTTTCAAATTTGTCAATTTCTCGACGTTGTCAACAATTGGAGTTAGTTATCCAAAACAATTACATTTCGAATTTTTGCGTAAGGATTTGACTTTGACGTCTTACAAGGTTCAACTGGTGCGGGAAGTGAACCCCTTCCACTATTCACATTGCCATAGATTCGCTCAATTAATTCAGGAGCTGGTTTTTCTGAAAATATCATTTTTCCAGATGAAGACAATTTTCATTTGTCTGGGTATATCAATAAGCTAAATTGCCGCATTGTATGGTGTGCTATGTGGTCTGGAGGAGTACTTGAGCCTCCGTAATATAATAAAAATTTGAATCATCTCAATCAAAATTTTTGGTTTTATTTTGCTTTAGAAAACAGACTTCTTGTTGAAAAACCCTTCTCGGTAGACAATTTTTAAACGGAAATTTTCATTCATCGATCCATCTGATATAATTTATTATATCGCCCAAGAAAACTTAACACGGATCTCGCCTCCTTGATGAATGACTAGGGGTTGCAGAAGCCTGTGACTGGGAGGTAAGATATTTACAGATCTAACCAGTGGCCTCCTTTCAGTTCCTCTGGTCCGGTTATTTTTGTGATCCTTTATGGGGGTAACGTTCGGCTGTGAATTGGACAAAAATCGCGTGCTTAAATAGCTCTTCAATAAGAAGAAAGAGCATGTTCCCACCAACCGTGATACTAAAAGTTGCTTCTCGGTAGATTACTATGGTCGCATTGACTAATTTTTGTGACCCCTTTATGGGACAACTTTCGGCTGAGGTTTGGAAAAAAAAATCGCCTGGACGTCACTTGCCTTCTATGTACTACTCTACTGCTTTGCAATCAAGGCCATCAGTGTGGGCTTAAAAGCTTTTCGACAAAAAGGAACAGCATGGTCCTAATAAACCGTGACTCTAAAAGCTGCTTTTCGGAGGATCTTGTACTCCCAATAAGCGTTTAGTGATTCCATTGATTTGACCTCGTGATAGAACATCGTAGCGGCTACTCATATAAACAAATTGCTGTTGATGGCACCGTTTTTATTTAGCCGCTGTGATGTTGTAAGACTCAATGCTGAATTCTTAAACAAATCATACAATGGAAAATTCGGCTTCCTCTGTAATCATGAGTGAGGGAAATTATTCACTGCATTGAAGATTTTGTTCGAGTCTCTAAAATAACTATTTATAGGAGGCCTCGATTTCTTGACAGGGTGGCGAGTAATATTTCTACTGATTGGATCTTCTTACGCATGAGACACATTTTATTACTTTATCGCTATTATAAGGGAATTAGAATTTGATTAGGTCTGAGGCATTCTTTTTCAATTGACTAGTGAATTTTACGGGGATATGCGTGATAAGATTTACATCTGCACCTGACCGTAAGCCTTAAACAGAGGGTGGTCAAATCACTGTGGAATGAAAAGCAACGTCAATCTCGCCCTAGGAAACCCAAGACTAATTCTAGCAACAGGTCTTTCCTAGTTGCAATATCAGCAGTTCCGAAGAAGGGTCGCAAACCACTACTCCTTGCTGAAGAGTTGGAGACTATCCAACTCCTGGTCGAGAACACATGACTAGCATGTTTACTGGATCCGGATCATTTACCCGTTGGTGGTATTAAAGGTGAGATGATCCTGGCCCCCAAATCAAATCCAAAAAGGGCCGAAGGACTAACCTTCAATGATCATTCAGAGAAACAGCTAAAGGGCTAAAGAGACAATTAGCGGAACTCTGGGGCTTACCGATTCCCGTGTAGATAACGTGGAGCTTCCAGCTGACTTTCTACTGCCTACAGGGGACTGGGCTACCTTATACCCCCGAACGACACAAGTCTAGATGGTTAAGTAATCCATAAAAACCGATAAATGTGCCCCCGGCGGGGAAGTACAGAGATATAAATCGTCCAAAGCTTATCTGTGTACAGATATAGATAGCTCCTTGCTTGCTAATATAAGTTTAACAATAAAAAAATCGCCATTGAATGCAAGCGCATAAATTCCTTGGCCACTTAAAACTATAATCTGGCTGTTATCGATAATAGGAGGTCTTTTCCAATTTCGTTAAAGACCCTTAAATAGCATAACAAATCTGCGTCCAACTTAACTTTGAAGAGTTAATTTTTAAATTTGTTTTAAAGACATATTGAACTATCCTCGTACAGCATATCTACTTAAATATACCATCTTCTTTCTAGAGTAAAAATTTTATTGTAGTTTGTAGGACAAAAAATTATTTATTTTGAAATAGAAAAGATATTTTTAAAATTCATCCCTAAATTATATTTAATTAGTTTAACTCGTTTCAAAAACTAGTGTTATTTATATAACTTAATATATAAAAAGAGTGTCTTTAAATTTACACAAATAAAGCTTAGTACTCTGTTCTGATTTGCGAAAAGTGTTGAGCAACATTTGATATTTCACTTGAAAATTTTGACAATATGTTGCCAGCTGATACTCTCTTTTTATCTAATATTAATGTTGCGCATTACGGCAGACAAGATGAATCAGACCGTGTTGTTCGCTATAAAATTATGACTTATTTTAATTCCGACATCTGTAACTTGCCAGCGAAAATTCGCTTTTTTGGAGGAGCTTCCTAATTAAAAATAATTTACGAAATAAAAAGTTTATAATTTCACTAAAGTGGCCTTAAAAATAATTAAAATTATCGAAATACTTTAATAATAAGATCTGTTTTTAAACAAAAAAAAATCTTTTTTATTAAATAACTTTTAATAAGGTGGATACGTAAGGCAATAGATTTTATTCCAAAGAATAATATAAACATATACTATTATTAAAAGAAAAACTTTGGCTCTTATAAAGAAATTTATATTCTTATTTCAGCCTTTTGTTTTGTGTGGCCACAGTCTTTGAAAAATTTGAACACTCTTATTTTACTATGTAAAAATTGCTATTACGCATTAATATTAAATAAGTTGCTTAGTTGCTAATAAGTCTTTGAGCAGAGATCTCATCGTGAAACGTAGCAATAATTTTTCATCGTACATTTTCGCCAATCTTATTAGGCAATTTTAACTACAAAAGGAATTAATATTATTGAGGAAAGGCGCGTTGACATTATTTTAGTTTTGTTGTTTTGTCATATCCACCAACGTTGTCATCACATCTGCCACCTTTAAGACACCTGCACACATTTCCTTTCGATATACGTTTTTCGATGACTCTGCTGTGTTTTTCTAAAAAAAATAAAAATCTGTAAGACTCTAATTAAAGTTACGTTCTAAATTAGAATAATAAAGACTTGGTGTCTACTTACATATAAATAAGTTGTTTTTTTCTCCGGTGCCGTAATAGACAGCATCTCAGAAACAGGTAAAATATCTTGCGTGAGCTGCCGATCTGGCGTGCTTAAAAGCTGTGAGCAACTAGTTCTTTCTACAATCAAAATTTTCATCACTTACGAAAGTTACAATAAGCAACAATAAGTTAGAATAATAACATTTACGTTCTCAATTCTGACGTCTCAGTGAAGTCCTCAGAAAACTCCCACGGATCCTGAGATTCGTCTAAAAAGAACTGCAAGTCGCATTCACTACCAGATTTTTGTGATGCTTTTCGTTTTTGGTTGTAATACCGTTTGCTACTCAAAATACTCCTCCAGTTTTGCTTACATGCTTCATCTAATAATAATCAAAAAATATCATACATATGTATGCACATATATTTCAACCCTTACCAGGTTTCCCAATATCTTTAGCAATATCTATTCACGATGATTTCGCGGCACTGCGTTTAGAATATATCATTTGGGACTTATACCAAATAAGTTTTCTTTTTTTTTTACTGCAAAAATAAGGATACGCTTTTCTGCGTCACTAAATTTTATTTTTTGTTTTTCACTTTTTAATAAATTCACGCTTTTCTCCATACTTTTACTTTTTGGCACAACAAATTTAAAATTAAAAATACAAATACTTAACTGATCAGCTGTTGCTCACAATTCCGTGCGAAAAAAGTGCTGCTTATATTGTTTCGTAGTTGAAAAAAAAAATGTTGCCTGAAAAGTTTTTCATTTAAAAAACCATGCGGCCAGAAACATTTCGTGACTTTTTCAAAAATAAACAGAGTACTAGTTCAGCAACATTATTTCTTATTTATTTCGTACGAATTATTTTTATATGGGCTTTGACAGCATTTCGCACGAAATTATGAACAGAGCATCAGGCTCAACAATGAAACAGCTTTCTTGTATAAACAACAGTATGTGGTAAAAATAAAAGCACAATTATCAGATTATTAGATTTTATTATAAAGTTTTTGACAAGAAGAACGAAGATGTATACAGGTCGGGTAGATGCAAACATAGATCGGTTATATATCGGTCAATAACACAGAGCATGTTGTGCTCCAAGTTGCCAGTTGTATCGGACTTATTAGTGTAAGCTAGAGACTTTACATATGCCCACAAGAAATTATCTAGTAGCGTTGAATCCAATAATCTTGGAAGCCAATTTATGGGCCCGGAATGTAAAACTATGCGTGTATCGAACAGTTCCTTTAATAAATCCATTGTGGGACGAGTAACAGAGTAACATGTTACGCCGTCTTGTTAAAACCACAGCTTCTGCACATCAAGGATGATGAACAGAAAAGTCAATAATAATCATGATGCCATAGCAGTCACTATTAACTGTAACGTTCTAGTCAGCAAAATATTTTTGAGAAGTACGGGCCAATAGTTTCTGCAGACCATAAAGCACACCAAACAGTCAGTTTTTCAACATACACTTGCAGATTATCATCACACCATATACGACAGTTTTTTTTATTGTCGTATTCATGATTGCTAAATAAAATTCTCTTATGAAATCGGTATCATCATCGGGTATTTCTAACCACGATTTTCGAAACAAATTTGGACAATTTGGAAGAGTTATTTAGGCGCCAGTGTATTCATGTTGAAAAAATAACAAATCAAACTTAACATAAATCATTTGACAGCAGGCAAAATGATCGCCAGTTTAGAAAGTGTTACCAGCTTAAAGTTCTACACCTCTATAAAAACACCCGCTAGAACTCATAGCAAATTTTAGTTAAACTTCTTTTTTTTTGTTTTCTAAGATTTAAAAAATGCATACCAATATACCATTTACTGAATGTCCCTGTTTTTGTCCCCCCGGGGGCACATATATATGGTCTTTATAGAACTTCGACTATCTAGATACAGTGCAACTGGGGGGAAAAAGGGAGCCCAATCCCCTGAAGTCAGCAGGGGTACAACTGGAAGCTCCACGTTATTTCCACGGGAATCAGTAAGAACCAGAATTCCGTTATTTGTCTCTTTAGACATTTAACTGTTCTCTGGCTGATTATTGAGGTTGGCCCCTATATGGGAGTATCGTAGTAGTTGTGGTGTCGCGGCCCCATAACAGACAGGTCAGTTTTTATATGGTGGCCGGGTTCATTTCACCTTTAATAACACCTACCCGGTGAAATGTTCCCAGATTCCAGTGAGCATGCTAGACATGTGTTCTGGACAGGAGTTGGATAGTCTCCAACTTTTCAGCAAGGAGTGATGATTTGCAGCCCTGCTCTGGAATCATTAAAGTTGCAACTAGGAAAAACCTGTTGCTAGAATTAGTCTTCGGCTTCCTAGGACTAGCATGTCGTCCCTATGTATGCATAGTGGTTCGACCACCATCTGATTAAGGCTCCATAGCCAGGCGCAGATGTAAATCTTATCACGTAGTTGCAGTGGAAAATTGTTGATGCAACACAAGCTCATTGTTTAGGGTGAGTGCACAATGGCACATAAGACATCACTTGAAGCATTTAACTTCACACTGAAGGATCTTCGGCGAAATAACAATATCTTTGGCGGCTTGATGATATTGTTGGCAGGCAATTTCAGGAAGACGTTGCCAGTAATTCCCCGTGCAACGCCTGCCGATGAATTGAATGCTTGCCTGAAGGCATCACCTTTGTGGAATAACGTATAAACATTATCAGCGATTCACTAATATGAGAGTTCAACTTCAAAATGATCAAATTGCTGCACAATTTTTCAAACAATTGTTAGCTGTTGGAAATGGAAAAGTTCCAGTTGATGCGACAACTGGATTAATTACCTGCCCCTGTAAGCTAGTAAGTAGTGTACTAGCTTGTCAGTATGGGGGTTGTGGGTTCGATTCCCAACAAAGTCCTTGGTTTTTTTCACAGCAAAATTTAAAATGACTGTCGGTGGTTCTGCTCAGCGATGAAGACATAGTCACTGGTCGCTGTGCTGTCTTTATACTGCTGTTAATTTCCGTTATCCTTCTACTTTCACCACCTGTTTCATCTCTTCTCTATCCCTTTCCTAAAGAATGTAGCACGGTACTTGACTAAATAGGCAGTGCTGCCTAAAGTGCTACTTCTCTTAAAAAAAAAAAAAAAAAAAACTCTTACCAACGACTTTTGCCGATTTGTAGACTCTCAATTAGTGTTTACTCAAACATTAGTGAGAATTATCAGAATTATGCTTGGTTAAGTTAACGAGCAGTTCGCGCCCCAAAGAATAATGATGTACACGCACTGAATTTCACCATTCAATCAAAAATCGATAGCAGTTTGGTGACATACAAATCCGTTGATTCCATAAAAAATCCCGATGAAGCAGTAAATTATCCAACGGAGTTTTTGAACTCGCTGGAGTTACCAGGATTTCCAACACACAACTTGCAACTCGAAAGTTGGTTCAGTTATTATGATATTGCGCGTAATTTGAATCCAACGCGACTCTGCAACGGTACTCGACTTGCGGTGAAAAGACTTATGCCGAATTTGATTGAGGCAACCATTATTAACGGAAATTAGGCAGGTGAAAATGTATGTATTCCTCGAATACCAATGAAACCGACTGATCTTCCGTTTGACTTCAAACGATTGCAAGTTCCGGTTCGCCTTGCATTCGCAATGACAATTAACAAGTCGCAAGGTCAAACGCTTAGTGCTTGCGGGATAAAATTAGAAACTCATTGTTTTTCACATGGGCAGCTAAACGTTGCGTGTTCACGAGTTGGGAAACCATCCGCTTTGTTTGTGTAAACGTCAGAACAAAAAACGAAAAATATGGTTTACCAAAGAGCACTATTACGCTTCGATTCAGTATTTACTTTTGATTCACTTTTTTTTTTTTTATTTAGAGAAGTTTAACTCAATTGCACTTCATTTTTGTAATCGAAATGAAGTCATTACTGTTGTTGTGCAATGAAATAAAATTTTTCCTTTTCAAACATAAAACAAAAAAAAATAAATTTTTCTTTATCGTTTAATCCTCAAACGAAATGTTAAAAAAAAACGAAGCCATCTGGTGGCGAAACGGAGTTCGCCGCGTTTGCTAGTACCTCTATAAAAAAGCGTCCTTTATAAAACAAGAGATAGTTTCACTAATGCATTTTTCTTCTACAAGCTTAACAACGTTTTATTAAATCGACGGCCCCAGTTCTTTTGAAATATTTCATTAAAAATTATTGTTTGTTTATTCCCCACAGTACAGTAACTAGCTTGTTCTCTTTAAAACTTTTAATGTTTTGACGATTTTCTCTGTAAATTTTAGATTTTCTTGAAATTTGATCTGGCACCTTTTGCCTTTGTTTACGTTTTACAAACACAATTTTTCAATGTTGCCATATTTAAGAGACCAGACAAATTATTTTAATGTGATTTTTATTTAAATATTGTTTTGTAACAGTTTTAAATAATAATATTTATTTCTCTCACTCGCTCTCTCTCGCTTTCTCTCTCTCTCGCTTTCTCTCTTCACTTGCTTACATAAAACAATTATCTATATAACTAATACTTGTTTGGGTGGCGTTTTGATTACAAAATTTTTCATACACCGACCAAGCTGACCAACCCTGCTGTTTTAATATTAAACGAGCACATCTTACCGCCTGTGTTATATCGTCTAAAAGCAAATCCGAACAATCAATATTACACTCATTGGCTGAATAGAGTAAATCTTTAGATTTATTTTGTGGTTGACACCAAAATTTATCGCTTATTTGAAAAATGCCATAATCGTAGGAGCCATCAAAATTACGTTTGCCAATGACATCAGTATTAAAGCGGCTTTCATATTCTGCTATACACAACCACAAAGGTAATTCCATTTTGGGCACGTCCAATATATATAGTTGACCGGCAAATTCGCATGGCTGTAGTCGGCGTGTCTGCGCAATATGAATAAATTTATAAAACATCACCAGAACACAAATGCGATAAAGAACACCACGTGCTAAAATGGCATTTTGATGGAGGCGTAGACAATGACAATTTTTTGAAATTTGCTTAGAATTTATAATCATTATAAATATCTGCAGTATTCGTTTTGCTTAGCACTACCGAACGCAGTAATGAATTAGCCAGCCGTAAGGTGTGAATGTATAAAATATTGTTTTACAACTATTTACATCGTTACGCTTCTACAATTGTTTTCTATTATTTTTCTTCTTTATTTATTTTTTTAAATAATTTTAGCATACAATAAAATACATTTTTTGTTTTATATTTGGTAAATTATTTTACTTTTGAATATTCAAATAAATTATGAATAAATATTACGTACGAGTAAGTTGTGGAGTTTTTGTTAAATTTAAACCGGTTTTAATTTACAACATTCAATTACAACAAAAACAAACAAAAAAAAACGATTCTTAAATTTCTGTTGCATTTTTTATTTGTTGCAAATGCAAATTTAACTCTTTGAGAGGCGTTAAAAACATTAAATTAAAGCTGCTGTAATAAAAAAATTTTATAAAATAAAATTAATTAAAAATTTTTCCCTTTTTTTATATACTTTTAGCAGAAATTACACCATTTCCCAATTTAATTTAAAGGTTTTTTTCTCATTCTTTAATACAGTCAGTTATTGTGTTCCTTTCATACTGGCTTCAATAATTTTTCGCGCGCAAATGCTGGTTTCGCGCCATTCTATGTTTGCTTGTATTTCCTACATAGCATGTAATGTGATAAGGTTTACATCTGCACCTGGCCGTAGGCCTAAATCAAATGGTGGCCATTACCACTGTGAATGAAAAGCAACGCCATTCACGCTCTAGAAGGCCTTCGAATACTTATAACCTCCGGTCACTCCTAGTAGCAATTTCGAAAGCCCAAAGTAGCTTATTATAATTAAGAACACGACGGCATTTATACTCACTGGACCTGGACCATTCATTGTGTTCATTGTGAATGATCCGTTCCACAAACTAAAACGAGGGCCTCGAAACACGCAGCCACCACGATACTCCCGAAGGGTCTACCTCAATAATCAGCCAGAGAACGGAACTCTGCGGGCTACTGAGTCCCGTGGAAATAAAGTGGAGTTCCCAGTTGCCCCCTGCTGCCTTCAGGGGACTGGACTCCCTTTTTCCTCCAGTTGCACAGGTCTAGATAGTCGAAGTTCTATAAAGACCATATAAATGTGGCCTCGGGGGGTACTATATGGTGCACTATGTGGTCTGGAGGCATGATTAGGCCGTTTTTTTGCGAAGATGAGGCTGGAAATGTGGTAATCGCTAATGGATCAATGGCTATCGCGAGATGCTAACAACTCAATGTTGGCCTATTATTGACGACGTGTGAATATCACTGATGTGTGGTTTCAACAGGACGGTGCAGCGTTCAATTTATTGCAAACCAAATATGCCGAATGCATAATGTCACGAAGTGGACAACCAGATTGTGTGCTTTAACGTGTGAGAGGCTATGTTTTAAGAATAGAGTCTATATGAAGCCAATCGAAACGATTTCAGCCTTAAAACTCAAAATCTGTAATGGCAAAAAGTGATTCAAAACTTTGATGAAAGAATTGACATCTGTCAGTGTGGTTGGGGTGGACATTTGCCAGATATCAGTTCTCATTTACGAAAATTAACTGTCCAGTGACCATGCCATCATCACTGAGCAGCCCCATCGGCAGTCAATTTTTATTTTTGTAGTGAATATGGAGTCTTCGTTGGGAATCGAACCCACAGCCCCCAGACTAACAAGCTAGTACACTACCAACTAGCCTACAGGGGCACCTATCGACGTTTTTGGATTGAGTAGCTCACATCCTCGTCGCTACACTTCATACGCTGACCTTAAGTATTGTCCCCCTCCATCATGTCAGCCTCACAAATCTCTTGCCCAAACAAGCGTTCAGTACTCGCAACTTGCTGTTGGCTTGATTTCCGCCAAAACTTCTATTTAGCAAAGCCACAGTTTTCGAAACACATCACTCACGCCTTTCAAGTAATAAATTTAAATCGCGGCGATATGATACGAGGGCTGCTGTTTATATTTGTGGCCCAAGGATGAAAACACAAGCATTTAAAGACAAAATCTATTTTATTGTTTTTCAAAATATTCTCCATGAAGATTTATACACCTTTGCATGCGTTGGAACCAATTTTCAAAGCACTTTTTCCACTCCGATTTAGGTACTTCTAAAACATGGGTTTTGAATGCAGAAACTGCTTCTTCAGGTGTAGGAAACCGTTGTCCACGTAGTTTTTTCTTGATGTACGGAAACAAAAAGAAGCTATTAGGTGCCAAGTCAGGGCTGTACGGCGGATGACCCATCAATTAAATGTTTTGCCCTGTCAAAAACTTCATTGTTTCAGCCGATCGGTGACAGCTCGCATTGTCGTGCTGCAGGATGATGCGTCTTTTCTTTGACTTTTCCCAAAGTTTCTCAAAGACTTCTGGCAAACAAATAGTGGTGTACCATACCGAATTAACCGTCTTATGTTGCTCTAATGGCACAGTCGCCACCTGACCGGTAATGCCGAAGAAACAGACAACCATTTGCTTTGATGTGCTTTTTCCACGAACAACTTTGGTGGGATTTCGCTCGTCTTGAAAGTGCCATACGGTGGATTGCTGTTTTGTTTGAGGATCATATGAGTATATCCATGATTCGTCACCTGTGCAGATATTATAAACTGCTTTTGATGCAGCTTGAGCGAATTTCTACAACATTTTCTTGCACCAATCAACACGAGCATCCTTTTGTGTGTTTGCTAGGTTATGCGGTATCCAACGTGAACAAACCTTTTTCACATGCAAATGTTTATGCAAGATCTTATTGATGCTTATCATACTAATCTCTACAGATGCCTCCCTCAATCTCTTACATGACGATCATGCTTTATCAGCTCATGCACAGCTGCGATGTTTTCTGGCACAACAATCGTTGTTTTGACGACCTTCACGGGATTCGTCCTGGAGTGATTGTCGGCCACGATTGAATTCGTTATACCAGTTTTTAATAGTGTTGTAAGAAGGTGCTTCATTACCATATAAGGAATTAAGTTCATCTGTGCACTGTTGTCGTGTCGGGCCACGTCGAAAGTTATGAAAAATTATTGCACGAAAATGTTCAGGAGTTAATTCCATTTTCTCCTAAGATCACTTTTTCAACCTGCTATCACTAACACTAACAACAATAAAATGACAAAATGTTTTGGTTGAGGTTATGTTTAACAATGTGAAGGTTGCACTGGAAACATCAGCTGGTGCCTAGCAGCAGTCAGTGTTACCAGGCCAGAAATATAAATAGCAGCTGACGGCGCAAATATTTTATGAAGCAAACGTTTATTTATTTTTATTTGGGTACGGTTTTCCCTCGACATAAACGTTTATTTATTTTTATCTGAAATTAACAAAAATAAACAAATTATGTTCTATTGTTCGTAAAAGTGTTAACAAGAATAAGAATATTGGCGGTTGCCTAAATGCCTTTGTCTTGTCTAGTTTTAACTTTATTTTAACACATAAATTTTGTTTAAAACCTGAATGTAGCAGCTTTCGTATTTAAACAATTTAAGTGGTTCTTAATTTAAAATAATAAATTTTAGGGTGTTGTTGTTTTAGGAAACAAGTTTCGTGTTATGCTTTGTTATTAATTATTATCTTGTTGTTCTTATTTAAAAACTTAAAAGAGGCTTGAAATGCATTAAATGAAATCATTTCATATTAGTATGAAAAATTTAACACCAAATCAAACATCTGCAAAAAAGAAAAAAAAAAAAGAAATAAATAAAAGAAATAAAAGATTTTAAAAACTTTTTTTTTTGAGAAAAATGTTAACGACCATTTTTTATAAATTTCCAATATTTTATTACATTTTCTTAATAAATAATTTTCATGTGAGAGATGCTCGTATTTTTAAACGTTGCGAATTAGCTAGAGAAATGCTTGAATTGGGCACATCCAAAACAGAACTGGCCACCTGGTGTTGTATAGCACAAGTTGAAAGTAAATTTAATACATCGGCTGTGGGACAATTAAATGGCAATTGGTCTAATGATTATGGTCTATTTCAAGTTAGCGATCGTTATTGGTGCGAATCAAGAGTCACAAGAAAATCGGCAAATTTGTGTCAAATTAAATGTCAAAGTCTATTAAATGACAATATCGCCGAAGCGGTTAAATGTGCACAATATGTTAAAAAGCGGCAAGGTTGGCAAGCTTGGGCTGCTTACAATGGCCGATGTAATAAATTAAAAACACTGCCATCCATAGAAGAATGTTTTTAGAATAACAAAAATAAAAAAACAAAAGAAAAAAAAGTTACAGAACAACAAAAGAACAAAAGCAAAAAGAAAAACATGTAAATTAAAACACAAAATAAATAAAAGATCATTTTACTTTCTTAACTTAATGTGAACAAGTGTTTTATTTTAGTATAAGAAAGTGGGCGGGAGCACATGAGGACAAGAACATGTCTACAAACACACATACACACACACACAGCATCACATTGTGTTATATCATGGAATATAAAACAATGCCCTACTGTCTCTAAAGAATGATAAATGGAGAACAGCTTTATCTTGTTTTTTTTTTTAACATCATTTTTGAACGCTTTGCTTCACAATAACACATAATTGTTTCCCTTATTTTTGTTATTCCTTTTTTTATCGTTTTTATTTTTAATATTATTCAATTTATTTTACATTGTTTTGTTAAAATATTTATATTTCCATGCGCGCGATACTCTCCCTCCAGTAACCCATAAAGTAAGTGAAAATTTTTTGTGTGCGAATTGAAATAATTCATATTTCGCCAAATGTTTTTTTTTATTATATTTCTCATATCGTTTTTATAATTTTTTTTGAGTTAAAATTCAGGCCACTTAACTCATTAATTTGTTAGTATTTTTATAGAAGTTCTAAAAAAATAACGGGTCTTTTTTTTTATAGAGGTATAGTACTTTGAAATGTAACAAAACAAAGTTTAATAAATAATAATTAATAATTTTTTGTTCAAGCACAAGGTTTTTCTACCGGGTGTCCGCCGCGAAGATTTATATTTTGATTAAATAAAAGAGGAGACAGTCGGCATTTCTGTATGAAATACGTAATCAGATAAATGTCCCCGCCTCACAAATGCGAGACCTTTTGAGCATATTTTTCATACATTCTCCTACACATTTAACGCGGTTTTTCATTAATTTCATCACGAATAGTTTGTTTAAATTGCTCACACGTTACCCCCAGGGGCACATAAATATGGTCTTTATAGAATTACATAATTCTAGACACAGTACAACTGGGGAAAAAGGGAGCCCAGTCCCCTGAAGGCAGCAGGGGTTCAACTGGAAACTCCACTTTATTTCCACGGGGATCAGTGTCCCCCAGAGTTCATTACTTGTCTCTTTAGACATTTAATAGTTCTCTGGCTGATCTTTGAGGGTGGCCCCGATATAGGAGTAACGTGGTGGTTGTGGTTTAGCGGCCCCATATCAGGTCTTTTGTTTAATATGGTGGCCAGGATCATCTCACTGTTAATGACACGCTAAGTGAATGATCCAGTTCAGTGAGCATGCTAGACATGTGATCTGGACAGGAGTTGGAAAGTCTCCAACTCTTAAGCAAGGAGTGATGATTTGCAGCCCTGCTCTGGAATCATCGAAGTTGAATGATCCTGGCCTCCTAATCCAATTCAGAAGAGGCCTTGAAACACACAGCCACCACGATACTCCTGAAGGGCCAACCTCAATAATCAGTCAGAGAAACAGCTAAAGAGACAATCAGCTGAACTCTGGGGCTTACTGATTCCCGTGGAAATAACGTGCAGTTTCCAGTTAACTTTTTGCCAGCTTTCAGGGTACTGGGCTCCCTTTAACACATGTCTAAATGGTTAAATAATCCATAAAGACAGATAAATGTGCCCCCCGGGGGGGGGGGGGGAACTCGGTATCAATGGTAATCTTGTTTTAGACACTATTTGGAAACGTTGTTCAGGCGTCAGTCTATTCATGTTAAAATGCCAAACCAAAATGTCCGTTAGTTAAAAAAAGTTTCGCCACTTTAATTTTCTATAACTCTACGAGCTGACCCATTGAGAATGAATTTGTGAGATCGCAAAGAAGAAACGCAAACAAATAAGCTTGATGCCCACCGTTTTACTGTTTTAACGGCGGCAGTAATCGGTTTCATGCTACTTTAGACCTTTCACCGTCATCCGCCAATGCACATTGGAGACAGTTGGCGACTGGCGTGTGTGTATTTTTAAAGTAAACAACGCTCAATATTTACGTAAATGCGCACAAATAAATTTAATGCATTGAATGAGTGAATACACAAAAATTCATTCAACTCGATCCAGTCGTGTAGGTGCAGTGTAGTTGAATAACCTGGATACCGACTGCAGCGCCATCTGCCGGGCTGGTTTGTGAATGTAAACCATCCAAGATGGCACTTAAACTCATGCAAAAAAAATGTATTCATTGACATACACACGTACAGTAGAATTATATACATACAGAAGATTTGTATGGGAGGTACCACGCGTCTTTATCAAATCGTGCCTATATTTGCAGTAGAACTTAAAATATGTTCACTCAACCGAAATACCAAATTCTATTTAAATACCGTTAGCAGGAGCAGAAATATTGGATTCTTAATTTGTGGTTTGTATGGGAGGTACCACGCCCCTTTTTACAATCCCGCCCATATCTGCAGCAGCACTTCAAATATTTACACCAAACCGACGTAGCAAATTTTGTGCAAATACCGTTATCAGGAGTAGAAATAATAGATTTTTAATTTATGGTTTGTAGAGGAGGTAACACGCTCCCTTGTCCAGTTAGACCGAATTGTAAATTTAAACCACCCGGGGCGCCACCCAAATGCATACAAAAAAATGTATGCAAATCGGTCCAGCCGTTTAGGAGGAGTTGGGTCGCAACACACGTACAGTAGAATTATATAGAATAAAGAAGATGAAAAAAAACACCCTTTATAAATAAAAAAAATTTTTTAACGCAATTATTTCATATGCGAAGTATTTCTAAGGAATTTGTATCCATATGTTGTGTAGAAAGAAGTTTTCTATTCATATCACTTTGTAAGTGATGTTGAGGCAAATTAAAAATTTCTGAAAATTGTGAAAAATTTATCGAAACTCAGAAAACGTTATCTAAAATATGTTTTGTTTTTAAATCCGATAGAAGTTACAAAAGGTTGTAACTGCTAAATGAAATGAATGTTATGCTGTGCTTAACTTTTGACGCTTATGACGTATATGCTGACAAAACAGCATGGAATACAACGCTGACAGATTCAGATTTACCTTGAAAATATATAATTAATTTATTTTATTAGCGATAAGCAAACAAAATTTTGTTAATAAATAAAATTGTTGCATATGGAGTGAAGCCACTCCACAGCACTCACCTTACAAATGTACCGTTTAGCGCGTTTTACACGCTGGTTGCATCATTGTTTAGTTTTTCAAAAAATAACGCCGAAATTTGCATTACGGTCGAAGAAGATCATAATCGCATTATACATAATATGTTATCTATGACATATTAATACCGAATGTGAATTCAAGAAGATTGGCTCTACATGCCAGTCATATGGCGATCGATAGCAGCCATTGACTTATTGAAATCAAAATTTTCACTGAAGTTTATTTCGAGAAATGAAACTGTTGAGACACCTCTCGAATATTTTCTTTGATGCCATGTTTTTTTTTTAAAGAGAAGTAGCACTTCAGGCAACAATGCCTATTTAGTCAAGTACCGTGCTACTTTCTTAAGGAAAGGCATAGAGAAGAGATGAAACAGGTGGTGAAAGTAGAAGGATAGTCGGAAATGAACTGCCGTATAAGACAGCACAGAGACCAGTGACTATGCATTCATCGCTGAGCAGCCCCACCGACAGTCAATTTTAATTTTTGTAATGAAAAAAAACCAAGGTCTTCGTTGGGAATCGAACCCACAACCCCCATACTGACAAGCTACCTACTACCTACAGGGGCACCTGTAGGCCCCTGCAGAATTTTTATAAATCGATTAGATATGGGCTTAGGAAAGCGGTTAAATGATACCGAAAAACAGTTAATCGATTAAAATTGACTTAAAGAAAAAAGGGTTATCAAATCGAAAAACTGCTGGAATAATAATGCGTTCTAAAAGAGTAATAAGAAATTATTTAAAACTTGGCAAAAAGTATGGCATTCAAGGCACCAACGAGAAGGGATCATCCAAAATTACGACCCGTCAGAAAGGACAGATTCGCCATGAAACAACTCGAAATCGCTTATTCTGTCGGGAAATAAAGGACAAACTTGATCTTCCAAATACTACGCGAACCATAGCCCGTGGTTTGAATGCGATCCCATCGATAAAATTAAAAAAAAATGAATTTATTTGGGTACGGTTTTCCATCGACTCTCGTCAAATTTGGTTTGTGAACAAACCGGTTTCGGCCTTTTACCATCTTCTCTTTGTACTCAAAAAAATTTACGCACATATCAAAAAAAAAAATGAAGTGTAAACCACGACTAACTAAAGTACACAAGGAGAGACGTTTTAGCTTTGCCCAAGCACATATTATTTTTTACAATTTAAAGCTCTATCAAGCTCTGACGAATATTGTAATGTTGCTATTCATTAGGTAAGATGTTTAACTCAAATACGCTTATTCAGTTAAATCTAACACCGATTTAATTTTGTCATAGCGGTCCCTTTGCGATACCTGACGGCATATACTTTGGATAGTAACGTTTTCATATGCGAAGCTGGGCTCCACCAATACCAAAAATTTGACGGGCAATAACACCGACGATGTTTCCTTGTCATCGTGGCAAATTCGAAGTAAATTGTTGTTTTGGAGTCGTCAAGCTTCTGCTATGTGCCCTACCAATACATCCCCTTCCCCCCCGGGGGGCACATTTATCGGTCTTTATAGAATACTTCAAGCAGTTCATCAAACCATTAACATCAGAACATACTGTGTTTTAGGGCAAATCTTTTTGACGCTGTCTGTACTGAGATATTTTCACATCATGTTTTAAAAGATTCCACTGTTGTAGTCTAGGCCCTAAAAACTCAGCCTTTTCCTTAGACAAGCCAAGATCTCTTATAAGGTCACTCAACTTTGCTTGACTAATTCTGGGCGGATCACTAGATCTATCGCTTACCTCAAAATCAGGGTCACAGGATGTAGATGGATGGGTTGCTCCTTCCTTCTACACCGTATTTATCACCTTCCTCTAGCAATTTCATAGTTTTGGGGTGGAGAAGGAACTGGCAAAGTGTCTAAGTGTGGTACAGGCCGAAGAGCAGATGGGAGATTAGGGTATTTAACCCTTCCTCTTCTCTTCATAGATAAACCATGCTTAATCGGAAGAGTTAAGCAGAAATAAAAGTCGTCTGTATGATTGGTAGGTTCACGCCAAACCATAGGTACTGCAAAAGCCATTGCCCGGTTTTTATTTTTCAGCCACTCTCGCAATATGATGGAACAAGAATTGTAACATATATGAGGAGTACAAAATACTTGCTTGCAATGCCTGCCCTCCATTAGACAGTACAATAGTACGCAATAATTGATCCAATAATTTACATATTTTTGGGCCTAGTCCCTATTGTGGCTTGGGAAATAATTACAGGTGCATTTGGTATGGAGATCTCTTTGGAAGTTTCTGCTGCATGTTTCTATTCCAGAATATTTTTTCGAAATAGATTTCAACTCCCTTGAGATACGTTCGAGAAATTCCATCACTTTGTATCCCCAGTTGAAAAAAAAACTGGCACTGTTTTTTCTTGGTTAACCACCATTCCCTTGTTTATGACCCAGAATGTTTTCCAGACTGATAAAGTCACCTTAAATCCTTCTATTTAACATTTCGATCTAACTCATAACAACGTTTACACTTAACAATCACCACAAACGGGATGACAGACAAGCAAGCACTCTAAATTTTAAGCCATCCACTTTCTAAATCAAATAATAAATAATCATCTCTTCGAATACACCAATATTCAATGGTATGGATGAGAGGTTCCATAACGTTCCAGTGTAGTAAACACAACTGCTGTTAGAAGAGAAAAACGTCATTCAAACAAAAATAAGAAAAACTTAAGGTTTTGGATTTCAGCTTGTTTAAAAATTATTTTATAAAATATGTAATTTGATATAAAGAATATTAATTGAAAAATCACGTTTTTTGACTTATGACGTTTTTGTAGAAAATGGCTAATTTTTAATGCATTTTATAAAAAACAAAAATTGTAAGACACTATGTTCACACTATGTCTAGATCTTAAACAGATCTCCAGCATTTGATATTTCCATGCTGAGCAGACATTTTATTTTATTTTCTTTAAATTAGACATTTTTACATGGCCTTTGTGTTTTTTGTTTCTTTTGGCTTTTTCTTAAAAACTATTTTTAAATTAATTTGAAGAAAAACGAACGAACGAACACACAGTTTTTATGCTTGAGAGCATTTTCTTTCAGATTTCAAAATAGAACTTTGTGGAAAAATATAAAAAAAAGCCTTGACACTTTCAAGTGGAATGAATTAAATATCTGCTTTAAGTTAAGGGATTTTGAAATTATTTTTTTTTATTATTTATTATTTATTTTCTACTTTTTTTTGCAAAGAAAAAATTATTCAATTAACTAACGCCTTTATGTCTGTAAAGTATAAAAATACAAAAGAAAAATAATATAAATGAAAAATGTTCCTTTATAAAAATTAACTCTTCAAAAATCTTTTATCGGGTTTTTCAACAAAAAGTTTGTTTTTCAATTGTGGCAACACCAACAACATGATAGTCTTGACATTTAGTTTTTTGACATATTCGTAGTAGATGCATTGGCAGTTGTTACAATAAATTAAATTTCGCACGAAAATTATATTAAAATAATTAAAATTCACTATGAAAATGGTGGATCTGTTAAAGCTACGTTTTGTGAAATTTGTGATATTTTCGGACACCATAATCCTCCTTCTGATTCTGCTATTAAGAATTGGAGTCGATACAAAATGTCTTTGCATACTCAACGTCTCACTATAGGGTGCTTGGGGCATTTAATTTTTTCAAAGATGAGGCTGGAAATGCAGTAACGGTCAATGGATCACGCTATCGCAAAATGCTTACAAATCAATTTTGTAATATTATTGACGACGTGGATATCGCTGTCATGTGATTTCAACAGGACGCTGCCACATATCACATAGCCAATGAAAACGATCAATTTATTGCAAAAACCAAAATTTTCGATCGCATAATTTCTCGACAATCAGCAGTCGTCAGGCAGATCATCTGATTTAACACCACTGGATTATTTTTTGTGAGGTTATGTTAAGGACAGAGTCAATCCGAATCGATTGATTTTGGCTATAAAACTAAAAATCCGTGATTTGATTAATGAAATGGGATCGAGATTTTGCCAAAAAAAAGTGTTTAAAAACTTTGATGAATTAATCGACATGTGTCAGTGTGGTCGGGGGTGGGTAGTTGCCAGATATCATTTTTCATTCATAATTGCCAAACTTTTCTTTTCGTAACACAATTAAAATTTGAATAATTTTAATCAAATTTTTTTGTTTTAGAAAACAAATTTCTTATTGAAAAACCCTTTATTTGCAATAACAAATTTTCCATTAAATTTTTGTATTGTATTTTGTATTTTCAAATATAAACTTTAATAAAAGATTTTAATTGCTACACAATAAAATCATAAATTTAATAAAATATTATTCTTTTGTTGTTGTTTTTCGAAATTATGAATTTCTTTAGTACACATGTGTGTGTAAATGTGTGGTATGTGTGTGTGCACTTCTTTTTAAGATTTTTCTTTTTAAAGCAAACCACTCGAAAAGTGCTGACAAATGTTTGATGTATAAGACAGACAATTTAAATAATTGTCATCTGAGGTCATTTTGACAAAAAAAAAATAAACGATAAATAAATTTTAAATTGTGGCTCTACAAAATTAAGTTGTCTCTTAATAGTTTAATTAATGTTTCAATTTAAATAAATGAATTTTTCTTTTTTTTAATAACAAATAAATCATTTTTATGCCTTTAATTAATCGCCAACATTAATTTATTAATTTTTAAAATCGTTTTATTTGTTTATTTCATTTTAGCACTAGTCCGGGTACACTACAAGATGTAACAATGGAAAATCCATGTAAGTTTTAAAAGATTTTATTTAAAATACAGTCAACAAAAAAAAACTTGTACAGTTACCAACTCACATTAAAAAATATCAAATTAATAAAAATATGGGAATAAAGAAAGATTTATTAAACACAAATTAAAGCTTAAGATCAATATTATAAATGTATATCAAAATTGGTTTTGTAATGCTTATATATAACGAGAAAAATAACAACAACAAAAATATGACTATTTTCTTGGACAAAAAGTCTCGTTACAAATCTTTTTCGAGTTTGAAGTTAGGCAATTTAAGTAATTGCTCACGCATTTCCGAATATTGAAAATGAAAATGGAGAAAAAAACAAATTTGAAAAGATGTAAAAGAACCGATTATTAATCTATGGAAGGAAAATCATTCAATACGTGAAATCGGGAAAATAGTTAAAAAAGCACACTGTACCATACACTACATAATAAAACCCTTCCAAAAAAATAATTCTCTAGAAAGACCTAGTAGAAGTGGTAGCCCCAAAAAAAAAATTCTCCGATTAAGCGAAAATTATTATATTTTGTGAAGAAAGATCCAAAAGTTTCTGCTGTAAATATTGCTAAAGAACTAAAAACTCTAAAATAGCTGGTGTGTCTCCACAGACGTTAAGAAATTTCCTCAATTTGACAGATTTGTATGGATATGCAGCTCGCAAGAAAGCACTCCTTTCCAAATTAAATACCCAAAAACGCCGACTGTATGCCAATGAGTTTATTGGCAAAGACAATGCTTTATGGAAAACCATTATTTTTACAGACGAATCTAAATTCAATATATTTGGCAACGACGGACGAAAATTTGTATGGAAAAAGAAAGGAAAAGCTTTGAATCCACTTAATATAACACATACTGTTAAACACGGTGGTAGAAATGTAATGGTTTGGGGTGCTATAAGTGCAAATGGAGTGGAAACCTTGTTTTTGTAGAAGGAAACAGGAACAAAATGGATTATTTACATATTTTGAAAAAAAAAACAATTTGGCTCAATCTGCTCAAAAAATTGGTTTGGTGATAGCTTTGCATTCGTCCAAGATAACGATCCAAAGCACAAAGCCCTTGTAGTAAAAGAATGGCTGCTTTATAATAGGAAAAAAGTATTGCCTCATTCTCCACAAAGCCCAGATTTAAACCAGATAAAGCATTTGTGGTCATATGTATGAGAACTAAACTAAAGGATTACCGGATTTCTAGCAAAAAAAACCCTAAAAATCGCCTTAAAGGATATATGGAGTTCTATTCCTGGAAATGTTACAAAAATCTAGTCCATTCAATGACGAAAAGGCTCTTAGCCGTTAAAGAAGCTAAAGGTCAAAACACAAAATACTAAAATACGTAATATTTCGCAGACATATTTTTTAATTCAAATTACGGACAATCATCACCCTAGAATAAAGGGTAGCTGCTAGGCATGTCCCCAAAGTTGGTTACCTCAGGCATAACATTTTTTGAAAATGTCATAAAAAGTTTATTTACTACTCAAAGAATAAAAGTTTTTTAACTTAAGTCGGCCTTAGAAATATCTACAAAAAAGATCTTTTAGTTTCGTAAAAAAGTCGGGCTTAAATTTTTTTTTAATCTTAACTTAACTTATAATTTTTAACGTGGTGTCATTATTTTTATTATCATTTGTTGGCTGTATGCTTAATAAAATTTATAATAGAACACAGCTGAGTAAGCTTAATTCTGATAGTATGTTTCGTTAAAAGAGTACAAGTCTCGAAACTAGAAAAATGTAAAAACTGACGTTTTTTTTGAGATTTTTCCAAAAACGGTGGCAAGGTTTTTATGCTTATAAAGGGTTTTTTTGCGACAAGAAGTTGTATTTTCTAAAACAAAATAACACAAAAAAATTCAGATAAATATGATTCAAATGTCCAACACCACCATGCTGACAGACGTTGATTCTTGCATCAATGTTTATAATCACCGTTAATCACATCACGGATTTTTTTTTTTGTTTATAAAGGGAAGTAGCACTTCAGGCCACAATGCCTATTTAGTCAAGTACCGTGCTACATTCTTTAGGAAAGGAATAGAGAAGAGATGAATTAGGTGGTGAAAGTAGAAAGATAGTCGGAAATTAACTGCCGTGTAAGACAGCACAGTGACCAGTGACCATGCCTTCGTTCACTGAGCAGCCCCACCGACAGTCAATTTTTACTTGTTGTGAAGAAAACCAAGGTCTTTGTTGGGAATCGAACCCACAACCCCCAGTCTTATAAGCTAGTACACTACCTACTAGTCTACAGGGGGCGCCTGTAGGGGTTTTTGAGTTTCAAGACTGAAATCGATCCGATTGGCTTAGTACAGACTCCGTCCTTAACATAACACTACAAAAAATAATCCAGTGGATTTTATATCACACGACTTTACTGGCCACTTAACTGCTGATTGTCGTGAAATTATGCGATGGGGAAATTTGTTTTGCAATAAATTTATCCTTTCATTGGCTGTGTGATATGTGGCAACATCCTGTTAAAACCACATGTCAGTGACATCCACGTCGTTAATAATGGGCCACAATTGAGTTGTTAGCATCTCGCGATAGCGTGACCCATTAACCGTTACCACATTGTCATCGAAAAAAAAAGAAACGACCCAATCACGCCTCCAGACTACATAGCGCACTATACAGTGTCACGTTGAACATGCAAAGGCTTAACAATAATCGTTTTAGGATTTTCAGAAGCCCCAATGCGGCAATTATGCTTGTTGACATCCCTGCTGACAGGTGCAAATGGACTTCGTCTGAAAAAATGATTTTTTCAGCAAAAACCAGTCGGTTGTTCCTGAACAAATTGAGCGAATCTACAGCGATGTAAATGTTCGGCCGGCTTCAATTCCTGCACCAGTTGAAACTTGTAAGGCTTCAAAGTTTAATCTTTACGTGAAATTCGCCACATGGTTGTTGAGAACGTCGAGGAATTGATAAATTTGGATCTGCTTCAACACTGTAGCTCACGGCTGCGAGGTTTTCAGTTGAACGACCCGGTTGAACACGCACATTTTGTATCGAGCCTGTCGACACAAGTTTAATAATTAGATTTTTAATAGCGGTCTCAGAAAGACGATTATGTTGTCCAAAAATATCACGAATTTTACGAAATGTAACCTTAACAGAATCACTATTTTCATCATTAAAATTATTTTAATGTCATGAATTCATTGTTACAGTTGGCAATGCATCTATTATAAATACGTTAAAAAACTAAATGTCATAACTATTAAAGTGTAGGTGTTGCCACACTTCTTGTTAGAAAACCCGATATATAGATGTTTCTTACTTTAAGTTAGCAACAGTTTAACTGGGGGCCATTTTTCCAGCTGTGAAGTAATTTATGTTTAGTTTGGTATGGGAATTCAACTAGAACAGACTGACGCTTAAACAACGCTTCCAAATTGTACAAAATTTATTTTGACAAGCATGGTTCTGTGCGAAATACGATTTCCGATTTTCATAAGCGATTTTTTTTTAGCGATGAAGCTCACTTGTTTAAATAGATACGTCAATAAACAAACGGTCACATTTTGGAGTGATGATAATCCTTAAATGTATATTGTGACACCTTTACAACCAGAAAAACTGATTGTTTGGTTGCTTTGTGAGGGGGCTGGATGAATCATTGGTACGTACTTCTTTAAAAACGATGCTGGTTAGAATGGTGACCGCTTTAAAGCCATAATTACTGACTATTTCATTTGTCAATTGAACAACCTTGATGTGTAGGAGCTGTGATTCCAACAAGATGGCGCAATATTTTTCGCAGCTCGTGCCATAATTTATTTGTTCACAATTACCGTAACGCCGTTTTCATTTTCAAAGAAGTAAGGTCCAATGATTCCTCCTGACCAAATTGCACCCCAGACTCTCACTTTTAATGGATGCAAAGGAGACTGTTAAATAATTTGAGGGTTTTCCATTCCCCAGAACCAATTATTCCCTTCATTTACATATCCATTCAAATGAAAATGTGCCTCGTCACTCATTATGATTTTTTCATAAAAATCGGGGTTGTAATAGGCAAGCTTCAACATCCTATGGGCATATATACGGCTGCGTAAATGGTCTTGTGGAAAAAGCTCTTGTGTCAACTGAATCTTATATAGAAACAAATGCAAATCCTTGTGCAAAATTGTGGCCAAAGATGTTGTACGTGATAAGATTTACATCTGCGCCTGGCTATGGAGCCTTAATCAGATGGTGGTCGAACCACTATGCATAAATAGCGACGTCATGCTCGTCCCAGGAAGCCGAAGGCTAATTCTAGCAACAGGTTTTTCCTAGTTGCAACTTTAATGATTCCAGAGCAGGGCTGCAATTCATCACTCCTTGCTGAAGAGCTGGAGACTATCCAACTCCTGTCCAGAACACATGTCTAGCATGCTCACTGGATCTGAGAACATTTCACCAGGTAGGTGTTATTAAAGGTGAAATGAACCCGGCCACTATATAAAAACTGACCTGTCTGTTATGGGGCCGCGAAACCACAACCACCACGATACTCCCATATAGGGGCCAACCTTAATAATCAGCCAGAGAACAGTTAAATGTCTAAAGAGACAAATAACGGAACTCTGGGGCTTACTGATTCCCGTGGAAATAACGTGGAGCTTCCAGTTGTACCCCTGCTGACTTCAGGGGACTGGGCTCCCTTTTTCCTCCAGTTGCACAGGTCTAAATAGTTACTCTCCACAAAGACCATAAATGTGCCTTCGGGGGGGTAAGCCAAAGATGTTCTTTGAAGATTAAGCTCATTAGCATGGCATCGAAATTAGATAAATGGATTGTTTTGAACACTTTCTTGGGCAGCAGTAATGTTTTCAGCCGATCTTGCAGTACGTTGTGATCGATGCTTGAGCCTATCATCTTCGAAATCATTCACCACACGGTAAATAGTGCGTTTGGTTGGCACGTTGTTTCTTCCAAAAATTTCACGTAACTTTCTCATCGTCACAGCAATCGATGATTGATTTTGACTATTAATTTGATTTTTTAACGATTAAAACATGTTGGTTTATCGAATAATTTCCCAAAAATAAATTTGCCGCGTGGAATTTTTTTGGGGATTTTTAGGCATGTTTTTGGGAATTTCGGGATTTTTTTTTGGTGTAAATCTGCGTATAAAAGTTTATTTACATCGATTTAGTCAATTAAAAATTACTAATTTTTACTCAAAAGATTTCGATTTTCCCCCCTCTGTGCTGGCCATGGTTAAATAATTCGTTTATCCAAATTTCAAACGAACAGTTATATGAAATATATATATATGTACTTGCCAACCTAAAACAGTATTAAAATATTTTAAATGTGTATTCCTTGTATTTGCTTTTGATCTATTCATCCAATGCTGCTGACAAACGCACAGGCTCTCAAATTATTCATTTTTTCACCCCCTACCATCATCCAAAGAAAAAGTGCTTCTTTTTAGTATTTGAAATAAGAAAATTACAACAAATACAAAAAAAAACGAAAAAAATTAAAAATAAAAATAAAAAAACTCTACAATTTTGTTTCTTTTCCCGAACACTATAGTCGTCATAATGTTTTCAAATTTACCTTGAAAAATAAACTAAAAAAATTTACATTACAAACAAACGTCGTAAAAATAGATCACAGAAAACATAAAACTAGATAAAGTTGTCCAAAATTTTATTTAGCGGAAATAAAAATATTAATTAATATTTAAGTGACTACAATCGGATAAACTATAAATTGCAGCCAGCAGTTACACCAGCTGTGTCCAGAATACCGCTTTAAAATGCATAAAAATTCTATGAAATTAAGTCATGTCAACAACGATATTACAACAACAGTTTTACAAAATACAACTAACAACGACGCTAACGTTCATAAGCAAAATAATACAGTTTCCATAATGCAACAAGAAAATTTACCCGTAGAATACAGTGACTATGATATAACCGATGGTGGGGGTAGGTTGGCAGTTTTATTTTAATTATTGTTTTAAACTTTTAAAATCAGTTTTCATTATCGACAAAAATTAAATCACAATAAATTCACTTGCCTATGAGTTTTGCGGAACTGCCGTTTGTGGAAAGTGTAGTTGCCACATTTCGGTTGAAGAATGAAAAGATTTTCTGTCAAATTTTTTATGAAATATGAAAAGTTTTTTCACAGAAATTGTTTTTGGCGAAGTATAAAGGGGCTTTCCAAAAAAATTTCTTGAAAATATGAAGCAAAAATATTTCCATAGAAAATTCTTTCGCGAAAGATGTCAAAGTTCGCTTTAGAAAATTCTTTCGCAAAAGATGCAAAACTGCAAAACTTTGCTATAGAAAGTAAGCGAAAGCTTTTAACAAAAACTCCTTCGCCACAGATGCACAAGTTTTCTGTAGAAAATTCTTTCGTGGAGGATGCAAAACTTTGCTATAGAAAATTTGTCGCGAAAGCTTTTAACGAAAACTCCTTCGCGAAAGATGTAAAAGTTTTCTGTAGAAAATTCTTTCGCGAAAGAAACTGCTATACAAAATTCAGTCATTTCATTCCCGAAAGATGTGGAAACTTTTAACGAAAACTCCTTTGCACAAATGTGCTGCAGAAAATTTCGCGGAAGATGCAAAACTTTGCTATAGAATATTTAGTCACGAAAGATGTGAAAGTTTTTAAAAAAACTCCTTTATTCTCGAAAGATGTGAAAACTTCTTCGCGATAGATGCAAACAATGTAGAAAATGCTTTCGCGAAAGGAGCAAAACTTCGGTATAGAAAATTTAGTTGTGAAAGATGTGAAAGTTTTTAACAAAAACTCCTTTATTCCCCAAAGATGTGAAAACTTTTGACGAAAACTTCTTCGCAATAGATGCAAAACTTTGCTATAAAAAATTCATTCGTAAAAGATGTGAAAGTTTTTAACAAAAACTTCATTCCCGAAAGGTGTGAAAACTTCTAACAAAAACTTCTTTGCGATAGATGCAAAAAATTTTCTATAGAAAATGCTTTTACGGAAGAGGAAAAACTTTGGTATAGAAAATTCATTCTCGAAAGATGAAAAAGTTTTTAAAGAGAACACTTCCTTGAAAGATGCGAAAGTTTTCTATAGAAAATTCTTGCTTGAAAGATGCAAAAGTTTTCTATAGAAAATTTTTTCTTGAAAGATGCGAAAGTTTTCTATAGAAAATTCTTGATTGAAAGATGCGAAAGTTTTCTATAGAAAGTTCTTTCTTGAAAGATGCGAAAGTTTTCTACAGAAAATTCTTTCTTGAAAGATGCGAAAGTTTTCTATAGAAAATTTTTTCTTGAAAGATGCGAAAGTTTTCTATAGAAAATTTTTTCTTGAAAGATGCGAAAGTTTTCTATAGAAAAATACTTGCTTGAAAGATGCGAAAGTTTTCTATAGAAAATTTTTTCTTGAAAGATGCGAAAGTTTTCTATAGAAAATTTTTTCGGGAAAGATGCGAAAGTTTTCTATAGAAAATTTTTTCTTGAAAGATGCGAAAGTTTTCTATAGAAAATTTTTTCTTGAAAGATGCGAAAGTTTTCTATAGAAAATTTTTTCGGGAAAGATGCGAAAGTTTTCTATAGAAAATTTTTTCTTGAAAGATGCGAAAGTTTTCTATAGAAAATTTTTTCTTGAAAGATGCGAAAGTTTTCTATAGAAAATTTTTTCGGGAAAGATGCGAAAGTTTTCTATAGAAAATTCTTTCTTGAACGATGCGAAAGTTTTCTATAGAAAAGTTTTACTATAGAAAACTCAGTCGGGAAAAATACTAAACTTTTAAAGCAAATTCTTTCGTAAAAAATGCGAAAGTTTCTATAGAAATTTTCCTTCGCGAAACATGAAAAACTTTGCTATAGAAAATTCATGCTCGAAAGATGAGAACGTTTTAAAGGCAACTCTTTTCCCGAAAAAAACGAAATTTATTTGTTCAACAGACGCAAGAGTTTTCTATAGAAATTTATTTAGCGAAAGATATGGATTTGATTGCGAAAAAAATTCTAATATTCGAAATTTTCGAAATGAATTTTGCTAAAAAAAATTTTAAAAAATTTATGCAGATATTTTATAATTAGGTGTAGCCAATCCAGTCGGTTCTTAGGCGATGTCAGTGGCAGCTTTTAAATAACCTGGTCCATATACCATAAATGGGGGTGCAGAACGTGTAGTTTAAATGAGATGCGGTTAAGAATGACTCCGGCTGATGATGCAACAAAAAATCTTAGAAATGTATTTTGTTAATAAAAGCAAAATAGTAAAACAGTTCCGCAGCTTGGGTTGGAGGAAGAGTTGATTTCAGTGTTTTGAAAGAAACTGTTTAAATTTTAAACTCGGGTTCACCCGATTTTATTATATATTCCAAATTCTACTTTTCTCACTGGCAATTTTATACTTATCTTTTTTTTTCTTCTCATAGATGGCGTCGGTTATCGTTCACCCTGCGTCAGTTTACAACAATATCAAGGGTCCACGTCACCAGTCGCCCAAGGTCGTTCCGTTCGGGAATTTGAAGAACAAATGGCAACTTTACGTAAAGAAAATTTCAATCTAAAATTACGCTTATATTTCATTGAAGAGAGCATACCCGGCTACAAGCAAGCCAACAGCACTTCAGAAGACACGCTCATGAAACAGCTAATCGATACCAAAGTTGAAATGGCCGTGTTACGCAAAGAAGTACAAGATAAACAAGACTTGCTTAAAGAAGCCGCACAGGCCATGAATCAAATGGAAACAATACAAAAAGAAACGGAAACAAAATATCAACATTTAGTGGATGAATTAAATCAGAAAATACAATATTTGGAAATGGAAAAAAATATGGAAAAGTCACGCATTGCTCACAATAACGGCAGTGGTGAGATAATGAATGAGCTATTGGAAAGATCGGATATAGTGGAAAATTTAAATGCCTTGCAAAAAGTGTGTATATTTTTAGGAAATATTGTTTATAAATTAATAATTATAAAATAAAAAAAAACAAATAGAAAATTATTTTTTAAAAAAAAATTTATTTTTTTTTTTGTAAAATTTACGAAATGAATAAACATAAATAATGAATATTTGTTTTGTTTTATTAAGATACACGAAATGGAAGGTTTGCTCAAACAGTCTGAGGAAAAAATCATGGACTTTCAACAACAAATTTATAATTTCGAAGAGCTTGTACAAAAACGTGATGAAACTATTAAGGAATATGAGGAAAAAGTTAAAGAGCTTGTCTTCCAAAATGCTGAACTTCTAGAATCCATTGAAAGTAAGGACAAAGATATCGCCAATAATGAGGTAAGTTGTAACGTTTTTTATTTAAAATATTTTTCTTTTTTTTTTTTTATTATCACAAGCCAAACATAATTTATTTTATATTTTCAACCCATTTTATAATAATAACAACAACAACGAAAAATGATACAATTAATTTATTAATAATCAAACTAATGTATGTAATGTATGTATGTGTGTGTATATGTATGTGTATGAAAATAAAAAGCGTTTAATAAGAAGTCTTCGCTCTAAGAATACCGATATTAAAGCTGATAATGAAAAACTTATGGCCGCCTTTAAACAAACTCAAAATAATTTTACTAGAGAATTATCGAACATGCACACTTATGAGCGTCAAATGCGTGATCAACAAGATGTTTTATCGAAAATGCAAGTAAGTTTTTCTTTCGTTTTTCGTTTTTTTTTTCTTTTTTGCTTTTGTTTTATTTTTGTTTTATTTTTGTGTTTTTTGTTTTATTTTTTTAGTTTTTCTTTTATTTTTTGTTATAAGAAAATAAGCTTTTGTTCATTTCTTCTGTTGTAATTTTAACGTTATCATAACCACTTGAGTTCTATGTAATTGATTTACAATTTTACTTAAAAACAGAGTTGGAAAAGAATTCATTGTAACAATAAAGTAGTCGACTGCTAGCTGGACTTGTACACCTACGATTTCGTAGCATTTAATTTTATGTTTTCACTATTTGTCAAAAATTTGTCTGCCTGCATCAAAAATCACAGCTATTCTAAGGTTCCGCCAAATAACTTTTTTTTTAAATGCTCTGGAATCATTAAAGTTGCAACTAGGAAAAACCTGTTGCTAGATTTAGTCTTCGGCTTCCTGGGACGAGCATGACGTTCCTATTTATGCAAAGTCGTTTGACCACCATCTGATTAAAGCTCCATAGCCAGGCGCAGATGTAAATCATATCACGCAACCCCAACTATTGAGAACGTCGAGGAATTGACAAATTTGTATCTGCTTTAACAATGTGACTCAAGGCTGCGATATTTTCAGTTGAGCGGCCCGGTCGAACAGACGTTGCTGTTCGCAAATTTTCTATCGAACCTATCGACTCTAAATTCAACGACCAAATTCTTAAAAGCCGTCTCAGAAGGACGATTATATTGTTCGAAAATATCACGTATTTTACGAAATGCAACTTTAACAATTGTCAATGCATCTATTACTAAATACGTCAAAAAACTAAATGTCAAAACTATCATAGTGTTGGTATTGCCACAATTGGAAAACAAAAAACTTCTTGTTCAATAACTCTTAACAACGCTAACAAACAGTTTAGACTATGAACGAACCAGCCGTGGCAGTCATATGCCAGAAAACGTATTTAAATTAAAAACCTCTATAAAAACAGCCTTTAAAAAATTATAGTTTTATGGTATAAAGTTGTTGGGATTTGCTATGCCACTAAATGAAGTACTGTTGTCATTTCTTTCGGTGTAAACAGGCATTGCTGGATATTGATGTGATGACGCCATTATTAAGCCGTGTTTTAGACTGTACTTGTACAGTCAATAAAAAAATGTTTTTTTTTTAATTTAAAAGAATTTAAACATAAGAATGCATACTTTTCCAACTCTGTTTACTTGTTTTATCATTCATGGGGTTTTGGCTGCAATGGCTATTGAAAATAATTTCATCATTGTTTTATGCTTCAAAGTTCATTTATTGCATTTCATTTATTAATACACTTATATAAGGGGGTGTCACAAAATTCACGGAATATTTTATTTTGCA
Source organism: Trichopoda pennipes (assembly GCA_030448955.1). Taxonomy (NCBI): domain Eukaryota; kingdom Metazoa; phylum Arthropoda; class Insecta; order Diptera; family Tachinidae; genus Trichopoda; species Trichopoda pennipes. The sequence goes on from JASKUP010000060.1 coordinate 5,582,869, forward strand.
ATCATGTACAAAGCAAAAGCGTTAGCAATTTTTAAGGAATTCTTATAAAGGGTCCGCCAAATAACTTTTTTGTTTTGTTTTAAATGCTATAAACAAAATTACTGAGTATTTTCTCAAATTTCTTTTTTTTTTTTTATTTGAAAGTGCAATACAGTCCTTACGGTTAATAATGGAAAATAATTTCATTCAAATGGCTGCCTCGGCTGACTATGCAGTAGCCTACACGAGCGGTCCAATTTTTAAGCACATTATCGATTGTGTGCAGCTGTATATCACCAACCGCTTCACGAATATTGTCCTTTAAAGCGTCAATTGCCTCTGGCTTGTCGGCGTAATACTTATCTTTGACGGCATCCCACAAATAATAGTCCGACGGTATCAAATCGCAGCTGCGTGGTGGCCAAACGACATCAGCTCTGCGGCTGATAATGCGATCTCCAAAAATAAGGCTTAAAACATCGAGTGCAGCTTCGGCTGTGTGGCACGTAGCGCCGTCCTGCTGAAACCAAATGTTGCCAATATCCTCCTCTTCAAATTTTGTGAACAAAAATTCGTTCAACATGGCCCGATAATGATAATCCATTGACTGTAACGGCCACTCCTTGCTCATTTTCGAAGAAGCATGGCCCAATTATGCCTCTGGACCAAAATCCGCACCAAACAGTTACTCGTTTTGGGTGCGTCGGCTTTTCAATGTATGCGTGCGGGTTTTCTGTGCCCCAAATGCGACAATTTTGCTTGTTTACATACCCGCCACGATCAAAATGAGCTTCATCTGTAAAGATGATTTTTTTTTTTTTGCAAAATCAACATCTTCTGTAAATCGATCGCAGGCCCACTTAGCGAAGCGAAAACGAATTGGATGGTAACATGGCTTCAACTCCTAAACCAATTGGACTTTGTATAGCGTCATACAAGGTCTTTATGCAAAATTCGTCTCAATGATGTCTCTGAAATGTTCAATTGTTCAGAACGACGGTCAATTGATGTTGATGGTGCTTCACGCACACTTTCTGCCACAGCAGCAATATTCTCGGGTGTACGCCCTGTTTTTGGCTTTTCGCGCTTTGGTTTATCGATGAGGATGCCAATTTCTTTTATTCTTTTCACAAGATAACGAACAAACGGAGCTAACGGTGCTTCTCTTCTAAAATCCGTACGCAATTTTTGCACACATTCTGCAACATTAACATGATTTTCAAAATAATATCGCAATATTTCCCAGCGTTGTTCAAGCGTTTACACATAACCATATTCGTTCAGCGGAAGGATAAAACTAATTATCTGTCAAATCAAACCTGAGCTAAGTGTTACCATTCACGAAATAAGCACTAGTTGGAAAAAAAAAACGTTAGATGGCGGACCCTTGAGTTAGTAAAAAAAATGCAACGTTCGATTGATAACAAAGCGAAAATGACTTTTTAATTACTCCTGAAAATTCGAACAAGGTGGGTAAATTTATATGGGGGTAGAAATGTTTGAGGTTAGGGAGTAAATTGGCTTAAAAAATATTTTTTTTGACAACTTTCAGTAAAGAGAAATACGGCAAATGTCAATTTTGCCTAATTTCACAAAAATACCGGTCGATGATGCTGCCTGACCATAAACCGATTTCTTTAAATGTAATGGATCTTCAACAAGGGCTTTTTGCTTTTTATGGATTTTGTGAGCTATATATGCAACAATTGTTTTTATTCATTTAAGCGCCTAATTTAAAATGAGCCGTATCACTCAAGGTGATTGTGTTGAAAAATGTATTGTTTTCGTTTCGTTTTTCAAACATTCAAATCACAAACGTTCTCGACACTTTGCTATACAGCGGCTATGTTTGTATTCCTACGGCCACTATAAGCATATTGTTTACTTTTATTGTCACAAAGCAACAATACCGAAAAGTAAGGTCCTGAGAAAATAGGTGTTAAAAAATTTTACAAAGTGATATAATGAAATTTTGATGAGCAATGAATTTTAATTGTGAAAATTTGCTTTTAAATTATGCACAGCGGTTTTAGAGGAAGCCTTGCGAAGTGATACAGTGCAACTTTCATCATTTTGATAGTTAATTTTCACAATTAAAAGCTGTTTTCTTAAAAGTGTAACGACGTTCCATGCTTAAAATTTTCTAACCTTTTACTAAATAAAAGTCACGATCATATTCCTATTTTTGATATTCAATAATTTGAGAGACAATTTACTTTCTAACCGCCAATTTTCCTATTCAAATGTGACCTTTAAGATTTACAAAAATAGCGGCGTTAACTTTGGCGAAAAAAGAAGTGTATATGCGCAACTGTAAAGTGCAAGCAAAAATCCTGCAAAAAATCATAGGCCATACTTTTGCAGTAATGTTTGCAGGAATGTTAAGGCCACAAATGTCCTGAACATCATCAATATCACCAACTGTCATTATTTTAGTTTTGTGCAAAAGTATAATCCACTGATGTTTGCAGATTCAATGACGTCTGCATTAAGGCCCAACTATATTATGCATATACTGGCTTAAGGCAACTTAAGCAACTGTGCAAATACCTAATAATCATATGTGGCAAACTATAATGTAATTAAAAAACTTTTCGTCAAATATTATTTGCTTAAGCAAATTACGAAACTGATCGTACATTCCGTACGGAAACAGCTGTTTTGCATTGTGTTATAGATACATTAGCAAACAAATTTCAATGGAGAGCGAAAAGGAAAAAATATTTTTTCTGATTATTTACTAGAAAATGTACAAATAAAAAATTGCTGATATGACAAAAGAGATGTGTTTAATTATAATGGCAAAGGAATAGGCATGGAAAGAAGTAGCCTTGAAGAATTTTGTTTGCGATTTTCATTTTCATATTGGTATGAATTATAAAAAGTCGCAGAGTGTAAGTGGAAGTAACTACGAGAACGTTTGTGCAAAGAAATGAAGAGGATGAAAGCTTCATCAGCCAAGTGAAATGGGCTATATTGAGGAATGGCCACTATTGCAGCCTATGATGTTTTTGAAAAGTTCTCTCGCACTCCGTCGATATACGCATTTATATTGAATATTTTTTTTTTTTATTTTTTTACAATGTGAATCTTTATTTTGTAGTACTCGTGATAGCGTTGAAGAACTAGACTCGGAGAACTAGCCTTGGAGTTTAATAACTTAAGGGCCTTTAAACATTTTAATTTCCTGGTTGTTTGTATTCATTGGCCAATTGAGAGTTTATGTTGTTGATTTTATAAACTTAAGCTAGTCAGGCCTAATACCCTTTCTATTCTTTTAACACACAATTTGCAACAAAATTTAATTTTTTTATTGTTTATAAATTCAATGATGCACACAGTTGCATTTTTGTTTAGTACTTTTGCCCCAAATAATACAAATAGCGAAATATGTGTTCGTAATTTTCTTAAAATTATTACAAAAAAAAATTATAAATTTGTATAAGGATAGTATTAAGTATACAAAATATGATTATATGATGATTATTACAAAGAAATTATTATTATTTTTTTTTTTTTGCAAAAGTACGAATATGAACAAATAATTTCTATATTTATGTAAGTACAATATAGCCAGCTAAAAGTCTTCAATGATTTGACAGACTTTTCGTTCCATTTTTGACATTAGTCAGCCTTATGCATATTATAGTTGGGCCAATGGAGGGCAAAAAATATTTTATCTAAATTTAATAAAAAATGTACAACGAAAAAAAAAAATAGCTTTTATGACAAAGGAGACGCGTTTTATTATACCGACAATTTAAAGGAACCGGGGGCCTTTAAACATTTTATTTTCTTTTCCATTTTTTAAAACACACAATTTGTAATAAAATTTTATTTTGTATTATTTATAAATTCAATGATGCACACAGTTGCATTTTTTTTAAAACTTTTGGCCCAGTTTTTCTTTCGTAATTTTCTTAAAACAATTAACAAAAAATTATAAATTTGTATAAGGATAATATTAAGTATACAAAATATAATTAACGTGTTTTTGTTAATAAATTTAATTTATTTAGAACGAAATTATTTTTTTGCAAAAGTACGAATAAAATAAATGTGCAACTAAGCATAATAATTTCTATATTCATGTAAGTACAATATAGCCACGTAAAAGTCTTCAATGACTCGCTTTAGCATTTTATAGACTTTTCGTTCATTTTTTGACATTAGCTTAAGCCAGCTTATGCATATTATAGTTGGGCCTTAAGTCCAATTAAGAAATAATTGCACACAAATTTTCGATTTTTTCCAATTTTCCAACTTTTGCGGAGAGATTTTCCAATTTTCCGCATATCGCATTTGCCGGTATTTTCCATGATTATGCAGCTTGGGCCTTTAGTTTTGCAAAAGTATAAATGGGAATAGTTGATAATATTGATATTCACGACAATACAATTGTTTAACTACTGCATGTATCCTTTCGAATTCCTTTTTAATCTAGTGACAAGAATCAGAATTACTTCTTCATGGTGAGATTGAAATTCTTTAATTTGATCACGGGGTCATATGTCTACGCCAGCAAGACCACACTAAGCGGTGCTTACCGAAAAAAAAAACACATTTAAAGCTGCATTTTTAGGTTTTAAAGCCAGGGTTGTTAAATATAACTTCTACAAAGGAGTGGGTGGCGAGCCATTTTCCTATCTAACCTTTTCCCATTTTAATCCCATCCTTTTTGTTTTATAATTTAATAACGAAAAACAAAAAAATAACAACATTCGCGAGGAAAATCAGGATTATCTATTAAATTAAAAACTTACGTTAAATTTGGGACACCCTTAACATAATGTAACTTAAGATTTAACTTCCTAGAAAAAAACAAAGGAAAATACAATTTTCGTTATTTGATTGAAATTTATATATAAATTATTTTGAAATTCTAATTAAAAACGGAGTAGAATTGTATAGATAAATTTGGTAGGTAATTTCTTGCGATCAATGCTTCTTCTTTGTTTCGAAAATATTTATAAAACGGTTTCTTATCGTTACCTATTTATCGCGAACTTGCTTAAAATAAAACAGCCGTTTTTTGCATCCTTTTAAGGGTCGGCGGTCGTATGCATTACAAAAATGAAATTCAACAGGGTTTCTTCAGCGTCGTATGCTTAAATAAAATTGTATAATACCCTGCTCAGTTTCATGCTGCGACCCTTGGCTATTGTTTCTAAAAAGAAAACATTTGTTTTTTTGTTTGTAGGCACTTAAATTATTTTTCAAAAATGTATTTTTAAATTAAATTGAAAGTACAAAGGCGCATTTTCTACTTCTTCCCTAGTCTACAATATCGATAAAAACTGAAAACACCTCACGCCTCTTGCAACGTATTCAGGATTATGAAAAAATGGTGAATAAAATGAATGTGGAACGTAATATTGTTAAGCGAGAAAATCGTTTCTTTCGAGCCATAATTAATAAATTGCAAGCGGCCAACAGCTGCAAAGATTGTTACGCTTTCGAAAAGGAAGATATCTTTCGTAAATTTGAAAAGCCCAGTTTGGAAATGAATAAGAAAAAATATGATACAAATTACAATGTGGAACAGAAAACTAAATGCAGCAGCTATTGCGGCAAACAATTGCAAACGAACAGTCAACAATATAATCGAAGTCCAAAAGTGGCAGGAGTCGGTTCTATGGCAGCTGATTATAAATTAGAACAAAAATTTTCTTTTAACATTTGCAATAATTCATTTCACTTAAAACGTCCATCTCACCCAAAAAATTCCGACATTTGTGATACCTGCGCTTCTAATTATAAAGATGCATCGACAGCAAGTTGCTATGAGAATTTAACAGCTTTTAATTACAATATAGATTTAACGCCGCGCCATCAAATAGTGGGCGATTGTTTATACAATTGTTTGGATTTAAATCAACAGTATGAGGCCGAAATTCCTATACGTTATACTTTAAGCGATAGTAGTTTATGTGATGCTAGTGTTTGTTTAACAAAATCAAGCAGCAGTTGCACTTCACTTACGCCCACATTTTCGCCACGTCTCTTAAGCTGCAATGTTGGTGAATTGGAAGCTGATTTTTTTCTGAAGGTGAGCATTAATCAAACAACAACAATTTACAAGAAGAACAAGAACATTTTTTTTTAAATAAAATGCTTTAAAAGTCTGCACTTTTTATTACAAATTATTTTCGTTCTCTTCTCGTTCTCTTTGTCACCCAACAAAAATTATTGTTGTTTTTGTTGTTTTCATTGAAATTTGCCCCGCTGCTGTCGCGTAAAGTATTTGACATTACAGCACAGTAGAATCTCACAAATTAGAACCTTTTTGCGTAACGGTTTGTACCAGTTCGAATTTCTAAAAAGTTCGAATTCATATCACCTTTATTTTTATTTTACTTAATTACCCAGCTGTAAGCATCTAAGTACTTACTATGTAATGCAGCTGTAATCGTAGTTGTCATAGACAACTACACAAATTGTAATGTAAGGGAAGAATCATTGACTGCAGAAATGTGCAGAATTTCTGTTGTTATTGTTATTTGCGACGAAAATAGAAAGTGCCGTTTTATTTACATGCGCAAGTTAATTTGTAATCAACGTTGCTTACTGCTCCACTTACGATGTAAACTGCATTGTAGTGGCACTCGATGACGTCGTCGCTTACTTTGTAAGCGAGAGCGCACCGATTAAACAGCCTATGACACTTTTAAGTTAAATGTAATTGGCGAAATAAGCGAACGCATCACCACTGACTACCACTTAGTATAGCTTATGTAATGTATACTTTTACAGCTGGGTACTTTCATAGCAGAACTTTCAAAAAGTTTTTTGATTTATTTGAACTGGATACAACGATATCGTTAAGGATGTTTCAAAGGTTAGACATTATTGTTGCCTTCAATAGCTTTTAAATGAGAGGAATAGATTACGTTTGTCGACAGTATCAATGTCGCTGCCATTTAAAGCCTCTTCAACGCCTATTCTCTGTATCCGATCCGTCAGTAAACATATTGTTCCATTTTTTCCTTTTAATAAATACGTTTTGTAATTTTAAGTTCCTTTCTTGCAAAATAATAACACTTCACTTTGGAGTTTTTAATTAGGTTAAACGATTTATTTACTTGCAATACACACAAAATAAACGCGATGTGGCAACTCTGGTGACAACCTTAATTTTAAAAGTTGTTTTGTTCTTTGTACCTCCTCCCGAGAGGCACGCAGTCAAGATGGATCTCTTCTCCATCTTGACATTTACTTTCGGGGATAAATGGGGGCACCATTCGCCTGGGCTGGTGGCAAGAGCCCGAAACTGAAGGAGAAAAAAATAGCGTTTCGAGTACCAACCACTTGACTTAAACACACTGGTACGAAGAGAACCAGTTGTTCGCAGGGCTACGGTCCTTTTTTTGTTATTGGTGAGACCCAAATCGGTTGTTTTTTAAAGCATGTCCGATGTTAGGCATGCAGCAGGACAATGCGTGATAAGGTTTACATCTACACCGGCAGTGAGCCATAATCAGATGGTGGTCATTACCACTGTGAATGATATGTAGCGCCATTCTCGCCCTAGAAGGCCTTCGAATCTGTGCATTCTCCGGTCACTCCTAGTTGCAATTTCAAAAGCTCGAAGTAGGTTGCAGCCTTTACTCCTTGCTTAAGAGTTGGAGACTTTCCAACTCCTGGTCCAGAACGCATGAAGCTTAATATAATTAAGAGCACCATCATACTCACTGGACCTGAACCATTCATTGTGTTCATTGTGAATGATCCGACCCACAAACACTTACGAGGGCCTCGAAACCACAACCACCACGATACTCCCATATAGGGGCCAACCTCAATAATCAGCCAGAGAACAGCTAAATGTCTAAAGAGACAAATAGTGAACTCTGCGAGCCTACTGATTCCCGTGGAAATATGTGGATTGTCCAGATGGCTCCTACTAGCCTTTAAGGGCCTGGGCTCCCTTTTACCCCGCAAGACACCAGTCTAGATGGAATAGTAGGCTCCAAAAAGACATTCATGCGCCCCCGGGGGGAATGCAGCAGGATTTTGTGTAAAGGATTTTAGTTTAAAATCCTTACAATCGCTCTTGATTTTTATAGCTTGTGCGACAATGACTAAACGTTGCTTAAAAGAGTTCTTTCATCCATAATTTAAAAATATGTCACACAATAGAAAAATCAACATCACGACAGCTAGAGGGAGTGTTTTTGTAGAGGTATAGAACTTGAAGTGGGCAACACTAATTTTTTGAACTGGCGGCCATTTTGTCAGCTGCCAAGCGATTTAATTATATTTATTTTGGTTTTGCATGTTTCAGGTTTAAAAAAAAAACACTCCAAACTATGGGGTTGTGGGTTCGATTCCCAACGAAGACCTTGGTTTTTTCACTACAAAAATAAAAATTGACATAGTCACTGTACGCTGTGCTGTCTTAAATACGGCAGTTAATTTCCGACTATACTTCTAGTTTCATCACCTGTTTCATTTCTTCTCTATCCCTTTCCTAAAGAATGTAGCACAGTACTTGACTAAATAGACATTGTTGCCTGAAGTGCTACTTCTCTTTAAAAAAAAAAAAAAAAAAAAAGGCCCTAAAAGAAGATTTCCATTGTTGCCGATTTTCAGAAGAAAATTTTGTTTAGCGATGAAGCTCAATTTATATTTAAATGGATGCCTTAAATAAGCAAAGCTGCCCTATTTGGTGTGATGAAAATCGTTAAGCAAAACCGAATGGTTCGTCTTTATATAAAAATGATGGTGCTTATCAGAGCGCTACAGTCAATGGTGGTTGCTATAAAGCCAGAATTATTGCCTTTCGTTCTTCAATTGAAAAATCATGATGTGCAGGAGCTGTGTTTTTAACAAGACGGTGCAACATGTTACACAGCTTGTGTCACAATTGATTTAGACCCCTTTCAGACAGGCAAATTTTACTTTGCAAAGTTTTGATTTTATGTGAGAGCGAGGGAGAAAGCATGATTGAGAGTACAGACTTTGATATACTCGCAAAGTTGCTTTGTTTTTCTTTCGTCGCTTATACACAGTTGTACTTATACACAGATTACATTACAGATTACATTGACTAAAACAAAATTTGTAAAAGAAAACTTTTTGTGTTTGAACACCAAAGAAAGTTTAAAAGAAAATTAAAAAAACTTTGTCAAAGTAAAATTTGCCTGTGTGAAAGCGGTCTTATTAACGAAAACGTTAGGTAACCGCATAGTTTCACGCTATGGACTCGTAAATTGACTTCCGAGATCGTGTGATTTAACGTCACTAGACTATTTTCTGTGGTGATATGTGAAGTTGCTAGACAACGCCGCTAAGCCAAAGCGATTGACCTTTTAGAGGAAAATATTGGCCGCGTTATCGATATACGGCTAAAATGGAAAAAGTCATCGATATTAGACCTCCAGATCAGACTGCGTCCAAGGAAAGCGTGGCAGTCATATACCAGAATTTATATTTAAATTAGAATGCCCGAAGGTTGTTTTTTTTCATCATCTCTGTTTTATTCCATTTTAAAGTTCTATACCTCCATAAAAATCCCCTTTTACATAATATACATTTGTATTTGAATTTAATTTAATAACATTTTTAAATAAAAATATATTTTTTTTTTTATATTTTGCAAACTCAATTATCAAGGACTACGATCAGAAGCTACAGAAACGCAAACACAATATTGGAAAGTATACAGCAGCCGAAGGCGGCATACATTACGTTTATTCAAAATTTGGGAAATACCCGTGATTGTTCTAAATGAAATTTGCAAAATTTTTTTCAGTCTAAAAGGCGTTTAAAAGAATTTCTCTATATACAGAAATTGTAATAGAAAAAACATTCAAGATCATTCAAGATTTGTATATTAGATAGAACCGAGTGTAGGGGAATATGTTTTTAGTTTTTAATTCTTTTATATTCTTAACACGAATACAAATATGTTTTTTCTTGTTTAATATCTATCCATCAAATGTTAATTCCAATAATATATTTTTTTATATCAAGTCTATGAGTGTTGTATGTGTGTGTGTGTGTGTGTATATATTTTGTTTGTATAATAATTTTTGTTTATGTCGCATCATTTATTTTGTAACACATGTGTAATTCATAAGGACATTATTAAGGACATCCTATGTAAAATTTTCGTTAACATGTATTTTGTTTTTGTAATAAAATCGCACGTTTTAGATGATAACGTTTTACTTTTTTTTTTCTGTCTTCATCATTTTATTTTTTGTTCAGACATTTTATAAAATGGGTTGAAGGTGAATGGATGAATGGATGGATGGCTGGATATGTTTGGTTATGGTAAAATTTCTTATTATAAATTTCCTTAAGAATATCTGACTCTTAATTTAATAATAATTATTCTAAAGGCTCAACAATTGCGTGAAGAACTACAAAAAATTAAAATGGATGCGGCCGACAAAAGCTGTATGATTCAAGATTTGGAGGAAAAACTTCAAAGCCGTGACCAGCTCTATGATAGAGCTCGTCATACTATACAAAAATTATTGTTGAGTATTAAAAATAAAAAAATCGAAAATAGTCGCTTAAAGAATAATACCACTCAAGCTGCAAATGTCTCAAGCACCGAAAAGGAGGTAAGTTACATAAAGGGTTTTTCAATAAGAAGTTTGTTTTCTAAAACGAAATAAAATAAATAATTTTGATTAAGGTGACTCAAATTTTTATTGTATTACGAAGAGAAAAGCTTGGCAATAATGAATGAAAAATAATACGAGGGCTGCTATTTATATTTGCGGCCTAAGTATGAAAACACAAGCATTTAAAGAGAAAATCTATTTTATTGTTTTTCAAAATATTCTCCATGAACTAACAAAAAGAAGACACACAACCAAGTTAGAGTTTTCAAGTAAATTCTAGAACTGCTCAGAGGAGTAATATATTTTACCTTAAGTTGAGAGCGACTATCCGTTTAAAACAAACATGACTTCAAAACTGTATAATTTTATTTAAATCTTGTCTCATGCCAGAAAAATGTTGTGTTTAATTAAGTTATAAAAAAAATAATTATCATTAAAAAAGTAAAGTGAAATGCGCTATTATGTCTGTTAATGAATCAAGAAGTTTCATGAAGAAATTCCATGAACTAAAATTAACAATCACTAAAATACAAAAAAGAAGGTACACAACCAAATAAACACCCACAGTGACACTGCAACATCTGCAGTAGTAAATGTGACGAGTTAGAGTTTTCAAGTAAATTCTAGAACTGCTCAGAAGAGTAATATATTTTACCTTAACTTGAGAGCGACTATCCGTTTGAAACAAACATGACTTCAAAACTGTATAATTTTATTTAAATCATGTCTCATGCCAGAAAAATGTTATGTGTTTAATTAAGTTATAAAAAAAATAATTATCATTAAAAAAGTAAAGTGAAATGCGCTATTATGTCTGTTAATGAATCAAGAAGTTTCATGAAGAAATTCCATGAACTAAAATTAACAATCACTAAAATACAAAAAAGAAGGTACACAACCAAATAAACATCCACAGTGACACTGCAACATCTGCAGTAGTAAATGCGACGAGTTAGAGTTTTCAAGTAAATTCTAGAACTGCTCAGAAGAGTAATATATTTTACCTTAACTTGAGAGCGACCATCCGTTTGGAACAAACATGACTTCTAAACTGTATAATTTTATTTATATCTTGCCTCATGCCAAAAAATTGTTATGTGTTTAATTAAGTTATAAAAAAAATAATTATCATTAAAAAAGTAAAATGAAATGCGCTATTATGTCTGTTAATGAATCAAGAAGTTTCATGAAGAAATTCCATGAACTAAAATTAACAATCACTAAAAAACAAAAAGAATGTACACAACCAAATAAAAACCTACATCGAATAATGATGACTGCAGAACATCTGTAGTTAATGAGATGAGTCTGAGTTTTCAAGTAAATTGTAGAACCGCCCACAACAGTATATAAAAGCTTCCTTGGTCAAGTGAAGATACAACAGTTTATAAAGCAGCTTTTAGGCGTTTATGTAGTAAAGCTACCTTCGTGTCTTTATTGTCAAATAAATTGTGTAATTTAGTTATAATTCGAATAATCATCAAAATCTCACCAAAAAATCAGCTTATACGACGGCTGCTATTTATATTTGTGGCCTAAGGATGAAAACACAAGCATTTAAAGACAAAATCTATTTTATTGTTTTTTAAAATATTCTCCATGAAGATTTATACACTTTTGCATGCGTTGGAACCAATTTTCAAAGCACTTTTTCCACTCCGATTTAAGTACTTCTAAAACATGGGTTTTGAATGCAGAAACTGCTTCTTCAGCTGTAGGAAACTGTTGTCTACGTAGTTTTTTCTTGATGTTCGGAAACAAAAAGAAGTTATTAGGTGCCAAGTCAGGGCTGTACGGCGGATGACCCATCAATTAAATGTTTTGCCCTGTCAAAAACTTCATTGTTTCAGCCGATCGGTGACAGCTCGCATTGTCGTGCTGCAGAATGGTGCATGTTTTTTTTTTACTTTTTCCGAAGTTTCTCAAAGACTTCTGGCAAACAAATAGTGGTGTACCATGCCGAACTAACCGTCTTACTTTGCTCTAATGGCACAGTCGCCACCTGACCGGTAATGCCGAAAAAACAGGCAATTATTTGCTTTGATGTGCTTCATCCACGAACAACTTTGGTGGGATTTCGCTCGTCTTGAAAGACCCATACGGTGGATATTATAAACTGCTTTTGATGCAGCTTGAGCGAATTTCTGCAACATTTTCTTGCACCACCAATTTTGTGCGTTTGTCAGGTTATGCGGTATCCAACGTGAACAAATCTTTTTCACATGCAAATGTTCATGCAAAATCTTATTGATACTTGTCATACTAATCCCTACACATGCCTCCCTCAATCTCGCGATATGTTACATGACGATCATGCTTTATCGGCTCAAGCCCAGCTGCGATGTTTTCTGGCACAACAAACGTTATATTGACGACCTTCACGGGATTCGCCCTGGAGTGATTGTCGGCCACGATTGAATTCGTTATACCAGTTTTTAATGGTGCTGTAAGAAGGTGCGTCATTACCATATAAGGAATTAAGTTCATCTGTGCACTGTCGAAAGTTATGAAAAATTATTGCACGAAAATGTTCACGAGTTAATTCTATTTTCTCCTAAGATCACTTTTTCAACCTGCTATCACTAACACTAACAACAATAAAATGACAAAATGTTTTGGTTGAGGTTATGTTTAACAATGTGAAGGTTGCACTGGAAACATCAGCTGGTGCCCAGCAACAGTCAGTGTTACCAGGCCAGAAATAGAAAATAGCAGCCTTCGTATCTGGCAAATGTCCACCACGACCACGCTAACAGATTACTTGATAAGATTTACATCTGTACCTGGCCGTAAGCCCTAATCAGATGGTGGTCAAACCACTGTGGAATGAAAAGCAACGTCATTCACGCCCTAGGAAGCCGGGGACTAATTCTAGCAACAGGTCATCCTTAGTTGCAATTTCAGCGGTTCCAAAGCAGGGTTGCAAACCACTACTCCTTGCTGAAGAGCTGGAGACTATCCAACTCCAGGTCCAGAACGCATGAAACTAAATATAATTAAGAACACGACGGCATTTATACTCACTGGACCTAGGCCATTTATTGTATTCATTGTGAATGATCCGTTCCACAAACTAAAACGAGGGCTTCGAAACACACCGCCACCACGATACCCCCAAAGGGCCTTCCTCAATAATCAGTCAGAGAAACAGCTAAAAGGCTAAAAAGACAATTAGGGGAATTCTGGGGGCTTTACTGATTCCTCTGGAAATATAGTGGATTTTCCAGTTGGCTCCGTGCTAGCCTTGAAGGGGACTGGGCTCCCTTTTACACCCGCAAGACACAAGTATAGATGGTTTTGTGATCCATAAAGACATATAATGCGCCCCCGGAAAGGGGAGGATGTGCAGGAAGTGTGGTTTTAATAAGACAGCACAACATTTCACATTTGAAGTCGCTAGTCTACAGCGATAAGCGAGAGAAACATTTACCGCAACATTTATCTTTGTTTTATACCATTTCGAATATCTGTAGCTCTATAAAAACATCCTTTATAATACTTGTGAGCTCAGTTATAGTCTGATCGTCTCTAAAATGTATAAATTTATGGAAAATTTTGTTATCTTGATCTACTAGCTAATGTCCCTTTAAAAAATGTTTCGAAAACTACATTGGAAAGCGAAAATTCGAAAGTAAAATCGAAAATTTTTTTTCGTGACTATAATAACAAATGACATTTTTATCAGGTAAATTTGCTGCCCAAAATTGTTCGAAAGACGACAAATACGTGATCAAAGAAACATTGGACACTTCGTTAAGTCTGTAATTCCCAAATAAAATGGAAGATGAGTTTCTTTGCCAGTTCTGAAAGTCCATGATCCAAGTCCAAACGATTTTCTTAGTGTAGTATCTTTATTAATTAACATTTCAAAGAAACCTTTGGAATGGACTATGTTAAAATAGAGCTCATCGTACTCATAGGGTGCCAGTATTATCCAGCAACGCAAACTTTAAGATAGAACGGAAGAGGAAATTTACAAAAATTTGCATGTAAATAGAAAATGTCTGTTGTGCGTTGCCCATAATAAGGAAACACTCCTAGGAGCCGGAAATTATATATATCGCACTAAATTCCTTAGCCATTTCCAGTTCAGAAGCCTGGTAATATTTTAGAGGCGTAGAAAATGTGTCAACTACTCAATGTCCTTACACATTCCCTGCAAGTCCTATGCGGTGAAGGTGTAATAATAGGACCGAGTATCCTATCAAAACATTCATAATGCTGCTTAGTTCGTATTTACTCAGTTTAAATAAACCTTTTACTCTGCGAGGAATTTTTCTATCGAAAATTTTTACTACTTGGACAACTACTAAGTGCTTCCTTACTGTGCAACATTAAACTTTTGTCTGTGTCCGTCTAATTTTTTTTGTTATTTTCACACAATTTAATCTATTCCATTTCTTTGCATGCTATTTTCCAGCATAACAGCGTTTTTGAATGTACCGGCATTTGTCGTTCGTTTAGCGATACGGAAGCTTTGAATGATCTAAGTTCATTGCAAAAACAAAAATACGACAGCATAATTGAAAAACAAGAGGCAACAATTAAAAATCTCCAAGCCGAAATTAAGAAGAAAACTGCCGACTTGCAGGTATTTTAATCAAAAGAATTTAATTTACTTTGTTCCCAAATATTAAATTTTCGATATTTTTCGCTCTTTTTTTTCAGAATCTCGTCAACAAAGAACTTTGGGAGAAAAATCGTGAAATTGAACGTCTCAATAAAATGCTGAATCAAACAAATGCTGCTACTACTTCACCTTCAGAACACAATAATACCATCCAAGGAGAAACGCTCGAAGAGTTGCAACAATCCTTCACGGATATGGAATACAACAAAGCCGTCCAGCGCAATAAATTACTGCAACGTAAGGTGGACATTTTAATACAACGTTTGGGCGCAGAGAGACAAAATGATGTTTTAATTGCACAAATGAAAACAGAACTTAAACAGGCCCGCATGGATGCTGAAACAGCTGAAAAATGGCGTCGCCAATGTACTGACTTGTGTGCCACTTTATCTACTCGTCTCGAAGAATTGGCTGGCTTTCTTAATTCTTTGCTCAGACACAAAGATGTGTTGGGTGTTTTGGCGGCTGACAAACGTAAAGCCATGCGTCGAGCTGTTGATCGTAGCTTAGATTTATCCAAAAGTCTTAACATGACTCTATCCGTATCGGGTCTTTCCATGTTAGATCATAGTCTAGCAGAGCTACATAATCTGTCCGATATTTTGGGTGATTTGGATATTGATGTCGAAAATAAAACCTTCAATTCCCACGAAGACATCCACGGACAATCAATTGAGATTTTGAAAGCTGAAAATAAGGCTCTTAAAAAGGAATTGGATAAACGCCGCTATGCCGATTCGAAGAAAGAAAGACGCTCCCTGCCTTTGCCCGTGATGACTGAAAATAAAGAAAGTGAATCGGAAGCTTGGTCGGAACCCGATCGCACAGTTTCTTTAGCTCGCATAGGCCTGGCAGATCACTCCACTTCGTTAATGGCTAAGGAACAGCCTTTGGCAGTGAAAAATAATGAAACCGACAGTGAGTACAGCGATGCTAACAACCGTTCATTTAAGGTTCGCACCCAAGAGCGTATTAGTCAGTTGGAACAACAAATACAACAACGCGATAATCGCATACTCGAAATTCAATGTCAACTAGTTGATGCCGATAACCTTTTGAAGAAAGAAAATTTGAAAGTTTTGGAAATAACCCAAGAACTGGAACAATTAAAGCGACGCAATCAAGAATTGCTTAACGATCTTATAGCCATAGGAAGTCAGGATACCAGCAATGCGCACAATGAATCCTTGCTGCTAAAACAGGTCGATGAAAAGTCACGTGCTTTAGAAAATATACGAGAAGAACGTGAACGCCTTTTAGTAGAATCGAGATTAGCAGAAATGCAAATCAATTCCCTAAAGGCAGACATGGAAGTTGTCAAGCAAACCTATGAGGAGGCACTACAACAAGCATCCGATAGAGAACAGCAACAAATCAATGCTCTCAAGCAAGAAATGCAGGAGGCTATAAAACAAACAATTTTAGCCAAGGAACAAGAATATCAAGAGTGCGTTCAAAGGGACTTTGTGGCTATTAAACAATATGAAGAATGTGCAAAACAGTTAGAAGATCTACAAAAACAATATATTGAGGCCCAACGAACTATTGAAAGTTTACAGGAAAATGAGCAGGAACTAAAACAAACGCTGGTAGAAACTGAGCTTGCCACACGTAATCTACAAAAAGAAATCGACGAAAGTACTTTAAGAGCTTCGAAGGCAGCCATGGAACGTGTAAAGGCTGTCAATGAGAAATTACAGATGGAAAAGAGAGTGGAGGAATTGTCGCTAGAGCTTAAAAGACACGAAGAAGAAAACAATAAAATGCAACAACAAATTCAGCATTTGGAACAAATGCAACAATCTTTGCAGGAACGTATGGCTGAAATGCAGTCAAGACAGCATTTACCTAAAGAGGAAGATGCTTGTCCATCCGGCTACACTTCCGAAGAAGTTATCATGGCTAATTCTCTCACCTCCAAAGGCAATGGTACGCAGATTAAAGAGGAGGAGGGTCAGCAGCATTTGGGTGAGCAACGTATACAGAACTCTTCACCGGATTTGGGTATTGAGAGTGATGCGGGCCGTGTAAGTGTAGAGTTAAATAGTATGCAGTGTCCCTTGCTGAAAATGGTGGAAGTGAATGTGTTTACGAAAAATAACAGCAGTGAATCGGATGATGATAAAGAGGGTAAATTGATAAAAACTAAAAATTGCTGTTTTTGCTCTTTGTTTATTTACTTATCTTTTTTTTTCTTTCTTTCTTTCTCTTTTTAGCTCTTCATGATAGCAGTGGCGAAAATATTGATCCTTCCAATATCAAAGATGCTAATATCAGCTTACAACAGCTGGCAAAGAAACACAATTGTCTTAAGGTAGAAAAAGAAAACGCTGAATTGCGTCGCAAATTATCACGCACAAATCGTGCCTTTGCAGAAGTTTATCAAAAACTACGCACTGCTAATCAACGCAAAGCACAAATCGAAAAAGACATTAAAAATCAAATACTCAAAACTCACAGTGTCCTTAAGAACGTACGTTCCAATATGGAAAATGAATTGTAACGTACGTTAAAATAAAATAAAACAAAACTAAAACATCTCCATCATCCCATCCACATTCTCGATGCCAACAAATTTAAATAGTCATAATAATAACGTTTCGACATATCACACATCCATACAAAGCACACATGTTGCGCACATGTTACATGTTAAAGACACTCTTTTATTTTTATATTAATTTTCATTTTCGTTATTAATTTAATTTCCTTATCGTTTAAAAGAAAAATAAATATTTAAAGATTGATTTTCTCTAAGTGTTCAAAAGTATTATTAGCGAACTAAAAACACTGTTCTCTGTTCTTTAGCAAATTAATAGACAATTTTCGAAGCTTTAAAATAAATAGTTTGCAATGGTTTACTTAGCTTTGCTAGTCGTGCACCCTTTCTACTTTCTAAATGAAAATTGTAAATTGCTTAATTAGAATAGCAATATTCAGCACAATAGTGATTTGTTTTCCAAACGAAATAACATTATTTTTAAATGAGAAGAACTGTTTTCAGCTTCAGACATTAATATTCCATTTGAGAGAACATTAATTTTGTTTAAATAATTAGTGAAATAGCAATTTTCAAATTTAAAATAATAATCTTCAAAGTTAAGCACCATTTCAATATGAGAACAGTAATTTACTAAGTAATGAAATATTAAATTAGTTAACTAAAAGACATTTGATTTAAAAATCAAAGGTGATAGATTTCAAAATGAAAATAACAATTTTCAAAATGAGAATAGTAATTTTTATAACGGTAATAGCAAATTTCAATATGAGAAGAGTTATAAAACGTTTAAAAATTATAAAAATAAAACAGCACTTTTACCAATGATAGAAGTTTTATTTTTAAAAATGAGAAAGGTTTCTTCAAAATCAGAACAGTTATTTTTCGTATGAGAATAGTTATGAAATAATAGTTTTTGAAATGAAAATAGTTACTTTTGGAAAGGAAATATTAGTTTTCAAAAAGGTAATAGTTAATCTTAAAAATGAGAAGAGT
Source organism: Trichopoda pennipes (assembly GCA_030448955.1). Lineage (NCBI taxonomy): Eukaryota > Metazoa > Arthropoda > Insecta > Diptera > Tachinidae > Trichopoda > Trichopoda pennipes. Next base: position 5,601,551 of record JASKUP010000060.1, read on the forward strand.
GAAGAGTATAATTTTTTTCAAAATTGCTCATAATAGAAATAGTAAATTTCAAAATTTTAATACTAAATTAAATGATAATACTTAATTTCAAAATGAGAATAAAACTGTTAAAAAAAAAGAATAGCAATTTTCGAAATATTAACTGCAATATGAGAACAGTTATTTTCAAAAAGAAAATAAAAATTTCTACAAATTTTTTCACAATCTTGTATAATAGGAACTTCAAAATTTGAATACATACTAAATTATGATTTTGAGAACGTATTAATAGTTTTAAAAATGAAAATATTCAAATTGAGAACAGTAATTTTTATATTTCTAATAGTTATTTTTCAATATAAGAACTTTTAAATTAATAATAGCTGGGAATAGGGTGTACTAATAAAGCCGTTCGATCTTCTTTCCCATATTAATAAACCGGTAATTCATTTGGATATTTTTTCGATTTCGTGTAGAGCTCTTTGGAGCAATAAAAAATGGTTTCTTTTATTGCAGCTCAAAACTATTCTCACACTGAATATTTCTCTTATTGTGAAAATTACTCTTCTCATTATTAAAACAATTGCAAGAATTATTCCCATTTAGAACACAAATAGTTCTTTTTTCATTTAAAAAAGGAATGTTCGACAGCTAATACTCTATTTAGGGTGTACATGGGCAATTAATTGACATCAACATTTGATTGCACCTGCTATTATCGTTTTATCGATCTATTAGGTATTTTATCATAAAGTTCGCAACAAAATTTTTTTCGCAACAGAATGTAAAATTTATAGAATTTCGAAAGAAATTTAAAATCGAATTAATTAATATAAAGGGCCGCTTAAGTTTAAAGTTTATTATCTAGACTACAATTCGAAATATCACCAAATATAAAATATTCTAAACTTTAAAGGGGATGTCAGATAAAACTTTGTTGCTTTGCGTGACATTTGAAACTTTAAAGCAAAAGCGTAAATCAAGTGGTGTATGTCACAATAAACTTTGAAAACACTCATGAATTTTTTGTTTACGCCCACACATAAATACACAAACACAAATAATAAAAGCCAGGTGTTTGTCAAAGCGCGCAAAAAGTTGAATGTTGGTTAACTTTTCGCTTTACGCTGCGTCAAAAGTGCTCTATGTGGCAACTTTCATACATTTACGTACATTTTAATTCAAATGTCAAAGCGAAACTCTGACGCAACGCAAAGCAAAAGTTTTATCTGACACGGCCTTAAGAAATAATTTCTTTAATTTTTTTTAAACATTTGAAATATTGTTCTTTCAAAGGAGACTCTAGTCATGGGCACAGAAAAATTAATCGGAAAAATCCAGGGAAATTATATATTGTGTCTTTGTTATGACTATCAATTGCTTGTCAAACCGAAGAAACAATATTTTCAACACCTGACATAATCAGAGAGAGAGAGAGAGAGAAATCTACCGAAATTATATATTTCTTTTATTACGAACTTAAATTTTTGCATGCTTCTCATGACGAAAAAGAATTTTTTAAGTAAATAATTTTGAACACCCGCATTGCCCGTGCTTATTTTGCATTTCACTCCAAAACAGAATTTTCGAAAATTTTGTAAATTGTGAATATTTAAAATTTTTAAAGAAATATTGACAGGGTGCGCATGTCTTTTGTAAGGGAACTCGTTATAGAACTTCGACATACTTCATCTGTTCTGAAATACAAAAATTTATTTGTCATCATTAGTTGTTTTCTTTTAATTCGTTTTCGTATTTATTCATCTTTAGATATTAATTTTTCTTTAAAATAAACAAAGTATTTATTAATAATAATTATAGTTAATTGAAGTTTTTAATATTTTATAAAACAATTTTTTTTAAGCACAAAGTTTCTATATAAAAAAATAAATTAATTTTATTTTCAATATTTCGGATGGATGGCACAAAATAATTGCTTTAAATCAATCAATAACAATTTTCCATTTACTAATTGATTTAAAACAATTATTTATAATCTTGTTTTCCTGAAGATGCCACCCATTAATGGTGTGGCGAAATATTGAAAGTAAAAATATAATTTATTAAAATTTTTATATAAAGATCTTGTGCTTACAAAATATTTATATTTAATTTTCTAAATATAATTAATCTACTAACAGTGCCCTCCATTAGTTTTCGAGATTAAAAAAAAAAAACCATATAAAGAAATGGATGCAACCCTAAATCTTGGATACAACCTTTAAACCTTGGTAATAGAGTTACTTTACTGGCCATTAAGTTCGAAAATCTGGCAATAAACTTTTTTAGCCCATTCGAATATTGTAATTTTTATTTCCTTCACAGCTAACTTGGTCAAAAATTGCCAACTCCGCAGCAGCTGTAGTAGGAGATTTTTTTTCCAAGCTTCAGCTGCTCTGTGTCAAAAGAGCTGTTTACAACAGCATCAAATAATCGTACTGTTATATATCTTCAAGCCTGTAAATTTGGTATTTTCATAAAAATCAAGTTAAATTCGTTTGCTGAGGCGCTAAATTTATCTTAAAACAAGTAATAAGTTTAATTAATAATTAACATCACGACTATTCAAAATTTGCTTTAGTTTTATGTGATAATAAATGTTAACAAATCTTACATGAAGATAATATATCTGAAAACCAACCAATACAGCCAGTAAAGTTAATCTATTTTTCCGAAAACTTATGTGAGAAACTGTACATTTGCATTTCTTATTTTCTTTTGTTTTAAAACATGTTTTTTTTTGGTTATTTAGTCAATTAGTTTGTATTTTAAGTCTGAAATAGTTAAATAATAACGAAACGACATTAAATTTGCTGGCTTTTTAACTAAAAGCTAACTTACGCTACACACCGTCTAGGCGAGCGAGCCATCAATTTGTCCAGCTATTAAACAACTGCTTGTTAAAACATTAATTCGATGAATACAAAATGATTCAAATGATACAAAATGATGATCGTTAATAATTTCATTACGTATTGCCACACTATTCTCTGGGCTCTTGGGAGAAAGAGAGAGAGAGAGAGAGAAACACTGGAAAGTAATGCAAAGATTTGAGTGTACTTCAAAGAGAAAATGATATCTAAACCATGACGGCAGAAACTGCAGAAAGAAAAAATTTTCCATATACGAAAATTTCAGAGGCCGAAATAGCGCATGCGGGAGAGTTTTTTCTTATTAGAATTAAAGGTTATTAGCTTAACATTATTCTTGGGGAGTAGCAAGAAAAGGCATTAAAGCGAATTGTCTATCACACCTATTAAAAATAGCCAAATAGATCAAGTGCCTCAAAATACAATTTTAACCTACTGGGAATAAAAATGACATGCGCTGTGCGCAGAGGCTTCCAATTCATCCTTCAAAAAAAAGGAATAAGTCTGTTGGATTTCAAGAATCTTAAAAATTGTTTACTAATTTTGTTTAAAAATTATTTTTTTTTAAATAGCACATGAAGGTAAATCTTAAAACCAGCAGAGTCATTAAAGTTAATCTAATTTTCTAGAACATTTGTGAGCATAGATCGCCGTTCCGCACTAAGAGCCCTTTTACACAGGCAAACTTTTCTTTGCAAAGTTTTGATTTTATGAAGGAGCGAGGGAGAAAGCATGATTGAGTGTACCGACTTTGATGTTCTCGCAAAGTTGGAGCCCTTTCACACAGGCAAACTTTTCTTTGCAAAGTTTTGATTTTATGAAGGAGCGAGGGAGAAAGCATGATTGAGTATACAGACTTTGATGTTCTCGCAAAGTTGCTTTGTTTTTCTTTCGTCGCTTATACACAGTTGTACTTATATTTTTGTGTTTGACGTTTCCTTTTATTTCGTTATGTACGGTTTTACACAGATTGCATAAAGCACCAAAGGACTAACGTCAAAAAATTAAGAACGATCAAACAAAAGGAAACAAAATTTGTAAAAGAAAACTTTTTGTGTTTGAACACCAAAGAAAGTTTAAAAGAAAATTAACAAAACTTTGTCAAAGTAAAATTTGCCTGTGTGAAAGGGCTCCAAGTGATTTTTGTTCGCTTGTTAGAAAAAGAGAGAGAGAGAGAGAGAAAGAGAGGGATAACGATTAGAAAGTAATGGGCAGCTTTAAGTGTACTTCAAAGCGAAAATGAAGACTCAAATTGGAAAAAAAAATATCTCCATACGTGGCCACGAATGCAGTTTTATAAGAGAACTAAATTTCAGAGATCGAGCGAGTTAAAGTTTTCATAATTTTTCTTATAAGAATTAAAGCATGCGCTATCAAGCAAGTATTAGCGTAAGTTGAGATATACACAGTATAACATATGATTTTAGAATTCAATTATGGGAATTGCACGTGATAGTAGCCCCAAAAAGTAGAACTTCTGCATCATTGAAATTGGCTGTATTAATAATTTAGAACATTCGATATGGGATCTTTTTTTTTATCACTTTTTCTATATTTTAACACGGTAATAACTCGGTATAATCGGTAAAGAATATCTCTTTTTCTGTCTGAAGGAATGTTGTAGATATTGAATATTCATTTTTTAAATTTGGATTTGTTTCGCTAGTAAAGTAAAATACTGCTGTCTTTTCTTTCGGTGTAAACCATCGTTGCCGGCTGTTTGTGCGGTCGCTTTCAATATGATGACATCCTTATCAAGACGTATTTTATACTGTACCTGGTGAGTCAGTGTAGATACGGCCCTAATGAAAGAACTATTCGAACACTGACTCACCAGTACAGCCTAGAAGACGGCTTGATTAATTGAGTCGTACATTTTTAAAGTGGCATAAGTCATTTTGTTTCTAAATAATCTTTTTTTATAAAACATTTTATAGCGAATATTATAATTAAATCGTACCCATTGTAATTTTAAGCCAATTCACTTTGGTCTGCATTAACTTTTCGTTTTGAAACAGATTTTTCTAATGATTGTGTTGAGATAAAATCAACTATTTACCTCCAAGTTGTTCTGTACTGTAAAGGCGATCACATGGAATTTATCAAACTTTTTTTTCAAGGTCGTTTCTATTACATTAAAGTCACGAATCGATCATTTTTGATAAGTCTGAATGGTTCGAAATTAAAAATTTGTTATCCAGAATTCCAAAGTCGTTTTCTAAAGACTAAGCAATTTATATCCAAGTTAATGCCAGTTTTATTGTTACAATTTTGTCCTGTACATACGTCACTATATACAATAATATGCTTTTGAGTCGTGACACTCTTTTTTTAAGATGTTTTATACAACACGAAAGCAATTTCCTGAAAATGAAAGTAATTTTAATAAAAAAAAAATAATGCTAATTATGTATACTATCTTAGATATCACTATAATATTATTCAGAAACTTGTGCTATTCTTTTGCACTTGTACAATACTTTACCTGTTTCCATTTCACTTTCATTCCCACTAAGCTGCGTAATTAGTTTCCTGAGTACAGCGACTTTGGGGTCAATTTCAAAATACTTATTTTTGTTATAACGTTAATTATCAACATTTCTCTCGGCCATATACAGTGCCAGCTCGCTAATCTGAATTAATGATTGTATACCCTGATTCGGATTAACGAGATATTCGGATTACTGAATGTGCTGCCATATGTATTGAAAATAAACAAGGGATTTTCAACGTGTTTTTTATAGGCTCCTGATGCCATATTTTCTGTGTCTGACTCTAAACTAATACAAGAAGAAGTATTGTCCAGAGTTAATAATCCAGCTTAGAATTTCATTTTGAGAAATTTGCTGCACGTCGTTATTGCGGTGAAATCTGTTTGTTATTGTGCGAAATTCTTCTGTTTCTTCAATGCGATTATTCTCATTTAATTCTTGCTGTCACAATGAAAGTGGGATGTTATCCTCTGAATCCCACCGGTGAGTATAAATATGTTTCCAACAAGACTCTATAGAAGAATTGGGCACCTTGTCCCAAGATCGTTTAAGTAATTCAAAAACACAAACAAGACTTTAAATAAGAAGAAATGGAAATTCAGTTGTAAAAGGCAAGCCTTGATTTTGAAGTATCTAATATGGTCTTATTGTTTGAACCGTAATAATAGACTGACGCTATCAGTTTGTTACAACAAATAATTAAAAGAGTTCAAAGTAAAGGGTGTTCTATACATGCTGTAAAACCCTTGATTTAAAAGTCCATTGATTTGTATATTGAATCATTTTTTTGGCATTATCATAAAATTATCTGCATCTCAATGATTTTCCGTTGGTTGACACACTGATAAAAAAAAGCAGAAAAAATAAAAAAAAAGTAATAAATATCTCTTATTCTTTTTTACGGTCTTTTTAAATTAAATTAACAATATATTTTTTATAGATGTTTAAACGATCTTTTTTATATATTTTTTTCTTCTCGATATTTCGCTTTCCTTTGGAAAGCTTCTTCAGGAAAAAATTTTTATTTTTGAAAACAAAAAATTATTATCATATTGAAAAAATTTTTAAAATTTTATCGAGAAGAAAAAAATATATAAAAAAGATCGTTTAAAAGAAAAAAAAATATTTATTAAAGATAAATAAAAAAAGAATTGAAAAAATTTTTTCAATATGATAATAATTTTTTGTTTTCAAAAATAAAAATTTTTTCCTGAAGAAACTTTCCAAAGGAAAGCGAAATATCGAGAAGAAAAAAATATATAAAAAAGATCGTTTAAAAGAAAAAAGGATATTTATTATTAACAATATATATTTTTTTTCTTTTCGATATTTCGCTTTCCTATGGATCGCTTCTTCAGGAAAAAAAATTTTTTATTATTTTTTATTAAAGATAAAAAAAAGGTCGATTAAAAAGCTACAAAAAAAAATGTAATTCGGATTACGGAGCTTGCAATCAATGCGGACTATAGAGCAAGTAATAAGTCATAAATTCAATTCGGATTCCACGACTTCGGATTAGCGAGCTGGCACTGTGTCCCAATATTTCTCAGTTTATTAATTTCAAATTTTTGTGAAAAATGACTTATGACACTTTCAAAACAAACGGCCTATTTTTATGGATCTCTAAATATCCATATAAATAATATTAATTTTTATATATCAAATTTTAAGGTGACAACTAAAAATAGTGGCATTGCCAGAATAAAAATACTAATTTTGTTACACCATAACATTAGTTAAGGTACTATTTTTGCAGACCATTTTTTTTTTTTAACAAAGATTTGTTAGGCTTAAGGTGTTTGTTTATTAGCTAATGTGCACGTTAGAGCTCAAGCAAAACTTTGTTTTGGATACGGCCGTAACGGCGAAGGTGTATTATCGAACATTACATTAACTGCTGACAAAAAAAAAACTGATCCAAATCTGTCAATGATTTAACTGACGTTCAATGTGAGACTCGAGTTTTTAAATATCATTCGTTAGCTCTTCAACCGAAGGAAAATAAAATTTGGTGACATAAATTAAATAAATAAAATTTTTTGACATAAAATTTTATTTAAAAATTTTTTGACATAAAATTTTATTTAAAAACTTTTTGACATAATATTTTATTTTAATATTTTTTGACAAAAAATTTTATTTTAAAATTTTATTTTAAAGTTTTTTTGACATAAAATTTTATTTAAAAATTTTTTGACATAAAATTTTATTTTAAAAGTTTTAGACATAAAATTTTATTTAAAAATTTTTTGATATAAAGTTTTATTTTAAAATTTTTTAATATAAAATTTTATTTTAAAATTTTTTGATATAAAATTTTATTTTAAAATTTTTTGACATAAAATTTTATTTTAAAATTTTTAGATATAAAATTTTATTTAAAAATTTTTTGACATAAAATTTTATTTTAAAATTTTTTTGACATAAAATTTTATTTAAAAATTTTTTGACATAAAATTTTATTTTAAAATTTTTAGACATAAAATTTTATTTAAAAATTTTTTGACATAAAATTTTATTTTAAAATTTTTTGACATAAAATTTTATTTTAAGAGAACGTAATCTGTTCAGGGTTAAGTAAGTCACTTTGCTTCATTAACAATCAACAAAACGATCATGTGGTTAAACAGAAGAATATGAATTACAGGCAGAACTCCATAAACGATTGAACTACATGTTAATTATTCTGCTAAAGTTTTCTTCAGGTGCGCACACAACGATGGCTCGTTCAAGATGGAGATTCAAAACTCATTCACGAACATTAATAAACCTCAAACAACTATAATTGATTCAAAAGAAAGAATAATAATAAAACCAAAAATTATTGCTAAAGTCTGAGTTTAAAAGATCTGCCGAAGAAACTCTTTTAAACCTATTTTATCTCCAACAGCCATATTAATTTTAACTAAATCATTTTACTTATAATAACACTATTACAACCTTAAAATGCCATTTAATATTTATTATTATTATTATTTTAACTTGCTAATTAATTAATATTTAACTGTGTGTATGTCTTGTATTTGTATTTTAATTAATATTTAAATTAAACCTTAAAATAATACACACATCATTCATATTGAATGAAAAGGTTATTTTGTCTTTTAATAAAAATTACTAAAAAAAAAAAATAAAAACTATAAGAATTTTCTTTAATCTGAGTTTTTCTTTTATTTGCATTTCTTTTTTTATTTTGCCTGCTTATCCTTTTAATAGCCTGCTTCTTCTACATGTTTTCAAGAAGATATTGAAGTTATGCTGTAGAATTAAATTTCTGTTTTCAATTACTTTTACAAAAATAAATAAATAAAAACCTTTTACACAACTAAATTACCACCTTGAAATTTTTAAACGAAAATTCGAATTTTGAACGATATTTCTTAACGCATAAAAAATAAAATTTTACAAAATAAATTTAATAAAAAAAAAAATTTGTATTTATGTAAAATTGTAAAAAAAAAAAATTAAACTCACCGTTTGTATATACAATTTAAAATTAATATTTTATTTTAAACAAAAAAAAAATATATAACCTAAAAAATAATTAAGTTAAGGCAAATTTTGTTGTTAGACTCCAAAACGATTTTAATTCAAATATTTTATATACGAAACCAAAATGTAAAATAAAAAAAAAATGAAATCAAATCAAATTCAATAAAACGAAAAAATGTTAATTTAATAATTTTTTGTTCTTTCTTAATTGACAATATGTCGGGTTTTTCAACAAGAAGTTTGTTTTTCAATTGTGACAACACGTAACAACATGATAGTTTTGACATATTTGTAGTAGATGCTCTTAAATTAAACGGTGGTTCTGTTAAAGTTATATTTCGTAAAATTCTTTATATTTTCGGACAACATAAACGTCCTTCTAAAACCCCACTATTAAGAATTTGGTTGTTGGATTGGAATCAATAGGCACGATACAAAAGTTTGCGAACCCCAAAACGTGTTCGACCAGGTCGCATCCATAAGCCGCAAATTTGTTAATTCCTTGACGTTTTCTACAGTTGGGGAGTTTCTAAATAACCACATGGCGAATTTTGCGTAAGGATTTGACTTTGAAGCCTGGTGCAGTCAGGCATTGAAGCCGACTGATCATCCATATCGCCATAGATTCACTTAATTCATTCAGGAAAAACCGGCTGGTTTTTTCTGAAAAAATCATTTTTTCAAACGAAGCTCATTTTCACTTGATCGATCAATTTAAGACGATACGTTCGATACAAAATAAGCGAACACCTACGCCTGTACGATCAGGACGTTTAACTAAAAACATCGCAGATCCAAATTTGTCAATTCTTCGACGTTTTTAAAAATTGGGGTTATGCTATCCACAACCGCCACGGCGAAGTTTTGCATAAGAATTAAACTTTGAAGCATTACAAGGTTCAATTGATGCAGGAATTGAAGCACACCGACTATTCACATCGCCGTAGATTCGCTTAATTCATTCAGGAACAACCGACTGTTTTTTTTAAATAATTTTTTCAGACGAAGCCCATTGTCAACAAGAAAATTGCCGCATGTGGGCTTTTGAAAATCCTAAAGCGATTATTGAGAAGTCTTTGCATGCTCAAGTGGGCAGCCCGATTGTGTTTTTTAACACCACTGGATTAGTTTTTGTGGGGCTATGTTAAGAACAGGGTCTATACGGAGCCAATCGTATCGATTTCAGCCTTAAAACACAAATACGTGATGCGTTTAACGAAATAGAACCGCACTAGGAAGCCGATGACTAATTCTAGCAACAGGTCATCCCTAATTGCAATTTCAGCGGTTCCAAAGCAGGGTTGTAAACCACTACTCCTTGTTGAAGAGCTGCAGACTATCCAACTCCTGGTCCAGAACGCATGAAGCTTAATATAATTAAGAACACGACGGCATCCATACTCACTGGAACTGGGCCATTCATTGTGTTCATTGTGAATGATCCGACCCACACAACTCAAACGAGGGCCTCGAAACATACAGCCACCACGATACTACCTAAGGGCCTACCTCAATAATCAATCAGAGAACAACTAAAAGTCTAAAGATACAATTAGCGGAACTCTGGGGCTTACTGATTCCCGTGGAAATATACTGGATTTTCCAGTTGGCTCCTTGCTACTCTAAGGGGCTGGGCTCCCTTTTACCCCCACAAGACACAAGTCGGATGGTTGTGTGATCCATAAAGACTTATAATGTGCCCCCGGGGGGAGGATGTCGTAATGTAATCTATTTCCCTTCTGTTCGTCCAGTTGCTTCTATATAAGTATGTTTGGAGGCACAAGTAAGTCTGTATACACCACTGGAACTAAATTTGTCAGTTGTTTCTGTCGATGTCCCAAGATTGTGTCTTCTTTGTGAAAAATGTTAATTAATCTATATGTTCCTAATCCTCTGTAAGTAAAAGTGTTTCGTTGTGTTGTCTCTTTGTCTTCTTTATTTCTGTTTTTAGTGTTGTATTGTCTAAGAAGTTTGTCGCTAGTAGTGGGTTTGTAGCCGTTATTTTTAGCTATGGTGTATGTGCGTGTGTCGCCTTCATTGTTGTGCTTATCTGGAGTTAGTGGGATTATCTTAAGTCTGTGTATCATATGTCTAAATGCTGCTAGTTAATGTTGGGTAGGGTGATTCGAGGTGATGTGAATAGTAGTGTCCGCCGTAGTTGACTTTATGTAGATGTCAAATGTTAAACAGTCATTTCCTCGTGTTATTATGTTCTTTTTCCATTGTGTATGTAAATGTTATTATGGATTGTGTTTAAGTCTGTTGGGATTTTTTCGGCGTTGTCCTGTTCAAGGATGCATATGATGTCATCTACGTAATTACGTGATTTGATTACATCTGTACCTGGCAGTTAACCCTAACCAGATGGTGGTCAAACCACTGTGGATGGTATGTAGCGCCATCCTCGCCCTAGAAGGCCTTCGAATAAGTATATCCTCTAGTCACTCCTAGTTGCAATTTCGAAAGCCCGAAGTAGGCCGCAGCCTTCTTGGAGACTATCCAACTCCTGGTCCAGAACACATGAAGCTTAATATAATTTAAGAACACGACGGCATTCATACTCACTGGAACTGAACCATTTATTGTGCTCATCCACGGCGAAATGAACCTGGCCACCATATTAAACATCAAACCTGATATGGGACTGCGAAACACACAGCCACCACGATGGAATAGTAGGCTCCAAAAAGGATATCATGTGCCCCTGGGGGGAATCATCTACGTAATGAGTTATTTTTTTATTAGTGTCTTTATTTATAGTACTTCGAGATGTTGCATGAATATTTCCACGAAGAGAGCTGACAGCCGATGCAGAGTCTATCAGGTAATTTGTAAAAGTGGTTATTAAATCTAAAGTACATGGTGTCTTTAGGAAATACGTAAACATTCTTGTTGACAGTTCATATTTGGTAGTCGTAAAGTAGATACGTTGCAAATTTATTATGGAAAAATATTCGATAAACCAACGTGTTTTAGTCGTTAAATTATTTTATCAAAATCAACATCGATTACTGTGACGATGAGAAGGTTACGTGAAGTTTTTGGAAGAAACAACGTGCCAACAAAACGCACTATTTATCGTGCAGTTAATGGTTTCGAAGAAAGGAGGGACTGTAGGTGATGGGCCCAAACATGGACCATAACGTACTGCAATAATGCTGCCCAAGAAAATGTTAAAAACAATCCAACAATCTCAATTCGATGTCGTGCTCAGTAGCTGGTTCTTTAAAGAACAACTTTAGGCACAATTTTGCACAAGGATTTGGATTTGTTTCCATTTAAGGTTCAGTTGACACAAGAGCTTCTTGCAGAAGACCATTTATGCCGCCGTACAAATGCCAAAAGGATGTTACAGCTCGCCTACGACAACCCCGATTTCCATGAAAAAATCATAATAAGTGATGAGGCACATTCTCATTTGGATAGATGAGTGAATTATGAATGAAAACGCCGCGTAATGGTAACTGTCAATGGAGACCGTGATCGTGATATGATTGAAAACTTTTTAACATCACAACTGGATGCTTTTTGGGCTTTATTAACATGTGGTATCAATTAAACGGTGGCACTATCGCATACAGTCAGGATTACAGTGAAATTACGAGTTATTTCAAGAAATGTTGATGTTGATTGGCCTCCATGGTCGCCTGATTTGACTGCTCGGGACTTCATTTTGTGGGGATATCGGAAAGAAGCGCTTGAACAAACGCTCAAACAAAATATTTGTAATGAAATGAATGAAATAACGCGTGAAAGAATGTGAGAATGCAATATAAGATCCATTGTCTTTCATTTAATTAAAAATTATAAACAAACAAAGTAGTATACCTTCCCGGCGGATACCCTGTAGTTGTGTTTTATTATCGTGTTTGCAATATATATCTATAATTTTGGTGACGTATTTGTTATCGTATAAATTGTTTTGTATGTTGCTGCGTAGCCTCCCCCCAAGGGGTACATTTATCGGTCTTTATGGAATACTTAACCATATAGACCTGTGCTGTTGGGGGTATAGGGGAGCCTAGTCCCCTGAAGGCAAGCAGGGTGTCAACTGGAAGCTCCACGTTATTTCCACGGGAATCAGTAAACCCCAGAGTTCCGCAAATTGTCTCTTTAGACTTTTAGCTGTTTCTCTGAGTGATTATTGAGGTTGGCCCTTCGGGAGTATTGTGGTGGTTGTGTTTTCACGGTCCCTCATGAATTTGATTTAGGGGCCAGGATCATCTCGCATTTAATAACACCAACGGGTGAATGATCTGGATCCAGTGAGTATGCTAGTCATGTGTTCTGGACCAGAAGTTGGATAGTCTCCAGCCCTTTAGCAAGGAGTAGTGGTTTGCAACCCTGCTTTGGAATCGCTGAAATTGCAACTAGGAAAGACCAGTTGCTAGAATTAGTCCCCGACTTCCTAGAGCGTGAATGACGTTGCTTTTCATTCCCAGTGGATTGACAACCATTTGATTAAGGCTTACGGCCAGGTGTAGATGTAAATCTTATCACGAAATGTTGCGTAGGTTAACTAAGGTTTCTTGTGTTGGTATTGAGGTGTATATAGATCCTTGATGTCAAAGGAAACGAGTCGCATATTTTCGGTTATCGTGATGTGCCTTTAAGTTTTTCACCAAGGTCTTGTGTATTAAGAGACGTATATGCATTTTGAAAATTTATATTTTCTTTAAGTAGGCCTGTGAGCTATTTAGCCAAGTGATATGCTGGTGCAGGTCTATAGTGCACAACGGGTCTCTTTGGTATGTTTTCTTGATGTATTTTCGATTGTGCTTTGAGTGTTGGTGGTGATCCTGCGTTCATCTTCATGTATTTCCTTTTGGAAAGATTTAGTTGAGTCATTTCTCAATTTAGTGCCGTTGGTTTGTTGTATAAATTGTTGTGTTTATGAAATAATTTCATATGCAGCTCCTCAAAGTATGCTTTGAATTTAGTTTTTCACTCGTTTTCATTTCAAAATGCTGGAAATTTTGGAAACAAAAATAAATGAGTTCATTGATATTCCGTGCCAAATGAGTCGTCCTATAAAACCTTTTAAATTTAATGAAGTAGTTTCACAAATTAAGAAACTAAATTTTAATAAGTCATCTGGATATGACAACATAGACCCAAATGTACTTAAATACTTGCCACAGAAAGCTTTAGTATTTCTTACAACTTTATTCAATGCTGTTTTAAGGCTATCTCATTTTCCTTTCCAATGGAATCATGCAAAGGTAATAAGGATACTAAAACCAACGAAACCAGAACATTCTATTGATTCATATAGACCTATTAGTCTGCTGCCAATTCTTTCAAAATTACTTGAAAAACTTATTAAAAAACGAATGTCTCCAATTTTAGAATCTTTAGAAATTTTACCCGATCATCAGTTTGGCTTTCGTCGTAATCATGGGACCCCTGAACAGTGTCATAGAGTTGTTAAAACAATAAGAGATGCGTTGGAGAATCGGCAATACTGCTCTTCTGTATTTCTTGACGTTAAACAAGCTTTTGACAGAGTTTGGCACAATGGCCTGCTATACAAATAAAACAACTACTACCCGCACCGTTTTACCTTTTGTTGAAGTCCTACTTAAATGAACGCAGTTTTTATGTCAACATCAATAATGATAAATCAGAAATCGGCGTAATAAAATCCGGTGTACCGCAGGAAAGCGTATTAGGTCCAATTCTGTATACATTATTTACTGCAGACATACCAACGAGTTCGGATGTTATAATTGCCACATATGCAGATGATACTGCTATATTAGCAGTCAGAGAATCAGCATCTGAAGCTTCAGCACTTGTTCAATCACAGCTCGACTTAATAAACGTATGGTTAAAAAAGTGGAATATAAAAGTCAATGCTGAAAAGTCAACTCATGTTACTTATACTCTTAAAGAGGGTGACTGCCCGCCTGTTTATCTTAATGGGATGATACCCAAATCCAATTGTTTTAAATATCTGGGTATGAATATTGATAGACGACTAACATGGAAAAATCATTTACAGCTGAAGAGAAAGCAGCTTGATATAAAACCAAGGAAAATGTACTGGCTACTAGGTCCACATTCAGAACTGAGTCTAAGCAACAAAGTAATACTCAATAAAACAATTTTAAAGCCTATCTGGACTTACGGAATTCAGTTATGGGGAACATCATCGTACTCTAACATTGATATTATTTAAAAATATCAGTCTAAAACTTTAAGACTTATTACACAAGCACCTTGGTTTGTTAGAAATAACAGTATTCATAATGACCTTGACATTTCTAACGTTAGGGAAGAGATAAGGAAATATAGTATGAATTACTTAAATAGACTTAGCAGCCATGAAAACATCTTAGTTATAGCACTTTTAGATGACAGTGAAGAAATAAGACGCCTAAAAAGACTGCATGCTCTTGATCTTCCTTTTCTAATTTAAAATGATAACATTTTAAGAAATTAAACACAGAAATACAACTTGATTAATGCACTTGCAATTCGACAGACTTACAACTATAAATTAAGAAGTTTGTAGATAATTATGTCTTTCGTTAAGTTCACTGGAATTTAACGTTTCTGTAATATCTTAAATACTTATAGGATTTGCTTATTATTTCATTGTAAATAGATTGCAAATAAATGTAAATAAATAAAAAAAATGCTGGAAAATAAATTTTAGGATTCAAAAACACAAAATTAGTTATTTATTAATTAATTATTTATTAACAAATAATTACAAATTATATGTTAATATTTTTTTTAAGAGCAATAGCTTGATAGGCCCTCAGCTGATATGTTTTATAAATGCGTACTTATATAAGAAATTTACATAAGCTAAATTTTATCATGTTAGTTATGTGAGTTTCTTTTAAAAACTTGGATATCTTCAGAATATTTTCCTTGGGTACGATGGATGGGAAGGATTTGGGGTCAGTGTTCCCCAAAAATTTTATCTATTTTATTAAATTTGATTTATTTTATTCAGAATGAACAGTTTAATACACCATTGTGTGTGTTACATTGACAGTTGATATTAATTAAAAGTCCATGAGAAATTTTAGTGTGACCAAGCCTTAGTCGTGTAAATTTAACCAGGGCCGGTCTGCTAATACCAAGTGATACTAAATCATTTTGTGTAGTTATATCTTTGTTTATTATTCTATACCAGCAGGACGTTCTTCCGAATATTAGATTTCTATTGGCAGAAATAAAATATTTATTTACAAATTTCCTTATATCCTTGCAATCATTATTGCGTTGGTAGAGAAGAGGGAACATTACTGCATTTCTGGCGTTTTGATCTGCGAATTCATTACCCATGATTCCACAATGGCCTGATATTTACCACAGTAGTAAAATCTTTGGAAATTTCTCAATTAGAATATTTCTAATTTGTGTACTGCGTAATATATTGTTATTGCTGGTATTTGTGATGGACTTTATTGACGATAGAGGGAATCTGTACCAACTATAATTTTAGCTGCTTGAGTTGAAATGTGCGTTCAATAGTGCTTCATAGAATAGCGATTAGTTCGGCTGAGTATACCGGGCTAAATGTAGGTAAAAGAGAAGTCTTTATAACTTGATTCTCTGTAGTAATGCTAAAGGATGTCGAGTTATGTCTTTTTGAGCCATCCATATAAATAAATGTGTGTGTGTGTGTACTAAACTTGTTTTTTATTTCATTAAATAATGACCTAAATTTGAATGAGTTGGTAGAATCTCGTGGGTATTTGGTAATGGATATGTTGCATATATTATTGTTGAATTTCCAAGGTGGGTGCTTCATTTTATTTGGTATCTCTAATGACTGTCATATTTGCATTGCTCGGTACATTGTAGAGGGAGT
This sequence comes from Trichopoda pennipes, assembly GCA_030448955.1. NCBI lineage: Eukaryota > Metazoa > Arthropoda > Insecta > Diptera > Tachinidae > Trichopoda > Trichopoda pennipes. Next base: position 5,618,215 of record JASKUP010000060.1, read on the forward strand.
CTTGGGAACTTTCCTTGATGTGAGAAGTATATTTATTATTTGTTTTAGGGGTCAGAGGTATTGTCGTATATGACATTTTTGAAAAGATTGGCCGTTAGAATGTTTCTTTGAGTTGCTAGTGGCAGTACATTGGCTTCGAATAGAAGATTTGTTATTGGTGTAGTTCTGAAGGCACCCAGTGCCCTGCGTATCACTTAATTCATTAACAACACAAAATTAGTTTTCAATCTTTAAAAATAAAAATAAATTGTAATTTCTTTATTTGTAATTATTTTGTAATTTTATTTAAATCTTTCATTGCGTTGATTAAAAAGTAGAGATCTTTTATTAAATATTACGATTTTCCGTTTGATTATTTTTTTTTTTAATTTGTTTTTTGTTTTTGGCATAATTTTGTAATTAAAACTATAAAATACTTAAAAGTAGACATAAGCTTTATTTTAGTTAGAGATAAGTTTAAGTGATATTTTTTTTTTTTTAATTTGTTGTGTTAACATAGATTTGTTGTTTTTTTTTAAACCGGCTGTTTAGCAATAAAGTGTGTTCAAAATTGTTGTTGTTTTTTTTTGTGTTCATTTAAAAGCTAAAATGCTAAAATTAGGTACAATCTACAATATGTTTCATTTAAATTTATGATTTAAGTTCTTTTTTTTTTTGTTTGATAAAAACATTTTGATAAGTTTTTTGCTTAAAAAATTATTTTTAAGTTTTGGTGTAAATGGTTATTGTAAATATATTTTATTTATTCTTTTATTATAATTATTTTTTTTTTAAAGTTTGTCTTCATAGAGAATTGCACTTTTGTTTTATATTAAGATTAAATTTTTATTAAAATCATAGACATAAAAAGCTAGTTTTCTAAACAAATGAATTATTTCAATTATTAATAAAAAATATTTTTTTTGTTTTATTTTAATTTACTTTCACATAATAAATAAGTATGAACACTGTGCGTTAAAAACTGTTTTAAAGACTAAAAAATTATTACGCTAAAAAGTATTTAAAGCATGAAAAGTGGGGAAGGAACTGTTGGTTTAAATTCAAGCCCTTATTAAAGAATACACAAATATCTCGTTATCGATTTAACTTTATTTTAAGAAATTTGTTGGACAGTTTTTTTAATTTGGAAAATTAAAAGAAAAATGGGACAAATAGCTATAGAATTATGGTAAATATTTTACTTAACATATCGCTGATATTGTTGTGTTATATCATTAAATAAAACTTTCTTTAAACAATTTTTGGGACAACTTCTTGTATTTAAAAAAAATTTTGGGACAAAATTTAAAGAATTGTGAATAAAGTTTTCTAAACATATTAATTTTAATTACTAATGGTATTATGTTATATCGTCGATTGAAAATCCTTTTAACAATTTTGGGACAATATCTTTGTATTTGAAAAACTTTTAGAAAAAAAACAAAAAAGAATTGTGATTAAAGTTTTCTAAGCCCAATGATTTTAATTGCTAATGACATTGTATTATGTCATCGATTTAAATTCCTCTTAACAATTTTGGGACAACTTCTTTGTATTTGAACCACTTTTAGAACAAAATATAAAGAATTGTGATTAAAGTTTTCTAAACATATTAATTATAATTACTAATGGTATTATGTTATATCGTCGATTGAAAATCTTCTTAACAGTTTTGGGACAATATCTTTGTATTTGAAAAACTTTTAGAAAAAAAAATGGAATTGTGGTTAAAGTTTTTTAATCCCAATGATTTTAATTGCTAATGACATTGTATTATGTCATCGATTTAATTTCCTCTTAACCATTTTGGGACAACTACTTTGTATTTGAACAACTTTTAGAACAAAATATAAAGAATTGTGATTAAAGTTTTCTAAACATATTAATTATAATTACTAATGGTATTATGTTATATCGTCGATTGAAAATCTTCTTAACAGTTTTGGGACAATATCTTTGTATTTGAAAAACTTTTAGAAAAAAAACAAAAAAGAATTGTGATTAAAGTTTTCTAAACATATCATTTTTAAATATCATTTTATTATTGATTTAATTTTTTTCTTTTTTTTTTGGGACAACTTCGTTGTGCTTGAAAAGTTTTTGGGACAATAATTAAAGAATTGTGTTTTATGTTTTCCTAAACATATTGATTTTAGTAAATAATTTATTTAATTTTTATTTAAACTGTTCTTGAAAAATTTTGGGACATATTATATTTACTTGAAAAAAATTAATAAGCACAAATAATACAAAACTATGACAAATGTTGTCTAAACATATCGATAATAACAAAAGAAAATATGGCATGTTTTAGCATTTAATTTGTTCTTAAGTAGTTTTGGGACAACTATTTTTTATAGAATTATATTAAAATATTTCTAAACTAATCCATGAAAGCACAAAATGAAATTTTTTAAACAAAAATTAATTTAATTATTAATGTTGTCTACACATATTGATTTAAATTGGCAATGGCATTGTGTTATTTCATCAATGTAAGTTTCTCCCAACAGTTGTGGAACAAATTCTTTGTAATTGGAAAAATATTAATGCCAAAAATTTAAGAATTATGATTAAAGTTGTTTTGTTTTATTAAATTAATTGGCAATCGAATTATGTTATATTATCGATTTAATTTTCTCCTAATCATTTTGAGACAACTTCTTTGTGTTTAAAAATCTTTTGGGACAAAATTTGAAGAGTTATGATTTGCATGTTTTAAATATATTGGCTTTAAATGGTCAGGGTGTTTTGTTAAATAATCGATTTAATTTATTCTTATAAAATTTTGGGACAACTTGTTTTTATCTGAAACAAAATAAAAAATAAATAAATTAGGCCAAATAATACAAAACTATGATAAACGTCTGTAAGCGTATCGACAGTAAAAAAATGGTGTGTTTTATTTGATTTCATTTGTTCTTAAGTAGTTTTGGGACAACTAGTTTTTAAGTTGGGGGAAATTATGACAGCTGATTTCTAAGCTATAATGGATTATAGCTCGATATGGAATTGTTAAGAAAGAAACTTATTAATTTCTTGAGTTATTTTGGTATAACTTCTCTTCGCATTAAAGAAATAATCGGGCATGTTCTCACAATCGCAAGGTTTTCAAATCACCAGGCGACTTAAAAACGCCAATTTCAATTTTAGATGTTCTGTAAATCGTACGTTTTGCTGGCGATTTGTTTTTCTTTTTCTTTTTGATCAGCTGTTTGTTCAAATCGCCATTTTAAAGTAAACAATTGACACAGGAACTTAACAAAAAAAAGAGCAATTTTAATTTAAATAGTGTAAAATTGTTTTAAATTTTTGTTGAAATAAAAAGAAAACATATTAAAATTTAATTGCGAACCATTTTATTTTATCTTTCAATGTTTTGTATAAGCAAACTCAATCAGTTCACTTCAGTAAATGCTTGCGAGTTGAAATCGCAAATATTAAGCGTTTAGCGTTTGTCAGAATACCTATTTTGTGTCTTCAAAACGCAAGATATTATTTGCGTTTTTCAGAACACCAATTTGGCGTTTTCAAAACGAAAACGGCAATTTTAAGCGTTTTACGTTTTTGAGAACATGCCCGAATAATGAAAGACAATAATAAATTGAATTATGACAATAATTAACTCATTTCACGGTGTTTTTTATTCGGCTACCGTGAGAATAATAGTTTCTTCCGTTTCTGGTTTTGTTGCGATTCAATCAAGAAGTTTGTGTCCAAGCCAACTATATTTTTTGTCTCTTAATTTGGCCATCAAATCTTTCGTAGTCATGATTAGTAATACTTCTTATCGTTATCAGGCAACTGCTAATCACGTTACATTATGTGTTATGGCAAAATAGGCAGCTCTTCAATTTTTACAAAGCTATTTCTATCTGAATAACAGAAGAAATCAATCTCTAGTGTTGTATGTTATTACTTGATTGCTACTGCGGTTCGACTGCCTCTTTCTTCGAGTAGTTAATATATCTGACCTATTCAAAATTTCTAGGCGGTCAATGTTCTCTTATTTAATTTGGAGTTTATAATAACGTTGTGAATAGAAACTGAGTGGTGAAAAAAACTTAAATACCTGCTGATTTGGAAATAATTTTAATTATTGTTTTTCAAAGGTCGATAAAAATACTTTGTTCGCTTAGCTGCACCAGCCCTCTTCACCCTGTTTTAGGGCACATTTTTACAACTAAAAGATATAATCGTTACAACGACTAAAACAATTGAAAAATGGATCATTACTATTTGATTACCCTTTAATAAAATTAAGCGATTCACAAGAGTTTACTACTCGATAAAAATTTATATCAAGGACAAGAAACATTGGCATGATTGGCACAAAACGCCTTATAGGCGTCGTTTACAAAATTGGGGACATCTTCTGAATCTTTTTTAACATAAGTTTTGGCAACTTTCGAACAAAGTTATTGTTGCAGAAAATATGTAATTTTTCTTAGATAAATTTCAAGCATTTAAAAAACGTTGCAAAATTTAGTACAACTTTAAAATTATCGCCAAATTTTTTAAAATTTGTATAGAATACAACTTTGCTTTCTTTTGGTGAACGTTTTATATAAAAATTAAATTTTAAAAATTTGAGTAATATATTCGTTAAAGGCATTGAACTATTTTCTTCTAACATGAATTTGTACAACTTTTTTAGGGCGTATATTTTTTAGTATAAAAATTTTGGCACAGTTTTTTTTTCTTAATTTTTTTTTTTGCAGAAAAATGGAAATTCCATTCCAAGAGCCTTCTGCTACTGTCTGTATAAAGTTATTCTTAACCATTTTTATCTTAGCTTATTGCACTTTGTTAAATCACTTTTTTTTCTTAAAAAATATAATATACATTTTTAAAATCATAATATAATTAAGAAGGAAAAAGAAATTATACAATAAATAAATAAATTCGGTTAGTTTAAGATGTTATTATTTAAGATGTACCAACTTGTAAAGTCTAAGTACAAGTAGAAACATTTGAGAATGTAAAAGAAAAAGAATAAATCTAAAGGGATTATCGATTGCTATAGAATTGATTGATGCCAAGAACATGCTTTTCTTCATGATATTTTTGCAGGATATGTGTTATAACTGAAGTGGTATCATTGTCCCCACCCCAAACACGTATAGTATTTTCATTTTCCAATATTTCTAAAAAGGCTATTTTTAAATCATTTAATTACAAAATAACAAGAAAAATATTTATGTATTAAAAACAGAATTTTGTAAAGAATGAATGATATAAGGCATTGACTTACCCAATAAGATTTTGGGATTGCTTAGGTTTAATTGCACTTGTGGCAATTCAAGTATTGTTTTCAATATAGGAGAATCTTGGGACAAGCCGTCTCGTAACTCTACTAAACTTCCGGTACGATTACCGCACAACCATTCACAAGCAGCTGCTCTGTTATTACAGGTTTGCTTTAAAGCTTCAATAGAATCTGTTTCTTTAAAGCCCATATCTACTAGACTTTGTATGGCCTCAGGAGTGGGAGGCATATCACGATGGCTATAAATGCGCACAATTTCTAGTAAAGCTGCTATATTTTCAATAGGACCCTGAGCAACAAAGCAGAAACTTTTATTATTTTTTTTTTCTCTTACATTTACAAAATAACCATGAAACTTACATCATTTGACATAATGCTGGAGGGTGATGTTAATGAAACAATTCTGGGCAAACCTATAACAGCTTCTTCAATGCCCATATCTTCCGATTGACGTTGTATAAGCCATTCCAAAGCACTTGAATAGACATTACTGTTAAGCAAAATAAAATATAATATTATTTTGTTTTCCTATTTTTTCTTTAACTGACTTGTGTAATTTTAAAGCATATTCAGACTTTTCCTTTGAAAAACCCATGTCCACAAGGCACTGCAGAGAATTGTTTTGATATATACGCTTATTAATAAGTTTTTGCTTAAGCATAGCTATTAAACGACTGGCATAAGGCCCGGAACCAATAACATAGGATGAGACTTGAGCCAATGATATCAACACCTTACGTACATCAAATTGAAGCTGAAATATAATAAAAAAAAAATTATTTCATAAAATTTCTGTTTTGTTTTTATTTATATTTTCAAACTTACATTGGACTGTTGGAATATTTCGTTAATATCGACCATTGGTGTTTCACTAGTGCCAATTGGTAGACTGCGTGTAGCTATTTCAATTTCTACCTCCGGCAGTGTTCTTGTTTCTCTAGTTTGAGCCATTAAATTTTGTAAATGATTACGTCTAAGGACCAAAACCAAAGTGTCATTATTAACTATATCTAGTTGAGCCAAGGTTAAGTTTTCATTAAGTTCGGAGCCCTGATAGTCAGCCTTTACTAAACGAAACCGTGGGCCCAATGAACGGGGATCTGCAGCGAATAGGGGCATAGATGCCACGTCATCTTTAAGTTCTATAAGAATCTCACTCTTTAACTCTATCAGGCGTCTCTTCACGTCTGTTTGAAAAGCCAATATACGGGCCGAGGGACATATTACACGTACTTCAATACGCTCCTTAGAGAGTCCTTTAAGGGCTTCATCGGATCCATCCGAGGTTGCTGCAATCGTGGAATTTCGACTGTTTTTTCTGTTCAAAAAAAAAAAAAAAGAAATCGATAGTTTTTTATTGCAATAAATGTTAATAATACCTAGAAAATAAGTTTCGTAATTTTTGCATAATTAACAGAGAATTTTTTTTTGTTTAATTTTTGTAAAATTTTTACATACAATATAAATTTTAAAGGATTTTCCACAATAAAGTAAACTAACTGACGAAATTTTCAATGCAGACTTACATTTTATTTAACTTAATATTATTCGACGTTGAGTTTGTCAAGGAACATGATGATGAATGGTGATGATGATGGCAATGCGGCGTTATAGATGAAGAACTTCTATATGATCTATGGGCGGTTTGTGGTGTCCGGCTGGCGCTAGAAGCGGCCGTAACTAGGACGCTAGTGTTGTTTGCAGTTTCTTCTGGATTATCCTGCAAACGATGTAGTCTGGGCGCTATATCACTAGCACTAGTTGATGAATTGTCATCTTCATCTTCGCTTTTATTGGCAGAACGTTTATTACGGGCCGCCAGCCATTTGGCACGACGTTCGGCAAATTTTTCACGTACCCATGGAATCATTGCTTTTGCAATATTCCCACAATCAACAATTTCAACACTTTACTTCTTGCTTTGAAGTATAGGTTGCGACGAACCATTTAACTATTGAATTAAAATCATATTATTAAAGTTCTACCAGGATTTTACATTATATTGTACATATCCTTTTGTTTACAAAGAAGAGGAACAGTAGATAATTTTTTCCAATTATCTTTTGTGGTATAATTTAGTGGCAAACTAAACTCACCTTTGTTATTTTTTTATTTCTTCTTCCTCTTTATTTATTTCACCACAACGAATATTGCCGAAAGTGATGCCAACATACAGTATAAATACATTTAAAAATTACGCTCTTTTCATATTACACTCGTTTTCATTTGACACCGGCATCCGTTTTTCATTTTTCATCGGAAATCTTTAATTTTTGATATAAAAATATTTGGTATTTAATACTTTAAAGGTTTACATATTAAATATTAAAAATAAGGAAGTTTAAAATGATGTTTCTGATAATTTTTTTCAAAATATTGTAACATTTGGTTCATTTTTAAACGCACGTCGCTGAAGTGACATTAATCGTATTAGCATGAGCTTGTTGAATTATAAAGACATTTTAAGTTGCAATCTTTGGCTAATATTCAAACATATTATTAAATATGTTAATTATAATTAATATTATTTCCGTTTATTTTTAGGCCGACACATCCACCCATAAAGTTTTCATAGAGAGGACAAAATTTATTGGTGTTCATGGACTGTTGCCACGTAAATCGTCAAAACTAGGCGAATTATTTATTCGCCATTCAAACATAGTTGCTAGTTTGGAATAAGTTTAAATGCACTTTATATCGTACAGCTGATTATAATTTGTTGTTGATGCGTACGTACACTTAAAAAAAGTTATTTTGATATTTTGTTTTCTTGTAAAATAAAGTATTTGAGGCTATGGAAAGGACAATTACTATAAAAAGGGTATTATTATTGTCGCAGTCGATAAATACGGTTAATACGTTTAGGTTGGCTCTTGCGTTTCCAGCCGAATCCAGAGTCTGATTCGTAGCCAATTTGTATGATATGCCCAAGTAGGCAAATGGAATTGCGTTCTTGGTTAACGACACTTTTCGACGGCAATTTTGCAACCGCTTATATAGCTTTTACTGTAACTTCATACAAATTTGTAAGTATACTAAACACTGTTGTCCAAACAAATTGACTATATTAGAATAGTGAAGTCAAAGTGTAAAAACAAATATAAAAGTAAAAAAAAAACAATAACGAGCAAATTTTTATTGGGATTTAAATTTTATGTAAAATTAATTTATGGCTTAAATAATATAATATTCTTTATACACCAAAATTATTACAAAACTCTGAGCCCTCGAATTTAAAAAAATAATGTTATTCAACACTAGTGTTTTTGTTTCAGGTTAATAAATCTTTCAGAGGTGCTGCCAAGTTTAAGTGATGCAAGATTTTTGTATGTGTATTTTGTTTTCTCTCTCATCGTGTTTTTACTTTCTGCAAACGAAAAAGAAGCGTTTCTGGTAAATTACGCGATTTTTAATATTAAAATATAACCAGGAAAACGGTTAAAATTTTATTTAAATTTATGAAAAACATGTTAGTAAATGTTTGCTGTTCACTTAACAATAAAAATTAAGTGTTAACTGAATGAATTTATATTAAAAAAATTCAAGTGAAAATTCTAGTCGCAGGGCTGGAGAAAAAAGAACATTAAATGTAAAAAAAGCAGTGGCTTTAAGAAAGCAGCAATAAAAACGAGAAAGAAAAAAAAAGAATTGAAATGTGTGGATAATAAATGAAAGAATAATAAAAAAGAAGTAAGAAAAAAGTAAATCGCTTTGTAATGTTTATGGAGGCTATACAAAAGTAAATAATAAAGAAAAGACATTGGCATTGCAAAAGTATATAGAATATATATACATACATGCATATGTCATATATGTAATTTATACAAAAGAAAGGTAAACAAATAAATTAAAAATTTATTTTTATTAATACGATTTTAACAGTTCAAATGTTTTATATTTGTATTAAATATTAGGGGTTGAAAATGGTAACAATATTTTGGATCACAGTTTATTAAGTACAGGTGCAGATATGGGATTTGTTAATTTCTATTTCTTTGCCTGTTGTCGATGTAAACAGGAAGTTGTAAATACACTCTTGTTGCTTATGGGGAGTTAACATCAAGAATTGTACATGTTTTCGTCAAATAGTCTGTTGATTTCAGTATTTATCAGTTTATTTTCCTGTGTTTCGTTATCATTAAGAAGATGGAATTGAATATTTGTAGCAGCAAAATTTAAAATTAATGATCACTTGTTTTCCTTTACATTTATGTGTGTTTGTGTATGTATGCATGTATGTATATACTTGTTGTTTTCATATAGGAAAATCTGTATTAGTTTTTCCAACTAAATTATAATGAATCAAAGAATTTTCCCTAATTGTTTTTTCCTCATGCATTTAAAAGGGAAACGTAATTTTATTTATGAACAAAAATCGTAGACAGCTGCATTAAAATAGGAAAAATCTAATTTTTAAAAATAATTTATACTTAAAATAAACTTTTAATATTGTTTTCCATCTATACCTCGATAGAATAAGTTAATTGACATTTTTTGTGCTTGAATAGTCCTCGTGCGTTACAGTTAGTGCTGGCAAAATATTGAGTGATGGGTATCGAATATCAAATACTTTTGGGTACCTATAAACAATTTAACCGATTAGTTAATAACAATTTTTCATTTATTGATTGATCTTTTAAATTCTTTTCTTTTCCTGAAGATATCACACAATGCTGTGGCGAAATATTAAAAACCAAAATAAAAATTAACTTAATTTTTATATAGAGATCTTGTGCTTGAACAAAAATTTAATTATAAAATAAAAAGTTCAAATAATTATAATTATTTGTTTGTATTGTTTTTAATTAAAAATGTGTATATTATTAATTTTAAAATAAGCCTTATCGTACCGTACGCAAATTTAATCTATTTTTAACTCTAAAAGCCGTTGAAAGGATCGAGTAGTACGGAGTAAACACCTGAAAGGTATTGAACACAAACGAGTAATAAAAAGTAACAGTTAAATTGCAGTTTTATGGAGTTAATTTCAAATAAAGTGAAAAAAATTATGTGAGTGATATAATTAATAAACTATCAGGAGTTCCGGATGGAGAAGACAACATTAAAGAAAGCTTAAGCCTATAAGTGAAGTTTGTCTTTACCAACTGAAATAATGGAAGTTGCTTATGTGCTAAAAAAAGGATTTAACCACCCAGAAACTAATTGCCTTAGAGTCTCAGTTAAGCTTTCAAATAACCACAACAATTGCAATTATAGTCTTCTATATAGATGTCATTGAAGTAAAGAATTTTCTTTAAGAGAGGCATTGTAGCATTATAAGAAATTCCACAAGGATTTTGCTAGCGGTGGCCGAAACCCATCGAAAATGAATGAAATGATTTATTCCTATTTAACTGGTAGGTCGCAATAGCTCTGTCTTCGTGTGTTCCTCAGGGTTCTGTTTTGGGGTCCCCTCTTGTTGACTATGTACATAAACAATTTTCCCCGTTTTATTAACTCGACAATATGCGATACCTATTTATTTGCGGACCATATATTTTTGCTGTTCAATGTTTCCCTTGGCTTGTACATGAATGGATGTTGAAAAATTCCTTAAGCATTAATCCTTCTAAGTCTAGGGCTTTAATGTTTCGCTTTCTTCTTGACCAGAATATACTTTTCAATAGTGTACGCATGAAATTATCAGATCATGTAAAATGTTTGGGAGTAATTCTTGATACCAAGCTGTCCTTTTCGTACCACATTTATATGCTCTGTGGCAAACTTTTCGGCATTTTTCGAAAAATCTACTCGGTTAATCTTTTTTTTCCCACTTCGTGTTAGGGTACAACTTGCGTGGTCTTTATTAATGTTGCGGATCGTATATGCTTTCGAAGTTTTTTGCTGGCACTAACTTTATTTAAACAGAATTCACCGGCTTTTAAAAGATATTTTGTTTTGTTTACAATGTTCGCCTTCGTGAGCATATCACGCCTCTTTTTTTTATCGCTTTCTCGGCCGTGATTTTATAAATTTCGTTTTGATTCGTAATTTGGTTCTTTTTTTACAAGATTATCAAGGGTCGCACTCCTTTACATATATTATCAATTTTTTACATCTTTGCGTTCCAAAAGAAATCCACAACTTCTATTACCAAGAATATCTTGTTCTTTTTTTTGATAAATCGTTTATGGTAAGAATTGCAAGTTGGTAGAATCTACTGCCTTTCTCACATTCTAATAATGTTTTTCGACTGAAACTTATGTTGTTTTTCTCGTCTTCTTGAGAAGCTATCCTTTAATTATTTTTAGCTGGGGAGCTGGTAATTGTAATCTAAAATTGTATTATGATCTTCTCTATCATCTTATCACTTAACATACTTAGGTTGCATTGCTGTTATGTAATATAAGCATTATGGCCTCTGGGGCTATATATTACATATTGTTTGAATAAGTTAATGAAAAGTCAAAAGTTTCATTTCAATTAATAATTTTTTCATTTTTTTCCAAGATCCGTCCCTCAAACCACTTTAAAATTATAATTTGTTGTTATTAAAAATAAGAAAAAAATACCAACATGATAAGGATTTCTTCAACGTTACTATCACGTACATATTCTAATAAGGGTCACATTCATATATTTTACCTTAACTTGAGAGCGGCTGTCTGTTGACAAATTAACAAGTTTTTAAGAAGTGCAATGAACTAACAAAAAGAAGGCACACAACCCAATAAACACCCACAGTGACAGTGCAACATCTGCAGTAGTAAATGCGATGAGTTAGAGTTTTCAAGTAAATTCTAGAACTGCTCAGAAGAGCAATATATTTTACCTTAACTTGAGAGCGACTATCCGTTTGGAACAAACATGACTTCAAAACTGTATAATTTTATTTATATCTTGCCTCATGCCAGAAAATTGTTACATATGTGTTTAATTAAGTTATAAAAAAATAATTATCATTAAAAAAGTAAAGTGAAATGCGCTATTATGTCTGTTAATGAATCAAGAAGTTTCATGAAGAAATTCCATGAACTAAAATTAACAATCACTAAAAAACAAAAAAAGTTACACAACCAAATAAAAGCCTATATCGAATAATGATGACTGCAAAACATCTGTAGTAAATGAGATGAGTCAGAGTTTTCAAGTAAATTCTAGAACCGCCCACAACAGTATATAAAAGCTTCTTTGGTCAAGTGAAGATACAACAGTTGATAAAGCCGCTTTTAGGCGTTTATGTAGTAGAGCTACCCTCGTGTCTTTTTTGTCAAATAAATTGTGTAATTTAGTTATAATTCAAATAATCATCAAAATCCCACCAAAAAATCAGCTTATACGAGGGCTGCAATAGAAAAACGATATGATGAAAGATTTAGAAAAATTGATAAATTGCAAGCAATGTGTGAAAAAAACGTTGATGTAGTTAAAAATTTATATGGAAATTTAAACGAAATAGAGAATAAAAATAAAAATATTTATGAAACAATAGAAAAAAACAGTACGAAGATGTGTAATGAAATAAAGAAAGTCATTACTGATGCAAACGTAAAAACGAAAGTGACATATGCACAAACAGTAAAAGACATAGTGATGCCAGATGTGTCGAAAAATATCTCTTTGATTATAAAGCCCAAAGAGAAACAAAGTAGTATAAAAACAAAAGCGGAATTAAATGAGAAAATAAATCCAGTAAATTTTAAAATCACGAATGTAGAAAATAGAAAAAATGGATCAGTAGTAATACAAAGTGAAAATGTCGAAGAAAGAAAGAAAATAAAAGAAGTTATACAAAATGAAATTAGTGAGAAATATGAAATAACGGTTCCAAGACAAGTCGATATGCAGATAATTGTAACGGACATGAACTTTAAAATATCTGAAAGAGATTTGGGTGAAAAATTGAGGAAACAAAATGAAGTTTTAGAAAATAGTCAAATCGAAATTATGAAAATTTTTGAGACAAAAAGATATAACAAAACTATATACAATGCTAAAATAAAAATTGATAATGATTCATATGCTAAAGTTATGTCAGTACAGAGAATAAATGTTGGATGGGATAGGTGTCGTGTCTTTGATGGAACAAATATTGTACAGTGCTTTAAGTGTCAAGGATATAATCACAAAGCCTCTGAGTGTAGAAACGACGAAATTTGTTACAAATGTCATGGAAAACACAACAGTAGTGGATGCTCAAAGGAAATAATGGCTAAGTGCATTAATTGTATGAGAGAAAATCGACGTCTGAATTTAGGAATAGATGAGAATCATGATACCAGGAATAGAGAATGCCCAGTATATCAGAATAAATTAAATCTAAAAAAGAGAAGAATAGGCATCGCAGCCTAACAATTAGAGCATATGGAAAAGAAAATTCATGGTATATATACAAATATACAAGGACTCATCAATAACTTTGTTCAGCTGGAGACGATTATCGACATAAATAAACCAGATTTCATAATTCTTTCTGAAACTCATTTGACAGACGCAGTGGAAGAATCGGAATTCACAATAAAGCAGTATGATCATTTTAGCACATTATCCACATCAAACAAAACGGGTGGTGTAATTGCATATTTTAAGAAACATTGGAGAATAAGTAAAATAAGTGAATATGTAAAAGAAACTAAATATTGGATTAGTGCACATAGAGCAAAATATAGAGAAATACAATTTATACTAGTGATAGTATACAGATCACCAAGTAGTCAAAAGCAAGAATTTTGCAATGACTTTCAAAAAATAGTAGATGAATTGTGTGAAGACGACTGTGATATAATAATAGTCGGAGATTTAAATATAGATTGGTCAAAGGACTTTTATAAGACTAAAATAGAAAGAATTCTGAACGACAATGGTTTAAAGCAAATAATGAATGAACATACTAGAATAACAAAGAATTCCAAAACGTTAATAGACTATGTTATAACGAATAATGAGAGGATATCTGCAAAAACTAATATGAACAATAAGATAGCTGATCACGAAACTATAGACATATATATCGAAAATGAACATATACTGAACAATCAAGAAGAAGAAATAGAACTGTTTAAATATAATAAAACCCGTTTCAATAAGGAGTTGAGTGCGATAATGGAACGTGATGAAGTAAGCGACTTACACAGCTACGTCCATCATTTTGATAAATGTATAGAAAATACAATAAGAAAATTTACTGTTAAGAAAAGAATAAATGAAAAACAAAGTAATAAATGGTTTAGTATGGATCTTAGGAACATGAAAAGAGAAAAAATTATTAAATACCAAAGGGCAATAATTGAAAACACAAATCAAGCATGGGACGCATATAAAATAATAAGAAATACATATAAAGTAAAAATTGAGAAAGAAAAGAATGGTTATATAAATAATAAAATAAACGGTGCAAATAACCAAAAAGAAATGTGGAGGAAAATAAAGGAGTTAGTCTTAGGAAAACCCAAATCTGTGATAAAAACAGTAATATTCAACAATGTAGAATATAATGACAAGTTGCAAATAGCTGAAAACTTTAATAAGTATTTTATAAACAGTATAAAAGAAATAAACAAATCCATTGATCATGTGCAATATAGGGACAATATGACAATAATAAACAGTACATTTAAATTTCATGCAATAAATTTAACCCAGTTGAAGAGTATATGTAAGGATATGAATAACAAGCCGGACTACAATAGAATAAGTAATAAATTAATTTTGGATAATTGGGAAACAATTGGCAATAAATTACTTAACATTGTAAATACATCGTGCGACAGTGGAATTTTTCCCAAAAATTGGAAGGAATCAATTATAACTCCAATAGAAAAAATTAAGCATACAGTAAAATGTGAGGAATATAGGCCTATTAACAGCCTGAAAACATGCGAAAAAATTCTGGAAAAAGTTGTAAAAAATCAACTTGAAGAATATATAGAGAAGAATGGGATACTCTCAAAATATCAGTCAGGTTT
Organism: Trichopoda pennipes; assembly: GCA_030448955.1. NCBI lineage: Eukaryota > Metazoa > Arthropoda > Insecta > Diptera > Tachinidae > Trichopoda > Trichopoda pennipes. The sequence continues at coordinate 5,633,368 of JASKUP010000060.1, forward strand.
TAGAAGAAAACATTCATGTGAGACAGCGGTGAATTATATTATAAATAGATGGAAATACGTGGAGAGGGGCAATAAAATTGTGGCCATATTTTTGGACTTCAAGAGAGCCTTCGAAACTATTGACCATCAAATAATGATGGAAAAATTGAGAAAATATGGAATAAAAGACAAGGAATTAAAGTGGTTTCAATCATACTTAAATAATAGAAGGCAAATGACTAAAGTAAATAATATAAAATCAGTGGAGAAGGAAAATGAATTTGGTGTACCACAGGGATCAATTTTAGGTGCTCTGTTATTTATAATATATATTAATGACATGGTTAAAGTTGTACAAAATTGTGAAATAGTTCTATACGCTGACGATACCCTAATTTTCGCAGAAGCACGAACAGAGGACATATGTTATGAAAAACTAGAAAAGGATGTTGATAAAATTAACAATTGGCTGAAAATGAATAAACTAAAATTAAATGAAAACAAAACAAAGATAATGGAAATAAACATGAAGAGCAATAAAAAACTCAAAATTAATGATGTAGATATTGAAAAAGTGGATAAAATAAAATATCTGGGTTTTTATATAGACAAAGAACTAAATTTTAAGGAACATTTAGAATATATGTGCAAAAAGATTGGAAAAAAGATAGGATTTTTAAAGCGGATAAGGAACAAAGTGTCATTTATTACGGCGATAAACATTTATAATACGACTATAAAGCAACATTTCGAGTACGGGTCGACTATAATATATACATGTTGCACAGACGGTCAAATAAATAGGTTACAAAAACTACAAAATAAGGCAATGAGGTCCATTCTGAAATTAAATCGATTTGCATCAATAAGAGGCATGTTGGAGACATTAAGATGGATGAGTATAAGCCAAAGATTAGAATTCAACACGATAATTTTTATAAAGAAGATGGACATGGGAGAAGCCCCAGAGTATTTAATGGAGCAAATAAGATATGTTAAGGATGTTCAACCATATAATCTGCGAAATAATCGGAACTTTAGAATGAAGCGAGCGGATAATAACGATGCACAACGATCACTATTTTACAAGGGACTGAGAGTATACAACACGATGCCGGATGGTATAAAAAATGAGACAAACTATAATATTTGTAGAAGAAAAGTTGTTGATTTCATAAGAAAATGTTAATACAAAGTAGAGCTTTGGAAAATGTAATTTAAATGTAAATTAAATGAAATGTAATAGGAAAGTATTTAAAATACTACTAATAATAAAAAAAAAAAAAAAAAAAAAAAAAAAAAAAAAAATTTGTGGCCTAAGGATGAAATTACAAGCATTTAAAGACAAAATCTATTTTATTGTTTTTCAAAATATTCTCTATGAAGATTTACACACTTTTGCATGCGTTGGAACCAATTTTCAAAGCACTTTTTCCATTTCGATTTAGGTACTTCTAAAACATGGGTTTTGAATGCAGAAACTGCTTCTTCAGGTGTAGGAAACCGTTGTCCACCTAGTTTTTTCTTGATGTTCGGTAACAAAAAGAAGTTATTAGGTTCCAAGTAAGGGCTGTACGGTGTATGACCCATCAATTCAATGTTTTGCCCTGTCAAAAACTCCATTGTTTCAGCCGATCGGTGACAGCTCGCATTGTCGTGATGCAGAATAATGCGTCTTTTCTTTGACTTTTCCCGAAGTTTCTCAAAGACTTCTGGCAAACAAATAGTGGTGTACCATGCTAAATTAACCGTCTTATGTTGCTCTAATGGCACAGTCGCCACTTGACCGGTAATGCCGAAGAAACAGGCAACCATTTGCTTTGATGTGCTTCTTCCACAAACAACTTCGGTGGGATTTAGCTCGTCTTGAAAGACGGTGGATTGCTGTTTTGTTTCAGGATCATATGAGTATATCCATGATTCGTCACCTGTGCAGATATTATAAACTGCTTTTGATGCACCTTGAGCGAATTTCTGCAACATTTTCTTGCACCAATTAACCCGAGCATCCTTTTGTGCGTTTGTCAGATTATGCGGTATTCAACGTGAACAAACATTTTTTACATGCAAATGTTCATGCAAGATCTTATTGATGCCCTAAAGATGCCTCAATCTCGCGATATGTTACATGACGATCATGCTTTATCAGCTCATGCACAGCTGCGATGTTTTCTGGCACAACAACCGTTGTTTTGACGACCTTCACGGGATTCGTCCTGGAGTGATTGTCGGTCACGATTGAATTCGTTATACCAGTTTTTAATGGTGCTGTAAGAAGGTGCTTCATTACCATATAAGGAATTAAGTTCATCTGTGCACTGTTGTCGTGTCAGGCCACGTCGAAAGTTATGAAAAATTATTGCACGAAAATGTTCACGAGTTAATTCTATTTTCTCCTAAGATTACTTTTTCAACCTGCTATCACTAACACTAACAATAATAAAATGACAAAATGTTTTGATTGAGGTTATGTTTAACAATGTGAAGGTTGCACTGGAAATACAGCTGGTGCCTAGCAACACTCAAAGTTACCAGGCCAGAAATATAAATAGCAGCCCTCGTATCTTAAATGTTTTCAAAGTTATCCGTTAACAAGTTATCTCGAACACGAAGTCTGATATAAATGCATGCATACACATGTACGTACGTATATCCTAAGATCAATATATAATGAAAGTATATAATTTTTTTTTAATATATAAAGAAAATTACAAAGATTACCCAGTCATCTTGGCACAATAAATTGCTTATGAAAGAGTACAGGAGAATATATAGTTGCACGGAATATTCGGAGTAAATAAGGCATAGTAAGAACCAAACCACTAGTTATGAAAAAAAGCTTCTAAACATACTTACTTATTTACGTTAAAAGCTCTATTAGTGTTAAGATCTGATCTCTTCCTGCTGAATACTTTCTTATACAGCCGTTGCTGAGCTTAAAAACTTTAGCCGCATAAAACTCCGCGTTATTCCAAGGTGAATATTTAATTATCGGCTAAATACGGTAAGGAAGTATAGTTGAAGTTGAGCAAATAATATTTTACTGCACGGTATTATGTAGCTACAGGTTCAAATGTTTAGATAAAAGATGTCATGATGAGCTAAGAAATGCGTAGAAGCGAAGTGATTGATCAGGTTAGTTGTAACTGCCTGGCGACTAGAAGATTAAAAAGACGCAAGAAGCAGTGAATTACAATGAAATATCCAGATCTTATAGTGGATCTGTGGTTATATGGGATGTTTTTTTTAGCCCTGCATAGATAAGTTACATCTATCAGACGTATAACTTTTTAATTTTGTACTCCATCTCTGTGTATGCTCAGTATTCTCTGTTGATCTCAGTAGCTTGCTAATAGTTATCAAAGAGAAAATTCAATAAATAAATGATCTCAATAACTTCTATGCGAATTTTTATTTTTTTAAGTCCTTAAAAGGATGTTAGAAACCATACGTCTTTCAGATGTAAAGTTATCTTAACCGTACTAAAAAATAACGTTATCTTTTTAGGGTTAAAAAGGTATAGAACTCTAAGTTGGCAACATTTTATTGTTCGCCAACTATAAAGTGATTTATGTTTATTTTAGTTTAACATTTTAACATAGATAGCGTAAGTCTATCACAACGCTTCAAATTATACAAATTTATTTTAAAAATCATTATTATATTCGATATATCAGAACCCAATTTTATAAGCGTATTTTGTTTGGCAATAAAGCTCAATTTTGTTTGAATGGATACGCCAATAAGCTAAACTGACGTATTTAGAGCGATGGTAATGCTTAAGAGTAGGTTGAGATACCGTTGCATCCAGAAAAACTGACTGTTTGGTGCTCTTTATGGACTTGTAGAAATATTCAATCAATATAGTGAATGATCTACTCAATACAACAATGATTACTGACTTTTTCGTTCATCAATTGAACAGCCGTGATATAGTTTCAACAACACGACTCAATATGTCACACAGCTCGTGCCACAATTACGTTATAAATAAATGGAAATATGTTGAAAAAAATAAAAATAATGATGGCATTGTTTTTAGACCTCAAAAGGGCTTTTGAAACGATAGATAGGGATATTTTAAGTGAAAAATTGAGTATGTATGGAATAAAAGGAAGAGAATTAAAATGGTTTAAGTCATATCTATCCGGAAGAAATCAGATGGTAAAGGTTAATAATATAAGATCCAAAAGCATAGATAATGAGTATGGAGTACCGCAAGGGATCAATTTTGGGAGCGCTACTTTTTATTATATTGTTACGTTTATACCTTTTATAAACGCTTTGTTGTGAGTTCTTATTGCAAAATAATTAACACCAGTTTTTAGAGTTTTTAAATTTACTTTAACTACACAAAGTTGACACAGAACAATTTACTTAAAAATGCACGTCTTCACCTGATGAGGTTTATGATTGATTATCCACTCAGACGCTTCCCCTATTTATACTTGTCCAATTAGAATCTAGAAGATTTAAGAATCTTCTACTCCCTTTGTATCGCATTTTGTTGTTGTAGGTTGTTTATTCATTGTATAGGCGCCTGTATGCCTGTGTGCAACTATAAGGTTTCTGCTTGGGATTTATTTCAATACATTTATTGTTGCTTTTGTAAAAAAAAGGGTTTCTTAGAAAACTACGCAGATGATAAACAACTGTATATTTGTTGTTGTAAAATTCGTTTTTGTCTTGCGCGTTTAGATGATGAACAGCATACTTGTATTTTTTTTTCTTGCATGCCAGGCAGTTAGTAAACAGCATATCAAATTGTAGTTGTGTGTGTGTATAAACTTTTACGCAGTTTGTAACCAGTAGTTTGCTTTATTGCTTAATTATTTTATTTTAAATCTTAAGCAAGACATATTCGTAACAATATATATAAATGATATGCCAAATATTGTGCAAAAATGTGATATTATCTTATATGCCAAAGGATGACACACTTTTTTTTACGGAAGGAGATACCGAAACGGAATGTCTGGGAAATATGACAGATGATATGAACAGAGTGAATAAATGGTTAAAAATGAATAAAATAAAATTGAATGAAAATAAAACAAAAATTATGCAAATAAATAATAGAGTTAGTAAATCGGTTTAAATACCTCGGTTTCATAATAGACAAGAAACTAAAATTTAAAGAACATGTAGAATACATTTGCAAGAAAATCGGATTTTTTAAAAGAATTCGCAGTAAAATATCCACATTAACCGCAATAAGCATACAGTACGGAGCATAACTATAAACGCAGTCTAAATTTGCCCATATATATTTTTTACAATGTAAAATACCGTTAGATTTCTATGAAATAATAGAATTTAGAATTTAGAGAGAAGATGAATAAACAAAAAACTAGCAACAACCAATCACAGTAAGTACCGTTATTTACTTTTGATGGAAATTAGGCGGAACATAACTATAAACGCAATAAGTAAATTATAATTAGTTTATGTTTATCATCTATTGATAATAAGATCAATTTAACGACGATTTATTTGAACGTTGTTCCTGATACCGACGCATTAAAATAACGCGAGGTAAAGGTTTATCTGAAATTGAAAAAGGAAAAATGATTGCTTGTTTTAAAGAAGGCTATAGCAAGCGTGCAATTGCTAAAAAGCTGAAGCGGTCTGACGCTGTTGTTCGGAATTTTTTACGTAATTCTAAGGAATATGGAAAAAACAAAACAGGGGGACCCAAAAGCAAGCTTTCAGACCGAAGTAAGGGTGCAAGCAATTCGATGAAGACCGCTGCACAAATCGCCCATGATTGCGGATTAAATGTGTCTAAATGGATTATTCACAGAGTACTCAAATCCTCTGGGCATATTTGTCGGCAAAAATTGAAACCGGCCCTCGTCTGTTAGCACGCCACAAAACAGCAAGACTTGAATTTGCCCGAAAAAATATGCAAACCAACTTCGCCAAGGTAATTTTTTCTGATGAGAAAAAATGGAACTTGAATGGTCCAGATGGTTTTGACTAATATTGGCGTGATTTGCGAAAGGATCCCCATTTTTTTCCAAACATAATTTTGGTGGAGGCAGTTTAATGGTTTGTGGAGCTTTTTGTGCTGACGGAATGTTGGAACTTGCGTTCCCCAGCACTCACATGAACTCAGAGGAATACATCGATGTGTTACGAATGAATTTATTGCCATTCATACGAAGAAAATTGGCTGCCTATTGGGTTTTTCAACAAGATAACGCCAGTATTCATGTTAGCCGCGCGACTAATTCTTGGTTGAATGACAATAGCGTTCAAGTTATGACATGGCCAGCTTGCTCTTCAGACCTTAACCCAATAGAAAATATTTGGGGACTCCTAGCAAGAGAAGTAAATAAAATAGTAAATAGTATGCCAAATAAATTATTTGATGTAATACATAATAAAGGTGGTGTAAAAAATTATTAAACTTAAATTTTGTTTGTTTTTTTTTTATTATTTTATCAAATTCTTTGCTTGCGTTTAGTTATGCTCCGGCTAAATTTCAGCAAAGTAAAGATTAAGGTACTTACGGTCATCAGCTGCTTCTAATTTTTTGTTTATTCAGCATCTTCTCTCTAGTTCTAAAAACTTGTTGAATAATAATAGTATTTTACATTGTAAATAATAATAATAATAATATGGGCAAATTTGGACTGCGTTTATAGTTATGCTTCGTACTGTATATAACACCATCATAAAGTCACATTTTGAATTTGGATCAACAATTTTCTATAAATGCTGCACGATAACACAAATGGAGAGACTTCAGAAAATGCAAAACAGGGCTATGAGGTCATTATTGAGATTTAATATATATACACCGATAAATTTTATGCTATCTGCGTTAAAATGGTGAAGTATAAGACAAAGGCTTGAAATGAACCCACTCTGCTTTATTCAAAATATGAAATTAGGAACTGCGTCAAAATACCTTATTGATCAGCTGAACTATGTTGAAAATGTACAGCCATATGCATTAAGAAATTCTAACAACTTCAGGCTTGCAAGGACCACAACAACGTTAATGTAACAATCCAGTTTCCATAAAGGACTGAATCATTACAACATGCTTCCAAATGAAATTAAACTCGAAACTAATATGAACGTATTTAAGAGAAAAATCATATATTCCATAAGAAATAACTGTGATTAAAATGATTTATTTTTATAAAATGACTTTGTTGATTTTGCTTTTTTGTTTTTCCTATTGTTGTTGTAAAGTTTTATACTATATTTTAAAATATTAAAATTGTTAAATATAAAAGGAAACGCTTAGTATTTGCATTGTTTCACATTTCGAATCCGTGAATTTGTCTCTTAAGATGGTCTGATTTAACGCTCCTAGACTATTTTCTGTGGAGATATGTCTACGCCGATAAGCCCTAAACGATTGACCACGTGAAGGACCCCCCGGGGGCACATTTATAGTCTTTATAGTACGTAACAGCTATCTAGATCTGTGCAACTGGGGGTATAAAGGGAGCCCAGTCCCCTAAAGGCAGGCAGGGAGTCAACTGGAAGCTCCACTTTATTTCCACGGGGATCAGTGAACCCGCAGAGTTCATTATTTGTCTCTTTAGACATTTAATAGTTCTCTGACTGATCATTGGGGTTGGCCCCTATATGGGAGTATTGTGGTGGTTGTGGTTTTGCGGCCCCCATAACAGTATAATGGTTATTATGGTGGCCAGGATCATCTCACTGATAATGACACGCAAAGTGAATGATCTAGTCCAGTGAGCATGCTAGACATGTGTTCTGGACAGGAGTAGGAAAGTCTCCAACTCTTTAGCAAGGTGTGATGGTTTGCAGCCCTGCCCTGGAATCATTAAAGTTGCAACTAGGTGGTTCTGTTGCTTAGAATTATGTCTTCGGCTTCCTAGGACGCCTGTATGACGTTCCAAATTATACAATTGTGGTTTGTCCACCATCTGATTAAAGCTACATAGCCAGGTGCGGATGTAAAACGAATCACACCATCTGACCACGTGAAGGACAACGTCATTGCCGTCATGCCACAAATATTGGAAAGAGCCATTGGAAATTGGACGTCAAAATTCATATTTAAATTATAATGCCAGCAGACTATTTATCTTTCCAATAAAGAAAATTTTATTTATCTTTTATTTCATTTCAAAGTTTTATACCTCTAACAAAACACCATTAAGCTATCGTTTTTGTGCAATGAAATGGAATAAAATTTAACTAAAAATTTGTTACAAGTATTTTATAATTATTTTGTTTTTTTTTTAACCAATATATGTATTCTTTTCTTTATCTTCTTCCAGTGCTCGGTATCAACAAGAGTTATTACGCAGAAATACAAAGATACCAATAATAGATGAAATTAAAAAAGAACTTAATAATAAACAAAAAAGAAACGCATAGAACAAGAAGTCGAAGCAGAACAAGTAAAATATTGCAACAGTTTTTTTAAGATAATTTTTCTATTTAAAAAAAAATAACAAATAGATAATAGAAAGACCTTAACAACAACAAACAAAATATTTAATTGCTACGCAATATCAGTTTCTAAAATAACTCTCATTTGGTAGTAACAAATTTGTAGAAACATGTGGAATTCAGAAACACGACAGCAACCCCAAAATGGTGTTACTACCTCATCATCTAATACAGTACTAAGTACAGCTGCACAAAGTACACAGAACACAGATAGTAATGGTTCAACGCAACAAGGTCAACAGCAGCAGCAGCAGCAGCAACAACAGCAGCCAGCCAAACAATTGGGTATGACGTCAGCCATTAGTTTGGCTATACCAAGACCAGAAGATTTACAAAAAACTGAAGAGTTACGCAAGGCTTTGGAGCCCTACAAAGTGTTTGAAACAGAAGAAGAATTAAATCATCGTATGGAAATTCTTGCCAAACTAAATACTCTTGTCAAACAGTGGGTTAAGGAAATATCACTAGCCAAAAATATGCCCGAAGCGGCAGCCCAAAAATTAGGTGGTAAAATTTATACATTCGGTTCATATCGTTTAGGGGTACATCATAAGGGTGCTGATATTGACGCATTGTGTGTAGCACCACGCAATATAGAACGTACCGATTATTTTTCATCATTTTTTGAATTGTTAAAAAAACAACCGGAAGTAACCGAATGCCGAGCCGTTGAGGAAGCATTTGTACCGGTTATCAAAATGAATTTCGATGGTATCGAAATTGATTTACTATTTGCACGTTTATCTCTTAAAGAGATACCCGATGATTTTGATTTACGTGATGACAACCTATTAAAAAATTTAGATCCACGTTCGGTACGCAGTTTAAATGGTTGTCGGGTAACAGATGAAATATTATCATTAGTACCGAGTATAGAAAATTTTCGTTTAGCATTGCGTTCCATAAAATTATGGGCTAAAAGTGAGTAAAAGAAAAGTGTGTGAAATTTATTAAGAATTTTTGGAAAGTTTCAAATGTGTTTACAGCAATTATTTTTAATAAGATGGTTGCCTTAACCCTTGTTAGAGTTATGCTTTAAACATATTGTTATTAAAAATGTTAAATTCAGAATATTTTGGATTTATTGTTTGTTAGTATTTTTGTTTTTTTCTTATAAAATTTTTTTTTTTTTCAATTTAGAACATGGAATCTATTCGAATTCATTGGGTTATTTTGGTGGTGTAACCTGGGCAATGCTAGTAGCACGTACCTGTCAATTGTATCCAAATGCTACAGCCTCCACATTAGTACATAAATTCTTTTTGGTTTTCTCACGTTGGAAGTGGCCAAATCCAGTTTTACTAAAACATCCAGACAATGTAAACTTAAGGTTTCCGGTAAGTAAATTTGGTTTTTTTATAATCTCCTTTATAAATTATAAAAACATTTCTTTTTGATCGCTTTTTTTCAAAGGTATGGGATCCGCGTGTTAATGCCTCAGATCGTTATCATTTAATGCCCATCATAACACCAGCTTATCCACAACAAAATTCAACATTTAACGTTTCCGAATCAACAAAAAAAGTTATTCTAATGGAATTCAATCGAGGAATGTCAACAACAGATGAAATAATGTTGGGTAGAGCATCGTGGGATCGTCTTTTTGAGGCACCCAGTTTCTTTTATAGGTAAAATATAAGAATTCAGTCTTTTTTTTTTATTTTCACTAAAAGTATAAATTTTTAAAATTTTAAATTTCATTGTTTTTAGATATCGCCATTTTATTGTTCTATTGGTGAATTCACATACTGCAGATGATCATTTGGAATGGTGCGGTTTAGTTGAATCCAAAATTCGTTTGTTGATTGGCAATTTAGAACGTAATCAGCATATTTCATTGGCCCATGTCAATCCCAAATGTTTTGATCATAAAAAGGGAGGCAATAATAACAACAACAACAATAATAATTCATGTTCGCAAAATAGTAGTAGCGGCAATGAAGATGATAAAACTCAAAATTCTACTACAGCAGCTGGTGCTAACGCTAACCCAGCTGCCGGCCAAACAACATTAACTGCATCAGCATTCTGTTCTATGTGGTTTATTGGTTTAGAATTTGAACGTACGGAAAATCTTAATGTTGATTTAACCGAAAGTATACAGAATTTTACAGAGCATGTTATACAACACGGTGTAAGTATGATGAAAAACATGTTTCAGATTTTAAAGTGGAAATCTCTTTTTTTATATTGGGCTACTTTTGATGGACTGTTTTAAATCCTGACCAAAATATACCAACAATTATTTTCTTAGATGTTATTTTTTTACGCAGTTCTATATAGTTTTGTTGGCAACACTGCCTAACAAACAAAGAAACAAACATTTAACTGCTGTGAACACACAGCTCTTTCTTTTATATATATGTACTTATGAGCACGAGCCAAACGTTGTTTAGACCTCTTTCAGACAGGCAAATTTTACTTTGACAAAGTTTTTTTAATTTTCTTTTAAACTTTCTTTGGTGTTCAAACACAAAAAGTTTTCTTTTACAAATTTTGTTTTAGTCAATGTAATCTGTAATGTAATCTGTGTATAAGTACAACTGTGTATAAGCGACGAAAGAAAAACAAAGCAACTTTGCGAGTATATCAAAGTCTGTACTCTCAATCATGCTTTCTCCCTCGCTCTCACATAAAATCAAAACTTTGCAAAGTAAAATTTGCCTGTCTGAAAGGGGTCTTATTGGACGTTTTTGATGTGTCTCTGTGTCTGTGTGTGCGCGAGACTTTTTTGTTAATGAAAATCTGTGTAGAGAACATTTTTTTTTTCAGTTGTGTAAAAGTATTTAATCTGCTTTCACTTTTATTTATCACCGTTTTGTGCAGGTCAACATTAAAATGTTAAAAGAAGGCATGTCTATTGAAGCGCGTCACGTGAAACGTAAACAACTGTCACAGTATTTGGATGGTGATTTTTTGAAGCGTGAACGTAAATCCATGGACAGCCATAATAGTTTCAATAATGCAATTATAGCTAATCGCAAAAGGCTCTCTAATGAGATGCAACAAAAAGATGGCAGCAACGGCAGTGTTACCAAACGATCGCGTGTCAGTGAATCGGTAAAGTTTCTTGTTTTTTCTTCATTTTGAAAAATAAAAATGGTAAAAATATTGTTTTTATATTTTAAAATGACAGCATGAGGATAACTCAAATGCCTCAAGTGATACCGGTGGTGGTACCGGAAATACTACACCTACAACACCTAACCCTCAACAACCACAACAGACGACACCAACAATAAGTAAACAAACGACAGCGCCGCAACAAGATGAAGTTTCGGAAAATAGTAATGGAGGCAACAATAACAATATGAATACCGCTTCAACACAACCAACAGCTGAAGTGGCTTGCTCGTGACCGCTGCCGTCAACTGTACCGCTGGCTCCTTTACCCCATTCACATTTATATCCACCCACACACACTTTGCTGACCCATGCTACACTATCGCATCATAATACACAGAAATTTCGTAAAAATAACAACGCTGCTGCAGCTGCCAATTCCAATAGCATTTTCTGTCAACGCTTAACATCCTCTTCGTCCTCTTGCTCCTCCAATACTCCCTCCTCTAACTCCGGTTCTTCGGCATCGGCAACGTCGTCATCTGGGGCATGTAATTCAACATCTTTATATGGCCGTACGCTACCCAGACGTTTATCAGCCTCTTACAACCACAGTCACAATAGTAATCATCTGTATCATCAGCCACATCATCAACAACAGCAGCAGCAACAGCATCATCATCATTTGCAACATCATTCAAACTCTTTCATAATGTCGTCATTAAATGCACACAATAAGCATAACAGCAGCAGCAACAACAATAACAACATTAACAGCAGTTGCAGCAGCAACAACCACAACTCTAGTAATAATAATAACAACAATGTTAATAATTCCAGTTTACAAAACAATAATAACAGCAACAGCAAGTTCAACAATGACATTGTTGATCTTGTTAATGACGACGATGATGTTGACGAATTATTAACAACTGGAACCACAGCTACAACAACCACAACCATAACTTGTAAGTTTCTTTTTTTTTAACAGATTTAAAATTCAACATATTTTTATGCTTCTTCCGCTCTCCCTCATCATTTCTCTGCTTTGTGTTTATTTTTTTTTCAAATTGTTTTTATAGATTTTCTTGCAAAACATAATTAAACAATGAAACAAACAATTCTAAATTTTATAAATTAAGAAAACTCTCTTCTTTCACTTGCCTGAGCACTTAAAATATTTTACCCTATTTTACCTTATTTTACCTTTTACACGTAATATATTTTCCTATTTTAATTATTATTATTATTATTATTAAAAACTAAATTCTATTTACAATAGAAATTTTTTTGGACAGCCTTACTTACTATTTATATTATTATGTATACATATTTTTTTTAAATAAATATTTTATACAAAAGCTTTTTTAGTTTTTAAAAACTTAAAAATAAATAAAGTAAAAAACAATAAAAGAAAAAAACAAAAACAAAAAAAAAATTAAAAACAAACGAAAAACTTTTTAAGTAAAAAAAAGTACAAACAATTTTAATATAAAAATTTATATAAAAAATTTATATTTTTAATAAAAAAAAATAATAATAAAAAATAAGAAAAAAAATTACAAAAAAAAAGAAAAAAAAAATTAAAATCCAATTCAAAATTTTTGTTATCTTTATTATTTCTTTATAAAACAAAAGTATTTTATATTCATTTTCTTCTGTTGGTTTAGGGATTTAAATTTTTATGTTTTCATTTCTTTCCTAAAATGATTTAGATAAAGGTTTGAGATAACACTGATCAACATAATTATGTAATAAGAAAATTGTTTACTTATTTTTTAATATTTATCCTTAAAGAATAAAGATCGTTCAAAATACTGACTGGTTACGGCAAATTGAAATAATGATCAACATTTTTGTATACACTGGAAATCTGAATTAAACAGCGTTGCCACCAGCTTGTTGTTTTTTCAAAAGCCTAGCAAAATTCCTTAAAACTCATTGACATCTTAATTTTTTTTTTCAATTTTATTTAAAATGCAACAGAAATTAGTGGTCTTATTAATGAAACATTTTTTGTAAGCCGCATTTTGAACGGTTATTGAACAAAAAAATCTATAAACACAAGATCTGATTCCAATTTAGTAACAAAAGCCCTATAATGGCAACGGTACACAATTATTATTTATATATCGGGTTTTTTAACTAGAAGTTTGTTTTTAAATTGTGGCAACTCTAACAACATGATAGTTTTTACATTTAGTTTTTCGATGTATTCGTAGTAGATGCTTTGACAAATGTTTCAATGACTTCAATTTCGTACGAAAAACGCATTAAAATATTTAAAATCCACTAATGAAAATGGTAGTTGTGTTAAAATTCCATTTTAAAAAATTCGTGATATTATCGGACAACAAAATCATCCTTCTCAGACCACTATTAAAAATTCGGTTGTTAAATTAAAGGCGTGTTCGACCGGGTGGTTCAACTGAAAACATCGCAGCCGTTACCCACAGTATTGAAGCAGATCAAAATTTGTCAATTGCTCGACGTTCTCAACAATTTTGCGTAAAGATTTGACTTTGAAGCTTTACAACGTTCAACTGGTGCAGGAATTGAACTCGACCGACCATTCACATTGCCGTAGATTCGCTCAATTAATTCAAAAACAAGCGGCTGGTTTTCACTTGCCAGGGTATGTCAACAGGCAAAATTGCCGCATTTGGGTTTCTAAGCGATTATTTAGATGCCTTTGCATTTTCAACGTTTTATCGTATGATGCGCTATGTAGTCTGGAGGCTTGATTGGGCCGTTTTTCTTCGTAGATGAGGCTGAAAATGAATCACGCAATCGCGAATTGCTAACAACTCAATTTTGGTCTATTATTGACGATGTGGGTATCACTGATATGTGGTTTCAACAAGACGGTGCCACATGTCACACAGCCAATGAAACGATCAACTTATTGCAAGCCAAATTTTCCAATCGCATAATTTCACGACAATAAGCAGTTAAGCCAGTTAAGCCAGATCGTGTAATTTAACACCACTAGATTATTCTTTGTGGGACTATGTTAAAGACAGAGTTTATACGGAGTAAAGCGATTCGATTTCAGCTTTTAAAACCAAAATCTGTGATGCAATTAATGAAATAGGACCGCCATTTTGTCAAAAAGCGGTTAAAAACTTTGATGAAAGAATCAAAATCTGTCAGCGTGGTCATGGTGGGCATTTGCCAGATATCATTTTTCTTCGTAATAAGATGGTTCGTAAAAAACTGAACCGTCTTAATCTAAATTTTTAGTTTTAGAAAACAAACTTCTTGTTGAAAAACCCTTTATTTAGGAACCAAGTTTTTTTTCAAGTTCTGTTCTTGTTCACATAGTAAATGATATAACTGAGGTCAGCCTGCACTAGACAAAAAAATTGTTTATCATGTGGATGCAATTATTAGTTTTTCTTTCTATGTTCACCCAATACGCTTTTTTCTAAGCCGAATTTAATGACGATATTAATGTTGAGGATTATCATCACTTTAAATACGGCAGTTTTCTTTGTTGACGTATCTATTCATCGCTAAATAATCTTGTTTTGAACTCAGGTTGTACAATTTGGAAGCGTTGTTTCAGGCGTCAGTCTATTCAAGTTGATATGACAAACCAAACTAAATATAAATCCTGTTGTCTTTTTCTTCAGTGTAAACCGTCATTACAGATTTACAGGAGTACAATCCGTAACACGACTTGACAATGATGATATCACATCGAAACCACTTACCGGTCACATGGAACAAACCGCCATTAACGACAGAACAAACCGCTATTAATGACGGAACAAACCACCATTAATGACGGAACAAACCGCCATTACTGACGGAACGACAGCCATTAATGACGGAACAAACCGCCATTAATTGCGGAACAAATCCAAAAAAATGTAAACATAAATCAATTGACAGCTAACAAATTTACTGCCATTTAAAAAAATGTTGCCAACTTAAAGTTCTATAGCTCTATATAAAATAAGGGTATTTTCTTTATCTCTATAATTGTTTGAAATAAAATAAGTAAAAGTTTTCTGTTACAAACCGACTGTATTTTTTTTGTTGATCAGTGTAATTGTTTATATTTAACAAAAATCGTATTTAGTTTAATGACAATTTTACAAGATTAAATACTTTTAAAACTGATGATGAAGATAAAATAATTTCAGTTTCTATACTTTTGGGTTTATCAAAAATAGCACAATTTCTATTTGACGTAATTCTAAAGAGTAGATCAGCCCTGTTTATATGTGGGTTGGCGGGGTACAATAGACCTTTTAACCGTCTTTTTTCAGTAATCGGTTATTTCTATATTTTATTCGTTAACAGTACAATATTTTTTCTGCTTCTTCTCGTTGTCTCCTTTCATCTTAACCTGTTATTTCTATATCATTTAAAGTTATTGCCGCACGGT
Organism: Trichopoda pennipes; assembly: GCA_030448955.1. Lineage (NCBI taxonomy): Eukaryota > Metazoa > Arthropoda > Insecta > Diptera > Tachinidae > Trichopoda > Trichopoda pennipes. Next base: position 5,649,254 of record JASKUP010000060.1, read on the forward strand.
CCTAATCTATGAGAGGCTTGAAAGAATATGAATATAAAAAATGTAATTGATTGGAGAAGTGATAGAGAAAGTCAATATTTATATAATAATTAGAATGAGATAGAGAGCGCAAAGTTTAGTAAACTCAAAAAATAACTTGTGATTGGACTCAGTGCACAATTTAAATTCTAGTAGGCGGCATTACTTCAAGATCAACTGGACTCTATACTTTCTCTTTATCATCTAAAGAGATCCTAGAGTGTTTTCGGTATATTTTGTGCATTAATTGCTTTAAACTTGTTGACATTTGTAAACTACTGGCTTAGGAAATCCCAAGATATGTTACGAACATACCGTTAGTCAGTTAAGTTTCACGTCACAATATAGTGCTGGAACCACACGTTTTTATTGAAAAATCAAAACTAGAATTTTACAGCGAAACGATTTTTACTTGAAACAAAATGATGTACTATTTCAATGGGAGCAACAACCAAATGAGAATTATTTTTTATATAGGACGCGTTACTCAATGATATTATTCCTTCGTTTCAGGAAACATAAAACAAAATAAAATAGACAAAATCTAAAATTAAACAAATAGCAGCAAGGTTCCAAATCTAGTCCCAAGGGCTCACTTGAAAATCATCTTTTATTATTCAAAGTTCTAATTTGCAATGTCGGTTAGTTGGAAGTTAAATGGGGCACTATGTTTTACCCAGGTCGAACCACTGCTCAGGTCAGAAGCCAAACAATAAGAAAGGTACTATATGCATCCTGTAGGCATGAAATATTTTAAATATCTTAATATAAATCTATTGGTTGATTTCACAGAAGACTAATTAACGTAAATAAGAAAAAACAGAATAACAGCCTTTTTTCGCTTAGAATTCGAACGAAAGCAGTCACAAGCTTGTTATGTCTCTTTGTAAAGAGGGCGCTGTTCTCTCCTCTTCTCTGTTCTATAGTTGTGGCGTTCATCAACAAAAAGAGATTCGCGTTGGTATACAGTTAGCACAATCATAATCTATGTCGTTTTAACAGGTTGCATATTTCGCTTTCAATTGGAAGTGAGTCATGTTAGGTTTCCAGGTTACTTAATGTGCTTAAAGTTTTTTCAAAAACAAAACGCTCTGATAATAGCACTTTCATTAGTGGACGGAAGAACTGCGACTGACATTGTGTTAGATATATTTGAAGTAGTTTCTGTTCGTCAGAACAAATGGGAGATAACATTTGTAACAATAGCAGACCTATAAATGAGATTTGATACATTACGTTTATCAAATAAGACTCGATAGTCTTGGAAATGGTTTTAACCTTTTTCCTATTTATTGAAATATTTAAACTTTGCAGGCACAAGCTTTATAACATTCCTAAATCGAAGGAGACTGACAAAAATAAAGAAAATGCTCACATGACTATTTTTTGAAGCTTTTATTACTGGTTTTTATTATAATAGTTTTTAAGAAAAGGAATTGTCGCTTTGATGTGACAGAGCAAGTATTAAGTACAGTCAAAGCCCGGTTTAACGAATGATATAATGTTTTCAGACCTTTCGTTATACCGAGATATTCCTTATATCGAACAGTATTTTTTTTACCTTAAAATTTTATAAAAAACGGTGGTCCGCAATTTTAAAAACATAAACATTTAATTGTATTTATAATTTAATGTAGAAATAAAACTTTAATTCACACTTTCGCGCTTATTTAAGAATTGTTTTTATCTAATAGTTATAATTTTTTGACCTTTTTTATAATATTTTTTAGTAATTATTTTTAAGCACTAGGTCATTATTTAATTAAAAATTTTTAAAAAACTTTATTTTTTATTATTTTTTTTCCTGATGATGCCAACCAACGGTGTGGCGAAATATCGAAAAAATAATAAAAAATAAAGTTTTTTAATTTTTTATTAAATAATGACCTAGTGCTTAAAATTAATTACTAAAAAAAATTGTTTTTATCCTTATTTGGGTACAGTTTTCCGTCGACCCTCGTCAAATTTGGTTTGTGAACAAACCGGTTTCGGCCGTTTGCCATCTTCAGTGTTCTTTTCGTACCTGTTTTTAATTGTAATTGTTTTTATTTATAATAATTTTCTAAATTGAGCATAAAAATTTAAAAATTGCTGAATTTATCCAAGCATTTTTGGAATGGGTGTAGTTCGTTGGAATAATCCTGTTTTTAAATGAACGAGGTTTTTTTGCTTTACCAATTAAGAGCGGTTTTAATTTTTTTGAACCGGATGCATTTGCACATAGAAGAACTGTTATCCTTTCCTTCGATAACTTCCTATCAGGAGTACTGGATTGTCCTGCATGGACATGCATTAAAATTTCATCCCTTGTTAAGTTCTGTTCGATTACTAAGTTATGGAAATGATTTTTAAAAAGCCGCACTAAATCTTGTCCAGCTGAAAGTTTTTCGCCGGTTTGCTGATTCCATAGCTTTTCCTAAAACGCGATAGCCAGCCATCATTTGGATGGAAATCGGAGCTGTACATTAGATTATGAATTTCTAATGCCTTTGCTTTTGAAAGCATTCCCCGGACGGGTATATGCTTGTTTCTTTGGCTTAAAAACCATTCAAAGAAAGCCTTTTCCATTCTTGAAAATTCACCTTTTTTTAAGAGATCGCCGATTTTTTGTTCCATTGTATGTAATTTTAAAATTTTCCACAATTTTATGTTCGTTCTTTTTTAAGGTACATATTGAAGATTGTGTTATTCCATACTTTTGAGATATTACTTAAGGATTTACACCTTTCTTACATTCTTCTAAAATCTTTAATTTTTTTTTATCAAAATATAATCTTTTTCGATTTGAAATCTCGTTTTCACAATCAACCAAACAGAACAACTAAAACCTTAAAAAAGCAACGCATCACGCGTGTTCTTTCAATACAAAGCAACTTTGTCATTCGTTAAATCGGGATTATTGTTTTTTGCCATTCGCTAAATGTAAAAATTCGAATCGGATATTCGTTAAACTGAGTATTCGTTATAACGGACTTTGATTGTATATGTAACGTAAAGAGCGTTTTCCAATTCCATTCTGATTACTTTTAGATATTATTGTTTCACAATAACATGTAGAATAGTTCCAAATAGGTACTGGTACAAAAAACTTTCTAAGAATTATGATTTTTAGAGCAGATCGTAAAGTAAAGGGGGTGGAGCAAATATTTACAAGTATTTAATTTAATTTTTATATGATTTTGACACACTGGACAGTATCATAGCTTCATAGAACCAGGTTTTTATGCTTGAATAACTTTGGGAAAGTTTTGTAAACATGTTTCAAAAGTGAGTGAGTGCTGCTTGGCCAAACTGTGAGTTGGTCTAAAAGAAATGTTGACCGAAATGAAGCCACCCAACAAGAGTGTTTATCAACGAGAATAGGTGAAACTCAATTAAGAACGCCCATCGCCATTGATTTCAACAATTTGGCATTTTATGCAACAGTATGATAAAAATTGTGTAGAAATATCTCGAATTACTCGGTTATAAGTTTAAATTTGCTTAACAACAATTGAAGACAAACGACTGTCTAGTTCGTTGCATTTTTTTTTATGAGTTTGCAACTTGCAGAAGCCGCAGTTGGTTATCAAGTTTCGCCAAATAAATAAAGTTTTTTCTAGAGTAGTGGTTGTTAATCGAAACGGCGAGAAGAAAAACTAGAGAAACTAGTGCATCCACAGACAGTGACATATCACTGCGTTTTTAATTTTGAAATGCTGCCAGCATGGAACCAATAATTTTTGAAAATGTTACTGCAACTGAATTTCAGTCGACAGTGCGCACTACATGGCATGAAATGAAAGATATAAATTTTCATAATCTGTGTTGTCATCAGAATTACAAAATATAAAAGTCACACAGTCCATCAATCAATCTTTTGCATGCAAACTTTTTTTCTTACTAATGATACTGAAATAGCCGCCCTGAAACTGTAATTTGGTGTCTCTTCACATACATTTCTTGTGAAGTTCCCATGTTATGTGAATAATGATTCATACACTGATGTGATATCGTCATCGGTCACAAAATTTTTTACTTATTACCTGAGAAACAGTCAGTGAGTTTGTGAACGCATCACAAAAAAACTACTGGATCCAGGTCATAATCTGAATCAAAAAAGTATATAAATAAAATGTGGAACTATGCCATTAAATCGATGAAAAAGGCATTCAAAACTTGACAGCAGACAAAGGTAGTGCGTGGGTCATTAGCTAGTTTCTAATTAAGCCATAATACACTTAACAAAAATTTTGTTAATTTTATTTAATGTTTTTTAAAAGGTTCTTGTATTTAGGCCACCCACCACATTTAAACTCAGCCTTAAAGTGTCTGTTTTGAAAACATTTTTCCATCGGTCTTATACCATTTCTATGTGAAAAAAGAAAACCATAGAAGAAGTACGTTTAAAATGAAAAATTATTAAAAAAAAATTTCATGGGAACATTATTTTATCTGGAAACCAAAAGAGGTTGGTATGGCTTTGTCCAAAAATGTTCAACAGCAGCAACCAAAGAAATTGTATCGCATGTTAATAAATTGATTTTGAATTTCTTAATTGTTGCTAAAAGATTTTTAAACTAATAAAATGGATTTATTGCTTTTAAATTAAGTCATCGTAAGTGCTTTAATTAATTTAATTTTAAATGTAATTTTTTAAGCCTTAAAACTAATTAAACTGTTATTACCGCTAATTTTAATAATTAATTATAAATTTTTTGCTTTTCTTTTCTTTTTCTTTGTTTTTTTTTTTTGTTTTTACAATTTTTTCAAATTGTATATTTTCTACAGTGTAATAAGGCCTATCTGATAACCCCTCTCCCAAGCTAGTTTAAGGACTTAGATTTAAGGACTAATGGTTTAAAGCCACTATATGTAAAAAAGAAAATAAACAAACAAACAAACAAACAAAAGAAGAAATTGGATAAACATTTTAAGCAAAAAGGTAAAAGCTTAAAAATGAAGGTATTTTTTCTTAAAAAAAAAAAGTCTCAAAAAATTAAACCCAGCAAAAAAGGAGCTTAAAAGAAAGAAGAACTCCAGATTAGATTTAATAGGGGTGCAAGGAAAGGAAGGAAAGGAAAGTTTCTAAATTAAATCTTTGAAAAAAATATATTGTGGACTCTCGTACCATGTTGTAGCCATCGTATATTTTCATTCGGATGCCACTCCGTTCATTCTAGTTGGGTTTTCGGTGAATAGTATTACACCCCACTGTCACATTCAGATATCTAGTAAGATTGTCAAGGCTGGTCGCAAATATTTCGTTTGGGTTGTCTATCATGTGCTACAAAAGAAATTTGTGTTTAGAATATTAAAGGACCAAAAGTGTTTGTCAATGACATGCACTTAAATCAGTTGGCATGCATTCCGATTACTTAATGAACTGTCTGTCAACACTGCCAGCGGCCATAGCTATTCCTATTAAATGATTCGAACACTTTTTATTATAACACGGTCATATTATCCATTATAATCTTAACTGAGTCATACAACACTATGAAGGAAATGCCCAAAAAGACTGCTTATATAAGCTTCAAGATAATATAATGACTGTTATTGCATTGAAGATTCCCAAAGTGGATCCTCCTGGGCAACCCACACACTTGTTCACTCCTAAAGAAGTAGCTATCTGTAGGTAAAAAAACGGGCAAATGTTCGCTTGACATTTTACGCTAGAAAACATTGACTTTTTAGAACTGAAGAGTCTCTCCTGTGCAGTTTCTTTGGCTCACGAGCTTTTAACAGAAATTCTCCTAACCTATCATAAAGAACTCTAGAAGCATCCATAACAGTCAGATTTTCAGTTCGAAAAAACAGGCAGGAGATGTTGTTGTCGTATTTCAAGCTCTTCGAAAAAATTCCAGAACCAATGTCACCAAACATCTTCTATAGGGTCTGCCAAATAACTTTTTTTTTTGGTTTTTTAAATGCTATAAACAAAACTACACAGCTTCGGCTGTGTGTGGCACGTAGCGTCGTTCTGTTGAAACCAAATGTTGCTAATATCCTCCTTTGTAATTTTTGTGAACAAAAATTCGTTCAACATGGCCCGATAATGATCGCCATTGACTGTAACGGCCACTCCTGAAAAATGGCCCAATTATGTCTCTGGACAAAAATTCGCACCAAACAGTGACTCGTTTCGGCTGCGTTAGCTTTCAATGTATGATTTTTTTTTTTGCAAAATCGGCATCTTCTGTAAGTCGATCGCAGGCCGACTTAGCGAAGCGTTGTTCAAGCGTATATACAACGTGTGATTAGATTTACATTCGCGCCTAGCCATGAAGCCCTAATCAGATGGATTAGGGCTTCATAATTTGGAACGTCATGCTCGTCCTAGAAAGCCGAAGCTATAATTCTATGCAACAGAACTTTCTAGTTGCAACGTCGAAGATTCCAGAGCAGGGCTGGAAATCAACACTCCTTGCTTAAGAGTTGGAGACTTTCCAACTCCTGTCCAGAACACATGTCTGGCATGCTCACTGGACTGGATTATTCACCTAGCGTGTCATTAACGGCGAAATGATCCTTGCCACCATAGAACCATAGATTGATATGGGGCGCGAAACCACAACCATCACGATACTCCCATAAAGGGCCAACCTCAATAATCAGCCAGAGAACAGCTAAGTGTCTAAAGAGACAAATAACGGAACTCTGCGGGTCACTGATTCCCGTGGAAATAAAGTGGAGTTGTACCCCTGCTGACTTCAGGGGACTGGACTTTCTTTTTCCCCCAGTTGCACAGGTCTAAGTTGTTGCTTTCTCTAAAGACCATATATATGTGCCCCCGGGGGGTATATACAATCATATTCGTTCAGCGGTAGGATAAAACTAATGATCTGTCAAATCAAACATATATTCTTCCGCCTAAATGAAACCTTATAAAAGCTATCAAAATTGTGAACGGAATAGATATCCTCAAATTCGACGAGAGGCGACCAAAATGCTAACATAAACATATACTCTAGATCTCCACTATTCAGGATTGAGTTAAGAATAGCGTTGAAAGCTTATGAAAGAAAGGTACTTAGATGATTCGTAGTGCCAATATGTGCAAATAATTGAAGCCTGAATGCGCTCGTCGTGAAATCTCACTCTCAGTCGCTAAATATCTCTTTCACAACTTTGAGCGTTGCGTCGTAGAATCACTTTTTTTTAAATGATGTTGTGTCGAGCTCTCGCCATAGAAAGTCAGCACACATCGCTCTATAACGGTGTTTGCCTTGTCAATTTGAAGTATTTTCTACGATGTTGCTTTATCATATACCACGCTCTTTAATGGTACCTCCTTTCCTGCTGTAAAAGAAACATTTTTTTGCGGCTGAATTGTTGTTTCACTTAAGGAGTTTGTTTCTTCAAAAACAATACAAATTCACTTGCTGATATATTTAGTGGCCAATTCAAAAAAGAGATTCGTACCACGAGATAATATTTCACGAAAAATAATTCCGACTTTGCTCTTGGCTGATGCTACCCAACTTAGATTTGCGCCGAACTGATATTTTTTTGGTGTTATTCGATACGGGCCGCTGTAGCAGTTACATGTGTCTTCATCACTTCGCTTTAATATCTGTCGGGCTGGAAGCCAAACATTAGTATTACGAATTATAATTTTTAGCTTTGGATTAAGTTCATTATCTATTGTGATAAATTATTAAGAGAAGAGAACTCTCTGGTTCTCTCTTTACAACTCACTGCTCTCTTCTTCGTATCTACTTACAAAAGAAGTACGTGAGTTTAAAGGGTAGTTTTGCGAAGCATTTCGTACTGGTTCCTGTAAAGACGGTCAATTAAATTTTTTTTTATTTAATTTTTTGCTAGAAATCGATGGTCACTGGTTATATTTATTCACTGCGAAAATCTCTACTCTTTTGCAAAAAAAAAAAAAAACCTGAAAATTTGGAAATTTTGGGTCGACTCTTGTTAGAGAACCCAGTGCGGATTTCTTCTTTACGTGTCGTTATTCGTTATCTGTGACGGCTGATAATGAATTATTTATATACTATCCCATACTATCACAATTTTTATATTTTTTCCTCTCTTAAGACGAGCGAATTCTCAACGAACTTAACGTTCTAATGATGAGAAACTTAAAACATAACACATAATCAAAACTATTATTGCATTATCATTATCTCTTATGGCTGAACTACAAGAGTAGTAGAACAAAAAATAATAAAACACGTTATAGATATTAAGTTGTTTAGATTTGTTCCGCCAGTAAGTTGCTATTTCTTTCCGTTTTTGCTGGCTGTTTGTTCGATGTGAAAACATCATTCTCAAGTCGTGTTCTAAACTGTTCCGGTGTGTCGGTGTTCGGGCTTAGGTTCTTAAGTCTTTAATAATAGAACTAGCTAAGCCCGAGCATTGACACACCAGTTTGGAATGATGTCTTCACATTAAAAGCGCTCACCGTTCATACCGAACATACAGGCAGCAAAGACGAAACGGAATGATAACAGTTAAATAGATAAAATTATTACAAATTTTATTTTGCAAAAACAGTGAAAAGCGTTTATCACCGTTATTTTAGCTTAACAGTCGTCTGAAAGTTACTCTTTTCGCAAAATTTCATTTCGTTTCTTTACATTATTTTCGATAAAACGCTTAAGTTCTAAATGGATCTAAAGTTTCTACTTGCTAAACTGGTTAATCTCTGGAGGTGTCGTTTTTTGTACTCGCATATGTATAACTTCTTACAGTTATGCCTTCTCACTAGCTGTGTAGCTATGTGGACTTACTCTTCAGTAGCTTGTTACCAATTTTCAAACATAACGAGGTGAATTGCTGGAAAAAGATTTAAATAAGGTGCCAACGTGAAAATAATCCAAAAATAGAAATGGCCACATTTAGGTTCTTGGAAAATGTGTGGTGACCAAAATAATTGTGGCACGAGATATATGACATGTTGCGCCGTCTTGGTGAAAGCGCAGTTTCTGTATATCAGGGTTGATCAACTGAGGTACGAAAAAAAAATCGGTAATCATGGCTCTATAGAGGTCACTATTGATTGCAACTTTCTAACCAGCATCGTTTGCAAAGAAAATTTAGGCCAATGATTTATTCCTCCAGCCTATACAGCGCGCCAAACAGCCACTTTTTTCTAGATGTAATTAATGGTGACTCAATTATACAGTTAAGGATGATTATCACTCCAAATACGTTATTTTTTCTTATCATCTTATCCATACAAACAAACTTAGCTTATGAAAATCGGAATAAACAGCAATCTTGTTTTGGGTCCAATTTACACAATTTGAAAGAGTTGCCCAGGATTTTCTATATTGAAATATTAAGTCAAATAAAAATTATTCGACAGCTGACAAAATGACCGCCAGTTCAAAAGGTGTTGCCAATTTCAAGTTCTTTACCCCCTATAAAAAAACACCCGATATTTAAGAGGTATAACAGAAAAATTTTAACTTAGGAGCGGGTGCTTACAAACGAGTCAAGCTCCTAAAGATAAAATTAATTTAATTTGAGTCAAATTTTTTAAGCTTTTGAATTTTTTGCTGGGTATTTTTACGTAAAATTTTATATTTTAATTTCACGTTTTGTTATTTCTTTATTACAGAAACAAAAATTTAAACACAAATGCACCCAAGAAGAAATAACATCACTCGATTTCAGAAACCAAAACAAAAAAAGGAAATTACAAAATTTTGTCTGGAATAAAAAATATTGAAACAAAAAAACGTTCAACTTTAAATTTTTTTTAAGAAAACGAAGATGGACGAACCAAAAAAAACAATATGGTAAAATAATTGTTTAAAAAAAACAAAAACAAATTTATTTTTACAGCTTTTAAAGCTTTTTTTTATTTCATCTATGTTATGGAAATAACACACAACACCACCTGTTAATTAAATGGATGGCTCTTAAAAAGGATTCCAGGATTTTGACAATGTTCTTTAAAAAGCCAACAACCAACAGGAACAACAACGAGTGACACAACTTTTTTTTTTAATAACAACATGAAGTATTGTTTTATTTACTTTTTTTATATCTTCTTCTTCCTCTTCTTCTTTTCTTTTTCTACAAACCTCTAATTTTCCTCAACATTCGATTTTAAATCCTCCATTATAACGTACGTCCCTGTTAGAATTACTTTTTTGTTCTATTTTATTCTCTTCTTTTTTGTTTTGTTTTTATTTAATGATACAACAACTTATAGAATTTTTTTTTTTTGGAAACAAGAAAAGCAAGAAAACTGAAAAAAGGTAAATTGAAAAAAAAAATATTTTTAAAAAACAATTATTTAAAAAAAAAATTTCTTTCAATAAAAAAAAATAAAAACAAAGAAAAAAAAAAAATAAAATAAAAAATGAAAATTAAAAAAATAAAGTGAAAATAATTTCTATACAAAACAAAAAATAAAAAATTACAAATTGTTTTTTTATTTCAATTTTTTTAAACAAAATTAGAATTAATATTCGAATTTATATCCTTTATTAGTTTGAACGTAACTGTTGAGAGCGTGTTTTGCCCACAAGTGCGGTGTATGATTTGTAGAAGTATTTCAAACACTTGGTGGTGTTTGGTAAATCACTACTGATCCAGACGAAACTCTTTAGATAATAAAAAGCTGTTCCTTAAAAATTTACAAACATCGTACGGCCATGAAATAGTTGCATAATTAATCCTTTTTAAATATTCTCTTTATTATTTTCATTAAAAAAATTCTTCTATAAGAAGAGTTTTTTTTTGTAGAGGCATAGAACTTTGAAATGGCATAAAACAAAGATGCTTTTTTTTTGCTTTAATCGAAAGGTAATCTTCTAAATGGTCCGCCAAATAATTTTTTTTTTGTTTCAAATATTATAAACAAAACTACTCAATATTTTCTCAAATTTCTTTTTTTATTTGAAAGTACAATCCTTTCGGAAAATAATTTCATTTAAATGGCTGCCTCGGCTGGCCATGCAGTAGCCTAATTCATCGGTGCAATTTTTAAGCACATTATCGATTGTGTGCAACTGTATTTCACCAATGACTTTACGAATATTGTCTCTTAAAGCGTCAATTGTCTCTGGTTTGTAGGCGTAACACTTATCTTTGACGGCACCCCACAAATAATAGTCCAACGGTGTCAAATCGCAGCTAGCTCCGAGGTAGCCAAACGACATCAGCTCTGCGGCTGATAATAAGATCTTCAAAAATAGGGCGCAAAACATCGAGTGTAGCTTCGGCTGTGTGGCACGTAGCGCCGTCCTGTTGAAACCAAATGTTGCCAATATCCTCCTCCTCTTCAATTTGTGTGTAAAAAAATTCGTTCAACATGGCCCGCTAACGATCGCCATTGACTGTAACGGCCACTCCTTGCACATTTTCGAAGAAAAATGGCCCAATTATGCCTCTGGACCAAATAGTGACATTACGTGATAAGATTTACATCTGTACCTGGCTATGGGGAGCCTTAATCAGATGGTGGTCAAACCACTGGGAATGAAAAGCAAACGTCATTCACGCCCTAGCAACAGATCTTTCCTAGTTGCAGTTTTAGTAATTCCAGAGCAGGGCTGCAAGCCACCACTCCTTGCTGAAGAGTTGGAGACTTTCCAACTCCCGTCCAAAACACATGTCTAGCATGCTCACTGGATCTATGAACATTCCACCAGGTAGGTGTTATTAAAGGTGAAATGAAGCTGGCCACCATATAAAACTGACCTGTCTGTTATGGGGCCGCGAAACCACAACCACCACGATACTCCCGAAGGGCCAACCTCAATAATCAGTCAGAGAAACAGCTAAATGCCTAAAGTGACAAATAGCGGATAGCTACTGATTCCCGTGGAAATAACGTGGAGTTCCCAGTTGACTCCTGCTGCCTTCAGGGGACTGGACTCCCTTTTTTCCCCTAGTTGCACAGGTCTAGATAGTCCAAGTTCTATAAAGACCATATAATGTGCCCCCGGGGGGGAACCAAACATTGTTGTGTGATTAGATTTACATCTGCGCCTGACTATGTAGTCTTAATCAGATGGTGGTCAACCCACTGCATAATTTAGGACGTCATGCACGTCCTAGGAAGCCGAAGCTATAATTCTGTCAGGTCTTTCCTAGTTGCAACTTTATTGATTCCAGAGCAGGGCTGCAAATCATCCCTCCTTGCTTAAGAGTTGGAGACTTTCCAACTCCTGTCCAGAACACATGTCTAGCATGCTCACTGGATCTGGGAACATTTCACCAGGTAAGTGTTATTAAAGCTGAATGAACCCGGCCACCGTAGAACCATAGACTGATATGGGGCCGCGAAACCACAACCACCACGATACTCCCGAAGGGCCAACCTCAATAATCAGTCAGCGAAACAGCTAAATGCCTAAAGAGACAAATAGCGGAAACTCTGCGGGCTACTAATTCCCGTGGAAATAACGTGGAGTTCCCAGTTGATCCCTGCTGCCTTCAGGGTACTGGACTCCCTTTTTTCCCCTAGTTGCACAGGTGTAGATAGTCCAAGTTCTATAAAGACCATATAATGTGCCCCCGGGGGGGGGGGGGGACCAAACAGTGACTGTGTGATTAGATTTACATCTGCGCCTGACTATGTAGTCTTAATCAGATGGTGGTCAAACCACTGCATAATTTGGGACGTCATGCTCGTCCTAGGAAGCCGAAGCTACAATTCTATGCAACAGGTCTTTCCTAGTTGCAACTTTAGTGATTTCAGAGCAGGGCTGCAAGCCACCACTCCTTGCTAGAGTTGGAGACTTTCCAACTCCTGTCCAGAACACATGTCTAGCTTGCTTACTGGATCTGGGAACACTTCACCAGGTAGGTGTTATTAAAGCTGAAATGAACCCGGCCACCGTAGAACCATAGACTGATATGGGGCCGCGAAACCACAACCAACCATCACGATACTCCCATATAGGGCCAACCTCAATAATCAGTCACCTCGTTTTGGGTGCTTTGGCTTTTCAATGTGCATGCGGGGTTTTCTGTGTCCTAAATGCAAAAATTTTGCTTGTTTACATACCAGCCAAGATCAAAATGAGCTTCATCTGAAAAGATGATTTTTTTTTTGCAAAATCGGCATCTTCTGGAAGTCGATCTGGAAGGCCCACTTAGCGAAGCGAGAACGCATTGGATGGTCACTTGGCTTCAACTACTGAACCAATTGCACTTTGTATGGCGGCATACTAAGGTCTTTATGCAAAATTCGTCTCAATGATGTCTCTGAAATGTTCAATTGTTGAGAACGACGCTGAATTGATGTTGATGGCGCTTCCCGCACACTTTCTGCCACAGCAGCAATATTCTCGCACGTACGCACTGTTTTTGGCTTTTCGCTTTCGTTTATCGATGAGGATGCCAGTTTCTTTCACTTTTTTCACAAGATAACGAACATACGGAGCTGACGGTGCTTCTTTTCTTCCAAAATCCGTACGCATTTTTTGCACACGCATTCTGCAACATTACCATTATTTTTAAAGTAGTGACGCAATATTTCCCAGCGTTGTTCAAGCGTATACACGACCATATTCGTTCAGCGGAAGGATAAAACTAATTATCTGTCAAATCAAACATGAGCTAAGTGTTACCATTCACGAAATAAGGACTAGTTGAAAAAGAAAATGTTAGATTTCGTACACTTTAGCATTTTTATTTAATAATGACTTCCGGCTTACGATCGTCAAAGTTGGCTCGAATGTAGAGTGCAATTTTCCATGCCTCCAACCAAAATTTGTGGCCGTATATCGGCAATAACGCGTCGAATGCTGTCGTTTAAGAGGTTAATCAATTCGGGCTTATTGGCATAGGCTATCGATTTTACATACCCCTACACAAAAACTAGTCTAGCGGCGTTAAATTGCACAATCTTGGAAGCCTTAACACGTACCCGAAACTTAAAGACTATGCAGTTATCAAACGTCTTATTCAATTGTAGAACGAGCTGTGTGAAATGTTGCGCTGTCTTGTTAAAACCGCAGCTTCTGCACATCATGGTTGTTCAATTGATGAACGAAAAAGTTAAGGCCCAACTATAATATGCATAACCTGGCTTTAGCCAACTTAACTAATACCTAATAATAATAAATATGTGGCAAACTATAATGTACTTAAAAAAACTTTTCGTCAAGTTTCGTTAAATATCAATTGATTAAGCAAAGTACGAAACTGATCGCACATTCCGTACGGAAACAGCTGATTTCACATTGTGTTATAGATATATTAGTAAACAAATTACAATGGAGACGAAAGCGAGTTTAAGAGAAAACGTACAAAGAAAAAATTATTATAACCGCAATTCAAAGGAATGAGTATGGAAAAATGTAGCAAAAAATGCAGTAAAAGTGGTAAGTAATACCTTGTTTGCGTTTTTAATTTTTATACTGGTATGAATTATATAAAGTCGCGCAGTGCAAACACAGATCGAAATTACTACGGGAGAATGGGAGCTCCATCAGGCAGTGGACAAAATATGGTTACTAAACATCGTTTTGTTATAAATATCATTTATTTAAAAAGAAATTATTTTTTTGCAAAAGCGCGAATAAAACAAATGTTCAACTGTGTATATTAATTTCTATATTCGTATAAGTACATTACAGCCACCTAAAAGTCTTCAATGATTTGCTTAAGCATTTGACAGAATTTTCGTTCAATTTTTTACATTAGCTTAAGCCGGCTTATGTATATTATAGTTGGGCCTTTAGTGATCATGGCTCATAGAGGTCACTACAGTGTGTAACATTCCGGTCATCATCGTTTTTAAAAAAAAAGGCTAAAATTTGTTTGAAGTTTCAAAATTTTGCTAGGAAGCTAATAGAAGTATTAGTTGTTTGTAGAAAACTGGTAATCCGTTCTATAGAAATTTCAAATAACTTCTTAACTATTGCTCATTTTTTGATAAATGTCTATCGCTTGAAATTGGCGATTATGATTTTAAATGACGAAATAGGTCTCTGTAAATAACAGTTATTGGAAATCTCACAACTGTCAACCGCAACTGTATACTGAGATGAACTGATGCAACTTTTTACAATTGAACTTTATAGCGAATATGCTCATGTAGTGTAAATAACAGTTTTACGCTTTATAAAATTTTTTGAAGGCCTTGTCAATGAATTTTAAACCTAACAAATTTTTAAAACTATTGACAATCAGAATAAAATTAAAAAAAAATTTTGAATCCTTAAGTTCAACTACTCTTCTGTTATTAACATGTAAAATTTTTATTTTTTGTCAGTTCAACTATTTTAGTATTGTTTATTTATTTCTAAAATATGTTTTTTCTGGCCCACTGTGGCTTGCCAAATAAATTGAAAACTTCCTTAACGCAAATTGTTTAATTCACATTTAGTCCATCCCTAACTTAATTGATTGAAATTTTTATTCAAATTTAAATACAATTTTAATTTCAAACATGTGCTCTCCGTTTTCATCCCTGTTTTTCTTTTCTTTCCTTAAGCTGTTAGTATCGGGTATTTCAACAAGAAATTTACTTTTAAATTGTGGCAACACCATTAACATGATTGTTTTGACATTTAGTTTTTTGACGTATTCGTAGTAGATGGATTGGCAATTGTTGCAATGAATTCAATTTCGCACAAAAGTCTCATTAAAAAAAATGAAAATCCACTAGGAAAATGGTGGTTCCGTTAAAGATACATTTCGTAAAATTCGTAAAATTTTCGGACAATATAATCGTCTTTCTGAGACCGCGCTATTAAAAATCTGGTTGTTAAATTTTAGTCGAAAGGCTCGAGGCAAAATGTGCGAACACCAACACGCCTGTTCGACCGGGTCGTTACGCTGAAAACATCGCAGCCGTGAGCCACAACGTTGAAGCAGATCCAAATTTATCAATTCCTCGACGTTCTCAACAATTGAGGTTATCAAAAACCGCCGAATGGCGAATTTTGCATAAGGATTTGACTCTTACAAGGTTCAATTGGTGCAGGAATTGAAGCTGATAGATCATTCACATCGCTTTTAAAAACAAAAAACCGCCCAATCATGCCTCCAGACCACATAGCGTACCATACAGTAAGACGTTCAGCATGCAAAGGCTTCTCAATAATCGCTGTAGGTGTTTTAGTAGCTCAAATGCGGCAATTTTGCTTGTTGACATATTTATTTATATTTTTTCGGAAAAACCAGCCGGGTGTTTCTGAATAAATTGTTTTTAGAGAGTGATTATTGAGAAGCCTTTGCATGCTGAACGTCTCACTGTATTGTGCGCTATGTGGTCTAGAGGCATGATTAGGCGGCTTTTTGTTTTTAGAAAATGAGGTAGGAAATCGCGGTAACGGTTAATGGATCACGCTATCGTGAGACGCTTACAACTCAATTTTAGCCCATTGTTGATGACGTGGATATCACTGACATGTGGTGTCATCAGGAGGATGTCACATGCCACACAGCTAATGAAATGATCAATTTATTACAAACCAAATTTCTCGATCCCATAATTTCACGACAAGCAGCGGCTAAGTGGCCAGTCAGATCGTGAAATTTAACATCACTGGATTGGTTTTTGTGGGGCTATGTTAAGGACAGAGTCTAAATGCAGCCAATCGAATCAATTTTAGCTTTAAAACTCAAAATCCGTAATGTGATTAACGAAATAGGACCGCCATTTTGCCAAAAAGTAAAAAGTAAAAACTTTGATGAAAGAATTGAGATATGCCAGCGTGGTCGTAGTGGACATTTGCCAGATATAAGGCTCTCTTCGTAATACAAATTTTAATCATCTTAATCTAATTTTTTTTTTGGTTTTGCGAAAACAAACTTCTTGTTGTAAAACCCTTTATAAGGAGAATATACAATTTACAAAAATCTATGTTGCTTTAAAATTCAATACATTTGTTTTTTTCGCCTTTAAGTTTTTCTTTTGTTTTTGTAAAGGTCCTGCTGATTAACATGTCCTTTTAAACCGTTACTAACTAAATAACACCATAGATCGCAAAATATGCAGACAGAACAGACTAAAATGCCAAAATCCATTGAGCAAAACAGCAAAAAAAAAGGATTTTGTTGTGGATTAAAGAAAGACAAAAACATTGTTTTGAGGCATGTTGAGCCAAGTTGCCAGGTTTATTTAGTTTATTTTAGTCCTCGTGTTTTTTGTTTTCTTTTGGTGTTTTCTGTTTGTTACTGTGTGCATTTGCTTGTGCTAAGTAAGCTAAAGCTTGGCTCAGCATGCTAATGAGTGAAGAAATTCTTGGAAAAACTATGATAAGAAAATAAACAAAAAATAATTTTGTATTTATTTAACAATGGGAAATCATAAATTTGTTGTATTTATTTGAAGCAGACAATTGTTAGCGCGGCACACAACCTTGGGGTGTTGAAAGATTCGTGGCATTGAATTGATATTAAAAAGGACAATGAACGTAAAGTATGAGTTTTTGAAAACCTATAATTTTATGTTAAATGTTTAAGTGTGAGAGAAAAGTGTTGTTGCTGTTGTTGTTAAAAAAAGACTATGTAGGAAATTTTAAGAAAATAACATGCAAATTTTAACTTTTGTAATTATTAGTTAAATTGTTCGATGCTAAAAGAAATTATTTAATTCGGCTTAAAGGCCCAACTATATTATGCATATGCTAGCTTAATCCAACTTAAGCAACTGTGCAAATACCGAATAATCATATGTGGTTAACAATAATGTTATCGTCAAGTTTCGTCAAATGTCATTTGCTTAAGCAAATTCCGCACATTCCGTACGGAAACAGCTGATTTTTGTGTTATAGAGCCATTAGTAAATTCCAATGGAAATTTAAAACGTATAAAGAAAAAATTTGTCATGTAAGCATATGACAAAGGAGACGCGTTTTATTATAATGGCAACTCCAAGGAAGGAGCATGGAAAGAAGTAGCAGAAAAATTAAGTAAAAGTGGTAATGTGTTTTTAATTTTTATACTGGTATGAATTATATAAAGTCGCGGAGTGCAAACACAGATGGAAGTTTCTACGGGAGCGCTTCTGCAAAGAAATGAAGAGGATGAAAGCTCCATCAGGCAAGTGAAATGGGCTATATTGAGGAATGGCCACTATTGCAGCCTATAATGTTTTTGAAAAGCTCTCTCGTACCCCACCGGTATAAGCATTTATATTGAATATTTTTTACTTTTTTACAATGTGAATCTTTATATTGTCGTAATCGTGATAACTCTGAAGAACCAGACTCAGCCTTGGAGTTTAATAACTTAAGATCCTTCAAACATTTTAATTTCTTTTCCATTTATTTAACACACAATTTGCAAAAAAAAAAATTTAATTTTCTATTGTTTATAAATTCAATGATGCACACAGTTGCATTTCTTAGTACTTAAAAAAATTACAAATTTGTATAAGAATAGTATTAAGTATAAAAAATGTGATTATTAAACGCCATTTTGTTAATAAATTTCATTTATTTACAAAGAAATTATTTTTTTGCAAAAGTACGAATAAAACAAATGTATAACTGTGCATAATAATTTCTATATTCATGTAAGTACAATATATTTTTTTTTCAACTCTCAAAATTATTTATTGTATCTTCACGAAAAGAACTAAAAATAAGTATTAAAATCTTAAATATTAAAAAAAGTTACATTAGTCCTGACCATGTCAGGCCTAACCTTTTGGGTAAAAAAGAAAATTGTCATAAAAAAAACAAAGCAAATATTTCTAAAATGTATCGTCTGTAGCATTGAGGATTAAAGCTGCGGTATCCCTCTTTTTTAATCGGCTATGTCCACTATAATCCAAGATATTGCGAGCAAGGGGATTAGAATGGTCTTCGAGCTTCATCAAGTATTTGCCTGCGTATTTGATGATTTCTGTAGTCACCAGCGGTATGTCTAAGTCACAATGTATGTTTGAATTTCTGATGTACCATGGGGCGGAAGTTATCAACCGTAAAATTTTATTTTGCATACGTTGGATTCTATCCACGTTTGAAGCTGAGGCAGTGCCCCAAAGTTGGATTCCATAAGACCATATTGGTTTCAGAATACTCTTGTAAATTAAAAGTTTGCAATCTAGGCCAAGTCTCGAGTTCCTGCCAATGAGCCAGTGTAATTGTGTTAGCTTAAGTTTCATTTGTGTTAGCTTTGAGTCAATATGATGTTTCCATGTAAGGCGACGATCAAGATATATACCAAGATATCTCACATAATTATGGTGAGGAACAATGTGATTATTGATTCGAACGGGTGAACAATTATCTCTTCGCAGGGTGAAAGTCACATGAATGCACTTTTGAACGTTCACTTTAATTCTCCATAATTTTAACCACAACTCCAACTGAGTTATATGTTGCTGAAGATTTATTGAGGCTTGATAGGAGTTTTCGTGCGAACTTAGACACGCTGTATCATCAGCAAACGTAGAAGTGTGGACAGTTTCACTTACAGGCATATCGCAGGTATATATCAAATATAAAACTGGTCCAAGAATGCTACCTTGTGGTACACCTGAGGAAATTGGTTTGGGTACACTTACGAAGTCTCCTTCAACAACAGCAAATTTTCGTCCAATTATGTAGCTTTTCAGTAGGTTGCTCATGTTACACGGCAAGTGAGCGGTCAGTTTTAGAAATAGACCTTCATGCCAAACTTTGTCAAAAGCCTGTGAAACATCAATAAAAATAGCTGAACAATACTTCTTCGCTTCAAAAGTTCTTCTTATCACCTGAACCAATCTATGGGTTTGCTCAATTGCGCTATGTCTACTTCTAAAACCAAATTGATGGTTTGGGATACACCCACTATCCCTTAGCATTGGAGACAATTTATCCATAAGCAAGTTTTCGAAAACCTTTGAAATAGTTGGTAATAGACTTATGGGCCTATATGACTCGGTTTTGGTTAGGTCTTTACCCGGTTTTGGAATCATTTTAACTTTAGAAATCTTCCAGTGGTCAGGATAGTATTCAAGCCGTAAAATGGCATTAAAAATGAATAGCATGATTCTGACTGCAATATTGGGGAGCTCCTTCAACATTTTGTTACTTATGCCGTCCATACCAGGAGCTTTTTTCGGATTTACTTCAGAAATTAGCTTTTGTACCTCACGCAACTTAAACTTTAAGGGTCGAGGGGGTAATCCAACTACGCTTGGCAAACTAACATCATCAGTACATATGTGTGGGGTGAATACATCTTTCAAGTAATCGGCAAATAAGTCACCTTTTTCAGCGTCCCTTCTTGCCCAATCTCCACTGATATTACGTAGGGGTGGCTTGTACTCAACGGGCCTTTTAAAGTTTTTTGTAGCACGCCATAAAGAATAATTGGAGTTTGGTGTAGCATCGAGGCCCTCCAGATATTTCTCGAAAGATGCAGTTTTTTCATATGCTAGTAAGTCTCTAAGCCGCTTTGTGCATTCTCTAAGTCTCTGTCTCTGCAGGGGCGATCTGTGTTGTTGCCAATCTCTTCTAGCTCTTCGTTTTTCCGCTACGAGACGTTCAATGTCTGTGACCTAAAGTAGTCTGCGGATGTTTAGTTGTTGTTGTACAATATAGCCACCTAAAAGTCTTCAATGATTTGCTTAAGCATTTGACAGACATTTTGTTACATTTTTTTGTTCATCTGTATTTTCTAAAAGTTGTTTTTTTTTAAAGAAAAATTATTTAAAAACGTTTGCGTGATTTTTCCCCAAAAAAAAGGCACCAGCAGAATGAATTGCAATATTTAATGGATCGCTACATGTAACGTCACTATGTGTACAAGATAAATAAATAAAAAAAATGAATTTTTTGTTTTGATTTTAATATATTTTTTTAATTCACGACTTATTGCAAATTGCAAGTTTTAACAAATAAAGGGTGTTTTTTATGGAGGTATACAACTTTAAAATGTAATAACACAAAGATGAACTTTGTAAATTCATAAAAAAATCACTTTATTCGAAAGATAATCTTCTGGTATTATAATTTAAAAATGATTTCTGGTATATGACTATCACGGCTGGCTCGAAAGTAATCTATCCTGGAGGCCCAACTTTCGATGACTTTGTTTTAATATTTAAGGCCATATATCGGCAATCATGCGATAAACGTGTTCTTTCATGGCGTTAAACGTTTCCGGCATATCACCATCGACTAGAAACTTCACATTATCTCCACAGAAAATAGTTTAGCGGCATTGAATTTCTCTATCTTGGTAAGCGAATTTATGAGTTCGCAATGTGCAACTACGCAGTTGCCTTTTCTTTTCTAGAAATAAGTCAATTGTGACTGGAACTGTATTACATGTTGTGCCGTCTTGTCAAAGCCACAGCTCCTGGACATTATGGTTATCAGTAAAATATGGCTTTATGGCGATCAACATTAACTACAACGTTCTGTTCACCATCGTTTTTAAAGAAATACGGACCAATGATTCCACTGGTTCATAAAGCACACCAAACAGTTTTTCTAAATGTGATGGTATCTTGCAGATTATCATCACTCCAAATACAACAGTTTTACTACTCACTGACGAATCGATTCAAATAAAAGTGATCTTTATCGCTAAACAAAATTCGCTTATGAACGCAGGGATCCACACTAAACTTCTTATAAGCCTAATGTGCACAATTTGGAGGCTTTATCATTCTATTCATGTTGAAATGACAAAACAAACTAGACATAAATCACTCCACAGCTAACAAAATAACCGCCTGTTAAAAAAGTAAGGAAAAGTCCTGTAGCTCTCAAAAAAACAAAAAAAAAAAAACACCCGATTAATCCAAAGTGTGAATACGCTGTTTTAGATTCAACAGGTTGTAAGCATCAAGTTTTCTTTATTTGCTATAAGATTTTCGTCCATTTTTTGGCAAATTTCTTTAGCTTTGCTTAAAACTGTATTCGATTAGAAAATCAATTTTTTGTGTTTTTAATCGAATCGAAGAAATCTATTCGTGATGCAAAAAAAAACCAAATAAATTTGCTTTTGGTTTTTGAATTTTTGTAGGGATTATGAAAGTACTGTAAAATGTAAAGAAGCAAAACAGTTCTCTTCAAATTACAATGATGCCACATTTTATAATTTATTTTGTTGCCACACAACCAACATTGAGCAGATCGTTTCCCTCAGATTCCAGTCCAATAATAATTGAACTGATAAAATAGTAGCATTAGACATAGAAGCATAATATTTGAAAAATTTACTGCTTAAGTTTTCCCGATTTCCGGGATTTAGTCTGAATTTAATGAAATATTCTTACTTTTGAAGAATCTAGAATTATTTTAATTGCAATAAAATTTTTATTTGTAAAAACATTGAAATAAAATTGATCTGTTTGAGCAGACAGCTTAATAATTATACTAACTTCAACAATCCCATATAGGGCATTTAAAACACCAAAATGGGAATTTTTTATTTTATACATTTAGTTAAAAACTTAACACATGGAGGTTATGAAATACAAAGGGTATACAAGGAATTTAAAATTTATTTACAGCTTTTTAATTTCGTTAATGGGATTTAAGGACATAATTAAGCTCGATTACTCCTCTGCTGCTAACGGGTCCGCAATTTAACGTTTTTTTTCAACAAATACTTATTTCGTGAATGGTAATAATTAGCTCATGTTTGATTCGACAGATAATTAGTTTTATCCTTCCGCTGAACGAATATTGGTGTGTATACGCTTGAACAACGCTTCTCCAAGTGGGTCTGCGATTGACTTACAAAAAAAATTATCTTTATCATCTTTTCTGATGAAGCTTATTTTGATCTTGGCGGGTATGTAAACAAGCAAAATTGTCGCATTTGGGGCACAGAAAACCCGCACGCATACATTAAAAAGCCGACGCACCCAAAACGAGTCACTGTTTGGTGCGGATTTTGGTTCAGAGGCATAATTGGGGCATTTTTAGGAGTGGCCGTTACAGTCAATGGCGATCATTATCGGGCCATGTTGAACAAATTTTTGTTTACAAAAATTTAAGAGGAGGATATTTGCAACATTTGGTTTCAATAGGACTTCGCTACGTGCTACACAGCCGAAGCTGTATAGGGTAAGTAACATTTTTACTTGAGTGGGAAGAGGAGGATGCATATCGGGTGGCCCAAATGCAAGCACCATTAAAAAATAATAAAATAACTAAACTAAATGGCTTTATTAACACAAAAAAAATATTTATAGACAACGCCACTTTTTGGCAAAATGGCGGCCCTATTTCATTAATCACATCACGGATTTTGAGTCTTAAAACTGAAAACAATTCGATTGGCTCCGTATAGACTCTGTCCTTAACATAACCCCATCAAAAATAATCCAATGGTGTTAAATTTCACGAAAATCAGCCGTTAGCTGATTGTTGTGAAATTGTGCGATCAGAAAATTTTGTTTGCAATAAATTGATTATTTAATTGGCTGTGTGACATGTGGCATCGTCCTGCTAAAACACATGTTAGTGATATCCACGCTGGCAATAATAGGCCAAAATTGAATTGTTAACATCTCTTGGTAGCGTGATCCATTAATTGTTACCACATTTCCATTGTCACCATACAGTGAAACGTTGAGCATCCAAAGGCTTGCCAATAATCGCTCTAAATATTTCAGAAGCCCAAATGCGACATTTTTCCTTGTTTGACATACCCTGACAAGTGAATATGGACTTCGTCTGAAAAAATGAATTTTTTCAGAAAAACAAGCCGGTTGTTTCTGAAAGAATGGAGCGAATCTACAGCGATGTGATTGGTCCGTCGGCTTCAATTCCTGCACCAGCTGAACCTTGTAGGACTTTAAAATCAAGTCCTTACGAAAATTCGCAATGTAGTGGTTTTGAATAACCCCAATTGTTGAGAACGTCGAGGATCTGCTTCAGCACTATGGCTCGCGGCTGCAATGTTTTCAGTTGAACGACCCGCTCGAACACGCATTAGTGTTTGCACATTTTGTATCGAGCCTGTCGACGCAAGTTAACCGACCAAATTCTTAAGAGCCGTCTCAGAAAAAAGATTATGTTGTCCAAAAATATCACGAATTTTACGAAATAGTGGATTTTTATTGTTTTAAAGCAATTTTCATGCGCAATTGAATTCATTGTAACAATTAGCAATTAATCTACTACGAATACGTTAAAAAACTAAATGTCAAAACTATCATATTGTTGGTGTTGCCACCAATTTAAAAACAAACTTCTTGTTGAAAAAACCCAGTATATCTAATTTCAATTAAAACTTTTTATACAAATTTAAAGTTTTCTATGATTTTTTCAAATTATTTATAAAAGATTTTTATTAAAAACATCATTTGCTGTTGTAAATATAAAATGGAAAACTACTATGTTCAGCCCCCAAAACATTTTCCTTTCTAACCTAAAATTGTATGTAGTTTTGAGGAGATTAATTATCAATTTGAAAATTATTTGATTGCTTTTTTTAATTTCGAATATATAAAATTTTAGATTTAATTTTTCTCTTCATCAATTAAAATTGTTTAACCTCAAATATTATTGGATTAAAATATTTATGTAAAAATACGAAATAAAAAGTTGAGCAGTTAACGAAATGTGGATAGAAAGTAAAATTAATTTTAAATAAATGCAAAATAAATATATAAATATATTTGTGCATGTTTAAAATGAACTTTCTAATAAATAGATGAAAATATAAGAGTGAGGTTATGTGGGTACCCAATGCCTTTACAAGAAAATTATTTATTATCCTTCATCTAGAAAATTATACTGAAATGTGAAAATCGAACGTAATTAAAATTAAAGAAAATATTATTTTTATGACGATATTACGAAGCAAGAGAGAGGGTAAGATATTTTTTTATCCGTAAAAGATTTATTAAGTTAATTTTGTTTAGGAATTTGTTGTATTAAACATTTTTGAATTAAAAATCTTTTAAAGGACTAAAAGGATTTTAATAAAATTTGAATTATCAACAAAGTGAGGCGGATACTGGGGCAAACGGTTAAATTTGTTACAGCTTAACCGACAGCAATACAATTTTAAACAAAGCCAATCCTTATTAAGAGGGTCTAAGAGGGTATACAAGAGGGAAGAACGTCTTTTTTAATCAGTTGAACATTATTTTAATAAAATTTAAAACAAAGATCCTTATCCAGAAGGAAAAAAGGAGAAAACAAGCAATTAATGCATTAAAAAATCCCAGGTTACTGAGTTTATACATGTTATTCTCAGTTAAAGGTGAGTTCCAAAAGGCAGAATATGAAGAATACGCCCAATCACGATGTCGCAACAATCTCAGAATGGTGTCGTGTGAATAGAGTCGATTTGAATGTCTGTAAGACAAAATGTTGCATGCTTACGCATAGATGTGTGTTCGGAAATGATGCTGCATCTTACTATAAGTATTAAGTAATCAGAAGTTCCTGATGTTCTTCGCATGAAAGATTTCTAAAGAAGCTTTCAAGTGCCTCGGTTTTCTAAAACGTTGTAAGAGAACTTAGCTTTTTATATCACATATATCCGTCCAAAAATAGAATACTACTCTCATATATTGGCCGGCGCTCCAAAAGTCTGTTTTGGTTCTGCTTGACAGCTTACAGAAGGGGGCCAAGAGGCTACTTGTATCCAAGTTTATTGATTCTCTAGAGTAATGACGCAATGTGAGATGTATTTTAATGTTTCATCGTGACTACAATAGTAAGCGCTCTAATGAAATCAGGGAACTTGTTCCCTTTACCCGCACATTTTTGCATTTAACTCGATTTTCGTTGAGAGCGTAGCCATTTGTGGTTGATTGACCAGTAAATTGCACTACGAATTACAGGGAAAATTCATTTATGTGGATTAAACCCCCTCCAGAGGTCTTTTCTTTCAAACCGAATGTCCATAAACACTGCTTCCTCTTTCGTCCGCTCTATAACCTAGTTTCCCAGTTCTCGCACAATGCATTACATGTGTAGGGGTCATCCCCTGAGTGCTGGTCCAAAAAAAAGAAGAACTGACTTTTTCATTCATCAATTGAATAACCTTGATGTGCAGATGTGGTTTTAGCAAGGTGGCGCAGCATATACCACAGCTCGCGACACAGTTGATTTTTTTAAGGAAACTTTTGCTAACATAGTTTTACGTTTGAGACTCATAACGCAGTCTTCAGGGAGTCAACTGGAAAACTCCACTTTATTTCCACGGGGATCAGTGACCCGCAGAGTTCATTATTTGTCTCTTTAGACATTTAATAGTTCTCTGGCTGATCATTGAGGTTGGCCCCTATATGGGAGCATCGTGGTGGTTGTGGTTTCGGGCCCCATATCCAATGGTTTTCTATGGTGGCCAGGATCATTTCACTGATAATGACACGCATGGTGAATGATCCAGTCCAGTGAGCATGCTTGACATGTGTTCTGGGCAATGAGTTAGAAAGTCTCCGACTCTCTAGCAAGGTGTAATGATTTGCAGACCTGTACTGGAATCATTAAAGTTGCAACTAGGTGGTTCTGTTGCATAGAATTATGGCTTCGGCTATCTAGGACGCATGTATGACGTTCCAAATTATACAAAGTGGTTTGTCCACCATCCGATTAAGACTTACAGTCAGGCGCTGATGTAAAACAAATCACCTCTGCCTTCAAGATAGCGCAATTTAAGGCTGCCAAACTGTTTTCGGTGGGTATATGTAAAGTCGCTAGTCTACGACGATAAAATCGAAATATTGATCACCTGGGGCAACTACATTCGCGGCGTTACCGTCAATAAATAATAAAAAATCTTGAAAAAAGTCATCTTCAATTGGACCAGTGTGGACTGTCAGAAGATTATTTTTCGAATAAAGTAAATTTCATATCAATTTAAAAAAATCATTTTTCTTTTATTCCATTTTAAGATGGTATAAAAAAACACCCTTTATAAGAGCCAATAGGTGATGGTGTTTCTAAAATTCAAAATTTCTTAATTTCCTTTTTAAAAATTACCTGTAATATTTGCAGAGTAATGCCACAGGAAAGATAAAGGCTGTCAAGTGTTATCTATTACGTCAATGTTAAAAAAGGAACTAAGGATATATTCACATGCTTGTATTTATTACAAAGGTTATTTATATTTTTAACAAAATTTTACTTAAACAAATACTTTATTTAAAAGGTCAATAAATAGTTTTAACGTGCCCCCACAAAAAATCAGCAAGAAGAGTTAAATCACTTAATTTTACAGGTACATTTCTCGAAATCAACTTTTTACCAAATTTTGAAATTTTTAAATGCGATGCGATATGGCATCTCTACGAAATAAATATCCTCCACAGGGTTTTCAATAAAATATTTGCTGTTTTTAATTGTGGCAACTCCATTAATATAATAGTTGTGACATTTAGTTTTTTGACGTATTCGTATTAGATTTGTCATCGGCTATTGTTACAATGAGTTCAATATCGCACGATCCACTATGAAATTGGTGTTTCTGTTAAAAGTTACATTTCGTAAAATTCGTGATATTTTCGGACGACATAATCGTCCTTCTGAGACCGCTATTAAGAATTTAATCGTTGAATTTGAGTTCACAGGCTCGATTAAGAATTTGCCTTTATAGCCTTACAATGTTCAACTGGTGTAGGGACCTGAAGCCGACCGACCATTCACATCGCCCTACATTCGCTCAATTCATTCAGAAACAACCTGCAGGTTTATCTGAAAAATCATTTTTTCAGACGAAGCCCATTTTCAATCGCTGCATTTGGGCTTCTGAAAATCCGAGAGCGATAAGCTATTGCAAACTCAACGTGTCGCTGTATGGTGCACTATGTGGTCTGGAGGCGTGATTGGGCCGTTTCTTTTTTTCGAAAATGAGACTAAAAATGCAGTAGCATGGTAGCAATGGATCCCGATATCACGAGAACCTAATAACTCAGTTTTGGCCTATTATTGACGACATGGATATGACATGTAATTTCAACAGGACGGTGCCACATGTCACACAGCCAATGAAACGATCAACTTACTGCAAACCAAATTTCCCGATCGTATAATTTCACGACAACCAGTAGCTAAGTGGCCAGTCAGATAGTGTGATTTATTTTTTGTGGGGCTCTGCTAAGGACACAGAGCCTATACGGAGCCAGACGAATCGATTTCAGCTTTAAAATCCAAATCCGTGATGTGATTAATGAAATAGGATCGCCATTTTGCCAAAAAGTGACTAAAAACTTTGATGAAAGAATCGACATCTGGCAGCGTGGTCGTGGTGGATATTTACCCGATATCTTTTTTCATTCATAGTTGTCGAACATTTTTTCTCTTTGTGACACAATAAAAATTTTAATTATCTTAATAAAAATTGTTTGTGTTATTTTGTTTTAGAAAACACACTCATGTTGAAAAATCCTAATGTAATAAACTTCAGAGCAATGATGCCACCAGGATGTAAACAGCATCAAGAGAATTTTTCCACGAAATAGATGTAACAGAGTCTGTAGGGTTCGTTGCGGATTAACTTCACCGTTTATGCGTCAATTTTGTTTATTAAACAAAATATCAGATCATTTTGAAACGTCGCTTTCAAATTAAGTCTTAAAATTTTTTGTGGACTTCTTCAAGCGTCATGATGATGTGTGGCAAATTTTCAATGGAAAAGTAAGGTTTTTCAGGCTTTTATTCTTGGGAAAACTTATTAATTGTTCTTTTTAAAGTTGTAATATATTTTATCTCAATTTTCTCTTCCTAACCTCAAATTTTCACAATAATGAAAACCTTTTTTTTTCTTTTTCCTCACTTCTTTGATGACAAGTGACGGTGACAAGTTTTGTTAAAAAGTATAGAAAAGTGAGTTTTTGAATGTTGTGTCTTAAAGGGTTAGATCTGTAGCTGCTAGGAGAATTAAGTGATGTCTTTTAATAACACTTATTAACCAGACGTCAGCAGTGGATTGACGGGTAACAGATATCTGGAATTTAACTTTAAATCTTTTAACAAACTGTACTATGTAATATTATCTGGCTTCTGTGAGTCTAGCCTACGTTAATTTCCCAACAAATTTCTATCTCAATTTAAAGAAAATATATATTTTTTATAAATTTAAAAGCGCATCCATTACATAACCTCAATTCGTTTTTTTTTTAATTTTGCCTTTCTTTGGCTTTTCCTATCGACCTTAATAATTTTATTTTTTGGGAAAATACTGCTATAAAACTTTTTCATTTATCTGTACATACATACATATGCATAAATACATACATACATATGTATATACGGTGCTTATATGTATTTGCATGAATTCCTTTGTCTTTAACTTAAAGCCTTGGAATATCCCTTCTGCTTAGTTATTAAGAAACAGCAACTATTATTATGTAGCAAATAAATTTTGTATTTTATTGCTTGTTTTATGGCCCAGGATTAAGCAAATCTATTATTGTATATGTATTGTATTTGATATTTTTAATATCCTACAGCTCTTATTTTGACAAGAGTAACGGTTAGTGTGGCATGGTTGTGTTTTAATATTGTCGCTAGCAGTGAGTGAGTGAGCGAGTGAGTGAAAGTTTATTACTTCAGCAAAGGTACGTAAAAGGTGACAAATTTAAGAAATTTTAAGCTTGCCCTTAAGGAAACATTTTTGCGCTATGGCAGGTTTGAATTTATTATTTAAATAAACCTTTTGTGCAGTTGATATAAAACTGCAAAATTATATGGTTTTTGGTACATATATTTTATAGGGTACCGCAATAGTAACAGATACATTTTAATAGATCATTGTATTAGTTATTTGGAAGCAAATACAATTATAAGAAGTGCAGCTATTTTAGTATTATTTTTACAACTTTACTATTTTATAGTCCACAGCTGCCTTAAATTAACGACATTTGTGGAAGCACTTTGAGTGCTTTCAAACAAACAGCACTAACAAATATGTAAATGTCGAGATACATAAAATATTAAAAAGCACATGCGAGGAAACTTAAATTTTAACAAAAAAAAACCAAACATTGCTACACACGAGGCAACCTTAAGTGGAACATTCTCTTATTTGCTTCCCTCCTCTGTAATATAGCTGTTTATGATTTCAACTAGTTAGTGTTAGAGGAGAAAGAAAGAAATTTTTAGGTTTCAAAATTTATCTCTTAATCAATACAACACAGTCACGGAACTCATGTGTGTGTTGCCTTAATTAAAAGAAAATTATAAAAAATAGTTGAATTAATTTTTAATTACAGCATTTTACACATCTGCTGCAATAGGTTTAAGCTCAACCCACAGCATGTCAGGCATATAAGTTTATTGTAAACAGTCACAACTTGGTTATTTAAGCTTAACATAAAAGTTAATAACTCAGAGTTGCCATATTTATCCCTCTGTAAAAGAAAATAAGTTCAAATAATTCCAAATAAAAAATCAGGCCAATTAAGTGGACTATTTTTTTTTTATTAAAATAATTCAAATAAAAGTTGATTACTTCGATTGACAAAAAACAAGTGCCACTTTAATTGGGTATTATGATGCTTAACGTTGCAAATAGTAATGCAACTGACAAGAAAATGATTCAAAGATCATTTAAATTTGTATTGTGTTACGAAAAGAAAACAATTCAGCTGACAGATGTCGATTTTTTGATTTTTTTGAATAGCGGAGGTTTTTATTGAAATGTAATTTGCGTACATTTTCTGCGTACAGTTTTTTATGTTGGACTTTGGCGATTTTTTTAAGTTTTTTCTTCTGATGAATTTGCCATTTTTTAGTTTTATTTTTTTTCAATTTTCGTTTAATAGGAAATAAATTTACTGTTTTCAGATTTTTCATATTCAGTTAAAATTTCGATATTTTTTTTTGAGTGAAAATATTTGATATTTATTGCGAACTTTTCATAAATTTTCGATTTTAAATCGTTTTTTGGTTTTTAATTATTGCGTTTCTTTAGGAAATTTTTATTTTGCGTGTATTTTACATTTAATTTTATACTCGCTGTATCCTGGACGAGTTTCTTCTCCGCTAGCTAAAATAAATTTTTAAGGAAATACAAATGGATGAAATTTGATCCTAAAAAATATTTGAAACTAAAGTACAGCGCCATCTATTGACCAAAAATAAAATTGGGAGAGACTAATTTGACAACCAAGTTATTGTTATCTTAAGCAAACGATATCAAATGTTTCTTTGCTAGAAACATTTTTTATGGGAAAATTAAATTGTCGTTTTTCGTGTTCCACCATTTAATCCTTCCCGGAACTTCCACTAATAAGTCAAAACAAAAATTGACCAAACCGCTCTAGCCGTTCTGGAGTTTTAACACGACTAAAGAACAGCAATTCATTTATAAAGAGTTCGTTTTCTAAAACTAAAAATAAAATAAAAAATTTTAATTAAGATGACCCACATTTTTATTGTATTACGAAGAGTAAAGTTCGGCAATTATGAATGAAGAATGATATCTGGCACGATCATGCTGATAAATGTCGATTATTTGATCAAAGTTTTTAATTACCTTTGGCAAAATGAGTTTTAAGGCTGAAATCGATTTGATTGGCTTCGTATAGACATAGCCCAATAAAAATTAATCCAGTTGTGTTAAACCTCACGATCTGGCTGGCCAGTTAATTGCTGATTGTCGTTAAATTATGCAATAGGAATATTTGGCTTGCAATAAATTGGTCGTTTTATACGCTGTCAGTGGTATCCACGTCGCCAATAATAGGCCAAAATTGAGTTGTTAGCATTTCGCGATAGCGTGATCCATTGATGGTTACCATATTGGCACGCCTCCAGGCATGTAACACGTTGACCATGATAAGGCATTTCAATAATCGCTCTAGGATTTTCAGAAGTCCAAATGCAGCAATTTTGCTTGTTGACATGACCTAACAAGTGCAAATGGGTTTCGTTAGAAAAAATGTTTTTTTTTTTCAGAAAAACCAGCCGGTTGTTCCTGAATGAATGGTCGGTCGGCTTAAATTTCTGCACCAATTGAACTTCGTAAAATTTCAAAGTTAAATTCTTATGCAAAATTCGCTATGTG
The DNA here is from genome assembly GCA_030448955.1 of Trichopoda pennipes. Classification (NCBI taxonomy): domain Eukaryota; kingdom Metazoa; phylum Arthropoda; class Insecta; order Diptera; family Tachinidae; genus Trichopoda; species Trichopoda pennipes. The sequence goes on from JASKUP010000060.1 coordinate 5,681,105, forward strand.
GTGGTTTTGGATAACCCCAATTGTTGTAAAAATAGAGGACAAATGACAAATTTAGATCTGCTTCAAATTTAACTTTAGTAGAACCACTATTTTCATAACGGATTTTAATGATTTGAATTCGTTTTTCGTGCGCAATTGAATTCATTGTAGCATCTACTACGAATACGTCAAAAAACTAAGTATCAAAACTATCATGCTGTTGTTGGTGTTGTAACAATTGCAAAACAAAGTTCTTGTTTTAAAACCTCTGATATAATTGATCATGATGGAAGCCTTAATGCTTGATACTTTTTTTACTTGGGACGACTTTTTATAATAGTGATCGACAAAAAATATTATAAATGAAGCTCAATAATCAGTCAGCGAAACAGCTAAATGCCTAAAGAGACAAATAGCGGAAACTCTGCAGGCTACTAATTCCCGTGGCAATAATGTGGAGTTCCCAGTTGATCCCTGCTGCCTTCAGGGGATTGGACTCCCTTTTTTCCCCCAGTTGCACAGGTCTAGATAGTCAAGCGTTCTATAAAGACCATAAACTTTATCGAAGGAAAATTTTTAGGTGTATTTTTCTATTTTTAAAACTGCCATAGTAACACACTTGAAATTTTCGAAGGATGTATACAGTGCTCTCTGCCCGCCATATTGACAAGTATAAAGAAATACATTGAACGATGTCCTATATTGACGAATGTGACGTCATCATTTAAACCGCAAGAAGCAGAAATCTATGCAAATAGCAAGTTGACACTTTCAAATTAATCAACGGTCCAAGAGAATGCCGAGTGGTTAATCATTATGGTGGAGTGAATGTTTACTCTTATATTCCAGAGTCTCTCAGCCATTCCTTTAATTTGTAAATATGCACCTCTAAATTTCATGATGCCATTTGATGGTTATTAAGGACGCTAAGAAAAGCGGTGTCATCTGCTAAAGTTAAGCCTGCTGGCTTATCTGAAGTATAAATCGAGTACAGGAGAGGACCCAGTATGCTTCCTTGGGGAGCTTCTGCTAAAATAGTCTGAGTAGGGCTAATAAAGTTACCTTCTCTGATTTTGAATTCTCGACCAGATAAATAACTTTCCAGCCATATATGAACATTTATAGGTAGGCTTAGTTTCATTTTGTAGATTATGCCGTAATGACAGACACACTTTATCAAACGCTTGCGATACATCTCTAAACAGAGCTGAATAATATTTTCCGTCCTCGAATGACCTTTTTATAGCGTTAACATAGCGTTAACAATTATTTTATTTTGTTCAAGGGTGCTATGCTAGTCCTGAATCTAAATTGATGTTTAGGAATACAATCCACATGTTCCAATGCCGAAGAGAAATTCGCCATTAAGTCTTAAAATAAATGATTTGAGTAACAATCTTCCACAGCGCAAATTTTCATTGAAAATAAATAGAGTTAACAAGCATTCTATTACTTATTTTGTCTATATCTGCAGCTTTTCTATGGTTTATATTATTACTTGCAGTTTTTATATTTTGAATACTATACCTAAGGGTGATAGGCGGTCTAGCTCCACATGGCGGTAGTTCAGCTGCCTTATCGTCAGAACTATTTGAAGAAAAAATGTTCCTCTAATTGTTAGAAAATAAAACCTCCTTCTCAAACTTGGTACTAGCCATCACCATTTGGCTTACACTTACTCAGCACTCGACTTTTGAATTCTCTAGGCGCCCACCATAAAGTGTAATCCGACCGACCGAAGAGTATCGTCAAGGTCTTCCATCGTTTTCAGCGATGCCGTTCTCTGGATTTAACTAAAGCATTGCCGTAGTCTGGCTTTTTGGCTGGGGTGACCTGTAAATTCTTACCCTCCTATTTTCTCCTTACAGTTATTCGATATCAGCGGAATAAGTGCCATTGTTCATATATCTGCGTACTTTTTTTTTTGCAAGAATTATGACTTTAAAAATCCCCTTTTTTGTATTTCCTAAACCTACCGTTTTTTTACCTCTACTTTCATTCCGATTTATATATGTAATTTAAGACTCATTTTCTATATCAAGGCTCGTAAGAAGATATCATTTTGATAGTTCTTCAGCCAAATAAATCATGAGTGTTAATAAATATGAAAGATTTTGCATGAAAAATTAAACTCCTCTTATAAATCTGAAATACATTTTATTATAGAAAACAAAATTCAAGTACTCAAGTCATTCGAATTTTAGGTATATTGTTTTGTCTTTTAAGCCGTTAGGAAGCCTGCCTCAAGTTCAAAAAAGTACTTTTTTTGTATCTGTAATCTGGTACAATTTTAATCAACATTTTAATTATCCCTTTTAAAAAATTGCACAGCAATTATTGAGACATATTTTAGCATAAATATACTTTTAATAAATTGAATATATTCCTTATAAAAATGTATCCTTTTTATTATCTACTGAAGACAACAGGTATGTTTAATGATCCTTCTTTTAATCACTGTTAGTCACCTTGAGTAATTTGAAATAAACAAAAAGAGAGCGAGAGAGAGAAAACAAGAGCAAAAATAGCTAATAGTAAGTAAAAAGGATAAATAAGTAATTAGGACTAAAATTTCTTAGAACTATCAGGTATTTAGTAGACTTAAACTATCTTATGCTTGTTCTTCTACTAAACATGACTACCAGTTTGGCTATAAATAGCCAAGATAATTTAAGACAATATTTAGTTAGTCCGTAATGCTGTTAAAATGAATAGCCAATTTTTGTTTGTTATTGTTGTTGCTGTAAAAGTAATTTTTAGGAAATAAGTGAAATTTAAAAAAAAATAAGTGAAATTTTAAAATTATATGACAAACTTTGGTCCAGCATTTTGATGTCCTTTTTATTGAAAAAACATCACTGGGTGAAGTTTGTCTTATAATACTAAAAAAAGAATTGCAACAAATTTTGTTTCTAAAACGGAAACAAAGAGAGCATTTGAGAGAGAGAGAAAAAGAGTGTTATTTATAATGCATTGAGAGAGTGAGAATAAAATGAAAATTGTTTATTTTAATCATTGTTGGGATACAATTTGCTCAGTTTGTTGTAAACTCTCAAAAGATCAACACTGGGCAAAGTGTGTCTCATAAAGGTTAAAGATTGTAACAGCTAACAGTGTGTGTGTGTGTGGTGATACAAACAAATTTTCTCTTGTTCGAAAAGAAATTTTAAAATTAAATGGCGATTGTCGGCTTAGTCCCTTTGAGTTGTTAAATTTAATATTAAGTGACTAGACCGAACACTCGTGCTATAATTTTAGAATATGCAACGATTTTATTTAATTAATTAATATTTTTTTTTTAATAAAAGAAAAATAATTAATATATTTAAATTAAAAAAACAATTAATTTCAGTGGTAGTTTAGACTTTAGTGATGATTTAAAAAAATCATAAAGCTAGACAACCATTGAAATTCGTTGATTTTTTTTAACCTTAAGACCTTAAAAGTGAATAAAAATTATTAAAAAAAAATTACAAAAAAAAAAAAAAATTAGCAAACAATCATTACAATCAAAGGAACGATCGTTGTGATATGAGTAAATTATATAATTATATCACAGTGATTTTCCTTTATATTGCAGTGACTTTAAACTACAATTTTTTTTTTTATTTAACTCAACATCAAATGCGAAAATTTTGTGTATAATTTTAATAATAAAAATTTAACATATTTAAGTTAAGAGTGCAGTGGCTGTGATATATTTTCTTTTCTCTTCAAATCATATATCACAGTGGCTGTTCTTTTTACTTTGAATGTTTCTTAAACTAAATAATTTTTTTTTAGTTCTTTAATTATAAAATGCAAATTACTAATCCATCTTCTTCTTCTTTCAATTGTTTAATTAAAGGGAACCGCTGCTTGTGATATAATCTTATTTCATATTCTTTTTCTATATCACAGTGGCTGTTCTTTTAAATTTTCCAATTAAATTCAGCTTTTGTTTATGTATGGTAATGCAAAGTTTTCCTTAAAATGTAAGTAAAAGTATACATTTCAGTTAGCAGCATACACATTATAATTTTATATGCACTTAATCCATAGCATTCCAAAGTGTTTGTGTGCCTGCCTGGCAAAGAAACCAGATGCCGCCTTCTTGTTCAAATTGAAGAGAGTACAGTTACAGTGATGTATTAACATTTTAATATTTTATATCACAGTGGCTGTTCTTTTTTGGGTTTAACAAAATAAATAAACATCTTGAAAATTTTGTTGTGCGGAAAATGTTTGTTATTCTCTTTAGCTAACTCTCTCTCTCTCTCTGAGTGTTCACTTAACTAAAGTATTTTTATATGTGTATAAGTATACATACATCTGTGTTTAGTGTGTGTGTGTAAGTGATAATGCTTTAGTATAACACCTATTGCACAGTGTGGTGTTGCATCAAAAAGTCCCAATCTAGTCCCAATTTACATTGTACGATTTTTGTCGCTGCAATTCTTAGTTTGTTGTTGTAAATAAAGGGTGTAAAGAGAATAGAGGAAGAGAGAAACTCTCTTTACAACTCTTATTTACAACAACAAAATAAGAATTGCAGCGACAAAAATCGTACAATGTAAATTGGGTGAAATTGTTTTAAAAATTTTTTTGGAGAGGAGAGGGAAAAAAATTGTACAAACACTAAAAAACCATTTAAAATAATCTGGCAAATTTAAGGTTAGAAAATAAATTGGCACATTTTTTTGGAAAACTTCAATTTAATTGATACCAAAACAAATAAGAAATATGGTAATTAATAATGGACTAAAATGCCAGGCAAATATCCTCCTCTAATACGTTGAAAGACGTGCACTCTCTCCTTTCCGTAAAACTTTCCTTATCTCGTCATCAGTGCTGTAATGAATTTCATCTATCGAAGTGTCAGTTGTATGTGGATTGTTTATTGAAATCCTGTCTTTATTATGAGTGACATTAAATCACAACAACGAAGCCGCCAATTGACATCGCCAAATTGTGAAATTATGCAACTAGAAAATTTCTCTAGCTGCAACTGAATTGTGGGTGGCTGTGTTGCTTGCTTCCGTGCCGTTTGGATAAAAATAAAAGGACACTGATGTCAACACTACGCAATGGTGGCCACAAAAAAATTGATTGATTAGCATGGTTTGAAAGCGTTTTGACGGCTGTAAATGCCGCCTGTACAAAAACCGCAACATTTTCTTTGGATATAATAGTTATTCGATCACTGTTTGTGGACTTGGTGTGAGCTCTATATGCAACGATTTTTTTTTTTTGCTAATTGATAATGAGCTTCATCACTAAAGGAGGATTTTGTTTAAAAATGTGTTACTTTCGTTTAGTTTTCCACGCAGCCTATTCACACACGTTCGACGTCAACAATTGTCGGTCGGTCGGCTTTGAATCTCGAATAAGTTTAACTTTATAAACGTGAGAATAAAGATCTTTATATGCAAAGTAATGCATAAAGTACCCCAAGCGATGCCCAGTCAGCACGAACGTTTGATGGCTCGATATTCCAGGCTCATGCTCAACACTTTGCTGTAAAGCAAAGGCCACTATTGCATCACTAAGGCCACTATTATTAGCGTTTTGATTTCGTCTATTGTAAGCCTCGAATTAAGCGATTAAATTACGCACAGTGATCTCAAAAGTGCCTGCTCGTAAATTCTTTGCCATTTCTATAGTAAATTATCACAATTAAAATTCTTTAGTGAAGAGTGTAGCATCCTATGCTAAAACTTTCCCTACCTTTTGCTCAATTCTTAACATTTAATTATTTTACAGAAAAATTCACTTCCTAACCTCAAATTATAATGGATTTCGTATAATTTCTACGCCCCTCCTTTCTTTTTCAGTTAAACTTGTTATTATTTAATTACGGTTGGAAAGAGACGCCTTTAAGGATTATTAACTATATGATTTTTTATTAATACACATTCTACATTCAGCGGCTTAGTTTTCGAAAAATAAAGTATGAAATAATTCTCATTCAGTTGGTACAATCTATGGCAATACAAGTTTTAATAAAAAATAATTATTTTTTAACTTTATTTTTATTAAATAAAAAGTAAAAAGTTTCCTAAAAAAAGTACAAAATAACTTATTTGATTTTCAGACTATATTCTAAATACATATTGTGTCCTCTAAATTAACCTCATTCACATCGTTATTTCATCTTCTAAAAACATTTTCCCTGGTCAAAGTTTAGCAAATAATTTTTATAATAAAATCTTTTACTTGAAAAATTTTTCTAGGATAATTCTTAATTCACAATAGCTGCTTTATCAGTCCATCTATCGAAAACTATTGTGTTTTAGTACAAAACTAATCAATTGTGTATCGTTTCGTCGTTTCTTCCCAAAATTTCGCCTGTTGACTTATTGATTAAATAAAATTTTTTATTTTTAGGTTCTAAAAAAGAGAAAAAAGATATTAAATTTATTTTTGTGTTTATAGCAGATGTTATGTCCTCTTAATTAACCTCGCTCACATCGTTATTTAAATTTTATAATTTCTCGTTGCCTCCTCAAATTTCGGAAACAAATATTTTTTTTTTAAATCTTTCTTAAAAAAAAATTATCTATAGTAATTTTTAATTCACAATAGCTGCTTTATTAGGCCTTCTATCGAAAACTGTTGCGTTTTAATACAAAACTGAACAATGCAGTATCGATACTTTTCACTCCACAAAATTCCGCTCGTTAATTTGTTGACGAAATAAAATATTTTTCATATTTTATTTTAGAACAATTTACCATTTAAGTTGTTTATTATAATTTTAGTACTAAATTCTAACTGGATTGCCAAATAGTAACTTATTCGTTAATCAGGATTTTTCTGGCGAAACTCTTCATTTTAATCATTATATCCGACAAACACTATGAGTAAATTTGAAAGGTCCAACTATTACAATTCAAAAGATAAGTTTGCATACGTAATCTATGGGGCATCTATTACTTTAAAATTATAAGTTTTTATTTTTTTTAAACTCGCTGCAGTCGTGCTACACAATGTAAAATTCAAATGCCTCTTAAAAGTAAGAAAATTACGTCTCTATGGTGACACCCATTAATTTTTGCTGCTACTTATTATTTAAGCAGTAATAATGATATACCTTCTGCTAAAAATTACAAGTAGCAAGCAAAATTGAGGTTGGAGATAGAGGCTTTTGTACACATTCTGGCCCTAATAACAGGGGCACCATTTTCCTTTTTGGACAGGAATTCATAAAAAAGTATCACAGGCAAATAAAGTGTATTCGTAATAACCTTAATATTTAAAGAAATATTTGTATTCGAAAAGTGCTGTTTTAAAGTACTATTTGTTATAAAAAGTACCATTTGTTATAAAAAATGTTTTAATATTTTTTTTGCAATCGTCCTTTATTGAAAAAATAACGCAAATATTTTTGAAAGTTTTTAATTTACTAGTCTTTTATATTAATTAATATTTTATTTAATAGTTTATTAATTTTATTATATTCATTTTTATATAATTTTTTTTATTACTTTTTTATTTATTCGACCTTTTTTAAATTATTTAAATATGCACTAATCTTTTAAACGGTCTTTTAAATATTTTAACGATTTTATTTTTTCCGATATTTCGCTTTCCTGTGGAAAGCTTCTTCAGGAAATTATTTTTTATAATTTTTTGTTTTTGTGAAATATAAAAAATAATTTCCTGAAGAAGCTTTTCACAGGAAAGCGAAATATCGGAAAAAATAAAATCGTTTAAATATTTAAAAGACCGTTTAACAGATTAGTGCATATTTAAATAATTTTTTTTATTAATTCGCATTAAAAATAATATTTTCAAAAAGTACCCTAAAAGAAAGAAAAATTTCGTTTTTAAAATGTAGTGGTCGTAAAGGAGACAATTTTTTAAAACATATCTTAACGAATAAGATCTATTAATTTTATTAAAACAAAATAAATTTAAATATTATTTTAAATCTTAAATTTGGACTAAGTTTGAAATTCTAGCGAAGGTTATAATATTCGAATGAGATAATGTAATAATAAAACGTGCATTTTTAAGGTATACTTTTATTAAGTACATTTTAAAAAAGTACCTTTTTTAAAAAAGTACCTTTTGAAAAAGTACTTTTTTAAAAAGTACCTTTCAATAATTTTTCTTATTTTTGAAAACTTAATCCTTTTTTTATTTCCATTAATTTTTAGTATTTTTTTAAGTAATTCAATATACAAATAGAAGAATTTAACTTGTAATCTGTTACAGGTGGCGTAATGTTTTTGATGTGATCGGTACTTTTATTTTAAAGAACATTTAAAACTAGTCTATAGAAAAACTATGAAATTAAGTGTCTCATAAGAAGCTGCTCATGGGCACAAATAATATAAACAAGAGATTTAAAGCGTTGTATCCCTCTAAGTAATCAACATTGCAGCAGCTTTTATAAAAATATAAAGTCCCCAAGTTGCGGTTATTCCTCAACATTATCGGTTTAGCTGAAAATCTACGTTGTCAAAGATCTTGTACATGGAGTATTTTATATATCGTTTCCTCAACAATACGGTTATTCTGAATATTATCCCCTTAGCTGAATATTCATGTTTCTAAAGATCTTCTAGGTGGAGTATTTTATATACTGTTTCCTTCTCAATATAATCCCCTTGGCTGAATATTCATGTTACTTGTTGCTAAATAAATTCTGTTGACTACAATTATTGTACCTAAACCAAAATTTGTGTGAAAAATTGCAATTTTGTTACCAGACAGTAATACTTTACTTATACTTATATATACTTCCTTCAAAGGGCAAATTTTAAAAGGTACTTTTTAAACTTACTTTTTTACAACAAAATTTACTTCTTCAAAATGCACCTCTTAAAAGGTACTTTTTTAAACTTGCTTTTTTTTTATAAAAATATAATTCTTTAAAAATGAAAACTTTGAAAAGGGACTTTTTGAAACCTCCTTTCGTCCAAAAAAGTACAAATCAGGAGTTCGATTTTCTTAAGTCATCACTCATTCATTTCAAGGCATTATTTCAAGCGTATTATGAGCGGTTGTGCAACAAGTTATTTAAAAACGTGTATCCTTAAGATTGCCAGTCAGGTCCAAAAGTTTATTTAAAAAAAATAACAGTAGAAGGCTCTAAATTATAATTAATTAACTCCAAAAATTTGGTGGCTGTTAAACTTTGTCGGCCTACACCCGATTCATAGACTCTGTGATCTTGACTAAACGCGAACATGGTATTAACAATAATGTCATATTCATATAAGAATAAAAATGAGGGCGGATATCTAAGCCGAACGATCTCTTATTAAGAGGGCCTGAAATAAACTTTAAAAATTTCATATTTAAAATTCACATTTTTAACCTTCTTCTAAATGGGTTTTTCAACAAGAAATTTGTTTTCTAAAATAAAATAAATTAAAACAAAAAATTTAGATTGAGATTATTTAAATTTTGATTGTACTATTACGAAGAGAACAGTTTGACAATTATAAATGAAAAATGATGTCTGGCAAATGTCCACCACGACCACGCTGACAGATGTCAATTTTTCACCAAGGTTTTTAATCACCTTTTGGCAAAGTGGCGGTCCTTTTTTTTCTTAATCACATCATGGATTTTTAGTTTTAAGGCTGAAATTGATTTGATTGACTCCGTAGAGACTCTGTTCTTAACATAGTTTCACAAAAAATAATCCATTGTTGTTAAATCACATGATCTGGCTGGCCATTTAAGTGCTGATTGTCGGGAAATTATAAGATCGGGAAATTTGGTTTGAAATAAATTGATAGCTTCATTGGATGTGTGATATGTGGCATCGTCCCGCTGAAACCACAGGTCACTGATATCCATGTGATGTTAAATCACACCTGTGATGTAAAATCACATGATTTGGCAGGCCACTTAACTGCTGATTGTCATGAAATTATGCGATCAAGAAATTTGGTTTGCAATAACTTAATCGTTACTTTGGCTGTGTGACGAGTGGCATAGTCCTGTTGAAACCACAAGTCAGTGATATCCACGTCGTCAATAATAGGCAAAAATTGAAAAATTGTGATAGCAAACCCACCCCCCCACTGATATATTTTAATGGAATCTCACTATTAAGACATGTGTCATCTTGAGGTAACAGGAAGCTCAGTCCCCTAAAATCTAGCAGGAGCCAACTGGATAACTTGCACTTTATTTCCATGGGAATCAGTAAGCCACAGAGTTCAGCTTTTGCTGTTCTCTGTCTGATTGTTGAGGTTGTCCCTTCGGGGAGTATCGTGGTGTTTGTGGTTGTGCAACCCCTCATGAAATGATTAAGGGGACAGAATCATCTCACTTTTGACCCAGAACATAGGGTGACTGATCCGGATCCAGTGAGCATGTTATGTCATGTGTTGAGGACTAGAAGTTGGATAGTCTCCAACTCTTCAGCAAGGATTGGGGTTGCTGGCCCTGCTCCAAACTCTCGAAGTTACAACTAAGAATGAACTGTTGGATAAAGATATCCATCGGGTTCCTAGGGCGTGGGTGCACGCTACATATCACCCGAAATGGTTTGATCCACCATTTTGTTATGGCCACATAGCTAGGTAACGATGTAGATCTTATCACGTAATCTCGCTATAGTGTGATCCATTGACCGTTAACGCATTACCAGTCACATCTTCGAAAAAAAAACGCCTCCAGACCTTAAAGCGCACAGTAACACGTTGAGTATGCAAAGCCTTCTCAATAATTGCTTTAGGATTTTCAGAATACCAAACAGAGCAATTTTGTTTGCTGAGATACCCTGACAAGTGAAAATGAGCTTCGTCTGAAAGAATGAGTTTTTCAGAAAAATCAACCGGTTGTTTCTGAATGAATTAAGCGAATCTAAGGCGATGTGAATAGTCGGTTGGCTTCAATTCCTGCATCAGCTGAACATTATAAGGCTTAATAGTCAAATCTTTACGCATAATTCGCCATGTGGTGGTTTTGAATAAATCTAATTGTTAAGAACGTTGAGGAATTGATAAATTTGGATCTGCTTCAATACTATGGCTCAAGACTGCGAGGTTTTCAGTTGAACGACCCGATCGAACACGCGTTGGGATTCGCATATTTTACATCGAGCTTGTCGACTCAAATTTAACAACCAAATTTGTAACAGCGTTCTTAGACGGACGATTATGTTATCCGAAAATATCACGAATTTTACGAAATGTAACTTTAACAGAATCACCATTCTCATAGCAAATTTTTATTATTTTAACGCAATTCTCGTGCGAAATTGAATTCATTGTAACAATTGCCAATGACGCATCTACTATGAAAACGTAAAAAAACTAAATGTCAAAGCTGTCATGTTGTTGGTGTTGGCGACAACTGAAAAACAAACTTCTTATTGAAAACCCCGATATTTAATTTTACTTGTTTTAACAAGTTTCTATACATATACACTCATACAAACACATTTTACTTGAATTTTATTAAAAAAATATTTTATCTCACTGTTTTTATCATGTCTCTTTCACATTCACGAAATGTTTTCGATGTAAACATGTATCTTTAATCAAAATTCGTGTAAACAGCTAAAAAAATGTGTTGCATGTTTTATTGCAACTTTTAAAAATGTAAAAACCAAATCAAAAGAAGAAAACTTTTACGTTAATGCAAGTTTCCTTTTTAACCAATAAGAAATAAGTTGAAAAAGTAAATAGACAAAAAGGCGAATTTAATTTAGAGAAGAGCCTGGCAAAAATTATTTTTTGGCTGCCATGTGGCACAAGTAAGGAAACGTTTCCATGCCTGTCTGTTTTTAACTTTACAGAGCTTGCACTCGAAGCAGAAAATAAAATCAGTAAATCATTAGCTTCGCAAAAACTTGTAAAGGATCACTCCTGTTTCTCTGTTGTGTAGTATTGAAAATGAAATATTGTACACATCTCAACATGTCAGTCACCTTCTTTTGTTTATGTTAAGCTGGAGTAACTCATAACTCTTTTTATTACTTTATATTACAGTCTTCAGAAATACGTCTAGCCAGCGCTATAATACTGTGAGTTAAGATACACTCATTCTAGAGAACTGAGGGAGGCACTAGGACTGGAATATAAAACTTAAATAAAAAAATCCTTTTTTCGTTTAAACTTTGTTTCCTGTTTTACTGTTTGTGCAACACCGAGTTATGCAATTTCGAAACAAAAAAAATGTTGAAATCATCTTAAAAAAAGGATATTTGATTTAAATATCGAATATTGTTTCAAAAATTATATCAGGGTTTGCAACAATAAGTTTGTTTCCCTCTGAGACCGCTATTACGAATTTTGTCGCTAAATTTGAGTCGACAGGCTCGATACAAAATGTGCAAACACCAACGAGTGTTTGATCGGATCGTTCAACTGAAAACATTGCAGCACCGTGAGCCACATTCTTGAAGCAGATCAAAATTTGTCAATTTCCCAATTTTCTCAATCACCGGGGTTATGATGTGATAAGATTTACATCTGCATCAGCAGTGAGCCATAATCAGATGATGGTCGAACCACTGTGGATAGTATGTAGCGCCATCCTCGCCCTAGAAGGCCTTCGGATACGTATATCCTCCGGTCACTCCTAGTTGCAACTTCGAAAGCCCGAAGTAGGGCTTTAACACGACGGCATTCATACTCACTGGACCTGGACCCTTCATTGTGTTCATTATGAATGATCCGACCCACAAACTCAAACGAGGGCCTCGAAACACATAGCCACCACGATACTTCCGAAAGGGCTACCTCAATAATTAGTCAGAGAACAGCTAAATGCCTAAAGAGACAAATAGCGGAAGTCTGGGGCTATACTGATTCCCGCGGAAATATAGTGGATTGTCCATTTGGCTCCTACCCGCCTTGAAGGGGACTGGGCTCCCCTTTACCCCGCAAGACACTAGTTTAGATGGCTGTTGTAGGATCCATAAAGACCATCACGTACCCCCGGGTGTAGCACCATTATTATCCAAAACCAACACACCATGAATTTTCCGTAAGGATTTGATTTTAAAGCCCTGGTGCAGGAATTAAAGTCGATCGACAATTCACATCGTCGTAGATTCGCTCATTTTTTCTTACGAAGCCCATTTTCACTTGTCAGGACATGTCAACAAGCAAAATTGCCACATATGTGCTTTGGAAAACTTTAAAGCGATTATTGAGAAGCCTCTGCATGCTCAATGTGTCACTGTATTTTGCACTATATGGCCTGGAGGCGTGATTGGACCGTTTTTTTTTTGTTTTTTCAAAGATGAGGCTGGAAATGCGTTAATGGTCAATGGATCACGCTATCGCGAGATAATAACAACTCAATTTTGGCCCATTATTGACGACGTGGATACCACTGACTTGCGGTTTCAACAGGACGATGCCACATGTCACACAGCCTATGAAACGATCAATTTATTGCAAACCAAATTTCCGGATCGCATAATTTCACGATAATCAGCAGTTTACAAGCCAAACAGATCGTGAGATTTAACACCACTGGATCAATTTTTGTGGGGCTATGTTAAGGACGGAGTCTATATGAAGCCAATTGAATCCATTTCAGCTTTAAGACTTAGAATCCGTAATGTGATTAACCAAGTAGGATCGCCACTTTGCTAAAAAGTGTTTAAACACTTTGATCAAAGAATCGACATCTGTCAGCATGATCGTGCCAGATATCATTCTTTATTCATAATTGCCGAACTTTTCTCTTCGTATACAATAAAAATTTGGGTCATCTTAATCAAATTTTTTTTTATTTTATTTTTAATTTTAGAAAACGAACTCTTTATAAATGAATTGCAGTTCTTTAGTCTCGCTAAAACTCGAGAATGGCTAGAGCGGTTTGGCTAATTTTTGTTTTGACTTATTAGTGGAAATTCCGGGAAGGATTAAATGGTGGAACAGGAAAAACGACAATTTAATTTTCTCATAAAAAATGTTTCTAGCAATGAAACATGTGATATCGTTTGCTTAAGGTGACTATAACTTGGTTGTCAAATATTTAAATATGTTTAGACGTGAAATGAGCTGACAATTTAGTATCTCACAATTTTATTTTTGATCAATAGATGGCGCTGTACTTTAATTTCAAATATTTTTTAGGATCAAATTTCATCCATTTGTATTTCCTTAAACATTTATTTTAGCTAGCGGAGAAGAAACTCGTCCAGGATACGGCTAGTATAAAATTAAATATAAAATACACTCAAAATAAAAATTCCCCAAAAGAAACGCTGTTTTCACATAAATTCGAAATAATTAAAAACGAAAGAACGATTTAAAATTGAAAATTTATGAAAAGTTCGCAATAAATATCAAAAAAATATCGAAATTTTAACTGAATATGAAAAATCTGAAAACAAAATATTTATTTGCCAGAAAACGAAAATTAAAAAAAAAATAAAACTAAAAAAATGGCGAATTCATCAAAAAGTAAAACTTAAAAAAATCGCCAAAATCAAACATAAAAAACTGTACGCAGAAAATGTACGCAAATTAAATTACATTTCAATAAAAACCTTCGCTATTCAACAAAAAATTTTTTTTTTAAATTTGCATGTTAAAAAAATAAATAAAAAATGAAATAATAAGAATTCATAAAGGAAATAAGGCTAGCGCTATATTAATTTAAATTGCTTAAATTAAAAAAAAAATCTAAATAATTAAAGGCTGAAGAAGTCTTCAAAGTCTTCCTTTTGAGGACCTACAAAAATGACAACAAAATAAAAGTTAAATTCTTTTGAATTGTTTATTATTCAAAACTTATGGAGATGTCAATTTACGCACGTAAGAAGATTGCGCATCATTGTAAAAATTATAAATCAAACGAACTGCAGGGTGTTCAAACGCCAAACGAAGAAAATTTCAGTTTGAATTGACATGTAGAACAGAGATGTTTAATTATTGCGTTGGGAAGAAAAAATGGAACGACGATCACTAAAACTTAAGTTTAATTTTTCGTTAAGTAATTTTTAAGAAATTATATTTGAAAGGGTTTTTCAACAAGAAGTTTGTTTTCTAAAACAAAATAAAACAAAAATGTTAGATTTAGATAATGCAAGTTTTTATTGTATTACGAAGAGAAAAAATCGGCACAATTATGAATGACAAATGATATCTGGGAAATATCGACCATTACCACGCTGGCCGATGTCGATTCTTTCATCAAAGTTTTTAATCACTTTTTTGCAAAATGGCGGTCCTATTTCGTTAATCATATAACGGATTTTGGGTTTTAAGACGGAAATCAATTTGATTGGCTCCGTATAGACTCTGTCCTTAACATAGTTTCACAAAAAATAATCCAGTGGTGTTAAATGACACGATCTGGCTGACCTGTTAACTGCTGATTGTCGTAAAATTATGCGATCAAGAAATTTCGTTTGCAATTAATTAATCGTTTCATTGTCTGTTTGACATTTAACACTGCCCTATTGAAACCACATAATAGTGATATCTACGTCGTCAATAATACAGCAGGAGAGTTGTTATAATTAGATTTGATATAAGCACGATGTTAATAGACTATAAGGGGACCGACCCCCTTATAGTCACCTCTAAAGCTTTAACATTGTATCGAAACCGAATAGCTACTAGAAAAATTCAAATCATAAACAGGGAGAGTGCTGCAGCAAACGATTAATAATTATTTTCAGTTTGCTCTACACTATTTAATAAATTGTACAATATTTCTTTAATAATAATAATGCAATTATTGCAATTAAAAGTAAAAAAAAAAAATAAAAATGGACATAAAAATAAATATTGAATTTCTACGGTATTTTATTGTACAATATAATGTTGCTAACACACAATATATTGTACAATAAAATTAAAAATCTTTTGTTTATTTTTTTTTTGCCAATATTAATTAACAGCTTCCAGTTTAAAACACCCTCAGGCCAAGTATTTCACAATGGGAAAAATTGCACAATTTTATTTAGGTTTGAGTTTATTTCTTTAGTTCTTGGCAATGCAGGGTTTATGCCACGTCCCTGTTAATGCCTTACCTAAACTCATACATATTTTCGTTATTTTTATTTTTATTTAAATAACGATTACATTCCTTTTCTTAAAACTATCTGTTTGCAAACTCTTTTCCATGCAAAGAAAATATTTTGAAATTATTTTCCGTTTAAGTTTCTTTTTATGGTTTCTGAAAGAAAAACGTAATTAAAAACAACAAACAAAACATAAATAAACAAACAGAAACAAAAAAAAAGTAATATAACAAAACTTGTCATTTCAGCCTCAAAAGTAAATTTTAATTCATTTTACAAAAAGTTTTCGTAAAAGCTGCTCTTATATTTTTTTAAAATATTTTAACGGATAAAGAATAAAGACAAGTTGTAATGGAAGGTATGGCGGCTCTTCTTTTCGCAACGATGATGTCAGTTTTGTTACGTGTTAATAAATTATTGATTTATTTTAAAAACAACAAAAATAAAATTCTCAAGAGGATTTTTTTTTCAATATTCACAAAGACTCACTCCATTTAATATGATTGATGCGTGTCAAATTGAAAGGAATGCGTGCACGCCAATGTGCGTGTTATTGAACTAAGAAAGTTTAAAAACAGTTTGATTTTTATTGATTGGCAATAGATTACAAATAATCGGTGATGTTATTTATTGTTTGGATATTCAATGTTCACATAATCATAATAATCACAGTTTTGTAGTTCCTTAGGACATCTCAGACCAGCAGTACCGACTGCATGTTTTGGTCAGGCAAACACGATTAATCATGATAACAATCCTCGACTACAGATTTCTAACTAACTGGTAGTGTGTTTACCGTTGCGAAACGTCATATTATCTTTGGAAATCCACTACGTCGTGTTTCTTGTGGTTTGTATTTAAAGCCAATTTGGCAATCATATCATATCATATCATGGGCGATCCAATAATAAAAATTTCCGGTGTACATCTTTTTGTAACTGGCAACTGAATTGTCAGTTGTAGAAGATCGTTCCCGATTTGGAGACCACCCCTCGTTAAAGTAATTGCCGTTGAGAAATACGACGCAAACATTCGCATGGCCTTGCAGAAGCTTGAAACTGGGCGATATGAACTTCCGGCTAACGACTAACTACTGGTTCCAAGGAAACTGGTTGCCCGTAGGGACTAAGGTCTCTATAGCTGTGATAGGATGTGGTAAGGTTAACGTCCGCACCTAACCGTTTAGACACAAATCTGACGGTGGCCTTTTCACAGGGTGTTTGGAAATATGCTCGCTCACGTCCTAAGACGCATACACACCTAGGCGCTTACACACTTTAATAGTAATTTTTAAGAGCACAACAGCAAGGCAGAGCTTTCTCTTCTTGTGCAAGAGTTAAAGACTACCCAACTCTTTCAACTGTTGCTCCTGCAAACATTGGAGGTTGCTACGTGTAACATCTCTTTAAATATTTTTTTTTTAAATTAAGCGATAATAAGGTACAGCCAGCACGTTACACTCCGTGGAACCTCATCAGCAAACAGAACCCCAGCTCTGCGGGCAACTGTTTTTTTTTTTTTTTTGAAAGAGAAGTAGCACTTCAGGCAACAATGCCTATTTAGTGAAGTACCGTGCTACATTCTTTAGGAAAGGGATAGAGAAAAAATGCGACAGGTGGTGAAAGTAGAAGGATAGTTACAGAAATTAGCTGTCGTATAAGACAGCACGGCAACCAGTGACCATGCCTTCATCACTGAGCAGCCCCACTGACAGTCAATTTTTATTTTTGTACTGATACCAGTGTGTGTGTAAAAAGTTACTGGTTCTGCAAGGCCAGGAGACTGGTGCCCTCTTTTAACCCCCAAAAAGCACATTCCAAGATAAGGAAGAGATCCATCCATCTTGACTATGTACGCCCGAGGTAACTGTTATTGGTGATGCCTTTTGCGGGGAATAATACAGATGTGGAGGAGGAATATGATTACAACAAAAAGTCGTCAATAGCTGAAATTCTGCACTTGGAGTGTCTAGATAGAAGTTTGTGGCGTCAGTTAATTCACTTCGTGATAGAACTGAGGTCAGGTTTAATATATATTGTGACTAGGCATGTTTGGGGAAGTATAAGTGACCCGGAATAATATTTGCTTCCTCCCATGAACTTTTTTTTAACTTACCTCCAGAAAAGTTCGGTAGTTACGCTAATACCAGCCACTGGTTTCTATATTTATTCTGCTGTACTAAATCTAGATATTGATTTTAAATATGACTACTTTAATTTGTTATCCCGGAGTGCTGAGGTGTAGTGGACATCAATTTGAAACAAATCTTTCACTACGAATGTGTTCTATGTTTATTCAAGCTCATTAACTTTAGCCCCGAAATGTCTGAGCTCGGGAATAAATGAAATGTTTTGATTCTATGAATTCATATCTTAAGTTTGAGACAAACTATAATATAGTTTACTACACATATAGCAACATCTGTAGGAAAATAACAACACTTGTATTAACAGAAAGCATAGTTATCCACGAGGAGAAAGTCGAAACAAGTTATCTTAGTTGCCTCGTTTGTATTCAACATTAAATTTTAAAATTGGAACTAGTCTACATGCTGTTATACAAAGCAAAAGCAAAAGTAAACTATCAGTTAAGAGAGGAGAGAGAGAGAGAGAGCGAGATAGAGAGAGAAAGACATTTAATAACAGGTCTAATTAGCGAAGTTTCAAGGGTTTTACACACAAAAACCAAATGCCGCAAAAGTTACCCTTTAGAATATCTACTAATCAACTACATATTTTATTAGAATTTATTGAGTAAAGTAAAATAACATCGATTGAATGACTTCATTTTTAGATATCTTAGCTACATTTCAAAACGAATCGTTTTAGTTGTTTTCAAAAGGTTAAAGCGTCAGGTAGTCAGTCGCAACTATGTTTCTGAAGAAAATTTCACCAGAACAAAGATTAAAATTACGTTTGCAACGTCAAGAAAATCAATTAATAAGAAAGAGAGCTAAACAGCGAAGTATGATATTCTTTGAATAAAAGTTCTATGGTAAAATAACTTGTCCAAAACACTGTTTGTGAAAAAATTTATATTTTAAGGTAGAAATATTAAATAAAAACTTTTAAGGTTTCTACCAGGTCCTTAAGTATAAAATAGATTTGTGACATCTCATATGGAAAATATTTTTTTAAGATGATAAATTTATTTTATTATACAAAATGAATTTTTAAATGGAAAATATATTATCAGATGAAAAATAAAACTTTAAGAAAAAAATTTATGAGAAATATATTTTATATGTTTAATACATTTTTTTGGTATGAAAAATACATTTTTTTTTTGGAAAAATATATGTTTAATGAAAAATTTATTTTTTTATAAAAACATTTTTGTTTTAGGTTTTTTTTTAATATACTTTTTGTGAAAAATAAATTTTTTTATGAAAAAAAAATATTTTTTTGAAAAATATATTTCTTTATGTAAAATATATTTAAAAAAAATTATGAAAAACATATTTTTTTGCGAAAAAAAATTTTTTGTGAAAAATATATTCTATATTTTTTTATGAAAAATATTTTAATCACTTTACTTTAATTAATTAATTATATCATAAAATGTTTATTTTTAATGAAAATTTTTGTAATAACTATTTTATGAGAATATCATGAAATATTTATTTAAAGGAATCAAGCACGAAATAAAATTGCGCTTATATTAAATAATATATATATTTTTAATATATTTTTTTATGAAAAACATATTTTTCATAATTAAAATATTTTTTTATAAAAAAATTTATTTAAAAAATATAAAAAAGTCTATTTGTCATAAGTATTTTGTCAAACAAAATATTTTTTGTATATTTTTTAAAATAAAAATAAATAAATAAATTTTTTAATATTATATATATTTTTTCATATATTATTTAATACACTTAATGAAATTTGAATGAAAAATAGATTTTTTAATGAAAAATATATATTTTAACAAATATAGATTTTTTAATGAACAATATTTTTTTATTAAAAATTAAAAATGCTTTTTTATGAAAATTTGAATTTTTAATAAAAAATTTTTTTTTAGGAAAAATAAATTTTTTAATGAAAAATATTTTAAACACAAATAAATTTCTTAATGAAAAATATTTTTTATGATAATTTGATTTTTTTAATGGAAAATCGTTTTTATAAAAAATAGATTCTTGTAGTGCAAAATATGTTTTATGAAATATAGATTTATTTTATGAAAAATATATTTTAAAAAATTTATGAAAAATATGTTTTTGTAAAAAAAAATTGATGAAAAATAGACTTTTTTATATTTTTTAAATATATTTTTTTTAATGAAAAATATATTTTTTGTGAAAAATTTTTTTTTAAATATATATTTTTTATATATTTTTTAATACATTTTTTATGAAAAATATTTCTTTTTGTGAAAAATAAATTTATTAAAAAAAAATAAATAAATTTTTCAATAAATAATATGTACTTTTTCATATATTATTTAATATATGTATATTTTTTATAAAAAACAATTTTTGTCTGAAAACTAGAATTTTTTTAATTTTTGTTTATATTTTTTAAATATATTTTGTTACGCAAAATTTTTTTATTAAATGAAATATTTTTTTATATATTTTTTATTATATTTTTTTGA
The DNA here is from genome assembly GCA_030448955.1 of Trichopoda pennipes. Classification (NCBI taxonomy): domain Eukaryota; kingdom Metazoa; phylum Arthropoda; class Insecta; order Diptera; family Tachinidae; genus Trichopoda; species Trichopoda pennipes. The sequence goes on from JASKUP010000060.1 coordinate 5,701,629, forward strand.
AAAATATATATTTGTATGAAAAATAGATTTTTTAATGAAAAATATAATTTTTCTTAAAAATAGATTTTTAAAAGAAAAATATTTTTTTAAGAAAAATAAATCTTTTAATGAAAAATATTTTTTATAAGAAAAATAAAAATTTTAATGAAAAATATTAAAAAAAAATTTTTCTTGAAGAAAAATATGTTTTATAAAATCAGATTTTTTAATGGAAAATCGCTTTTATACAAAATATTTTTTTTTATGAAAAATATATTTAAAACAAGATTTATGAAAAGTGTGTTTTTTATAAAAATAGATTTTTTTATATTTTTTAAATATATTTTTTTATAAAAGGTATTTTAATTATGAAAAATATATTAAATGTGAAAATTTTTTTTATTAAATAATATATACTTTTTTATATATATTTTTAATATATTTTTTATGAAAAATATATATTTGTAGGAAAAATAAATTTTTTAATGAAAAATATTAAAAAAAAATTAATTTCTTAATGAAAAATATTTTTTATGAAAGTTAGATTTTTTAATGGAAAATCGTTTTTATAAAAAATAGATTTTTTAGTGAAATTTATGTTTTATGAAAAATAGATTTTTTAATGAGAAATCGTCTTTTATGAGTAATGAGTTTTTAATTAAAAATATTTTTTATGGAAAATCGATATTGTAATAAGCAATATTTTTTATGAAAACGAAGGTTTTTTTAATGAAAAATATTTTATAAATATTTTATTAATTATAAATTAATTATATAAAAAATCAAGTTAATCTTTACTTTTAATTTATTTATTAATTAATTATTATTATTAAAAAATTATTTTTATGAAAAACAGATTTTTTTTATTAAATAAAGTTTTTATGAAAAATAGATTTTTTTTAATAAAAAAAAAATTATGAGGAATAGATTTTTTTAATATAAACAGTTTATATGAAAAATAGATTGTTCAATGAAAAATATTTTTTAGAATTTTGTATATTCTATAATAATATATTTTTCATAAAAAATATATTTTTAAGAAAACATTTATTTATTTTATTGTTGTTAGAACTTTGTTTGTTATGTTTGTTATTTCTTTGCTGGAATGTTATTTCTGGTTTTAAATGTATTTTTTCTGAAGATGAATTCAATTGAAATATTGGAGAAGACAGTAAATAATTAAAAATGCAAAAATGATTTTATTTAATAAAGTAATTACTGATCGTAATAAATTTAAAACTTTTAAACTTTTTTTTATCCTTTGTTTTTTTTCAGGCTTTGTTTATGTCGTTAATCCACCAGAAACACCTAAGGTCGCCTTTGGTTCCGGCTTAGAACGTGAGACTTTACCATTAACAGGACCCAACTTATCACCATTTATGCGTGCAATACAGGGCGATGTTTTCTCCAGTCCTGGCCCGACAGCTCGAGTAGATGAAAGAAATCATATGATAATTCAAGTAAGTTAACAAAAAAAAAAATAAATAAAAATTATAAAAAATAATTATATTAAAATCACAGTATGCCTCAAAATTGGGTTATTCCGCTTTCGTTAGTAAATTGCCACGTCTACCTCCACCACAAATATATAATTATCCTTGTGTGGGCTCCTATGAAGTAAGCGGAAAGAAATGGCCCAAAGAATCTCTTATACCGTTTGGTGTGGGGGCATTAAGAAGAGAAACATCAAAATATCTAACGCCGGCGTAAGTAAAAATTTCTAAAAAAAACCAAAAAAAAAAAAAAATTTATTTTCGTTTGTTTGTATGTTTTCCTTGACAGACCCAACACCTATAAATGTAGTTTAAAACGTCCACAGATGCGTGTTAATACCGCCTTTTGTACACAACGTAAATTCATACCCACTGTACAAATCAAATGTTCTCCTTTCAACACTGCGCAATGTTCCAGGTGTCGTAAAACTCCTGTAGGCGATTATTGGCATGATTTTGATGCTGATTTGGATTTATGCCGACCTTGCAAACATCAAATCGAAAGTAAAATTAAAAGTTGCCAGTCCAACGAAAACTTACGTATACGAATGCGTCTAGGTTTATTGCCGTATCGCATGGTGCGCTATTGTGGTTTCTTTCATGATCACAAAGGTACTACTGCAGCCACTCAGCTAATACCAACTAAAACTTTAAAATTTAAAATAACTAAAGAAAATTACTTGTCAATGTTCATGTAAAACAAATATATACGTTTCGTTAGTGTTGTTAATTCACAAATACTAAAATTTTCTATTCAAATTTAAGTTTTTTTATTTTTGTTAAATATTTTATTGTACGATTGCGAATAAATATTAAATGACTTTTGTGTAATAGAATAGTTGCGATTGCGGAAGGCAAGCAGTATGTGAAATGGTAACGCAACTCGTACCATGACGTAACAACAGCTTTAGGCGAAAAATATCGCTGAAAGTCATTATGTAAGAATAATATAGTAGAGGAATCGAACTACAGTTTAAGCAACAGAATCGTTAAACGTTAGACACTTTGTGATTTTTCTATACAGAAAACGCAAAGACATACTGATTGGCGAACATGTTAAATTACTAAATATTTATTATTTTCAATATCACTGAAAAATGCGAGATAATTTTATGCTATTAATAGTTGAATATAGTAGTAGAAAGTAGATTTAATACGTTTGTACTACTGAAAACAAATTATATTTATCAATAATTATTAATATTTTCAATAGAACAATTATAAAAAATACATTATATCTCTTTTTCGTCAATTCTTCAATACGTAACGTAGTTAAGTTTGTATAAGTTTTTGTTGCGAAATATATGAATTGAATGTTAAAACCTGCTTCTTTACATAAATTAAGGTATATAAAAAGAAAACTAAAATAAGCTTACCATATCTTTTCATAATAAGAGAATTTAGACGTTTTTAATCGCTAAGTAATCACAATTGCAGGCGGCATGGCAGTCTTTTAAAAAAAGACTAGTAACATATAACTTGCATTTTGTAAATTGGTTTAAATGTAATATAAAAATATCATATAGATATTCGATTTATAATCTAACAAATTGCTGGCTTATAAACAGGAAATTACTTTAATTCCAGCTGATATATTATTATATATATTATATTAGATGGTGGACATTTCGTGATAAGATTTATATCTGCGCCTGGCCGTGGGGCTTAATCAGATGGTGGTCAAATCACTGTGAGTGAAAAGCAGCGCCACTCACGCCCTAGGAGGCCGAAGACTATTCTAGCAACAGGGCCTTCCTAGTTGCAATTTCAGCGGTTCCAGAGCAGGGCTGCAAACCACTGAAGAGCTGGAGACTATTCAACTCCTGACCAGAACACATGACTAGCATGCTCACTGGATCTGGATCACTCACCAGTGGGTGTTATTAGAGGCGAGATGATCCTGGCCACCATAAAATAATACCTGTATGGGACCGCAAAACCACAACCACCACGATACTCCCATACTGCCTAAAGAGACAAATAGCGAAACTCTGGGGCTTACTGATTCCCATGGAAATAACGTGGAGCTTCCAGTTGTACCCCTGCTGACTTCAGGGGACTGGGCTCCCTTATACCCCCAGCAACACAGGTCTAGATAGTCCAGTATACTATAAAGACCGATAAATGTGCCCCCGGGGGGGGAGAGTGTGATTTGTTTTACATCCGCGCCTGGCTATGTAGCTTTAATCAGATGGTGGACAAACCACTTTACATAATTTGGAACGTCATGCTCGTCCTAGATAGCCATAATAGACATAATTCTAAGCAACAGAACCACCTAGTTGCAACTTGAATGATTCCAGGACAGGTCTGCAAACCATCACACCTTGCTAAAGAGGTGGAGACTTTATAACTCCTGTCTAGAACACATGTCAAGCATGCTCACTGGACTGGATCATTCACTTTGCGTGTCATTATCAGTGAAATGATCCTGGCTACCATAAATTTCATAGTTCCCTTATGGGGCCGCAAAACCACAACCACCATGATGCTCCCATATAGGGGCCAACCTCAATGATCAGCCAGAGAACTATTAAATGTCTAAAGAGACAAATAATGAACTCTGCGAGCTTACCGATTCCCGTGGAAATAAAGTGGAGTTTCCAGTTGTCTCCCTGTTTGACTTCAGGGGACTGGGCTCCCTTTTTCCCCCAGTTGCACAGGTCTGGATAGTGGAGTACTCTTTAAAGACCGATAAATGTGCCCCCGGGGGGAGTGTGATTCGTTTTACATCCGCGCCTGACTATGTAGTCTTAATCAGATGGTGGACAAACCACTTTGTATAATTTGGAACGTCATACAACCGTCCTAGATAGCCGAAGACATAATTCTAAGCAACAGATACCACCTAGTTGCAACTTGAATAATTCCAGGGCAGGTCTGCAAACTATCACACCTTGCTAAAGAGTCAGAGCCTTTCTAACTCCTTGTCCAGAACACATGTCAAGCATGCTCACTGGACTGGATCATTCACCATGCGTGTCATTATCAGCGAAATGATCCTGGCCACCATAATAAACAAAACCTGTTATGGGGCCGCAAAACCACAACCACCACGATGCTCCATCGCCCCCGGGGGGAGATGGTGGACATATTCAATACATCCATTTTTTTTTGGGTTTAAGATGGGAAGATACGTTACATTTCTAGCGAGAATCGTCATTCCGCCGTATGGCGGACTCCGTTGCGGCTACGGGCTAAAAATCCACCTTAAGTCCAGGATATTTTGACATCCCCGCACGGGGAGAATCCCTATTTGGCCAGTACGTCCCTGTCCCACTAAGCCTGAGTACAGGTACGCACTTTGAGCACTAGATCAGTGCCGGTTCATCGTCACCGTGTGGGCTAAAAACCCACCTTAAGTCCGGGACATTTTGACCTCCACGGATCGCTCTCGCATGACTTCGGGACCAGTATAGCCCTGTCCCTTTAAGCCTTGCGCCCAGGTACGCACTTTGAGCACTAGATTAGTGCCGGTTCATCGTCACCTTGTCCAGGCCACGTTTCTTCATGCGAAGTACATTCAGTGTTAACACAATCACAAGTAAGGCTATTATTTTATTCTGTATCACTGACTAAAGCCAATGAGTTACAAATTTCTATGGTGAAATACAATTTCCGATCTTTGAACAGCTCAAAAATTTACCGCTTTCACTGTTTCTATTTCCTTTCAACATATTCATTTCACCTTCAGTCATATAATAAATTTCCATTTTTTTTTTTCGTTTTTTCATTTATTCCAAATTCATTCATAGAAATTCCACATTTTCATAGGGAAATTGCTGTTGTTGGATAACGCGAATGCCTGCGGTCTAATAATGAATGAAGCCTGTGAAAGTTTGGTGGTGTGTCATTATCATTGAGTGAGAGGTTACAATTTAATGAAATGTAAAATAGCAAATGATGTCTGTGAATAGCTAGCTGCTGACTGACTTGATTGCCTGCTTGCCAGCCTCTTTGTCTGTTAGTATAGTATCTAAATTGCGTCAGCCTAAAAGTATGCAATGCTAACTGTAACAATAGCAATAAAGCTGCAGCCACAACCTGCATATGTTTTGGGTAAATTAATGGTTATTGTGGTTTAAAGTGAATGAGCATGGAACGAGCATGCACACTTGAGTGAGAATGAGGACTAGGAGAATTTAAATTATGAAATGTGTAAGTATGTGTTGTCAAATATGTTTATGCATGCTAGAAATATTTTCTAAAACATGCAGAAATCGAGCATATGTTTTTGTAAGTGACAGCACAATGGGATTAATGAAAGTGAGGTTAAGTTAAAAAAAAAAGGAAAAATTGTAATAAAACCTAAATTAGAATACATGTTACATAATTGCAAATTAATTATGTATAATTTATACAAGGTGAATTAATGTGGCCGCTACAATAACAACAAATAATAGAACAACAAATTTAAAATGAAAGGGGTTCCATAAAAATGGGATTTGCAACTGAATTTGCCTTGAAATTAATATACAGGCGGTTGGCTATAATAATAAAAATTAAAATATAAAATAATAATTAAAGAGTGTCCCATGCAAGAGGCGGACCTTTGAATCGTATGCAGAAAGTGTGTTAGCTATAACAGGAACTACATATTAAAAATAAACGTAAAATCTTAAAAGTGCCTCCATAGAAACCCAATTCGCTTCATGTCGAGAATTGAGTCAAATTTATGTCTTTTAATTATTGTATTTTTATTATATCATTTGTTTGCATGTGGCAACACTCTGCGCTCAATAATTGTTATTGACTTATTCACTTGGTACAAAGGTACCAATGTTAAGTAACCGCTTGAAGCCTTTTTGAAAATAACGTCAATGCCAATAAGAACGCCGAGTGGGACAGACTAAAGTAAGTTTCCTTTTATTTTTTCATTTTAATATTTTTGAATTTCTTTATTTTTAACGTGACAACATTTGTGCAATTTTAGATAATAAAACCAGATCAGACAAAATAACTAAAGGTTAACTGAGTTTTATTATTACACTGTCGCAACACTTCATGTTTTTCACATATGATTTTCGCTAGCTTGCGAGTCTGCTAAGAATCTGCTCTTTCTAGTATTATCTAACCGTTCGTAACCGTTCAAGGTTATCACAAAATATTATTTGGATCTCAAAATACATGGACTTTAAGACTAATTCTGTCTTAATGTTTTAAATTCCTTTATTTCTCCTTAAACAGTCTTTAGTTTTGGAATATTGAAAATAATAAATTAAATAATAAGAGATCATTTCCCGACACGTAAAAAGATTCCGTATCCTAGTGGATGTGAAATGCTGAAAAAAAGGCCTGCTAAATATAAAATTATCAGTAATATCCAACATATAGCTCAAAAATTGTAGATTCATCTATCTATTCTCTTCTAAAGCCTTTATGGATCGACTTTGAAGCTGTTACGGAATAATAATTTCTTGAGGATCTTAAAAATAGATTTAGGTGCCCCTGTATGCTAGTAGGTAGTGTACTAGCTTGTCAATATGGGGGTTGTGGGTTCGATTCCCAACGACGACCTTGGTTTTTTTCACTACAAAATTTAAAATTGGCTGTCGATGGGGCAGCTCAGCGATGAAGACATAGTCACTGGCCACTGTGCTGTCTTTATACGGCAGTTAATTTCCGACTATCCTTCTTCTTTCACCACCTGTTTCATATCTTCTCTATCCCTTTACTAAAGAATGTAGCACGGTACTTGACTAAATAGGCATTGTTGCCTGAAGTGCTACTTCTCTTTACAACAACAAAAAAAATAGATTGGTAGAAACCTTTACATTCTCAAAGAGTAGAGTGGAATAGAGAAGCATATTTAGGGGTCGCATGAATTGAATAGATTTTAATGCCCGCATGACGCAATGTTGAATGCTTATGCATACATCTGGGTTCGGAAATGCTGTTGCACCTGTAACTAAGGGTGATATAGATATTACGGAATTGGAAGCTCTTTATCTTCTTGGCATGAAAATTCAGTGTGATGTTCGATGGACTAAACACATTTTTTCAGGTATCTAAAGAAGCTTTCAAGTGCCTCGGTTTTCTAAAACGATGTCAGAGTTACTTCACTCCATCCTATCCTTGAACTATTTATACCATCCATATTCGTCCAAAGATGGAATAAAATTCTCATGTATAGGCCGGCGCTCCAAAATATATTTTGGAGTTGCTCGACCGAGTACAGAAGAAGGCCAAGAGGAACGTTAGAAACGGTAGGATATCCAACTCTATTGATTCTCTAGAGCATCGACGCAATGTGGGATATATTTCACTGTTTTATCGTTACTATAATGGTAAGTTCTCTAACGAAATTAGGAAATCAAAACTCGCACAATTTTGCATTTGACTCGATTTACGTTGAGAGCGCATCCATTTGTGATCGATTTGGCTAGTGAATCGGACTAATCATTTTAGCAAAACAAATAAACTCAATCCAGAGGTCTTTCCTGTCATTTGAAATTCAAATCTAATGTCCACAAATACTATTCCCTCTTTCCTCCAACCCGTAACCTCTTTTCCTCATTTGCATGAATACAGCTTATCCCCTGAGTGCGAAGGAAAAAGGAAGAAAAATATTAAAAAATTTATTAAAATAATTTTAATCACCAGATTTATGATAATTAAAGAGAATTTATTGAATAAAACGTTCGCCGTCTATAAAAAGAAAAATTGTTAACAATTAAATTGGAGTAAATAATAAGTCTTGGGGAAAGAGTAGGAGTACACACTGCTGAAGTGAACAGTCGGAATCTTCAAAATCTCTTTTCTACGTCCAAGTATTTTTCAATTCACCCCACAGTACGTCGCATAAGATCCCAGTTTAGAGCAAAACTATACATCGAATTATAATTACAATTGTACGATTAGTTGTGGTAGTAATGCCACTAGCATCACTATAACTGTAAAGGAATTTTACAGGTTGTTTATTCCCTTCTATTCCTTTACTCATTCACAATGGCAGCAAATGAGTTTTTGATGCGATTGTGCATAATAAATTCAAAGAATTGTGTAAAATGCAGCTTCAAAACATTCGTGTGCATACAATATTGTTGTAGTCATGGTTGTTGTTGTTGTTAATGTTGTTGTTTGTTTGGTTTGTTTTTGGGCAAAGAAATGTTGAGTTGATTAAAGCCAACCAAAAATGAAATAACAACGGAAAACGCCTGCATCATGGAACATATTTTTTGTTTGTTTGTTGGGTTTATTGTTGGTGTTGTTGCCAACAATGACAAAGTTTTTTAAATAAGAAAGAGGAAATGTGAATATTAAATAAATAACTTCGATAAATTAAGAAGTTCAGAGTTTTAAATTTATACAATTCACAGTTATAACACACGTATTTTTTGGATTCAGTTAATTTGCCTTTACTTTGCATTCCTGTGACTTTTTTTTGGTTGGTTAAGTAAGCGGAAACGGATGTCTGTAAAGCTTTGGAAATTTTACTCTCCAAGTGACTGAAAAAGATAGCTCCCATGCCTTCTAAATGTTTTTGGTATGGTCAACTTTTTATAAGCAAAATGATGTGGAAAACTGGAAGGTGTTTAAAAAATTAATAGCAATTAAGTTATCGATAGCTTTTTTGTTTTTTTTTTAAGTGGAAAAAATTTAATGGCGACTTTATTAAAGACAAATAAGTAGTTTTAATAAACATCTTAGAACAATCCTTACCAAAACGACAGCTTTTCTACACAAAAGTCAGCACTATCGATAAATTTGCTACAGAAAAAAGATTAACGATATATTTTCTATAGCAAAGTTAAGATTGTCGATGATTTGTCTATATTTGATGAAAAAGAAATGAATAATGGGATAGTTATTGTTAATTTTTTACTAAGAATTTGAGTTACAAATTATAACTTTTTAAAATTACACTTTTTCTTTAAAAAGTTAAACAATTCAAAACTATTAAAAGTTAAACTGTCATTCACTTGTTATGCTATCGAATAATTTTCTAAAAAAAAAGTCAAGTTCTTGATAAATTTTTCAATATCTTTACTATATATATATTAACTTATCGATAATTTTTCTGTAGAAATGATAAGTGTATCGATTTTTTTTTCCTTATGAATGTTAAATAACCGATAACTTTTCTAAATACATATTAAGTTATCGATAACTTTTCTATATAAATATTAAATTATCGATAACTTTTCTATATACATATTAAGTTATCGATAACTTTTCTATATACACATTAAGTTATCGATAACTTTTCTATATATATATAAGTTATCGATAACTTTTCTATATAAATATTAAGTTATCGATAACTTTTTTATATACATATTAAGTTATCGATAACTTTTCTATATACATATCAGGTTGTCGATAACTTTTCTATATACACATTTAGTTATCGATAAATTTTCTATATACATATTAAGTTATCGATAACTTTTCTATATACACATTAAGTTATCGATAACTTTTCTATATACATATTATTTTATTGATAACTTTTCTATATACATATTAAGTTATCGATAACTTTTCTATATACATATTAGGTAATCGATAACTTTTATATATTCATATTAAGTTATCGATAACTTTTCTATATACATATTAAGTTATCGATAACTTTTCTATATACATATTAAGTTATTAATAACTTTTCTATATACATATTCAGTTATAGATACTTTTTCTGTATACAAATTAAGTTATCGATAACTTTTCTATATACATATTTAGTTATCGATAATTTTCTTATAGAAATGTTATGTTGCCGAAAACTTTTCTATAAAAATGAACAGTTACCGATAACGTTTCTATAAAATCTAAAGTTACTAATAGATTTTCGGCAGAAATAAAAAGTAATCGATAACTTTACTATAGTAAAAGCAGTTAAGAAATCGATAATTTTTTATGGAACTATAAAATTACTGATAGCTTTTTTAGGAAGATATTTTATAAAAGTGTAAATTTATCGATAACTGCTTTATAAAATGTAACGTTATCGACGGTTTTTGAATAGAAATGTCAAGTCGATAATTTTTTGCATAAAAATCTAAAGTTGTAAATAACTTTTCTAAAATTTCGGCAGGCTAACAATAGTTTCTATCGAAAATTTAAGTTACTTACAACTTTCTATTTTGAAAATGTGTTATCGATTAAGATTTAATTGTAAGGTTATGTCAACGATAAGTTATCTTTCGTACAGACAACTTATTTGTTAATATAAGCGGATTTTTCAATATGAATTTTGTTTTTCAATTGTGGCAACACCAAGAACATGGCAGTTATTACAATGCATTCAATTTTGCACGAAAATCGCATTAAAATAACTCAATTCCAGTATGAAAATTGTGGTTCTGTTAAAGTTAAATTTCGTAAAAATCGTAACATTTTCGGACAACATAATCGTTTTTCTGGGACCGCTATTGATTAATTTTTGTGGGGCTAATGTTAAGAGCAGAGTCTATACGAAGTCAATCGAATCGATTTCTACCTTAAAACTGAAAATCCGTGATGCGATTAACGAGGTAGGACTGCCATTTTGTCAAAAATATTTTGTATAAAAACTTAAATTATCGCAAACTTTGCTATACAATAATGAACATCCCGAGAAACAGATTAACAGAAGAAGAAACAGAGAAACTTTAAACTGTTTTCTATACATTTTTTATGTCTGTCTTTTCCTTTAATCCAGACTAAAAAATTCAAATTTAGGAAAAGATTTCTATCCAAAAAACCTTTTTAATGTAAAAACGGAAGTACAAATTCAGTTAAACAATTACGTTTGTTGGTTTGTTGTTACTGTGACGTATGAGTTGCAATGAAAAAAACTTAAATCAAACAATTTTTTATTCTTCTATTGCTGGTGGTCGTGGCTATTGTTTTATTGCTTAAATGGATACATTTACTTGCACACTGATGGCTGTAAATTGACATTTCCATCAGCAGATAAAGTCATGTTACTAAAGTAATTTTATTGTTTGGTTTTTGTTTTTATTGGGTCTCTAGCAGCAGGATGTAGCAAAGCGGAAACGTAACGGAGTCACATAATATAGAGAATAGTGATGGTTGAGGGAATAAAATAGAAATACTTTTTTTCCCCTTAATAAAAATTGATAAGTCAGTTGCAACTAACGTTTTAAGAATTTAAAAGTTTTATTGAGAGTAACGTTACGTCTATTTTAATGAGTGTTTGTGCATATGTGTTGTTACAAAGATGCTTAGTTTAAGTTGGTAAAAAGATAATTACCATTAAAAAAGGAAAGTGAAATGACTTATTGTGTATGTTTGCAAATCAGAAAAATTGTTTAAGAAATCTTATGAACACAAAACAACAACATGCTTCAGTAAAATTCCATGAACTAAGAAAAACTATTAGAAAATTAAAACATTTCACGAAGAACAATAAGAACATAATCAAACAAACACTTGAAATCACTGAATACTGATAATAACAACTATACGAAAATGATAAGATAAGATATATTATGAATATACAAAGTAACAACATGCTAGAATAAAATTCCATGAACTAAGAAAAAAAATTAGAAAATTAAAATAAATCACACAGAACAAGAAGTACCAAACAAACACTTGAAACCACTGAACAATGATGGATAACAGCTATATGTGATGATGTTGAAGTAGAGTTTTCGGGTGAATGCTAGAACCACTTACAATAGAATATAAAAGCTTCCTCTTTTGAGCAATATCACTGTCTAAGTACGGACGTTATCTAGTAAAACATAAACTTAATGCAGCAGCTTTTAGGCGTTAAAGTATTTTTGTATGTATAAAAGTGAATAGCTAGTCTAAATAAATAATTTAACTTAACTTAAAACCCTAAAGTGTTGTATGTAATTATTTTGCATAAAAGGTAAAGGTTCGCTGATGACAGTTCGTCTACATTTCCTTTGGCCAGGCTTCCAGACTTATATCTTTATTGTATTTTTAATACCAACTTTACTAACTTAAATTATCCTTCATTATCCGTCTTTGGCCACGCTGAATGTATTTCTTCTCCATCTCGCTATCGGATATTTTTCCTGCGTTTCGAGACTTCGGCATTTCAAACACCTGCTTCACTAACTAAAATGTTTCTACATTGTCGATCTTTATTTGGGCTTCGGGATTTTTACCTTTCCTATTTCCAAAAAATAGGGCACGCGACCAAACAAACAACTACTCTGAATAATGATAACACCGTTATATATTATCATAATAAATTAAATGCGATGAATTATAGTTTTCTAGTAAATGCTAGAACCGTTTGCCTCTCTTGGGTAATAGTTCATTTAATTACGAACATGATCAAGTGACGAAACAAAAGTTGATACAGCAGGTTTTAGATATTAAAGTGGTAAAATTACCATCATGTATTTCTTTATATAAAGTAATAGCTCCTATTTTCAATTTTTCGCCACACAATTGGGTGGCATCATCTGGAAAAAAAGTGTATTTAATAAATCAATCAAATAAAAATGTTATTGGCAAAACATTAAAAATAAAACTAAAATTTATTTAATCTTTACAGAAAGACCTTATGACTGAAAAAATTATTTAAAAAATATTAAAGAGGACAATTAACTATAATTATTATTTACAAAGAGCTCATCTTAATATATTTTCTAATTTAATTAAAAGTCTAATTATAATAAATATAATTATTTTGCAATAAATAACTCAATAAACTAAAGTTTGTTAGAAAAATAAACGTAAAAGTTTGTTACGTAACAGCATGTTACGTTACGTAATAGTACGTTACGTTACGCAACAGTATGTTAAGTTACGCAACAGTATGTTACGTTACGCAACAGTATATTACGTTACGCAATAGTATTGTAATATTAATAATAATTAACATATAATTATTAAAATTATTAAAATTTTTTTCTTTATTTTATTTATTACACTTTATTGTTCTTAATCTTTTCTGATCCAATGATCAGCCGCTTACGCGAACGATCATTGGTAACGTTTTTTTATTAATAACTTTATAATCATTATACTCTTAATAGCTAACTTACTTAATAATACAAGCAAAGAATATGTGTTGTGGGAATATGCAACGTTTGCATATTCCCGCACATGAGTTTAGTTTAGTGTGGACAAGCACATTCCAACTGAATGTGGGGTGTCCGATTGCATGCAGAAGGCATGGCAATAATGACACTGTCAAACACACTACAGTATACTACGTTACACAATAGTATACTACGTTACGAAATAGTATACTACGTTAAGAAATAGTATACTACGTTACGCAATAGTATACTACATTAAGAAATAGTATACTACGTTACGCAACAGTATTTTACGTTACGCAACAGTATGTTACCTCACGCAACCGTATGTTACTTGACGCAACAGTATATTACGTTACGTAATAATACCTAACGTAACCGTATGTTTGTAGATAGCCCTTAAATCTTCTTATTCTAATCCCTTTATCAATGCGCATAAATAACGTTGTAAGGATTTTTCAACAAGATGTTTGTTGTCTAGAACAAAGTAAAACAATTTCGATTAAAATGGTTCAAATTTTTATTTTATTACGCATAGCAAAGTTTCGCAATTATGAATGAGAAATGATATCTGCCAAATGTCCATCACGCCAACAGATGTCGATTTTTCATCGGTGCATGGCAAAATGGCGGTCCTGTTTCGTTAATCACATCACGGATTTTGAAATTTAAAGTTAAATTCGATTGGCTCCATATGGCTTACTCCTGGCACTGTCATGTTGAAACCACATGTCAGTGATATGTACGTCTTCCATAAAATAGGCCAAATTGAGTTGTTAGCATCTCGCGATTGATGTGATTTGATTTACATCTGCACTGACTAGGTAGTCATAATCAGATGGTGGTCAAACCACTAGAATGATTTGCAAACGTCATTCACGCCCTAGGAGGCCATCGAATACGTATATCCTCCGGTCACTCCTAGTAGCAATTTCGAAAGCCCGAAGTAGGCCGCAGCCTTCACTCCTTGCTAAAGAGTTGGAGACTTTCCAACTCCTGGTCCAGAACGCATGAAGCTTAATATAATTAAGAACACGACGGCATTCATACTCACTGGACCTGAACCATTCATTATGTTCATTTTGAATGATCCGACCCACAAACTCTCACGAGGGCCTCTAAACCACAACCACCACGATATTCCCATATAGGGGCCAACCTCAATAATCAGTCAGAGAACAGCTAATTGTCTAAAGAGACATATAGTGAACTCTGCGAGCGTACTGATTCTCGTGGAAATATGTGGATTGTCCAGGTGACTCCTACTAGTCTTTAAGGGGCCTGGGGTCCCTTTTACCCCGCAAGACACCAGTCTAAATGGAATAGTAGGTTCCAAAAAGACTATCATGTGCCCCCGGGAGGAAGCATCTCGCGATTGCATGATCTATTGATCGCTACCGCATTGCCAGCTTTATCTTCGCAAAAAAAAACGGCCCAATCACGCCTACAAACCATATAGCCCACCATACAGTGACACATTGAGCATGCAAAGGCTTCTCACTAATCGAAAAGGTTCTAGGATTTTCAGAAGCCCCAACTGTGAGAGTTTTTTTCCCTGACAAGTGAAAATGGGCTTCCTCTGAAAAAATGATTTTTTCAGAAAATCCAGCCGGTTGTAGAAACATGAATTGATCGAATCTACGGTGATTTGTATGTTCGGTCGGCTTTAATTCCTGCACCACTTGTAACTTTGTAATGTTTCAAAAGCAAATCCTTACGCAAAATTCACCAAGTGGTGATTTTGGATAACATGATTTTGTTGAGAACATTGAGGAATTGATAAATTTAGATATGCCTTAACACTGTGGCTCACGACTGCAATATTTTTAGTTGAATGACGCGGTCAAACACAGGTTGGATTCCGCACATTTTGTATCGAACCTGTCGATTCAAATTTAGCGATCAAATTCTTATAAGCATTCTTAGAAGAACGAATATGTTATTCGAAAATATTACGAATTTTATGAAATGTAATTTTAACAGATCTACCATTTTCATAGTAGATTTATAATTATTTTAATTTCTTACGAATACGTCAAAAAACTAAATGTCAAAACTCATATTTTTGGTGTTGCCACAATTGAAGCATAAAAATTTTGTTGAAAAATCTGATAGTTTTTATATTAAGTAAATTAGAAGTTATCCATTTCTGGCTGGTACCTTCAATTTTATTACATAGTTGCCTACATGATGCGAATACTATTGGCCGGGAATATTGGAGGGATAACACTTGCTGTAAAAAAGAAATATTCATGTACGAATGCTTGCCTAGAAAACTTTTATTAATAGAAGTCGAGAAATTTTTATTAATAGAAGGCAATGAATCATGCTTTAAAAGCATTGAAAAAGTAGGCGTGGCATCTTCAAATAGTAATAGTTATAGGGGCTCGAACAGCGAACTGCAAATAAAGTCCACAACTATGTTTCAGGACACACATTAGGAATCGTGGACGTGACACTTTTTGCAACAAAGCAAATATTTCAATTATTGTGACTCACGCTGTTAGTTGCGACTTACGCTAGCAATCGAATGACCTCGTGAGATAATAAAATGCGAGTGAGAATATTTTTATTTCATAATATTTTCTCAATATCATCAAAAAACTAAAATTGCATTATCTTGATTGTCGTCAGCTGTCTTTAAGCGTGCATTCCTTCATCTATTACAAGAAGGGGCGTGTGACAGAAACATCAAATAACTGGAATAATGTTTTTATACGAATTTGATCAAATTCACTTTAACATCTCAACTTCAAATGACCTTACAATCACTTACAGTGTTTTAGTGTTTTTAAGCAAAAAATGAAAACATGATTTCTGTTTTTTTTTTTTTTTTGGTGAAATTTATTCTGTTGTCTTTTTTGATTTGCTTTTGTTTTTGGTTTTTTTTTTTGAAAATCCATCATTTATAGAAATTTACTTTTAGTTTTTAACCACAAACTCAGGAAACGTTTTTAGGAACAAGTACTTGATATACAATTCTCGTTACCGCACACATGATGCTTAAAAGCAAACGACCATTAAAACGTTTTGGGGGCCACTCCTAAGGGAGGACTGTGTGTATCGAAATAAAATTAAAATGACACGTTTTGATTGGCTCTTATACAAAAACAAAAACAAAAAAAAAAAAGAAAACAAAAAATAAAAGAGCAGCATTACAAAAGGATTAAATAGAGAAATGTCAAGCTTTAGTAAATGGATACACGCATTTAGAAAAGCATTAGGCACTTAAAGTCGATTAGTATCACATTTGTCCCTGAAAGGAAGTTTATATTTTTTTATGTTCTTTCCAAAGGTAGCTGTTCTGTAAATAAATGCACTTGAATGTGTATTAAATCCTTCTCAGCATTTTATTAATTTAATCCTCTAAGGCGGTGTGACTTGGGCGAGAATCTAACTCTGGTTAGCCAAGCAAATGTAACTAGCGTAGCTATCCAAGCTATTGGAGAGACTTGTACTTGAGCGCCTTATATAATCTGACATTTTATTTCCGCATCATTTTGTTTGGAAATGTTTGTTTGTTAAATTTAGTTTGCTGTGTGACATGTAGCACCGTTCTGCGAAAACCATATGTCGGTGATATCCACGTCGTCAGAAATAGGCCAAAATTGAGTTGTTACCATCTAGCCGCATCTTCGGAAACAGTCCAATCACGCCTACCGAACACATAGCGCTCAATATAGTGACATATTGAGCATGCAAAGGTTCCTCAATAATCACTCTATGATTTTCAGAAGCTCGAATGCGGCAATTTTGCTTGGTTAACACACCCTGACAAGTCAACATGGTTATATATTCAGAAAAACCAGTCCAGGTTGTTCCCAAATGAATTGAGCGATGTGACCATTCAGTCGGCTATAATTCAATTTCAATTGCCGCATAATCGGTGAAGCTAATTGGCAACGAACCCTACAGACTTTTGATACTGTTTACACGATGATGGCATCATTGCACTAAAGTTCGTAATATAGGGTTTTTCAACAAGAGTTTGTTTTCTAAAACAAAAAATTTATATTAAGATGATTCAAATTTGTATTTTATTACGAAGAGAAAAGTTCGGCAATTGTGAATGAAAATATCCACCACGATTACGCTAACAGATGTCGCTTCTTTCGTCAAAGTTTGTAATCACTTTTTGGCAAAATGGTGGTTCTATTTCGTTAATCACATCACGAATTTTGAGTTTGAAAACTGAAATCAATTCGATTGGCTCCGTATAGACTCTGTCCTTAACATAGACCCAGAAAAAAATTATCAAGTAGTGTTAAATCACACGATCTGGCTGTCCTTTTAACTGCTGATTGTCGTGAAATTATGCGATCGGGAAATTAAGTTTGCGATAAATTGATCGTGACATTTGGCACCGTCCTGTTGAAACCACATGTCAGTGATATCTACGTGGTTAATAGTTAATAATAGTTGTTAGAATCTCGCGATAGCGTGATCAATTGACCGTTACCGCATTTCCAACCTCATCTTTGATAAAAACGGCGCCTTCACGCCTCTAGACCACATAGCGCGCCATACACTATACACGTTGAGCATGCTCTAGGATTTTCACAAGCCCAAATATGGAAAATTTGCTTGCTGACATACCCTGTCGTCAATAATACGCCAAAATTGAGTTGTTAGCATCTCGCGTTAGCGTGATCCATTAACTGTTACAGCATTTCCAGTTGCTTGTTTAGAAAAAAAAAACACAAACGGACTAATCACGCCCCCGTGAAACGTGGAGCATTCACAGGCTTCTCAAAAATCACTCTAGGATTTTTAGAAGCCCAAATTTGACAAGTTTTCTTGTCGACATGCCCTGACAAATGTAAGTGGGCTTCATCTGAAAAAAAATGTTTTTTTCAGAAAAACCAGCCGGCTGTTCCGAGCGAATTTACGACGATATGACCATTTAGTCGGCTATAATGCATGCACCAGTTGAACCTTGTAAGGCTTCAAAGTCAACGTGTGATTAGATTTACATCCGCGCCTGGCCATGATGCCTTAATCAGATGGTGGATCAAAACACTGCATAATTTGGAACGTCATGCTCGTCCTAGGAAGCCGAAGCTATAATTTTATGCAACAGAACTTCTAGTTGCAACTTTGATGATTCCAGAGCAGGGCTGCAACTCATCACTCCTTGCTTAAGAGTTGGAGACTTTCCAACTCCTGTCCAGAACACATGTATAGCATGCTCACTGGACTGGATCATTCACCTACCGTGTCATTAACGGCGAAATGATCCTGTCCACCATAATAACCATTATACTGTTATGGGGCCGCGAAACCACAACCACCACGATACTCCCATATAGGGGCCAACCTCAATAATCAGCCAGAGAACTATGACATATCTAAAGAGACAAATAATGAACTCGGCGGAATTTCTGATTCCCGTGGGAATAAAGTGGAGTTTCCAGTTGTACCCCTGCTGACTTCAGGGGACTGGGCTCCCTTTTTCCCCCAGTTGCACTGTGTCTAGATAGTCGAAGTTCTATAAAGACCATATATATGTGGGGGGTGGCTTCAAAGTCAAATCGTTACGCAAAATTCGCCACGTGTTGCCACATTCGAAAAACAAACTTCTTGTTGAAAAATCCCATACAGTAATTTATATTTACGCAGCCGAAAGAGAAAACAAAGAGAGTACGTTCCCGTTTAGTCTATATATATAAAAATAAGTCGGGTTTTCCTTCGCGACGCTATAACTCCAGAACGCACGAAGCGATTTCCACGGTTTTGCATTAGTTGGAAAGGTTTCGGGCTCCGTGACGGTTTAAAGCAAAGTAGGTGATCCCAAATTATGCTTATTTTTGCTAAATTCCTCTTATTTACGGAGATCTTCTTAAAACTAGGTCGTGTTTTCTTTCCTGACGCTATAACTTCAGAACGCACGAACCGATTTCCTATTTCAAGTGAAAAGCAGGAAAATAGCGCCATCTCTGATATATAGCATCTACTACAACGGCACCAGTACGTGGTGTGTGAGTATGCCTCACGAAAATAAGTACGTTTAAGTAAATGGCGCCGTGCACTAGGTCGCACTGTATACTGTTCATCCTAGAAATGATGAATGTTTTTATTTGCGACTGTTGTTGGTAATTGTACGTGGACCAAAATCATTTGCACATTTGAAAACTGTGAATGGCCACCAATACCAAACATATCGAGAAAAATGTAAACTATTGGGTTGGCTGGAGAACGATTCTCATTGGGATTTAACAGTTGCGGATTCAGTTGTTTTATCACATGCGTACCAAATACGAACGCTGTTCGCTATTATCATCACCACATGTTTCCCTTCACAACCAATTTAGTTATGGAACCAATACAAAGACGACATATGTGAAGATATCTTGCATCGCTTGCGCATTCGAATGAATAATCCCGACATTAAAAAAAAACCGATGAAATATACAATGAAGGATTGATTCTGATTGAGAATCAATGCTTGACTATTGCAAACAAGCTATTGATTGAAGTAGGAATGATTGCGCCAAATCGATCAATGCACGATGCATTCAACCAGGAATTAAATCGAGAGCTGCAATACAATGTTGATACATTGCAGGAATTCATTCGAAATAATGTGCCGTTGCTGAATGAACAGCAAAAACAAGTATACGAAACATTTATGCAAGTGGTGGTCAATAATACTGCTGGTCTATTCTTCCTGGACGCACCTGGAGGAACAGGGAAAACATTTGCCATTGCATTGATTTTGACTACTTTTCGATCAAGATGTGACATAGCTTTGGCGTTAGCATCATCTGCAATTGCGGCGACTCTTCTAGATGGCGGTCGTACTGCACATTCTGCGCTTAAGTTGCCGCCACTCAATTTAAACACAATTGATACTCCAACATGTAATATTTCCCGATCCAGTGCAAAGGAAAAATTGTTGATGCAATGCAAGCTCATTCTTTGGGATGAGTGCACAATGGCACATAAGAAATCACTTGAAGCACTTAACTTCACACTGAAAGATCTTCGGCGAAATAACAACATCTTTGGCGGCTTGATGATATTGTTGGCAGGCGATTTCAGGCAGACGTTGCCAGTAATTCCCCGTACAACGCCTGCAGATGAATTGAATGCTTGCCTGAAGGCATCACCTTTGTGGAATAACATAATAACATTATCGCTAACCACTAATATGAGACAAAACGATCAAAGTGCTCCACAATTTTCCAAACAATTGTTATCTGTTGGAAATTGAAAAGTCCCAGCGACAGCTGGATTAATTACTCTTGCCAACGACTTTTGCCGATTTGTTGACTCTCAATTAGCTTTTATTGAAAATGTTTTCCCAAACATTAGTGAGAATTATCAGAATTATGCTTGGTTAAGTCAACGAATAATTCTCGTCGCAAAGAATAATGATGTACATGCACTGATTTCCACCATTCAATCGAAAATCGATGGCGATTTGGTGACATACAAATCCGTTGATTCCATAACAAATCCCGATAATGCAGTAAATTACGAAATATTACAAAAAACGAAGCCATCTGGTGGCGAAACGGAGTTCACCGGGTTTGCTAGTATCTGATGTAATTTTCTTAAACAGCAAACGATTGTGATACGTTTTGTTTGTTCTCGTAACCTGTTTAAAATAGATCCTTTAAAACTCACTTGTAGATAATTCTTTTAAAAATTTCTTTCTTGACACAGCAACCTATAATTTTGTGTTTAATTTATACACATCTTAATTAATGTACGAGTATAAAGGAGTAAAAGGATAGCTATGATACATGCAATACACAATTAAAGTAAGGATGTTTTCGAAACTCACACACACACACACATTCAAGGTAAACCTTTTTTTCACACACATAATTCGTAGCTATTTTTATCCTGTATTCATTACACGTGTGATACAGCTGGTCTTTACAAGAGAGTTACAAGTGAACGCGCCTTGTTTTGTGTCTTTTTTAAGGCGTTTAAAAGTGCTTTAATTTACATAGATAAATTATTTGTGTGAAAGTTTGTTTTAAATTAAGGTAAAATACAATTTACCGTTATATATATGTAAAATTTTGTGATATTTTGTTATAATTTGTGATATTTTGTGATAATTTGTGATGTTTTTTTTTAACCGAAATAATAATTATTGCATGAAGAAACGGAAGAATGCAGCAGCAAAGAAAACATATTTCAAGTTCTTTTTCTTCTATCCTCAGGGATAAAAGCTAGATGGGCTTCCTTAGCATGACACAAACATGAATAGTCACTTTTGGCTTTATATATTTTCTGACTGTTAAATAGAAGTTGCTTTGGTAAGTGAGAAATTGCACAAAGAAAAGAGTACATAAAATGTGTTGCAGAACTACTGCAACCTAGAAAGAATAGCATCTCTGAAAAATACCAAGAAAAATCCTGACGGAACTCCACAATTCGTTTAATCGCTATGGCATCCAAGCAAAAATTACACACATTTTGTGTTTAAAGTAAAAATTGTCCAAAAATTTATATTTCTTGATCATTTCAAAAATTGTTTATACATTTTCCTTTAACTAAAGATGCCACCCAATGGTGTGGCGTAATAATAAAAATTAAATTAAATTAATTGTTATAGAAAGCACTTGTGCATACAAAAATTATTTACACAGGATTTTCACCGGGAAGGTATAGCAGTTTGTTTTGCCGCTATTTTGTTAAACATTGACAGTTCATATTTGGCAGTTGTGAAGTAGACAAGTGGTAAATTTATTATTGAAAATATTCGATAAACAGGGTGTCTTTCGGTAATACGACTTTGTTTTGCCTCCATTTTGCTAAACATTAGTCTTGACAGTTCATATTTACCAGTCGTGAAGCATATAAGTGGCAAATTTATTATGGAAAAATATTCGATAAACCAACGTATTTAAATCGTTGAAACATTTTATCAAAATCAAACAGCGTTTACTGTGACGATGAGAAAGTTATGTGAATTTTTTTTGGAAGAAACAAGGTGCCAACAAAATGCACTATTTATCGTTTAGTGAACGATTTCAAAGAAAGAGGGTCTGTGTAGGTGATAGGCCCAAAAATTGACCAAAACGTACTGCAAGATCGGCTGAAAACTTTATTGCTGCTCAAGAAAGTGTTTAAAACAATCCATCAATCTCAATTTGAAGCCGAGCTCAGCAGCTTGGTCTTCAAAGAGCAACTTTAGCCACAAGTTTGCACAAGGATTTGGATTTGTTTTCATACAAAAATTTAGGTGACCCAAGAGCTTCTTACACAAAACTATTTACGTCGCTATACAAATGGCAATGGGATATTACAGCTCGCCCATGGCAACCACGATTTTCATAATGAGTGACGACACACATTTCCATTTGAATGAATGTGTGAATAAATAGGATAATCAGTTCTGGGGAATGCGTAACCCTCAAATTATTCAGCAGTTACCTTTGCATCCCTTAAAAGTGACAGTCTGGTGTGTGTAATATAGTCAGTAAGAGTCATTGGACCTTACTGCTTTTAAAATAAAAACGGCGTAACTGTAACTGTTAATGGGGAGAGCGATATCGTGATATGATTGAAAACTTTTTAACGTCACAACTAAATGCTTTGGGCTTGATGGACATGTGGTATCAACAAGACGATGCTACATCGCATAAAGCCAGTATCACAATAGAATTACTGCGATACCTCTTTCCACAACAAGTTATTTCATGAAATGGTGATGTTAATGTTAATTGTAAATATCCCAAAAAACGTCTTGACTTTACTATTTTGCTGACTATGAAAACGTCAACACTGGTACTAAACGTCCCCGGGGGCTCTTTATCTGTATCATCAGGGAAGACCCTTAGCAACAATACAAATTTCGTTAGAAATTTTTTACATTTTCCCAATCCTACTATTGTGAATGAAAATTTCCCTAGGATTTTTTCTGCAGGAAAAGTATGATTTAAATAGAAAATAAAATATTAAAAAAAATATTTAAAATTTTTTTAGGTCCAAAAACTTAAATAAACAACAGCTGCAACATTTAATAAAGCGTTTGCAGGAGAATTCCCTTGCAGCACATGGATTTTTTAAAGGAGAACGCCAAGAGCTGCAATGGTTCTGGCAAAGAGCAAAAAACGAATTAAATTGTCTAGGTCCGTCAAGTAAAAATATTATTGACTGGAAAGTAATTTTTATATGCGTTCCATCAATGCATTCGTTAACTCCTGGGATTTTTATATTTTTTTTTAAACACGACAAAGAAATTTTTTCTGTTTTCCGCTGTTATAGACATCATTTTTATCCACTTCGGTTAAAGTTTTGTTTCGAAATTATCATTCACTTCTGCAAGCACTTTACTTACCTGGGTAGATACGAACTTGACAACAGAACTGCCTGAACCCCAACAAGTACAAACCACAACGCTGCTTGAGAATGATGCATTCGCATCGAAAGTGCTCACCTTTGACTACAAACCAGCCAGTTAAGACAGGAAATAGCAATAGCACTTTACTTAAAGTTGATTGAACGTCAGTTTGATAGCTGTCTCTGGCGAAAAAACGTAAACAATCACTCAGTTTAATGAAAGGGCAAACAGCAGATCATATCTTAATCGGCTAAGAGTATGATCTAAGCACTCAGTACTTTTGTGGGATTAAAAATATTTTAGAAACCTATTATAGAAAAAAATTTTAATACGCTAAATCGAACCAATATATTTTGTATTAAGAATGATTAGTTCAACTCAAGCGGATTTGATGCATCGCATACCTGCCTCTTTGAAACTTCCTGTATGATTTTCGGAGTTTCTTCATCTGGAAATCTAAACTGTTCATTGTACTATTTTTAGAAAAATACAACTTAAAAAAATAATTCTACAAATTTATAATCACATCCCCCACAATTTAAATCACAATCACAACACAATTACAAGTTAAATCACAATAAAAAGCTAAAATGTTAAACATAAAATCGTTGTACTGTTGTCATTCCTTTTCGTCTTTGCTGGCTGCATGTTCGATATGAACGGAGATAGCTTTCGATGTAAAGACTTCATAATCACAATCCCACAATTTAAATCATAATCACAGCACAATTACAAGTTAAATCACAATAACAAGCTAAAATGTCAAACACAAAATCGTTATACTGTTGTCATTCCTATCCGACTTTGCTGGCTGTATGTTCGGTATGAAAGGCTTTTGCTTTCGATGTAAAAACTGGTGATTCAGTGTTCGGAAGTATACAGACTTACTAATACCTCCAAACAACAGTATTTAATTTACTGGCGAAACAAATCCTTAATATCAAACAGTTGTTTCTGATTTTTTGTTTAATTTACTTATTCCCATATGATTGGAACTACAAAGTTTAAAAGGGAAAAATTCCGTGCGGTTTTGTCATTAAGCAAGTTTGCTTAATTTTTTACAAGCCGGCAACACTGGGGGCTAACAATAATTTGAAATAAAATAAAAATAATACAACTTAAAGCCAATTAACTGGTTGTATCTATTCGTCCTTAGAATGAAAATCAACATAATTTTTTTTTTATTTAACATTGAATTTTATGTCCCCTCTTTCAACGAATTTTATATTTAAAATTAATAAAAAATAAAAATAAAAAAAAACATGTAATAAAATTAATTTTATTTTCCCCCAAAATACAGTTTCAGCACTTTTTCTCTAAACTGGTTATTTTTCAAATAAAATATGTAAATTCAGAAGCAGCAGAGGCAAAAAAACAGCATCATCCTTTTTAAAACCAAAAACAACAAGAGTGAAATTTTTACGAACCTGTACACAAGTAACAACAAAACAAAAAAAAAATGTTTAAAATCAAGACTTGTGATGTGAGAGCAGCAGGGTAAAGGAGAATAAGAAAAAAAAGTAAAAAGTAAAAACATGAGAATATCCAAACAATTGTCGTTAAGTAATAGTATTTGCGACTAACTTCATTATATAAAAACACTTTCAAACTTATACATATGCAGTGTAGGACATCCTTTTTCCTGCTGAAGAATATAAATTGTGCTTCATCATGAATTTATTTAACGTTACAGTTGTGTGGTTGCTTGGTTGCACGGCCACTACTATTTTCATTTATTTATTTATTTATTCCTTTAAACAGCCAACATACAATATCCGTTTTGTCCTTTAGTTTTGCTGCACTCTACGCCATTGTTGTGAACAATTTTTTCAACATTTTTTATTATTTTTTATTATATTTTTTTTTGTTAAGCAGTTTTGTAGAAGATAAATCGGTGTTACTGTTGCTGTTGCTATTGTTGTGTGTGACTAACGCACTTACCTTTTGCGTGTGCAATTTTTATTTATAAATTATTATTTTTTGTAATATTTCTCATTTTTGTTAAAATTCTGTTATAACAATATACGGTTAGCATTTGTGTTCTTCCGTTTCCGTTTAAAAGCTGCTGGTGAGTCTTGTTGTTTTGTGTGTATTGAAGCGCATATAGAGTGTTAAAGGGTGTGCTATCTGCTGTTTGGTGTTTCAGACTACAAGTTCTGTTTCTATTTCTCTAATAACGCTTTGCTTGAGTAACCATTTTATAACAGCCAGATTTTACTATCGTATAATCGATCGATCAATAATTATGCTTAGTGATGGTCAAAATATATTAATCGATTTGTGAGTAATTGCAAATAATTTATCGGTAACACTTTTTTTTTTCTTTTTTGGACCAACAATCAGGGAATGAACCCTACACATGAAATGCATTGTGCCAGAACTAGAAAATTAGCTTGTGAGAAGGAGACAAGAAATAATAGTGTTTGTGCACATTCGATTTAAACTTTCCTACATTGAAAGTGACAGGAAAGAGACCCGGTGGATATTTATTTCACATATGGACTCTCCTGCAAAAAAAAAAACGAATTTTCCCTGTAATGCATAGTGCGATTCACTGGCCAATCAAACACAAATGGCTGCGCTCTCAAAGAAAATCGAGTTGAACGAAAATATGTGCGAGTAAAGGGAACAAGTTTCCTAATTTCATTAGAGCATTTACCATTGCATTAACGATAAAATAGTAAAATACATCCCACATTACATTGATGCACTAGAGAATCAATAGAGTTGGATACCCTACTATATCCAATGAGACTCTTGCTATTCTTTTTGGTACGCGGTCGAGGCTGGGGCGCCGGCCTATACATTAGAGTTGTATTCTATTTTTTGGTATAAATAGTACGAAGTACAAATGGAGTAAAGTATCTCTTAAACCGTTTTAGAAAACCGAGGTACTTGAAAGCTTCTTTAGAAACCTAAAAATGGGTTTAGTCCATCAAATATTACACTGAACTTTCATACCAATAACATCAAGAGCTTCCGATGCCTTAATACCTATATCAAGCATAGTAACAGATGCAGCATCATTACATTAAACACAGATCGATGCGTAACAACAAGCAACATTGGATTTTAGCGGCATTAAAATCGACTCTATTCACACAACTTCATTCGGAGATTTTTACGAGATTATGATTGTATTGTTCATGTTCTGACTTTTGAAACTCACCTTCAACTGGTTTGGTCTATTACTGAATGAATACTAATGACAAATGGTGTTATAATCTGCGAAAGAGTAAATAGGGTTGAAATTTTAACAAAGAAAGTTATTTAGAAAAATAATAAATAGGGCAGGAGAAAAAAAGGAGCCTGGTGATACCCCTGAATTAATCTTGAACTCGTCTGATGAAACCCCATATATAACAACTCGTATAGTGAGATTCCTGAGAATCGCCTCCGTAGGCTAGCGGATAGTGTTCTAGGTTGTCAGTTTGGGGATTATGGGTTCGATTCCCATCAAAGACCTTGGCTGTTTTACTCTACAAAAATAAAAATTGACTATCGGTAGGTCAGCTCAGTGATGAAGGCATGGTTAGTAATCGGTGTGCTGTCTTATACGACAGTTAATTTTCGTAACTATCCTTTTACTTACACCATCTGTTTCATCTCTTCTCTATCTCTTTCCTAAAAGAATGTAGCACGGTACTTGACTAAATAGGCATTGTTTTCTGAAGTGCTACTTCTCTTAAAACAAAAACAAACTCGCTATAAATCTGAAGAAATTATCACCGAGATCACAAGCAACAAGTTTTGACAGAAGTGCATCATGTCGAACTCTGTCAAACGCTGGTCTAACGCCACCACCTTACTTCCTCCGAAATGAGGTATGAAGTGGTACCATTGTTCTGATAGAAAGGTCAGCAAGTCACCCGTGTAGCGGCCCCTATGGAAACCATACTGTCGATCGCTAAGTAAGCTGTTGAACTCCAGGTACCTCACAAGATGGAAATTAATCATACTTTCCATCACTTTTGAAGGTGAAGAACAAATTGCAATTGAGCGGTATTTTCAGGGATGATATAACGTGCTGGCATGATATAACGTGCTGAAAACAGCTGCTAATGCACGTCCTAGCGTCGAGACACTTGGATGTGGTGGAACTTTTTTTTCGCTAAAATATTATTGTTTTCGAAATTTTTTTCCAAATTTGGGCAAAATCACCAAAATTATTTTTGTTAAAAATTTATTCACAAAGAATTAAAACTCGTGAAAACTCTTTCTTAAACTCGTTTCACGATATGAGTTTTATTTTGGACTCTTTAAACTTGAATTCTTTTCGAAAATTTAATTTTATTCTTTGAAATTAAATTTTTTACATTCGCGAGCGAAAATCGCGAAATTCTTTTCAAAGTCTAAAATAAAAATCCCATGCATTAGATTCGCCTGGAACCAAATTCAATGCGAGCACTCTTCTTATTCTGCTTTTCATTGCATTTCGTACCTTATGAATTAAAAAATGAGAAAATTCTAGGGAAGAAACTCGGGTCTTATTGAGACCCGAATTGAACCGGGGGCGAGGATCCAATTGCCAAATAATAAGAAAAAATTTGTTATAAATTTTAAAGAAAAGGGTATTTTTCGTTTGTTAGAGTTCATCAATAGTTTCAGTGGTTGGACAATTGTGTCTGAAGTTACGTTTACCTGTTCGTCTATAATGTCACTGTTAAAGGTTCTTGTATTGTAAATTTCCATGTTTTCAAGAATGTCTGATCTTTGTCCTTTTTTGCTAGGATATAGTAATGTCAAACACTTAACTTTTTCCCTTGGTGGGTGTCCGTAAGTGTTAAGGTGTACTGTAAAGTTGGAGTCTTCTCTTTTTTTCGTTTGTACGAACGTTCTCTGCTCTGTATTTCTTGTTTTTAGTGTTAGTCCAGTTTATTTTCTATTTGTATCTCGAAACGCGGCTTGAAAATGATGTCATAGCATCGAAAGCGCTTGCCGATTATACTGAAATAAACAGCCAGTAACGACAATTTATTATGATAGCGCCTAATCTCCCTACAACCAATCGGCTTGAAACTGTGGCTAAATTGCGCTCAAATAGTTGTTGGCTAAATTTGTCGATTAAATAAAATTTTATTTAAAAAACCCAAACAATAAAAAAAGCACCCCTTGTGTAGCACGAAAGTGGCATCAACAATACATGCATTACTACAGCCCCTACGTGCATCTTTTTAGCATTCGTGCTCCTGACCGTGTTCACACAATTGTGCAAATTAAGCAAAATTTAATAACGTCCAATGAAAGTTGGAAATGTAGAATAAAAAGACAAAAACAAAAAGAAAAACAAAAACCCCGCTTAAAGATGAATATGATTCCTTATGAATTCTTTTTCTTTTAAAAAAAAAATTTGTTTGTGCGTTTTTTTGCTTTTTCGCTTTCGGTTGGAAAGCGTTTGCCTTAAGGTAAGTTAGAGTTTGTCCTTTTATCCAGTTGGCAAGATTTAGTCTTTGTTTTCTTTTCGGTTGTTTAGACAATTAATTGGTTTATTATTATTTATTAATTATTTATAAACTTAAACTAAATTAAAAACATTATTGTTTGATTTGTTTTGTAAAAGAAGAATGAATGAAACAAACAAAAGTGTTCTATCACACGGCTTTTGTAACACGCAGTTAAACGCACGAACCGATTTCCACGGTTTTGCATTGGTTGGAAAGGTCTCGGGCTCCGTGACGGTTATAGCAAAGAAAATTCAGGAAAAATTTCAAGAGAAAAGCAGGAAAACAGGGAAAATCATTTTTCACATACAGCGCCATCTCTGATACATAACATGTACTATAACGGCACCAGTACGTGGTGTGTGAGTATTCCTCACGAAAATAAGTGCGTTTCATTTTAAATAGATGGCGCCGGTGCGTGATACATTGCTTAATAGCTACTCATGCGCACGTGAAATTGAGGTTCAAGTTATTCGTTTCCTAACAGTTCAATTGGAAACCATCAAATCAATCACGCGTATTGTGCAAATTTTTATTCAACTTCAACAGCAGGCATTTGTCCTTAAGGTGGTAAGTTGAGCTGTGTAAATTATGTGGATCGTGCATTTAAGGTTAAATTCACCAGTCTGTCCATAGTCCAAAATGCCGAGAGGACGACGTGCGAACATTGGTCGCGGCACAGGACATGCAAGCCAAAAACAAGTGTATTCACATAACGATCAAGAGGAACATAATCTCGGACAGGATCGGATATGGAATATACGGGAAACCGACAGCAACGGACACAATAATACACATACCATCAGATCATCCCCAGCAACACGGAAACGCGGCAATCGGGCAGCTAATGACAAGACTCGAGAGAACACCACTAACACGGCAAGTGTAAATGAAGGGAATGGGAACAATATACACCATAGCGGAAAACAACGGATACAAAAAGCGCCTCGTAAATAACATCAGGAGACAAATTAGAACGAACGAAGAACAGGAGAATGAAAGGGGAGAATGGGCTTTATTAGCATATATGGGAAGATCAACGTGCGAACTGGCGAAATTCTTTGGAAAACACAACATCGATACCGCATTCAGGACAGGAAACAACCTAGGCAGAATACTACGGAATAGAACAACCGTGGCAGATATACTGGACAGACGAGGAGTGTACAAATTAACTTGTACATGCCATTATGGCTACATCGGGCAAACAGGACGAAAAATTAGGACTAGATTTAGGGAACACATTAGAGACTATAATAGAAAACTACGAGAACCAAAATCAACTCCAGAATCGGACTTTGCGGACCATATATTTGACGACGAATGTACACCAGGACATATAAGGAAAACGGTTAAACTGCTTCATACACAGCACAAGGGAAGGAGACTAAATGTATTGGGGAACATGGGAATATACGAACAGAGAACATTTGACGCACGAATAATAAAAGGACAAATAAACACTGCTTCGGACACAATATTTGAACCGTTGAAACATTTTTACAGGAGAACAAACACTACACCAGCACGAAAACGTTACGCAGGTGCACAGGACCAGGGCAATAGGGAACGAGATAAACGTACAATTACAGATTATTATGTCACATAGGAAAAGGGAGGGGAAGGGAAAAAACCCAATGGGTTCACACATGGATAAAAACGGACAACAAGCAAAGGATTTAGTTAGGAAAAAAGTCGAATGAAAAAGGGAGCGACTAATTAGGTAAAAAGGGACAAACGAAAAAGGAGAGAGAGAGAGATGAAGGCAAAAAAGACAGAAAGTGACGAACGCAATAACACGAAGGGAGACACGAACTGTATAAACACAACTGACAATAGAACGCAACTAGTACGAAAAGAACACTGAAGATGGCAAACGGCCGAAACCGGTTTGTTCACAAACCAAATTTGACGAGGGTCGACGGAAAAGCGTACCCAAATAAAAGTATTCGCATAACTTAAGCGAAGAAATATATTGTTGGCAAGCGATTTCAGGCAGACGTTGCCAATAATTCCCCGGGCAACGTCTGCAGATGAATTGAATGTTTGCCTGAAGGCATCGCCTTTGTAAAATAACATAAAAACATAATCGCTAACCACTAATATTAGACAAAATGATCAAAGTGCTGCACAATTTTCCAAAAAATTGTTAGCTGTTGGAAATGGAAAAGTGCCAGTTGATGCGACTGCTGGATTAATAACTCTTACCAATGACTTTTGCCGATTTAGCTTTTATTGAAAATGTTTTCCCAAACATTAGTGAGAATTATCAGAATTATGCGATTCTTGCCACAAAGAATAGTGATGTTGTACACGCACTAAATTTCACCATTCCATCAAAAAACGATGGCAATTTGGTGACATACAAATCCGTTGATTCCATAAAAAAATTCCGATGATGCAGTAACGGAGTTTTTGAACTCTCTAGAGTTATCAGGATTTACATTTCCATAACTTGCAACTCAAAGTTGGTTCAGTTATTATGATATTGCGTGTAATTTGAATCCTCCGCAATGTTGCAACGGTACTCGACTTGCGGTAAAAAGACCAACCATTATTAACGAAAAGTACGCAGGTGAAAATGTATGTATTCCTGGAATACTACTAATTCCGACTGATCTTCTCTTTGACTTCAAACGATTGCAATTTCCGGTTCGCCTTGCGTTCGCAATGATAATTAACAAGTCGCAAGGCCAATCGCTTAGTGTTTGCGGGATAAATTTGGAAAATCAGTATTTTTTACACGTTGTGTGTTCAGGAGTTGGGAAACCATTCGCTTTGTCAGACCAAACAAGAAAAAAATATGGTTTACCAAAGAGCACTTCAATAAAACGGATAATTTGCGGACACATATAACACTTCAATTCAGTATTTACTTTGGATTCACTTTAATTTTTTACTTAGAGAAGTTCAAATAAATTTCACTTCATTTTTGTAATCGAAATAAATTCATTACTGTTGTGCAATGAAATACATTTTTTCCTTTTCAAATATAAAATAAAAAAAATAATTTTGCTTCATCTT
The DNA here is from genome assembly GCA_030448955.1 of Trichopoda pennipes. NCBI lineage: Eukaryota > Metazoa > Arthropoda > Insecta > Diptera > Tachinidae > Trichopoda > Trichopoda pennipes. Next base: position 5,733,844 of record JASKUP010000060.1, read on the forward strand.
TTAATTCCCAAACGAAATATTACAAAAAACGAAGCCCTCTGGTGGCGAAACGGAGTTCGCCGGATTTGCTAGTGTAGTACATATAATTAGCAATATTTTATTATTTTTTATTATATATTATCCTCAGCAAGTTGGTTTATTTAAGAATGTCACAACTCAAAAGCATATTATTGCATAAAGTGACTTAAATACAGATCAAAATAGTCACACAAAACTGGCATTAACTTGGATGAAAATTGTCCAGTCTTCGAAAATCTGGATTACAAATTTTTAATTTCGGAGCATTTATTAAATGATCGTCACTTTGGTGTGATAGAAACGGCCTTGGAAAAAGAAATATTTTATAAATTCTAAATGATTACTATAGCGAGATTACCGCCTGCCTGTCGAAAAAATCCTTCACAGTGTACAACATGGAGGAAAAATATTCTTATTTGAATACAATAATTAGAAAAATCTGATTTTAAAAAAGTTAATGCAGATCAAAATAAAGTGAATTGGCTGAAAATTGAATGGATTCGATTTTACCATGATATTTTATAAACTATTTTTGGATAAAAAAGACTCCTTAAAAAAAGTGACTTAAGCCACTTTTAAAACAAACGGCTCAATTTAGTGTAGGTTTAAATTAGGTTTTTTTTCCTACTTTAAAGTGAACATAGGTTTAACAAGGGTATTTTAAGGTAACAACGTGTTTTGAATACAACTTTAAGAAATTTTGGTTAACAACGGTAGTTAAGCCTGCTTTAAGTTTTTATGCATACGGCTGATAGATATTGTTCTAAATTCCTATAGCAGCTATCGAACTTATCTGCTGAATTATTGTGCCATAATTTCATTGAATTGTAATACGAATAAAAATTACTTTAATTAAATTCTAATCGAGTTTTAGAAAATATTTTTTTTTAAATTGTTTTATATTAATATTTTTTAAATTTATTAAGCAAAATGGCTTAAGAAAATATTTTAAGTTCGAAAATTTGCTTAAACGACATTTAAAATGTTTTTCTCTCTTTAGATTTATGTCATGTTTCGCTTGCTTGAATACTAATTTATGGCATTTAAGCATTTTATGCAACTGCAACAAAATCAACTTTAGATTTCAGTTGTGCACCCTACTTAATGGCATTAAGGTTAAGTGTTTTTTTATATATATTTACATATTTACCTACTAACATACATACATACACATTTATGTATTTTAAATATTTTTAAAATGATACATTTGTAATTTTTATGGCACCCTAAAATTAAAAATTGTTTAGTTAAAAAACAAAATTTTTTGGTTATTTTCGTTATGGTCCAACCCTAATCAGGGAGGGGATTAAGCCATAGCTATGTACATATATTAAACATAATGTTTATGCAAAAAAAAAAATAAAGCAAATTTAAGGCACCCATTATCTCTGCATTTTTTTTTTTTAAGAGAAGTAGCACTTCAGGCAACAATGCCTATTTAGTAAAGTACCGTGCTACATTCTTTTAGGAAAGAGATAGAGAATAGATGAAACAGGTGTGTGATTCGATTTACAACGGCGCCTGGACATGAAGCTTTAATCAGATGGTGGACCAAACCACTGCATTATTTGGAACGTCATGCTCGTCCTAGGAAGCCGAAGCTATAATTCTATGCAACAGAACTTTCTAGTTGCAACTTCGATGATGCAAATCATCACTCCTTGCTTAAGAGTTGGAGACTTTCCAACTCCTGTCCAGAACACATGTCTAGCATGCTCACTGGACTGGATCATTCAACTAGCGTGTCATTAACGGCGAAATGATCCTGGCCACCATATTTAACAACAGACCTGTTGTGGGGCCGCGAAACCACAACCACCACGATACTCCCATTTAGGGGCCAACCTCAATAATCAGCCAGAGAACTATTAAATGTCTAAAGAGACAAATAATGAACTCCGCGGGCATTACTGATTACCGTGGGAATAAACTGGAGTTTCCACTTGTACCCCTGCTGACTTCAGGGGACTGGGCTGCCTTGAAACAAGTGGTAAAAGTAGAAGGATAGTCGGAAATTAACTGCCGTATATTAGACAGCACAGCGACCAGTGACTACGCCTTCATCGCTGAGCAGCCCCACCGACAGTCAATATTTATTTTTGTAGTGAAAAAAAACCAAGGTCTTCGTTGGGAATCGAACCCACAACCCCCGAACTGAAAAGCTAGTACACTACCTACTAGCCTACAGGGGCACCTTCGTATCCGCATATCTTTCTATCTCTAAATAATTCGGTGAAACATTTCGATTACGATTTTTTGATTGAAGCAAAAACTTTATTAGTTTAACTTCCGAGTGCCATGTGTTCGGTTGCCATACGGCCATTCATCATGATGTTTTTAATACTTTAGCTTTACTGTATAAAGCCTTTAGAGGAAGCCATATTATCAAACCATTTAGGAATACATCTCTAAATTAGTGCAGATATCGAATTTATGCTTTCTGAAGAGCAGGGGAAGTAATAGAAAAGTTGCTATCGAGTATTTCCTCTTCTCTTAAATAGATTCAAAAGTGAAATATACAATGCTTATACCTACCGATAAATGTACTTCAAATTTTTCACAAATTTGGAATGAGTGATAAATAAGCGTCTGCGCTAAAACAATCATGATAAAATATTTTAACCACAATGCAAAAATTATAACTGTCGTGCTATTGTGTCTAAGGCTCAGAAAAAAATGTCTCCTTAATGCTAACTGTCGTGTTTTATAGTTCCTTTTAGTTTAATGTCTAACGATCTTTAAACTATTTGAGGACTTCTACCAGAGCGTGATAAGCTAATACATTTCTAAAATAATGGTAAAATTAAAAAAGACATCATCTGGATCGGTAAGGACTCACGCTGAATCCATCCACCCCCGGGGCACATTTATTGGTCATGTACCATGAACTGATTTGGATTTAGGCAGAATCATCTCTCATTACACCAACGGGTAAATAATCCGGATCCAGTGAGCATGCTAGTCATGTGTTCTGGACCAGGAGTTGGATGGTCTCCAGCTCTTCAGCAAGGAGTAGTGGTTTGCAACCCTGCTTTGGAACCGCTGAAATTGCAACTAGGATAGACCTGTTGCTAGAATTAGTCCTCGGCTTCCTAGGGCATAAATGACGTTGTTTTTCATTCCCACCATCTGAATTAGGCTTACAGCCAGGTGCAGATATAAATCTTATCACGTCATCACTTGCTGAATATTAAGATATTATTGGCTCCGATATGTCCTCTTAATGAGTAAAATCATTCATTTAGGAATTGAGTGAAATCCTATCTGTTGGGTACTCGTGGTTTATTATTTTATAAATAACATTTTGGAAAAGGTTCGTTGCTAATTCTAGGGATAAATATGCTTGCTGTTTTCTTGGACTGTATAATGCATGGCCCTGCTAAAACCGATTTTTTGTTAGTGATTTTTAACTGGTTGATGGCTGCTCCAAAAACCATTCTAAGCCGTGACTTTTTTTGTGGAAGCATTGTTACGTGAAGTGAGTGACCAAAACAGTGGACAGTTGAGCGGAGGTTTTAACCCAGCTTAGCTTACATTGTGTTCGTTGTTTCCCTCGGACACTAACCGGTATACGTAGGACCAAGACAACGGGAAAGTCGTATAACTGACGAAAGTGTGATAAACACTAGCCAGGTTTCAGGATTAAAAACAGAATCACAGACAGCACTATCCCTACGATGCCATGACTGACCTCAGTCTACAGAAATGTTGGTAATCATGCGGAGCTCTGTAAAGAAGAAAGTTATTAAAAACTCAATACTCTTAATATGTCTCAAAATCACTAATAGCTAAGGATAATCCTTAATGTCATTATGGCCTTCCTCCCGGGGGTACATTTGTATGTTTTGACGGAAATCCACCGTCATTACACGTGTCTTCGGGGGTAAAAGGGAGTCTAGTCTTCTAATAGGCTAGCAGAAGCCAACTGAACAATCCACTATATTTCCACCAGAATCAGTAAGCGCCAGAGTTCAGCTATTTGTCTTTTTAGCCTTTTAGCTGTTCTCTGACTAATTATTGAGGTCGACCTTTTGGGAGTATCGTGGTGTTTGTGTCTTTCGAGGCCCTCGTTTGAGTTGTGTGGGTCGGATCACTCACAATGAACACAGTGATTGGTCCAGGTCCAGTAACCATGAATACCGCCGTGTTCTAAAATTATATTAAGTTTCATGCGTTCTGGACCAGGAGTTGGATAGTCTCCAACTCTTCAGCAAAGAGTGAAGGCTGCGGCCTGCGTCGGACTTTTAAAGTTGCAACTAGGAGTGAATGGACGATATACGTAGCTGAAGGCCTTCTAGGGCGAGGATGACGCTAAAATCATCCAAAGTGATTCGGACACCACCAGATTATGACCTACGGTCGGTACTAGTGTAAGCCTTATCAGGTATCATTATGGCCATCATATAGTTCCAAATTAACGACCCTACATGACACCAAAAGCATTAAATATTTTTCCTCTCCCTGCTTTTAAGGCATTATAATGTTAAATCTAGGAATAAAACATTATTTGACCCAATCGAAAAATTTATTGTTTCAGAGTTGCCAGAACAAATTTTTTAAAATTTTTTTTTTTTTTTGTAGAATATCATTCAGTCGTATTTTATCGTCGTCAACATTTTTTTGGGCTTCTCAGGCTTTCTATCATTTCTTACGCTGGAATACCTTTCAGTTTTATTTTAACAAAATGAACTTGTGACACCATCACACGCAGATAAATGAATGCATAAACGATATATATTTTAAATCACATCATATTCACACCAGTTTTAATTTAAAGAATAAAACGCAAGAGAAAGTAGGCGAAGGAAATCTGAAAAAAAAAAACAAGTTTTAAGCAAAAACTGAAAAAATAATAAAAATTAAAAAAATTTATTTAAATGAATTAAAGAGTTTATGGAAAAAAATTGAATTGATTTCAGTGATTTAAAAATGAATTTCAAGTAGGAAGAGTTTTGTTAACATTTGAATTTGTTCAAATAGAGATGGAAGTTAATTAGTTTCTCAAGATGCTTTCAGCAAAGGATTTTAAATATTAAATAAGTTTGTTACGAAAGTATTTTCATTATGATTCCATGCAACTTTATGATTCTATTATAGAGAAAATAAATACAGAAAATGGTAATTAGTTTTAAAAGATACGACAACACTGTTTTCAACTAAAAAACCAATTTAGCTTTAAAACGAGCTGCCATTCCACTATTCTGGAAGTGAGAAAAAAAGGCAAAAGATTTAGAACGTTAAGTCTTTAATCTAGTATAGCCTTATGTACAGAGAAAAGGCAACAAGTTACTTTAATTGAACTTGTGGTCAATCGTGGTCTGAAAGACACTGTAAAAAAATAAGTGGAAGAACCGAAAAACTTGCAGTGGATAAACTTGGTTAAACTCACGATTCACAGTGGACAAAACTGTGCTTATTGTAGGCATAGCGATACCATGTTTCAATTGTTCATTTCATGTGAATGTGATTTTTGTCATGATAGATTCGTTTCTCCCCGCAGAATTCACAGACTACAGAGCATTACTTTCGATTAAAATTTTTCTAATGGGTGGGCAAATTTGAAGTTAGAAAATAAATTGTCTATCAAATTGTTCAATGTCAACTTAGTTGTCATTCTTTGATATTTTTTTACATAGAATTTTGATTGTGAAAATGTACCATCAAATGATGAAAATTGCAGATAATATTCGAGCAGCTTTTTCTCGAAATCAGACTCCTTCTGACTTCAGACTATGCGTAAATTAATCGCTAAAATCACTTGCAATATACCATACAAATATGCTCAACTCATTCAAGAATAAAAATCGACTGACCCTGACCATTGTTTGCTCCGAACGTTTAGAAAGTTCAGTCTCTAATCTAGCACAGCATTGGCAAGGGAAAATCCTTACGTACAGAGAAAGGGAAGCAAGTTATCTCAATTGGTCTTGTAGTCACTTGTGGCCGGAATGACACTGTAAAAAATAAGGAGAAGGAGTGGAGGACTTGAAGTTGATAAACTCGGTTAAATTAATAAGTCACAAACACAAAACTCTATTGAAGACAAGCGACACAATGTTTCAATTGTTCATATTGTTACGTTTATATATTTTATAAACGTTTTGTTGTTGCTGAGTTCTTATTTATTGCAAAACAAATAACACCGGATTTTAGAGTTTTCACTTGAATTATAAGTTTATTTACTTTAACTAACACACAAAGTCAAATTTACTAAAGATGCAAGTCTTTACCTCACGAGGTTTTTGGTTTAACTAACTAACCATCCACTCAAATGCTGCCTTTTATATTTGTACACTAGAGGTCTAGAAAACTTAAGAATCTTTTACTCGGTTTGTACCAGATTTTGTTGTTGTTATGCTATTCATTCAATGTATAGGAGCCTGTAGGTTTATGTATATTTTTGTTTTTGTTTTTATGCTGATAAAGTTTCTTTCTGGAATTTATTTTAAGCTAGCTGTTGTTGTCTTGTGTACATAAGTTTTCTTAGAAAACTACGCAGTTAGTAAACAGCATATCCGTATTGTTTACTTTATTACTTAATTATTTTCTTTTGATACTTAGGCAAGACGCAATGCGACCTTTGTTTCTCCTCGCATTATTTTCTCCATTACACGAGCAATACAGTTTTTTAAGGGATCAATAGTGTTCAGTAATAGTTAATGCTCCATGCGGAGCATTACTTTGGCATTACAAATATTCTGTTTCGATGATGATTTTTCTAATGGATGGACAAAAATTTGAGGTTAGGAAGTCAATTATCTCAACTGATTAAATGCCTAGAATTGAGCTGTCATTCTTTGAGCTTTTTTATTACCAATAATTTGGGAGTTTTAAGCATGGAATTTTAATTGTGAAAATGTACATCAAAATGGTGAAAAGTTTAAGTAATATTCGAGCAGCTTTTCGTTCTTTCTGTGGCCACTGTGCGTAAACTAATCACAAAATTTGAAACGCTTAGTATTTTTGCTGGCAATAGATCAAACCCGTGTGATGCGATCATAGCCGCTGTATAGCAAAGTGTTAAGAAAGACATTTGCAACAATTGGGCATCACTAGAGGCACAACTAATTCAAGAATTAAAACAGACCAACCATGACCATTGTTCGCGTCTAATGCTTGTGAATTTGAAAGCTAAATGAAAATATTTCTTAACAATATCATCTTTTGTGATGAGGCTCATTTGCAATTAGGCGTTTATGTAAACAAAGAAAATTTTACATATGGGGGCCTCAAGAAATCCAAAGAAAGTGGGGTTTGCAATCAGGCGGTAACATCAGCTGGTAAATTTCCTAAAAAAATAGCAAGAAATCTCCTTCACTGTGAATTTATTGCGTTACCAAACCATGATAAAACATTTTTTGTGGCTGCAATTGGCTAGTGTTGAAATCTATGACCTTTAGCTTCAACAAGACGGCACCACAAGTCCGTTATTGGATGAGACATTTCTCGAATGGCTACTGTTTAGTTTTGGCCGCCTCATATTTGTGATTTAACGTCGCTGGACTATTTTCTTTGCGGTCAGTTGAAAGAACGGGTATACAAGAACAACCCACAGACAACTGAGCTTTCGAAAGGTGAAATTGGGCACTGCATTGATGGTAAAGAGTCCGCCATCTAACGTTTTCTTTTTCAACTAGTGCTTATATCGTGAATGGTAACATTTCGTGATATGATTTACATCTACGCCTGGCAGTGAGCCTTAATCAGATGGTGGTCAGACCATTGTGAGTGAAAAGCAGCGCCACTCACGCCCTAGGAGGCCGAAGTCTAATTCTCGCAACAGGACCTTCCTAGTAGCAATTTCGATGATTCCAGAGCAGGGCTGCAAACCACCACTCCTTGCTGAAGAGCTGGAGACTATCCAACTCCTGTCCAGAACACATGTCCAGCATGCTCACTCACATCTAGGATCATTCCACCAGGTAGGTGTTAAAAAGTGAAATGATTCTGGCTACCATATAAAACTGACCTATTATGGGGCCGCGAAACCACAACCACCACGGTACTCCCAAAAGGGCCAACCTCAATAATCAGTCAGAGAACAGCTAAATGACTAAAAAGACAAATAGTGGAACTCTGCGAGATCACTGATTCCCGTGGAAATAACGTGAAGCTTCCAGTTGTTCCCCTGCTGACTTCAGGGGACTGGGCTCTATTATACCCCCAGTTGCACAGGGCTAGATAGTCGAAGTTCTAGAAAGACTGATAAATGTGTCCCCGGGGGGGGGGGGTGGGCGTGAATAGTAACACTTAGCTCATGTTTGATTTGTTTTATCCTTCCGCTGAACGAATACGGTTGTGTATACACTTGATCAACGCTTCGCTAAGCGAAACTTTGTTGCAAAATGTGCTTAAAAATTTTGTGAAAAGAGTGATAAACATTTGGTCGACATCATATTACATAATTAATTTAGATACTTCTACTTTAAATTGGTATCAATAGAACTGAAGTTGTTATAAAAAAAGGTTATGTTTTGAGGCAATTTACCTACCTCTAGTTTAGGGTGCGCACCCTTTCGTTTTCTGGGCTTCATAACAATTTTTTCGGTTAAAATTTTATTAACGAAATAATTTTCATTGTCTAAAATAATTCGATCTTCCATTTTAGTTTTACGCAATCGCCTTTCACCATATCTTCGCTCTATAGAAGTTGAGCAATTTTCGCACTTAAAGCGAGTCTTTATGGAGCAAAACTGATATTGCTATAAAATCATATTTTTTTAGGCTCTCCTAACCAACCATAAACCATATATTGCCTGAGTTAATAGTTTCCGATTAATAAAATTATGCATAAAATTTATTTTAGAATACTATTGCAGGCCCTCTAGCGTTAAAATTATACAAACATTTCATTTATTATTATTTTTTTCACCTAATGTTTGGCGGAATACCGGCAAAGCAAAGCGCTAGCGAGAAAATAAATTTATGTTGTTATTTGCGACGCTGGGATATGAACTCAAGTTATCAAGCGAATCAAAGTGCTAATGATCAAAAATTATGAAAAAGTGCTTAAAATATAAATAATCAAATATAATGAAAATGGATAAAGATCAGCTTTAACTATTTGGAAAGCAGCTATAAATTAAAGTTAAAGAAGTATATAATTTAGGCTATTTCAAATAGGAAAACATTCTTTTATTGAAACAACTAAAACGAAAACAACAATAACAATAACTTAAACAACTAATTAAAATCAATGAAATGTTTCAATTTCCATTTAATTTTTTTTCTTATTATAAAAGTCTATTTGCTACTTTTATTCTATTATTAACTGCACACATTATATTTGGGATAAACTATTATATAATTGTTTTTCTACTTAATACGACCAACATTTCAAAAACTTAAAATGTTTGTATCATTGTCCATTCACAACCGGAAATTATGATTTGCTATTTATTTCCAAGCTTTTTCCGCTACATGACATTAATTCATTTACAGTGTGAAACGAAATAATTGTTGCAATATGAAGGTGTCTAAAATTTTTTTAATTGTTTCTTATATCATTTAAGTTTAGCTTTTCTAAAACGCAGAAAAAGAAATGATACGGATTTGGTAGTTCTCATTCTGTTTTCATTGATTTTATTTTGTGATTTAATCTTTTCTTTAAGTTAAATCGCTTAAGAATGCCAATCGAATAATACGCTCTCGCATTCAACGATTAGTTAAAATATCTAAATATTAGTTAAAATATAAAATATCTTAAATATAAGCTTTCAATCAAATAATTAAAGATGATGACAGATCACGGGTAAGCCTAATTTAAAGAAAGTCGTTCCCTTAATTACACAATTAACAAAAAAAACTTTGTTAAAAACAAGGCTGCATAGCGAAACGGTTAATGCCTGATAAGATTTACATCTGCACCTAACCGTGTGGGCCAATATTAGATGGTGGATCATTACCACTGTGGCTGAAATGTAGCGTCGTCCTCGCCCTAGAAGGCCTTCGAATACGTATACCCTCCGGTCGCTCCTAGTTGCAACTTCAAAAGCCCGAAGCAGGCCGCAGGTTTCACTCCGTGCTGAAGAGTTGGAGACTATCCAACTCCTGATCCAGAACGCATAAAGCTTAATATAATTAAGAACATGACGACATTTATACTCACTGGACCTGGACCATTCATTGTGTTCCTTGTGAATGATCCGACCCACAAACTCAAACGAGGACCTCGAAACACACAACCACCACGATACTCCCGAAGAGCCTACCTCAATAATCAGTCAGAGAACAGCTAAAAGGCTAAAAAGACAATTAGCGGAAATCAGGGGCTTTACCGATTCCCGTGGAAATATAGTGGATTGTCCAGTTGGCTCCTGCTAGCCTGTTATGAGACGGGGCTCCTTTTTACCCCCGCAAGACACATGTAATGACGGTGGATTTCCGTCAAAACATTTAAATGAGCCCCCCGGGGGGGGGGGGACTCTATAGTGACAGTGGGATGGACCGATGATCTTATTTTATGAGTAGAAAGTAGAACTTGTAAATTGTATGCTGAATTTAATTTCTAATTCATGTCGGCCTTTATGGGGTACGGGCTTTTTTTTTTGAAAACTGCTGTCGCAAGCGCATAAAGCAGGATTGGATTCTCCCTAAAATATTTCAATAAAGTTAAAGTTAGAGCGGAGTAAGATTTTTGGTTAAAAAATGGAAAACCTGTTCATTTGAACCGATTTTTAACCGTAAGATGGAAACAAAAGAAAAAAGGCTTCATCGTTGCTAAGAGGATTGAAAAGAAATACCGAATAACGCATTTTATCTCTAATAGGAGGATATAGCAGAAGAGAAGCTGAAGGGCGGTAAAGACGTCTGCAGTTAAGAGTAGATAATTGTTTGCCACAAGGTAATGCGAAACTGTTCCAAATAAATGATGCCTCTGTATCACTACATCCATTAAATAAAATAACGAAGAACACTGTAAGACTTTTTTTTTTACTCATTTGTTGTTATTTAAGTTTCTATGCTGAATTTTATGCGATATTTATTTTCATACATTTCGTCCTCAATTAACTAGTTGCGACTGGTTATCATGTATAAGAATGTCCAGGATATTATGTATCGGATTATTCCAGAAGAGAAGTTTGTTTTTCAATTGTGGCACCACTCAAAAACATTATAGTTTTAAAAAAATTTGAGTCGACAGGCTCGATACAGAATGTGCGAACATCAACGCTTGTTCGATCGGGTCGTTCAACAGAAAACATTCCAGCTGTGGGCCGCAGTCTTGAAGCAGATTCAAATTTGTCAACTTCTTGATGTTCTTAACTATTGGGATTATCCAAAACCACCACATGGTGAATTTTGCGTAAAGATTTAACTTTGAAGCCTTAGAAGATTCAAATGGTGTAGGAATCGAAGCCGACCGACCATTCGTATTGCCGCAGATTCGGTCAACTCATTCAGGAGCAAGCGGCTGATTTTTCTGAAAACAAAAAAACGTTTTTTCAGTCGAAGCTCATTTTCACTTGTCAGGATATGTTAATAAGGAAAGTTGTCCCATTTGGGCTTTTGAAAATCCTAGCGTGATTATTGAGAAGCCTTTGTATGCTCAACGTGTCACTATATGGTGCGCTATGTGATGTGGAAGAGTGATTGTCGCGTTTTTCAAAGATGAAATGCTGGAAATGCGATAACGGCCAATGGATCACGAGACACGAACAACTCAATGTTACTCAATTATTGATGACATGGATATCAGTGACATGTGGTTTCAACAAAACGATGCCACATGTCATACAGCCAATAAACCGATGAAACTAAATTTCCCGATCGCTTAATTTCATGACAATCCGCAGTTAAGTGGCCGGCTAGATCGTGGGATTTAACACCAGTGGATTATTTTTTGTGGGGCGGGACTATGTTAAGCACAGAGTCTATACAGAGCCAATCGAAACGATTTCAGCCTTAAAACTTAGAAACCGTAATGTGATTAACGAAATAGGACCATCATTTTGCCAAAAAGGGGAGTAAAAACTTTGATGAAAGAAAGTTTTTACTCTGGACATTTGCCAGATATCACTTTTCATTCATAATTGCTGAATTTTATGTTTAGCTACGTGTCCACTTATTTCATCGTGTGCGAGATTTATTCTCACGCATTTTTTTTCTCGTTAATAACCTCCATATTATTCTTAAGAGTTTCAGTTATTTATTACACATGTCTGTCAGTATTTATCCCGGCTTAAGCACTTTAATCCAGAAAATCTTTTGTGTACGTCATTCATCTTTAAAATATTTGATTTGCAGCTCTCAGATATATCCTTTCGCTTTATGTATTCACTTTTCTATTTTCGCCATGTTTTCTTCAATGTGTCCACCAATTTCTGTGGATTTTTTTTTAAAGAGAAATAGCACTTTAGGCAACAATGCCTATTTAGTCAAGTACCGTGCTACATTCTTTAGGAAAGGGATAGAGAAGAGATGAAACAGGTGGTGAAAGTGGAAGGATAGTCGGAAATTAACTGCCGTATATAAGACAGCATAGCGACCAATGACTATGCCTTCATCGCTGAGCAGCCCCACCGACAGTCAATTTTTATTTTTGTAGTGAAAAAAAAACCAATATCTTCGTTGGGAATCGAACCCACAAACCCTATAGTGATAAGCTAGTACACTACCTACTAGCCTACAGGGGCACCTAACACCATTTTATTGTTTATTTCACAGTCATTAAATTATTACTGCAGCCAACTTGATAAAACGGACGATGGAACATTTTCTATTTTAGAGACTATTTTTATATACAATTCTCGGAAGCCAAAGTCGATATACATAATTTCCAAGAGTGTCGTAACTTGTTTATACAGCTTCTTTCGATTACACTTAAAAAGTGTTATACTGTTCTTTTCGTTATTAAAAGAACGCTAACATTAATCAAACGCTAATAAATTTAAGTACCATAATCTCTTTCTCACTTTTTGAAAAAAGTATTTAAGATGGCGACTTTTTTAGTTCTTGCAGAATTGCCACTATTATCGTATTGGAGGTACTCAAAGAACATCCCATTACGACTAATTCTTCTACCCGATTGTAACCATAGTAATTTTTAGAAACGAAGAACTTGACAAGTTTTTGTGTGATAAGCGGATAAGTAAAAAAAAAAGTAGTAGTATAAGAGTTGAGTAGGATAAAAGTTGAGTATAAGAGTTGAGTATAAGAGCTTAGAACTCCGCTTTTTGCCGAATAACATATTAGAGCTTCCACAAATATTATGTGATCTGGATAGCAACTTGCTAAAAATGAAAAACTCTCTCTGAAAGGGAAAATCATTATAAGGAAAAATACACCTGATCCAACATCTCATTCCAATATATGTTCGTGATGTTCTTGCTATTACACATTGACTTATAACTTAAACTCAGTTAAAAATTCCTGCAAATTTCTCAGCACTTTCAGAGGTTTTAGAAACTTAAAATATTCATTACGTTCCTTTTCACCATTGTCCCCCTTTCATAATAATTTGTTTTTCTTCTTCTTCTTCAATTGTAACTTAATAGTTTATGCGAAACTGATTTTCTTTATTCCATTATCATCCATTTCGTTCGGTCTTTGGTTGCCATAATGAAATTTAATTTATCATTTTCTACACAAATTCGATGTTTATTTTATACTTTAGAGATTTTGCCTCATGGATTTTAAAATTTCCTTCATCTGTTTCGTATATTCAGAAGTTGTAGTTGTTGTTATAAATGATTTTGAGGTGAAAAAAATGGCAAATGGCGCACATGGCAAATAAAAGTACCGTAATATTTATGTTTATTTAATGAAGAAATTCAACAGTGAGTTAAAGTAAAGTCTTACAGTGTTCATCGTTATTTTCTTTAATGGATGTAGTGATACAGAGGCATCATTTATTTGGAACAGCTTTCGCATTAGCTTGTGGAAAATAATTATCTACTCTTAACTGCAGACGTCTTTACCACTCTTCAGTTTCTCTCCTGCTATATCCTCCTATTAGAGATAAAATGCATTATTCAGTATTCCTCTAGGCCCTCGTTTGAGTTTGTGGGTCGGATCATTCACAAGGAACACAACGAATGGTCCAGGTCCAGTGAGCATGAATGTCGGCTTGTTCCTAATAATATTAAGCTTCATGCGTTCTGGACCAGTAGTTGGATAGTCTCCAACTCTTCAGCAAGGAGTGAAGTCTGCGGCCTGCTTTGGGCTTTTGCAGTTGCAACTAGGAGTGACCGGAGGATATACGTATCTGAAAGCCTTCTAGGGCGAGGATGGCGCTACATTTCATGCACAGTGGTATGATCCACCATCTGATTATGTCTTACACAGCTAGGTGCAGATGTAAATCTTATCACGAAATGTAACAGTCAGGTATCGCAGTGTAATTTTTTCACAGGAGTTTCCCATCATCCTTTTTAAAGGCTTCATCTTACCTTTCACTATTTTTGTTCGTGACTGATTCTTCTTTATTTTATCCGTTAGATGTGTTCGCCATATTTATCAACTGCTTGATAAGCAGTTTCATGAAAATGAATGTTTGCAATACTAATATCCAGTTCAAATCCCAACAGAGCTTTTGAATAGAAAATAAAATAATCGTTATTAAGTAACCCTTAAGGATTGCCAAAAGAAAATATGATCATATTCGATTGATGGTAACTTATAGAGGAAAATAACAACATAATAGTACATGGCAAGGCTCCGTTCTTTCTCCTACTTTATTTCTTATTTTTCTAAATGACCTTCTTTGCCGAACTTTCAATCCTATATATTCGGAGATATTACGGAGTCGGAAGCTCTTGATGTTCTTGGCATGAAAATTCAGTGTGATATTCGATGCACTAAACACATTTTTCAGGTTTCTAAAAAAGCTTTCAAGTACCTCGGTTTTCTAAAACGGTGTTAAAGAATACTTCACTTCATCCGATTTCCGTACTATCTATACCACCTATATCCGTCCGAAAATGGAATACAACTCTCATGTATGGGCCGGCGTGTCAAAGTCTATTATGGAGTTACTGGAACGCATACAGGAAAGGGCCAAGAGGCTCATTGGGGACGGTAGGGTATCCAATTCTATTGATTCTCTAGACCATCGACGCAATATGGGATGTATTTCACTGTTCTATTGTTACTACAATGGAAAGTGCTCTAATGAAATTAGGGAACTTGTTTCCGATACTCACACGTTTTCGCGTTCAACACGATTTTCGTTGAGAACACATGCATTTGTGGTTGATTGGCCAGTGAATCGCACTACGCATTACAGGGAAAATTCGTTTTTCAGCAGAACAGTCTGTATGTGGAATAAGATGCCTCCGGAGGTCTTTCCTGTCACTTTCATTCTGAGAAAGTTCAAATCGAATGTCCACAGACACTACTCCCTCTTTCTTCCTTCCCGTAACCTAATTTCCTAGTTCTGGCACAATGCATTGCATAGGTAGGGGCCATCCCCTGAAAAAAGGAATCACACAAAATTGGCAACCAATTCATGGGTCCGAAACGTAAAAATATGCGGTTCCTTCAGTAAAACCCTTGTGGGCGCGAGCTGGGTGACATTTGATGTCCTCTTGTTAAAATCACAGCTCCTGCACCTCATGGTTGTTCAATTGATGAACGAAAAAGTCAGTAATCATGGCTCTATAGTTGTCACCATTGACTACATTTTTAAAAATTAACTGAGCAGTGATGCCATTAGCCCATAAAGCATAAAAAATAGGGTTCTTTGGAAGTCTTTAAGATTTCGGGATTCCAAAAAATCACAAAATTTTCAAAATATCGAACTCTATAACAGTTTCTCGAAACTTTTTCTAGAAACACATTGAGGAAAAGTAAAATGTTTCTCAGTTTGTTGGTAAAGGGTGTTTTTATACAGGTATAGAATTTTGAAATCGTATAAAATTATAGGGGTCATTCCCTGAGTGCTGGTCCGAAAACAAAAAAAAAAAATTGGCAAACGTGACTGACATAAGTAAGGAGCGTATTTGATATACAAGACGTCGTGAGACTCGCCTAAGCTATATCAGGTCTGAAGAGAGCATGGTGTTGTTTAGTGCACTTCTTTTTTTAAAGAGAAATGAGACAGGTGGTGAAAGTATATAGAAGGATAGTTACAAAGCCTTCAAGCTCTTATTTATTTTGTAATGAAAACAATCACCCCTCGAGTGGTAGGTAAGTATACTATCTACTAGCGGGGTAGCTTTCATTTCTAGAAGGCTCATGTGTTATCCAAAATTAACTGTCGTATAAGATAGCACAGCGACCAATGACCGTGCCTTCACCACTAAGCAGCCCTACCAACAGTAAATTTTTTATTTTTTGTACCCTTTGTTGGGAATCGAACTCACAACCCCCAGACTGATAAGCTAGTACACTACCTACTAGTCAACAGGGGCATCTTGCTCCCTTGTTAAGATCTTGAAAATTTTAGCATTTTCTTACCCACTGCATTTAGAAAATCTTTGGCCAAATATACAATTCGAGTAACATTTCAACTGTCACATTAAGAATTCATAAAGGATATTTTAAGGAATAAATGTAATCAAAACACATACACAAAATGCAAGCCAGCACATACAAAAATATTCCATGCAGGGGAAAAAATATATAAAAATAAAATCAAAATGCCTTTAAAGTCTTCTCAACATCGTATCCCTACGTAGAAACTATAAAATTTTAAATTAACTTATATCCTTTCTTTCTAACTTGTTTTCCAGTTGTTGTTTTTGTTCTTTGTGGGGTGAATACTCATATCTAAGAGATTTGAAAAACAAAATTAAATCGATTGATTCTTAAACCTCTTATAGCATCGAAATTTGTATAAAACTTTTGGAAGTAGAAAAGTCAAGTGTAAAAAAATGCATTATGCCACGTAGAGGCAAATGCTAGTGTAACGTAAATAACTACGAATATATTGTTTAATATGTAAAGCCTTTAGGCTGTACAGATAGATATACGAGACATTGTGATCCATATATATACACACAGGCAAATTGTTAATGTTATTGTCAGAGATATCTAAACGAAGGTAAAGAGATTTAAGTTAACAAACATTCCAATACAAACTTCTATTGGCAACATATTAAGACTTAAAGGATACTCAAAAACTACACGATGGAAATCATGTGGAAAATACTAAACTATGAAATACAAATTGTAGCCATTTTCCAAACGAATACCTGAACACAAAAGCAGATATTAGGGCGGCACAGATATTAGGTTTTATTTTCGAAAATACATAATAAATAAGTTTATTTTTTCCCCATCCTCCCTTCTATTACCACATTGCTTTCACATAAGGCTTAAGCTATATAAAACTTGCAAGTGTCTTTAACGACACTCGACAATTGCATCTAGTGATAACTAGTTTTAAAGTTTCATTTACGTTTCTCAAGTACAAAATGAAATTCTACTAAGAAGATGATTAAGAAAAAAACGAAAAATAAAAGAAAACAGAAATAAAAAGAAAAAGTAAAATAGAGCCATGAGAGAGGTAATAAAGACATAACGTAACAGGGTGTACGGATAAGATATAAAATTTAAAAAACTATTTTTCATTAACAACAGGATATAAACGACCCGAACAAAACTTCTCAACAAAATGAAAAAAGCGCCAAAAGAAAAAATATGAAAAATTAAATAAACATATTCCAAACAATTTTAAAAAATTCAAAAAAAATTAAATAAATCCCCCCCCCCCCCCCCAAAAAAAATCCAAAAAAAGGAGAAGGTTCCAAGGAAACCAGTCCAAACAAAAACTAAAATAATTAATAATGAAGTAAGTGCCAAAGAAGGCTAAATAGCTTTCTTCGGTCGGGCTGCAGATTTTTACTTCTATAAAATATTTCGAATATCGTCTTTGCTTAATAAAATTCGTTTTAAAATTTAGCATTTTCTTATGTCTGAGGTATTTTTAACAGTGGCTGTAATAACAAACGTTAGTCTAATACTTAAGGCCGCCCGCCACCTTTAAGATTTACTTCTTTATAGTATTTCGAACATGATGTGATGGTAAGATAGTCCTCTTTAGACACTCCCATTATCCCAATGTTTTATCATTTAACTAGCGTGCCCGTGACTGCCTTGAAAGTCATTTGCGGTTTGTTTTTATTCTTCAGCATTCTTTTTTGTCTGCGTCGAAAACTCCAATCATTCAATAAAATTAATTAGAAAGAACACAATTTCTTTTCTTTTCGTTTTTATGTTTTTTTTTAATAATTTCACGTTTTTCACAATTCAATATTTTTGTGTGTTTATATAATACGTTTCATTCTATTGCGAAGCTTTTACGTTTACGATATTCTTCAATCGATTTTGGTTCGCGGTATAGATAAACAAAGCAGTTGGTTTATTAACACGTGAATATGATACATATAACTGACCGTGCGAAAAACAGGGAACATTGCAAAAGCAGCACGTATTGGGAACTGAAGCCGTTTAAAATCAAACGGCAAATCTGGAGGAATCATAGGAATGCGTGGTATCAACACATCTTCGCCCTTATATTTTCGTTTTAAAATTTTTGCTTCAATCACATTTTTCATGACTTCTTTGACTACTAGACGTGTCCCATTACACAGTCGTGGCTGGCAGATATTTCTAAGCAAAATAATTGGAACACCAACTTTCACTTGTAGGCGCTGGGGCGGCAACCCAGATAACTCAAACGAATTTTAAAATTCGGCTGAGTAATTTACAACATCGTCTTGATTGGTAACAGAGTCATCCAATTTGTAGTTAAAAATTTTCCCGGGAATGTCATTCAAAATTGTCACATTGATTTATCCCCCCCCCCCCTCCCGGGAGCACATATATATGGTCTTTATAGAACTTCGACTATCTAGACACAGTGCAACTGGGGGAAAAAGGGAGCCCAGTCCCCTGAAGTCAGCAGGGGTACAACTGGAAATTCCACTTTATTTCCACGGGAATCAGTAAGCTTGCAGAGTTCCGTTATTTGTCTCTTTAGACATTTAACTGTTCTCTGGCTGATTATTGAGGTTGGCCCCTATATGGGAGTATAGTGGTGGTTGTGGTTTCGCGGCCCCACAACAGTATAATGGTTATTATGGTGGCCAGGATCATCTCACTGTTAATGACACCCTAAGTCAATGATCCAGTTCAGTGAGCATGCTAGACATGTGTTCTGGACAGGAGTTGGATAGTCTCCAACTCTTCAGCAAGGAGTGATGATTTGCAGCCCTGCTCTGGAATCATTAAAATTGCAACTAGGAGAGACATGTTGCTAGATTAGTCTTCGGCTTCCTAGGACGAGCATGACGTTCCTATTTATACACAGTAGTTGGCCACCATCTGATTTAAGACTACATAGTCAGGCGCAGATGTAAATCATATCAAGCAATAACAAATCAGGGAGCCAAGTCCCTTTCAAGGCTAGTAGGAGCCAACTGGACAATTCACTATATTTCCACGGGAATCAGTAAAGCCCCAGAGTTTCGCTATTTGTATCTTTAGGCATTTTTCTGTTCTCTGACTGATTATTCAGGTAGGCCCTTTGGGAGTATCGTGGTGGATGTGTATTTCGAGGCCCTCGTTTGAGTGTGTGGGTCGCATCATTCATAATGAATGGTCCAGGTCCAGTGAGAATGAATGCCGTCGTGTTCTTAATTATATTAAGCTTCACGCGTTCTGGACCAGGAGTTGGATAGTCTCCAACTCTTTAGCAAGAAGTAAAGGCTGCTACCTACATCGAGCTTTTGAAATTGTTACTAGGAGTGACCGGAGAATACACTTATTCGATGGCCTTCTAGGCCGTGAATGACGTTGCTTTTCATTCACAGTGGTTTTACCACCATCTGATTAAGGCCCACGGCCAGGTGCAGATGTAAATCTTATCACGTCATAACAAATCAACTCTCAATTAGTAGGAAAAATAGCTGGAAGCTTTTTTTCATTTAGAGCCAATTTCGTAGCACCCTGTTGTATATAATAACAAAATTTACACTTAATGTAGCAGTAGCAGTTTATTGCTTGCTATTGCTTTATAACGACAGACAAACAGAAAGAAATTTTAATACATTAATATCGCATTGCATCTCCCAGATATATTTAGTGATACATTTACACAGATATTCAGATACATTTACAACCAAAAAAAATACGTACATTTAAAGATAAGACATTTTCGAAATATTATAGATGAAAGCATAACGGCAGGTGCAATTTTATGATTGCTTTATAGTGAAATCTAATATATATATATACGAAGGTTGTACTTGAAGTTATTAAAATTGGAAAAAAAGAAAAAAATATTTTTGATTTGATTTAAGCGATTTTTTTTGAATCGCTACAAAGGCAAACAGGTTAGTTAAATTAAATTATTTTATCATCTTTGCAAGAAATTTTAATTAAATAAAATTTTTCGAAATAATAACCGAAGAACACTTTTACAGAGATGATTTTGATTTTTGGAGTTTTGGAACAATGAATTGTGCCAATCGTGACCTGTCTTTTTATCCTTAAATGATGACATGACTGGCTGCAGGTGGAAAAAGGAAGATTTTCAAAATAGGTTGTATTCGCAGATGAATCCAAAATATAAACAGTAGAGAAATCGGCGTGTTCCGAAAAAAGCTAATACTAAATGAGGACTGTAGCAAAGATTTACTTGATAAATTAGGCAGCAAGACAAATATTATGCTTAAAGATATGATATTAGAATTTAAGTTTTTTTTAATTTCCTGCATTATGGCATTATCCACACGTACTAAGGTATCTACGATAGTCAGTAGCTGTCACGAAAAACTTAAGACTAAAAACTTCGTCGCAGCCATATTTTAAGCAATGAAAAAATAGGTGCCCCTGTAGGCTAGTAGGAAGTGTACTAGCTTGTCAGTCTGGGGGTTGTGCGTTCAATTCCCAACGAAGACCTTGGTTTTTTTTTTTTGCTACAAAAATTAAAAATTGACTGTCGGTGGGGCTGCTCAGTGATGAAGATACGGTCACTGGTGGCTGTGCTGTCTTATACGACAGTTAATTTCCGTAACTATCCTTCTACTTTCACCACCTGTTTCATCTTTTCTCTATCCCTTTCCTCAAGAATGTAGCACGGTACTTGACTAAATAGGCATTGTTGCCTGAAGTGCTACTTCTCTTTTAATAAAAAAAAGATGATTTAGCAAAAATAACACAGTACAAGATTTTTTAAAATCATTGATTTGGGACTAAATTCTCAGAACTGCACTGGAAGGTAGTCCCAAAAATATGAACTACCGCATCATTCGTTTTGTCAAATGCATTAATAATTCAATGGTTGTGGAATAAACAACCCACTTAAGTTGGTGGACACATTAAAGAAGCATTGCGAAAATAGAAAAGTGAATGTACAGAGGGTCCACCGGGAAGGTGTACTGTACTACTTTGTTTGTTTATGATTTTTTGTTTAATTAAAGAGAATGGCTCCAATATTGATAAAACGAAAATTATGTGTGGAATACAATATCACATAAATGTTCGCCTCTATTAGTCTCACAAATGCGAGCCCTTTTGTGAACATTTTTCATTACATTCTCACATATTTCATGCGGTGTTTCATTAATTTCATCACCAATATTTTCTTTGAGTTGCTTAAGCATTTTTGGTTTGTTTGCATAAACTTTACTTTTCCGATAACCGCACAAAAAGAAGTCTGGAGCAGTTAAAAGACGCGACTGTGGCGTCCAATCAACATCACCATTTGTGGAAATAGCTTATTGTGGAAAGAGGTCTCGCAGTAATTCCCTTGTAATGCTGGCTGTAGGCAATGTGGCATCGTCTGGTTGATATCACGTCTTTCTTCGAAATCATTTACTACACGATAAATAGTGCGTTTTGGCACGTTGGTTTTTTTTCCAAAAATTTCACGTCACTTTCTCACTGTCACAGTAATCGATGATCAATTTTGAAAAAAATTGTTTTAATGATTATAACACATGCTCACTATAACCTAACCTATCTGTACATTCGCAATGCATATTTTGTGGAAAAGAAAAAATTATTGGAATGGATTTTCTAGTGCTATGGGACTGTAAAAAGGTTTAGGTGACTATATACATAACATCCCGACCATTCTTACACATGATAACCAGTCGCAAATATTTAAACGAGAAGAGAAATGCATGAGAATAAATCCCACACAATGAAATGATTGTGCATCGTAGCTAAATGCGAAATTCGGCATAGCAACTTAAACAACAACAAATCTTATACTTTTCCCTTTTAGGGCAGGTTTTTTCGTTATATGTTTTTTCAGATTTTCGTCCATGTTTTACAAGTCCTTTTAATCGTAAACGCAAATAACTTATTCAAAGAAGTATCTAACTCTTCTACAGCAATATTCTACGCAAACGAAGCTTTCGCCTGAAAGGACTTTCAAAGTTTAAACATACTCCTACGCCCAATAAATTTACAATTTAGTCGTAAAAAAACTCCAAATTAGTCTGCAATTCTCATTTTGTAGACATTATCTGTGAACAGAGTGAGCAAGTAAGAAACTTAACCAGCCACCAACCAACCTTCCGGTAATTTGACCCTTAACAGCAGCCACTACGTTACCCTCCGGAGGAACTTACCCACAAACCGAACGAGTACCTTAGTAATAGCAGAGGGATACCAAATGTACCTATCTTTAAGTTTTGTCCTCCCCAAACCTAAGCGATCTTTAATTGTCGCTTTTTAGGAGTTTTTCGTTGCATATTTTTTAATTATTAATTCAAACCGGAGGTAAAGTTTTAGAGACGCCTTAAGCCTTTTTTCGATTAAAAACATGTCTTTCAACTACGCTGTTTTATACAACTTATATCCAGAAAATTGTTAATATCCCTTTGTGATGGCAGGCTTTATATGGAGGCTGACTGAATTATAGGGAAGAAACTACCATAGCGATAGAGTGTGATTTGTTTTACATCCGCGCCTGGCTATGTAACCTTAATCAGATGGTGGACAAAGCACTATACATAATTTAGTACGTCATGCTCGTCCTAGATAGCCGAAGGCATAATTCTAAGCAACAGAACCACCTAGTTGCAACTTTAATGATTCCAGGACAGGGCTGCAAACCATCACACCTTGCTAAAGAGTTGGAGACTTTCCTACTCCTGTCCAGAACACATGTCTAGCATGGTCACTGGACTGGATCATTCACTTTGCGTGTCATTATCAATGAGATGATCCTGGCCACCATAATTTTCATAATTCTCTTATGGGGCCGCAAAACCACAACCACCACGATGCTCCCATATAGGGGCCAACCTCAATGATCAGTCAGAGAACTATTAAATGTCTAAAGAGACAAATAATGAACTCTGCGGGTCACTGATCCCCGTGGAAATAAAGTGGAGTTTCCAGTTGTCTCCCTGTCTGACTTCAGGGGACTGGGCTCCCTTTTTCCCCCAGTTGCACAGGCCTAGATAGTCAAGTATTCTATAAAGACCGATAAATGTGCCCCCGGGGGGGGGGGGGGCATATCGATAGAGTAGAATATTCCATTTTCCATCGAAAGATTAAAGTCTGCAGGCATGCGATTATCCGAAGAGGTCTTAGCTTTGAAGGAAAATTTTTGCGGCTGCATGTTGTATTGGTAATATATAGAAAAGCTATAGGGTGCGCCAAAAATCTTTTTTTTTTATATGCTATAAACAAAACTACACAGTTTCGGCTGTGTGACACGTAGCGCCGCCATGTTGAAACGAAATTTAGTCAATATTTTTGTCTTCAATTTTTGTGAACAAAAATTCGTTCAACATGGCCCGATAACGATTGCCATTGACTGTAACGGCCACTGCTGAAAAATGGCCCAATTTGCCGCTGGACCAAAATCCGCACCAAACAGTGACTAGTTTTGAGTGCGTCGGCTTTACAATGTATGCGTGCGGGTTTTCTGTACCCCAAATGCGACAATTTTGCTTGTTCACATACCCGCCAACTGTGTGATTAGATTTACATCCGCGCCTGGCCATGAAGTCTTAATCAGATGGTGGACCAAACCACTGCATAACTTGGAACGTCATGCTCGTCCTAGGAAGCCGAAGCTACAATTCTATGTAACAGAACTTTCTAGTTGCAACTTCGATGATTCCAGAGCAGGGCTGCAAAACATCACTCCTTGCTTAAGAGTTGGAGACTTTCCAACTCCTGTCCAGAACACATGTCTAGCATGCTCACTGGATCTGGGCCAATTTCACCAGGTAGGTATTATTAAAGGTGAAATAAACCCGGCCACCATAGAACCATAGACTGATATGGGGCCGCAAAACCACAACCACCACGATACTCCCATAAAGAGCCAACCTCAATAATCAGCCACAGAACAGTTAAGTGTCTAAAGAGACAAATAATGGAACTCTGCGGGTCACTGATTCCCGTGGAGTTTCTAGTTGTACCCCTGCTGACAACAGGGGACTGGGCTCCCTTTTCCCCCCAGTTGCACAGGTCTAAGTTGTTGCTATCTCCAAAGACCATATATATGTGCCCCGAAGGGTAACATACCCGCCAAGATCAAAATAAGCTTCATCTGAAAAGATGATTTTTTTTTTTGCAAAATCGGCATCTTCTGTAATTCGATCGCAGGCCCACTTAGCGAAGCGTTGTTCAAGCGTATACACAACCATATTCATTCAGCGGAAGGATAAAACTAATTATCTGTCAAATTAAATATGAGCTAAGTGTTACCATGCACGACCCCCCGGGGGCACATAAATATGATCTTTATAGAATTCCACTGTCTAGGCACAGTGCAACTGGGGAAAAAGGGAGCCCAGTCCTCTGAAGACAGGCAAGGAGTCAACTGGAAGCTCCACTTATTTCCACGGAGATCAGTGAGCCGCAGAGTTCATTATTTGTCTCTTTAGACATTTTGAAAGTCTCCAACTCTTTAGCAAGGTGTGATGGTTTGCAGCCCTGCCCTGGAATCATTAAAGTTGCAACTATGTGGTTCTGTTGCTTAGAGTTATGTCTTCGGCTTCCTAGGACGCATTTATGACGTTCTAAATTATACAATTGTGGTTTGTCCAACATCTGATTAAGGCGGCTGTAAAACGAATCACACTATCTGTTACCATGCAGGAAATAAGCACTAGTTGAAAAGAAAAACGTTAGATTACGGACCCTTTAGTATTCAGTAACCGGAATTCTATTTTTTAGTACCCCACAGTATGCTATCGTCTTCAGCCGTAAATTCATGGATCCTGAGGTTTCGTGGTAACAAAAGCACTTTTATGTAAACAGCAAGAAGCCTTTGCCTCTTTTTTCACTATTACACATTAAAAAAGTACCACATTGTAAATAAAAAGTGCCTTATTTCTCCCCATCCTTGACACTTTAATTAAAATGAATGCTTGCAATTTGCCGAACTCTTGCTGGCTACCTCGTTGGATACAAAACAAAAATTTACCATCTGTCAGTATGCTGTTACAATCAGTTACGTGTTACGTATACGAGTACGTAAAATTTTATCTGTAAGACATAAATGTTCATAATTATGTATCCATCTGCTTATTGGTACAGAAAATCATTTATAAGTTTTGGTTATAAAAAGTAACAAATTGGAAGGTACTTGTTCTTGTTCTCATGTTACAATACACTCGTATGTCAATTTTATTTACATGACTTTTTGAAATGAAAGTGATGCAGATTAAATTTTTACAACTTCTTCGTGTTTTCTTTCATCTTGGACATATGGACAGATAGAGAGGTGACATTCATACATAAATCATACAAAAAAAAAAAGAAATTCAAAGTTTTTTTGTTTCATGAACGTTTCAAAAGTTATAAGAACTTTAAAATTAAAAAATTCCCCCTCCGATTTTCAAAGGCATATATCGGGGTTTTTCAACAAGAAGTTTGTTTGTCAATTGTGGCAACACTAACAATATAACAGTTTTGACATTAAGTTCTTTGATGTTTTCGTAGTAGATGCATTGTCAATTTCGCACAAAAACCGCCTTAAAATAATTAAAATCCATAATGAAAATGGCGGTTCTGTTAAAGTAACATTTCGTAAACTTCGTGATATTTTCGGACAACATAACAATCGTCCTTCTGAAACTGCTATTAAGAATTTGGTTGTTGAATTTGAGTCGACAGGCTCAATACAACACGTGCGAACATTAACGCATGTTCGACCGGGTCGTTTAGCTAAAAACATTGCAGCTGTAGGCCACCGTATTGAAGCAGATCCAAATTTGTCAATTCCTCGACGTTCTCAACAATTGGGGTCTACCAAAGTCCACCACATCTATAGATTCGCTTAATTCACTCAGAAACTACCGTCCTTTTGAGGCCGTTATTAAAAATTTGGTCATTAAAATTGAATCGACAGGCTGGATACCAACGCATATTCAACCGGGTCATTCAGCTGACAACATCGCAGCTGTGGGCCACCGCCACATGGCGAATTTTGCATAAGGCTTTGACTTTGATACCCTACAAGTTTCAACTGGTGCAGGAATTGAAGCCGACCAACCATTCACATTGCCGTAGATTTGATCAATTTATTCAGAAACAACTGGGTGGTTTTTCTAAAAAAAATCATTTTTTTCAGACGTAACCCATTTTCACTTGCCAGGATATTTCGTGATAAGATTTACATCTGCATCTGGCCGTAAGCCTTAATCAGATGCTGGTCAAACCACTGGGAATGAAAATCAACGTCATTCACGCCCTGGGAAGCCGAGGACTAATTCTAGCAGCAGATCTTTCCTAGTTGCAATTTCAAAGGTTTCAAAGCAGGGTTGCAAATCTATACTCCTTGCTGGAGACTATCCAACTCCTAGCCCAAAACACATGACAAGCATGCTCACTGGATCCGGATCATTCACCCGTTGATGTTATTTAAGGCGAGATGAATCTTGCCCACTTAAATCAGCTTATGCTGGGACCGCAAAACCACAACCACCACGATACTCCCGAAAGGCCAACCTCAGTAATCAGTCAGCGAAACAGCTAAAAGTCTAAAGAGACAATTAGCGGAAACTCTGGGGCTTCCTGATTCCCGTGCAAATAACGTGGAGCTTCCAGTTGACACCCTGCTTGCCTTTAGGGGACTGGGCTCCCTTATACCGCCAGCAGCACAGGACTAGATGGTCAAGTAATCCATAAAGACCGATAAATGTGCCCCCGGGGGGGTAGACAACTATTGGGGTTATCCAAAACCACCGCAAGGCGAATTTTGCACAAGGCTTTGACTTTGAAACCTTACAAGTTTCAACTGGTGCAGGAATTGAAGCCGGCCGACCATTCCATTGCCGTAGATTCGCTCAAGTCATTCAAAAACAAATGGCTGGTTTCTCTAAAAAAAATCATTTTTTCAGACGCAGCCCATTTTCCTTTGTCGGGGTATGTCAACAAGCAAAATTGTCGCATTTGAGCTTCTGAAAATCGTAGAGCGATTATTGGCAAACCTTTGGATGCTCAACGTAGCGCTGTATGGTTCGCTATGTGAACTGGAGGCATAATTGGGTCACTTTTTTCGAAGATGAGACTGGAAATGTACTAACGCTATCGCAAGATGATGTGGATATTACTGGTATGTGGTTTCAACAGGGTGGTGCCACATATAAGGCCGCCAATTAGTGTAAAAATTTATTGCAAACCAAATATCCCAATCGCATAATTTTACGACAATTTTTTTATTTTTTTTTTAAGAGAAGTAACGCTTCAGGCAACAATGCCTATTTGGTCAAGTACCGTGCTACATTCTTTTAGGAAAGAGATAGAGAAGAGATGAAACAGATGGTGAAAGTAGAAGGATAGTCGGAAATTAACTGCCGTAGCAGCCCCACCGACAGTCAAGTTTTATTTTTGTAGTGAAAAAAAATCAAGGTCTTCGTTGGGAATCGAACCCACAACCCCCATACTAACAAAATAGTACACTACCTACTAGCCTACAGGGGCACCTAAATTAGCAATTAAGTGGCCAGCCAAATTAAGTGATTTAACACCACTGGATTATTTTTTTTGTGGGGCTAATGTTAAGGACAGAGTCTATAGGGAGCCAATGGTAACGATTACAGTCTTAAAACTCAAAATTCTTTGAGGTGATAAACGAAATCAGGTCTGCCAAAAAAAGTAATTAAAAACTTTGTTGAAAAAATTTTTAATTGGGGTCGTGGGTGGACATTTGCCAGATATCATTTTTCATTTATAATTGTCGAGCTTTTCTCTTCGTAATACAATAAAAATTTGGTTCATATGGAAAACCCTATATTTTGTGCTGAGAAATCACCAAAACAATTAACATCTGGGAGGTCATCCTGACATTCAGTAAGCAATTGAAAAACAAGTGTCTGAAATTGGACAATGTGCTTCGTAAAAATAACACACTTTTTTATCTGCCCAAACGTAACAACTCTAAAAATCTATATACTATTCTATTCATCAATGGGTTGAGTTAATAAATCTAGACTGTTTAAAGACTTAAAAACTAATTGCAAAAAAAAATTTTACCTTAACCTGCCATCGAATGACAAATGACAAAATGTCAGTTGAGGGGACAAGTATACAAAATTTTATTTTGTCGGGCACTGGTTGCATATATGATTCGATCTTTAATTCTATTTTAATTGAAAATTCAATCAATAAATTTGAAAACAATCAAAGAAACTCTCACAAACACTTACCACTGGCGTAGACACTTTTAAAACAAAGTGACATTTTGTCATCTTCATTAAAGTGAGTTGTGTACATTTTTTCCTTCATTGAGATGTCTTTGGATTTATTATCCTATTTTTGTTTTTTTATTATCTTTCTTTTTAGCCAATTGAATATTGTTTCTTTGACAAACTAGAATTCAAATTTGAAATGGGAATGCAAAAGAGCAGCTAAAATAAGCAGCAGCAAATAACAAATTGCAAGCAACATTTAACCCTTGAAGGCAACGAGACCTCTTAAGGCCTCACGATATAAAGAGAGAAATAAAAGTCAAAATACTAAGTTTGATAATGTGTTAATTATAGGTTATTTATTATAGAGGTATAGACCAGCACTCCGAGGATGACCCTACACATGCAATGCATTGTTTCAGAACTAGGAAATTAGGTTACGGGAAGGAGGAAAGAGGGAGTAGTGTCTGTGGACATTCAGTTTGAAAGTGACAGGACAGACCTCCAGAGGGATCTTATTCCACATACGGACTGTTCTGCTAAAAAACTAATTTTCCCTGTAATGCGTAGTGCGATTCACTGGTCAATCAACCACAAATGGATGCGCTCTCAACGAAAATCGTAATAAACGCGAAAACGTGCGAGTATCGGGAAAAAGTTCCCTAATTTCATTAGAGTACTTTCCATTGTAGTAACGATAGAACAGTGAAATACATCCCATATTACGTCGATGCTCTAGAGAATCAATAGAGTTGGATACCCTACCATCCCCAATGAGCCTCTTGGCCCTCTCCTGTACGCGTTCGAGTAACTCCAAAATAGACTTTGGAGCGCCGGCCCAAACATGAGGGTTGTATTCCATTTTTGGACGGATATAGGTGATATAGATAGTACGGAAATCGGATGGAGTGAAGTATCTTTAACACCGTTTTAGAAAACCGAGGCACTTAAAAGCTTTTTTAGAAACCTGAAAAATGTGTTTAGTGCGTCGAACATTACACTGAATTTTCAAGCCAAAAACATCAAGAGCTTTCGATTGCGTAATACCTATATCGCCCATAGTAACAGATGCAGCACCACTATCGAACGCAGATTTATCCTTAAGCATGCAACATTGCGTCTTAGCATTAAAATCTACTCTATTCACACGACCCCAATCCAAGATTGTCGCGAGATCGTGATTAAACGTATCATTCATGTTCTGCCTTTTTAAACTAACCTCCAAAATAACCTGGTCTATTATGAAATGAATACGAATGACAAATGGCGCTGTCATCGGCAAAAGAATATATAGGATTGAAAGTTCGGCAAAGAAGGTCATTTAGAAAAATAAGAAATAGGACAGGAGAAAGAACTAAATTTTTAAATTGACATGAAATTTACTTTATTTGAAAGAATTAATATGGCTTCTATTATATAACCGCCACGGCTGGCTTGGACGTGGTATTTTCTGGAGACTAAAGTAGACTAGCGACCTCTCATATCCTCATAGAAAAAATAGTCCAGTGGTGTTAAATCATACAATCTTGTAGACCAATTCTCAGGTCCGTCCGAAACGTGAAACTGTGCGGCTACCAAACATTTTCTTTAGTAAATCAATTGTGGTGCGAACCGTGTGACATGCAGCGTCGTCTTGTTAAAACCACAGCATCTGCTTATCATGCTCATAATGGTTCTTCAAATGATGAATGAAAAAGGCAGTAATCAGGGCTTTATAAATAGCTGTCACCATTGACTGTAACGTTTTGACCAGCATTAAAAAAAAAAGTGATGATCATAGTGATTCCATCAGTCCATTAAGCAGAGTTTTTCCATTCAAGGAAAAGTGAGCTTCGCCGCTAAACAAAATTCGCTTACGAAAATCAGTCCTGTCTTAATCATGTAATACCAAACTAAACACGTTTCACTAGACAGCTGACAAAATTGCCGCCATTAAAAAAAAGCGTTGACAACTTAAAGTTCTATAGCTTTATAAAAACACCCTACAGAAGCAGCAATAAAGACTTGGCATTGCAAAATTTAGAAATGACCCAAAGAAAGTAGCAGAAAAATAAGGAGCCGTTAACTTTTTACTCTGGAATTCGATGAGTATTTCATTTGTGCTATTTTATAGCACTTAAATTAGTGTCGCTCTTACGAACTTAAACTAAAAAATTGGCAATGCAATTTTTCTAAAACTATCAGCTACTTAAAAAAAATCTACTTTCAACAATTAAAAGTGTTTTCAAATTGTGGCGAATAATTTTAAATATTCTGACACGCTCGCTAGATTCCAACACAATATCACCAGGCTTTTGATACAACTTAGTCTGTTTTAATCTATTATTTTGTTACTTTCTTCTGTAACTAAGACTATTAATCTTTGTACCTGCCATTCTCATAATAAGTAGCGCAGGATATCATTTTTCTAATCGGAAACGCCGGAACTTCTGTTGGATATTATTAGCCTTCTTTAAGCGATTTGTCAGTGACTGTTAATTCCTTTTTTTTTGCTGTATTTTTAAAACTTTGATAGGATTTGAATTTCAAGCTGCTAAAACGTCATTACGGAGACAGCTGCTGGATTAGGATTTACAAAAAGCATTCAGCAGATCATATAGATTTTTCATTACAGGGTAGAAGACTTTTTGTCATTAAAGTAAATTTTAGCATGAGAGTTGCAACACCTAAATTCCATTTCTCTCTCTCTCTCTCTCTCTCTCTATCTCTTTCTCTTCCTATTCCAGGCCCAGGCCCCTCAAAGGCTAGTAGGAGTCACCTGGACAATCCACATATTTCCACGGAAATCAGTACGCTCGCAGAGTTCACTATTTGTCTCTTGAGACAATTAGCTGTTCTCTGACTGGTATTTGAGGTTGGCCCCTATATGGGAGTATCGTGGTGGTTGTGGTTTCGAGACCCTCGTGAGAGTTTGTGGGTCGGAACATTCAAAATGAACACAATGAGTGGTTCAGTTCCAGTGAGTATGAATGCCGTCGTGTTCTTAATTATATTAAGCTTCATGCGTTCTGGACCAGGAGTTGGAAAGTCTCCAACTCTTTCGAAATTGCTACCAGGAGTGACCAGAGGATATACGTATTCGATGGCCTCCTAGGGCGTAAATGACGTTTGCAAATCATTCGAAGTGGTTTGACTACCATCTGATTATGACTACCTAGTCGGTGCTGATGTAAATCAAATCACATCAATTCCTAATTGAATACCCTCCGGGGGCACATTATATGGTATTTATAGAACTTCGACTATCTAGACCTGTGCAACTGGGGGAAAAAAGGGAGTCCAGTCCCCTGAAGGCAGCAGGGTTCAACAGGGAACTCCACGTTATTTCCACGGGAATCAGTAGCTATCCGCTATTTGTCTCTTTAGGCATTTAGCTGTTTCTCTGACTAATTATTGAGGTTGGCCCCTATATGGGAGTATCGTGGTGGTTGTGGTTTCGCAGCCCCATAACAGAAAGGTCAGTTTTATATGGTGGCCAGGTTCATTTCACCTTTAATAACGCCTACCTGGTGGAATGTTCCAGTACCTCCATAGCCAGGTACAGATGTAAATCTAATCATGTAATTCCTAATTAAATCCCGCGGGGGCACATTTATCGGTCTTTATGGGATATTTGACCATCTAGACCTGTGCTGCTAGGCGCAAGCAGGGTGTCAACTGGAAGCTCCACGTTATTTCTACGGGAATCAGTAAGACCCAGAGTTCCGCTAATTATCTCTTTAGACTTTTAGCTGTTTCTCTGACTGGTTATTGAGGTTGGCCCTGCGGGAGTATCGTGGTGGTTGTGGTTTTACGGTACCCGCATCGCACTTTTAATAACACCAACGGGTCAATGATTCGAATCCAGTGAGCATGCTAGTCATGTGTTCTGGACCAGGAGTTGGATAGTCTCCAGCTCTTTAGCAAGGAGTAGTGGTTTGCAACCCTACTTTGAAGCGGCTGAAAT
Organism: Trichopoda pennipes; assembly: GCA_030448955.1. Classification (NCBI taxonomy): domain Eukaryota; kingdom Metazoa; phylum Arthropoda; class Insecta; order Diptera; family Tachinidae; genus Trichopoda; species Trichopoda pennipes. The sequence continues at coordinate 5,766,361 of JASKUP010000060.1, forward strand.
TGCAACTGCGAAAGATCTGTTGCTACAATTACTCCTCGGCTTCCTAGGGCGTGAATGACGTTGCTTTTCAGTGGTTTGACCACCATCTGATTAAGGCTTACCGCCAGGTGCAGATGTAAATCTTAACACGAAATTCCTAATTGAATATGCTGATGGCATTGCGGCAGTCATCCAAGCAAGAAAGACAGAGGGCGCTCTACGTTAGCTGCGACAAGTCATAACAAGCACCAAGACTTGGCTCGACTCTCACGGCTTACTATACGCTATGCACAAGACAGAGCTTCTGCTGCTTACTAGGCAACAAATTCCTATCGCAATAGATGTTCTGATGGATGATGTAGTGCTACACAATCGAAAAACATTGAATTGCTTCGGGTTAAAAAGTAGACTCTAAATTGCTTATTGGAATGAAATCCAACACTCAAGAACAAAGGCGGTAAAAGGATAAGGACACAACTCAGCCGGCTTATGGCGAGAAACGCAGATGCCAGTTTAAGTAAGCGATAGATACTTAAGGAAGTTGGCAACAGCATTCTCCTATAAGGCAGTGAAATAATAGGCACAAACATTGAATATCAAACGTACAGTAAAGACACTACAGTCGGTGCAGAGAACAGCAGCGTTGCGACTCATTTCGGCTTATTGCAGTTTAATGGGTAATAGCTGGAATGTGGCCGGATGGAGGACCGAACATAACGAAAGATGGACGTATCGAATAACTACAGTATGGGATGAGAAGATAAAAATGAACTGCATGGAAATTTCTACATAACCCAAACATGGCTACTTCCGGAAGTAAATTTGCGATATGGGAAAATGCAGCTCCTGCTCTTGTATTTACGAGAGAGAGAGAGAGAGAGGAGGTAGTGGATGATGCTGAGCACATCTTTTTTTCAATGCCATCTTTGGTCCGAATATCGCACGAATATACGAATTTAGTCGACAAATTGGTTAACAAGACTACTTTGACGAGATATGTGGAGTAAGTACTCCGCAAAAAGAAGCGTGACCTGGATATGGTGACAATGAACTGACAATGATTTGGTGTTTAAAGTGGATACCTGAACGTAGGCTTAGCAGGACAGGGATACATTGGCCAAATAGCTATCCTTCCCGAAGTCATGTGAGAGCAGTGCCGGGTAGGATAAAAATATTCCAGACTTAAGGTGGCTTTTTAGCCGGTAGCCTTAACGGAGAGCAGCATACGACATCACCCCTTATCCCATTTTTCGGGTTAATTAATTTGTTTATTTATTTTTGCATTTAACTTATCATTGAGTTTTGCTTTCAATTTTACATTTTTGTTTTTATTATTTTCTTTTTTGTATCCTTTTTTACCCCCCCACCCACCATTTTTGTTTACAAAAGACATTGTTTAGCTCTCAAATTTTTCACATTTTTAATATAAATTTTTTCCACATTCACTCGCTGTCAACCAGCCTTAACAAGAATGACGGTCATTTATTCATTTTTGGTCCATTAATTTGTTGAATAAACTTTTTCCATGATGGCGAATGACACTGATTTGTTAGAATCCATTTAAGCTGCAGGAGGAAAAATTAAACAAAAAAACAAAACCTGCTGCAACTTTAACAAAAACAAAGACAAAAAATTTGCATCATTTAATCATAATAGAACAAATATTAAAATTTGCATGTTTTTGTCACAATATGAAAATGTTAAAGCAAAAATTATAAATCAGATTATATAGAAATGTGTGTCAGTCAACTAATGAATTCGACTAAACTTTTTCACCAATCAAATGCAAGAGTTCTGAATATTAATGCTACAGAAGAACGGTGGACATACGGTGGTATTCAAGGAAAAATATTATAATTTCTCTGTGGTTTATTAATTTCACATTTGCGTACAATATTTGATGAAGAAAGCTACCAACAATATGAGTAGTGAATATATGCCCATAATAGAGTGGAAAATACTGAAATTTAATTTTATTGAAAACTAAAACAAATCGTAGAGTGAAACCTATCGAACTTAAGGAAAACAATGTTGGATAATAAAATCACCTTCACTGAGATATATACACTTCTAAATGTTTATTTATTTCGCATTGTAATAAAAAACTTACAAGCAAAATATCATTCGAATAAAAATATTCCATTAAAAAATAAATTACGAAAATCATTACTTCTTTACGTTTACTATGAAAAAGCAAATATTTAAAAGTTATTCGAATAATTTCAGCGAATAATCGAATATTTTATTCGAATAATTTTTTTATTCGAATATTTTTATTTTTTAAACCTAATTAAGCTAACATGATTTAAATTCAATAAAACGAATGTTACAAAATTATTAAATTAATTGAAGAAATTTTTTCGCAATAATTACACGTTTTCACCATTAATCGTAACATATACTAAAGCATTTAATATAATTTATTTTTATTAAACTTGATAGCTTTCAAAATTGTAATACTTATTTTTTAAAACTATAAAATTAAAAAAAAACTCACAAAAAATATCTTTTTCAATATTCCTAACATAAATACTTCGAATAAAAAACATATTTCAATAATTAATAAATATAAAACAAAAAACGTTAGTCTTTCTACAATTGTAATGAAAAAGTAAATAATTAAAAGTTATTCGAATAATTTTAGTGAATAATTAAATATTTTAATCGAATAATCGTTAAATATTTTTAAAACTTAATTAGCTAATATGATTTAAATTAAATAAAATGAATTTTAAAAAATTAATTAATTAATCGAACAATTTTTTACAATAATTAAATAATAAAAAATTATTTTAATAATTAATAAATATAAAACAAAAATCCTTAGTCCTTTTTACAATTGTAATGAAAAAGCAAAGTTATTTAAAAGTTATTTGAATAATTTTAGCGAATAATTAAATATTTTAATCGAATATTTTAATCGAATATTTGTTAAATATGTTTCAAACTTAATTAGCTAATATGATGTATTATGTAAATTAAACAATTTTTTGCAATAATTACATATTTTAGCGATTAATCGCAGCTCTTATTACAATATTTTATATAGTTTGTTATTATTAAATTTAATAATAGCTTTCAAAATGATAATGTTTAATTTCTAAAACTTTCCAAAAAAATTTGTTGATGCATTAAACAATTAATCACATGTTTAATGATTTTTTAATAAATAATAATGAATAAGTTAAATAAAATAAAATCTTAAGTGAATAATATACTTTTAAGCCCTGAATGATAGATGAAGCCGAAAAATCGCATTTTTGATTTAATTATTTTTTGTTATATCTACAAAATCTGAAGGGAATTTTTGGGTTATTGTATTCGAATATTTTAAACGAATAATCGTTTAATTTTTTCTAAATCTAATTTCGCTGATGTAATTTAAATTGATTAAACTGCACTTTATAAAATTAATCGAATAATTATTCGAATATTTTAACGATTAATCGCAACTTTTTGTATTCTATTTCTATTTTGATAAAATGATAATGTATCATTTCTAAAACTTTACAATATTTTTTTGATTTATTGAACGATTAATCGAATGCTTAATGCTTTTATAATAACAAAGGATTCAAATAATGTAAAATCTTAAGTGAATAATATTTTAATACTCTTAAACCCTAAGATGTAAATTTTTTTAAATAACGAAAATTTCAGATTTATGATATTACTCGAATAACCGTTGAAAACTTAAATAAATATTTCTTATTGCTTTAAAAATGTAGGCGAGCTTAAACGTTAAATAAAAATAATCGTATTAATAAAATACTCGCATTTTTTCATTTATTTATTGTCAAAATAATATTGTAACGAAAATTGATATAATCGAATAATTATATTTTTATTGACTTATTTTTTGTTAATGTCTACAAAACATGAAGGGAATTTTAAGATTATTTTATTCGAGTATTTTTAACGAATAATTGTTTAATTTTTTATGAACTTAATATAGCTGACGTAATTTATATTTATTAAACTGCACTTTATAAAATGAATAATCGAATAATTATTCGAAATGATTGAATGCTTTAACGATTAATCGAAACTTTGCTATTAGTTTCTGTTTTTATTAAAAATTTAAGAAAATTTTGTTTGACACATTAAACGATTAATCGAATACTTAATACATTTTTAATAATAATAAAAAAGTCAAATAAAGTAAAATCTTAACTGAATAATATACTTTTAAGCCCTGAATGATTGATAAAGCCGAATAATCGGATTTTTTTATTTATTTATTTTTTGTTATATCTACAAAATCTGAAGGGAATTTTAGGGTTATTTTATTCGAATATTTTAAACGAGTAATCGTTGAATTTTTTTTCTAAAACTAATTTCACTGACGTAATTTAATAATGATAATGATTAAACTGCACTTTATAAAATTAATCGAATAATTATTCGAATATTTTAACGATTAATCGCAACTTTTCCTATTCTAAATTTTAATTTAATTTTTTATTAAATTTGATAATTTTTTAACCTTTTTTTTTTAATATATTTAACAATTAATCGAATGCTTAATGGTTTTCTAACAATTAAGGAGTCCAATAATGTAACATTTTAACGGTATAACATTTTAAGAGTTTTAAATCCTTAGATATATATTTTTTAAAAATATAATTAAAGTCATCCGTTTTAAGTGATATCAACTAATTGTGTGACATTAGAGCAAATGTGTTGTGACATTTGTTCCACTGTTTAATAATAATTTTTATTAATTCCATAAAAATTAATATTATAAAACTGCTTTTTGTTTTTGTTTTTTTTTTAATTTATTACATTTTTGCTATTTGTAGCCATTAACAGCAGTCGTTTAGTATAATTATGAAGTTTTTACAGCATACTTTCTGTTTGCAAATTGCTATGAATATTTTTATACTTGCATACTTTTAGGTGCATTTAACTAGTTACTCCCTTTTATTTCTCTTCTTTTTCACTCTCTATCTCACTCTCTCTTTCTTATTTCCAATCACTATAGTACATGTAACGCTTTATAGCTGTGGCGTTCATGTATGATATTTTTATGCTTAAAGCTTTTTGTTAAGTCATAAATTAAATGCATTTGTTGCTTTTTTGCCGTTACAATGTTGTTGCAGTCTTTTTTTTTTTGTCATGCTTCCTTCTTCCTCTATTTACAACATTCATTATCACAACAAGCTGCATTCATGCATGCAACAAACTGCACCCCTTCACCATTAAGATTATAACAGGACATTTTTGTGGCTCCTCTGGTAAAGCAAGAAAAAGGAAAGAAAAATCAGCATGAAATGTTAAGAAATTTTTTATTAAAAAAAAAAAAAGAAAAAATAAAAAGAAAAATATAAAAATAAAAATAAATAAAAACAAAATCTCAACTTGAACGAACAACATCTCTAAAGTCATTATAATGTTGTTGCTGCTGTTGTTGCATCATGGTCTTAAATACTAATAATATTTTGTGCATGCTGTTGTGTTTGTGTTGTTTGTTTGCTTGTTTGTTGAGCTGCTTCTAACAGCTATTAGACACACAAAGAACTCTCTGCGTATAAAAAAACCTTATAAATGTTGAAGTATTAAACGACTTTAAAAGAGATGGTGTTTACACTTGCCATTTGTTTAACTTGTTGAAGTCAGGGCACACATATAAAAATTCACAGAGACCAAGTAAAGGAAAGAACTCATAAGGGAAGAGGAGCTTCAATTTTTATATGAAGAGATCGATTGTTTGTAGAGCTTTTTAAAAAGCGGGGTATAAATGTTGATGCAGTAGTTCGGTTCGTCAGGGTCACGATGTATGCCATAACCAGACGGTGGATCATACCGCTGCGGATAAAATGTAGCATCATCCTCACTCTAGAAGGCCTTCAGATAGGTATATCCTCCAGTCACTCCTAGTCGCAACTTCATGAGCTCGGAGCATCCAACTCCTGGTTCAGAACGCATGAAGCTTAATGAAATTTAAGAACATTTCCACAATCATGCTCACTGGACCTGAATCCTTCATTGTGTTCATTGATCCGACCCACACAACTCAAACGAGGGCCACGAGACCACAACCACCACGATACTCCCAAAGGGCCAACCAAAGGGCTCGAGTTCAAAAATCTATTTACATATATTTTAAATTTCAAATCTTATCACGCTTATCGAACTGCGTGATAAGATTTCCATCAGTACCTGGCCGTGTAAGCCATGACCTGACGGTGGATCATACCACTGTGGTAAGTTTTAGCGTCACCCATACCCCAGGAAGTCTTCGGATATGTCTATCCTCCCGTCTTTCCTGGTCGCAGGTAAGAGAGCTCGGAGTAGGCCAAAGTTTTTACTCCTTGCTGAAGAGTTGGATATTATCCAACTCCCGGTCTAGAAGACATGCAGGCATAATAAAATTTTAGAACATAACCACAACCATGCTCACTAAACCAGGACCATTCATTGTGAATAATCCGACCCACACAACTCAAACGAGGGCCCTGAAGCCCTAACCACCATGATGCTCCCGAAGTGCCAACCTCAATAATCAGTCAGAGAAGAGATAAAAGGCTAAAAAGCCAAAAAAGCTGAACTCTGGGGCTTTACTGATTCCCGTGGAAATATATATACCCTGCTAGCCTATTAGGGTACTGGGCTCCCTTTCAACCTAGGTGACATATGCGTGATTTGATTTACATCTGCACCGACTATATAGTCATAATCAGATGGTGGTCAAACCACTTGGTTGATTGGACACCAACCACGCGCTAGAAGGCCTTCAGATACGTATATCCTCCAGTCACTCCTAGTAGCAATATAGAAAGTCCGGAGTAGGCCGTGCCCTCACTCCTTGCTGAGGAGTTGGAGACTTTCCAACTCCTGGTCCAGAACGCATGAAGCTCTTATTTCTCAAGAACACGACAGCATTCATACTCACTGAACCTGAACCATTCATTGTGTTAATTTGAATGATCCGACCCACAAACTCTCACGAGGGTCTGAAACCACAACCACCACGATACTCCCATATAGGGGCCAACCTCAATAACCAGTCAGAGCACATCATTGTCTAAAGAGAACAATTAGTGTACTCTGGGGCAACTGATTTCCCGTCGAAATATGTGGATTGTCCAGGTGACTCCTACTAGCCTTTGAGGGGCCTGCGCTCCCTTTTACCCCGCAAAACACAAATCTAAATGGAATAGTAGGTTCCAAAAAGACTATAATGTGCCCCCGGGGGGAACCTAGGTGACATATGTAAAACGGTGAGATTTCACTAAAACATATCAATGTGCCCCCGGGGTAGGGGGGCACGATGTATTTACTTTCTCTTATTATGACAGCCTTGTTAGCAAAAGTCGTAATAAATCTAGTTTTCTAATATTACAAAAAACTTGCAATGCCTCGCCATAATGTCCTTTTATTGCTTGCACTGGAGTTTCACAAGATTGCTATTGTAGGCAGAGGCAAAGGGCAGGTTATCATAAAGCTTAGGAACTTATCAACTTCCACTTCTATAAAAGGATTAATGTCGCACAGCAGGTATACGAGATACGTGATAAGATTTACACCTGCACCTGGCTGTAAGCCTTAATCAGATGGTGGTCAAACCACTAGGAATGAAAAGCAACGTCATTCTCGGCCCAGGAAGTCGAAGAGTAATTCTAGTAACAGGTCTCTCCTAGTTGCAATTTCAGCGGTTCCGAAGCAGGGCCGCACACCACTACTCCTTGCTGAAGAGTTGGAGACTATCCATGACTAGCCTGCTCACTGGATCCGGATCATTCACCCATTGTTCTCAGTAAAGGTGAGATGATCCTGGCCCCCTAAACAAATTCATGAGGGGCCGCGAAACTTGCAGCCACCACAATACTCCCGCAGGCCCAAACTCAATAATCAGTCAGAGAAACAGCTAAAGGTTAAAGAGACAATTAGCGGAACTCTGGGGCTTACTGATTCACGTGGAAATAACGTGGAGCTTCCAGTTGACGCCCTGCTGCCTTCACGGGACTGGGCTCCCTTATATCCCCGAACGGCACAAGTCTAGATGGTTAAGTAATCCATAAAGATGGATAAATGTGCCCAGGGATGTCTGGTTGAGATGGAATGATGTATAAATAAACGTTAGTAACGTAACTGAAATTTACCTTTCTTTTTGAAAAGTGAATATTATTGCGATAGTGTTTAAGGAATATAACAGTGAGTAGTAAAAATGTTACACCAACTTAAATCTTAAGAATATTCTAATCCATATTTCTTCAATATAGATACCGATATCAAATTAATTGTTCCTTAAAAACTATCTACAGATTCCTCGCCAGAGAAAATCTCCAAAATTAAAAATTTTAAGCCTCTCTTAAATATCATCCCCAAACTATAATTAATTTCAAATCAGTCTAGTAAAACATCTAACATCTAAGATTCTAGATTATATGGAATCATGGGATTATGAGATAATGACGTAATGTCGTAGCAATAACCATTTAACTTTGTAGCTGGTATTCTATTTAAATGACAGAAGTTCACTCCAACACAGACTATTAGACTTGGTTTACCTTTTTTGTTGAGTACTGTACATGGCTCGGATATAGTTCATGACTTTTCAACACTTGTGTGGCCATACAAGACAAATATTGTCGTTCAAGGAGTCAGTCGTTTCGGGTTTATCGGCGTAGATTAGCAACTTCACATGTCTCCACAGAAAATAGTCTAGTGGCGTTAAATCAAAAGTTCACGGCGATCAGTCGAAAACATGAAACTATAGGGTTACCAAATCTTTTCTTCAATATATCGATTGCGGCAGAGGCGTTGTAATATGTTACGCCGTGTTATTAAAACCTACAGCTCCTGCAAATTTCAGTTATTTAATTGATGAACGAAAACGTGAGTAATCATGGCTCTACAGCGGTCGCCATTGACTGTAACGTTCTGATCAGCATAGTTTTTAAAGAATATGGACCAATAATTCCACCAGCACACTTGTGGAATATCACCACCTCAAATAGCAGTTTTGTTAATTGAAGTATCCTTGCGTATACATGAAATATATGGTGCCGAAAACTAGAAAATTTGTTATGGGAAGAAGGAAAGAGGGAGAAGTGTTTGTAGACATTCGATTTGAATTATCCTACATTACAGGTGACAGGCAAGACCTCTGAAGGGAGTTTCTTCCACATACGGAATATTCTGCTAAAAAACGAATTTTCTCTGTAATGCCTGGTGTGGATACGTTCTCAACGAAAATCGAGTTAAACGCGAAAACGTGCGAGTAATGGGAAGAAGTTCCCTAATTTCATTAGAGCCCTTAACATTGTAGCAGCGATTAAACAGTGAAATACATCCCATATTAACACGATGATCTAGAGAATCAATAGATTTGGACACCCTACTCTTCCCAATAAGCTACTTTGCCCTCTCCTGTACGCTGTCGAGCAACTCCAAAATAGACTTTGGGGCGCCGGCCCCCACCTGGGAGCTGTATTCCATTTTTGTGGGCGAATATGGGTGATATAATTAGTATGAAGATCGAATGGAGTGAAGTATCTCTTACACCGTTTTAAAAACCGAGACTTTTGAAAGCTTCTTCGAATATCACAGTGAATTTTCATGCTAAGAGAATGAAGAGCTTTCAAATCCGTAGTACCTATATCCCCATAGTAGCAGATGCAGCCGCTTTTTTGAACAGAGATCTATGGCAAAAGTGAGCTTCATTGCTGAGCGCATCTGGGTCCAATTTACACAATTTGCAAACGTTGTTCATTGGTCTATTTAATAATGAAATATCCAACCACACTTAATATAAATCACTTTTATTTGGGTACGGTTTTCCGTCAACGCTCGTCAAATTTGGATTGTGAACAAACCGGTTTCGGCCGTTTGCCATCTTTAGTACGAGTACCCAAATAAAAGTAAATTAAACCCCGTCGGAGAATTTGCGCACATAATATAAATCACTTTACAGCTTACAAAATAGCTGCCAGTTTAAAAAGTGTTGCCAACTTAAATTTCTATATCTCTATAAAAATATCTCGATATAAATTCCTAAAAAATTAGAATTGTGTTTGATTTAAACAAGCAGCAGAGAGAGTCCACCAGCTCCTTAACACACCAGTCAGTTTTTCTGGATGGAATGGTGTCTCAACACATATTTGAGGGTTATTATCCCCGCAAATTCGGCAGCTGTCTATATTGACGTTTTCATTCACACAAAAATGAGTTGAACACAAATCGCTTATGAAAATACGAATCAACGGCAATCTTATTTTGGGCTCAAATTGCATAATTTGGAAGCGTTGTTCAGGCACCTCTGAAACTAAGCACAAATCACATGACAGCTGATAAAATGGCCGCCAGTGAAAAAAGTGTTGCCAACTTACAGTTCTATATCACTATAAAAAATACCCGTTACTATCTATTTTAGAACAAATCCTATTTCCATGGAAGTGTTTATAACAGGAAAAAATTCTATAAGTGTTTGTGTTGGTGTGTGTGTCTATAAGTGTGTTTAAGAGCAAAAGTGGTTTGTAATCGCAAACACCATTTATAGTTAGTTAAAGATACAACAACAACAACACAAACAGCAAAAATAAAAACGACATTTTGTTGGCATCATCAAATCTACTTAAACATGTACATCTTCCCACATGTGCGTGCGTGTTTGAATGTGTATGGGTGTGTGTGTGTAAGTGTTTATTTTTTCCCACATCAAATAATAATAAACTTGTTTTAATGTGTTTGTTCCTTTTTAATACACACATGGGCATTTATTGTTTGTTTGTATTCCTGATAAAACAGTTTTATTGTTGTTGTTGTTAGGGTTTTTGTAAGAAACTTAACGCATTTTATATTTGTTAGATATATGTTCCAATCTTTACATTGGCCAAGAACAGACAGACTTCTTGTTACAAGCCAAAATCATTGAAAGGATTCAAAGGAAAATTTATTTTAAATTGCATTGCAGAGATATTGTTAAAGGAACAAAATTTAATTTGACCCATTTGTTGTTTAAAAATCCTTTTGTTGTTAAATTTGTTTAAATATAAAAAAATTTATAAAAATTCCAAACGAATAATCGAGTCTTTCAAGGTCAAAACAAATAAAAAATAACACTATACATTAAAAAATTATTAATCACAAATTTTTAATTACAGTAAAGGAAAATTTTGAAAAAAAATATTAATTATATTTTCTAAAAAAATAATCGAATAAAAAAATATTCGAATAATTTTTGAAACTCATTAAAATCTTTAATTTAAACTTAGTATATAAAATAATGGTGGTGCACTTATTGTTAAGACCCCTTTACAGACTATTGTTAAAAAATCGTTCGATTAATCACTAATATTATTCGATTAAAAAATTCGACCTTTAAAAAGTCTTCGAATAATTTGCAAAAAACATGAACATTTTTCTGAATAAATTTTAAATAAATTTTTTTAATATACAAACTTACTTAAGAAAATTATTCGATTTTTTGTTAAAAGTATTCGATTAAAAAAAATAAAAAGTTTCAGAAAACAAGCTTCTTGTTGAAACCTCTTTACAAACTTTTGTTCAAAAATCGTTCAATTAATCGCTAAAATTATTCGATTAAAAATTTTGACCTTAAAAAAATCTTCAAATAATTGGCAAAAAAATAACACAAAAGTTTTTTAAATAAATTTAAAACAAAACAAACTTCTTGTTGAGACACTTTTATAAAATTTTGTTAAAAAATCGCACAATTAATCGCTAAAGTTATTCGATTAAAAAATTCGACCGTTAAAAAGTCTTTGAATAATTTGCAAAAAAACAATTTTTTCAAATAAATTTTATTTAATATACAACCTTAATTAAGAAAATCATTCGATTATTCGCTAAAATATTCGATTAAAAAAATTAAAAGTTTTAGAATGCAAACTTCTTGTTGAGACCCCTTTACAGACTTTTGTTGAAAAATCTTTCGATTAATGGCTAAAATTATTCGAAAAAAACTCGACCTTAAGAAATCTTTAAATAATTCGCAAAAAAACATTAAAATTTTTCTAAATAAATTTTATTAAATATACAAAGAAAATTATTCGATTATTCGCTTATTCGATTAAAAAAATTAAAAAGTTTTAGATAGCAAACTTCTTGTTGAAAAATCCTTTTAAAAATAGCTTTTGATTAATCGCTAAAATGATTCGATTAAAAAATTTGACTTTTAGAAATCTTTGAATAATTTGCAAAAAAACAAAAATTTTTCTAAATAAATTTTAAATAAATTTTTTTTAATTTACAATTTTACTTAAGAAAATTATTCAATTATTCGCTCAAATTATTCGATTAAAAAAAATTAAAAAGTTTTAGAAAGCAAACTTCTTGTTGATACCCCTTTACAGACTTTTGTTAAAAAATCTTTCGATTAATGGCTAAAATTATTCGAAAAAAACTCGACCTTAAGAAATCTTTGTATACTGCGCAAAAAAACAAGACATTTTTCTAAATAAATTTTAAAAAAATTTTTTTAATATACAAACTTACTTAAGAATATCATTGGATTATTTGCTAAAATTATTCGATTAAAAACTTCGACTTTACAAAATCTTCGAATAATTTGCAAAAAACACAATAAATTTTTTATTATTCAAACTTACTTAAGAAAATCATTCGATTATTCGCTAATATTATTCGATTAAAAAAATTAAAAAATATTAGATAGCAAACTTCTTGTTGAAAATCCTTTTTAAACTTTTTTCAAAAATCTTTCAGTTAATCGATAAAATTTTTCGATTAGAAAATTTTACCTTAAAAAATCTTCTAATAATTCGCAAAAAAACAAAAAAATTTTCTAAATAAATAAATATTTTTAATTTACAAAGTTACTTAAGAAAATTATTCGATTATTCGCTAATATTATTCGATTAAAAAATTCGACCTTTAAAAAATCTTCGAATAATTTGCAAAAACACACAATCATTTTTTTAAGTAAATTTTTTTAACATACAAAGTTACGTAAGAAAATTATTCGATTATTCGCTAAAATTATTCGATTAAAAAAATTAAAAAATTTTAGAAATTAAACTTCTTGTTGAGACCCCTTTATAGACTTTTGTTAAAAAATCGTTCAATTAATCGCTAAAATTATTTGATTAAAAAATTTGAACTTTTAAAACTCTTCGAATAATTCGCAAAAAAAAATATAAAAGAAATCGCTAAAATTATTCGATTAAAAAATTCTAAATTTAAAAAATCTTCGAATAATTTGCAAAAAAACATACAAATTTTTTTAAATAAATTTTAAATAATTTTTTTTAATATATAAAGTTACTTAAGAATTTCATTCGATTATTCGCTAAAATTATTCGATTAAAAAAAAATTCTATCTTAAAAATCTTGAAATAAAATTAATTTTTTATTGCGCTATTTTACAAAAAATATACAGTTACAGTATGAAAATATTCGAATATTCGCAAAAATTAAAAAAAAAATCCTTTAGATACTATTGCTCATAAAAACTAACAAATAATAATTTGTGGATTTATATTTTAATATTTTTAAAGTCATTTAAATGGATACTTTAGCACTTAAAGACAAGACACATACACACATATACACATGTAGGCAAGATAGTGAAGCGAAAATACATACATACTCACACATATTTTCATGTAGTGTAACGAAATGCAAATGTTTAGACAGCTAGAAATTTTCTACAATTTTCTATTTGTGCTATTTTGTGTGTGGCGTGGAGGGTATTAGAAGGAAACTTTTATCATTTCGTTACTTTTACACTACAGATAAACAAATACGAAATAAAATCAACAAGAAAAACAAAAAAGAATGGAAATATTTTTCAAAGGAGTTGGTTGGTGGGTTGGTTGGTTTGTTGGTGTAAAAATATTTGCACGATAAAATGTGATAAAATAATAAATAATATTTATGTTTGTTTGATAAAGAATTTAGCATTGCAGGAAACTCTTATATACACTTTACTTAAATATGTAAAAGGAAACTGTATTAATGCTAAAACACATTCACAACGAAATTCTTCCTCCAACGGAAGTTTTGCATATGAAACCAAAAATATCAAAAAACAACAACAACAACAAAAACAAAATATAATAAAAACAGTCGAGTAAAGTGATAAAATATTATACTTCCTTTACAATTTTCCACTGGTTTATTTAGAGCTCCTTGTCTCTATAAGTCTGTGTATGTGTGTGTTTGTTTCTTCTTCCTTTCAACGTATTTAGCATGTCTTTTTATTATTTGTTTAACTTGTATTCGTTTTTTTTTATTACAGCAGCAATTAGGAGGTGTAACCAAGAAGTTATAAAGAATAATTGGAAATTATTGTCCACACTTTTGACCGGCTTTTTGGAACGCCATTTAGTTCAACCGGCGAAAATTCTTACTCTTCTATTGCTGGACATAAATTTGTATATAAATTGTAATGCAAATAAAATTTCTTATGAACTTTTCTTTAATGTTATTCCAAAATTTTCCCACCCGGGGGCATACAGTCGAAATGGATCTCTTTCCCATCTTAATAAGAGCTTGCGGGGGTAAAAGCCGGCCGCAGGTGCCTAGGCTAGCTGGAGCTTGAAACTGGCAGAGATAATAGAAATGGTGTATCGAGGTCTGACTAGTTGGCTTAATAACACTGAGGCCTCCGGAACCCAATTACCGGCAGGGCTGCGGCCCTGTATAGGTTATTAATGAGACACTGCGGGAGGAAGGCTTTTTAAAGCCTTCGAAGAACTGTTGAACATGTAACAGTCCAGTGGGTCGATGTTGCACATGTAACAGGACAAAAAGTTTGATAGTCTCCGGCTTGCGAGCAAGGAGTGGGGGCACGGACTTGTTGCTCCCCTCTTAAAAATTTTAAACTAAGGTGTAAATACATCTAGGTGTGTATAAATAAGCCTTAGGGCATGGATGTTCACATTCTAATCACACAGTGATGGGATCACCGTCAGATTAGGGCTAAACGGCCTGGTACTGTAATCATCTTTATCACATCTGTTACCCCTAAATATCTAAAAATATTATTCTCTGTGATCTTGCTATATATAACAGATTTATAGAACATTATAATAAATTATAGCACTTTTAGGTCGAAATGGAATTACGAAAAAATTTCGTCAATTCCTAAAAATGGCTCACAATTCATGACCAATTGCCATCTAAGGTTTTTGAACAACGTCCTCAATAATTTGGTTTATCCAAAACCATTACATGGCAAATATTGCGTAAGGATTTGACTATGAAGCCTTACAAGGTTTAACTGGTGCAGGTGCCCCTGTAGGCTAGAAGGTAGTGTGCTAGCTTACATGACTGGGGGTTGTGGGTTTAATTCCCAACGAAGACATAGGTTTTTTTCTTTACAAAAATAAAAATTGACTGTCGGTGGGGCTGCTCAGCGATGAAAGCATGGTCACGGGTCGCTGTACTGTCTTATTCGACAGTTAATTTCCGACCATCCTTATTTACTTTCACCACCTGCTTCATCTCTTCTCTATCCCTTTCCTAAAGAATGTAGCACGGTACTTGACTAAATAGGCATTGTCGCCTGAAGTGTTACTTCTCTTTAACACAAAGAAAAAAAACAAGAAATTTAAGCCGACCGAACCATTCACATCGCCGTAGTAATTAATTCTGGCATTAGACGAAGCCCATTTGCGCTATGGGGGCGTGATTGGGCCGTTTTTTTTTCGAAGATGAGACTGGAAATGCGGTAACGGTCAATGAATCACATTATCGCAAGATGCTAACAATTCAAATTTTGCAATATTTATTGACGATGTGAATATCACTGACAAGTGATTTCAACAGAACGATGCCACATGTCGCACAGTCTATGAAACGATCAATTTATTGCAAACCAAATTTCTCGAATTTATAATTTCACGAAAATCATTATTGTTGACATAGAATGGGAAAGAAGGCTTTAAATGGGAAGGATGGAATACAACTATGATATATGGGCCGGCACACCAAAGTCTATTTTGGAGTTGCTCGACCGCCTACCAAAAGAGTGCCAAGAGGCTTATTGGATGCAGTAGGGTATCCAACTCTATTGATTCTCTAGAGCATCGACGAAATGTGAGGTGTATTTCACTGTTCTATTGTCACTATAATGGTAAGTGCTTTAATGAAATTAGGAAACTTGTTCCCGATACTCGCATGTTTTCGTGTTTAACTCAATTTTCGTTGAGAGCGCATCCATTTGTGGTTGATTAGCAAGTGAATCGCACTACGCATTACAGGGAGAATTCGTTTTTTAGCGAACAGTGCGTATGTAGAATAAAATACCTCCGAAAGTCTTTCCCTGTCACTTTCAATCTGGGAAAGTTTAAATTGAATGTCCACAGACACTACTCCCTCTTTCCTCCTTCCCGTAACCTAATTTCCTAGTTTTGACACAATGTATTGCATGTGTAGAAGTGAGTCATCACCTGAGTGCTGGTCAGAAAAAAAGTGGCCAGCCGGATTGATGTGATTTGATTTACATCTGCACCGACTAGGTAGTCATAATCAGATGGTGGTCAAACCACTTGTTGGATTTGCAAACGTCATTCACGCCCTAGGAGCCCATCAAACACGTATATCCTTCGGTCACTCCTAGTAGCAATTTCGAAAGCCCGCAGCCTTCACTCCTTGCTAAAGAGCTGGAGACTTTCCAATTCCTGGTCCAGAACGCATGAAGCTTAATATAATTAAGAACACGACGGCATTCATACTCACTGGACCTGAACCATTCATTATGCTCATTGTGAATGATCCGAGCCACAAACTCTCACGAGGGCCTCGAAACCACAACCACCACGATACTCCCATAAAGGGGCCAACCTCAATAATCAGCCAGAGAACAGTTAAATGTCTAAAGAGACAAATAACGGAACTCTGCGGGTCACTGATTCCCGTGGAAATATAGTGGATTGTCCAGGTGACTCCTACTGGCCTTTGAGGGGCCTGGGCTCCCTTTTACCCTGCAAGACACCAGTCTAAATGGAATAGTAGGTTCCAAAAAGACTATCATGTGCCCCCGGGGGGATGGCCAGCCGGATTGTGTGATTTAACACCACTGGATTAGTTTTTGTGGGGACTAATGTTAAGGACGAAGTCTATAGGGAGTCAATCGAATCGATTTCAGCCTTAAAATTGAAAATCGATGATGTGATTAACGAAATAGGAACGGCATTTTGTTATAAAGTGATTAAAAACTTTGATGAAAGAATTGACATCTGGCAACGTGGTCGCGGTGGACATTTGCCAGATGTTATTTTTTATTCTCAATTAATGAACTTTTATCTTAATTTAAATTTTTTGTGTTACTTTGTTTTAGTAAACAAACCTTTTGTTGAAAAACCCTTTACCTACCGATTGTCCACATCAAACTTAAAAATAGTCGGTTGGCCAGTGTATCGTTCAAACAAAGAAATACAACACAACACAATACAATTTGTGTTCGCATTTAATGGTCGAGAGCTTAATCAAGTTATTCGTAGAGATTCCCAGCCTGTTTTAATTCTAGAACCATCCTCATACAACAGACTGACACAAAATGCTTTTAAAATGAAATCAAAACAAGAAGTTGTTGTTGTTGTTGTTAATAATTAAAAGACACACCAAAACTAACAGTTTAACCTTTTACAAAAATTTTTTTATTTACATTTAAAAACAAAAAAACAAAAACAACAACTTCTAAAACAAAACATTTTCACATGTTATTCGTTAAAACTTTTCCTTAAATTCCTTTAACTTGTAACAAAAGTTCTTAAAAATATTTTCTCATTTTCTGGAAAAAAATAATTTATTTCCATTTAAAACTGTAAAATTGTTTAACAAAAATTTAACATAAATTATTTTTTATTTTAAAACATTTTCTCTGAAACAATGTTATTAATAATTAAAAATACAAATAACGTGTTTAAGGAAAAATTTATTTTTGCTGGCACTTATAAACTGACAGGAGGACAAGACGACAGGAGAATAGTGAGGCTGAAAGACATTAATGTCACGATTAACAAATAATTTATGAGAGTTTCTTACACGAATAAAAAAATAAACTGCGAGGTATTTTTCCAGTTTATTATCTTCCAAAAAAAAAAACAAAAAAAAAAGACTTAAGAAATAATTTAAATAAAATTATAACACCCCAGTTAATTATGACGTTAACTCAAGTCTTAATACAATAAAAACAGCGTATATTAATAAAAAGAGATAACACGTTAGAAATGCGTAATAAATTTGTTTTATTTCTAAAGAAAAAATATTTTCTAGAAACCTGACAAATTTTTTTTTTAATATTAATTAAGGGTTTTTAACAAGAAGTGTATGTTTTCTAGAATAAAATAAAACCAACATTTTGATTAAAATTTTTATTTGTATAACAAAGAGGAAAGTTCGTTAAATGTGAATGAAAAATGATATCTGGCAACTTTCCACCACGACCATGCTGACAGATGTACGATGCTTTCATTAAAGTTTTTAATCACATTTTGACTAAATGGCGGTCCCCATCATTTTGAGTTTTAAGGCTGAAATCTATTCGATTGTCTTCGTATAGACTCTGTCCTTAACATTAATCTCACAAAACAAATAATCCAGTGGTGTTAAATCACTCGATCTGGCTGGCCTCATAAGTGCTCATGATTGTCGTGAAATTATGCGACCGGAAAATTTGGTTTGGCTGTGTGACATGTGGCACCGTCCTGTTGAAACTACATATCAGTGGTATCCTCGTCATCAATAATAGGCCAAAATTGATTTGTTAGCATCTCGCGATAGCACATTTATATGTCTTAAGGGAATCTCATCGTCATTACATGTGTCAACGGGGGAAAAACGGGAGCCCAGTCCCCTAAAATGGTAGCAGAAGCCAACTGGACAACTCCACTTTATTTCAGTAAGCCCCTTTTTAGTCTTTTAGCTGTTCTCTAACTGGTTTTAGCTGTTCTCTAACTTATTTAAGTTGTGTGGTTCGAATCATTCAAAATAAACACAATGAATGGTCCAGGTCCAGATCCAGTGAGCAGATCGTGTTCTTATTATATTAAGTTTTATGCGTTCTTTATTAATTTACGGTCTTATAGATTTATAGTTTTTAGGTGCCCCTGTAGGCTAGTAGGTAGAGTACTAGCTTGTCAGTATGGGGGTTGTGGGTTCGATTCCCAACGAAGACTTTGGTTTTTTTCACTACGAAAATAAAAAATGACTGTCGGTGAGGCTGCTAAGCGATGAAGGCATAGTCACTGGTCGCTGTGCTGTCCTATACGGCAGTTATTTTCCTTCTACTTTCACCACCTGTTTCATCTCTTCTTTATCCCTTTCCTAAAGAATGTAGCACGGTACTTTACTAAATAGGCATTGTTGCCTGAAGTGCTACTTCTCTTTAAAAAAAAATTGTTTTGAACACTTTCTTGAGCAGCAGTGAGGCTTTTAGCCGATTCTACAGTATTTGTGTCCCCTGTTTGGGACTATCACGTACAGACCTTCTTTCTTCGAAATCATTTACTACATCATAAATAGTGGTGCATTTTGTAGGCACCTTGTTTCTCCCAAAAATTCACGTAACTTTCTCGTCTCTCGTCACAATAATCGATGATTGATTTTGATAAAATGTGTTTTAACGATTAAAAAACGTCGGTTTAACGAATAGTTTTTCCATAATAAATATGCCAGCGTGTGTCTACTTCACGACTGTCAATTATGGTACTGTAGTGTATTACCCATATTTCCCTTTAAAACTATTTCCTGTTTGTTGTCTAAAAGAAATAAATTTACGATAATTTTCCGGAATTTCTATACATTTTGTGTTTGTGATAAAACGGTCAGTTAATGACCCAAAAATATTAAAAATTAAAGTTTAAATTTCTAAACATTCGTTTTATATTTATGGCCATTTTGTAGCTTTATGTTGATCACATTTAAACAACAAAGTGAAATGAAATGAAAACGTTATGACATGAAATAAAAAAATTATTTAAAATTAAACATCAAACTTTAATGAGACATTTGAACATTAAATCCATTCCAATTTTTAATGTGTCAAAAAATATCAAAATGAAAAGAAAGAGAAGGAAATATAAATTTATTATTTTTAACTTTTTTTTAGACAGTTCGTTATAAATTAATGCCAGAATATCATTGCTGGTAAAAAAAAGTCAAGTTTAATGGCCACTTCATTTAATAAAATCCTTACAAAATTTAACAACAAAAGTTTTAGTTCACATAGTGAAAACTAACCCACATTAATATCCATGTTCGCACACACAATGTCACACTACACACAGTTATTGTTAAAAATCTTTTATTTATTTAATGTTTCTTTTATAAAGTTTTCGAATTTCTTTTATTTATTGGTGTTTTGATCATCAATATTTCATGATGAACACAAATACACATAAAATATTTTTATATTCAATTTTTATATCCTGCCTTCATAAGGAATCTCTAAAGGTAAGAAATCAATATATTTTACCACAACCCAACAAATAACATATTGCAGAAATCTTGAAGCATACTTTAAGGATGACTAATTTAATTAATAAACATCGTAACTTTTTTTTCTCAATCTAGCATTTGTATCACTTACTCGATTTAATTTTCAGGAAAATAAATATTTTTTCAAATAACATCAGCCTTAAGAAAAGTTGAGAGTTACCACTCTCTTTGGGTGGTTTATAGTTACTCCACCTTCAATGAAACCACAATATTAATATTGCAAATATGTTTTTATTTTTATTTTTAATAAATTTTGTTATTTCTCAAAAATTCCTTCTAGCGGGTTTTTCAACAAGAAGTTTGTTTTTCAAATATGGCAACACCAACAACATAATAGTTTTGACATTTAGTTCTTTTGACATATTTGTAGTAGATGCCTTGGCAATTGTTACAATGAATTTAATTTCGCAACGCAAAACGCATGAAAATAATTCAAATCCACTAGGAAAAGGCGTGGTTCCGTTAAAGTTACATTTCGTAAACTTCGTTATATTTTCGGACAATATTATGGTCCTTTTGAGACCGCTATTAAGAACTTGGTTGTTGATACAGGTTGTTGATGCGGGCTCGATACACAAATGTACAAACACTAACGCGTGTTCGAGCGGGTCGTTCAACTGAAAACGTCGCAGCCATAAGCCACAGTGTCAAAGCCGGTGCAAATTTGTCAATTCTCTGACATTCTCAACAATTGGGGTTATCCGAAACCACCACATGGGGAATTTTGCGTAAGAATTAAACTTTGAAGCCGGACAAGATTCAACGGGTGTAGAAATTGAAACCGACCGACCGCTCACATCGCCATAGATTCGCTCAATTTCGGCTGGCTTTTTGAAAAAATGATTTTTTTAGAAAAAATTATTTTTTTAGAAAAAATTATTTTTTTAGAAAAAATTATTTTTTTAGAAAAAATTATTTTTTTAGAAAAAATTATTTTTTTAGAAAAAATTATTTTTTTAGAAAAATCATTTTTCTTCTTCAGACGAAGTCCGTTTTTACTTGTCAGGGTATGTCAACAAGAAAAATTGTCGCATATGGACTTCTGAAAATTATAGAACGATTATTGAGAAGCCTTTGCCTGCTTAACGTGTTACGGTATGGTGCACTATGTGGTCTAGAAGCGAGATTAGGCCGTCTTTTTTTTCGAAGATGTGACTGCAAATGCAGTAACGGTCAATAGATAATGCTATCGCGAGATTTTAACAACTCAATTTTAGCCTATTTTTGACGAAGTGGATATCATTGACACGTGGTTTCAATAGGACTGTGCCACATGTTACACAGCCAATGAAACGATCAATTTATTGCAAAAACCAAATTTCCCGATCGCATAATTTCAGCAGTTAAGTGGCCAGTCAGATCGTGTAATTTAGCACCCCTGGATTATTATTTGTGGGGCTAATGTTAAGGACAGAGTCTATACGAAGCCAATCGAAACGATTTTAGTCTTAAAATTCAAAATCCGTAAAGTAATTCACGAAATAGGACCGCCATTTTGCCAAAAAGTGATTAAAAACTTTGATAAAATAAGCGACATCTGGCAGCATGGTCGCAGGGGACATTTGCTCGATATAAATTTTCATTCATTATTGTCGAAGCTTTCTCTTCGAATCATATTAATCAAAATTTTCTAAACTTTATTTTGTTTTGAATCACATATTTGTTATAATTCGAATAATATTCGAATATTTTTGTATTATTTCTTAATCTACTTAAAAATTTCAAATCATTCAAGCTTGGATCCCCACAACTTACATTCACTGTCGGCCTGGCAGATGATGTCGACGAAATTCTTTTAATGAATTATCGCATTCTTGTCTCCTTAATTCCTGGGTTATTTTCAGGCTAATCAAATTCCATAGAATATCAATTGAATTAAATAATTTATATTCGTTATATTCGTTACTTTCGCAGTTCGAGTGGTTCCATAAACAAATAATTGATGTTTAAACTTTATTAAAATTGGTTTTTTCTATTGCAAGTTGTAATCGAATAAAATTTGTATTTTTTATAAATTGATATCGGGTATTTTTATAGAGGTATAGAATTTTTAGTTGGCAAAACATTTTTGATTTGCGGCCATTTCATCTTGAATAGATTAACGCCTGACCAACGCTTCCGAATTAAGTAAATAAGGCCCAGATTGTAAAGCAATGATGGTAACTTTTGTTTGAATGGAAACGCCAATAAATAACACTGCCGTATTGAAGTGCTGATAATCTGCAAGAGTATGTTGAAAAACCGTTTCATCCCGAAACGTTTATTCTTTTGAGTTCTTTATGGGTTGAATATAACGGTCAATCTTCGTCACTATAGAGCCATGGATATCGACTTTTGCGTTCATCAATTAAACAACTGCGATGTGCAGGAGCTGTGTAGCTTACTGCTTGAGCTACCAATGATTTATTGAAGAAAATATTTTGTAACCGCTTAGCTTTGGTCTCCAAAACCGTACTAGACTATTTTCTGTGTAGTTATGTAAAGTCGCTAGTCTACGTCGATAAACCCGAAACGATTAATCTCTTGGAGGACATCATTGTGCCAATACACCGCCACAAATGTTGGAAAAAGTCATCGAAAATTGGATCGCAACTAAATTAGACTACGTCTGAGCCTGTTATTCCAGGACACAATCTCTTAAATAAAATTAATTTCATATAAATTTTATAACTTCACCTTATTATATTATTCCATTAAAAGTTACATACCTTTATAAAAAACACCCTTTATATATGTATTTTGATGGAGCAACTTCAATTAGGTACGTTTAATACTTAAAATTTAGTTTTGAGAAGATTTAAAAAAAATTTATAATCGAATAATCGATTATTAATCGAATAATCGATTAAATAATTTTACGATTATTCGTTAAATGTTACCAAATAGTAATTATGCAATTTTTTACACTAAGTTAAACAATATTTTTATTAAACGAAAAAATAATTTGAACGATTAATCGTTAATTTTTTTTCCATTAAATTTTAAAATTAGTGTAGTAATTAAAATCCTTAGTTCTATACTTTAAAATTACATTTTACTTCAAACTAATAACCGAATAATTTTGACTTTTCTAAGAATTTTTTTTTAATTTGTCGTACAATTAATAAAATTAATCGCTTTAAGAATATATTTTTACTTTGAGCTTATTACTTAAAATAAATTAATTATTATGTTTAGGAAAAAAAAGAGGCAAAATTAATGAGCGATTAATCGATTAAATTAACGATTATTCTTTAGATTTTTGTTTACATTTTAAAACAAATTATTTATTATTAACTTTTATCAAAGGGCCTTTTTCAATAAAATTAATTATACATATTTACTTTTAAAGAATAATCGAATAATTTACACAATTACTGATTAGCGATTTTAAATCTCAAAAACTTTGCTTTTAAAGAAATTTAATGAAAACTGCAATAGTAACCGGTGTTTATTACGATTACCCTAATAGAATGATTTCAATAATTTCAACGCAACGAATAAACGCAATTCATTTTGTGACAGCTAAAAAACGGATTTTTTTAATATAATTTATGAAGTTATATGCTTGCAGCGCCTTTTAAAATATGCTTAATGAATAATCGGATTTTTTAAGATTTTATGCAGAAAACGAATATTCGAATAATTTTTGATTATTCGATTAAATTCTATTTTCTTCAGTAAAATATTTATCTATTTCGACAACTAAATTTAAAATCAAGTTGAGTTAAAAAAATTATATGAGCGAATACAATTAATCGATTAAATATTAAGATTTTTAATGATTTCAATAATTTCAAAGAATCGAATAAACCCAAATAATCTAGCAATTCATTTTATAACAGCAGAAAAACGCTTTTGTTAATATAAATTTTGAAGTTATATAATAATTGGATTTTTTAGGATTTTATAATAAACGATTATTCGAAAAATTTTTAAGATTATTCGATTAAATTCCATTTTCTTCAGTAAAATGTTTATCTATTTCGACAACTAAATTTAAAATCGAGTTGAGTTTTATTTAAATTTTTAAAGATTTCAATAACTTCAAAGAATCGAATAAACCGAAATCAGCTAGCAACTCATTTTATGACTGCTGAAAACCGCCTTTTTTAATCTAAATTATAAGGTTATATGCTTAAAGCACCTTTTAAAATATACCTAGTAAATAATCGAATTTTTTAAGATTTTATACTGAAAGCGAATAATCGAATAATATTGAAAATTATTCGATTAAATTCCATTATCATCAGAAAAACATTTATCTATCTCTGCATTTAAATTAAAAATCAAGTTGAGTTAACAAAATTATATAAGCGATTAGACAAAATTACAATTAATCGATTAAATAAGTCGATTTTTAAGCTTGAAATTTAACTTGTGGTGTAAAATATGAGACTATTTAATGCATTTTTATGACCCTTTTGATGAACAAACAACTTAATTTTAATATTTGTGTGACTGCATTAAAAGTACTCTTAGCCGCTTCTAAATTTACACACTTGTACACGTCCTTTCATACATAAACACACTCTAACACACAACTTAAACCGTTTAAATTTAAATTAATATTAACAAAAACATCTGGGTAAGTGGTGGCACACAGGGAACATTTGTGTTTATTAAGGAGCCCTGTGCATGAATGTGTTTAAAGTTAAACATGTATTTCATTTGAGTGCAGGCATGTGAGAAAAGAAAAACAAAATATGCCAACCCTTTACACACATTCACACAAACAAACATTTGCTTGTATTTGAAAGCGTAACATAGTAAATGATTACACAATTGCCGTTGAATTGTACATTTTAAATGTAATTATTTTTAAACTAAGTGTCGACTGTTGCAGCAACAATTGTAACAACAAAATTATGTTAGGTAATCTGGGAAATAATTAAGCCAGGGTTAACAGAAAAGAACCACACAAAAGAGAACATTTTTATTTATGTTGAGAAATTTTATTTAACTCGAATGTAGAAATATCTTTCGAAGTTTTATTAACTGTACCTTAAAAGAATTATCGATGAGACATTTTACTTCAAAAGCACTTTTCTTTTTAAAATTAGGCAATTCAACTGTAACAATACAATAAACGAAAATATTAAGTGTAGAATAAAAATGTTAGAATTGCAAATTTTAAACTAAGTAAATTTCATGGTAAAACTGATTCGAATAATCGAATAATTTTAATCGAATAATTTTAATTTTTATTCGGTTGATTTAGGCAACACATAAATGTTTAACACTTTTTGTTTTGTGACCTAAAATCATAACAGAAAAATATTTTTTAAATCACTACCCAATAATCGACTAACTTGATAATTATTCATTGGGTTTTATTTAAACATTTGTTGCATCTATAAAAACTATAAAATTTTAAGCTAACATTTGCTTTTTAACTTTAAAAATATTTTATTCGATTACTGCCAGCGAATAATCGCTATAGTAAACACTTAAAGTTTCAAATTTCTGTATAAAATGTTCATCGTTTTTATTACAACTTTAATAAATAGAAGTTGTAATAATCAGAACCATTTGTGAAATAAAAAAATTTTATAGTAAAACTGAATCGAATAATCGAAGAATTTTACTTTTTATTCGATTAATTTAGGCAACTTTTCAATTGTAAACAACACATGAATTATTAACACTTTTTTTGTTTTGCGACCTAAAATCATGCTAGAAAAATATTTTTCAAATCACTACCGAATAATGGACTAATTCTATAATTATTCGTTGGGTTTTGTTTAGGCATTTTTTGGATCGATGTAAACAATAAAATTTTAAGATATGCCTAATGCTAACGTTTGTTTTTTGACTTTAAAAATAATTTATTCGTTCACTGCCAGCGAATAATCGTTATAGTAAATACTTAAAATTTCAAATTTCTATATGAAATATTCATGGTTTTTATTACAAGTTTAATAAATAGAAGTTGTAATCATCAAAATCATATGTAAAAAATCGATTAACTAAACCTTTTATTTGTTAAATATTCGATTTGAAAATTTATTTCTCTGTAAATTACGGTGGCGAGTTGGATATGAACGAATAAATTTCATAGTTCATGAAATTAAATAAATTTTTTATTTAGCTAAATTTTTGAAACGCCTCCAAAATAAAACAAAATTGTTTTCCTTAAACTCTAATTTATTCGTTTGCTTAAAACGAATAATCGAATAAAGTAAAAGCCAAATAGATAACTTTTAAATATGTATTTGAAATATTTATCTTTAAATTAAGTTTTAATAAATAAAAATTATAATAATTTTGTATTCGAATAATCGATTAATTTAACGATTATTCGTTAAAAAAAATTTCATCTAAAAAAAGGTTTTTTGCAGAAAAACCAGTTGGTTGTTCCTGAATGAATTAAAGGAATCTACGGCGATGTAAACGGTCGGTCGGCTTTAATTTCTGCACCAGTTGAATCTTATAGGACTTTAAAATCAATTCCCTACGCGAAATTTGCCACGTGGTGGTTTTGAATAACGAACTTCTTATTGAAAAATTTAATAATTGATGAGTTTGATTTGTAAATCATTTCATAGAAATTTTCATTTGCTCTTTACCACTAAAAAGAAGAAGAGCAAACAACTAGTTTCAAAATATAAAAATTAAAAATTTAATAAATGTTTGAGATTCGTTAATCGTTTAAATTATATCACTTTTCAATATTTGTTACTGGATTATTTCTATTAGAATTATCTTTACATTTAATGCACAAATAATTGCATGCAATAATGTTGTTTATCCATTTGAACGTTACTTTCGGTTTATTTTAAATTCATTTAATTTAAAGCTCTCTCTCTGGTTAGGAAATCTATAATTTTTCAGCATGTTGCAACATTGCATTTGTTGTATTAAAACATGGCACTCATACTAACTGAATAGAGAGTATGTGTGTAACTTCAAAAATAGTAAGAATGTAAGAAATAATCACATATAAATATTACAATTATTTATATTTGTGTTTGAGTGTGTATACGTGTGTGTGTGTGTGTGTGTGTGAATATCCCTTAAGTACTTAATGGTATGTTCGTCATTTAATTAATTGTTGTAATTTTAATTTGCCTCAAGTGTATTTCGTTTTACCAACAAAACCGCACTAACAATATGACACTTTATTAAGTACAGTGTGCAGAAAGTTAAAAATAATTCATAATTATTAAAAAAAAAATAAAAAATCTCCTGCGTCACTCTTTGTGTATAACAGTTTAATGAAAAGAATGCATACAAAAAATATAGAAATCATTTTATAAATGAAAATAAAACTTAATAAATAAAAGAATATACACGTTTAGAGATTCCTAACAGCTGTATAAACTGTTATACTTATACAATAAATAACATGATTAATATACATATAGTTTATCATAATTTCCAAAAAAATAAAATACTTGCCTATCCAATGCACAACAACTTCTTCCAACTGACATAGCACTTAGTAATTAAAAAAAAACTAATATTCTGAAATTTAACAGTTTTAAAACTGTTATTTTGCTCTTAAGTCTAGTACAAAAGTACAGCTTTAATAACCATAATAAGCAAGATTAAGACAATAATTTTTCTAATATATATAAAAAAAATTTAAACATAAATAAAGGAAAAGGAATTTAATAAAAGTATAAAACACCTGTATAACAGTTTCAAAATAGTTAAAAGAAACTTTTTAAAAATATTTGTTTATATAATACAATAAATAAAATAGAATAGTGTTAAGATGGGCAACTCTAAATGTTGTATAACAGTAAAATGATACTGTTATACTAATAAAACAAATTGCTATTTTGTGCCAAACAATTCTTTCGAAAGCTTCAAATAACTTAACTATGTTAAATCTACTGTAGATATAAGTGTTATACGCACTTGGGCGAAGACTTTAAATTAAATAAATGTTAAACAAGTGTTTTTTAATCTATTCTAACTAAATGCATCTATTTTCAAAACAGTAGAAGCACACTGCACTTAATGGATTTTAAGGCTACATATCTCATATTAATTTCATCTTGTTTGTAATTTAATTATAGATTTAAGTGTCAGCAAAGGTTAAGTTTCTTCGTTTGAATAGCGCTGTGTTATCTTCTTTTGTACATTATCAATTACCTTTAGTGAAGTGTAAATGAAATTAAACGTATTTTCAAATAAAAGTTAAAAACTTATAATAAGCATTGAATAAATATATATGATTATTATAGTCTAACAGTTTTATAACAGTTTAGTGAAATAAGTATACCTAAATATAATATATAAAATACGTTTTCGATGACTTAATTGGTTTAAAAATTTATGTTAATATTTATTTTAACAGTTTTATAACTGTTATACACTTTATAACACACTTTTTCAAAATTTTTATAAAATCAAAATGTGATTATAAGAATATAAAAAACTTCGTACTAAAAATTAAATTATCTAAAAAGTTTATGTGTATAACGAGTATAATACAATAAAATTACAAAATTGTTCTATGAGCCTGCCGCTCTACAATCGTTATTACAAAGCTTTTTCTTATCTGGAAAAGTTGTAAAATGTTTTTATTCGTTGCAAAAACTTTCTAGTAACTTTTGTGCTATAGAAGGTAAGCTTGAAATGAAAGGTCTGCTCAAAATTGATTTGTCAAGGTTTTAATCTGTCTCAACTTACCTGATGTTGAAAATTTTTAGGTTATTTAATTCTTTGGGAACAAAAAAAAATTATTGGACCTTAATCGGAATAACTAACGATTGTCCACAGAATATAAAGTACTTGGGTAAAAAAAACCGGCATTTGGCTCTTATCTAATTGACAGATTTTATATCAGATTTTTTTTTGATATTGCTAGCATCACAACATTTGCTTATATCCCTAGTCACATTTATTTCTATAACACCACCTGAAACTATCAGAACTTTCTATATACTATAATGCTGCCTGATAGAAGAATATTTCTGCAAAAATTGCCCGTTTTTGTGAAAAGGTACTTTTTTGCAAAAAGGTACTAATTGCTAAAATCGCACTTTATGGTAAAAGACATTTTGTGTACCGAAAGGTTTCGTTTTTGTGAAAAGGTACTTTTTTTTTGTAAAAAAGTACTAATTCCTAAAAAGGTACTTTATGAAAAAAGGTATTTCGTGCAACAAAGGGCTCCTTTAAAATAAAGTTACTTTGTAAAGAGGTGATCTTTTTAAAGTACTATTTTTTTTGTGGTAAATGATTCCTACATAGACGGACCAAACTATTATTTAATAATCCTTCTCTGCCATTTCTCTAAGCCTTTAGTTAATCTTGGCAGTTTAAATATTTATGACACCACTTAGTTACCTTTCTGAATGGTTCATATAAAATTATCTCTTTAACATGTAGCATATCTCAAATTGTTAAATTTAACACAACAAAACATAAAAATACCGCAGCAGTGAAATTTGTATGAACTAAAAATATAAAACTTGTATTATCACAATAGCATAATAAAACTACTCACAAAATATACTTTTATTTGACACAAGACACAATTATTTTTAATTGTTGAAATTGGAACGTTGTTACCATTGTGGGGAATTGATATGTAAACAAAGTACATTTAAGACTACCGATAACTCTGGATTGTCAATATTAAATTAAACTTAAAATGTCAAGATAAAATTCTTAAAACAAACAAATTAAAAATAAAGGGTTTATAAACAAGAAGTTTGTGTTCTAAAACAAAATAAAATAAAAAATTTCGATTAAGATGATTCAAATTTTTATTTTGTTACGAAGAGCAAAGTTTCGCAATTATGAATGAGAAATAATGTCTGGCAAATTGCCACCATGCTAACAGATATCGGTTCTTCCATAAAAGTTTGGCAAAATGGCGATTCTATTTCGTTAATCACATCACGGATTTTGAAATTGAAAGTGGAAATCGATTCGATTGGCTCCGTATAGACTCTCTCCTGACACTGTTCTGTTGAAACCACATGTCAGTGATATTCACGTCGTCAATAAAATAGGGCAAATTGAGTTGTTAGCATCTCGCGATGGCGTGATCTATTGACCTCTACCACATTGCCAGCCTCATCTTCGAAAAAAATACTCCCCAATCATGCCTCTAAATCATATAGCGCACCATAAAGTGACACGTTGAGCATGCCAAAGGCTTCTCAATAATCCCTTTAGGATTTTCAGAAGCAATTTTGAAGAAGCCCATTATCATTTTGAAAAATGATAATGGGCTTCCTCTGAAAAAATTATTTTTTTAGAAAACTCAGCCAGTGTTGTAGAAACGCGAATTGACTGAATCTGTGGGGATTTGAATGTTCGGTCGGCTTCAATTCCTGCGCAATTTGTAACCTTGTAACGCTTTAAAAGCAAATCCTTACGGAAAATTCGCCATGTGGTGTTTTTGGGTAATTGTTGAGAACGCTGACAGATGTCGATTCTTTCATCAACGTTTTCAATAACTTTTTTTTCGTTCGAACCCAGCATTCAGAGGATGACCTCTACTCATGCAATGCATTGTACTAAAACTAGAAAATTAGGTTATTGGAAGGAGGAAAGAAGGAGTAGTATTTGCGGGCATTCAATTTGAATTTCCCTATGTTGAAAGTGACAGAAAAAAGACCTCTGGAGGAACTGTACGAACTGTTCTGCTAAAAACCGAATTCTTCCTGTAATGCGTAGTGCGATTAACTGGCCATTCGACCACAAATGAATGCGCTCTCAGCGAAAATTGACTCAAACGGAAAAACGTGCGAGTAACAGAAACAAGTTCCCTAATTTCGTTACAGCACTTATCATTGTGGTAACGATAAAACAGTGAAATACAACTTACATTGCGTCGATGCTCTAGGAAATCAATCGAGTTGGCTACTCTAAGTGTTAGTCGACAACGAATTTGTTGCAAGTACTACTAACAGCCATCTTCTCTACCCTCATGATTATCCGGGATAGGTATCTTAATTTGTTTTGTCGCCATTTTGCTAAACATTAGTTTTGACAGTTTATATTTGGCACTCGTGAAGTAAAAACGTGACAAATTTATTATGAAAAAATATTCGATAAACCGACGTGTTTTAATCGTTAAAACATTTTCTAAAAATTAATCATCGACTACGGTGCCATATATAATTGCCGACATTTAAAAGAGTGAAATACAACCTACATCAATGTTCAAGACAATCAAAAGAGTTGGATACCCTACTATCCCCAATGAGCCTCTTGGTCCTCTTCTACACGCGGTCGAGCAACTTCAAAATAAATTTTGGCGTGCCGATCCATACATGAGAGTTGTATTCCATTTTTGGACGTATATAGGTGACATAATTAGTACGGTGATCGGATGGAGTAAAGTATTATTTAAACCGAGGCACTTGAAAGCTTCTTTAGAAACTTGAAAAATGTATTTAGTCCATTGAACATCATATTGAATTTTCATGGCAAGAACATTAAGAGCGTCCGATTCCGTAATACCTATATCACCAATAGTTACAGATATAGCACCATTTCCGAACACAGATTTATCCTTAAGCATGCAACATTGCGTCTTACGGGCATTAAAATCTACTCCATTCCAAGATAATCGCGAGATCGTAATTGAGAACGTGTCATTCATATTCCCTCTTTTGGAACTCCCTTCCAACTGGTTCAGTCTATTGCCAAATGAATACGATTGACAAATGACGCTGTCATAAGAAATAGAATAGGAGAAAAAACGGAGCCTTGCAGTGTAACGACACGCTTGCTGGGTAATGCTCAACGGCGTCCAGGATCGTATAGTGCCAACGTTGAATTAAAAGGCGGCTAGTTGATTCGGTATAAATCCTCTGCCAGTACCGGAAGCTCAACCTCGTTGTCCCGTGTGTCGTGCAATGGTGTGCGTATCTCTGGACTTGGTACTACGTATCCACAGTTAGTGAACAAGGGAAATGCCCAGAAACACCGAAAATTGCGCAGGGTAATAACCACTAGAACACAATTTAACGCTGCTCTGGTCACTCTTAGTAGGAACTGTAGGCGGCTGGGTAAACACCACTGCCCAATTTGTGAATTCTCAGTATTGGCCTGTTATCTGTCGGGCGGCCGTGCACCAACTGAACTCTTGTTCATAAAATTTTTCCTTATATAGCCATTCGCCGCCATACGCAAGTACACACACATCCCATCTATAACAACTCGTAAAGTATAATTCCTGAGAAAACTCGGTATAAATCTGGAGAAATTATCATTTTTTGACAAAATCAGCAGTCCTGTTTCGTTAATCACATCACAAATTTTGAGTTTTAAGGCTGAAATCGATTCGATTGGCACCGTGTAGCCTCCTTGTCCTTAACATAGCCCCCACAAAAAATAATCCAGTAGTGTTAAATTACACGATCTGGGTGACTACTTAACTGCTGATTGTCGTGAGATTATGCGATCGGGAAATTTGGTTTGCAATAAAATGATCGTTTCATCGGGTGTGTGACATGTGGCTCCGTCCGACATGTCAGTGATATCCACGTCGTCCATAATCAGTAATAGGTGTTAGCATCGTGTTAGCGATAGCGTGATTCATTGACCGTTACCGCATTTCCAACCTTATCTTCGCAAAAAAAAACCGGCCCAATCACGTCTCCAGATTACATAGCGCGCCATACGCCATACACGTTGAGCATGCTCTAGGATTTTCACAAGCCCAAATATGACCATTTTGCTTGTTGACATACCCTGTCAAGTGAAAGTGCGCTTCTTCTGAAAAAAGGATTTTTTCAGAAAACCAGCCAGTTATTCCTAAATTAATTGAGCGAATCTATGGCGATTTTAACGTTCGATCGGCTTCAATTTCTGCACCATTTGTAACCTTGTAACGCTTCAAAAGCAAATCTTTACGCACAATTCGCCATGTGGTGGTTTTGAATAACGCCAAATTGTTGAGAATATCGAGGTACAGGCAAATTTCGATCTGCTTTAACACAATGGCTCATGGCTGCAATGTTCTTAATTGAACGATCCAGTCGAATATGCGTTGGTGTTCGCACATTTTGTATCAAGCTTGTCGATTCACATTTAGCTGCCAAAATCCTTAATAGCGGTCTCAGAAGGACAATTATGGTGTGCGAAAATATCACGAATTTGACGAAATGTTCCTTTAACGGAACTGCAATTTTTATAGAGAATTTTAATTATTTTCATGCGATTTTCGTGCGAAATTGAATTCATTGTAATAATTGCCAAGGCATCTACTACGAATATGTCAAAAAACTAAACGTCAAACCTATTATGTTGTTGGTGTTGCCAGAATTGTAAAATAATTTTCTTGTTGCAAAATCTGTGTCCCTGTATGCTAGTAGGTAGTGTACTAGCTTGTCAGTCTGGGGGTTGTGGGTTCGATTCCCAACGAAGACCTTGGTTTTTTTCACTGTCGGTGGGGCTGCTCAGCGATGAAGGCATAGTCACTGGTCGCTGTGCTGTCTTTATACGGCAGTTAATTTCCGACTTTTCATCTACTTTCACCAACTGTTTCATCTCTTCTCTATCCCTTTCCTAAAGAATGTAGCACGGTGCTTGACTAAATAGGCATTGTTGCCTGAAGTGCTACTTCTCTTAAAAAAAAAAAAATCTGATATTAAGAATTTGATTGTGTATAACAGTTAAAAAAAAAACCATAATATTTTTTCAGTAACAATTTTATTATTAAATAAAAATTATTTAAATAATTTTTGTTTTATTTTAATAACAATATCCTTCACCTGGTATTTAGCTGTACATTTCTGAACTTTTAATAACTTGCCAAAGAGATGAAGTGTTTAAAGCTGTACAACAACAATGTAGAAAATTTCTTTTTTGTGACACAGAGTTCTTGTGTTATATTTGCTTTAACCAGAATGAATTATTTAAATAATTAACATTAACATGTTTTAACAACAACAACAAAATTGAGTTTCACAAGCGGATATCCTTCATTTTGTTTTATTTCATATGTTCAAATATTTATTAAACCTTCCTGAAAGTATGCAACATTATTTGTGTTTTCTCTCTCACGTCTTTTGTTTTACGTTTTTAATATGATTTCTATTTCCGTTGATTGGTTGGTTAACAGCAGCATTACAGTGCTTTAGAACCGACAGTATAATTTTTAATATTTAAGTATAAAAGTTTAAATTAAATGCCCTATTGTTGAATAAATAATGAAACAATTTTACTTTTATTTTTATTTTTATGTTTTTGTTAATTTATATTTACTTTAATAGCCTGCATATGCTTTACAATTTCAATAATGGTTTTTGAGCATGATTTTCCATGATTTTTCATTACAGAACACACTTTTTCACTTGACATAAAATTGAATATTCATTATCAACCATTAATTTATTTTTGGTTTTATTATTTTATTTATTTTTATACATTCAAGTGCTTCTTTGTATTTATTTTTAAGTCTTTAGTTATGAATGCTTAAATTAGCTCAGAAATAAATTGAAGCATTTTGTGATAAAAATTTTGTTATTAAAGCACTTTTCAAAACGTGACCAACTGAATCCGTACATTGATGTCGCCTACAACAGGTTTAAGCTAAATGGAGTTTTAGGTTCTATAAAGCGAATGCTGCAAAGTTGTTTGAGCGATTTAAGAATCTACTTAAATAGAATTTGAAAAAAGATCTTACCATTTGGTATCACACATATCTCTAAACGCCCACTTACGCAACCCTCGTCTTGTTGTGCGAACTCATCATCATCATCATCTAAGCCATTATTCTTGGGATGAAGATATTGTATATCATTGTTAAGATTGTTGGCGACATATTGCAATACGGCTGCTGAAAATCTTGTTGTTTTTCTTATAATAAGATTTAATCGAATAAATTTAATCGAATAAATTTTAATCGAATAAGGTTTTTCGAAAAACGTTTAATCGAATAAAGTTTCTTCGAATTAGGTTTAATCGCACAAGGTTTAATCGAATAAAGTTAAGTCAAGTAAAGTTTAATCGAATAAGGCTTTTCGGAAGTTTAATGGAAGCTGTTAACCTTATGCCCTTTTCATTTTCAAGGAAGTAAGGTACAACGATTTCTAACTGATTGACCAAATTGCACACCAAAGTGTCACTTTTAATGGATGCAAAGGGTGACTGTTGAATAATTTGAGGGTTTCCCATTCGCCAGAACTGACTATCCTGTTTATTCACACATCCATTCAAATGAAAATTTGTCTCGTCACTTTATCATGAAAATCGGGGTTGTCATGGGCGAGCTGTAACATCCAATTGGCATATGTATGGCGGCGTAAATGGTCTTGTGGAAGAAGTTTTTGTGTCGAGTGAATCTTGTATGGAAACAAATGCAAAATCCTTGTGCGAAATTGTGGGCAAAGTTGCTCTTTGAAGACCAAACTATTGAGCACGGCATCGCATTGAGGTTGATGGATTGTTTTGAACACTTTTTTGAGCAGCAGTGAGGTTTTCAGCCGATTCTACAGTATGCGGGCTCCCTGTTTGGGACTATCACCTACAGACCGCCCTCTTTCTTCGAAATCATTCACTACACGATAAAATAGTGCGTTTTGTTGGCATATTGTTTCTCCTTAAAAAATTTTACATAACTTTCTCATCGTCACAGTAAACGCTGATTGATTTTGATAAAATGTGTTTTAACGATTAAAAACGTTGGTTTATCGAATATTTTTCCATGTGTCCACTCTACGACTCTATACTCGCCGACTCAAAAGATTCTAACACTAGACAGATTAGTCATTTGATTTTTTGAGATTTTCTGCAGTTGGGAGCGATTTCATCCTTAGGAAGAAGGATGAAGGATCTATTTTAATGCGAATTCTTTTGCGCTGTTTTCATGAATTTCAAATTTAATATTTTCTCTTCTAATTTCAAATTTCAATTTTTTAAAATTTGTTCTATCACGATTTGCTAATAAAATTATTGCCGCTATTTAACACGCGTGTTATTGTTAGTTACACAAACATATATGCATATTGTTGTATTTGTTGGTGTGTGTGTGTGTGTGATTGCTTGAACAAATACAAATGTTAATATTTATCGATTCGTTAGTTTTATCTTGGTATCGAAAATCTAAACTAAAATCGCACGGATCTTTTCATTTATCCAAAAAAATCATTGTTTGCCTATTGCTCTTGCCAACGCCGATGCCGTTGCTAAAGCTTTAGCTAATGCTGATTCAATAAAGAGGAATTGGGGTATTTTCTATTGTTTTTCATGTGCTCTCGATGTTGTTATTGACGTTAAATATTTCAAATGGGTGGCTAAATGGTTGTTTCACAGCCAACTACAGGTTGATTTTATTTTTTCTAGGGGGTTAGAGAGGGGAGAAGACATGTTAAAAAAATACAAGCTTAAGTGTTTCATTAGGAAGTGTTAATTCGAGTTGGTTTTTCTTGCTACTTCGCAGGTTAAAGCGTTCGCTTAAATTTAGAATAAAAGAAGTTCTTCTTTTAGTTGTGGACCGAATATTATTACTTAAATTGGAATCTCTTCTATATGTCAGGATCAAATGTGCATTTCATCATAGTTAACCTGCAGTTATAGAGTTTTATTCATCGGAATCCTTGGCCTTTGGTTACTAAATTACTAAATTTCTAAAATTCCATTGCCACGGTTTTCGGATTCGTGATTTTAAAAGTCGTAAGAAGACCAGTTTTAAAATCGATCACTTTAGATTGGATTTGTATAAAAAGGATTGATTTTACGATCCTAAATTCATGGCCAAGTATGACTGAAAAAGGTGTAAGGAAATCAGAATGTATCCATTTTCTGGGCATAAAAGGTCATAGTGATATTTGATAGACCGCAAAAGAATCAAAAAAAGTGTACTTGGCAAAAGCTTCCGCTTTTTAAGAGAATGTAATTGATTGAGAGAGAGAGAGAGAGAGAGAGAGAGGAAGATTATTAAATATGCATATCTGGAGAGGTTTAAACCACTCCTAGAAAAAATTTTGCATTTCCCTTCAACACGTTTTCTTCAAATCTAATTTCTAATTCAGTATACAAATTTTCTCTTTTCTTTAAGAGCACTAACTAACATCTGATATCCAAACTAATTAATCGAATATATCAAACTTAAAATCTATCTAGAGTTACCAGATCATATAAGAAGGTGATTTTCTAGAAATACAACTCTTAAGTATAAATCAGTGCTACATTCTGTCAACCAGTATTGATGTTACTAAATTGTGTACAAAAGGGAATTTCAAAGCTCATCAGCAATAATGAATGTTTAGCTCTATTAACCTGCTAGAATTTGGGCCCAATGCATATCGCCTTTTACTCTTCTATTGCAACATGAGTGGAATGTATTGTGCTGAAATTGGAAGACTTATTTCAAATACCCTTGAGGAAAACAGTAGCAAAATGGAGACTAACTTTTGTAACAAAAAATGGAATATGACAAAATGGAACTTTAAAACTTAAATCAATATTTTTAAAATTTTGACTACCAATGGACATGGACTTTTCTAAATCTCATGTATGAAAATTAAAGCTAAAATCTTCTTGTTTACGAATTACCACAATGGGTGAATTTCAAACTGTCTGGTGCTGTTGTTTAGTCTCCGATGTGTTGTGGTGGATCCATTCCATATAGATGAGTTGTTGCGCTGTTTCGTGAATCTAACACGACGCACTGGATATCAAACACCAAACTCGAGTTAATCTGCTGTCAATAGCTTCTAAACACAAACTAAATGACGAAGCTATTTAAGTAGGAATCAACTCAAAGTTGCCTGTTGACAGAAGCAGTATTGTCATGTCAATTGAAAAGCGGGAAATTAAAAAAGTCACGATCTTATTGATCAACTCTCGTAAGACCTTTTATAGCTTTTAACGGCTCTGAAAGGTATAGGATAGGAGTTAAGTCCTTGTTCCTCCTATTTAAGTAGGAATCAACTCACAGTTGCCTGTTGACAGGAGCAGTATTGTCATTTCAATTTAAAAGCGGGAAATTAAAAAAGTCACGTCCTTCCATAGCTTTTAGCGACGCTGAAAGGTATAGGGTAGGAGTTAACAGCTTGTTTTCCCTATTTCACCTTACTTTTGTCAAATGTGCGACTTCTGTTTTATTGTAGCGCCGTCCTGTTGAAATCAAATGTTGCTCTTCAACTTTTGTGGACAATAATTCGTTCAACATGGCCCAATAACGATCGCCATTGACAGTAACGGCCACTCCTGAAAAATGGCCCAATTATGCCCCTGGACCAAAATCCGCACCAAACAGTGACTTGTTTTGGGTGCGTCGACTTTTCAATGTATGCGTGCGTGCAGGTTTTCTATGCCCCAAATGCGACATTTTTGCAAAATCATCTGAAAAGATGATCTTTTTTTTGCAAAATCGACATCTTCTGTAAGTCGACGGCAGGTCCACTTAGCGAAGCGAAAACACATTTGATAGTCACTTGGACTTTGTATGGCGTCATACCAAGATTTTAATGCAAAATTCGTCTCAATGATGTCTCTGAAATGTTCAATTAGTGTTGAGAATGACGATGAATTGATGTTGATGGCGCTTCACCCACACTTTCTGCCACAGCAGCCATTTATTCTCGGGTGTACGCACTGTTTTTGGCTTTTCACGCTTTGGTTTATCGATGAGGATGCTAGTTTCTTTCACTTGTTTCACAAAATAACGAATATACGGAGCTGACGGTGCTTATCTTCTTCCAAAATCCATACGCAATTTTCGCACACATTCTGCAACATTTTACCATGATTTTCAAAGTAATGACGCAACATTTCCCAGCGTTGTTCAAGCGTATACACAACCATATTCGTTTAGCGGAAGGATAAAACTAATTATCTTTCAATTCAAACATGAGTTAAGTGTTACCATTCACGAAAGAAGCACTAGTTGAAATAAAAAACGTTAGTTGGCGGACCCTTTATTTAAGATATCACCCTGTGCAGTTTAAGGAAAGTTCTGAAACTTCGATTTGAACGAAGCTCACCCAAAATTGGATTAAACTCTTTTTAATTAAAAAAACGAAAAATAATACAAACTGTTGGCACATCCTGTTTGTTTGTTTAAATTGCAAATGCGTTCATTTGTTGGGCATGTGTATCTGTGTGTATGTGTGTGTGTGTGTGTGTCTGTGTATATGTTTGTGCAAATATCTATATAGTGGCATGTGATATTTTGCCTCTGGGAGATTTTAAAACATTTAATTGAAATGGCAAAGATTTGCTAAAAACCTTTTGTTGTCTTTACTTTTTTCGATTAAGAGAGCAGGCAAATGCTGCCAGTAGGGGTTTGCCTGATACGAATGTATTTAGTAGAGGTATAACATACACATATGAACATCAAATATGTAAATTTTCAAATAATATATTTCGATTTTGTATTTTTGATTTTTCATCTTAAAAGTTTTTTTTTTGGCCACAAACTCTCTCTCTCTCTCTCTCTCTCTTTCTCTCTCTCTCTCAAATATACAATCAATTGTCTATATAGAATTTGTATCTGTATTAACTAAATATCTTTTGCCACATGAATATTTAAACAATTTTATTTTATATTTGTATATGTTTATGTGTATTCATATGTGTGTTTGTATATTTATCCTAAAAGCGTTATCATGTTATTTTTCAGCTTAACTTAATTATTTGAT
The DNA here is from genome assembly GCA_030448955.1 of Trichopoda pennipes. Lineage (NCBI taxonomy): Eukaryota > Metazoa > Arthropoda > Insecta > Diptera > Tachinidae > Trichopoda > Trichopoda pennipes. The sequence continues at coordinate 5,806,311 of JASKUP010000060.1, forward strand.
AAAAAAAAAAGAAAAAAAAACAAAATATATTTTAAAAATTAAGATGCAAACGAACAAGCAAAAATCTTATTTAAATATCAATTATTCCTTTTCAGAGAGTGTAACAAAAATTAACGCTAGAATTATTTATTGGGCAAAACTAAATTTTCTATTTCCTATTCTTAAAGTGTGATTAATTGAAATCATTAATAGAAAAAAGTTTTTAAAAAATAAAATCCAACGACGTTAAATCTAACGATTTGGGCGGCCAACTCTGATTATCTTTAATCGAATTCAATATTAATCCATAACAGAACTTCCTAGTATACTTTGCTGAAAATGCGTTAACAGTTAATGAATCACGTTATCGCGAAATGCTAGCAACTTAAATATGGCCTATTATTGACGACATGGATATTAGTGATATGTAAAGGGTCCGCCAAATAACTTTTTTTTGGTTTTAAATGTCATAAACAAAACTATTGAATATTTTCTCAAATTTTTTTTATTTGAAAGTACACTTCTTCGGTTAACAATGGAAAATAATTTCACTCAAATGGCTGCCTCAGCTGGCCATACAGTAACTAACACGATCGGCCCAATTTTTAAGCACATTATCGATTGTGTGCAGCTGTATTTCACCAATGGTTTCACGAACATTGTCCTTTAAGGCGTCAATTGTCTCTGGCTTTGACGGCACCCCACAAATAATAGTCCAACGATGTCAAATCGCAGCTCCGAGGTGGCCAAACGACATCAGCTGTCCGGCTGATAATGGGATCTTCAAAACTAGGGCGCAAAAAATCGAGTGTAGCTTCGGCTGTATGGCACGTAGCGCCGTCCTGTTGAAACCAAATGTTGCCAATATCCTTCTCTTAAATTTTTGTTAACAAAAATTCGTTCAACATGGCCCGATAACGATCGCCAATGACTGTAATGACCACTACTTGCTCATTTTCGAAGAAAAATGGCCCAATTATACCTCTGGATTAAAATCCCCAACAAACAGTAACTCTTTTTGGGTGCGTCAGCTTTGCAATGTATGCGTGCGGGTTTTCTGTGCCCTAAAAGCGACAATTTTGCTTGTTCACATATCCGCCAAGATCAAAATGAGCTTCATCTGAAAAGATGATTTTTTTATAAAATCGGCATCTTCTGTAAGTCGATCGCAGGCAATATTTCCCAGCGTTGTTCAAGCATATACACAACCATATTCGTTCAGCGGAATGATAAAACTAATGATCTGTCAAATCAAACGAGCTAAGTGTTACCATTCACGAAATAAACACTAGTTGAAAAAAAAACGTTAGATGGCGGACCCGTTAGTTTCAACAGGATAGTGGTGGCACATGTCACACAACCAATGAAGCGATCAATTTATTGCAAACCAAATTTCCCGATCGCATGATTTCGTAACAATCAGCAGTTAGGTGGCCAGCCAGATCGTATGATTTAACACCACTAGACTATTTTTAGTGGGGTTATGTTCAGGACAGAGTCTATACGGAGCCAATCAAATCGATTTCAACCTGAAAACTCAAACTAGGTGATGTGACTAACGAAATAGGATCGTCATTTTGCTTCTAATATCGTTATGATAAACTATCCAAGCGATTTGTTTGCGACTTTCTGGAATTCAGGTAGCGCGTATCGTAGTAAGTTTCGTTGGTTCACACCTTCATTTCCAAGCTTAGTGAAAGGCCTTTAACCTACTCAATACCTAAACGTGCTATGATTTGTTGAGCTGACTTCATTTCTCCTCCGACGCTATTATTCTATTCAGGGTCCCTTTGCTTTGCTTTGCGTAATAACGATTTTCTATAGAATTTCTTTTTACAAACGTGAAAGTAATACCTCATAAGATCGATCGTTAGAGTCTCATTAGCTGAAAACAGGAAACATCAAGAATCTATGAGCAAAATGGCTGAGGTTGAGCCTTGAGACACAAGTCAATTGAGTTCGCATCACCTTTCCATACCATTTGCTACAGGACTTGATTTCTACGTACATTTTGCACATAATCCTACTCTTTGCGAATTAAGGCCGTATATATCGCAAGGCAGCCAGAAATTGTAGGCGCAACAGCATTAACCCGAACGGTTTGATCTGCAGGCTAATAGGTAGTGTACTAGCTTGACAGGGGTTGTGGGTTCCATTCCCAACGAAGACCTTGGTTTTTTTTTCACTACAAAAATAAAAATTTACTGTCGGTGGGGCTGCTCAGCGATGAAGGCGTAATCACTGGTCGCTGTGCTGTCTTCTATACGGCAATTAATTTCCGACTATCCATCTACTTTCACCACCTGTTTCATCTCTTCTCTATCCCTTTCCTAAAAGAATGTAGCTAGGTACTTGACTAAATAGGCATTGTTGCCAGAAGTGCTACTTCTCTTCTAAAAAAAAAAATCTATTCAGATTATGAAAAAAGAGAAAAATAATGATCAAGAAATAATAGAATTCTGTACAAAACCGCTATAAAATTTCCGTCAGAAATGCGAGAGGTCTCAATGGAAAAGTACAACGTCGTTATATCTTCAAAAATTAAATGTCAAGGCCAATTAATCGAAGTGAATATCACAAGATCGCGACAAACTGAAGCACACCTAAAAGTTTGTCACAACTTTCCGAACAATATGATCGACGGATTATTAACAAAATTTCGATTTGAACTTCCCTACATTGAAAGTGCCAGGAAAGATTTATGAAGGAAGTTTATTCCATATACGAACTGCTCTGCCAAAAAACGAATTCTCCTGTAATGCATAGTGCGTGAGATTCACTGGCCAATCGAGGACAAATTGATGCGCTCAGGAAGAAGTTCCTTTGCACCGACTGAGCCACCAATAAGGAGTTTAGCTTCTAAAAAAAATTATCTTTGTACCGCCTCACCGGTGACTCTCGTATTATTCTCCTCAGTAGTGTTAACATTCCAAGTTATTGTCTCCAGTAGGGTGACATAAATATTAATTTAATTTCTAATACAACTTAAGATTTGTTAAGCTGGATGAATGTTAACAGGGCATTAGCGACTTACAAGTGTTCTTGAGAATTATGCTGAATCCGATTCGTACAATGATTTTAGCGATTTTCTGCTTTATCTTAATCTTGGCTTTTCCTTCTTTCGCCAAATCTGCTTACTTTTTTAAAATCAACGAAATGGTGTTTACAAAGAATTCACAAGTTTCCGACCCTGTGTACAGCAATAGCAACAAAGTACTTTTTATTTTCAAAGTTTCCAAATTTAAGAGGAAAGTCAAGCACTCCTTTGAAGTTCATAAAAACATTACAGGAATATTTGATAATTAGGCTACTAACACTGCACTTTTGATTCGAAATTGGAGTTCATTTCCCACAATTAACATTTCAAACTTACTATCCAACAATCAAATCGAAGACCCCTCTACGATATTTATATGGCACTGTACCCTAACGATATTGTAAGTAGACATACTTGAACATTACAACTTCGCGTTAAGTGAATATAACAGAAATGTTAAACGAGTTTTAAAATAACCATAATTTATCATCTATCCCTGATTTTATAATTAAAATAATACTTTCAATTTTTATCGTCTTATCAACATCGCCATTATCTTTGTCATCATCATCATCATTATCATTATTAGACATCAGCAGCTTGGCAATTTCTCATTGCTTTAACAGACACTTATAAATAACGAGTACACACACACACACATTCATGTTCAAAACTCACAAATGACACAGTAATAATATACTTATATAAACAAACATACACACACACATACATATTCACAAATAAACATAACTTCATGTATATGTGTGTGTGTGTGTGTGTGTATGCATAATAATTTCAAGAGACAAATAGTTGACTGGGTCTCGTACGAAATGACATTCATTAGTTTTTTATGATTTCTAAGTACTTCATGCACTCATTCATTATGAGGAAATATTAACACAGAAAGTTAATGACAACGATGAAGCAGATAAAGTTAATAATGACTTTGGACACTGATAAAACTAAAGAAATGAATGAAAGGAAGGAAGGAAGGAAGGAAATAAGTAAGTTAATATTCGAATGAGTCAAAAACTGTTAATGGTACGAGAAAATAAAATAAAATTTTAAGAGGGACTTTTTGCAGGTTGCCATATGGAGAAAAATTATGTAAAGAGCTTTTATAATTAATAGGAAGAGCTTTTTTCAATTATTTGCAGACCTTTTTCAAGATACCGGACAAACAATTTCCATTTTGCTTGAATGGTGGCTTGAAGAATAAAGAAACTGAAATTTTCTTTTCCAGTAAACGATCATAAAAAATTAACTTTCAAGCTTTTAACAGAACTCACTGGAAGTCAATTCAATTATAGTGAACTCGCCTGGCAGTCTGGCTGTCTCTGTTAAGCCTAAAATAAAGATTTCCTACATCGACCATTCAAACCGATACTCCCCCGGGTAGACCAAGAGGTCTACCCTGTGGTACGCCTCTTATAAGTGACAATTTGTTCGACCATACTTTATTTACAAAAACCGACTGTGTGCGATTCGATATATATGAATCAATTAGCTTGGCCGACGTGTCTGAGAATCTGAAAAAAAATTTCAATTTTCTTAGTAATATGTCATGATCCACGGTGTCAAATGCTTTAGAGTGGTCTAGAAGCACTAAAAAACATATATTTCCACATTCCAGTTCCAGTCGTATGTTCTCTATTACTTCTGCAAGAGCAGTAATACAGCTATGGTTTCGACGAAAACCAGATTGCACACTGGAAAGTAGATAATTGCCGTTTATGTAAGACGACATTTGTTGGTATAAAATTCTCTCCAAAGCTTTCGATAAAAAACAAAGAATGGCAATTGGCCTGTATTCACCATTTGCCTTCGGCAGAGGTAAAATTTTCGCATGTTTCCATATCGACGGTAACGTCGATGACATGATAATATTATTAAAAATATGAGTGACGTAAGGAAGAATCAGAGGCAAAAGCACTTTCAAAAATTTCGGGTGTATATTATCAGGCCCAATAGCATTTGATTACACGATAACATTACATCACATTGAGTGATACAGGAAAACCGAAAGTGATCACCAACAACTCCATCACCTAAATTTATCAGGTCTGAGGGAAAATTAAAAAAATTGGGATCTGATTTGATCGTGGGAGCACTAGTAAAAGTTTCATTGAGGGAATTAGGATCAATATTGCAGTCGAAATTTGCAACATCACCACTGACAATTTCACGAATAGTATTCCATGTTTGGCGATTGTCAATTGCATTGTCAAATCTTCTTGAATAATACTCGCGTTTTGCAATTTTTATGTACCTATTGACATTTCTTCTTGCAATTTTATATTGAAGATGTAGTTCAACGGTTCTATATCTCTTCCATCTAGCATACGCCAAGTCTCTTTGTTGCATTGCTGCTTTTATTGTATTTGAAAACCATGGTTTCTGTCTAAAGGCTTTCATCTTATGTTTGATTGGCACAGACAAGTGGAAAAGATACTGAATATTGTTATTTAGGAAATTGCATTGTTCATCCACATTGTGCATAAAATAGATATCACTCCAGGAAATATTGGATGAATATTCGCGAAGATGATTAAAATTTAGCTGTCTGAAATCACGATAGCTAATGCTCTGATGATCAGTTTGATGAAAATAAAAATCGTAGTTCAGAAAAATTAGATCATGCTTGGAAAAACATGATGCGGAAATTTGGTCATACAGATTTATTTTAGATGTATTAGAAACAAAGAAGAGGTCAATTATTGTACTACTTGAAGATGTAAATTGTGTTGGATTTACTGTGTTTGCAGGAAATAGTCCGAGAGACAACAAATTATCAATTAGGTCCATCTCTATCAATATATTCGAGTTGAAATCACCAGTGATTATAATGTCACTATATTGTGTGGTGAGAGTTTCTAGTAAGTTATATAACTTAGAAAAAGGTACTCTTTTATTAGGTCGGTATATGCAACCTATTAACAACTTATTCCCAAAGGCGAAAACTTCCACAAATAAAAACTCAATCTTCTCCTCATTTGTGTTATTCACAAAATTTGCTGACTAGATATTTTTCTTTTCAATCCCTCTGAATGAACTTTCTTGTCTTCATCTGTCATTTTATAGCACTTCGACCCAAGATGTTTTGAATTAAATAAAGTGCCGAGCGAGATTATAATCTTTTAGTACAGCTACCGGTTCTTGGCAGATAATAGGACAAATAGGTTTTTGGTTATATTCCATAAAGAAGTACTTCCATGTCCACTCTTCTTGAAATACTCGACATTCCGAATTAATTTTTCTCTTTCTATTTTCGATTGACATTTATGGGGGTATTTACAATATCCATTATTACTTTAATTACACAAATAAAACTGTACGTTGGCAACTTTATAATTTTACTTCACAATTTATTCTTTACGTCACGAGATTTACACTTTTACTGATTGCTGATTAATCCATTGCTGGCCCTTTTATATTTGTTACGCATGTTGTCTCGAATATTCAAGAATCTTCTAGATCTCACATATAATAGTTGTTGTTATGTTATACGTTCAGTTTTCTATATTAGTTGTTAGTGTTTTATGATGTTTATGTTTCTTCTTGAAATATTGGATCATAAAGTTCTTGTTCTCTTGTGTGTACAATATTTCCCAGAAAAGTACGCAGTTTGTACACAATATAATATGAAAACATTGCATTTTTTTGCTAAAATTGTCAATTTATATCTTTTTTAAAACAGAATGTAAATTTATTTTTTGGGCATAATCTTTTAATAGGTGATTAATTTTTTTTTGAAAAACGTCATACATGCGTCCTAGATAGTCGAAGCCATAATTCTATGCAACAGAAAAACCTAGTTGCAACTTTAATGATTTCAGTACAGGTCTGCAAACCATCACACCTTGCTAAAGAGTTGGAGACTTTCCAACTCCTGTCCAGAACACATGTCAAGCATGCTCACTGGACTGGATCATTCACTTTGCGTGTCATTATCAGTGAGATGATCCTGGCCACCATAGAAAACCATTGGATATGGAGCTGCAAAACCACAACCACCACGATGCTCCCATATAGGGGCCAACCTCAATGATCAGCCAGAGAACTATTAAATTTCTAAAGAGACAAATAATGAACTCTGCGGCTCACTGATCCCCGTGGAAATAAAGTGGAGTTTCCAGTTGTCTCCCTGTCTGACTTCAGGGGACTGGGCTCCCTTTTTCCCCCAGTTGCACAGGTCCAGATAGTCGAGTATCTATAAGAACCGATAAACGTGCCCCCGGGGGGTAGGCATTTGATACAGTTAGCCATCATCTGTTACTACTCAAGCTTTGTACATTTGGATTTTCGAAAAATATTTTGGCATTTTTTCATATTTAGTTTCTTGGCCAATAGAAAACCTAAAGTTAAAATTGGTAATTCATTCTCTTCTAATAAAATTGATGCCTATTGAGGTATTCCTCAAGAAACGCAAATTTTTATAATGATTTTAATTAACGATATACCATTGAATTTTAAGTTTTCCAACTGTCTTTTATTTGCTAAACATTTAAAATTGTATTCTACTATTGGCGAAAAGATACAGATTGATCTTAATAAACTGTCTGACTGGTGTTTTAAAAATGACATACATATTAATGTTTCAAAATGTTGTGTTGTCACAACAATAAATTTTAATTATACTCCTGGTGGTTTCCTGCTTAAACGTGTAGCTGAAGTTAAGGACTTAGGCGTCATTTTTGACACTAAATTAACATTCTCTAATCATATCGATTATGTTATTTCTAGAGCTTATAGTATGCTTGGTTTCATTAGAAGAAATTCTAAAGATCTTAAATATGCGTACAATCCAAGTCTTTATACTTTTCTTTGGTTCGAAGTATCTTGGAATATTGTTTCATTGTTTAGATTCCTAGTCATTTGGGCCCATCAAGTCGTATTGAACGAATTCACAAGATATTTACTAAGACTGCTTAAAAACTGATTTAGCCACATGAACTACCTTCTTATGATGTTAGGAGGAAAATGTTAGGCTTACAATCCTTAGAGGATCGTAGATCTTGCTTCTCATTATTTGTTTACAATATACTATCTGGCAATATTGATAGCCCGGAAATTAAAAATTATTTTACGCTGTATAGTCCTCCTAGGGACTTGAGAAACAATTGCATGTTTGAAGAATGTCTTTTCAGAACGAATTATGCAATTAATGAGCCGATTGCAAGATGCTTACATTTATATAATAGTTTTAATCCACACTTAAATTTTAATATGCCAGTTATAATATGTTCAAGCTTCTTTTATTCAAACATTATAATTAAAATTGTAAAGTAATCTGTAAGAATTTAAGTCTGTAGATGAAATAAATAAATAAATAAAATATAGAGTATCTTTTCCTGACCCTGAAACGTCGCCCCTTTGAGACTTATCAAATTTTGCGGGTATTGAATGAGTTTGATGTCGCTTAAGCATAATGCTGTCCCACTCTCTCTTTAGAAACTCACGAAAATAGCTTTCAGCAATTCGAGCTTTAAAGCTTTAGTTAATAAAAATTTTATTTAAATTAACATGGCAAAATAGGTGAACAGGTTACTGCTACTCAATGGATAATTTCCATTAAGAAAAAACACTCTTTATAAATTTCATTTTTTACATTTAATCACAATTGGCGTATCTTGAAGAATGAAAAAGCATTAATTAACACATGCTGCCATGACACTGTACTTATTGTTATTGTGTTATTTATTTTTTTTTTGTCTGTTTAATTGAATTAATTGCAAATAATTCTTTTTACAAATTATTTCAATTTTATCATTGCGAACATGCAAATTTTCTCATTGTATTCCTCTGATGTTCTCTTGTTTTTCCCACCATTCCCTGTATGTATGCAACATTTAAGAGCACGTATTAATGGATGCCTACGTGAAGGAGCTGTATGAGTGTATGAGGTGCTTACGCATGTACGTGCGCTTAATTTAAATGCATTTTTATTAATAAACCATAACCATACAACTGCCTTGAATGCTGCGCTACAATGATTGATGTCTGACGATGAACGACAATATATTTACTTTACGCATCATACACATTAAGAACAAATTCGGACAATAAGAATACAAGTCGCAAGGGGGTTCGGTTGAAGGAAAGTAAGAAGGCTGAGTGATTGGTTGGTTGGTCGGTTGGTTGGTTGATTGGTTGGCTGCTTGAACGACTAGATGGCCGGCAGGCTGGCTGGCAATAAGATGCAGCCACAGGCAAGAACAATGAGATAATTTGCGGTTGCTGTGTTGACAAATATTCTTATGTGGCATTAAACTTTTGCAGTTTTGAAATAATTTAATTAATGCTGGCACTTTTTCTAGAGTTTAAGGATATTTGCGTTGCAAACATTCAAATAAATTTAAAACAAAAAATTATTTACAAAAACAAATTGGGAAAAAAAATATAAAAATAAAAAAATATTAAAAAAAATCTTTAGCTACAGCTGGGAGCAAAATAGTAGCAGTACTGAATTACATTATCTTTAAAAAATTAACAGTTTATAGTAAAAGTAAGTTAGAAGCCTCCGTAGATAGGAAAACCGGAAAACAATCTCAGGAAATAGGAAAGTCTTAGTATGAAAGTTAGTCTTAATTATATCCCAGTTTCATATAAAAATATATATTTAGAAGAAGCCAACTAGTTCTTCAATTCCGACTCTTTTAAAGTTATGACCAAATATTCACTGACCCAAATGATAAAGCTTAGCCTTTGGCTGGTATATTTGCAAATAATTCTTATTTGGTGGAAACCACTGCCCGAGCCTGACATAGTATCCTTTACTATTCCCAAGATATTTTTTCGAGCTCGAGCGATTAAAAAGTTTTTAGCAGACCTCATACGTCAACCAGTCTCCTGCATCGCATGGCATATCAGCATTGATCTTGAAATAGTGCTGTTCGACGCTAGCATGTCCGTTAGTAACACTTTTCAGTATGTTGTATCATGCCGTCGAATTTCCCAAGTGTTGAAAGGTTGCTAATGTAACGCCAATCCCCAAAAAGGTTGAGGCTACCAACCCTGAAAATTACCAGCCAATTGCAATTTGTTCTGCAGTTTCTAAAGTGATGGAAAGTATGATTAATTTTCATCTTGTGAGGTACCTGCAGTCCAATGACTTATTTAGCAATCAATAGTATGGTCTTCGTAGAGGGCTTGATTTGTTGAGCAGTGATTTGTTGGTTTTTCTGTCGGAAAAATGGAGATAGTAAGGTGGTGGCTCTAGATATTTCCAAGGCATTTGATAGAGTGTTGCATGATGCACTTCTGTCAAAACTAGTTGCTTTTGGTGTTGAGCTTCCTCAGAAACCGCACTTTACAAATGGGATTTCATTCGACGAGTTTAAGATTAATACAGCGATAACGCACCACTCCGTTCCTTCTTTGCCAAACTTTCAACCCTACTTACTCTTTCACAGATGACAGCACCAACCGTGTTCATTTAGTAATAGACCGAATCAGTTAGAGGTGAGTTCCACAAGGTGGAACATGAATGCTACACTCAATCATCATCTCGCGTCGATCTCCGAGTGGGATCGTGTTAATAGAGCCGATTTTGTTGCCCCTAAAACTCAATGTTACATTTTTACGCGTAGATCTGTGTTCGGAAATTGTTTTGCACCTGTTACTATGGGTAATATAGGTATTGCGGAATTGCAAGCTCTTGATGTTCTTGACTTGAAAATTCAGTGTTATGTTCGATAGACAAAACACATTTTTCAGGTTTCTAAAGCAACTTTCAAGTGCCTCGGTTTTCGAAAACGATGTAAATGAAACTTCAATTCAGCCGATCTGCGTACTATTAATACCACCAATATTCGTCCATAAATCGAATAAAACTCTTAGATATTGGCCGGCGCCCCAAAGTCTATTTTAGGGTTCTTCGACCTCGTTCAGCAGATCGATAAATAGCTCATTGGGGACGCTAGGGTATACAACTCTATTGATTCGCTAAAGTATCGATGCAATGTGGAATGTATTTCACTGTTTTTTTTGCTCCTTTTTTTTGCAGAACAGTTTGTATGTGGAATAAACTCTGCCCAGAGGTCTATCATGTCACTTTCACTTCCACAAACACTACTCCCTATTTCCTCCTCCCCATAACCCAATATCCCAGTTCTGGTACAATGCATTGCATGAGTAGGGGTCATCCCCTGAGTTTTAGTCCGAACGAAAAAAAAATATTAAGAAGAAGCTACTAAGACTATCGCATGAAATAATAAGGTCATTACAGGGCCTTTTTATAATGGGTCTTTTAAATAATTAAGTTATTACCTTCAAAATAAAATCGGATGTCTCAATTCCTCTAATGTTATTTGCTTGGCCCACAAATATGAAAGAAATTTTATTTTTTGGATAAATTAAGAGCCATAATAACAAACAACTAGCCTTAATTTAAGGCTTTAGAGGAGGCAGGATCAAGATATTTTCAAATGTGCCATACAACCATGATAATACATGGAAGGCGTTATTAAGTTCCGATTATTTATTTTCTTTCTAAGTCGCGTGCAATGATTAGTATTTATATATCATTTAAGTGACTTTAGACTTTCGACCTATCGAACAACTTGTTAAGCTGTGACTAATTCTGTGATTCTCTGTAGAGAATAGTAAGGATTCTCTACAGAGAATCCTTATACTAATATATAATTCGGTAACCCTTTAGATAAGTGGATAACAACAAAAACATGCTAAGCTGAGTTGGATTTGTTCCATTAGTGGAGGCGGCTGCTTGTTGTAAGGCACATGATAATGTAGAATGAGTTCAACTCCCATCATCAAGTTGAATTTGTAAAAGAAAAACAAGTTTGCAATTAATAATTCATTTTAAAGTTATATAAGTGAAAAACATCATCTTAAATATTCTATGGTCTCGTTAAACAAACGGAAGACGATTGTTGTTGTACGACTCTCCTTAAAAAAAATTAACGATGCCACCTGTATATATAGGAACTTAGATGTGATAGTTAAGTAAGAAGTCTGCAAGTACAGTACAGCAGCTAAGTTGTAGCCACCGTTGAAGAATTGGTAAAAGCAATCTAGAGTAGCACTATAAAAGAATAAGCTCATGGTCTGAGTCATAAGGAACTATTACGTTTTTCACGAAGAAGGGCGGACGAGGCTCAGAAAACATGTAAAGGGATCTCTATCTGAAACATAGCCTATTATAATTTGTATGCTTGTAAATATTTGGGGTATCAAAAAGTTTCATTAAAAAAACGCATATTTAGTGATAAAGAGGTTTTGGAAGTACGTCTAGCCAAAGCTTGAGAGTAAGAAAGCGAAGGAAGAGAATAAGGTTCCATAAAAAAAACTTAAATAAAAAATTGGTACTAATTTATATAGAGTCAATAAAAAAGAAGGCAAACGAAAGAAGAGATGAGAAAAGAGAAGAGAATAGAAGAAAAGCATTTTACAGTAAGTATTATCCGTGTTCCTCGGCCTATCTCATGCGTTGCAGTCGTAGCATTTTCGTATTATAGATTTCATTTGAATTAGGTGATAATTTCTGCTACCATTACGTTTGGTACGTTTTGCACTCTCCTCTCACATATTCAGGAAGAGATGAGAAAAGAGAAGGGAAGAGAAAACTGTTACATAAGTGTTATCCGTATTCCTCGGTGTAGAATAGCTTATGCGTTGTATTCGTTACAGTTCCGTGTTACAATTAGGTGTTGATTAGATGACTAATTACCGCTGCCATTTTGAATGCCTACATTTGGTACGTTTTGCGCTCTCCTCTCACATATTCAAGAAGAGATGAAAAAAGAGAAGGGAAGAGAAAAATGTTACAATAAATGTTATCCGTGTTCCTCGGTCTAGAATATCTTATGCGTTGCTTTCGTTACAGTTCCGTGTTATAATTAGGTATTGATTAGATGATTAATTTCCGCTGCAGTTTTGAGTCATTGCAGTAAGTATTTTTTGCACTCTCCTCTAATATTTTCAGTAAGAGATGAGAAGGCTAAGGGAAGAAAAGAATTTTACAATAAGTGCTATATGACATGATAAGATTTATATCTGCGCCTGGCCGTAAGCCGTAATCAGATAGTGGATCATTACCACTGTGGATGAAATGTAGCGTATTCCTCGCCATAGAAGCCCTTTGGATACGTATATCCTCCGGACACTACCAGTTGCAACTTTAAAATCCCGAAGCAGGCCGCAGCCTTCATTCCTTGCTGAAGAGTTAGAGACTATCCAACTTCTGGTCCAAAACGCATAAAGCTTAATATAATTTAAGAACACGACGGCATTCATACTCACTGAACATGGACCATTCATTGTAATCATTGTGAATGATCCGACTCACAAACTCAAACGAGGGCCTTGAAATACACAGCCACTATGATACTCTCAAAGGGCCTACCTCAATAATCAGTCAGAGAACAGCTAAAAGGCTAAAAAGACAAATAGCTGAACTCTGGGGCTTTACGGATTTACTTAAGATGCACGTCTTTCCTTCACGAGGTTTATTTTTCAATTAACTAACTAACTAACTATCCACTCAGACGATGCCTTTTTATATTTGTCCACTAGAAGTCTAGAAAAATTAAGAATCTTCTACTCCCTTCTGTATCACATTTTGTTGTTGTATGTTGTTTGTTCAATGCATAGGCTCCTGTGTGCCTGTGTGTATTTTTGTTTTTTTTTTTATACTGATAAAGTTTTTTCTTGGAATTTATTTTAAGATATTTGTTGTTGCCTTGTGTAGATAAGTTTTCTTAGAAAACTACGCAGATGGTTAGCAGCATACAGATTTGTTGTTGTCTTGCGCGTATAAAATTTCTACGCAGTTAGTAAACAGCATATTTAATTGTTGTTGTTTTTGGGTATATACAATTTCTAAGCAGTTTGTAAGTAGAAAATTGTTGTTGTGTTACGTGCATAAGGTTTCTTAGCAAGCCACGCAGTTAGTAAACAAAATACCCAGTAGTTTACTTTAATGCTTAATTATTTTCTTTTAAAACTTAAGCAAAAGGCATACGTAACAATATGATAACTGGCGCTATCTTTTTGAGTGCTTACAATAAGTACCTTTTGCACTCTCCTTTCACATAATGAACTTCAGCCTATGAAAAATCTTTTACTCTTAAATTTGCCCCTGCGTTTAAGGGTCTATGCCGTACTGGACTTATGCGCCAGCCTTAGTTCGTTTACTGAAGTAGAAGTACTTTTTGAATTTTTCGTTTAACAGTTTAAAGTCCGCAATCATTTTGTTGTACTTAGCTAATGACAAGTCCTTTATACTCACTGTGGAAGACTGTTAACAATTTAATTATAGAGTTTTTTTTTATTTTGTTCCTTAAGCGCTTCTCCTTAACAAACTATTTTCCAAAATGAAATTTAAAGTTGTTGGGTTCATTTAATTTAGCTGGGGTTGATGATGGGGTTAATAAATTAATAATTGTGTGTCTGTATCCTTGCGAACAACAAAAACAAAGAAAAATAAATATAAAAAAAAATATAAAATTTTAAATGTTTCCACTTGCCGGGAGCATAAAAATAAAAATTATGAAGACGAACATCATCTACAAAATAAATTGTCTTTTTATCGCGTACAATTCAATTAAAATATACAATTGTTGGTGTAGAGTTGTTGTTATTATAATACTTTTCGTACTTTATGTACTTTTTTGTACTTTTTAGAACTATTCCTGTGAGAGACAGCGGCAAGAAAAAATAAAGTGTAACAAAAAAAATTATAATGTTGGATGAACAGTGAGTCGGTCTGTCTGTAGGAAAATATTTTCAAGAGATATGTATGTATGTATGTATATGTGTAAGATGTTCATATGGATGGTTGGCTGTTTTCATCAATGTCTTTACAATAGTTTCCTAGAAATGATTTCTGTTTTTGTTTTTATTGTTGGGTTTCTTCTATAAACTTTAACATATTTTGTTGAAATTTTGTTAGATTATTGCATTTAGCTACAATAGCAGACTCTCAAAGGCATACATACATACATACATACATAGATACATATATATGTATACATGTACATGTACAATGACGAGTATGAGTACATGCATGTTTAAGTATGTTCAAGCATGCATTACACACGCTCAAATAGACTTAAACTTTACGTGTTTTTTTTTTGTTCTTTTTTGTTTTTGTTGTCGTATTTATTTAAAAGGTTTGCATTGTATGTTGCGTTTAGACATTTTAAATATATTTTTGTTTTAAATTTAGTTTTTGTTTGTTATTGTGATTTTTCGGCAGTACGTACTCGTTGCTCGTGTGCACTTTTATATAATTTATTTGTATGTAATTAACGCATTTTATTGCAAAATGCACAGTGGGCTGAAAGTCACCGTTTTTTGAGGCAAAAAAAAAAAAATAATTGGAATAAAGAAATAATAATTGTTAACAAAAAAAAAAAGAAAGGGAAGTACCTCTATCATGGGTGGCCTATAAAATGAGGTTAGGAAATCAATTTGCTTAAAACACACACACTTTTCTGACAGCTTCTACCTCTAGCACGCCGACAGATGCTCGCTGTTTTGCACAACATTTTAAAGCACATTTTCCAAAAGAGCTTCCCTCATCTCGTCAAATCAACACTTAAATTCATCCTTCAAAGCAACAGTTGCTTTTGTGGATTGTTCATGTAAGACCGACATTTGAAATGGCAATAAAGAAAATTGGCCAGCGGCATTAAATTACAAGAACGATGATACTAACAATTGGCAGCGAAAAATTTAGAAATTTGCCATCGATATGAAAACATGCGAAAAGTTAACCTCTGCCGAAGTTAAATGGCGAATACAGGCCAATTGCCATTCTTTGTTTTTTTATTAAAAGCTTTTGAGACAGCTTTTTATACCAACAAATGTTGTCTTACATTAACGGCGATAATTTACTTTCCGGTATGCAATCTGGTTTTCGTTAGAACCATGGCTGTATTACTGTTGCTCTTGAAGAAGTAATAGAGAACATACGACAGGAACAGGAATGTGTGGGAACATATGTTTTTTAGTGCTTCTAGACCACTCTAAAGCATTTGATACCGTGGATCATGACATATTACTAAGGAAATTAATGCAATGCGTTCCTTCTGTACTATAATTATAAGATTTAGTCTTGTTGTACAGGAAATAAACAAATAAATAAACAGAAAAAAAAAATTTCTCCTGCAATAGCTAAATTGTTTGAGCCATACAGCACCATACGGTGACTTTCTTTAACTTTAATGATTTTTCGAAAACTCTTTAGGGACTTTGTGAGCTCCACTTAAGCTAATTTGGTTTATTTACATATAAGCCTAATATAAAATGAACCTCCTCATCGTCAACGATAATTTCCTTTAAAACACATTGTGTTCGTTCGGTTTTTTTCAAACAAACATAAACGTCCATAAACGTTCGAAGCAAACAATCGGTCGGAAACGAGTTGAACTTTATAAGCGTAAAGATAAATTTCGTTATGCAAAATAATTAGTAAAGTGCTTCTAGTGATGCCCAATTTTTGCAAAGGTCGACTCATTATCAACCCTTTGCTACATAGAGATTGTGTTTACATCACTGCAACCACTACAAGCATTACGTTGTAGTCTATCCTCAGCCACCATATTGTGAGCCTCAAGCTTAGCGATTAAATTACTCACAGCGATCTCAGAAGAAGCCAGATAACGAGTAAAAATTTGCTTGAATTGTACGAAGTAATATTAGTGAAATTATCACCACTTTGATAGTAAATTATCACAATTAAAATTCTTGGCTTGAGAGTAAGTGTTCAATGCCGTTCAACTTTTTATTTAATAAATGTCAAGGGATGTTACATGCGTGATAAGATTTACATCTGTATCTAGCTGTGTAAGCCATAACCAGATGGCGAATCATACCACCGTGGATGAAATGTAGCGTCATCCTTACCCTAGAAGGCCTTCCTCCTCCGGTCACTCCTAGTTGCAACTTCAAAAGCCCGAAGCAGGCCGCAGCCTTTACCCCTTGCTGAAGACTTAGAGGCTATCCAACTCCTGGTCCAGAACGCATGAAGCTTAATATAATTTAATAACACGACAGCATTCATGCTCACGACGCTGGACCTGGACCATTTATTGTGTTCATTGTGAATGAAACGAAAAAAATTTGAGGTCAGTGATGGATGGCTAGCAAATTTTTAGAGGAAATACGATATTCGCCATTTGAAAATTTGTGGAGGAATCCCTTCAAACCAAACGTCGGGCGGTACACCCTTCATTCATAATTTACGAGCAAAAATTAATAAAATAAACATATCAGAATCGCAACTTTATAACACAGATGAAACTGGACTTTTTTATCGTTTTCTGGCGGATAAAACATTCATCGCAGCAATCGAAAAGACCGAGCCGGAACGAAAATTTTGCAACGAAAAGAATGACATTTTTATTGTGTGCAAACGCAGATGGTTCGCACAAGTTGAAACCGTTGGTCATTGGTGAATCTGCAAATTCTCGCTGTTTTAAGGGATTTGAAAACCCATTGGAGTAAGCAAGTTCGAAAAAGTCGTAAATGAATTCAGAGTTTAAAACTAAAACTAAATTTGAAAATTTTAAACATATAAATTTTTTTTTTTTTGGATTTATGCATGAACAATTTTGCGGGTTCGCCAATTTTCAAGTGATACTAATTTACCGCCAAATGCATGGTTGCTTATTGATAACTTTACTGCCCATAAGCTAATAGACATGTTACAATCTGATGATGAAAATATAGCAGCAATGCTTTTACCGTCTAACGTAACAGCGGTTTTACAAACTATGGATCAAAATCCAATAAGACTGGTTAAGTTAGGATATCGATCTAAAGAAGAAGAAAGAAAATGTTTCAGTCGAAAATATTTTTAAGACACATACAATTAGTGAGGCTATTTTGCTACTTTAATCTGTGCGGGATAAACTGCCTCAAGAAGTTCTTATAAAAGCGTGGAAAATTGGAATGACGATCAGTACGATAGCGAAGACAAAATTCCACTCTCAGAAATTATTACATCAAATAGTTTATACAACGATACACTTCGAGAAGTTCAATTGTTAAAGATGACATGAGCATTGATGAAATCAAAAATTGGAACAATGATCAAATTTTAGAAGATAACAACGATTTCGAAGATTCGAAAAATGAAAACGTCGAGTCAATTATAGAGGAAGATGTTCAACAATCTAAAGTAAATTTTTCGAAAGCAGTTGAAAGCATCAATACCGTAATACAATGGTTGGAAAATAATAAAGATGCAATTCAGCTGGCAGACCTTGTCGATATCCGCACGAAAATGATAAAGACGTATTACACAAAGGAAAAATAAAAAACAACAAAAACGTCTTGACTGCTTCTTTAAACCACTCCGTTAACAGTAATATTTTTTGCGAGCGAACTTTAACTAGCCAGTACAAATTTTGTATTGATGACAACTAAGTTAATAAAAAGTTTAATTTTATACCTTTTATAAACGTTTTGTTGTGGGTTCTTTATTGTAAAATAAATAACACCAGTTTTTAGAGTTTTTAAATTATTTACAAGTTTATTTACTTTAACTACACACCAAGTTAACACTACAGAACAATTTACTTAACAAGCACGTCTTTACTTAACAAGATTTATTTTTACACTGACTCACTATCCACTCAGACGCTGACCTTTTATATTTGCCCACTAGAAGTCTAGAAAATATAAGAATTTTCTACTTCCTTCTGTATTATATTTTGTTGTTGTATGTTGTTTATTCAATTTATACTGATAAAGTTTCTTTTTGGAATTTATTTTTAGATATTTGTTGTTGTCTTGTGTAGATAAGTTTTCTTAGAAAACTACGCAGATGGTAAATAGCATACAGATTTGTATGTTGTTTGCCTGTATAAAATTTCTACGCAGTTAGTAAACAGAAATTTGTTGTCTTGCATGCCACGCAGTTAGTAAATAGGATATCAAATTGTTGTTGTTTATGTGTATAAAATCTAACTAGAAATTTTGTTGTTGTGCATTAGTTTTCTTAGCAAGGCATGCACGTAGTAAACAAAATACCCAGTAATTTACTTTATTGCTTAATTATTTTCTTTTAAAACTTAAGCAAGACACATTCGTAACAATATTTTATCCATTTTTATCTGTTTTTCAATTTAAAAAATGGCTTAGAAAAGTTAGAAGCTCGAAAAAATTGGAACATGCGATGCTACTGTAATTCAATTAAAGTAGATTAACTTCTTGAAAAATATTCCAAAAAAAAAAAACAAATTCCAAAAAAATTCATATTACGTTACACTGTGCTTTCTTATCGAGCATTAATACAAGAAGTATCTTTTAAGTTGTTTTTTGCTTAATGCCAAGAATTTGATGATTTTTATATTCTATTTGCTTGTGGCTTTTACGGTTTTGTACTTTTATTGTTTTTTTTTTTTTGTTTTTGTTCTTCTCCTTTTTAAATTAATCTTATTATAGTGATAGTTGTAGTTGTAGTTTTTCTTATTTTAATTTTTTGCTTTTACTTTTTTGTTTTGTTTTTGGTTTGATGTTTGCCAAAAATAACTCGCAAAATGCATTTAAATATCTAAAATAGTCATAGATTTAATACAATACCAGAAACAAAAGCCTCTAACAAACAGACACACACACACACACATACACATCCTTACGCATACAACATGCCTCCATCCATGCACACATTAATACATTTCATTAAATATTTAGTTTACGTGATGAATCGGTATCTGAATCTGTTTGTATGTTCGTTTGATTGCAACTATTTTTCGAATTTTTCTTGCAGTTTTTATATAAAATTTATTTATTTTTTTTTATTCTTTTTTATTAAAAATATATACACACACACATGCATATATCTTTCTTTCTAATTTATTTTAAAGAATCTAAATATTTCAACCATGAACAAATAAATTGACAAACAGACATTTATTTGTTCTTTGTACAAAACTATTTATACATTTTTTGCGGTCTTCTGTTCGTTTAGAAAATTTTTTAAACGAAAAAAAATAAATAAATAAATAAAAAAAAATCTTTTTCTTTTAATTTATTTATTTATTTTTTGCTTTGATGACTAATATCGAACACATCAGTCAATAATTTGTTACAGGCATTTGTTAGTTTAAATGTAAAAAGAAATCCTTTTGTTAAAATTAAGTGAAATTAAATTTTTTAGAAAATAATAACAACAACAGCAACAACAACTACCTGTCATCGATTCATTTAATAGAAACTCTATTGTGAATTATAATGGTATCCAAGGGAAGTCTAAGCTTCCCTACAGTATCGAAACTTTCAACAAGAAGTTTCTCTTTCAGAATTAATAAAAATAAAGTTTGATAGCCTACCGCCCTCAATGAGCCTCTTGACGCTCTCCTGTACGCGGTCAAACAACTACAAGATAGACTTTGGGGGTCACCGGTCTATACATGAGAGTTACATTCTATTTTTGAACGGATTTAGATGGTATAAATAGTACGAGGATCGGATGGAGTGAAGTATCTATTACACCGTTACTACACCAACAACAATATAACTTTGACATTTAGTTTTTTGACATATTCATAGTAGATGTACTGGCAATTGTTACAATGAAATTGAATTTCCCACGAAAATCGCCTTAAAATAATTCAAATCCTTTGAGAAAAATTAAAGTTACATTTCGTTAAATTCATGATATTTTCGAACTCAATATAATCGTCCTTCCTAGATCGCTATTAAGAATTTGGTTGTTAAGTTTGAGTCGGCAGGCTCGTTATAAAATGTACGAACACCAATGCGTGGTCGACCGGATTGTTCAACTGAAAACATTGCAGCCGTGAACCACAATGTTGAAGCAGATCCAATTTTTGGCAATTCTTCGACGTTGTCATTTATTGGGCTTCTCCAAAACCACTGCATAACAAATTTTTGCATAAGGATGACTTTAAAACCTTAACAGGTTTAACTGGGGCAGGAATTGAAGCCCACCGACCATTCATATCGCTGTAGATTCGCTCAACTCATTCAGGAAAAAACGGCTGGTTTTTCTTTAAAAAATAATTTTTTCAGACGAAACCCATTTTCACTTGCCAGGGCATGTCAAGAAGAAAAACTGCCGCATTTGGGATCTGAAAATCCTAAAGCGATATTGAGAAATCTTTGCATTCTCAACGTGTTACTGTTTGGTGGGCTTTGTAGTCTGGAGGCGTGATTGAGTCGTTTTTTTTTTATTTCAAAGGTAAAACTGGAATTGCGGTAACTTGCATTGGATCACGCTATCGCGAGATGCCAACAACTCAATGTTGAACCTATCATTGACGACGTGGATATCACTGGCATGTGGTTTCAACATGGAAGGTGCCGGGGGCACATTTATCGGTCTTTATAGAATACTTGACTATCTAGACCTGTGCAACTGGGGAAAAAAGGGAGTCCAGTCCCCTGAAGGCAGCAGGGGTCAACTGAGAACTCCACTTTATTTCAGTAAGCTCGCAGAGTTCCGTTATTTGTCTCTTTAAACATTTAACTCTTCTCTGGCTGATTATTGAGGTAGGCCCCTATATGGGAGTATCGTGGTGGTTGTGGTTTCGCGGCCCAATAACAGTTTATGGTTCTATGGTGACCAGGATCATTTCACTGTTAATGACACGCTAAGTGAATGATCCAGTCCAGTGAGCATGCTAGACATGTATTCTGGACAGCAGTTGGATAGTCTCCAACTCTTCAGCATGGAGTGATGATTTGCAGCCCTGCTCTGGAATCATCGAAGTTGCAACTAGAAAGTTCTGTTGCATAGAATTATGGCTTCGGCTTCCTAGGACGAGCATGACGTTCCTATTTATGCAAAGTGGTTGACCACCATCTAATTTAAGACTACATAGTCAGGCGCAGATGCAAATCATATCACGCAATTACACAGTTAATGAAACGATCGAGTTATTGCAAACCAAATTTCCGAATCGCAAAATTTCATAATATTTAGCAGTTAAGTGGCCAGCCATATCGTGTGATTTAACACCACTGGATTTTTTTTTTTTGGTGGGGGGCTAATATTAAGGACAGAGTCTAGATGGAGCTAATCGAATCGATTTCAGCCTTAAATCCGTAATGTGATTAACAAAATAGGTCCTATTTTCTATTTTTGGCATTTTGCCAAAAACTGATTAAAAACTTTGATAAAAGAAGCATTATCCTGTCAGCGTTATCGTGATGAAAATTTGCCAGATATTATTTTTCATTCATAATTGTCGAACTTTGCTCTTTGTAATACAAACTTCTTGTTGAAAAACTCTTTATAATATGAAATCCTTTTTTTAAAATTAAGTCGAATCAAATGTTTAAAAAATAAATACCAGCAGTTCTGTAAATAAAAACTCTATTGTGATTTATAATAAGGATATTGATGGTACTTCACTCCATCCACCATGGCCCTTGAGTGCCAGTATTGTCATTATGGCTGTCAATATGCAGCATATTTTAAACTCAGCTGGAGAAAACTACTAGAAATAATATACATTTCAGCGTGCCTTACTGAAATCGATCACTACTTAAGCAGTGCTAAAACTTCCCCAATCTACAATACACTTTTCTGTTTTCCTTGTTTTAGGTGACTAATCAGTCATCGGAATTAATTCTTATTTAAAACCCAACGAACTTCGAAAACTTGTAAGCTTTCTACCCAATTGATTACACCTCCATAAGAAGGAGTTTAACAAATGTGTTCAAGTTCGACATCGTCGTCCTACTTAAATTTCCTTTCTGATCTTATAATTTAAAACAGAGCATCGTCCTCTCTTTAAAACATTCGAAATGTCACAAGCAAAATTAAATAGCACTGATGTACTGCCAGCCTAGACAAAAAAATAAAACCGATTCATAATTTGCCAAACCGTATTGAGTTTAAAACTCCTCAACGTTTTTTGTTTTTTGTTTTTTAATAAAGAGAAGTAACACTTCAGCCAACAATGCCTATTTAGTCACGTACCGTGCTACGTTCTTTAGGAAAGGGATAGAGAAGAAATGAAACAGGTGGCGAAAGTAGAAGTGGTAATCGGAAATTAACAGCACAACGATCTGTGACTGTGCTAAAAAATGAATTGGCGTTCCTGCCCCTCTTGTGACCTGGTTGTTCACAACCCATAATTGTGATAGTCTCTTACAAAACTGTTCTTAGTTCATCATTCTTATGTGACAGTTTGAATGACCTGCAGGGAGCAGAGTATTGGATCATCCAAAAAAATGCTAGACAGTTGTCTCCTTCTCCTCCTTTTCTTTCTTATCCTCCTTCTTCCCGTTCTCCTAAAGGCATCAAAATTCATGTAACAAAACCATCAGTCACTATAAGTGATTTCTTTTATATCTATCTGTTCTTTGCCGTATGGTACTCAGGGTTTTTTTTCGCTCTAATCCTACAATTCATTGTACCAGAACTAGAAAACTAGGTTATGGGGAGCAGGAACGAGGGAGTAGTGTTTGTGGACATTCGCTTTCCTGTATTAAAAGTGATAGGAAAGACCTCTGGATGAAGTTTATTCCACATACGAATAGTTCTGCTAAAAAAACGAATTCTCCCTGGAATGCGTAGTGCGATTTAAGCACTGGCCAATCGATCACAAATGGATGCGCTCTCAACGAAAATCGAATCAAACGCAAAACTGTAGGAGTTTCGGGAAAAAGTTTAGGGAACAAGTTCCATAATCTCGTTAGAGCTCTCATCATTGTATTAACGATAAAACAGTGAAATATCGTCTACATTACATCAATGCTCTAGGGAATCAATAGAGTTGGATACCCTACCGTCCCCAATGAGCTTCTTGGCCCTTTTCTGCACACGATCGAGCAACTCCAAAACAGATTTTAGGGCGCCGACCCATACATGAAGCTTGTATTGCATCTTTGCACGAATATAGGTGACATAAATAGTACGAAGATTGGAGGAAGATCTCTTACACCGTTTTAGAAAACCTAAACACTTGAAAGTTTCTTTAGAAACCTAAAAAATGTCTTTAGTCCATCGAACATCACACTGAATTTTCATGCCAAAAACATCAAGAGCTTCCGATTCCGTAATACTTATATCACCCATAGTAAGAGATGCAGCCCTATTTCCGAACACAGATCTATATGTAAGTGGGTAACATTGTAACTTACGGGCATTAAAATCGAGTCTATTCACACGACCCCACTCGGAGATTGTTGCGAGATCGTGATTGAGCGTATCATTCATATTCTGCCTTTTGAAACTGACCACTAACTGGTCCGATTTATTACTAAATGATTACGAATGACAAAAGGTGCTACCATCTGCGAAAGAGTAAGAAGTATTAAAAATTTGACAAAGGCCTTTCCGAAAAGTAAGAAATAGCGAAGGAGAAAGAACGGAGCCTTAACGATTTTTTTAAAGTATTTTTCATACATTCTCTGTTCTTCCTTTTCCTTCTTCCTTTTCCCTTCAGTGAACATATTTTCACTATTTTGATATTCATTTTTCTCTTAATAACTCTATAAATGGCATCCTTAATATCCTTTTACTTCTTGCCATTTCAATTATAATACAATTTTTTTCCTATTTCTTGTCATTTAAAAGTTTATTTTAACTCTTTCGAAAAAGGATACTACACAGGGCATTCAAGTGTTAAAATTTGTAAAAACAAAAAATAATTTAAATAGCATATAATGCACTTAGTCCAATTTGAATGCAAGTGAGTCATTAATAAATTGACTTAAATGACAGAAATTCAATTATAAAGAAGACAGCAGAAAAATATAGTCATTTGTCATTTTAGTTATTGAAAAGGACACATGGACACACACGCCCATTGGTATGCACGAGTGCACGCAGTAAGAAGAAATATCTAAGACATGAAATGTCAAAGGAATAAAAAGATTGTAAAATGTTTTCCAAAAGTTCTTATCCCTATTTGGAATATTAAGATTGGATGAGGATAATTAAGCATAAAAGGGAGTTCTTAGGATCAACTAATGTCTAAGGTATGTAATCAAATTTGGAAGTTAAATTTTCGATGAATTTCGCCAACGTTTGTGACCTTAAATCGGCAGTGACGTGGCTTATGTGTTCCTCTAATCAGCCGATCGTTTCGAGCTTACCGGACTTATCACACATTCCCACAGAAAACAGACTAGCGAAGTTAAATTGCACGACCTTGGAGGCCAATTTACAAATCCGAAAGGTGACACTTTGCAGTTACCAAACATTTCCTTGACTAAATCAATTGTTGCACGAAGTGTGTGACATATTATGCCGTCCTGTTGAAACAATAGCTGCTGCAAATTATGGCCATTTGATTGAATTGATTAACGAAAAAGTCAGATGTCATGGCTCTATAGCAGTCACTACTGTACGGACCAATAATTCAGCCAGCCCATAAAATAAACTAAACAGTCAGTTTTTCTAAAAACTTAACATGAACTTGAGTATGACTCCGTGGGCATGTCTCTGCCCAGTCTCTGGATCTGGAAAATCGCAAGATGTCCACAGTAATATCATCCAATTAAATTTACGTCAAGGCATTGAATACAAATCGTTATAAAAGAATATGATCATATAGGGTGTTTTTCAAAGAGGTATGGAACTATAAGTTGGCAATACTTTTTTAAGTGGCTTAGTTTCGTTTGGAATTTTAACATGAATAGTTGAATAAATTCTAGTCTACGCCGAAAAGCCCTCAACAATTTACCACTTGGCGAACAACAGGCGCTGCATTATTGTTGTCATAAAATGGGAAAGAAGGCTTCAAAAGAAGAGGGCCCAAAGGCTCATTGGGTATGGTATCCAAATTTATTAATTCTCTAGAGCATCGACGCAATTAAGGAACGAAATTAAGGAACTTGTTCCCACCTTTGTACGTTTAACTCGATTTTCGTTAAGAGCACATCACAGAGAAAATTCGTTTTTTAGCAAAACAGTCCACATGTAGAATAAACTTCCTCCAGAGGTCTTTCCTGTGACTTTCAGTGTAGGAAAGTTCAAACTAAATGTCCACAAACATTGCTGCCTTTTTTCGTCTTCCCATTAACTGATTTCCTAGTTGTGATACAATGCATTGCATTTGGTAGGGATCATCGTCTGAGTGCTGATCCGAAACGAAAAAAAAATCATTACTAACCCCCTCCCAGCCTCGGGGACACGCAGTCCTAGTGGAACCTTCCCCATCGTGACATGTGCTTTCGGAGGTAAAAGGCGGCACCAGCCGCCCGGACTAGCAAAATCCCCAAACTAAAAGGAACATAAGACCCTTGACTTTATACACACACAACATGGTATCACGGAAACCCCTTATCCGCAAGGCTAAGTCCTTGTTCTGGTTATTGGTAAGACCCCTTGGAGAGTTTCCGCAGAAATGTTAACGCAGCCTTAACATCTAATGTCCTAGCTTGCATAAGCAACAGGACAAGGAGCTGAATAGTCTCCAACTCTGCAGCAAGGAGTGGAGCCACAGCCTTGCTGCCATGCACTAGAAAATTGCTACTAAGGTGAGTATGCGTTTTAAGGCGCGGGTAGACGTTGTTCCTATTTCCAGTGGTAAGAGCATCGTCAGATTAGTACCAAATGGCCAAGTGCTGACATAAAACTTATCGCATACTTACACTTGAGTATTTCCATCACTCCAAATACGGCAGTGTTGTTGTTCGCTTGTGCTAATTGGGAGTAATGGCAATTTTGTTTTGTGCCCAATTGACACAATTTGGAAGCGCTGTTTAGGCAT
This sequence comes from Trichopoda pennipes, assembly GCA_030448955.1. Lineage (NCBI taxonomy): Eukaryota > Metazoa > Arthropoda > Insecta > Diptera > Tachinidae > Trichopoda > Trichopoda pennipes. The sequence continues at coordinate 5,832,987 of JASKUP010000060.1, forward strand.
CAGTATATTCATGTTGAAATGGCAAAATAAACTAAATATAAATCACTTGACAGCTGACAAAATGGCTGCCAGGTAAAACAGTGTTGCCATTGTGAGTGATAAGATTTACATCGGTACTTAGCGTGTGTATGCCATAACTCGACGGTGGATTGAATCACTTGGGTGATTACGTGATAAGATTTACATCTGCACCTGGCTATGGAGCCTTAAGTAGATGGTGGTCAAACCACTGGGAATGAAAATCAAACGTCATTCATGCCCTAGGAAGCCGAAGACTAATTCTAGCAACAAGTCTCTCCTAGTTGCAAGTTTGATGATTCCAGAGGAACATTTTACCAGATATGTGTTATTAAAGGTGAAATGAACCTGGCCACCATATAAAACTGACCTTTCTGTTATGGGACCGCTAAACCACAACCACCACGATACTCCCGAAGGGCCAACCTCAATAATCAGTCAGAGAAACAGCTGAATGCCTAAAAAGACAAATAGCGGAAACTCTGCGGGTTACTGATTCCCGTGGAAATAACGTGGAGTTCCCAGTTGACCCCTGCTGCCTTCAGGGGACTGGACGCCCTTTTTTCTCCCAGTTGCACAGGTCTTGATAGTCGAAGTTCTATAAAGACCATATAATGTACCCCCGGGGGGGATCACTTGGGTGATATGATGCGTGCACCCACGCGCCCTAGGAATCCAAAGACATAATTTTAGCAACAATTTCGATGATTTCGGAGCAGGGCCGCCAACCGCCACTCCTTGCTGAAGATTTGGAGACTATCCAACTCCTAGTCCAGAAGACATGACAAGCATGCTCACTGGAACCGGATCATTCACCCTTTGTTCTAAGTAGATTCTGATGCCGGCCCCTTAATCAAATTCATGAGGGCCACCACCACGTTACTCCCGAAGGGTCAACTTCAGTAATCAGTTAGAGAACAGGTAAAAGGGTAAAAAGCCAAAAAACTGAACTCTGGGGCTTTGTTGATAACCGTGGAAATAACGTGGAATTTTCCAGTTGGCTCCCTGCTAGCCTTTAAGGGATTGGGCTCCCTTTTAGCCCAGGTAACACATGTAATGATGGTGAGATTCCGTCAAGACATATAAAAGTGCTCCTGGGTGGGGAGAGGGGAATGGGGTTGCCAAAATGAACTTCTATACCTCTATAGAAAGCACCCGATATAAAGACAAAAATTAAATTTTTTTTTTTTAACATTCGAAGTTAATTTTTTTTCGCTAAAAATATTTCTTCTAAATAAAGCGAAAAGATTTTTAATCTGTTGGCGAATTTTTCATTTAATAATAAAGATGAACCTTTAGTGAACTCTTTCCCAAAAGTCGTATAGAATATTCAATTTAAATTTTAAAAAAAATATACGGTTTCATATTATTGAATGGCGACTAAATTAGTGATGATTGCACTAATTCTTAAGATGTTGTGAAATAATCTAAACCTGTTGTGTGATGGCACTAATATTTTGACATCAATTATTATTTCTTGCCTTCAAATATTTTAAGCAATTAAATTTATTTAAAATACTAGAAACTTAATTTCTATTTTAACAAATAAATATAAATTTTAGAAAATGTTTTAATTAAAACTTATTTACATGCAAAAATTTTATAAATGAATTAAATTTATAATTTATTTATTTAAATTTGTTAAATAAAATGTTTTAACAAAATATACGGGCGTTTTTTTTTTGTTTGAAAATAAATAAATAAATAAATATCTATCAGATATTCACGTCTTCCAACAATAATTGTATTTTTATTCACAGCACAGTGACATTTTGTTTGAAAATAATTTTTTTTTTATATTTTCAGTTTGTGTTCTCTATAGGGGCGGTGCTTGTTTTAAACTATTTTTATTTTAAATATTTTCACAAACATACACACACACACACACATACACACACTTTTAATAAATTTATTTTAATCTAAATATATAAACTTTTAAAAATGTGGCAAACAAATAGACGAATAAAAAAAATGGCCACTTTTTCTTTAGTGTGAAAATAAATTTGAATTCTTAATTTCTAATGGCCAGCCAATCAATGCTAAAGAAACCGAAATGAAACGAAAATTTAGGTGAGAAAAAATACAATTAAAGCAAAAGAAAATTTAAAACAAATTATTATTAATTAATTCTATTTTTTTTTTTTTTATAAAGGATTTTTCAACAAAAAAACAACAACAAAAAAAACAAAAATTTTAATTCAGATGATTAAAATTTTTATTCGATTACGAAGAGAAGAGTTCGCTAGTTACGAATGAAAAATGATATCTGTCCACCACGACCACGCTGTGAGGATGTCTATTCGATTCTTGCATCAAAATTTTTAATCACTTTTTGGCAAAATGGCGGTCATATTTCGTTAAACACATCACGGATTTGTTTAAGTTTTAAGGCAGAAATCGATTCGATTGGCTCTCTGTCCTTAACATCAGCTCCACAAAAAATAATCCACGATCTAGATGGCCACTTAACGGCTGATTGTTGTAAAATTGTACCATCGGGAAATTTTGGTTAGAAATAAATTGATCGTTTCATTAGAAGTGTGACATGTGGCACTGTCCTGTTAAAACGATATGTCAGTGATATCCACTTCGTTAATAATAGGCCAAAATCAAGTTGTTAACATCTCGTGATCACTTGACCCTTATTGTATTTCCAGCCTTTTCATCGAAAAAACAAAAAAAACCCCCAATCACGTCTCTAGACCACATAGCGCATCATACAGTGACACATTGAACATGCAAAGGCTTCTCAATAATCGCTCTAGGATTTCCAGAAGCTCAATTTTGCTTGTTAACATACCCTGACAAGCCCCCCCCCCCCCGGGGGCACATTTATCGGTCATTATGGAATACTTTACCATCTAGACCTGTGCTGCTGGGAGTATAAGGGAGCTCAGTCCCCTGAAGGCAGCAGGGTATCAACTGGAAGCTCCACGTTATTTCCACGGGAATCAGTAAGCCCCAGAGTTCCGCTAATTGTCTCTTTAGACTTTTAGCTGTTTCTCTGACTGATTATTGAGGTTGGCCCTTCGGGAGTATCGTGGTGGTTGTGATTTTGCGCTCCTCGCATGAATTTGATTATGAGGGCCAGGATCATCGCGCCTTTAATAACACCAACGATTGAATGATCCTAGATACAGTGAGCATGTTAGTCATGTGTTCTGGACCAGGAGTTGGATAGTCTCCAGCTCTTCAGCAAGGAGTAGTGGTTTGCAACCCTGCTTTGGAACAGCTGAAATTGCAACTACGAAAGACCAGTTGCTAGAATTAGTCCTCGGCTTCCTAGTTCGTGAATAACGTTACTTTTCATTCCGAGTGGTTTGACCACTATCTGATTAAGACTACATAGTCAGGCGCAGATGTAAATCTATTCACACACAGTTGGACTTTGTATGGCGTCATACCAAGGTCTTTATGCAAAATTCGTCTCAATAATGTCTCTGAAATGTTTAATTAGTGTTGAGAATGACGGTGAATTGATGTTAAAGGTGCTTCACGCACATTTTCTGCCACAGCAGCCATATATTCTCGGGTGTACGCACTGTTTTTGTCTTTTCACGCTTTGGTTTATCGATGAAGATGGCAGTTTCTTTCACTTTTTTCACAAGATAACGAACATACGGAGCTGACGGTGCTTCTCTTCTTCCAAAATCCCTACGCAATTTTCGCACGCACATTCTGCAACATTTTACCATGATTTTCAAAGTAATGACGCAATATTTTCCAGCATTGTTCAAGCGTATACACAACCATATTCATTCAGCGGAAGGATAAAACTAATTATCTGTCAAATCAAACATGAGCTAAGTGTTGCCATTCACGAAATAAGCGCTAGCTGAAAAAAAAACGTTAGATGGCGGACCCTTTATGAAGAACGAAGAGCTGTCTGGGTCTGTGCTTCAATATCCTTTTCCACTTAATTTTTATTAAAACTCCTTTAACAACAGATTGTAAAATATTTGCTTACTCTTGTCTCTATCATCTGAAAACAGAAATCAAACCAACAATTTTCATATCACAATCTGCCAGTCATACCAAAGAACCGCTCACTTAACCAACCAGCCAACAGACCATCATCACCCCATCAGCCCCATCCATATGCTCTCGTATTCATTTAATTAAATTTATATTTTATGTAACAAACTAAATATGAATTCCAGAAGCTTATTTTAGTCCTTTTATTACTGTAAATAATAGTTATTGGCAAATACTTATACACATATGTGTGTATGTGTGTGTGTTAGTATTGTATGACGAGCAATTGAAAAATAAATAATAAAAGAGAAGGAACAACTTGCTTGCTTGTTGTTGTTGTATTAAAACTTTATAAAAATTGCAAGTTTATGTGAAAAAATTCTGCTGGATTGGAATTTTATTTTATTTTTTTCTTTCCTCCTCTCTTCTCCTCCTTTCTTTAGTTTTATTGCATTTTTGCTGTTTTTGACCTCAAACTAATGATACTGAAATATCCCATGATGATGCTATTCTATAAAATGCTACAGATTATTTGAAGCAGCAGCATTAAGAAGTAACAAGAACTTACTTTAAAATATTTAACTTGGACTTAAGTATCGCGTGTCAAGGATTTTTTTTTTATTTTAAAATCAACGTGTTATAATTTTTGTTAAGCAAAATGTGGCCATTATGGTTATGTAGAACATACGAGCGTAATCAATAATTATTGAGAAAATGAAAGTCAACATAAAAACTCTCTGAAATTTTGTGGTTCTTTTTGGTTCAAAATATGAGAAGGTCAGTTTTTATTATACCGGGAGGTTTTATAGAACTTTAAGTTGGCAGCACTTTTTTTCAACTGACGGCCATTTTGTTAGTTGTGAAGTGATTTAAATTTATTTATTTTTTTTGGCAGTTCCCCATGAATAGACTGACGGCTGAACAAAGTTCAAATTTTTGTGCACATTGGACCCAAAAACAAACACTGTCGTTGATCCCAAACTTCATAAGCAAATGGCTATAAAGCTCAATTTTGTTTAGGAGATAAGTTGAGACACTGTAACATCCAGAATAGCTTTTTGGTGTACTTTATGGGTTGATGGAATCATGGGTCCTTACTTCTTTAAAAATAATGCTGATCAAAGCGTTACAGTCAATAGTAATCCTTATAGACCAATGACTACTGACCTTGTACATTAATTGAAAAACCATGATGAGCAGTAGCTGTGGTTTCAGCAAGACAGCAGAACATGTCACACTGCTCGTGCCACAACTGATTAAGGAAATCTTATTTGGGTACGGTTTTCCGTCGACCCTCGTCACCACATATCGATTAAGGAAATGTTTACTTTGACGATTTAACGCCGCTAAACTATTTTCTTTGGCGATATGTGGTAGACTACGCCGATAAGGGCAAAAAGGGTAAGGCTAACAATTCTAAAAGTTACCGCGCATTTTCAATTTGTTCTGCACTTTCTAAAGTCATTGAACAAATGATTAATTTTCAGCTTGTAAGGTACCTGGAGTCCAATAGCTAACTTAGCGGCCGACAGTATGTTTTTCGTAGGGGACACTCTACGGGTGACTTGCTGGCTTTCCTATCAGAACAATGGTGCAACTCCATACATCGTTTCGAAGAGCCCCCCGCAGGCACCTTGATATGTTTTGACGGAATTTTACTGTAATTACATGTGTCAACGGGAGTAAAAGGGAGTCCAGACCCCTACAAAGCTAGCAGGAGCCAACTGGACAATTCCACTTTATTTCCACGGGAATTAGTAAAGCCCCAGAGTTCACTTTTTTGTCTTTTTTGTCTTTTACCTTTTCTCTGACTGATTATTGAGTTGGGCCTTCGGGAGCGTCGTGGTGGTTGTGGTTTCGAGGTCCTCGTTTGAGTTGTGTGGGTCGGATCATTCACAATGAACATAAGGAATGGTCCGGCTCCAAAAGGCATGATTGCTGTTTATTAGGCTTCATGCGTTCTGGACCACGAGTTGAATAGTCTCCAACTCTTCAGCAAGTAGTGGGGGCGTTGGCCTGCTCGGAGCTCTTGAAGTAGCAACTAGAAGTGACTGGAGTATATACGTGTCTGTTGGCTTCCTAGGCCGAGGATGATGCTACATTTCGTTCACAGTGGTATGATTCACCGTCCGGTTATGGCTTACACATGGCTTACTGACGTAAGTCTTATCACGCACCACTGAAAACGGTTCTTTTTAAAAAGGTAAAGAATTATAAAATGGAAGATAATCCTTTGGCATTATAATTTAAATATGTCTTCTCGGCCACCACTTCTAGCTACAGTTGCTGACTCGGACGTGATCCAAAATGGAGGTGCAATTTTCGATGACTTTTTTCTAAGATTTCTGGCTAAAAAGACAAAAAGCTGAACTCCCTCTTTTTTACCCCCGTTGATACATGTAATGACGGTGAGATTCCATCCAGCCCCCGGGGAGGCTGTTCTCAGTGGTGTGATTAGATTTACATCCGCGCCTATCCATAAAGCCTTAATCAGATGGTGGACCAAACCACTGCATAATTTGGAACTTCATGCTCGTCCTAGGAAGCCGAAGCTATTATTCTATGCAACAGAACTTTCTAGTTGCAACTTCGATGATTCCAGAGCAGGGCAGCAAATCATCACTCCTTACTAAAGAATTGGAGACTATGCAACTCCTGTCCAGAACACATGTCTAGCATGCTCACTGGATCTGGGAACATTTCACCAGGTAGGTGTTATTAAAGGTGAAATGAACCCGGCCACCATTAAAACTGACCGGTCTGTTATGGGGCCGCGAAACCAAAACCACCACGATACTGCCATATAGGGGCCAACCTCAATAATCAGCCAGAGAAAAGATAAATGTCTAAAGAGACAAATAACGGAACTCTGGGACTTATTGATTCCCGTGGAAATAAAGTGGAGTTTCCAGTTGTACCCCTGCTGACTTCAGGGGACTAAGCTCCCTTTTTCCCCCAGTTGCACAGCTCTACATAGTTGCTCTCCATAAAGACCATATATGTGCCCCCTGGGGGTTGTTCTCAGTGGTACTTTATTTCTTCTAAATTTCCTTTTTTTTACTTCTCTTTGCTCTAGCTAGATTTGTTCTTAAGGTCTTTTGTTAAAAAATTACCGCCGCCACCCACACTGTAGTGTTACAGTGTTACTCTTTGCCAGGCACGAACTGGGCACTGCGAGACCATACTTTGCTGGGGTTAAAAGAGAAGCTTCCACTTACAAAATTCTCTGCTTTTTACCAATCAGAACATTTTAACAAACTCAGCCATGGCTGCTACAAACTGTTGTAGCAATAGTTATTGGCCTTTTTTGAGAATGCGTATTTTTTTTCCTCCATTCTTCTTGTTTCACTACAAAGGTGAAACGTGCCAACTGATGTGCAAAAGCGACATCTTCACTATTTTGTTTACGCCTTCAAGCTTTTTACTATTACTAGTGCATTATTTTGCCTTTTCTTTAAAGCTGTGGTAACCTATACGCATGCTACCAATGGGAGTTGAACTCCTGAGCTTTTTTTTTAACCAGAACGCAGATACTACTATCAACCACTGCATACATTGGTGCTATTCAGCTCTGTTTATTAGATACACCAAAAACAACATAAGCTTTTAATATGGCTATTGTGTAAAGGGTTGCCATATATATTTTTACGGCAAAATATTGCTCTCTTCAAAAGCGATTTTGAAAGTTTTAACTCTCTTTTGTTTTCGGAAAAAAATTTGAAAACTTTTTAGAAATATTTTCCTGATAGAACCTGTACTGCACACATATTCAAATTGTCTGTTTTGCAGAGCCTAGCTCTTCCACTAAAAATTTTTCGAATTATAAATATATTTCGCTCCTAGTTTATACAAGTGAAAAGTTTAGTCACATTTTATTTAATCAATTACATTGTGTTCAAGGACTTCTTATAAACTTTGTGACTATTTTAACTTCCCTTCCATTGCAGTTTATTAGGAGCGTGTTTGACTATAATCATGCCCAATTCGGAAGCCTTTTTACTGAGAATTAATTCTTCTTGTTGATGGAGTATCACACTTTTTGGCTAACCAGCATGATTTTTCTTCCGTGTTATCGCCTAAATTGGCCCATAATTATGGAACAAATTTTCTCTGTTCACCTGCACAATTTACTGTATTGTACTAAGGAGCCTTAACAAAATCTTGTACACCAAATGTGACCACGTATGACTCGGATAGCCCTTGAGTTGTCCCTGCCTTGGAAAACTATTAACAAACGGGACTAAAATTATGAGAAAGCCTTGGTAGAACTGAACCATTTAACATGTTCTTGACCTTCAAACTCCCAATACATTTTTAGTCTTTGATCCCTTCGATCTAAATGTTTGATGTCCTTTTTGATTTCTGAAGTTTCTATCGTAAAGAAAATCAGCATCGTGAATATTCCTTAAATATTTGGACTAAACTTGATATATTTCAAAAGATGATTTCTGTAGATTCTGTGTAAGTGTGAACGCGCCCAGTACTTGTCAACATTCTACAGAGAATTAAAGGCTGATTATGATGCCATGAGGGACCTCATTCAGGCACTCTGCAATTATGAAATTATTAAAGATCGAAGAGTGTTCGAAAGCATCGTTCCTACGCAATCTTTATAGCCATTGAGAGTGCATGACTTAGCAGCTCCGATATTTGCTTGTTGTGGCCACTGCAGTCTATAATGACTTGTGCAGAAATTCGTGAAGAAACGGTCTTTCATCTCCTATTCCTCTTACCTGCTTTAAAGTAGCCATAAGGGTCAACAAAGCTCTATGATTATGTCTGACATATTTAACTGTGGAATTGCATCGAACTCTTTTCTAATGGACCAGTTGTCTGTATTGTTGCGCTGTATTGTTGAAACTGCAGCTGCTGCACATCAAGGCTAGTTAACTGATGAACGAAAAAGTCAGCAGTCTATCTTCTATAGCGAAGACCATTAAATTAACGTTCCAACGAACAGCATCGTTTTTAAAGAAGTACGACCCAATGACACCACCAGCCTCCACTTAAGGCAACAAAGCCTATTTAATCAAGTACGATGCTACATTCTTTAGGAAAGCGATAGAGAAGGGATGAAACAGGTGGTGAAAGTAGAAGGATACTCGGAAATTAACTGTCGTATTAAAGACAGCATAGCGACCAGTGACTATGCCTTCATCGCTAAGCAGTCCCACCGACAGTCAATTTTTATTTTTGTAGTGAAAAAAATCCAAGGTCTCCGTTGGGAATCAAACTCACAACCCCCAGACTGACAAGCTAGTACACTACCTACTAGCCTGCAGGGGCATTATTGACGTAATCTTTCAAACAAAAGTGAGGCTAAACACAATTGGCTTTTGAACATCGGAATCAATGACAATCTTGTTTTAGGTCCAATTTACACAATTAAGAAGCGTTAACCAGGTCAGTCCATTCAAGGTTAAATAAATGCTAAAGCAAACAAATTATAAATTACTTGACAGCTGACAAAACGGCCGCCAGTTAAAAAATGTTTACAATTTAAAGTTATATATCTCTATATACCTCTATAAAGCACCCTATACTTCAGTCAATCCATGATATTCACATTGCGATTACCAGAACTATTTGTCCCTACGGTTGTTCTTTCTCCTACTCGAATAATTTCTCTAGTCTTCTATTTCGCCTGTTTTTTACTTCTCTGTTTTCTTAGCAGACAACACAATAGCATGGGTTGGATGTCATCAAGTTGGATGCTCATTAACTGCCTACATAACTTAATCGCTTCCTACAAATTTCGTTTAATTTCTTTTTTTTATATTTTAAATTCCCTTCTTTATTTCATTTTTAAAACTTTTTATCTTAAAATCCGGTTTCCATTAAACATACGCTTAAAATCTCTCTCTCCCTCTCTCCCTCTCTCCCCCTCTTTCTAGCAAACGAACTTGAAAGCACATCTGTTTGTATATATAACCATTAAAGAGATAACGGTGAATAAAAAATATCTAGAGCAAACAATATTTGATTTCTTTAAATAAATTTAAAATGGCGGATAGAATAACAGTAAATAAATATTCATAAGTGTATGAATGTGTGTTTGTATGAATGGTGTCACTGATTACAATTTTCATAACTTGCTGAGGCACAGACGCACAGTCTGTTTTAAAGAAGCCAATAGAGAATGTTGCCAACAAATATTATTTTTGTCTCGTCTGAATTGATTTGTAGTGAATTAAAAAAAGGAACTCTTTACTTTTAATTCTCACATGGTAGGAAAATTAGAAAATAAATGTTGTATCATTAATATTGGGGTTTCTCAACAAGAAGTGTGTTTTTCGGTTAAAGTTAAGTTCCGGAAAGTTCCTTCTGAGACTGCTATTAAGAATTTTGTAGCTAAATTTTAGTCGACAATTTCGTTACAAAATATACGAACATCAACGCGTATTCGTCCGGGTCCTTCAACTGAAAATATCGCTGCCGGTACCATAGTGTTGAGGAACATCCAAATTTGTCAATTCCTCGACGTTCTCAACAATTTAGGTTATCCAATACCACCAAATGCCGAATTTTGCGCAAGGATTTGCCTTTGTAACCTTACAAGGTTTAACTGGTGCAAAAATTGAAACTCAACGACCATTTGCATCACCTTAGATTCGCTAAATTCATTCAGAAACGACCGGCTCGTTTTTCTGAAAAAATCATTTTTTCAAACAAAGCCCATTTTTACTTGTCAGGGCATGTCAGCAAGCAAAATTGATGCGTTTGGGCTTCTAAAAATCCTAGAGAGATTATTGAGAAGCCTTTTCATACTTAATATGTCAGTGTAACATGCGCTATAGGAGGCGTGATTGAACAGTTTTTTTTATTTCGAAGAAGAGGCTGGAAATGCGGTAACGGTCAATGGATCACGCTATCGTGAGATTACGTTATAAGATTTACATCGTTATCTAGCGATGTGGCCTTAACACGATGGTGGATCATACCACTTCGGATGATATGCCGCGTGCACCCACGCCCTATGAAGCCTATAGATATCTTTATCCAACACTTCATTCCTGGTTGCAACTTCGAGAGTGCGGCTAAAACCCCCACTCCTTGCTGAAGAGTTGGAGACTATCCAACTCCTAGTTCTGAATACATGACATAGCATGCTCACTGGATCCGGATCAGTCATCCCGTGTTCTGGGTCAAAAGTGCTGCTGTAGATTAGTAGGTAGTGTACTAGCTTGTCAGTCTGGGGGTTGTGGATTCGATTCATAAATAGCTTCTTTACATCCTTTTGGCTGGTAAACACATCAGTCGATACCTGAGATATTGAAGAGTGTATGGGTAAGCACTTGCGCCACAATTGCTACTCTTGATTGCGGCTGCTCTTTACTTTTTCGCCCAACGGTTAATCATCGCTACTGTCGTTTTAGTTATATTAAAATGATTGTTATTGTAGCGTCTAAACACCTCACTGTTACCGGGCAAATCTTTCGGCAAGGTGCCCCTGTAGCTAGTAGGTAGTGTGCTAACTTACATGACTGGGGGTTGTGGGTTCGATTCCCAACAAAGATCTTGGTTTTTTTCACTACAAAAATAAAAATTTACTGTCGGTGGGGCTGCTCACTGATGAAGCCATGGACACTGATCGCTGGTGCTGTCTTATACGACAGTTAATTTCCGTCTATCCTTCTACTTTTCGCCACCTGTTTCATATTTTTTCTCTATCCCTTGCCTTAAGAATGTAGCACGGTACTTGACTAAATAGACATTGTTGGCTGAGGAGCTACTTCTCTTTAAAAAAAAAAGAGATGATCCTCCATTTCATGAGGGGTTGCAAGGCCACAAACACTACGATACTCCCCGAAGGTCCAACCTCAATAATCAGACAGAGAACAGCAAAAGCTGAACTGATTCTGCGGCTTACTGATTCTCGTGGAAATAAAGTGGAAGTTATCCAGTTAGCTCCTGCTAGCCTTTAGGGGAATAGACTTCTCTGTTACTCCAGATGACACATGTCTTAATAGTGAGATTCCATTGAATCATCTCAAACCAAATTTGTTGTTTTATTTTGGTTTTAAAAAACAAACTTCTTGTTGAAAAACCCCTTTACCTGATAACGATAAATGAAAGGATGTATGCATGTGTCTAAGTGCTTCAATTATTATTCGCATGTGTTCATTACTGTGTCATCATTTAGCTCAAATAATTTTCCAATGACATAAAGGAAAATATATAAAAATGTTTTTTTTTTTCTGTTAATAAAACTGTCATTAGCGAGACGTGTTTAATGAACTAAAAAAGAGAAAAACAATGAAAAGAGAAATTAGAAATCAATTAGACCCACAAATATTTAAGGTGGCTTATGACTTCCTAAAAGGCATTTCAAACAGACTTCCCACGAAATGCTACCAACAAGAATTCGAATAATGTCAGTTTAAGTGGCATTTTTTGATAAAATTTAAAAATATAAAATGTGTGTGTGTGTGTGTGTGTGTGTGAGAGTGATTGTTTTACTTAATGCAACATATGTTGCAACTTGTGTCTTTTTTTATTTTATAATAACAACTACAAATGTATACACAAAGTAAAGTGGCCCTTGCGTGCATGAAATGTTGCAACAACAAATTTTCAATTATGAAAAAATATTTCAAACAAAAAAAAAAAGGATTCAACAAATAGGAAACATACCAGGAATTGCTTATCTTATGGAAATAAGAAGTAAAAAATTATTAAAAAAAAAGATTTTTCTTCACCACATAATAAAAGAAGAAACGCATAAATTGTATAAAGGAAACACCCTTCATCCAACCCTATTTCTTTGTCAAACTTACAACGCTGCATACTCTTTCGCAGATGACAGCATCATTTGTCATTCGTAATTATTCAGTAATAGACCAAACCAGCTGGAGATGGATACAAAAGGCAAAACATGAATAACACGCTCAATCATGATCTCTCAACAATCTCCGAATAAGATCGTGTGAATAGAGTCGATTTTAATGTTCGTAAAACTTCGGCTCTTTTAAAGAATGATCGAATATACACTGACCGGTTGATAAAAATATTCAAGCTCGAGCGATTAAAAAGGTTTTAGCAGATCTCAACATTAACAAGTCTCCCAATGGCCCCAATGGGATACCAACACTGGTCGTGAAACAGTGCTCTTCAACACTAGCGCAACCGTGAGTAACCCTTTTCAGCACATCTAGACACAGTGCAACTGGGGAAAAAGGGAGCGCAGTCCGCTGAAGTCAGCAGGGGTACAACTGGAAACTCCACTTTATTTCCACGGGAATCAGTAAGCCGCAGAATTCGTTATTTGTCTCTTTACACATTTAACTGTTCTCTGACTGATTATTGAGGTTGGCCCTTTATGGAAGTATCGTGGTGGTTGTGATTTCGCGGCCCCATATCAGGTCTTTTGTTTAAAATGGTGGCCAGGATGATTTCGCCGTTAATGACACGCTAGGTGAATGATCCAGTCCAGTGAGCATGCTAGACATGTGCTCTGGACAGGGGTTGGAAAGTCTCCAACTCTTAAGCAAGGAGTGATGATTTGCAGCCCTGCTCTGGAATCATCGAAGTTGCAACTAGAAAGTTCTGTTGCATAGAATTATAGCTTCGGCTTCCTAGGACTTGCATGACGTTCCAAATTATGCAGTGGTTTGGTCCACCATCTGATTAAGGCTTCATGGCCAAACGCGGATGTAAATCGAATCACACAGTTACCGACCGACGGTAGGTTTCCATAGGGGGCACTCTACGAATGATTTGGCTGGCTTTCCTGGTGAAACTCCACATATCACTTCGGTGATTCCCCCCCGGAGGCACATTTATCGGTCTTTATAGAATACTTGACTATCTAGACCTGTGCTGCTGGGGGTATAAGGCAGGCCAGTCCCCTGAAGGCAGCAGGGGTCAACTGGAAGCTCTACGTTATTTTCACGGAGATCAGTAGCCCGCAGAGTTCCGCTAATTGTCTCTTTAGACTTTTAGCTGTTTCTCTGACTGATTATTGAGGTTGGCCCTTTGGGAGTATCGTGGTGGCTGTGGTTTTGCGGCCCCATACAGGTACTGTTTTATGGTGGCCAGTATCATTCCACCTTTAATCACACCTACCTGGTGAATGATCCTAGATCCAGTGAGCATGCTAGTCATGTGTTCTGGACCAGGAGTTGGATAGTCTCCAGCTGTTCAGCAAGGAGTAGTGGTTTGTAGCCCTGCTCTTGAACCGCTGAAATTGCAACTAGGAAAGAGCTGTTGCTAGAATTAGTCCTCGGCTTCCTAGGACGTGAATGACGTTGCTTTTCATTCACAGTGGTTTGACCACTATCTGATTAAGGCCCAAGGCCAGGTGCAGATGTAAATCTTATCACGAAAAAATCACTTCGGTGAAAGTATGGTGATGACTCTAGATATTTCCAAGGCATTTGATAGAGTGTGGCATGAAGCACTTCTGTCAAAACTAATTGCTTTTCGTGCCGATGATAATTTCTCCAGATTTATATTGAGTTTTCTCGCGAATCGCACTATACGAGTTGTTATACATGGCATTTCATCCCAAAAGTTTAAAATTAGTTTAGGGGTATCGCAAGGGGCTTCGTTCTTTTTCCTACTCTATTTCTTAGTTTTCTAAATGAACTTCATTGTGAAACCTTTCAGCCGTATTTAATCTTTCGCAGATAACAGCACTATTTCTCATTCGTATTCATGTAGTAATAGAGCGAATCAATCATGATCTCTCAACAATCTCCGAATGGGGTCGTATGAATAAAGTCGATTTTAATGCCCTTAAGGCATAATGTAGTAATGCTTACATATAGACCTTTATTCAGAAATGCTTCGGCACCTGTCATCATTGATGATATAAGTATTACGAAATCGGAAACTCGTAATGTTCTTGTCATGAAAATTCAGTGTAATGTTGGATGGACTTAACGCATTGTTCAAGTTTCTAGAGAAGCTTTAAAGTACCTGGGTTTTCCAAAACATCGTAAGAGATCCTTCACTCCATACGATCCTCGTACTATTTATACCACCTATATCCCTGCAAAGATGGAATACAACTTTCAAGTATGGGCCGGCGCCCAAAAGTCTTTTTTGGAGTTGCTCGACCGCGTACAGGAGAGTAGGGTATCCAACTCTATTGATTTGTTAGAGCATCAACGCAATGTATGTTGTATTTCACTGTTACTACAATAGTAAGTGCTCTAACGTTACTCGCACATTTCAGCGTTTAATACACTTATCGTTGAAAACATATCCATTTGTGATTGATTGGTTAGCGAATCGCACTACGCATTACAGGAAAAATGTATTTTTTATCAGAACAGTTCATTTGTGGAATAAACTGATCCCACAGGTCTTTTCCGTCAGTTTCAATTCCTCCCGGGGGAACTTTGATATGTTTTGACGTAAATCTACCCTCATTACATGTATCTTCGGGGGTAAAAGGGAGCTCAGTCCCCTAATAGACTAGCAGGAACCAACTGGACAATCCAATATATTTCCACGGGAATCAGTAAAGCCCCAGAGTTTAGCTATTTGTCTTTTTAGGCTTTTAGCTGTTCTCTGACTGATTATTAAGGTCGACCCTTCGGGAATATCGTGGTGGCTGTGTGTTTCGAGGCCCTCATTTAAGTTTGTAGGTCGGATCATTCACAAGGAACACAAGAAATGGTCCAGATCCAGTGAGCATAAATGCCGTCGTGTTCTTAAATTATATTAAGCTTCATGCGTTATGGACCAGGAGTTGGATATCTCCAACTCTTCAGCAAGGTGTGACGGCTGCGACGTCCGAAGGCCTTCTAGGGAGAGAATGACGCTACATATCATCCAACAGTAGTAACGATCCACCATGTGATTAAGGCCCACGGCCAGGTGCAGATGTAAATCTTATCACGCCATACCTTCAATAAATTAATTGTGGCACGAGCTGTGTGACATGCTCCGCTGTCTTGTTGAAACCACAGCTTCTGTACATCATGGTTGCTTAGATGATGAACGATAAAGTCAGTAATCATGTCTCTAAAGCGGTCACCAGCGGACTGTAACATTCTGATCAGCATCGTTTTGAAAGAAGAACGAACCAAGGATTACGCCAGCCCTTAAAGCATACCAACTATCCGACTACCCTTCTTTCTACTTTCATCTCCTGTTTCATCTCTTCTCTATCCCTTTCTTAAAGAATGTAGGTTCGATTCCCAACGAAGATCTCGTGATAATCATTTAATTACTAGTGATGCACGAACGTGATTAGTTTACGATGCATTGCGAGACAAACTGATGCAACTCGTTGCAATTGAAATTATTTAAAACAATCAAGTTAAGTTGTCTATTATAACAGTTTCATAATTCTAGGTGTCTCTGTAGGCTAGTAGGTAGTGTACTAGCTTATCAGTCTGGGGGGTTGTAGGTTCGATTCTCAACGAAGACCTTCTTGGTTTTTCTTCACTACAAAAATGATAATTGTCTGGGCCTGCACAGCGATGAAGGTATAGTCACTGGTCGCTGTGCTGTCTTATACGGCAGTTATTTCCGTAACTATCGTTCCACTTTCACCACCTATTTCATCTTTTCTCTCTGCCTTTGCTAAAGAATGTAACACGGTACTTGACTAAATAGGCTTTGTGGCCTGAAGTAATACTTCTCTTTAAAAAAAAAATAATCAGTTTTTTTGATATAACGGTGTCTCTAATCCCTAATCTGCGCTTATTTTCAAGCATTGTTCAGGCATCGATCTGTTTATAGTGAAATGCCAAACCAAACTGAACATTGACACACTTGACAGCTGGCAAAATAGCCGCCAGCTAAAAAGTGTTGCCCATTTAAAGTTCTATGCCTCTAATATACCTTGATTATTGTTCACCGATACTAGAAGATTTCGAGGTTGTGGTACGGCAGCCGTTTTTGGAATTTTATGTAGTTTGTGACAAATTTCCTTGGCATCTGTGGCTCCTTAACATCAACATACTCTTTAATGTCACTGTCTTTGGGCCTACTAAAATGGCGCAGCATTAATTGTTTTAATGGCCTTCCAAAAATTGGTCGTTAATGGCATCAAAATTTTCAATAGCCGAAGTTTTGGCTGTCGGCTTAATATATTAAAAAATGACTCCCTTATCGCAGATGTAGATCTTAGTTTAACGAAAAGCGGTTGTTTCTGAAGTAGAAGTTGCTGTCAATGTTGGAAGTAAAATCTGATATTTTAGATGTTGCTGATCTGCCAGAAGTGTTTGCTGTCCTGTCATAAAAAGTAACCACCAACGGTTTACAACCATTTTATACTCTCAAAGATTGGTAAAATAATATTCGGAAACAGTAAGATACAGGGCAATTAAAAATTCGGTATAATCAACTATCAAATAAAATGGCTGTGGGAATTAAAAAACTCTAAACTTGAACAAATGCGTTGTGTAATGTCTAACCATTAACTTTTCGTTCACTTGACGTAAAAGAACCCTTTCATATTCCTCTCTTTGTAGTTCACTATGAACTAGAAAACGCAAAGCATCACTTGACGGAAAAGAACCCTTTCACAGTCTTCTTTTTGTAGTTCACTATGAACTAGAAAATGTAAAGCATTTAAATTTCAATAATTTAGATTCTTTAGTGAAACTTGTATTCAGGCATAATGGTATTAAATATTTGATAAAATTCTGAGTATATATTTTTAATACTCCCCTTACTCCCACATACCAAAAGAATTAAATCTATTGAATTGTAGTTTATTGATAGCTTTAGACGCCTAAAAATAGGCAAGCATTCATTTAAAAATAAATCCCAAAAGTGGCTCAAACAAAGCAAAAAATAACAAAAATGACACAGCACTTGTATTTCATGCAACAGTGGCTTCACACTTTCGGCTCAGAGCATTTTATCTATTACAACAACAACAACAGCAACACCAAATTCAGCAATAGCATTTTCATACATTCGCCTATAAAATAAAGAGTCAAAAAAATTGTTGCCAGATCAAACGTTTTATTGGAAATTTGGCGATTTCCATAAAGAAACATTTTGGCATTATTTAGACGATTTGAAATTTTTTAATTAAATAAAATTAAATTAGTCAGCTCTTTCTACGACGTATTTACTATGGCTATTATAGCCAGCTTACGTTTTTTAATAGGTATTGCGACAGTAAATTTCTGTGACTCTTAAACGTAGTCATTTTAAATTAAGGAAACATACAAATAAATAATCTATCTACGATTCCTTTCGATTTTACGCTCGTCACTTAAAATGCCTGAACAAGATTTTAGATTTTCGTTTCATAAAACTTCACTAATGAGCAAGTGAAAAGTGGATATGAGAAATTCTAAATATGAGGTTAGGAAGTAAATCAACAACGTCCATAAGCATGCAATGCTACACTCTTGAGCAAAGAAACTTGATTGTAAAAATTTACTCTCGAAATAATGAAAATTTTACTGTATAACTTCGTAAAGTTCGAGCAAGTTTTCGTCGTAATCAGGCTGCTCTGTGCGTAATTTAATTGCTAAATTCGCAGCTTACGGTATTGTTGTTGACGACAGACGAAAACAATATGCTTATAGTAGCCGTAGTGATGCAAACATAGCCACTATACAACTACGCCTAGAGAATGAGCCTAGAACATCAACTCGTGATAAAATTTACATCTGCGCCTGGACGTAAGCTGTAATCAGATGGTGGTTAAACCACTGGGAATGAAAAGCAACGTCATTCACGCCCTAGGAAGCCGGGGACTAATTCTAGCAACAGGTCATCCCTAGTTGCAATTTTAGCGGTTAAAAAGCAGGGTTGCAAACCACTACTCCTTGCTGAAGAGCTGGAGACTGTCCAACTCCTGGTCCAGAATGCATGAAGCTTAATAAAATTAAGAACACGACGGTATTCATACTCACTGAACCTGGACCATTCATTATGTTCATTTTTGAATGATCCGAGCCACAAACTCAAACGAGGGCCTCGAAACAAACAGCCACCACGATACTCCCGAAGGGCCTACCTCAATAATTAGTCAGAGACAATTTGCGGAACTCTGGGTTTTTACTGACTCCCGTAGAAATGTAGTGGATTTTCCAGTTGGCTCCTTGGTAGCCTAAGGCGACTGGGCTCCCTTTTATCCCCGCAAGACACAAGTCTAGATGGTTGTGTGATCCATAAAGATTTATAATGTGCCCCCGGGGGGGACATCAACTCGCCAATGGCAACTATTGGCAACTATTTGGCATCACTATTTTGCATGGAGATCTTCATCTTCAGACTTAAGAAATTCAACTCATTCAAGAGTTAAAGTCGCTATTAAGAATTTGGTAGTTAAATTCTAATCAACAAGCTCGATACAAAATGTTAGAGCACCAATGCATGTTTGATCGGGTCGTTTAATAGAAAACATCGCACCCATATTGAAGCAGATACAAATTTTCTAAATTCCTCGACGTTCTCAACAATTGGAGTTATGCAAAACCACCATATGAAAAATTTTGCTTAAGGACTTGAGTTTAAAGTCTTACAAGGTTCAACTGCTACAGGAATCGAAGCCGACCGATCATACACATCGCCGTAGATTCGCTCAGTACATAAAGGAATAACCGGCTGGTTTTTCTGAAAAAAAATTATTTTTTTAGACAAAGCCCATTTTTACTTGTCAACAAAGTAATGTGGCAACGGGTGCTAAATCTGCAATGTCATCTGTCTTGTGCTCGGATAATAGCAAGGGTATCCCTCCTTTTCAATCGAGCATGGCCGCCAAAATTAAGGCTGTTACGTGCAAGAGGGTTAGGGTGTGTTACAAGTTTGTCGATATACTTAATCGCGAACCTAGCGAATTCTGCTCTTACCAAGGGCACGCCTAGGTCTTTGTAAATACGGGAGTTTTTAATATACCATGGAGCTACTGTAATCACACGGAGAATTTTGTTTTGTTGCTTTTGAATTTCTAAAATATTTGATGCTGAGGCTGTACCCTAATAATTGAATTCCATAACACTAGATGGGTTTTAAAATCGCTTTGTACAACAATGTGTAGAGTTTCTACCGATAAGCCAATTCAGTTGCACTGCTTTTGGTTTCATCTGAATCAGTTTTGCATCAATATGAGACTTCCACGTAAGCCGGCGATCAAGGTAAATGCCAAGGTACTTGACTTGACACATTGTACTGCGGGATTACTTGATT
Source organism: Trichopoda pennipes (assembly GCA_030448955.1). Lineage (NCBI taxonomy): Eukaryota > Metazoa > Arthropoda > Insecta > Diptera > Tachinidae > Trichopoda > Trichopoda pennipes. The sequence goes on from JASKUP010000060.1 coordinate 5,853,090, forward strand.
GTTGATCTTGATTGGCAAGCATGTTTCCCTGCGCAATGTAAATGTTTCATGAACACATTTCTCTTCATTTACTTTGATTCTCCAGAGTTTGAGCCAGTTTCTCTAAATTTATAATATGTTTCTGCAAATGTCGCGAGGCTAATTGATGATCCTCATGGACACTAAGAAATGCATAAATTGGCGACCATATAAGTAACTTTCCAAAAGTTTGTGGGTGCTTGTAGGCAAATTTAGCTTTATTTTGTGCAGTAAGTGGTCGTGCCACACTTTTTCAAAAGCTTGAGTAACGTTAATGAAGAGAGCTGAGCAATATGTTTTGTCTTCAAAAGTCTTTCTTATGACATTCACTAATCTGTGTGTTTGTTAAGCCTTAAAACCGAATTGATGGTTGGCGATACACTTTATAGCATTTAGTACGGGAGTCAACTTTATCATGAGTAATTTTTCGAACAATTTTGAAATCATCGGCAGTAAGCCTATAGGATTCTACTTTAGTGGGATCCTTCCCGGGTTTAGGTATCATTGTAATCACAGACAGCTTCCATTCTGCAGAAAAATACTCCAAGCGTAAAATAGCGTTGAAAATAAAAATCATAATTCTTCTAGCCTTGAAACTCAAAATCCATAATGTAATTAACGAAACAAGACCGCCAAAAAGTGATTAATAAAAGAATCGGAAACTGCCAGCATGATAGTGGTGGACATTTGCCAAATATAATTTTTCATTCATAGTTTGCATTTTCATTCGTAATGCAATAAAAATTTGAATTATCTTAAACCAAATTTTTGGTTTTATTTTAGAAAACCAACTTCTTGTTGAAAAACCCTTAACAATCACAAAATTTTAAATTAAAAATTTTATTAATTTTTTTTAAAGTAAAATTTGTCTCATCGACTTTTATTCCCGCAAATTAAATAATTTCTCTTTTAAATTACATCTGGCAACAACGATGCAACAGCATTTGCGTATTTACTCAACAGTTAGGCGAACGTAAACACAGCACATGCATACACGCACAAGCAAATGTTTCCCTTTTAATTCCCATTTTAAAAACAAAAAAATTTTTTTTGTGTTGTGTTGCAGGTGGTTTCCGTTGCGAATGGTGGGGTTTGGGGTTAAACAAACACAGTTTGTGTCATACAAAGGTATTCTCATTCCTTTGCTGTTTTTAATGTTGTACTTTGTAGTGACATGTTAGAGTTGCATTTGATGGACGTGTTAAAGCCAAAAGCAACAACAACAAACAAATGAAATAGTTTTACATTTGTCTTTTTATAGCAAATTTGCTAAATGAATAACGGTTGTTGTTGTTGCTGTTTTTTAATTTATTTTGCCTTTGTTGTTATTGTTGTAATTTACCCCCACACACACACACCACCTTTGTACAACTGTATTTTTCTGGCTTTGATTTGAGTAGTCATGGCGTCAAATTACTTGAAGAAGAAAATTAACAAAAGGAAAACAGTAAAAACTAAGTTAAAAGCTTTGTAATAAAATAGTTTTAAAAAAGCTTTTCATAAAGCTTGTACTCCATACATTTTATAAAAAGCTTTTTATGTATGTATGTTTAAACTGCCTTAAGCCCGGTTTGTTGTAATTTGTTGAGAGGCTGCATTTCGAACATGTTTTAAAGCAATGCAGGCAGTTTATGTTAAATTGTTGTTGTTGTGGTACCAAGAAAAGCGCCTCAATACCATAAACACATTTCTGACAATCTACAACGAAAACACACACACACACCAACGCACACACAACACACATATACAACACATTCCCATTAACTTTTAATTACTTTTCAATGAATTCGCCTAAACTTATTTCACTCTCAATGCAAATTCTCAATCTATTTGATGGTGGGTTCTCTTAATTTTTTTCCTTCTACCCAACTGTACTTGTGTAGTTCAAAATGCACATTTTGCATGAAGCGCATGCTTTTTTCTATCCATTCATTCTTTTGTTGGCCTTTTTGTAATAATTCCCTCCTTCTCTCTCTCTCTCACTCTTTCTCTCTTTCTTTACATATAAGTCTTGTTTTAAGATTTTGTTATTCTTACCTTATTTGCTTTTTTATATTTCTGATTGGATTATCTGTGGCTAAAAGTTGGTTGTTGCATTTCAACTAAATTCTCTCTATAAAATAATTCATTGTTCAGTCTAGGTCTCTCTTTCAGTTACATCAAAATAACACACACACACAGGCCCTCATATTTAAACAATTTAGTTCTGCTACAGCTAGCAGCTGTTAGCGTTCTGCTGACGTTTACGTTTTTGCTGTTAAATTCCCAAAAGAAATAAAACATAACTGCACATGCATGCTCCCATACTCCCTCTTGCACAACAAAAGTTATAAATGCAAGTCAATTTTGGTGCTGCCAGACGTTGAATTTATTACAGTTTGTACATTATTGATATTTAAAAATTTCTGAAATATTAAAAAAACGCAAATTCAGTCTATTATGTTTTACGAATTATGGCCATAGACCACTGTACGCACTGTTTTTAATTTTCACGCTTTGGTTTATCGATGAGGATAACAGTTTCTTTCACTTGTTTCACAAGATAACGAACATACGGAGTTGACGGTGCTTCTCTTCTTCCAATTTTCGCACACACATTCCGCAACATTTTACCATGATTTTCAAAATAATGTCGCAATATTTCCCAGCGTTGTTCAAGTGTATACACAACCATATTCGTTCAGTGGAAGGATAAAACTAATTATCTGTCAAATCAAACATGAGATAAGTGTTACCATTCACGTAACGAGCACTAGTTTGGGAAAAAAAACGTTAGATGGCGGACCCTTTATAATCGTAAGGAAAGCAAACAAAACTTGTGATGACATGTTCACTTTTTATAAATTAGCATGCAGCCAGGATTATAATGGAATTACCACGAGACCTCTTTCCACAACAAGTTATTTTAAGAAATAGTGTTGTTGACTGACCTCTACGGTCGCCTGATTTGACTGCTCCGGACTTCTTTTTGTGGGAATATCTGAAGGGCAAGGTTAATGCTAACAAACCAGAAACGCTTGAGCAACACAACACAAAATATTCTTGATAAAATTAATGACATATCGCACATTTAATGAAATAAAGCACAACTATATTTGAGGCTAAAGCCGTAGTGGTTCGGCATTTAAAGCTACCGAACCATTACGGCTTTAGCCTCAACTACACCAACAACTCAGGAAAAGGAAAAATAAGATTAAATTGTTATAGATACCGAGACAAATAGGTATTGCAGGCAACATAGCAGCCGGTCTAACCGCAAAAGAGGTTCCCATTATACTGGGAACCCACATATTTATATATTCCCAAAACGAAATTTGTTTAATTTAACCTTTTTAGCCCACTATTTAGAAAGAATATAAAGAGGTTTTCAATAAGAAGTTTGTTTTTTAATTGTGGCATTACAATCAATAGATGCATTGTCAAGTCTTACAATGAATTCAATTTCGCACGAAAATTGCGTTAAAATATTTAAAATCCACTATAAAAATGGTGGTTCTATTAAGATCACATTTTGTAAAATTTGTAATATTTTCAGACAACATATAATCCTCCTTCTGAGACCGCTATAAAGAATTTGGTTGTTAAATTTGAATCAACAAGCTTGATATAAAATATGCGAACGGGGTCATTTATCTGAAAACATTGCGCCTGTGAGCCACAGTGTTAAAGCAGCTGCAAATTTGTCAATTCCCCGACATTCTTAACAAATGGGGTTATCCAAAATCACCACATATCGATTTTTGCATAAGGAATCGACTTTGAAGCCTTACATTGCCGTAGAGTCGCTCAATTCAGTCAGGAACAACCGGCTGGTGTCACTGAAAAAAATTCATTTTTTAGACGAAGCATATTGTCAACAAAATTGTCGCATTTGAGCTTTTGAAAATCCTAGAGCAATTATTGAGAAGCTGTTGTAATAGCTCAACCTGTTACTGTAGGTGCGCTATATGGTATAGAAGCGTAATTTGGCCGTTTTTTTTTTCCAAGTTGAAGCTGGAAATGCGGTAACGGTCAAAGGATCAGGCTATCGCGAGATGCTAACGACTCAAAGGTGGCCTATTATTGACGATATGGCTATCACTGACATATAGTTTCAATAGGACGCTGCCACTTCTCACCCAGCCAATGAAAAGATCAATTTACTGCAAACCAAATTTCCCGATCGCATAATTTGACGGCAATCGGCAGTTAAGTGGCCAGCGTGATCGTGTGATTTAACACCACAGGATTATTTTTTGTGAGGGCTATATCAAGGACAGAGGCTATATGGAGCTAATCGAATCGATTTCAGTCTTAAAACACCCCCCGGAGGCACATATATGGTCTTAATGGAGAGCTACTATGTAGACCTGTGCAACTGGGGGAAAAAAGGAGCCCAGTCACCTGAAGTCAGCAGGGGTACAACTGGAAACTTCACTTTATTTCCACGGGAATCAGTGACCCGCATAGTTCCATTATTTGTCTCTTTAGACATTTAACTGTTCTCTGGCTGATTATTGAGGTTGGCCCTTTATGGGAGAATCGTGGTGGTTGTGGTTTCGCGGCCCCATATCAGTCTATGGTTCTATGGTGGCCGGGTTCATTTCACCTTTAATAACACCTACCTGGTGAAATGTTCCCAGATCCAGTAAGCATGCTAGACATGTGTTGTGGACAGGAGTTGGAAAGTCTCCAACTCTTAAGCAAGGAGTGATGATTTGCAGCCCTGCTCTGGAGTCATTTAAGTTGCAACTAGAAATTTCTGTTGCATAGAATTATAGCTTCGGCTTCCTAGGACGAGCATGACGTTCCAAATTATGCAGTGGTTTGGTCCACCATCTAATTAAGGCTTCATGGCCAGGCGCAGATGTAAATCTAATCACACAGTTCAGTCTTAAAACTTAAAACTAATGATGTGATTAATAAAATAGGACCGCTATTTTTGCCACAAATTGATTAAGAATTTTGAAAAAAGAATCGACAAACTGTCAGCGTGATTGTGGTGGACATTTGCCAGATATCACTTTTCATTCGTATTTACCGAACTTTTATCTTCGTAATATAATAGAAATTTAAATTAGCTTAATCTATATTTGTTGTTTTACTTTTTTTTTAGAAAACAAACTTCTTATTGAAATACCCTTAATCAATAGTTGCACTTTTTGCATCTCTACACTTTTAACTGTTTTACACGTCTTAGTAGAGTGCCCGGCCGGACCTTTTAAACTTACATTTACCGCTATTTCCTGTCCTAACTGGCTGATTTGTAGTCGAAGGCGAGCGTTTTCGATGCGAATGCATCATTCTCAAGCCGCGTTGTAGTTTATACTGGTGAGTCAGTGTTGGCGTACAGGCAGTTCTGTTGTTAGGTTCGTATCTGTGCAGTTAAGCAGAATGCCAGCCAGAATGGCATTTGTATGCAAAGTGAATTTATCGATTTGTAAATGTGCAAATGTGTGAAAAATATTATAACTTCACTTAACTTAACACTCCGGCAACACCGTTCACATTATAGGGGCTTTTGTTTTCAATTCGCCTTGCGTTTTTTGGGAATTTACCGTTTTGTTGTAAAAGTGTTTGTAAATAACTGTGCGCACGCCAGCTTCCTCTTTTTTTAGTTTTGTTTCTGATTTCTCATATTCAGTCCAGTCAGTTGTGTTTACTTTTTTGGCCTTTGTATGAGCATGCATGCTTCATACAGGCATACACACACACAGACGTATGTTGTGCATAACAAAGTTAGGTCGCGTGTAAGTTTCTTGTGCGATTTAATACTCACACTAGTCTTTATGTAATTTAAGATACGAATGGAGAGAACAATGAATGCATTTCCATTAAAACGTTTTGTAATCTCATTTTTTATTTGTTTTATTGGACATTGAAAGAGATGCCAGATTAGTGATTGCAAAGAAAGTCAGTTGTGTAAAGTGCGGCAAACATTAATGTGGACAAAAGAAAAAGATTGTTCTTAAAAGAAAAACTTAATATTATCGACCATCATTGAAGTGGTTTGCGGGTGACAGATTTATGTAAAAAATATGGACTGCAAAAATCCACCATTAGGACAATCCTTCAATCAAAGGAAAATCTTATAAAAGCATTTATGGAGACGGGTTGAATGCAAGACATGGTTGGCTGACCAGATTTAAAAAAAGATTTGCCATACGATTTTAAAAGCAGAGCGGAGAAAAACTTTTATCAAATGCAGAAGAGGTAGAACCATTTAAAAAAAATTCCAGCAAGTTATTATAGAAAATAACCTACCAAAAGATGATATATTTAATGCGGACGAAACCGGTAATTATTGGAAGTCACTTCCAGTTCAAACTTATGTCCATTCAGGGGAAAGATGTGCTCCGGGGAGAAAAAGGTTTACCATGCAAGCGGTTCAAAAAAAATTACACCTTTATTGATCGGAAAATCTCAAAAACCACGTTCGTTCCGCAATAAAATATTACGCGTTGACTATATTAACTCAAAAAATGTTTGGCTGACAAGCACGCTTCTTAAAAATTGGTTTTTTGACAAGTTCGTTCCACAGGTAAGATTAAAAAACACTCACTGGATTAAAATCTTACAACATTGTTTATTGTTAATAGATGGAATTGTTTCTTACCAAAAAAAAAGTTACATATAAATGCCATTTTACTTTAAGACAGTGCGCCTTCTCACCCTCCGGCGGAAGGAGTGAAAACACAAATTCTGGAAAAATATGGGTGCTTTACATGTCACCAAAAGTAATACTCCTAATTCAGGCGATGAATCAAAATGCCATTCGCTTGCTAAAATTGCATTACAAAAACAGTCTCTTGTCCCGTCACTTTTCAGCACCTGGGCAAAACGTAAGCACATTTTTAAAGCAATTTAGCTTCTATGAAGCAGCGATGGCATTAGCATCAGTTTCCAAACATTCCCTGGCAGAATATTGGAAAAAACTTTTGGAAGAAAAGGACAATTTTGACGAAGAGGACATTCTTCCCTTTGCTTCGTTTTTGTGTCAGTATGAAGAGAGTATAGCGATTAGAATGGCCGTTAATTTACTAAGATTGATTGAATTTCCAAATGTAAGTTGCAATTAAATTGGATACAAATGTATTCTAAAATTCAAATTAAATCAGCTGGATATAGCAGTGGATGATTTGAACAGCTGGATTGAAAATAACCCTTAACCTGAAGATGTCTATGATTACCACATTATCTAACTAATCGATTAGTTAATTCGACTGGGAAAATAATTGTCATTAAGTATATCTTTTATTGTCTCCTTAGTCTTCAAATGAAATTTTCTATCACTTATAGTCAATATTCTGTCATACCATATTTTTTCCGCGGTGTTTATTATCATTTTTCTTGGATGTTTGGAATAAAAATTAATAATTCTTCCAGAAGATGATGTTGGTTTCTTATACCAATCAAACACTAACTTATTTCCCTTTCTTATTATCAATATATCGAAATATAAAAGTTTAGATTCTAACTCTCTTTCAATCGTAAATTTAATATCCGAATGAAAACTATTTAATTCTGATAAAATATCATCCACTTTTAAAATAACATCTGAATTATACAATGCTATTGTCAGCTTATCATTTTCTTTGTTATACAGTCGTCCATTTTAATTCTTAATGAGCACTATCGTGTAAGCACTCCGATTCCGATTGAAATTCTTCTTGAATCCGGTTGTTTATGCCAGCATTCGTGAAAAGATTTTCCGTGAGCCACAGAACATCAATAGTCGAAAGATCTATGTTTTCTTTCTGAATTATATTTTATAAAATATACAAGGGCCTATAAGCTTCTTCACTCCGAATTCGAAAACTTTGTTCCAGGCTTTTCACATATTCAGCAATGACATTTTATCCAGGATGCAACTAGAATTTGTGCTGCATTTTTTAAATTAAATTTTTTTGTTTGATCACCTTCTCGGCAAGGATTTGTTCCGCCAGCATATGAAATACTATTGTCATTTTCTTTGTTGAAAACCGTCATTGCTGGTTGTTTGTTCGATGACGGGAGAGTGCTGGTGATCTGATGACATTATTCCCAAGCCGTGTTCTAAACTATACAGTCAAGTCAGTGCTAGATGGTTTAGGTAGAACTACCTAAATCCGAACACCGATTCACCAGTACAGTTTAGACTTCGGCTTAAAAATGATGTCATAACATCGAAACGGCTTGCCGTTAATACCGAATAAAAGAAAACAACTGCACAGCCACTTATACGACGAGAAGGAAATAAATTTGAAGCTCAAGCTCAAAAATTCAATCACAAAAATTTTAATTCGGAACTAGCTATGACCTCGGATAAGATATCAGTATTCGATATCCGAAAATGCTATAACATGAACTGAATTATTTCACATAAAATAATTATTGGAAGTTGGTATGGAACACCTTTCCATGAATGCTGACATGAAACAATTGGCTGATAAGACGAAATTCATGTGAAAAGTAATAAAGAGCAAATGGAATTATTATTTATGGAATTGTAGCCGGTAACAGCACTATATGAACTAAGTGATTCAGCAGTTATTTTAAAATATAATTTCCAAAAAAAAGCAACTAAATATCTCCGAATTTTTTTGAAAATAATATTTCTATTTTCTGTCCTAACTGGCTGGTTTGTAGTCGAAGGCGAACGTTATCGATGCGAATGCACCATTATCAAGCTGCGTTGTAGTGTACACTGGTGAGTCAGTGTTGGCGTTCAGGCAGTTCTGTTGTTAAGTTCCTATCTATTCAGGTAAGCAGAATGGCATTTTTATGCAAAGTAAATTTATCGATACCTCCGGCTTTCATTATTATCTGGGTACGTGTGTCCGTGTGAGGATGTTTTTCGTTTGCCCGCTGGCCTGAGTAGTTTTAATGCTGTGAAAATTGTGTCTCCGGTCGTGTTTACCTGTTCGTTTATAATGTCATTGTTGTAAGTTTTTGTTTTGTAGATTTCCATGTTGTTTTCCGTTTGTATAAGCGTATGTGTTCTGTAAACCTTGTTTTTAGTGTTCGTCCAGTTTGCCCTTTATAAGTTTGTTTGCAGGTACAAGTAAGTCTGTATACCCCCCACTGTAACTAAATTTGTCGGTTGTTTCTGTCGTTGTTCTGAGATCATGTCTTAGGGTGTTTCCACTTTTTAATGCTGTGAGTATTCCTTCTTTGTGGAAAAGGTTAGTTAGTTTGTATATTTCTGGTCCTGTGCAAGCAAAGGTGTGCCGTCGTGTTGTATCAGCTGTCTCTTTGTCTTCTTTCTTTCTGTTCTTAGTGTTGTATTGTCTAAGAAGTTTATCGATGGTAGTGGCCTTGTAGAAAATGTGTAAAGAAAAATGGGTTCTGGATGTCAAACAGATTTACGTCAGACTTTAATCTGACTGTGACTTTTTATGCGTTCAAGCTTGCCCTAACGCACATACACACCTTGGTAGAAATTTTAAAGAACACAGCAGCAGGGCCGTGTTCCCACTCCTTGCTCGAGAGTTGAGGACTATCCCAGAAGTGCAGTATGCATATCCATGGCTGGCGGGGTTTAATTCTGGCACTCTAAAACGAACGAATTATTACTAGAACGTATAAATTTTTTGTCTTTAGCATTCTCTGATTCCCTATCGAAATTTCTAATGGTGGCATTCCTTAGCTTGCAAGTGTTCGCGTTATTACTTACACGCCAACAATTATGCGAAGTAACGTTTTTTTTATCATAAAAAAAAATAGGCTGAATGAGGCTTAAGGTAAATGTTAAAAAACGAACTTAGTCTTAACTCTGTTGCAGCATATGTTTTGGTAGATTTAAAGTTTAACGAAGCCTTGGTGAAAATATAATTCATTTAAATTAGCTCTCATTAAGCTAAACATAAACGTTAAAAAATGAAATTGATGTCATTTCTGTTGCAGAATATGATCTGGTAATTTGAAAGTTTAACGAAGTCTAATTGACAAAAATAAAATGAAATTGATCCCATCTCTGTAGCAGCGCATGATCTGGCAACTTTAAATACTTAACCACTTTTTTTCTACCACTGGAGACATAATAATAACAACATAAGCACATTTCACACAATACGCACGGCATACATCCCCATTAAAAGATAAAAACAATTGTATAAACAATACAGTGAGAAAAAGTAATAATAAAAACAACTAAAGCAAATTCAGGCAGAGCGAAATACAGTAATGAAAATGCTGACAAATGATAAACACACAAAAAACTCTCCCACCAACAATGTGTGCATGCGGCAAAAGCAGCGAAATGAACACAGCACAGCTGACATTTAACAGCAAGCAGCGACAGCAGAGAAGAGTACTTGAACATTTTGTAAGTACTACATACTGGTACAGGAAGGTAGCGGTAATTGTTTTTGTAACTTGCTGCTGCTGTCAACGTCTATGTATATACACTAACGTCAACCGATAATGTTTTAGTTGTTTGTGTTGTTGTTTTTTCGTGCTTTAATTGTATTTATATGAAATTTTCTCTTATGTTTGAAAGCATTTGTTCAGTACGTATTGTACTTTGTAGCGCAACGGAGGTATCTAAACGGATCTAGTTGTAGCCGATAAAAAAGAAAAAAAGTTCAAATAGCAAAAGAAGAAAATAGCAAAGTTTGAATAAAACATAAATTACAAAAAAAACATTTTTTTTTGTAATTCATATAAGAAAGCAGAATTATATTTATTGTGGAAAACAAGTTCAATACGGTTTAAATTGCATGGATTTAATATAACGGGATGTTTTATTTATTATAAACAAAACATATGTAAGCGTGCTCGAATTGGTTTTTATGGCGTCGTAGATAAAAACCCTCACAAATTACAATCAGAATATCCGTTTCGTCGAATTTTAACGGTAAAACGAAGTATCTGCAAATTTCATAGCGAGAGAAAGAGTAAGAGGAAACAAAGTGTAAAAATTAAATAAAGCAAGCCAAGCAAATAATAATTAATAAACAATTGCACACAAAACCAATTGAAGAAAAAAAAATAAATAAATAAAAAAGCAACAACAGTTTTTGAAAGTTGTAAAGGAAAGGCAAACACTTATTTGAACAATATATTTATGTATGGATGTGTGTACATAATTTGGCCAGTCAGTCAGTCATTTATAGCAAGAATAAACAACAAAGTGAAAGTGTGAAAAAAGTGAAAATTTAAAATAAGAAAAAGACAAAATTGCAAAAGAAAACTTGATTCTTCTTTCAACAACAACAAAAAACAAAGAAAAATTTTTCTTGAGCATCCTCAAACAAACAAATAAAAAAGGATTTTGTTTTCTTTGTTAAACATTTAATGCAAAGAACCTTCCTTTGATTAACGGTAAATTTTTTAACAATTTAAGCAGAAATAATTACATTAAATGCTTTAAAAATTAAAGTTCTTTTTTTCTTCTGCTTTTTATTAGAATTACAAGTCTGCCATTTTTGTTTTTTTTTTCTTTTATTCTTTTGCATTTGGAAAAACTTGTTTGCATGTATTGTCTCTTGTCTACTATTTTTCTTGTTGTTGCTGCTGTTAGTGTAATTTGCTGTGTAGGAGAGTGTTTGTTTGTTTGTGTATTTGGCTTCTCTCACTTTTTCAACATTTTTCTATTTAAAAACGGGTGTGTTGCCAGATTTAAACTGGTCTTGTTTTGAGGCTTTTTATTTTAAGCCAGAAGGGAGTTTTTATTTAATTAATTAAAAAAGCAAATATTTAATTTTTTTATTAATAAAATTATTAAAAATTTTATTAATTTAAACAGCTTTTACATCCATTTTTTTAAATAGAATTTAAAACCCCTTAAAAAATGACAATAATAGAAGAAAAAAATATTTAAAAAAATCCAATTAAAATTCTGGAAAAATCTATTCCAATTTCGTAATTTTTTTTTTACTAAAATTTATATTTCTGTAAATTGATTAAACGAAAAAAAATTATAAACGTTTACAAAACTAAATTAAAAAGAATTCCGATAAATTTCATTATTGTGTTATTTCTTTTTCATTTTCCAGAAATAATATTTTTTTTATTAATTATTTCAATATTCTAATAATAAATTTAAAAAAGTACGCCAATTATAAATGAGAAATGATATTTGGGAAATGTTCATCACAACCATGCTGACAGATGCCAATTTTTTCATCAAAGTTTTTAATCACTTTTTTTTTTTGGCAAAATGGCGATTCTATTTCATTAATTACATCATGGATTTGGAGTTTTAAGGCTGAAATCGTTTCGATTGACTGCGGGACAGGCTCTTTTCTTTACATAGCCCCACAAAAAATAATCCAGTGGTGTTAAATCACGCGATCTATCTGGCCACTTACCTGCTGACTGTTGTGAAATTATGCGATCGGGAAATTTGGTTTGCAAATAAATTAATCGTTTCATTGGCTGTGTGACATGTGGCAGCGTCCTGTTGAAACCACATGTCGGTGATATCCACATAATAATAGGCCAAAATTGTAATATTATCTCTTGATAGCGTCATCCAGTTTTTACAGCCTCATCTTCAAAAAAAAAAAAAATGGCACAATAACGTTTCCAGATCACATAGCGCAACCATACAGTGACACATTGAGCATGCAAACGCTTCTCAATAATCGCTCTAGAAATTGCAGATGCTCAAATGTGTGAATTCTTGTTTGCTAACTATGCTGACAAATGAAAATGGACTTTGTCTGGAAAAATTATTTTATCAGTAGAAAGCAAACGCTTCCTTAAAGAATTGAGCAGCGAATTTATGGCGATGTGAATGGTACGTGGGTTTAATTTCCTACACCAATTGAAACTTGTAAGTCCAATCCTTACTCAAAATTCATCATATGGTGGTTTTGGATAACTCTCCAATTTGTGAGAACGTCTCGGAATTGATAAATAAAGGATCTCTGCTTCAACATTGCAGCTCACGATTACTGCGATGTTTTCAGTTGTACGATGAGGTCGAACAGGCATTGGTGGTCCGTACATTTTGTATGGAGCCTATCGATTCAAATTTAATAGCGGTTTTACAAGGACGATTATGTTGGTTGTCCGAAAATAGTACGTAATTTTACGAAATGTAACTCTAATAGAACCACCATTTTCATAGCGGATTTTAATTATTTTCAGGCGTTTGTGTACGAATTCAGTGTAACTAAAGGTTGTTGTTACCTACTAGGCTACAGGTGCCCCTGTAGTATGTAGTGTACCAGCTTGTCAGTATGGGGGTTGTGGGTTCGATTCCTAACGAAGACCTTGGTTTTTTTTCACTAGAAAAATAAAAATTGACTCGGTTGGGCTGCTCAGCGATATGAAGGCATAGTCACTGATCGCTGTGCTGTCTTATATACGGCAGTTAATTTCCGACTATCCATCTACTTTCACCACCTGTTTCATCGCTTCTCTATCCCTTTCCTGAGGAATGTGGTACGGTACTTGACTAAATAGGCATTGTTGCCTGCAGTGCTACTTCTCTTCTTTAAAAAAAAAATTTGAAAAACAAACTTCTTGTTGACAAACCCGATAAGTTACCTTATCTGATCGAAAAGTAATAAAAATCGTTTAAATAATCGCTTATCAGTTGATTAAACAAGTACGGAAGTTATTTAAATAACATAAAGTCTTTAAAATACAAAAATCTATTGCTTAAACCCAGCAAACATTATGACAAGCGTTTACAAAATTATTTAAAACTTCTTTCAAATGTTTGAATTTCATATATTAAAGAAAATTTCGGTTAATGCAATAGAAAATTAGAGATGCTAGAGTTATTGGTAACACCGTGCCAAGCATGATTTTGGAACTAAATTCTAAATTACTTTTTCTGTATGAGGGCTCATGTTTATATCTGTGTTTCTAACAGCTGATATTCAGATGTTTTATCAGCTCAAAATAGAATGCGATTTTATTGAAGTTTTGTGGGTTGACATTAATCTTTAAAAATATTCACATGACAGTATACGAGGGCAGATCAATAAGTCCGTGATTTTTCTCCAACAATTGACGAAACAAATATCTAATTTTAGGACCTCCAAAAATCCTATTTTTTTTGGAAGGGATACAAGATTTAGAGAATCGTGGGACTAAGTTTATTGAGTTCAAAGGAGATTATGTTGAAAAATAAAAATCGGAAAATTGATTGAACAATTTAAAAATGCATAAAACATGTCCTATAAAAGCAGCATTCAATAATCAAGGTGTGAAGAGGTTGTCGTAAAACTCTATTCCATAAAACAACTTTCCTTAAACATAGTTCTAAAAATAAATAATAAAAATATGAAATAAATTTATTTTAAAGTTTTATATTTTTAAATATTGCGTGGCGACGTTATCTCTTAGCCATAAAATTTGTTTAACAACAATTAGTTGCATAATTACTTTCTGAAGCCCACGATAAGATAAATTGAAATGAACGAAAAATTGTGTTGTGAAACTGCTGTGTTTACGTTTTTTTTGTGTTTAAATTTCTTTACTTAAAATAATTTTTAAAAAAAAAATTTGGATAAAAAATTATCATTGAAGTACGAGGGTGGATCTAAAAGTCAGATTTTTTGTTTTTATATATAAAACTATAATTTATTAAATGACATTATTTGCTACCATTTTAAAAGTAAAATCGCAATAATTTTTCTTTTAAACTTTTTCCAATTTCGATTAGCGTTTTTTGTTAGATTTAGTTTAAAGTGAAACAGTCGTGAATTATTTTTTTTTTATTTTTTATTGTGTTATTTCCAGTCTAATTTACAATTAAAATAATAAGCAAATTTCATGACTTTTAAAAGAACAGAAAATTTTCTTTTGTAATTTAAATAGGATTTGACAAATAAGAATTTTTCATTTTCGTTAGGGAAGGTTAAAAACATGAAGCCTTTTCATTTAAAACAGGTTTATTAGCAATAAAACACTGGAATGATTAGTTTGTCTTTTAAGGTATTTTTCACTGAAATTATTGATCTCATCTTTTACCATTAAAATTCGAAGATGTTGTTGTTGCTGATAAACTGGCATCTCTGTATTATTTGCCGTCCCATAAAGTTGAATGCCTTATTTTCCAAGCTTAAGCTTGATCCTCTGGGCCCAATAACCAGAACATTTTTCTTGTTTTTATTTTAAGTTACTCACGTCTCTTTTTGACATGCTCCTTCCAAAAAAGTCTTCTATCAAGATGAAGTCCTAAATATTTTACAGTATGGCAGCTCGGTATAGCTGCCATTTAAATAAACAGGAGAGCAATCATTTTTTCTTAGCGTAACATGTAACGTAAACGGACTTTGTGTTATTAACTTTAATATTCAATTTTTGAAGGCCATCTTGAAGAAGATTCAAATGATTTTGTAGCATCTCGAAAGCTATTAACGGTGATTCGTTTGAGGCTAATAAAGTAGAGTATAGTCTGCATATGTAGCAGTAGTTATATTTCCCACTGTTGCCATATTTGCTGTAAAAATTGTGAACACCAACCCTGTGGAATACAACCAAAACTTGAATACTTTTCAATTATGCTCACAAAGAAGAAGGATGGATCTGCCTTGAATATATGTTTTTATTAATATCAAAAAAAATTGGCCTGGGTTGATGAGGTTTTTCAATTTATACAGTGGTCCACTGTGCCACAGACTCGTGTCAAAAGTCTGTTGAACATCTAAAAATACAGCAGAACAATACAATTTTTCTTTCGAAGGCGTATGAAATGTTATTGACAATCCTATGACACTGTTCTGGTGTTCCATGTTTATGCCTAAATCCGAACTTGATAATCAGTTACAATATTTTGTTTATATAACATTGTTATTAATCTCTTTAAAAAGGAGCCTTTCAAAAGTTATTGAAAAACTTGACAACAAACTGATTCGTCTATAGGATGCAACATTAATTTTTTTGGGTTTGCCAGGTTTTACTATCATCATTATTTTCCCATATATCCATTGCGATGGAAAATGGTTTTTAAAATTGTAAATTGTTGTTGGAAAAACAATTCCTTTTTTTTTGCAAAGATTTTAAAAGCTTGGAATCGATATTATTGTAACCAGAAGTTTTGTTATTATTCAACTTATCAATTGCTTGTCTTATTTCGGCTGGACAAGGAACATCTAAAAAGTTCTCAATATCAGTCCTTATAATTGGATTGTTTAAATTAACTGGGTTAAATGTTATTTCTAAGTGTTCTTTAAAAGCTCCCCCCGGGGGCACATATATATGGTCTTTATAGAACTTCGACTATCTAGACACAGTGCAACTGGCGGAAAAAGGGACCCCAGTTCCCTGAAGACAGACAGGGAGTCAACTGGAAGCTCCACTTATTTCCACGGGGATCAGTGACCCGCAGAGTTCATTATCTGTCTCTTTAGACATTTAATAGTTCTCTGACTGATCATAGTTCTCTGACTTCCCTATATGGGAATAACGTGGTGGTGTGGTTTCGCGGCTCCATAACAGTATAATGGTTATTATGGTGGCCAGGATCATCTCACTGATAATGACGCGCAAAGTGAATGATCCAGTTCAGTGAGCATGCTAGACATGTGTTCTGGACAGGAGTTGAAAGTCTCCAACTCTTTAGCAATGTGTGATGGTTTGCAGCCCTGCCCTGGAATCATTAAAGTTGCAACTAGGTGGTTCTGTTGCTTAGAATTATGTCTTCGGCTTCCTAGGACGCATGTATGACGTTCCAAATTATACAATTGTGGTTTGTCCACCATCTGATTAAGGCTACATAGCCAGGTGCGGATGTAAAACGAATCACACTATCTGTTCTTTAAAAGCATTGGCCTTGCTGATCTTTGTCTGATCTATACCACTTACCGCTTAAATTTTTTATCGGGATCTTCTTTTTTATTGGACGTTTTAAATATTTAGTTGCGTTCCACAGTCTATACTCGTTATCATTAGTTATCGCATTGAAAAATGTATATGCCTTTCAAAACGCTTCCTTAAACAACTCTTATTTCCCTTCGAATATATTTTTTCCTTTTTGCAACAAAATAAGATTTAAAGTCGTTAACTGGCGATTAAAGACGCTTAATAGACACAAATAGACTATACTGCCAATGCAAAAAAAAAGGTTGAAAGGTGAAATTTTTTTATTATTTCGTTTAATAAATTAAATGCTTAAATTCCAGTATCGGACTAAATTACACAATGAACCACAATATGTCATTTGGCATATAAACAGCTATTACTGACGCCATAATGTAGCACTAGACATTTTGAGTTTTTTTTTATCATTATTTCGAGAGGGAAGATATCGACATACGATAAAGCATTCTTGGCTTACAAATCTAAAGCATCGTTTTCATACACAAATACCCAAAAGATCTGAAGAGAGATAAGACCATTGCCTATTTACCGGACATTGTGTTCCCATATTAGGAAATAAAACTTAGAATTTCTGCTTGCCTCATTATAGTATTTTAGGGATTATTCCTTTAATTAAACTTAATTAAAAAAAAAAAAGTCACTCAAAAATAATTGGCAACTGTTGCACCTATTTTCCTGCTCTTTTGTTGAAATCAATTCGATTGACTCCCTAAAGACTTCGTCCTTGACACAAAACATTGTTGTGTTGCAATTGCCCCCTGCAGTCAGCAGGGGTACAACTGGAAGCTCCACGTTATTTCCACGGGCATCGGCAAGCCCCAGAGTTTCCGCTAATTTTCTCTTTAGAGCTGTTTCTCTGTCCTATTATTGAGGTTGGCCCTTCGGGAGTATTGTGGTGGTTGTGGTTTTGCGGCTCCAGCATGAGGGCCAGGATCATCTCGCCTTTAATCACACCAACGGGTGAATGATCCAGATCCAGTGAGCATGTTAGTCATGTGTTCTGGACAGGACTGGGATAGTCTCCTGCTCTTCGGCAAGGAGTAGTGGTTCGCAAGCCTGCTTTGGAACCGCTGAAATTGCAACTAGGAAAAAGCTGTTGCTAGAATTAGTTTTCAGCTTTCTAGGGCGTGAATGACGTTGCTTTTCATTCCCAGTGGTTTGACCATCATCTGATTAAGGCATACGCTCAGGTGCAGATACAAATCTTATCACGAAATCTCGCGATAGCCTCAACTTCGCAAAAAAAAAACGGCCCAAGCAAGACCACATAGCGCACCACACTGTAACACGTTTGTCATGCAAATTGCTTCTCAATAGTCGCTCTCAGATTTTCAGAAGCCCAAATGCGGGATTTTTGCTTGTTGACATACCCTAACAAGTGAAAATGGGCTTCGTCTGAAAAACTAATTTTTTCAGAAGAAACCAGCCGGTTGTTACTGAATGAATTAAGCGAATCTACGGCGATGTGAATGGTCGATTGGTTTCAATTCCTGCACCAGTTTTTTTTTATATAGAAGTAGCAGGCAACAATGCCTATTTAGTCATTCTTTAGGAAAGGGATAGAAAATAGATGAAACAGGTGGTGAAAGTAGAAGGATAGTCGGAAATTAACTGCACAGCGGCCAGTGACTATGCCTTCATTGCTGAGCAGCCCCACCGACAGTCAATTTTTATTTTTTTTTCGTATTGAAAAAAACCAGCGAACCCACAACCCCCATACTGACAAGCTAGTACACTACCTACAAGCCTACAGGGGCACTTTGTAAGGCTTCAACGTCAACTCCTTACACAAAATTTTCCATGTGATGGTTTTGAATAACGCCAATTGTTAAGAACCTCGATGAATTTATAAATTTGGATCTACTTCAACGCTGTGGCTCACGGCTGCGATATTTTCAGTTGAACGACACGTTCAAACATGCGTACGTGTTCGCACATTTTGTATCGAGTCTCTGTCGAATCAAATTTAACGATTAAATTCTTAATAGCGGCCTCAGAAGGAGGACGATTATGTTATCGGAGTATATTACGAATTTTACGAAATGTAACCTTAGCAAAATCACAATTTTCATAGTGGATTTTCATGATTTTCAGGCGATTTTCGTGCGAAATTGAATTCACGGTAATAATTGCCAATTCATCTACTAAGAATAAGTCAAAAAACAAAATGTCAAAACTAATATATTGTTGGTGTTGCCACATTGGAAAAACAAAATTGTTGAAATCCCGATACTTCGTCCTCAGTAGCCAACTGTCAATACTTTCCTTGAACTAAGAATAAAACGGCAGACAATCTGCGTGTGCTTTAAATAAAAACAACAAAAAATATTTAAATCGTACATTTCATGGATTTAAAAATAAAAACTCTTTCGTATCTCCGCCACAAAATGTGGCGCCCCCTTTAATGTTTATTTTTTTGGTTGAACAATTTAAGTGTCTGTCTATTACAATTTTAAAGATAAATTAAATATATGAGAAACATTATCATGTTCTCTAGGTGGACACCCTTTAAGTTATAATTTTAATTTTTGTGTTTATTGTTATTACAACATATAAGGGCTAATGTCAGCTCTTACCTGGCGCACCCTTTAAATTCTAATTTCGTTTTTCCTTTTTTTGCGTATTGATAACATTAAGAGCCTTTCTGTTAAAGTTTAAACGATAAACTTAGGTTCTCTAAGGATAAACCCTTTTAATCATATTTTAAAACTTTTATTGTAAAAAAATTAAACTAAATATAAAAAAGTCACCATATGTGCGACACCCTTAACCTTGAATGCTATGATATTATACTTATTATAGCGTACATAGTGCTACTAAACATTTCGAATATTTGACTATTACGGCTGATTGTATTTATTATAAAGGGTCCGCCAATTCAACTAGTGCTTATTTCGTGAATGGTAACACTTAGCTCATGTTTGATTTGACAGATAATTAGTTTTATCCTTCCGCTGAACGAATATGGTTGTGTAAACGCTTGAACAACGCTGGGAAATATTGCGATATTACTTTGAATATCATGGGATAATGTTGCAGAATGTGTATGCGAAAATGCGTACGGATTTTAGAAGAAGAGAAACACCGCCAGCTCCGTATGTTCGTTATCTTGTGAAAAAAGTGAAAGAAACTGGCATCCTCATCGATAAACCAAAGCGTGAAAGGCCAAAAACAGTGCGTACACCGGAGAATATATGGCTGCTGTAGCAGAAAGTGTGTGTGAAGCGCTATCAACATCAATTCATCATCGTTCTCAACAATTGAACATTTCAGAGACATCATAGGGATGAATTTTACCTAAAGACCTAGGTATGACGCCATACAAAGTTCAATTGATTCAGGAGTTAAAGCCAAGTGATGACCATCCAATATGTTTTCGCTACGCTAAGTGGGCCTGTGATCGACTTACAGAAGATGCCGATTTTGCAAAAGAAAAAATCATCTTTTCAAATGAAGCTCATTTTGATCTTGGCGGTTATGTAAACAAGCAAAATTGTCGCATTTGGGGTACAGAAAACTCGCACGCACACGTACATTGAAAAGCCGACGCACCCAAAACGAGTCACTGTTGGGTGCGGATTTTAATCCAGACGCATAATTGGGCCATTTTTCTTCGAAAATGAGGTAATCGGGTAATGTTGAACGAGTTTTTCTTCACAAAAATTGAAGAGGAGGATATTGGCAATATTTGGTTTCAACAGGACGGCGCCACGTGCCACACAGCCGAAGCTACACTCGATGTTTTGCGCCCTGTTTGTGAAGATCGCATTATCAGCCGCAGAGCTGATGTCGTTTGGCCACCTCGCAGCTGCGATTTGACACCGTTGGACTATTATTTGTGGGGTGCCGTCAAGGATAAGTATTACGCCGACAAGCCAGAGGCACTTGACGCATTAATGGACAATATTCGTGAAGCCATTAGTGAAATACAGCTGCACACAATCGATAATGTGCTTAAAAATTGCACCGATGCATAGCCATTGGCCGAGGCAGCCATCTGAACGAAATTATTGTACTTTCAAAAGGAAGGATTGTTCTTTCTAAAAAAAAAGAAATTTGGGAAAATATTCAGTAGTTTCGTTTAGAGCATTTAAAACATCAAAAAAAAAGTTATTTGGCGGACCCTTTATAATCACTTTTAATGAAATGTCACTCAGCATGGCCAGCTGAGGCAGCCATTTGAATGAAATTATTTTCCATTATTAACGGGAAGGATTGTACTTTCAAATAAAAAAAAAACAAATTTGTGAAAATATTCAGTGGTTTTGTTTACAGCATTTAAAACAAAAAAAAAATTAATTTGGCGGACCCTTTAAAAGCAACAAGGTGGCAGGTGTTATCCTCCAAGCGGTGAATATTTTCGGGCCTATTGATGTAGACTATCAACATCACATATCCACAGAGAAAGTAAACCAGCAGCGCACAGTGGCTCAGAATCGTATGTCATTGGCCAAAACTGTGTAACTTTTTCAACTAACAAAGATTTTTTAGAAGTACTTTTTTTAGTCGATAGATAAAACATCTTAAGATTTTATCGAGTTCAGGTTTTATTACGAGCGATACAGTGCGCTACACTTAACTTTATGCTTAGCAATGTTTACATATTTCCTAGTTTTTTGTCAATTTTTTTGTGATTTGTATTGTGTGTTGCCAGCCAATTTTGTTTATTAACAAATGTGTTAAGCCGTAAATAGATCTCATAGCTGAACACCATTCCAAATGTAGTAGTTGCGCGAGCAAAGTAAATCTTGATAATAGGGTAGCACTGTTAAAGATTTAATTTATTCAGCATAATTCAAAAGAGTATACTGATCATAAGTGTCCCAAAGTGAGGGCTGTATGATTCGATATATAGGCAACGGTGATTAAACTGAATTCGCCATTGCTACTACGTGGTAAATGATTCTCCTTGAATTACGTAGTAAATAAATTTTCTTGTAAATAATCTACTTGTTGAAACTAAAAAAAAAAAGCAAAAAATATTCAAAGTAGACTTTCGTTTTATTGGAATTTTTGAAATGTCAGTTGCAATTTAAAGTTCTATAACGAATAAGAATAATACAAGAAAGTAATAAGAAAGAAAATAAGTTCAATTATAAATTTTTTTTTAAATTAAAAATATTTTGATAGACAAAAAGTTAAAAGAAGAAAGAAAAAACAAGATCTCTTCCAGCAGTTGAATAAAATTCGAAAATAGTCGTCACTTCCTCCAACGAACCATTCATTCAAGGTACCAACATAAATCGAAATATAAAAATTTTTCAATATCTGTGCGGTCATATGTTGACATACTAAAGTGCTGTCTAACATAACGAGGTTACGTCAGCATTAGTGAATAATTTGTAAATAAAATTTATCGTTACGTTACGTTAAATTAAAAACAAAAAAAATGGTTTTTTAATTTTTACAATAGACACGGAAAAGTTTTGCTCTTTGTTGGTAAAAAATTTATCTATAAACGTTAACGTATTGCAAGCAAAACGTAATCAATGAATTGCCCCAATAATGTGTTACTGGTTTTTTAAAAAATAATATTTTTTGGACTTTTTGAAAGAACCCGAATTTCATACACTTAAGTTCTTTGGTGATTTAAAATTAGTTATGTTAGACGTAAGGTTTTTGCAGATTTGTGTTACGTTATTACACATTAAGTGATTTATTTTTTAAGAATATTTTTTAAATTCATATTTACGAATATTAATTTTTTTAACTGTGTTTTTGCAATTTCTTACGTCATTATAACTTAAATAATTTTTTCTAAATGTGTTTTTGCATTTTCTTTCGTCATTATAAGTCAAATAATTGTAGGCGTTAATTTGTGCATTAAAAAGTTGCTAAACTATGAAAATAATACATAACGTAGTTTCATATGGAATGCTATCTTTAACGTAATCACTTACGTGGTATTGAACGCAACGGCCTGCATCTCAATATATTAAAATTTCTTTTTGATTTTGATTTTGGAAAAGTAAAAAACGTAAGACTTTTACACAAAAATCTTCTACATTTTACAGTTGTGTTGAACGTGCTATGTTTAACGTAATAACTTACGTAGTATAGCCATATGGAACGTAACGGCCTGCACCTTAATATATTTATTAAAATTTCTGTTAGATTTTTTAAAAGTAAAAACGTAAGACTTACACAAAAATTTTCTTCTATACTTTACAGTTTATGTTTAACGTAACCACTTACGTGCTATAACCATATTGAACGTAACGGCCTGCATCTTAATAAATTAAAATTTCTTCTACATTTTACGCGATATGTTTAACGTAACAACTTACGTTGTTAGATTTTTTAAAAGTAAAAAACGTAAGACTTACACAAAAATTTTCTTCTATACTTTACAGTTTATGTTTAACGTAACCATTTACGTGCTATAACCATATTGAACGTAATGGCCTGCATCTTAGTATATTAAAATTTCTTCTACATTTTACAGTTATGTTGAACGTGATATGTTTAACGTAACAACTTACGTAGTATAGCCATATGGAACGTAACGGCCTGCATCTTAATATATTAATATTTTTGTTTGATTTTAATTTTGGAAAAGTAAAAAACGTAAGACTTACACAAAAATTTTCTTCTACACTTCACAGTTTATGTTTAACGTAACCACTTACGTGCTATAGCCATATTGAACGTAACGGCCTGCATCTTAATATATTAAAATTTCTTCTACATTTTACAGTTATGTTGAACGTGATATGTTTAACGTAACAACTTACGTAGTATAGCCATATGGAACGTAACGGCCTGCATCTTAATATATTTATTAAAATTTCTGTTTGATTTTTGAAAAGTAAAAAACGTAAGACTTACACAAAAATTTTCTTCTACACTTTACAGTTTATGTTTAACGTAGCCACTTACGTGCTATAGCCATATTGAACGTAACGGCCTGCATCTTAATATATTAAAATTTCTTCTACATTTTACAGTTATGTTGAACGTGATATGTTTAACGTAACAACTTACGTAGTATAGCCATATGGAACGTAACGGCCTGCATCTTAATATATTAAAATTTTTGTTTGATTTTAATTTTGGAAAAGTAAAAAATGTAAGACTTTTACACACAAATTTTCTTGTATATATTACGTACGATCTTACGCTTTGCAGATAATTAAACGTAACATTTTATATTATTAATACGTTAATACGGTTATAATACATTTAATAATATGCCTGAAATGAAATTGACAAATGTTTCCAAACTTTTACTCCTTTTAAATTTATAGAACGACAAGGTTTTGTGCAGAGCCTTGGTATTTTATGGAACTATATATAATAATAATACACAAAGTCACAGGTTACGTTGTATATGAAAAAGGTAACGCTTTATGCTCTGCATATTTAATTCACTATTAAAGTGACATTTGAATAAAAGTGGACATATTCCCCTTGGTGAAAATAGCAGTATACAGGAAAGGTATGGGTCGGCTACGACCCATTTCTTTCTATTAATAATTTAGTTGGTTTTTGGCAGAGAATTAATGCAAATCTCAATATTTTCAGGGTAGTTGTAGGTTCTCTCGGAAAAAGACCAGAAAAAGCTTAATGGCTTTCATTCCACATAGCCTTTAACAGTGCTGTCATTGAGACATATATATAACCCTTTGTATCTGAGCGGATGTGTGATTAGGATCAATATAACAAAATTCTTCATATGAACTCTTCCGTGATCTCAGAGGATAGACCTATAAATAGCGCGGTCTATATTTCGAGTCAAAACCTAATGCATAAACTATACATTCGATAGATTTGTTTCGCGAATCGATATATGGTATAACTGAAGGGAACTATGACACATAGACAAAGCCCTTACTAGAAAATAGGAGAAATGGGAGCTTGAAATATTTTTCAGTAATAAATTCAATTGCCGCACAAAGGAAAGATTATAAAGGCTGTAACGCATTTTCTAGGTCAAAGCAAAAAAATACAAAATAAGAAAATACACTATAAGAAAAGCATCTGATGTCATCTTGTAGAGCAGCAGTGTATTGGCCCATTAATGGCAAAAAGAGGCGTAGTGTACAAAATTGTAAAATATTTTTAATTCTCTGCTAAATAGAAGAAGTTCTCTTTTACGTGAGATGTCAAATACACAGTTGCTATTTTTACTGTTATTTAGTTAAATTTTTCTTATTGCTATTGAAAAAATAATACGACACATTTGACAACTAAAGTACGCCACATTAGGCTGTGTTTGGGGCCTTTGTATTTTATGAACATGTTGAAAATAAGCATACAAAAGCATAAGTTACTTTATATGTGAATAACGTATCTCTTTACGTTTTGTAGATTTTTTTTTTCGCTTTGACCAGCACTCAGAAAATAAACTCTACTCATGTAATGCATTGTACCAGAACTAGGAAATTAGATTATGGGGAGATGAAAAGAGGGAGGGAGTAGTGCTTGTGGATAGTCGATTTGAATTTTCCTACATTGAAAGTGAAAGGAAAGACCTCTGGAGGAAGTTTATGTCAAATACGAACTCTTCTGCTAAAAAATGAATTTTCCCTGTAATGCGTAGTGCAATTCATTGGCCAATCGATCACAAATAGATGCGCTCTTAACGAAAATCGAGTTAAACTAAAAAAACGTGCGAAATTCGGAAACAAGCTCCCTAATTGCGTAAGAGTATTAACCAGTGTAGTAACGATAAAACAGTGAAATACATTCCACATTGCTTTGATGCTCTAGGGAATCAATAGAGTTGGATACCCTATCGTCTCCAATGAGCCTCTTGGCTCCTGTACGCGGTCGAGCAACACCAAAATAGACTGGGGCGCCGACCAATACATGAGAGTTGTATTCTATCTTCGGACGGCTATAGGTGATATCAATTTAAGTGACATTTCATTAAAAGTGATTATAAAGGGTCCGCCAAATAACTTTTTTTTTGATGTTTTAAATGCTCTAAACAAAACTACTGAATATTTTCCCAAATTTCTTTTTTTTTTAAAGTACAATCCTTCCGGTTAATAATTGAAAATAATTTCGTTCAGATGGCTGCCTCGGCCAATGGCTAGGCAGTAGTCTACACGATCGATCCAATTTTTAAGCACATTATCGATTGTGTGCAGCTGTATTTCACCAATGGCTTCACGAATATTATCCTTTAAAGCATCAATTGTCTCTGGCTTGTTGGTGTAACACTTATCTTTGACGGCACCCCACAAATAATAGTCCAACGGTGTCAAATCCCAGCTCCGAGTTGGCCAATGCGATTTTCAAAACTAGGGCGCAAAACATCGAGTATAGCTTCGGCTGTGTGGTACGTAGCGCCGTCCTGTTGAAACCAATTTTTGTGAACAATTTCAATTTTTGTGAACAAAAATTCGTTCAACATGGCCCTATAACGATCGCTATTGACTGTAACGGCCACTCCTGAAAAATGGCCCAATTAGGCCTCTGGACCAAAATCCCCACCAAACATAGACTCGTTTTGGGTGCGTGCGGGTTTTCTGTGCCCCAAATGCGACAATTTTGCTTGTTTACATACCCGCCAAGATCAAAATGAGCTTCATCTGAAATGATGTTTTTTTTTGCAAAATCGGCATCGTCTGTAAGTCGATCGCAGGCCCACTTAGCGAAGCGAAAACGTATTGGATGGTCATCACTTGGCTTCAACTCCTGAAACAATTGGACTTTGTATGGCGTCATACAAAAAATTCATCTCAATGATGTGTCTGAAATGTTCAATTGTTGAGAACGACGATGAATTGATGTTAAAGGCGCTTCACGCACACTTTTTGCCACTGCAGCCATATATTCTCGGGTGTACGCACTATTTTTGTTTTTTCACGCTTTCGCTTATCGATAAGGATGCCAGTTTCTTGCACTTTTTTCACAAGTTAACGAACACGTTACGGAGCTGACGGTGCTTCTCTTCTTCCAAAATCCGTACGCAATTTTCGCGCACACATTCTGTAACATTGCCATTATTTTCAAAGTAATATCGGAATATTACCCAGCGTTGTTCAAGCGTCTACACAACCATATTCGTTTAGCGGAAGGATAAAACTAATTATTTGTCAAATCAAACATGAACTAAGTGTTACCATTCACGAAATAAGCACTAGTTGAAAAAAAAAAACGTTAGGTGGCGGACCCTTTATATCCCTTTGAGCACATATCAGGATGATATTGTAAAAATACGACGTATGCTGACAAGATGGCGTAAAACGTTTTGGATTTGCTGGAAGGAAATGGCACTGACCACCACTGAAAAAAAGTACTAAAGTACGCTACGCTAGTGTTCCGTACTGTATTTTTGAGATCAGTACACAAAAAAATTTTTTCCGAAGAAATACAAAATGCACAAACATTTTTTTTAGCGTTTGTTGTATGTGTTCGCAAACAAAATACCGTACAGAACGATTCTTGGCTGTTTGTGAACGCAAACACTAAAATGGTGTATTGATTTTAAATCTAAATTTTATGTTGTTTTGTTACTTTGTTTTAGAATTAAACTTCTTGTTGTAAAACCCGTTACAAACTTTATCTTTTTCTAGAGCCGACGTATAACTTAAAAGTCTTTTTGCTTCAAAATATGTAAATCATCATTTTTATTTCTCTTTCTGGGTAGTTTTACATCTCACCAGCATCTGGCATCTCTGTCCACAAAAGAAAGTTTGTTAGTATTTTATTATTGTTTCTTTAGTTGTTGTTTTTTGTTTTTCTAACAAGAAAATGGCAACAAATTGATAGTGGTCTAACAGGTCTTGTTTAGCTCCTCTTCCCTGGATGTGTAAAGTGAGAAAATAGAAAAACAAAGTGAACTAAATGGCTGATATTGTTGTTGTTCCAATAATCGTTAAAACATAAAATGTAAAATTGACGACCGACGACTTACTTGTTTGTTGTTAAATATTGTTAAATGAAGATTATTTTATTTTTTTTCTGATAAGAATATTTGAGTTTACAAAATTGTATAACGAAAAGTGTGTTTGATAAAAAAAAAAGTTTATTTTTCTTTTAACCCTTCAGTAATTGAGGGTTAAAAGTGGTTGAAATATTTAAAGAGAGTTTGAAATGTTACACTCTTAATGAATGAAACAGTGGTGTATAAAATTTAACAGTCTGTTTGTTTTTTTTTAGTGGTGAAGTTGGAATACTTAAATAAGGAAAAGCTTTGCTAAAATGAGTATCGGTGGTTAATTTGAAAGCAGTGTTTATTTGTGTGTTTGCATTTAGTACAGGGATGGGGAAGGGAATTTATTTTAAAATGTTCATGTGTCTTTAGGCCCAGCTATAATATGACTTAAGCTAATGTCAAAAAAAAAGTTTTTCAAATGCTTAAGCTAATTATTGAAGACTTTAAGGTGGCTATAATGTACTTACATGAATAAAAAAATTTTTTATATACAGTTGCATATTTGTTTTATTCGTACTTTTGCAAAAAAAATTATTTCTTTTAAAATAAATGAAATTTATTAGCAAAAAGGCTCATATTTTGTATATTTTATATTATCCTTAAACAAATTTATAATTCTTTGTTAATAGATTTAAGAAAATAAAATTATTTGGGCCAAAAGTACTAAAAAATGCAACACTGTGTGCAAATTGTATTCACGGTGGAGGAGATTCAGAATAGATAACCTTAAGTCAATATATAAGTCCGCTCGAATGGAGGTAACAAAACGGATTCAGTCTGCTTAATGTGCTTTATATCGGTATAGATTTTCATCGGCTATAGATAACAGGGCTAAGTGGAGGGAAATTCCTAAAATGGAGTAAAATGTTACAGCATAATTGTGATGTTGACGTGAACCTTCTTAATGATAAGTTTGTTAATATTAACGTTCCTAGGCCGACAGGTAACGTTTATGACGATCTTTGTTATGTCCCAATAAGAAATCCTTTTGGCTTCCGATGTGTAGATCAGCTTGAGGTCCTTGAGAGTTTTTCCGTTGTTAGCTCCAACGCGGTTAGTATGGACGGCCTGAACCCGAGGTTCTTCAGAGTTTTGATCTCGAGGCTCTTACCGATCATTACGCATTTCTTTCACTCTATCCTCACGAAATCCATTTTTCCTAAGAAATGGAAATCCTTTAGTACTATCTCTATCCCTAAGACTAATGGTGTTCCGATCGATAGCTATTCTACCCTTTTTATCTAAAGTATTTGAGAATATCCTCAGCAATCAAATGAATGACTATCTCACACAGAATAAATTGTTATCCGTGGCTCAATGTGGTTTTGTTAGGGGCAGAAGTTGTATAACCGCTTTGGTGGTGGATGTGGTCGACAGCCTCAGATCTGAACTCGACATCAACAAAGTGGGTTTCTTGATTCCACTAGGTTACAGTAAAGCCTTCGATGCGGTAGATCACTCTATCATGTTAATAAAACTGCGTAAGTTATTTTATTTCTCAAGCTCGGCCTGCAGTCTAATATCCTCCTATCTGATTAACAGATGTCAAATAGTGAGTGTTGATGATAGCAGATCTAATCCGCTTGTAGTTAGTAGAGGAATATCACAGGGCTCTATATTGGGTCCACTACTTTTCTGTCTCTACATAAATGGCCTACCTACCTGACTTTTCTAAAAGCAGTAGGATGCATATGTATGCTGATGACGTTCAGGTTTTTAACAGTAGTTGAATTAATGACGTTCCTAAATGACGATTTGCACATGATCAATCGCTGGGCCATGTCTAATGGATTGTATATCAATGCTTCGAAGTTGAAATGGATTGTCCTCTCGAAAGTTAGGGGAACTCTGGTTAACATTAATGTGAGAATTGACGGGAATGTGATCGAATTGGTAGAATCGGCATCTAATTTGGGCGTAATTTTTAATAATACAATGACCTGGACTAATCACTTTAATTTTGTCGTTGGCAGAGTTTACAGTAAACTTCGCAAACTATGTAACTATGTGTGTTACAAAAATGGAAAAGAAATTAAAATGTTTAAAGGTCCTTAAGTTATTAAACTCCAAGGTTGAGTCTAGTTCTTCAACGTTATCAGAAGTACTACACACATAGTAAAAAAATTAAAAATATTCAATATGAATGCTTATACCAGTGGGGTGCGAGAGAGCTTTTCAAAAACATCATCATAGGCTGCAATAGTCGCCATTCCTCAATATAGCCCATTCCGCTGTCTGCTGGAGCCTCCATCCTCTTCATTTCCTTGTAGAAATGTTGACGTAGTTACTTCCATCTGTGTTTGCACTGCGCGACTTTATATAATGTATACCAGTATGAAAACTGAAAAACGCAAACAAAATTCTTCAAGGTATTATTACTTACGTTTACTGCATTTTTCTGCTACTCCTTTCCATGCTCGTTCCTTTGAATTGCCGTTATATCGTGATAAGATTTACATCTGCACCTGGTCGTAAACCTTAATCAGATGGTGGCCGTACTACTGGGAATGAAAAGCAAAGGCATTCACGCCATAGGAAGCCGAGGACTAATTCTATCAACAGGTCTTAACTAGTTGTAATTTCAGCGGTTCCAAACCAAACCAGGGTTGCTGAAGGGCTGGAGACTATCCAACTCCTGGTCCAGAACACATGACTAGCATGTTCACTGGATCCGGATCATACACCCGTTGGTGTTTTTAAAGACGAGATGATCCTGGCCCCCATAATAAAAATCATGCGAGGACCGCAAAACCACAACCACCACGATGCTTCCGCAGGGCCAACCTCAATAATCAGTCAGAGAAACAGCTAAAAGTCTAAGGAGACAATTAGCGGAACTCTGGGGCTTACTGATTCCCGTGGAATTAACATGGAGCTCCCAATTGACACCCTGCTTGCCTTCATGGGACTAGGGACGAAAAGTTTTGTTAAGTAGATTATAGTTTGCCCCATATGATTGTTAGGTATTGGCACAGTTGCTTAAGTTGCCTTAACCTAGCATATGCATAATATTGTTAGGTCTTTTATCTTGAACAGCAGGAACAAGCTGAAGTTGATCTCAGATTATATTGTTGATGCTTATCAATACCTTTTCTTATTTCTCTTAGCTCTTTAAGAAAATTTATTTATTA
The DNA here is from genome assembly GCA_030448955.1 of Trichopoda pennipes. NCBI lineage: Eukaryota > Metazoa > Arthropoda > Insecta > Diptera > Tachinidae > Trichopoda > Trichopoda pennipes. The sequence continues at coordinate 5,883,870 of JASKUP010000060.1, forward strand.
AAATAATTAAAAAAAAATTAGTTTCGTAGAGAGGTACCCTTTTTATATTTTATTAAGCATGAAACTGGCAACGATTGCAACATTCATATTTTTGATGTAGTTTATTTTACAAAATCTTATTACCATTTTTTAAGTAACACTTTTTATGTTTTATGTTACAGATATTAACTTTTCGGTTTCGTTGCATTTGTTGTTTTACCAAAATCAATATAATTTCAATTTAATAAAATTAAGTACCTGACGCGTCATTTAATACGTGCAATGACTTTATTGAAGTTTTGTACGAGGTAGGAGACTTTTTGAACTTTGCTCGTGGTTATATGAAATTTAAGTCTGCTCCCATCAATTGCCAGCTGTTAATAGACTACTGCCAAATTTTGAGCAAGTGTCGTCATTTACTCTAAAAATGGAGAAAAGGGAATTTCGAGTGCTCGTTAAACAGTATTTTTTGCGCAAAAAAAAAAATACCATCAATCAAACCAAGCAAAAGTTCGATAAATACTATGGGGGACTTTGCACCATCGATTTCAATAGTAAAAAAGTAATTTGCTGACTTTCATTGTGGTTCCACAAGTACAAATGACGCTGAACGTTCTAAACGGCCAATTGAGGTCGGCACATACGAAAAATTCGAAAAAAATCCAAGATATAGTGTTGGCCGACCGAAGAGTGAAAGTGCGTGAGATTGTTGATGCCATAGGCAGTGTGGTTTCGATTTTAAATGATGAGCTGGGTTTAAAAAAGGTGTCTAAAAGATATGGGTACCGCCATTGCTCACAATGGACCATAAAAAAGAACGTGTGACAACCTCAAGGGATTGTTTGGAGTTGTTTAACCGCAATTTTGTAACTGTGAATTAAGCATGGATTCTTCACTGTACTCCGGCGAACCAGCAGCAGTTCAAACACTGGGTTTTTCCGGGTGAACCTGCTCCGAAGAAGGTCAAATTAAGTTTTTTTTTTTTTTTAAGAACAGGTAGCACTTTAGGCGACAATGCCTATTTAGTCAAGTATCGTGCTACATTCTTTAGGAAAGGGATAGAGAAGAGATGCGACAGGTGGTGAAAGTAGAAGGATAGTTACAGAAATTAACTGTCGTATAAGACAGCTCAGTGACCAGTGAACTATGCCTTTATCACTAAGCAACCCCACCAACAGTGAAAAATAACCGAGGTCTTTGTTGGGAATCGAACCCACAACCCCCAGTCATGTAATCTGGCACACTACTACTAGCCTACAGGGGCACCTGTCGGCCAATAAGGTGATGACAATAGCTTTTTTTTTGGGATGCATGTGAGATAATCCACATCGATTAGCTTTAAAAGGGAAAAACAATAAACGACGAATGTTATGCCAACTTATTCGATCGATTTAATGAGGATTTAAAAAGAAAATGACCCCATATGGTCAAGAAATAAGTTCTTTTTCTTCAAGATAATGCACGGCTGCTAACGTGTGCAGTCTCAACGGCAATTCTCTATGAATTGGGCTACGAATTGCTACCTCAAGCCAAATTCTCCGGATTTAGCTCCTAGCCCTACTACTGATTCCAAAACTACTTTCTATTTCCAAGCCAAAAAGAAAACTATATATTTTGGAAAAGGATACGAAAACTGGAGAAACGTTGGACTAATATTGATTTTTTTTTTTTCAAGAGAATTAGCACTTCAGGCAACAATGCCTATTTAGTCAAGTACCGTGCTACAATCTTTAGGAAAGGGATAGAGAAGAGATGAAACAGGTGGTAAAAGTAGAAGGATAGTCGGAAATTAACTGCCGTATAAAGACAGCACAGTGATCAGCCTTCATCACTAACAGTCAATTTTTATTTTTGTAGTGTAAAAGCCGAGGTCTTTGTTAGGAATCGAACCCACAATCCCCATACTGACATGCTAGTACACTACCTACTAGCCTACCGGGGCACCTTTAGCTCCTAGCACTATTGTTGATTCCCCAAACTACTTTCTATTTCCAAACCTAAAAAAAATCTCCTATTTTCTAGAAAAGGATACAAAAACTGTAGAAACGATGGACTAAGTGTATTGCAAAAAAACCGTTTCATTCCAAAAGTCACAAACTTATTGATTCGCCCTCGTATTTCGTTTTCTTTATCTAGATGGCGATATACATGATATTATCGGTTCAACACTTTAACAAAAATATAACATTTGTGTTTTTGCTTAATTAAAGCTTTCTCTAAAAGCAATTTTCAATCATTAGGTTCAAATGCGAAAGAAAACAAAGCAAAACTAATTTGACAAAATTAAAAAACAAAAAATAATAAAAATAAAATCAAATAATATTAAATTAAATATAACAGTACTATTTAGATTTGCTGCTACCTGGCATTCCACGCGGGGCTAATTCTCAAGGGAATGTCAGGTGGTGAGCTTTCTACCCACATGGGTAGATACGACCGTGATAAAGTAACTACCTGAGCCCGAACACTACTGACTCACCGTTACAGTTTAGAATACAGCTTGAGAATGAGGTCATCATTTTCTTATTGTATATTAGTTAGTGTGCTAATAACCGAAAGCTATTTTAAATAAAATCACTAAACTGATTATTGGTAGTGACGCTGGTTAATTGTGCTCAACTCAAATCGTCGGGGAACCGTTAACCATATTTTAGAGAAGCTAAAAGTGCTTATTATATCTAAAAACTTGTTTGACCAACTGAGAAGTGGAAACAGGGTCGAAAATAAATAAAAAAAATCCGCCATTTATTATTTATAGTTTGTATATCAACTTCAAAAGATTCTATATGAAAAATTAGTGTGGCCCATTAACACTGAGCGGCAGTAGGGTCAATGGCATTAGTGTGATCTATTGAGACAGTCTTGTAATGGCTGCAGCATTTTAAATGTCTGTGCGAAAAAGCAGCATTTTGAGCGCCTTTTATCTATTTTAAACTGTTAAAATGGTTTTTCCTGATCTACAATGTATAAAAGAACCCGTCGTCCGATTTAGTTTTCGTATAAATTTCAACCTGCGGAACTATTCACGAAAGTGCTCTTAAAAACTATATGTTGTTTTATTGCCGCACATGGCGCCCTTAACGCTGCAGTTTACTTCTTAGTTATTCGCCCGGTTTTAGTATACGCGGGCATCCCATGTTATCTTCACTAACTAAGATCAGAGTCTGTACTTTTGTAATACTCCGTGTCTAGAAGGATTTTAATAAACTTCAAGAAAATAATATTTTGTTGCAAATGACACGTTGAAAGAAAAAATAGCATATTAGACATATTCTAATGCTGCTGCTTCTAATTTCGATTGAAAAAGAAAACCAATCACAAATTAATCTTAAGCGTCCAAGCTTTGGAACTATTAAAATATTTTAAAAAATGTTCGTATACTAGCACTCATAATTTAAAAGGCTGGCAACTCAGAGAATGTGGGATGCCACTTGGTTTTAGTTGTAAATGTTAATATTTTAAATAAAACAAAAAAAAAAAAAAAGTAAGCCACTGGTGTTAAATCACACGATCTGGCTCGCCACTTAACTGCTGATTGTCGTGAAAATATGCAATCGGGAAATTTGGTTTGCAATAAATTGATCGTTTCATTGGCTGTGTAACATGTGGCATCGTCCTGTTAAAACCACATATCAGTAATATCCACGTCGCCACTAATAGGCCAAAATTGAGATGTTAGCATCTCCCGATAGCGTAATCCACTGACCGTTACCGCATTTCCAGCCTCATCTTCAAATAGAAAACCGCCCAATCATGCCTCTAGACCATATGGCGCACCTAACAGTGACACGGTGAGCATGCAAAGGCTTCTCAATAATCGCTCTAGGATTTTCAGAAGCCCTAATGCAGCAAACTAGCTTGTTGAAAACGGTCTTCTTCTGAAAAAATGATTTTTTTCAGGAACGAATTGCGCGAATCTACGGCGATGTGAATGCTCGATCGGCTTCAATTTCTGCCCACAGCTGCGATATTTTCAGCTGAACGATCCAGCCGAAGATGTGTTGGTATCGAGCCTGTCGATTCAAATATAATGACCAAATTTTTAATAACGGCCTCAAAAGGACGGTAGTTTCTGAATGAATTAAGCGAATCTATGGAAATGTGCTTCAATTCGAAACTTGTAAGGTTTCAAAGTCAAAGCCTAATGCAAAATTCGCCATGTGGTGGTTTTGGTAAAACACAATTGTTGGAAACGTTAAGGAAGTGACAAATTTGGTTCTGCTACAACACTGTGGCCCACAGCTGCGATGTTTTCAGCAAGACGCCCCGGTCGAACATGTGTTGGTGTTCGCACCTGTTGTATCGAGCCTGTAGACTCAATATAATGACTAGATTCTTAATAGCGATTTATTGCTTTTTTTTGTTTTTTTTTTACAGAGAAGTAGCACTTCAGGCAACAATGCCTATTTAGTGAACTTTAGGAAAGGGATAGAGAAGAGATGAGACAGGTGGTGAAAGTAGAAGAATAGTTAAGGAAATTAACTTTCTTATAAGACAGCGACTAGTGACCATGCTGTCATCACTAAGCAGCCACACCGACACTCAAATTTAATTTTGTAGTGAAAAACTGCCAAGGTCTTTGTTGGGAATCGAACCCATAACCCACAACGGAGTGACAAGCTAGTACATTACCTAGAAGCCTACAGGGGGTGATTTTTGCTTAGCCCAATCGTTGAGAACGTCGAGGAATTGACAAGTTTGGTTCTGCTTCAACATTGTGCTTTCCATAGGTTTGTGTTTGCACATTTTGTATCGAGTCTGATGATTAAGCCAAGGTCTTTGTTGGGAATCGAACCCACAACGGAGTGACAAGCTAGTACTCTACCTGCTAGCCGACAGGGAGTGATTTTCGATTACCCCACTGGTTGAGAACGTCAAGGAATTGACAAATTTCGTTCTGCTTCCACTCTGTGGCTCCCGTGGGTTTGTGTTTGCACATTTTGTATCGAGCCTGACGATCAAATTCTTAATAGCGGTCTCAGAAGGGCGATTCTGTTGTCCAAAAATATCACGAATTTCACCAAATGTGACTTTAACAGAACCCACCATTTTCGTGGTGAATTTTGATTATTTTAATGCGATTTTCTTGCGCAATTGAATTCATTGTAACAATTCTCGAGGCATCTTTTGTGAATACGTCAAAAAGTTAAATGTCAAAACTTGTGTTGTTAGTATTGTTGTATGTTCTTGCTGAAAAACCCCATTATCTTCGAAAGAATGGGAAGAAGAGTGCGCAAGATGTAGAGCAGGAAAGGATATAAAAATTAAATTTAAGATATAATTTTGTTCAATACAAAAAATTGCAATTCCCATCTCTGTTAAAAGAGTTTGAAACGGCGTAATGCATGGGTATTTTTTTTTTTTTTGTTAAGGGTGAACAATAAATTGCTGGATGGAGTTAAACAACAACTGCATGTTCACAGAGCCTCCCCCTTTTTTACACAAAATTCAAACAAACCATCCACAAATAGAAGAGTTTTAAAAGCGTTGGCACCCACACTTTTGTTGCTGTTTAGAATTTTGAGATTTTCACCACTAAAACCTACACAGAGAAAACTTAAAGCTAAAAAAAAACAGTGAAGCGGAGCAGCGTCGTGGCTGTTTGTTTTTTTCGAAGAGTTAAATTTTGCAGGACTGTATGTATTTGACATTTGATTAAGTGACGTTAAGCGAAACTTACGCATTCATATTTCACTTGTACACTTTTAGAGAAACACTTTTCACACTCTACTCCACCAACAACAACAACAAAACAACAACGGTAAATACACAAAAATGGAAATAAAAATAATAAAGAAAAAATAATAATTTTTTAAACAAAAGAAAATTAAATAAACTGGGAAAGAATTTTAATTAGTTCAAGATACTTTTATTAACAAAATAATAAATAAACACTTGTTTGCCAATAGAAACAACAACAACAAAACAACAAAACATGAAAAAGTTTAGAAATTCTTAAAATACAAAAAAAATGTTTCATTTTCTCTAACAACCAACAATTACTCAACATTGAAAAATTTATTATTCCTTTTTCTTCTTTGTCAATTTTTTTGTTTTTTTTTCTGTATGTTTTGAATGTATGCATGTGTGTGTGTGTGTATAAAAATATTAAAAATAATTAGAAAAAGTATCTGTATTTTTATGATTTTGCCATTAAAAAAGTGTGTTTATTTCTATATAAAAAAGTCTTGAAAGATGCCAAAAAACAAAACAAATTGAGAAATTTTTCTGAGCCAAACATGGCGGTGAGTGTTTAATATTTTTATAACAAAATAAGGAAATGTAAATTAAAGGAAATAAAATTATTCCTCTTCATCATATTTCTTCTATCTTTCTTTTAGTAGGTTCGTTCCATTTTTCTCTACTTTCTCTGGCATATTGTTCGCAGGCAATTTTGTTTTTTTTTGCAAAGTTGCTTGCTTTCCGTTTTTCTAGGCACAAAAGAAATTTCTAATTTTTCCATCCATCCATCCTGCTTCTAATGAATTTTCATCCCCGTTTTAGTTTTCCTATTTTATCTAGAATCTTTCTTTTTAAAGTTTTCTTGTTTGTGTTTCAATTCTCCCTGGTATTTCACTGACTCTCTTTTAGTTTTTCCTCTTCGAGAGCGGGAGAGAGAGATTGAGAGAGAGCGAGTATTAAATAGTGTATACAAGCCGTTAGTAGGCTGTCAATTTGAGGGTTCTTTCCTAATTCAATCTTTTACTTTTTAAGTGCCCCATAAAATTGTTTCTAATTCCTTTTCTTTTAATTAATAAAATCAAACTTTTTTCCCTCAAAATTAAATGAAAACATTTTCTGTAACTTCTATCTGCGATTTGTGTTTACCACTTCTAAGAGTTGCCATACAAGTTTTTTTGGCATTTTATTTAGCGATTTTAAAAATCAGTCTTTTTTTGTGACAACACCAACATCATGATAGATTTGACATTTAGTTTTTTGACATATTCCTAGAAGCAGCATTGTCAATTGTTACAATGAATTCAATTGCGCACGAAAATCGCATGAAAATATTTAAAATCCACTATGAAAATGGTAATTCTGTTAAAGTTACCTTTCGTAAAATTCGTGATATTTTTTTGGACAACATACTCTTTCTTCTTCCGAAACCTCTATTAAGAATTTGAGTCGACAGGTTCGATATAAATTTGTGCGAACACCAATTGAAAACATCGCAGCCGCGCTAGCCAAAGTGTTAAAGGAGTTTCAAATTTGTGGATTACTCGACGTTCTCAGCAATTGGGGTTATATAAAATCACTACTATAAGTGATAAGGTTTACTCCAGTACCGACCGTAGGTCATAATTTGCTGGTGGCCGCACCACTGTGGATGATTTTAGGACCCAACAAAGTACACAGAAGTTCCAGAAGTAAACTTCGAGAAAACATTTTTAAATATGATGGAAGTTAGTAAAGCGGGTTCATAGAGAGGCACAGGCTTTGAAAATAGATACAACAACGCTGAATTTTCTAAATTGACTTGGAGGTGGTTACTTTATTCGAAAGACTTTAGCCAATTGAACGCCGCGGGCAGCCAGGACGTAGTCTAATTTGAAAGTCTAAAGAGTTTTTCTTAAATTTCGGACGTCTATCAGCAAAAACACGACTGTTGCCCTCAATCGTTTCGCGCTTATCGGCATAGCGACTAGCGACTTCACACATCCCTACAGACAATAGTTTCGCGACTTTAAATTGCACAATCTTAGAGCTCAAATTCATGGGTACGAAACGTTAAACTATGCGGTTATCAAACCTTTCACACAAGTTGTGTGACACGTGTGTTTTGTTGAAACCGCAGATCTTGCCTATAGTAGTTGTTTAGTTGGTTTTTTTTAAAAAATACAAGCTACGCCACCCAGCACGCCAGTCAGTATACTGAATGTAACTGTGTCTCAATTAACACTTAAGGATCATCACTTCTTATTTTATTCATCACTTCTTATTATAATTGAAATATAACTTCTGTTTTATTAGCGCTATGGCTGCCTTGAACGTAGTCTAATTGTTGTCAATTACTTCGGGCTTTCGGCGTATACTACTAGATTTTTCATACTTTTCCACAGAAAATAATCCAGAAGCGGTTAGTTATAAGATCTTGAAAACCAATTCCTGCTTCTGAAATATGAAATTATGCCTTTAACAAACGTGTTCTTTAAATCAATTACGGCACAAGTTAAACGACATGTTGCATCGTCTTGTTAAATCTACAGCTCCTGCAAATCAATTAATAAACGAAAAAAAAGGCAGTCATTCAAGTCTCGATAGCGGTCGATTTTAAAGAAGACTCCACCAAACCATAATGCTGCACATGAGACCCTCGGCTTTTCTGGATGTAAAGATATCTCAACATACACCTTTTGAAGTAGGGCAGTTTTGTGTTTTGTTTAAACAACAGAGAACTTGATCGCTAAACGAAATTCGCTAATAAAAATCAGGACCAGCGACAATCGTGTTTTGGGCCCAATTTCTAAGCGTAAGCAGGCTTCCTGTTGAAATGACGTGATAAAATTTACATTTGTACCTGGCCGTGGCCCTAATCACATGGTTCATCATTACCACTGTGGGTGGTATGTAGCGCTATTCTCGCCCTAGAAGGCCTTCAGATATTTGTATCCTCCGGTCACTTCTAGTTGCAACTTTAAAAGCCCGAAGCAGGCCGCAGCCTTTACTCCTTGCTGAAGAGTTGGAGACTATCGACCTCTTGGTCCAGAACGTATGAAGCTTAATATAATTTAAGAACACGACGACATTCATGCTCACTAGACCTGGACCATTCATTGTGTTCATTGTGAATGATCCGACCCACAAACTCAAACGCGGACCGCGAATCATAACCACCACGATACTCCCGAAGGGGGGCCGACCTTAATAATCAGTCAGAGAACAGCTAAAAGACTAAAAAGACAAATAGCTGAACTCTGGGGCTTTACTGATTCCCGTGGAAATCTGGTGGATTGTTCAGTTGGCTCCTGCTAGCCTATTAGGAAACTGGGCTCCCTTTTACCTCCGAAGACACATTTAAGGACGGTGGATTTCCGTCAAAACATATAAATAGCCACTATAAGGCGAATTTTCCGTAAGGATTTGACTTTGAAGCCTTAGGAGGTTCAATTAGTGCCGACCGACCAAACATGTCGCCGTAGATTCGCTCTGGATTTTCGCTGCTTTTTCTAAAAAAATCATCTTTTCAAACAAACTCCGTTTTTACTAGTCAGGGTACGTCAGCAAGTATTTGGGTTTCTGAAAATCCTGGAGCTACTATTGAGAAGTCTTTGCATATTAAACGTATCACTGTATGGTGCACTATTTGGTCTGGAGGCATAACTAGGCCGTTTTCTTGAAACATGAGGCTGGAAATGCGGTAACGGTCAATGGATTATGTTATCGTGAGATTTTAACAACTCAATTTTAGCCTATTGTTGAAGACGTGGATGTAATTGATATGACTGTCGGTGGGGCTGCTCAGTAATGAGAAAGCATGGTCACTGGTGCTGTCTTATACGACAGTTAATTTCCGACTATCCTTCTACTTTACTGTCTCATCTCTTCTCTATCCCTTGCCTTAAGAATGTACCGTGCGTACTTGACTAAATAGGCATTGTTGCCTGAAGTGTTACTTCTCGAGTCGCTTTTACAGTAATACAATCTATTTTTGCATATGCGGGCATATTCTGCGCAATCTATCTATATATCTTCACAATCTAAAATCAAAGTCTGAATGAACTTTATCTAGAAAGATTTCCATAACCTTGAAGAAAAAAACATTTTTTTTATCACAATCGCCACGCGGAAAGAAAAACTTGAATATTAAAAATTCTGCGATGATGCTGTTTCTACATTGTATTGATTTCGTCTTGCCTTTGTAAGCAGTTATTGATTTTGTCTCGTCTTCTGTAAGAATTAAGACACAGCACACTAGAAATAGCACCTCATTTGTTATTATCTTAGAGCCAAACTTACGCTATGAAACTACCAATAGGTGCGTGCAATTTTTGTTTAGCTGCAAGTGTAAAGAACCCAGAGAAGCAAAAGGATATTTTAATCGCTTGCTTTGTGTAGTACGTTTGCTGTATACGTTTTGTTGTTTGTATTTTGTTTTTAAAAAAATAAAACACACATACAATAACAAAAACAAATGTATATGAAATCACCAACGCACCATAAAATTCCCCTGCAATTTGAAAAAGTCAACTGGAAAGATGGCATTTTGTATAGATTTTAATTTAATATTAAATTCCCGTCTGGTAACTCTGCTAGTTTTTTTTTATTTACAAGCCCTCACACACGCAAAAAATTTACCGTAACGAAACAAAAACAAACAACAGCAAAGTAATTTTAACAATGGATTTCTAATTCTTCTCAAACTTCTTCGTATAACAACAATAACAAATAAAATAAAATAAAAATATAGTTTATGAGCCATAGATGCAATCAATGCTTTCTGCTGTGTTTATCTCAATTGTTTATTTTTCCCTTCGTTTTTTTAGATTTGTTTTTTTCGATTTAAATTTGTTTCTTTTAAAATCGGTTGTTTGTAATAAATTTTGGGATATTATAGTGTTTTGTTTATTATTTCATAATATCAAGTTAAAATGAGAAAAACGACTAATTATTGCTCTCTTATCAGACATTATTTTTGGGAAATTTTATCCGGGGAAGAACAGCTGAACTTTTAAACAGAGATAATTTAATTAAGTTTATCTAACCAAAATAAATAATAAAAATAAATTGTAGTTGTACTCAGTACAAAACTGACAAATTATGATTATGTTAAACTTAATTTTTATATATAGGGGTTTTCAACAAGAAGTTTGTTTTCTAAAACCAAAAATTTTAAGATTAAGATGATTCAAATATTTTTTTTGTATAGCGAATGAATGAAAAATGATATCTGGCAACTGTCCACCACGACCACGCTAACAGATGTCGATTCTTTTTTCAAAGTTTTTAATCACGTTTTGCGAAAACGGCGGTCCTATTTCGTTAAGGTTCGAAGGACTATTTTTCTAAAAAGCTTTAAACCGACAATAACAGACAGCCTCCGGACAATTGGAACATTCCTTCGTGGTTTCCCCTCGGGGCCACATGATAGTTTTTTTGGAACCTACTATTCCATTTAGACTGGTGTCTTGCGGGGTAGAAGGGAGCCCAGGCCCCTCAAAGGCTAGTAGGAGTCACCTGGACAATCCACATATTTCCACGGAAATCAGTACGCTCACAGAGTTCACTATTTGTCTCTTGAGACAATTAGCTGTTCTCTGACTAGTTATTGAGGTTGGCCCCTATATAGGAGTATCGTGGTGGTTGTGGTTTCGAGACCCTCTTGATAGTTTGTGGGTCGGATCATTCAAAATGAACACAATGAATGGTTCACGTCCAGTGAGTATAAATGCCGTCGTGTTCTTAATTATATTAAGCTTCATGCGTTCTGGACTAGGAGTTGAAAAATCTCCAACTCTTTTTAGCAAGGAGTGAAGGCTGCGGCCTACTTCGGGCTTTCGAAATTGCTACTAGGAGTGACCGGAGGATATACGTATTCGATGGCCTCCTAGGGCGTGAATGACGTTTGCAAATTATTCAATGTGGTTTGACCACAATGTGATTATGACTACCTAGTCGGTGCAGATGTAAATCAAATCATGCATTCCTTTGTGGTTGATTTAAAGTCCATATTTTTTAAGCTGTCAACTGACACCAGAATGGCGGTGCCATTTCTGCCATTTAATCAGCCTCACAAAAAATAATCCAGTGGTGTTCAGTCACACGATCTGAATGGCCACTTAACTGCTGATTGCCATGAAATTTTACGATCGAAAAATTTCGTTTGCAAGAACTTCATCGTTTCATTGGCTGTGTGACGGAAATGTGGCAACTGTCCTGTTGAAACCACATGTTAGTGATATCCACGTCGTCAATAATAGACCAAAATTGAGTTGTAAGCATCGCACGATAGCGTGATCCATTGTCCGTAACCACGTTTCCAACCTCATCCACGAAAAAGAAAAAAAAAAATCCGGCCCAATTACGCCTCTAGACCACATAGCGCACCATACAGTGACATGTTGAGTAGGCAAAGGTTCCTCAATAATCGCTTTAGGATTTCTAGAAGCCCAAATGCAGCAATTTTGCTTGTCGACATAATCAAGTGAAAATGGTCTTCATCTTAATGTTCCTGAATGAATTGAATTGAATGAATTGTTCCTGCACCAGTTGAATCTTGTAAGGCTTCAGGGTCAAATTTCGCAAAAATCACATCAGGATTTTGAGTTTTAAAACTGACATCCCTTCGATTGGCTCCATATCGATCTCTTCTTTACATAGCCATAATCCAGTGGTTTTTAATCACGTGATCTGGCTGGCCATTTAACTGCTGATTGTTATGAAATTCAAAATACTCAGTAGAATTTTTATAGAATGAAGAAAAGTATGTCAGCGCAATTATGGGGGTAGTTTCAAATACGTTAAGGAGACTATGCACACGCATAGAAGGGAGATACGTTTCCTTCAATTGGTATATTCTGCAGTTTCTCGGGGCTTTCATTTAATATGCGTCAGGGGTAATTGTGTAGGCACAAAGTTGATGGGTTTTGCTTCACGAAATGCGGTATTCTGCAAACTTTACTCTTCTCTATTGATCAATGGCGCATACTCAAACTTGAGCACACATCGTATCCTGAGTTTATTTTCGGTTGCCTCTAAAAGAACGAATCTATTTTTAACATGCAACCTTAAAAAATTGTGAAAAGTAATAGCCTAGTGTTGTAGCGATTTTTATCGCCAAAACTATTAAAAACTATAACAATACTTAAAAAGGTTTTTAATGCAAATAATGGAACAGAAGCATGAGTTGTGGAATAATATGCAAAAAATTTTATTACTTAACTTTGCAACGCCCCTCCATTTTAAATTTGAATTTAAATTTAAAAGTTCTTTGCATTCCAACATTAAAACATTTAGTTATAAAGGGTTTTTCAACAAGAAGTTTGTTTTCTAAAATAAAATAAAAAAAAATTTAGATTAAGAAGATCATTCAAATTTGTATTGTATTTCGAAGAGAGAAATGTTCGACAATTATGAATGAAAAATGATATCTGGCAAATGTCCACCGCGACACGATCATGCTGACAGATTTCGTGATAAGATTTACATCTGCACCTGGCCGTAAGCCACCATTCACCCGTTGGTGTTATTAAACGCGAGATGATCCTGGCCCCCGTAATCAAATTCATGCGAGGGCCGCAAAACCACCACCACCACGATACTCCCGAAGGGCCAATCTCAATAATCAGTCAGAGAAACAGCTAAAAGTCGAAAGAGAGCGGAACTCTGGAGCTTACTGATTCCCGTGGAAATAACGTGGTTGATCCATGCTGCATCTTACAGTGACACGTTGAGCAAGTAAAGACTTCTCAATAACCGCCCTAGGATTTTCAAACACCAAATGTGATAAGTTTGCTTGTTAACATACCCCGACAAGTGATAATGTGGGCTCGGTTTGAAAAAATGATTTTTTCAGAAAAACCAACCGAAATTGAAGTGAATCTATGGCGATATAAATGGTCCGTCGGTTTCAATTTCTACACCAGTTGAATCTTGTAGGGCTTCAAACTGAAATCTTTACATAAAATTTACCATGTGATGGTTTCGGATAACCCCAATTGTTGAGAACGTCACGAAATTGACGAATTTGGCCCTGCTGTAACAGTGTGGCTTATATCTGCGAGGTCAGTTGAACGACCTGGTCGAACATGCGTTGGTATTCGCACATTTGGTATCGAGTCTCTGTCGACTCAAATTTAACGACCAAATTCTTAATAGCGGTCTCAGAAGGACGATTATGTTGTCCGATAATATTCCGAATTTTACGAAATGTCACTTTAACACAACCACCCTTTTTCATTGTGAATTTGATTTATTTTAACGCGATTTTCATGCGAAATTGAATTCATTTTGATATAAAAGTCAAAAAACTAAATGTCACAACTATCATTTGCTTTGATGTTGCCACAATTGAAAAACAAATTTCTTGTTGAAAAACCCGATATATTTTTTAATATTAAATATTTTCATTATTATTATTAAATATTTCAAATAATTTTTTGTTTCTTTTCAGCAGTTTATTTGATAAATAAAACGTAGCAAACGCCTATTCAAGCCAAAAAAAGGAAGTTTTAAATAAAAACAAATTAAAATCTCCATAAAGAAAGAAAAAAAATTGGAATTTCTCCACAACAATAAAGAAATAAATGAGAGAAGAACAATTAAAAACGCTAAAAAAATAAATTATTCCAAAGAAAATTATATTTCCATTAGAGAAACAAAACGTCATTACAAGCGACAAAAACATTATTTTAAAACAAAAACAGTTAAAAGCAAAAAAAAAATTAAAGAGAATTAAAAAATTCGATTTCAAATCGAAATAGAAAAAAAAGAATCTCTTGTTCAGTGCGCGTTTTAACGTAAAACAGTCAAAATAATTCACCAACAGCAAATCGCCGAATTAAATTTCGCAAATTTCGCAACGGCTAACACAATGCCATACAACGGTTCAACTAATGGTAGTGGAGGTGGTGGTGGCGGCGGCACTTTAATTGTCAGCGATGGACCACAAAATAAAAAGATACGCACCGGCGTCCAACAGCCAGGCGAAGCTGAAGCTCACATGCATGTCAGGGTAAGTTTTTATTTTGTTTTTTTTTTTTTTATCATTTGCTTCTCTTTGATATTCCTTTCCTCTTAATACACTTGGATTCGCTAAGAGTGTCTGTCATGTCGTCAGTCTTCAGTTTTGTTTGTTTTAAGTTTGTTTTTTGTGAGTACGTTTTGTGTTGTGCAGAGTTACATATGGGAAAAATCGATTCAATTTGGAAAATAAAAAAAAAAAGAAAATGGATTTGCCTGGCACAAACAAACAAACGAACATTAATAACACAATAATATACAACTGCACTGATAAATGGAATAGTAATACAACAAGATTATAGTTTCTCTTTAAGAAGTTTTTTAATTAAAAAGTTGATAAGAAAAATCCCTACTTTTTTCACAGACTCCAGAAAAATGCCTGAAGCGAAATAGTTTTAATTTATATAAAGATTTTGAAAACAAAATCTTGAAATTTATATTTGATTTCATATAAATAAAACTCTTCCCACTTCATTTAATATTGTTTTGTTCCATATAAAAAGGCTGGAAATGTTAAAAAAAACTCCACTAACAATGTCTAGAAACAATTTGGACATGAAACAAAATGGTAATAAACTATTTTGGTGCAAAAAACTGTTCTCATCTTTTTTTCTAAATCAATATTTATGTTGAATGAATTTATTAATGGAGCATTTAATCATAGCGTATGTGTAATATTTATTTCTTATATTTTTTAAACTCTTCCCATTTTATTAAAGGGCATTAAGACCGTACTCACTTTTTCTTGTAAATGAATATTTATGTTAAAAGTATTTCATATTGAAACATTTAATCTTAGGGATTGTGTAATATATATTTATGTTTTTACAACTCTTCCCACTTTATTAAAGGCATTCCCTGACTTAAAAAAGTTTTAAAAAAATATGAAAAAAAGCTGAAATCTTATGTTTACAAACAACTTGAAACAAAATCGATGTGTGTATATTTTTTTTAGATTTTTTTTAAAACTGTTCCCATCACATACATATATTGTAACGATGCAGTAAAAACTTCATAAACTTAAACAAAGTTAAATCTATGCTAAAGAATTTTTTTTTTATTATTGTTTACACCACAGCTTTTTACAATTTTAAAAACTGTTCCCAGGTTCTTTTTTTACCAAAAATAAACAAAAAAAAATTATAAAATCAAATTTGTTCTCTTGCACTGAATTTTAAACTTTTTTCTATTGATCTTTAGACCACAGCTTTTTACAACTTTAAAAACTGTTCCCAGGTTCTTTAAAAAAAAATTATAAAATCTAATTTGTCCTTTTGCACTTAATAATTTTTTTTTTCAATTCCAAGTTATTTTTAACTCTTCCCACCGTTCCGAATATACATAAAATATTGTTGAAGAAACCAAAAACTAAATAAATCTTTTGGTTTATAATTGTTTCTTGCATTCCGGTATTTTACGTTAATTGCAATGGGCGGTAACAGTCTTTCATGTAAGGTTACTAGGTAATTTTCAATAATATTCCTCCAATTCTCTTCCTACTCCGTCAACAAAATTAGAATTCAAAACAAATCTTCACTTTTATTATTCTAATGCAACAATAATGCTTAATTCAAAATGCAAGAAAAATGTCACTTGTGGTGTGAACTCTTTCCACCCTCAATATCTCAATATGGCTTTCCAATTAATCCTATTGCTTTTCTCTTATATATAAAAGCTGCGTATAATTATTTTTTAAGGTTTACGTTTATGTTCTATGTCCAGTTTCGGCCTTAAGTTATGCTTTTTCTTTATTTTTTAATTTTGTTTTGTTTTTAATACTTTTCCCAATTTTAAACCAAAAACTTACATTTTTTTTTAGTTTTTTTTGGGTACGGTTTTCCGTTGACCCTCGTCGGATTTGGTTTGTGGTTTTTTTAGCTTTTCCAATAGCTGTGACTATATGAATTAAATACAAGATTACTTAAATATACAAAAATGTTTATTAGACATGATATTAAACTGTTCCCAATTGTGTTTAAAACTTTTACTATCATCAATGCATATATAAAATTCATCTTAGGTCCATTTACCACCTTCATTCATCTTTAGGCTGCTGCTACCAAGTTAGAACTTTAACTATATTATGGTCGGAATATATAATTTTTTATTGAGTATACTTTCAACTAAAACTAATAATACGGACTTTACCTCTTGGGTAAGTTAAAAGTTAAGTTAAAACTTTTTGATATAATCTCTAAAATCTTTATTTTAACTATTGGTAGCTTGTGTTAATAGTTTTTAGTAGTTTCACTAACTATTCCCATTCAAATTTTTTATTTCTCTTTAGTTTAATAAGAATTCAAATACTGTTATTAAATTAGATTGTTGTTGTTTCTATTAAAAAAAAGTTTTTTTGGCAATATTTTGTAACTGTTCCCACCCAATTAAAAACTCTTCCCAGCTTATAAAAAATGTCTACCTAATTAAAAATATTTACTTTCTTTAAATACTATTCCCAAAAGATTTAAATACTCTTCCCACCTTTTAAAAAACTTCTACCAAATTAAATACATTTACTTCAAATACTTCTTCCAAAACATTCAAATACTCTTCCCACCTTATCGAAAACTTCTACCAAATCAAAAATATTTACTTTCTTGAAATACTATTCCCAAAATATTCAAATACTCTTCCCAATATATTCAAATACTCCTCCCAAAATATTCAAATACGCTTCCCAAAATATTCAAAAACTCTTCCCATCATTTAAAAAACTTCGACCAAATCAAAAATATTTACTTTCTTTAAATACTATTCCCAAAATATTGAAATACTTTTCCCAAAATATTCAAATACTCTTTCCAAAATATTCAAAAACTCTTCCCATCTTATCAAAAACTTCTACTAATTCAAAAATATTTACTTTCTTTAAATTCTATTCCCAAAATATTGAAATACTCTTTTCAAAACATTCAAATACTCTTCCTAAAATATTTAAATACTCCTCCCAAAATATTCAAATACGCTTCCCAAAATATTCAAAAACTCTTCCCATCTTTTAAAAAACTTCTACCAAATCAAAAATATTTACTTCAAATACTATTCCCAAAATATTCAAATACTCTTCCCAAAATATTCAAAAACTCTTCCCATCTTTTAAAAAACTTCGACCAAATCAAAAATATTTACCTTCTTTAAATACTCTTCCCAAAATATTCAAATACTGTTCCCACCTTATCAAAAACTTCTAACAAATCAAAAATATTTACTTTCTTCAATTACTATTCCCATATATATGATTTATTTATATTTTAATTAATCTTAAGTTTTCAATAATTTAGAAAAAGACGTGTGAGGCAATTGGCTTTCACTGCTTTATTGCTGAAGTCGCTGCCATTCTTCTGTGTTCCTTTACCATATGCAAATTAAATATTTCCCTCTACATTTTTAGGGGTTTGTTTGCATTAACAGCTGATTTCAAATAATTCAATTAAAAAAATCTAGTCATGTTAAAATAGACACGAATAGGCAATAAGAATTTATTACGGGCAAAAGGTCCTCTACTAACATCAATATAATTTTACTAATACAGAACAAATTGCGTTATTATGGCACGATATAGGCCACCACCGAAAAATCGTTTGCCAGTCTTAAAATATTTTGTAACACGTTGTTTGCTTATGCAGTGCTGCACTCTTACAAACCCCAATATTTTCGGCACTTCTTGGGTGAATATTAAGACACTTTTTTATTAGATATAATTAATTTCCCCCCAAATTATTTCGAAAACTATTTTCACACCAAATGTACGAGGTGTGAATATATTTACAATTTGTTTTTATATCCCATTTAGTAATCACGCATTATTTAATAGATTATTATTTTTATTACACATTTGTATGTTTATCCTCTTAAAAGTTATTTAATGGCATTTTAAATATTCGTATCTTGTTTCCCTGCAGCAAAAATTAGCTCGTTAAATACTATATTAAGGACAAGACAACAAGTAAAAAGGCAAAAACAAAAAAAGCATAAGTTCTTTGTTGTTGTACGTGCTCTTTGACTTAAATGTCATTTAAAATTAAATGCAAAAAGAAATTCATAAACACACTCCTTTCACAAAATATAAAAAACAGCTGTTGTTGTGTTGTTGCTATTAAATATATAAACAACAACAACAACAACAAAAAGTGACTTAAACTGC
This sequence comes from Trichopoda pennipes, assembly GCA_030448955.1. Taxonomy (NCBI): domain Eukaryota; kingdom Metazoa; phylum Arthropoda; class Insecta; order Diptera; family Tachinidae; genus Trichopoda; species Trichopoda pennipes. Next base: position 5,902,675 of record JASKUP010000060.1, read on the forward strand.
ATTTGTGATATGTTTCGTTCTATTATGGGGAGGCGGGGCACCACTTATGACTACTACAAAGCATGAGTGAGTGGCTGTTTGGTTATTTTTTGTCTTCTGACTGTTGCATATTTGCAGGCATTTTAAAAGCTCCTCTTCTCTCACTCTTTCTCCAGCTCTTGGTTTTCCAACATTTAAGCTGAACAAATGTAGGCGATTTACAGCAGCTGTAGGAAAAATGAGATAAACGTGCTAAATAAACTTTTTAATATTAGAAAAAAATAGACACACACACATATACATACATACATACACACACGTTTATGTATATAAAGGGTCCGCCAAATAACTTTTTTTTTGTTTTAAATAAAACAGTGAAATGTAACGATGTGCTCTAGGGAATCAATAGAGTTAGATACCCTATCGTCTCCAATGAGCCTCCTGGCCCTCTCCTGTACGCGGTCGAGCTGGTCCAAAATAAACTTTGGGGCGCCGACAAATACATGAGAGTTGTATTCCATTTTTACACGACTATAGATGATATAAATTTAGGTGACATTTCAATAAAAGTGATTATAAAGGGTACGCCAAATAACTGTTTTTTTGTTTTAAATGCCATAACAAAACTATTTAATATTTTCTCAAATTTCTTTTCTTATTTGAAAGTACAATCCTTCCGCTTAATAATGGAAAATAATTTCATTCAAATGGCTGCCTCGGCTGGCCATGCAGTAGCCTACATGATCGGTGCAATTTTTAAGCACATTATCGATTGTGTGCAGCTGTATTTCAACAATGGCTTCACGAATATTATCCTTTAAAGCGTCAATTGTCTCTGGCTTGTCGGCGTAACACTTATCTTTGACGGCACCGCACAAATAATAGTCCAACGGTGTCAAATCGCAGCTCCGAGGAGGCCAAACGATACATCAGCTCTGCGACTGATAATGCGATCTTCAAAAAGAGGGCGCAAAAGATCGAGTGTAGCTTCGGCTGTATGGCATGTTGTGCCGTTCTGTTGAAATCAAATGTTGCCAATATTCTCCTCTTCAATATTTGTGAACAAAAATTCGTTCAACATGGCCCGATAACGATCGCCATTGACTGTAACGGCCACTCCTTGCTTATTTTCGAAGAAAAATGGCCCAATTATGCCTCTAGACTAAAATCCGCACCAAACAGTGACTGTGTGAATAGATTTACATCTGCGCCTGACTATGTAGTTTTAATCAGATGGTGGTCAAACCACTACATAATTTGGGACGTCATGCTCGTCCTAGAAAGCCGAAGCTATAATTCTATGCAACAGGCCTTTCCTAGTTGCAACTTTAATGATTCCAGAGCAGGGCTGCAAATCATCACTCCTTGCTAAGGAGTTGGAGACTATATAACTCCTGTCCAGAATACATGTCTAGCATGCTCACTGGATCTGGGAACATTTCACCAGGTAGGTGTTATGATATGGGGCCGCGAAACCACACCCACCACGATACTCCCGAAGGGCCAACCTCAATAATCAGTCAGAGAACAGTTAAGTGTCTAAAGAGACAAATAGCGGAACTCTGCGGGTCGCTGATTCCCGTGGAAATAAAGTGGAGTTTCCAGTTGTACCCCTGCTGACTTCAAGGGACTGGGCTCCCTTATACCCCCAGTTGCACAGGTCTAGATAGTCGAGCGTTCTATAAAGACCATAAATGTTCTCCCGGGGGGGACGGTGTTAGAGATATTTCACTTCGTAGAATAAAACTCTCATGTATGGGCCCTACAGTCTATTTTGAAGTTGCTCGGCCACGTTTAGGAGAAGGCCAAGAGCCGGACTGGAGACTAGGTTAACTATTATTTATTCAGTCTCTAGAGCATCCGCAATGTGGGATGTATTTCCCTGCTTTAACGCTGCTACAATGATAAGCGCTCTAATGAAATTAGGGAACTTGTTCCCGTAACTCGCACATTTTTGCATTTAATTAGGTTGTCGTTGAGAGCGCATATATTTGTGATCGATTGGCTAGTGAATTGCACTACGCGTTACAGGGTAAATGCGGTTTTAAGCAGAACAGTTTGGGTGTGGAATAAACTTCCTTTAGAGGTAGGAAAGTTTATATCGAAGGTCCACAAATACCACCTCTTCTTTCCACATCCTTATAACGTAATTTCCTTGTTCTAACACAATGCATTGCATGTGTAGGCGTCATCCCTTGAGTGCTGGTCAAATATGATCGAACTTAGATGAGGGACTTTAACGCAAAATATTTGAATTGTGGATGAACTGAAGAGCCTGACAGAATAGGACTGTTCTTATACTTCCCTTCTTTCCTAAAACAGGAGGGAAGTAGGGTCGAGAAACGTGACAGTTGCAATTCAAAAGATATAAGAATGTACAGCACTAGTTAGCAATTTCCAACTTAGTTTGGACGCTATGGGAGACCTAAAGTAAAAACTAGCGATTACGCTAACGCCAGTGATTACCATAACCTCTTTGTCTTCTCGTTTACAACAAAAGACACTGAAAGCGTAACTCTGATAGTGTCCATAGGGAGAGACGAAGAGGGAAAATATCCTAAATAACCTGAAGCTAAAGAATATGATGTGATAAGACTGATGCAGTGCTATCCTCGCCCTAAAAAGCCTTCGGATACGTATATTCTGCGGTCACTCATAGTTGCAATTTTAAAAGTCCGGAGTAGGCCGCACCCTTTATCCTTGCTGAAGAGTTGGACGCTATCCAACTTCTGGTCCAGAACGCATGAAGCTTAATATAATTAAGAACACGACGGCATTCATACTCACTGGATCTGGACCATTCGTTGTGTTCATTGTGAATGATCCGACCCACAAACTCAAACGAGGACCTCGAAACACACAGCCACCACAATACTTCTGAAGGGCCTACCTCAATAATCAGTCAGAGAACAGCTAAATGCCTAAAGAGAGAAATAGCGGAAATCTGGGGCTTTTCTGATTCTCGTGGAAATATATTGAACTGTCCAGTTATCTCCTACCGGCCTTGAAGGGGACTGGGCTCCCTTTTACCCCAGAAGACACAAGTCTAAATGGTTGTTGTAGGATCCATAAAGACTTATAATGTGCCCCCGGGGGAAAGCTAAAGTATATGGGTTAGTTATCCCTAAAACCGAAAAGAAAAAGATGCTTAAATAGGTTAAGCAAACAGGATAAGCAAACATAAGCGGACTGGATAAAAGAAGAGCAAAAGTACCTGCCCAAAGTTGCTTGCTTCAGTTCCTTTCTACCATCAATCCTTTTACATCCTCTTTATTCTTTTTTATAACATTTTATTACGTCAAATTTCTGCTATCAAAGCAACTACTATTTAAATTTAACCAATTTGCCATCTCTGTTATCGTCATCACCACTCGTATTTAATTCGTTTATGTTATAATTTTCACATGAAGAGTTATCATCTATTGTTTTCTCTTCTCTTTTGTTACTTTTTCTAATGTTTGCAGGACGAACCTAAACATCACTGCAAATAAACAGTTATTGTCTGTTATGCATACAGTGAAGTCTACCTTTAGGCGTCGAATCTACTTACACACATGTAAACTGTTTTGGGGTGGCTGTGTTTGTATGTATGTTTTTTTTAGAAATCAGTTATTGCCAGTAAAATTATTAGTTATTCATATAACAGTAATTTATCTTAAGTCAATTCTTCTTTTTATCTCTTCTTTCTATTCTTTTTTGTTTTCCATTAAGTCTATGCCCTGCGGCTGACTTCACTTGTGTAACGATTATTACAGTTTATCGACGACAATGTTTATAAATTGAGTTTTTAATTAAATGAAATCTTTTTGGCTGCGCTTTCTTAAATATTTTTCTATTGTTAATGATTTTAATTTTTATTTTTCAATATTTTCTTTTTTTTAATTCCAAATTTATATTTCGTAATTGTGTATTTCAGGGTTAAAAAAATATTTATTTTGTTGATTAAGATTTCAGAAAAATGCTTTTAGCATTTTGTTTATATTAACAAGATGAAACAACAGAAAAATTAATTTTAACAGAATTTTTAAAAAAGTTTTGATAAACACAATAAAAAATAATACATTTTTTCTCTGACACCAAAATGTTTATATTAATTTTAAAGGTACTTTTTTTTTGTGATAAAAGGTTATTTTATACAACACTTTGCAATCCCTTGCACTAATTCCACCAATTCTATTCGACTTTTAATAGGACTAATTTTTGGAAATTTCCAGCTGAATTAATATTTGACTGTTTCTTTTTCGAAAAGTACTGTTTTTGTAAAAAATTTTTTTTTTGTTAACAGAAATCCCTTTTTGTAAAAAGGTACTATTTTTTTTTAAATTTTACTAGAAAAATTGTTAATATTCTTCAGAAGTATTTAATTTGTTTAACAGGGTTTTTATTTTTGAACAAAGTACTTTTTTTTCTAGCAGCTAAACAAAAAGTACTTTTTTGTTATAAGTACTTTTTCCTAAAATGAGCTTTTTTTCAACAAACATCTAGTCAGTTTTATTTTTCTTTTGGCTTTTAAAATATTTCATCATTGGAGAAGGTACTTTTGGGGAAAGTACTTACTCGAAAATGCATTTTTTTAGTAAAATTTCTATTCTTTACATACTGTATTTTGGTGAAATAAGTCCTATGTAAAAGGACAAGCTATTAATGGTATTCCAATGTCAGCAATTCTCTTTGCGAATGGTACCTTTTTTTAAAAAAAAGTACTTTTTTGTTATTGGTTTTACCAAAAGATATTTTTTTCAAAGTAACATCTAGGCAATTGCACTTTTGAGAAAATGCCCTGATTGGAAAAGGTACTTTTTCTGAAAGCTACTTGCTTGAAAAGTACTTTTTTGTAAAATTTCGATTCTTTAGGTACCGTATTTTTTTAAACATGTCCTTCGTAAAAGGACAAACTATTAATGGTAATTCTCTGCCAGTTATTGTTTTTGCGAATGGTACCTTTTTAGATAAAAGTACTTTTTTGTTCTGTATTAGTTTTCCGATATGTATTTTTTAAAAGAAAATCTAGTCAATTGCATAATTTTTTTTTTGGAAAATTCCTTTTTTGGAAACGGTACTTTTTGTGAAAGCTAATTGCTCGAAAAGTACTTTTTAGTAAAATTTAAATTCTTTAGGAACCGTATTTTTGTTAAACATGTCCTACGTAAATTGACAAGTAAAATTTACAGTACCCAAAGAATTCAGTAAAATTTCAATTCTTTGGGTACTGTATTTTTTGTGAAATGTAAAAGGACAAATGGTATTTCTCCGTCAGCTATTGTTTTTGCGAATGGTACCTTTTTTAGAAGAGAGTACTGTTTTGTTCTGTATTAGTTTTCCAAAATGTAGTTTTTTAATAGAAAATCTAGTCAATTGCACAATTTTTTGAAAAAATTCCTTTTTTCGAAACGGTAATTCTGTGAAAGCTACTTACTCGAAAAAATACTTTTTAGTAAAATTTCTATTCTTTGGTTACCGTATTTTTTGTGAAATGAGTTTTAAGTAAAAGGACAAACTATTATTTAAATAGTATTTCTCTGTCAGCTATTGTTTTTACGAATGGTACCTTGTTAGAAAAAGTAATTTTTCGTAAAAAAGCACTTTTCCTAAAATTAAAATTTCTAAAAAAAATTGTATTTTTTTTTTAAATTTTATTTTTATTCCATTTTTGGAGATTGCACTTTTTCCAAAAGCTACTTGCTAGAAAAGTGCTTTTTGGTGAAAAAAGGACTTTTTTAGAAAGTACTTTTTAGAAAGTACTTTTTTAGATAGTTTTTTTATAAAGTACTTTTTTAGAAAGTTCTTTTAGCAAATACTTTTTCCTAAAATGAACTTCTTTTAAAGGAAAATTTCTAAATAAAATTGTATTTTTTTTAGAAATTCCATTTTTGGAGATGGCACTTTTTCCAAAAGCTACTTGCAAGAAAAGTTCTTTTTAGTGAAAAGGGACTTTTTTAGAAAGTACTTTTTTTTTAGAAAAAAGTACTTTTTCCTAAAATGAACTTTTTTTTTAAGGGAAATCTAGTCAATTGTATTTTTTTTTTATAAAACTCTCCATTATTGGAGAAGACACTTTTTGCGAAAGGTACTGGCTAGGTACTATATTTTTTATGAAATGACTCGCTACGAATATCGACTCGCTATTATTTAGAAGGCCCTCTTTTGTATTTTTTTTATGATGAATTTGTTTTGTTTTTCCGCTTGCACTTAATTGATTAAGGTACTTTCTTCTTATAATAGTCCACTAAAATGCGAAAATGTAGAAATTTACTGCAGCATAAACATTCAGGCGGCCTGTATTTTAAAAGAGATTTGAAATACATTTTTTTCAATTTTGGCTAGCAACAAACAAACGCATCATATTTTTAGATGGAATATGGTGGTGGATGATTTGAGCAGGATGCTGGTGGATTTGATGTCTAGTCAGTCAAGAGCTGCAGTTACACATGAAGTTTTTAATGCCAGCGTCTTTTTTGGGCAAACAGTTCATCATATTCTCCAAAAGCATTTAACAAAGAATTTTAAAGAATTGTTTATGGATACCAAATGTATACGACGTACATTCATGTGAAAGGTTGGTGGGTGGTGATGGTCAATGCTGCAGATGGGTGGTGGATAATATTGGCAGTGGCAGTGAATATATGCACATGCTTCAGATTGCATCAGCCTTTTAAAGGGTAGTGCTTTTAAAACCACTACAGGAGTGTAATAAAAAGTCGTAACTTTTAGAGTGCTTCTTGCAGTCAATGGTTGTTTAATAATGTTATTTATGTCACATACAATTTGCAACTCACATACACTATGAACATGTACCCACAAATATGTACGTACGTATATTATAGTGGAAGAGAAGGGGAAAGAGGGAGAGAGAGCGAGAGTTAAAAGCAAATGTGCTCTACGCCATATAAAAAATTTATAGACTACGGCTCGAAATTACTGTAGTTGTTACTGCACAGTGGGAAAATAAGCGGGGGAAATGCAAACAGGAAAGAAATACAATGATGGCTGATCTACTAAAATTATTATTTTTTAATTAAAAGCAAAAAGCCAGCCAACACAACATGCCACTGCCTGCAACAGCAATTGTACTCAAAAGCTATAAAAATAATGTTCGTTTTAATCACTGACCATTTTAATATTTCAATAAATGCATCTTTGATATGGCAGTCCGTTGTGCATTGTTTGTGGCTTTTGCGCGCAACACTAATATGAATTTCGTTGGTTGGCTTTCTCCAGGTCATTGGTGTTTGTTTGCCTGGCAATAGTGAATGGTTTTTAATTCCAGAAAGAAATTGTGCAATTGTAAAAAATTATTCATTTTTATACCCCCAGGGAGGTGTTGGTTGTTGTGTGTCGTTAAATATAAAATATTGCTGCAGATACATATTAAATCAATAGCAATCATGTTACAACAACAATTTTCTATTAATAATTTAACGAATTTTAACGAATTTATAATAAATCATTTCAAAGATTTTTTCAACGGTTTTTTTTTCTGACATGAAAATTATTATATTATTTATACTCATAAAATGATAAAAAGGTTTTTAAATAAGAAGGATATACATACAACCATTCATACATATATATCTCTGTGTACATATTACAAACACACGTATCTATCTAACTCATGAAATTATTAGGTCGCTAAAGACTGTTAGCAAATGATTTATTGCAGTTACTAATTGACAGGTATTTATGTTAAGCCTAATAACTAAGTTTTAGCTAATTTTCTTTATATACAGCTATAGCTATGTAAAAATATATCTTAACCTTTTTTAGTAAAAAATATTACTTTTTGGTAAGACGCAGCTTTTTTGAAATGTATGCTCAACTACAAAAAAATTTTTTTTTTTCAAAAACCATTTTTGCTATTTAAATTCCACTACTAAATGCTGCATGGTAAAAGTATATTTTTGCAAAAAATTTCCCGTTTTTGTAAAAAAGTACTTTTTTGCGAAAAGGTACTAATTGCTAAAATCGCACTTCATGATAAAAGGTATTTTGTGTAACGAAGGGTTTCGTTTTTGTGAAAAAGTACTTTTTTGCAAAAATGTACTAATTGCTAAAAAGGTACTTTATGACAAAATCTATTTTGTGTAACAAAGGGCTGCTTTAAAACAAAGTTTCTTTGTAAAGAGGTGATCTTTATAAAGTACTATACCCGTTTTTTTTGTATATGATTCCTACATAGAAGGACCAAACTATTATTTAAATAACATTTCTCTGTCAGCTAGTGTTTTTAGAGAATAGTACCTTTTCATAAAAAAGTACCTTTTCCCTAAAATAATCCTTTTTTAAAGGAACATCAAATAAATTTTATAGTTTTAGAAAATTCTATCATTGGAAAAGGTACTTTTTGTGAAAGCTACTTGCTCAAAAATGTGTTTAGTAAAATTTTTATTCCTTATGTACCATATTTTATGTGAAACGATTCCTACATAAAAGAATAAACCATTATTTAAATGGCATTTCTCTCTCAGCTAGTGTTTTTGAGCATGGTACCTTTTTTTAGAAACAAGTACTTTTTTGTTATAAGTATTTCTTCCTAAAATAAAATTGTTTTTTAAAGGAACATTTAGTCAATTGTATATTTTTAGAAAGTTCCTTCATTGAACATGGTACTTTTTGTGGAAGCTACTTGCTCGAAAATGTATTTTTTTTAATAAAATTCCTATTCCTTAGGTACTATATTTATTGTGAAATTATTCTTACATAAAAGAATAAACCATTTTTTCTTATATGCATTTTTTACCTAAAGTAAACTTTTGTTTAGAGGACCACCTAGTCAATTGTATCGTTTTAGATAGTTCCATCATTGAAGAAGGTACTATTTGTGAAAGTTACTTGCTCGAAATTGTATTTTTCAGTATAATTCCTATTTTTTGGGTACAGTATTTTTTGTGAAATGCTTTCTACGTAAAATGACATATTATTATTTAAATGGTATTTCTCTGTCAGCTATTGAAGATTTTAGAAGAAAAGTACTTTTTTGTTTTAAGTAATTATTCCCTAAAATTAACTTTTTTTAGAGGAACGTCTACTCAATTGTATAATATTCCATTATTGGAGAAGGTACTTTTTTTAGTACCTTCTGTAGTGAAATGAGTCGTACGTAAAAGGAAAACTATGATTTGAATGGTACTCTTCTGTCAGCTATTGTTTTTGCAAAAAAGTCCTTTTTTGTTATATGTACTTTTTCCCAAAAGTAAACTTTTTTAAAGGAGCATCTAGTCAATTGTATTTTTTTTAGAAAATTCTATTATCGGAGAAGGTGCTTTTTGTGTAAGCTACTTGCTCGAAAAAGTATTTTTTTTTAATTTCTGTTCTTTAGGTACTGTATTGTCCTACGTAAATAGACAAACTATTATCTAGTAGGCAAGCAATTTTACAAAATTTGTTGTCCTTAATTGATAAAGATACTTTTTTCTTATTTGTTTCTTTTTATATTAGGTACTTTTTTGGAGTAAATTTTTTTTAGAAATAAATTTTTTTACTTTCATATTGCTAAAAAAGTTCTTATGCAAAGAGGTGATAGTTTTTTTTAATATTTTTAAAAGACATTTGTTTCGGTTAAAATGGTACATAAAGTATATAGAAAAGTACATTATATAAAGTACGTAATAAAAGTGGTCCTTTATGACAAGGCTTTTTTTAAAGAGATTTGTGTGAAATATTTTTTAAGCTACTGTTTATGCAACAGTTCTGAAAAACCTCTGTGTACTTGTTTTCTGCAATTTTTCAACAAAGAATAAGGTACTTTTTAATACATAATCTCTTGAAAACTCTTGAAAAAAGATTTGTGCTGAGAGGATATATACATATGCAAAAGATTGCTTTGCTGGTGCAAAAGTTGTTAGTAAGATATACCGAAACCACGTTCTAGATAAATCATGAAGGAAGGTATAACATATATAGTAAAGGTGCTTTTGTGTAAATGGCTCTTTTCTATAAATTATTTTTTTCTATAAATGATACTTTTCTATAAATCATAATTTTTTAGATAAGGTACTTTTCTACAAAAAGTACCTTTGCATAAAAGGTACTTTTCTGTAAAAGGTACTTTTCTATAATATACTTTTCTATAAAAATTAATTTCTAAAAAGTACTTTTCTCTAAAAGGTAGTTTTCTGCAAAAGGTACTTTTTTACAAAAGGTAATTTTCTATAAAAGGTTCTTTTCTACAAAAGATACTTTTTTATGAAAGGTACTTTTCTACAAAAAGTACTTTTCTATAAAAGGTACTTTTCTATAATATACTTTTGAATGAATAAAAATGAATACTTTATAATATTTTAACGAATTAAATTTTTAAAGCGTACTTTTATGATCCGTTTTATTAAAGACAGTTTTGTATAACTAGAGTTTTTTGATGTAATTTTACTACTACTTTGGTACTTTATTAAAAAAGTATTTTATACGAAAGTCACTGTGTGCTTTATAGAAAAAGTATTCATTGTTATTTGTATATTTATACAGATAACTTTTCAAAAGAAAAACACCTTGAAAAGGCATCTTAGAAAAGAAAAGTTTAAGAGCAGGGCATTTTATGACGGTAATTAAAAAGGCCTAATTAGAATACTTTAACGAAAAGGTACATTTGTTTTTTTTTTATATCTTACATTTTAATTAAGTTTTGTGGGGGCCATGTTTAACATCTCTTCTACTTGTTAGCTGCCCATTTGTGCTGCTCTTTGTGAAAAACAAGCTGCATTTGCTTGAGTGGCTCACTTAAGTGGGGAAAAAAAGGAAAACAAACAGTTCATCAAAAATCTCCCCTCGATCTTTTGTACTTTCTGGTTTCTCAATGAATTTCATTTCTTTGAGTTTTAAAGGATTAAAGCAAACAACAAACAAACCTCTAAGAAGTTATTGTTGCTGCAACAGGCTTCAAAAGCCATTATAACAGTAAAGTAATTTTTTAAGAAAAGAAATGCAAAAAAAAGAAAAAAAAACAACAACCATACACATGCATAATTTGAAAAAAAGCAGAAAAAAATTTGCAAAAGAAAAGTTCAATAACCTGTGACCAATACCCACAACAATAATACGCTACTTGTACAACAGTAACAACAAGAAACAAGGAATTCACCACTACAAAAAATACGTAACAGTAAAACGATAACAAAAACAAAAAACAAAAACGAAAACATAAAATCCAAATGAAGGCAACAACAACAAAAAAAATATTAACACAAATAACAACAAAAACCGGCAAAAATTAGTTTTTTTGCTGGATGGATGGTGGTGTTTGTTGCTGCTGCTGCTCTTGTTTTTAGTTGATATGTAAGGCAGGGATATGCCATACCAGGCTTTCAGTTTCGGCTTGTCGCTAAAATATTACGCTGCTGCTTTTACATGCCAACATAAAAATATTGTTTGCAACAACTTCATCGACAGTGGCAAAAGAATCACCAAATCAATCCATAATCATCATAAGCCAAAAAAAATTCTTTTTTGACAAGGTAAAGTCAGGGCTCTGCGAAATCCTATCACAATCGATTTACTTAACATACCTATCGATTTTTCAGGCTTACGCACTGCAAGCATTGGGTAGAAAGAGATACTACTCCTAATAAAGCCAAGTACCTTCTATTTCTGTAAATTAAAAATCAGCTGGGAATTTAACGTTACGGCTGCCGCGTCAGCAATTTAATTTCTAGTATTTCTTTTCCTTAGAAACATCGGCAGCGTGCAGCAGCTGAAGGTCTCAACTTTAGCAAAAATCTATTGAAGAAATTCACCGCCCATTAGATATGTTATCCTTAAGTCGATTGAATAGTTTGCTCTTGAAGGATATTAGAGACCTGAGCCAGATCTGCAGTAAGTGTGTATGCGTCCACTTTTAAAACTATTTATCCTCACGGGGCCTGAACTTTTGTCTTTTGATAGGATTTTCACCTGCACCTGGCCGTTAGCTTTAATCAGATAGTGGTCAAACCAGTGGGAGTGAAAAGCAACGTCATTCACGTCCTAGGAAGCCGAAGACTAATTCTAGCAACAGGTCTTTCCTAATTGCAATTTCAGAGGTTGCGAGACAGTGTCGCAAACTACTACTCCTTGCTGAAGAGTTGGAGGCTATTTAACTCCTGGTCCAGAAGACATGACTAGCATGCTCATTGGATGCGGATCATTCTGAGCAAAGGTGAGATTATCCTGGCCCTCTAATTAAATTCATGAGGGGCCGCAAAACCGCAACCACCACGATACTCCCGAAGGGCCAACCTAATAATCATTTAGAGAAACAGCTAAAGGGCTAAAGAGACAATTAGCGCAACTTTGGGGCTTACTGATACCCGTGGAAATAACACAGGGCTTTCAGTTGACACCCTGCTTGCCGTCAGGGGACTGGTCTCCCTTATAGCCCTAGTAGCACAGGTCTAGATGGTTAAGTAATCCATAAAGACCGATAAATGTGCCCCCGGGGGATATAATATGACATGCATGATAAGATTAACATCTGCTTCTGGCCGTGTGGGCCAATATCAGATGGTGGATCATTACCACTGTGGATGAAATGTAGCGTCATCCTCGCCCTAGAAGGCCTTCGGATACCAATATCCTCCGATCACCTCTAGTTGCAAGTTCAAAAGCCCGCAGGCCGCAGCCTAAACTCCTTGCTGAAGAGTTGGAGACTCAACTCCGGATCCAGAACGCATGAAGCTTAATGTAAGTAAGAACACGACGGCATTCATACTCACTGGACCGACCTGGACTATTCATTGTGTTCATTGTGAATGATCCGACTCACAAATTCAAACGAGGGCCTCGAAACACAGCCCCCGCGATACTCCCGAAAGGTCTACCTCAATAATCAGTCAGAGAACAGCTAAAAGGCTGAAAAGACATTTAGCGGAACTCTGGGGTTTTACTGATTCCCGTAGAAATATAGTGTCCAGTTGGCTCCTGCTAGCCTTAAAGGGGACTGCGCTCCCTTTTATCCCCGCAAGACACAATTCTAGATGATTGTATGATCTATAAAGACTTATAAATGTGCCCCCGATGATATGACATATTGAGTTACCCTCGTATGACATTAAAGTTTAAACAAAATCGTACACTCGCAAAAGTTTAAAAAAAAAATAAATCAGCCAACTGACGCCGCCAGCAAAAAAAAGCAGCAGCAGCAGAAATAATTTTTTGTTCGTTTCTTTTGGGGGGTTATACATGACATGCATATAGTATTTACATACGTTCACATCCTATCGACATACGTACGTACAGTACATACGTACATGCATTTATGTATTATTTGTGGCTCGTACAATACGGTTCATATGTTACTTGTTATTGCTTGTGCTTTTCGTTTCTTTGTAAATTGCTATCGAATCTTTGAAAAGTGCAGTGACAACGACACACAACTACAATTCAATTTCGTCACTTTCGTTTCAAATAAATATTGATAGAATGAACTCTTATCGCCAGAACATCAATCCATAAATATTTCACTTTTTAATGGTGATATTTACATAGGTGAAAACAGTCGTTGGATTTCTGTTCTTTGGCCTTAAGAATAGTGTAACTCCAATTTGGTTTGCTTCTTTCGTGTTAGGGAAGATGAACTCGGATCGAACAACATCAATAAATATTTAGTTCCTCGAATTGAAAATTTTTTTAAGTAAATCCTAAAGACGACTCTTATAGGTGTTATACATTTTGTCGATAGTTGCCAGGTGACGAACCTTTGCTCTTAAGATAGGTGCCCCCAGGCCTTCTTTTGAAGTTGTTAAAGAAAGATTGGGATACTTCAGAATTTGCATTTAGTTTGCTTTTGTCACATGTAAGGCTTCAACTATGGACTGGGGTACCTCTGGAACATCCAATTTAGTTTGCTTCTTTCATGTTGCAGGAATGAACTTTGTGAACGGCAACAAATATTTGGTTCCTCCACTTGAAAATTAATTAAAGTGAAATTTAAAGACGACTCTTATAGGCGTTAAACACTTTTTTTGATGGTTTTCAGTTGACGACCTTTTGCTCTTGAATCTTAAGATTGAGGTACCTGCCTTGCATTCATATAAAGTTTGCTTCTGCTAGCAAATGTTTCGGTTTTTAACTGAAGGCGAAAGTTAAAGAAGATTTAACAAACATCCTCCTCTACTTTACCGTAGTTTTCAATTGGTGAAATTCTTCTTTGGGCTCTAAAACTGGGGCACTTCAGCAGAATCGCATTCAGTTTATTTCTCCTTACTCTTGCCGAAGAACGTCAAGAAATATTGCCATCTTTGCATTGGATAATTAAAGATAACAATGCCTTACACAGCCCTTCATTTAGCGATAGTTTTCGGTTGTTCTTGGCATTATGGCTAGGACCCGAAGGTAGGATATATTCATATTCGGTTTATCTTCTGCTGATATCTCATTCTTAAACTCCCCCCGGGGCCACATTTATATGTTTTGACGGAAATTCACCGTTATTATATGTGTCTTCGTGGGTAAAAGGGAGCCCAGTCCTACTTATAGCCTAGCAGGAGCCAACTTGTCAATACACTATATTTCCACGGGAATTAGTACAGTCCCAGAGTTTAGCCATTTGTCTTTTTAGCCTTTTAGCTGTTCTCTGACTAATTATTAAGGTCGGCCCTTCGGGAGTGTCGTGGTGGTTGTGTGTTAAGAGGCCCTCGTTTAAGTTTGTGGGTCGTATCATTAGAAAATGAACACAATGATTGGTCCAGGTCCAGCGAGTATGAATGTCGTCGTGTTCCTAATTATGTTAAGCTTCATGCGTTCTGGATCAGGAGTTGGATAGTCTCCAATTCTTCAGCAAGGAATGAGGCTGCGGCCTATTCCGGGTTTTTGAAGTTGCAAGTAGGAGTGATCGGAGGATATACGTATCCGAAGGCCTTCTAGGGCGAGGATGACGCTACATTTCATCTACAGTGGTAATGATCCACCATCTGAGGCCATCTGAGTTTGTGGGTCGTATCACATACAATAAACACAATGAATTGTCCAGGTCCAGGTACCCCCGGGGGCACATATATATGATCTTTGGAGATAGCAACAACTTAGACCTGTGCAACTGGGGGAAAAAGGGAGCCCAGTTCCCTGAAGTCAGCAGGGGTATAACTGGAAACTCCAATTTATTTCCACAGGAATCAGTGAGCCGCAGAGTTCCGTTATTTGTCTCTTTAGACACTTGTTCTCTGGCTGATTATTGGGGCTGGCCTTTCATGGGAGTATCGTGGTGGTTGCGGTTTCGCGGCCCCATATCAGTCTATGGTGGCCGGTTTCATTTCACCTTTAATAACCCCTACCTGGTGAAATGTTCCCAGATCCAGTGAGCATGCTAGACATGTGTTCTGGACAGGAGTTGGAAAGTCTCCAACTCTTTAGCAAGGTGTGATGATTTGCAGCCCTGCTCTGGAATCATCGAAGTTGCAACTAGAAAGTTCTGTTGCATAGAATTATAGCTTCGGCTTCCTAGGACGAGCATGACGTTCCAAATTATGCAGTGGTTTGATCCACCATCTGATTAAGGCTTCATGGCCAGGCGCAGATGTAAATCTAATCACACACGTTGTCCAGGTTCAGTGAGCATGAATGCCGTCGTGTTCTTAAATTATATTAAGCTTCCTGCGTTCTATACTGCGAGTTGGATAGTCTCCAACTCTTCAGCAAGGAGTGAAGGCTACGGCCCGTTTCGGGCTTTTGAAGTTGTAACTATACAAAGCCATTCTTTTGACTCGGAGTACAAAGCAAAAACTCCAGTTACTTTAAAACTTCTCAATTTTTTTTGCCACGACGTCGAACGATTCTCGAAGAGTCTGTCTCAAATTTGGTGGGTTTTAGATATTTTTAATTACGTTAATTGTATTTTCTTGGACCTCAGCCTTCGTTTGTCTTTATCAGTTCTACTAAAATTCTTTAAATGACGTAAATTAGTTTGTTTTGTCGTTGAATAAAGAAGTCAAAAGCCCTTTTGCTAGCTAAATAGATACGCTGAAACATTGAAGAAACATATTCAGCTTTAAAGATGTCTCCCTTAATGTCGCCTCGTGTGTAGCAGTGTTTCTTGTTAATATTCATGTTGCTTAACAAGCAAAAATTATTTTTTTTTTATACTTTTCAGTGTCAAATCACGAAATTGATTATTGATGGTAAAGCTAGTTACTATTGCCGTTTCATTTGAGTTTTGTGAACACAAATGTATAGTTGTTGCTAACCATTTTTGTTTGTGTATGAAGCAATGTGAGAACTACTGATTAAGTTGCTTGGATTTGTTTCGCTACTAAATGAAATTTTTTTGTCATTTTTCTGGGTAGAAGCCGTTGTCATTGGCTGCTTTTTTCGGTTTAATCGGCAAGTGCTTTCTATGCAATGACATAATTAAGCCGCTTTTTAAATAGTGGAAGGAGAATGACACTCACTATTGTTTGTTGGTATTTTGCTTAAGTTTTAATGCTTTAATGCTTTCTCAACTTCTCAGGCGGTCAAACAAAGTTGTAGGTATAAAAAAAGAGCTTTAGCTTTGCTAAAATATAGTTAAAGGTTCCCTGATCATTCGAGTTGAGTAATTAATGACGAGTTGAACAATCCATAGGAATTAGCTCAATGTAGTCATTTGTCACAAATAAATTAATCCCTGTTTGCATTTTAAGGTAAGCTTGCACCTCTTACCAGCACATATTTATTCACTAAAAAATATTCAGCTTTAGGGGTTCGGTTCTATATGCTTTTACTCACTTCCCAATTTGTTGCCGACATTGAGCACCGATAGAGGGGACTACTTTGTATTTCGATTCGAAAAAATATTGTAGCACATTTTCTGCAACAGTGTTGCCTCGTGTATATCGATGTTTTGTGGTTCTTCTGTTATTGGCTTGAAGGCAGAGAGTTTTATTTTTTGGTGAACCGTGCTTTAAAAAGAAAGTGACGAAAAATACAATGGAAGACAATAAAAATTCGTGGAAGTTGGAGCACTTTAGATTTATTTTTTTTTTATTATTTTCGTTTTTTTTGCTTCTTTCACGTTGCCCAATAATAACTTTTAGCTTCCTGTTAGCTATTCAAGGCATAAAATACAAATAGAACTCATGTTTTTAAAATGTTATTACTATTAGTATGATGTTCCATTTGATGTTGCCTCGTGTGTATTCAGCAAAAGCAATAAAAGATAAGAAGTAACTCATGTTTTAGGTTAATTTTAGGCCACACTTTAAATACGCATACAGTGTTTGTACGTAATTATTGTACTTTCTTACATTTCCTTTTTTTATAATTTTTTTATGTTTTGCATATAAAAATGTTGTGTTTTGCTTTTATGTAATTTTTTTCTTTCTCTACCAGTAATTTTTTTGTTTTGTTTATTATCACGAAATGTGTTTCTGCTTGGAATATGTTATTTTCTCAGTCCGTTACTTATTAAACTACAATTGTTTTGGTTTTTTTTTGTTTTTTTACGTTTTCTTGTGCATCTTCTTTGGCTGGTTTGTGTTATAAAATCAATGAGAATAAGAGAAACTAAAATATTAAAACTTTAATAAATTTTAACAAACATCTTTCTTTCTACAGAAAGTTGCACAAAAATATGAATGAACCACCTGCATACAATTGTATGCTGTTTTTGTTGTTGTAGTTTTATTAAAACCGGAAGAAATGACTTCATCCACTTCTTTATTCTGCTTATGTTGTCGTCTTCCTTCTTTCTTTCTGACTGTGTGTTACTTAATTTTGTGGAATGATTTTTGTTTATTTGTAAATTATAAAAATTTGATTTGAAAGCTTTCTTCTGTCATATTTCTTAAAACTATGAATTTGTGTTTTATTTATAAAAATGGAATATGATGGAATATTATGGTGTTATTGTTATCATCATCATGATAATTTTTGTTTTTTCTTACTGTCGGATTTGAAAACCCATTTCAATCTTGTTACCATTTTTTTTCCATTAACGCTAATGCATTAGACAAAATAGTAAATAATGAATAAATGAGAAGGAGGCGGAGGAGGTTTTTTGTAGTAAATAAAACGACGTTCGGTGTTTTTTACTTTTAAGGATTTCCTTGAAAACTTATAAATAATTAAGCTTAAAAAAAAATATACAAAAAAAAATCATTTTTCAGTTTCGTTAGACTCAGTCGGCATCATAACACACCTTAAGTGCTTTGCTATCCCGTGGTGATAAATTAAATTAAATAATTTATAAAGACTTTTATTTTATAAAGTTGGCCACACCAAACTGTAAGGCTTCTTCTCACTATTGTTGCTTTTAAAATATGGTCTCATTAATTACTGTAATTCATTGTTACGCCGTCTTTTCCCACCGTTTTCTAAACATTATTGCCTGACCAAGCGCTTCATCTTTAAAGTCCTCTGCACAAAGGTTAAGAAGGTCTCAATTTTGTTAATCTGCAGAGGAGAAGGGCAATTAATGATTTTTTATATGACATGTTCCAGTCTAGCCCTGTACTAAGGAATTTCCTGATAAAGAATTTTCCTTTTTCCGTTCCAATTTTAATCTATTTTTCGGCATTTGGAAAATGTTTCTCACAAAAGATTACTTTATTTCACTCTTCGAATTCTATTTTAAAAAAACCTAAACAAATTGTGAAATATAATAACTTGAGTTCTGAGATCTACAAAGCTTTGGCTTTCACCTTATGTAGGCCGTTAAGCCGCACAGTTCGAATTTTAAGCAATTTTTATTCATCTCACAAATATCGCATTTGATAAAATGCTTAATTTCACTTAAACAAATTCTCTTAAAGGCTCCAAAGCGTGAAAAACCAAAAACAGTGCGTACACCCGAGAATATATGGCTGCTGTGGCAGAAAGTGTGAGTGAAGCGCCATCAACATCAGTTCACCGACGTTCCCAACAACTGAACATTTCACAGACATCATTGAGACGAATTTTGCATAAAGACCTGGATATGACGCCATATAAAGTGTAAGTGGTTCAGGAGTTGAAGCCAGGCGATGACCATCTAAGGAGTTTTTGCTTAGCTAAGTGGGCCTGCAATCGATTTACAGAAGATGCCGATTTTGCAAAAAAAAAAAAATCATCTTTTCAGCTGAAGCTCATTTTAATTTTGGCGGGTATGTAAACAAGCAAAATTGTCGCCTGTGGGGCACAAAAAGCCCGCACGAACGCATACATTGAAAAGCCGACGCACCCAAAACAAGTCACTGTTTGGTGCGGATTTTGGTACAGAGGCATAATTGGGCTATTTTTCTTCGATAATGAGCCAGGAATGGCCGTTACACACAATAGCGATCGTTATCGGGCCATGTTCAACGAATTTTTATTCACAAAAACGGAAGAGGAGAATATTAACAACATTTGGTTTCAACAAGACGACGCTACGTGCCACACAGCTGCAGCTACACTCGATGTTTTGCGCCCTAATTTTTAAAGATCGCATTATCAGCCGCAGAGCCACCTCGGAGCTGCGATTTGACACCGTTGGTCTCTATTATTTGTGGGGTGCCGTCAAAGATAAGTGCTACGCCGACAAGCCACAGACAATTGACGCTTTAAAGGACAATATTCGTGAAGCCATTGGTAAAATACAGCTGCACACAATCGATAATGTGCTTAAAATTGGAAAGATCGTGTAGGCTACTGCATGGCCAGCCGAGGCAGCCATTTGAATGAAATTATTTTCCGGAAGAATTGTACTTTCAAATAAAATAAGAAATTTGAGAAAATATTCAAAAGTTTTGTTTAGAACATTTAAAACAAACAGAAAAGGTTATATGGCGGACCCTTTATTAAAAACCTATCTGAAGTTTTGAAATCTTTACAACCCTGAAAATCGCGCCCAATAGGCCGTTAAGTTGCGCCTTTCCAATTTCAATGCCGTTTTAAGCATTTGAAAAATGTCCAAATGTGAAAGAAATTACTGATTTCACTAGAATTTAAAATTTTATTATTAAAAACTTATACAAATTCGTAATATAAATCTATAACACCTAGACTTTCAGCCCCTGGGAGGCCGGTAAGCCGCGTCGTTCTAATTTTAATCCATTTTCAGACATTTGAAAAAACTATTTGTAAAAGATACATAATTTCACTTTTTTTGTTTCTTAATTCTATTATTAAAAAAAGGACCTTTAAGAGTTTTGAAATCTACACTATCATCAGGCTCCTTCGTAGTAGGCCACTAAACCTTTTCCTTTCAATTTTAATCGACTTTTAGGCATTTTAAAATAAGAAAATGGCTAATTTCACTTTTTAAATTCCATCATTAGAAACTTATAAAAGTTGGCAACATAAATTGGGTCCCTGCAGGCTAAAAGGTAGTGTACTTAGTAGCTTATCAGTCTAAAGGCTGTGAGTTCGATCCCCAACAAATACCTTTGGCTGTTTTCACTACAAAAAAAAAATTAACTATCGTTGGGACTGCTCAGTGATGAAGGCATGGTCACTGGTCACTGTGTTGTCTTATACAACAGTCAATTTCCTTCTACTGTCACCACCTGTGTTATCTCTTCTCTATCCCTTTCCTAAAGAATATAGCACAAAATTGTTGCCTGAAGTGCTACTTCTCTTAAAAAAAAAAAAAACAAAAAAACCCAATCTAAGCCCTCAAACAGCTGCCTTCCTATTTTATTCCATTTTCTAGGTAGTGAAAAATATTTTTCTTAATATTATTTTTAAAAATCTATAGAAAGTCGAAACATAAGCTGTATAGAACTTTAATAAAGAATGGCGTGGCTTTCATTTAGAAGATCTATTTAAATTTTGAACCTATTTGGGGCGGGGCCTTTTAAAAAAATATCTCTTTGGGAAAATGTGTAAATTTGTTTTTATTTTCTGAATTATTTTATAAAAAAAAAATTTCGAATGAAAAATTTTATATTGATCTGCTGGGGTTTGGAGCATTAAGTGGGTGTACGCCCGCCAGTTGAATATTTGTTTGCGTGTATGTTTGGCATATTCACCCTTTTCAAAAATTATTTTAATATTCAGTGGGAATCTAAGCAGCTTTCCTGCTTTACTTACAGAGTGTAAGCGAATTATATTTTGTTATTGGGATTTTCTTTTTTTTTTATCGTTCTTATCTACACTGCTCCCTTTTTTTGTTTTCAAAATTTCTTAAAAGAAAAATGTCATGATTTTCCATCTGCTCAATTAGATTCTTATTCCTTTTTCGAATAATAAGTTTAATGAGGAGAAACACTTAATGATAATGATACTCGCTATGCTCTATACTCGTTAATATTTCTTTTATTAGATTTGATTTCAAATATATTTTCTTAAAATGTTCAGCACTGTATTTTTGACACTTTAGTGTCAGTGTCCTTTCACTTTACAGTTAGTTAAATAACCTCAATGAACGTGAATTATATATTCCACAGAATATTGCTGCTGTCATAATAAAAGAAGAAAATTCCTGTTATTTATTACATAATTTAATGAAAATAATAACAAACCACAATCCCCCACAGTGCCGCCCGGCCACATAAAAAAAAATCACAATTCCAATAAATTTATAAATGGACGACCAAAACTGGCAAACCCAAACACAGGATCAGAAGACCGAATGTGTTTTGACACGAAAGACCAAATAAATTGATTGGCTGGCAGAGCAGTAAAGAAACTAAAAATGTCATTGTCAAATGTCATTAAATATTTAAAAGAAAATAAAAGAAAAATTTTATTTCCTAAGGACAAATGGAATTAAGCAATAGGAAAATATTTTCTTTATATTTAATAAGCCTAAAGAAAATTGCCTGTTAGCGGGTTTTTCAAAAAATATTATTTTTTATTTTTAATATTTCGCCACACCATTGGGTGGCAGCAGCTTTCCGCAACAAAAGCAGCGTATAAAAAAATTTTTCAGTAATAAATAAATGAGAAAATATTGACAGCGAAATACAAAATAATAAAAAAAAATGTTCGTTCAAAAATAATTGTGGCAACACCAACAACAACATGCGTGTTTTGACATATTCGTAGTCGATACATTGAGATTGATTGCAATTCCGCTAGAAAATCGCTTTAACAATAATTAAAATTCACTATGAAAATGGTGGTGCTGTTTAATTGACATTTCGTAAAATTTGTGATATTTTTGGACAACACAATCGTCGTCGTGCTTCTTCTGAGACCGCTATTAAATATGAGTGAACAGGCTCGATACAAAATTTGCCAACACCAATGCGTGTTTAACAGAGTCGTTCGATTGAAAACATCACAGCCGTTAGCAGCCATAGCATTGAAGCAGACCCAAATTTGTCAAATCCTCGACGGTCTCAACAATTGGAGTTATCCAAAACCCCCACATGGCGACTTTTGTGTAAGGATTTGACTTTGAAGCCTTAAACGGTTCAACTTGTGCAGTAGATGAAAACAACCGACCATCAATACCGCCTTAGATTCGCTCAGTTCATTTTTCTAACAAAAAACCATTTTTTAAGATGAAACCCATTTTCACTTGTCGGGGTATGTCATTGAACAAAATTGCCGCGTTTGGATTTCTAAAAATCCTAGAGCGATTATTGATAACCCTTTGCATGCTCAACGTGTCACTGGTGCAGCACTTGAAGCCGACCGCCCATTCACATCGATTCGCCTAATTCATTCACAGGAACAAGTGGCTGGGTTTTCTGACAATCATTTTTTTAAGGCGAAGCTCATTTTCATATGTTAGGTTATGTCAACAAGCAAAATTGCCGCATTTGGGTTTCTAAAACTTCTAAAGCCATTGATTGAGAATCCTTTGCATGCTCAACATGCCACTGTATTGCGCGCTATGTGGCCTGGAGGTGTAATTGGGCCGTTTGTTGTTTCGAAAATGAGGTTGGAAATGCGGTAACGGTCCATGAATCACGCTATCGATGAGACGCTAACAATTCAATTTTGACCTATTATTGCGGAAATGTAATTTCAACAGGATGGCGATGTCACATGTTTCACAGTCAATCAAACGTTTATTTTATTGCAAACCAAATTTCCCGATCGCCAAATTTTACGACAATCAGCAGTAAAGTAATTTATATGTAACGACACGGTTTCCCTGGTTGCTGGGGTATGCTCAACGGCGTGCAGGTTCGTGTCGTGCCAACGTTGAATAAAAAAAACGTCTGGTTGATTCGATATAAATTCTCAGCCTTTATGTGACACTAATCTTAACGCGGCAGCTCAACCTCTTTGCTCTGTATGTCGTGCCATGGTGTGCGGAGGTATCTCAGAGCTAGGTACCACGTATCCGCAGTTAGTGGACGAAGCAAATAGATGAGCGAAAATTGTGCAGGGTAATAGTCACTAGAAAACAATTTAGCGCAGCTCTGGTCACTGTCGGTAGCGACTGTAGACACAAACCAGGTTGGATAAACACCACTGCCCAGGTTGTGACCTCACTGGTGCTGCTATGGCCAGTATAAAGAGGCAATAGGTAGTGTACAAAGGAAATGTTGAGAAACACAATTTGAGAAAATTGAGTAGGGTGACAATCACTAGAACACAATTTAATGCTGCTCTGATCACTCCCAGCAGTGACTGTAGGCGCAAAATCAGATTATTAAGGACACACAGTCTATACGGAGCCAATCGAATCAATTTCAGTGTAAAAACTCAAAATCCATAAGGTGATTAACGTAATAGTATCACCAATTTGCTAAAAATTGATTAAAAACTTTGGATGAAAGAGTCGACATCTGTCAGCGTGGTCGTGTCGTGGGTGGAAATTTATCAGATATCATTTTTCATTCACAATTAACGAACTTTTTTCTCTTCGTAATACAATAAAAATTTGAGTCATGTTAATGTAATTTTATTTTATTTTAGAAAACAAACTTCCTGTTGAGAAACCCTTTAGTATATAAAATTAATATTTATTTGTGTCGTTTTAAGTTGCTTGGATTTTTTCCCTCATTTTTCTTGGTCTTTTCTGGCTATTTGTTCTCGGTGTAAACGACGGCGAGCGCTTTCGATGTGATGAAATCATTTTCAAGCCGTGTTCTAATCCGTACGCCTTGGATAGAGAAAAATGACAACAGTTTATTTGTTTGTTTCTTTAAGAAAGTTAAAGCCCGACACTATGCATTATTGCGTAGCTTGTAGGCGAATCAGATTTTAAAATAGGCGATTTTGTTCATAGGAAGGATGGGTACCCCACATCAAATGTTTTTTTCCTGTACCTTAGGAGGTGCTGCAATAGTTATACCTAAGTTAGAAAAAGTTTAGGTAGATGGCAACTCCACAAAGTCATTGCCAATTAAGAAACCTCTGGAAAAGCAAAGTACTGACACACTCTAAAATTCAACTGAATAAAGGTCGTTTTTTAAGTATAACCTGGGGATGTAGGTGTAGGATTCGGGGCGGGCTGGGGGGGGGGGGTCGTACAGAATGGTTTTTGTGTCTACCATTTTTTGAAAATATTAATCTGTTACAGTTCTTGGTATCCACGATGGCAGGGCAAAATAAGGTTGGTCGATAAACCGTAAGTAAAGCCGCAGCTAAAGATTTTTCACCATCAAAATATTTTGAGAAAAGAGAAAGCTTTTGATTAATTTTTTTTAAAGAATAAGTGAAGTTCCTAGTAACTTAACCTCCGGTGGGACATCTTCTTAAATTTGTATTTATCTTTCTTATTTCGTTTCTTCTTTCTTAAGCGAACAATAAATAAATTTTGTTTTAGTTTATTGAAGCGCAGTTAAAAGATTAATTTACCTAAGTAGGCTAAGCAAATTTAAGCCACTAACCTGAATAAAAGAAGCTTTTTAACCTTTTATCATCATGTTATTTTATTATATTTCTCAAAAGAACCAAATGGCTTTTAAACACTACAAAACAATATGATTAATTAGTTTCTTTATAAACAGCTCTGATAACTTAAAACGTTATAGCCAGTCGCCATATGCTTACTTACAGGCATATACGAGTATATTTCAATGGCAAAAAGCTCTTATGACACATAATGCTGAACAAAAAAAATAATGATAAAAAAACTTAAATAGAAACAATTCCTCAATTGTGATACAAACCGCTCAATAAAAGACAAACATATACAGAATAAGCACTAGATAGATAGAGAAAAAGACAGAGACAGAGAGAGAGAGAGAGAGAGAGAAAAGGTTAAAAAAAACATTAAACCAAGTAAGTACTTGCTTTGCTATTTTACAAATAAAATGTGTAAATGAAGTATCTAACAGATACTCACATAATTTCGTAAGAAAAAATACAAGTTTCTTACCTGTTTCTTTTTTACTTTTTTTGTTTTCGTATCAGTTAAATAAAATAAATTGAAAGTAAAGAAAAACAAAAACTAAATAATAATAATAATAATAGAAGCAAACTTTCATTACCTATTTACACACATATTCAAAGGGAGGCGTGTTGGAATTTATTTCCCAATAAAATTTTCTTCTGCTTGAATGAACACACTGACAATAACAAAAAAACAAGAGAAAAGAATTAAATTTCAATTATTAAAAATCATTAGAAATCAACATAGAATTAGGAAAAGAAATCTTTAATCTATTATGCTAAACAAACTACCACATTTGTCAAGTTTCCAGTATTTTTCCATTCCAGGCACGTGCCTAAAATTTTCAAATAGAAATTGAATTTGACCGCCTAATGTTTGGTTAAAAAACAATTTTTACAGTTAGTGAAAATAAAACTTGATTCATTTCAGTTTTGTTTTTTCGGATTGGCCACAGATTTTTTACCATTAGAAAAAAATTTAATATTTTTCGGACTCTTTCTTAACTCCGGTCAGGTGTGTTCTAACGTTCACGCAAAAACGGAATATCTCGTTCACAAAACGAAAATGTTGTGATAGTAGGTGAAGTTAAACCTTAATTTATTTTAGTTCAATTACCAGATTCATAGCGTTTCGATTAAGCGAATAATTTTTTGTCGATTATTTGGGTAATTTCTGCTCGATTATTCGATTAAGTTGTGTTTAAATATATTAAAAAATAACAACTGAATTAAATTTATTAGGGTTATTAATTATAAATTTTTACTGTTCGGGCAAATTTGAATATTTTTCGGATTTTTTCACTCCAGTAACGTGTTCCAATGTTCAAGCTAAAATGGAATAAGTCGTTCAAGGATCAGAAATCTTATGCCAGTGGGTGAAGTTAAACCTTGATTTATTTTAGTTCAATTTCCAGATTCCTAGTGTTTCGATTAAGCGAATAATTTTTTGTCGATTATTCGAATAATTTCTGCTCGATTAAGTTCTGCTTGAATATATTAAAAAATAACTATTGAATTAAATTTATTAGGATTAATAACAGATTTTTAATGTTGTTAATAAACGAATAATTTTTAGTCGGTTTTTCGGATAATTTCTGCTCGATTAATCGATTAAGATCTGCTTGAATGTTTTAAAAAATAACAAGGTAAATTTATTTGGATTGATCACAGATTTCTTCTGTTGAGATTTATTTTAGCTCGATTTTCATATTCATAGTGTTTCGATTAAACGAATAATTTTTTGTCGATTATTCTGCTCGATTAATTTATGCTTGAATGTTTTAAAAAATAACAATTAATTAAATTAAGGTAAATTTATTTGGATTGAGTACAGATTTTAACTGTTGGGACATTTTATATTTTTCAAATATTTTACTCCAACAGACAACAGATATTAACTTTGGGGAAAAATTAAGTATCTTTCGGATTTTTAGCTGCGATTATGCGTTCCAATGTTCAAGCAAAAAATGTTTTGATAGTATGTTTAGTTAAAATCTGATTTATTTTAGTGCCCGTTTCATATTTGTTTGATTAAACGATTAATGTTGCTCGATTAATCGTTTCAATTTTGTTTGAACGTATTGAAAAAAACAATTAAATTAAATTTATTAAGATTGATTATTGATATTTACTGATCTCGGACAAAATTTATTTCTTTTTCGGATTTTTTCACTCCGTTCTACGAAGAACAAAAATGTTTTCACAGCACGTGAAGTTAAACTTTGATTTATGTTACCTCAATTTCCAAATTCATAGTTCGATCAAACGAATAATATTAATCGTTTAATTTTGCTCGATTAATCGATTAAATTTTGTTTGAAAGTATTAAAAAAAATAATTAAATTAAATTTATTAGCATTGATTTCATATTTTTGCTGGTTGGAAAAAATTCAATATTTTTCGGATTTTTGCTTCCAGTGCCCGCTTCAATGTTCAAGCAAAACTGGAATATGCCGTCCAAGGATTGAAACTGTTTTGATACAGCTTGTGAAATTAAACCCTGATTTATTTTCGCCCAATTTCCTGATTAACATTTGTTCGTTTAAACGAATAATTTTTTGTCGATTATTCGATTCATTTGTTATCGATTAATCGATTAAAAAAAAATAAAAAGCAGAATTTGTTGCTATAAACATTTTACAGTATTTGATTAATAAAATAATTTTTACTTGAAAATGCGATTATTTTTTTTTGTTCAATTAATCTAATCGATTGATTAAAAGTCTCAAATTAAACTTTTTTAAAAGTTAGAATTTTTAGTATTTTATTGTTTGGACAGAAAAATGACTATTGACACACGTGTATAATAGTAAAATTGCCGCCATGTGTGCGTTAATGAACAGAGAAAAAGTGTATTCGATATTTGAAGCTATTAGTAATAGCACGATTAATTAATATTTTTATTTAATTAATTTGTTTTCTTTTAATTTACATTTTTTTATATTCTCTTTTTATTGTATATAAAAAAATATACAGATAGTTTTATTAGAGGAATACAAAAAATCTTGAGGGAGCCATATATTTATAGCCCATTAAATAATGATAACGCGTATCGATATATTTCCATCACAATGAATTTTTCCTACCAACTTTAAGGTAATTTAAGCTCAAGTACAACATACAAACTTTTAACAATAAAATCTGTGACAATTGTTAGATTTTTTCGATATGTTTGGTTAATTCCCCCATTGTGCATTTTAGTGATGAGTATATTTTTGTTATTTAATTAATTTGTTTTGCAATATTTTTATGATCTGGTTACACTGGCCGTCAATCGACTAATAATTATTGAAAAAGGTGTGAAAGGAAGAGGGAACATGAAGAAGAAAGATATAAAAAGTGCATTTAAGTTTTAGAGTGCAAGTGTTTGTAGATACTCTGACTAAGCTTCGTTAGTAGGTCAGCGAAACTCACTTTATATGGATTTAATATTTTTTTATATTTTGTGTGCTTCATTTTATGCATTTGGTAAAATTGTTGTTGTTGTTTTTAATGTTTAAAGCTGTTGTATTTTTTATTTACCATTTGTTTCTTTTCAAATTCTTTGTATTTATATTTCTTCTTCTGCTTCTTGTTTTTTTTTGGGGGGGAACACAAAAGAAATGAATAACAAAATTAATTGCAATAACATACAAAAAAGCAAGCAGCAGCACCCCTTGAACTTATTAAAGCTCAATTTATTTAAGTTTAAGGTGTGATAGCGTTGTATACAGGTGGGATAAATCCACTAAAAGTCTTGTAACTGTGCAGAAGTCGCCGTAGAGAGGTAAAATGTAACATATACCTCTATCTCTACTCCTTCAGTGGTGGGGTGCCCTTACAAAATTTTCATGAGACTTGCTGGGGAAGTAAAAAGAGAAATAAGTAAATCTTTTTTGCCAATATTATCCGTAAAACACATTTACCCCACAATCTTCAATCCTTGAGTTAATTCCCACACACATTTTTGATTCCGAATAAATTTATAGTCAAATCGTATCCGTTGGCTTCAATTGTTAAAACTAAAAGCTTTTATATGGAAAAAGTTGTCAGTCGAAATATTTCTTTTTATCACACGATTAACATCTTTCTATTTTAGGCGATAACGAACTACACAATCCTCTATTAGGGTCATAGCGTCGTTAACACGCTCTGTGTATGCATTTAAATAGGTAGCTATGTTCATGAATTCTTAATTCACTTGTTTCGACAGCAAAGCATTTCTTATTACACCTTCAAAGCTTTAACATGTAGGGGATGGATGAGCCAGATCTTAGTTGCCAGTAATATTGCTCTCCTTTAAATCATAATTGTCTTACTACTCGGTATTATTGGTGTCGAATTTTTCTTTATTTCCGTTCGACAGCTCGTCCATAACACCTTAAGATAAAGCTTATCCGTATTCCTCTTTTTTCCATATACACTTTTTGGATTTCGACAGAAGTAGTCCGACGCCATTTGTTTTCTCAGAATCCATACTTTTTTTTTTGGTTTGTACGACGAAAATTGTTCAAAACGAAATTTAATTTAAACTTCACTTAACCAGAGTTATCCCGAATGATAATCCCAAAAATAGACTTTCGTCAGTTGTGAAAATTTTTAAAAAAATGTAAAATTTGTACCTGAGAGATCTATTTTTGCCATCACTATTAAATGCGATTAAGTCAGAAAATGAAGGAAAAAGAGGGGGGGGGGGCGTTCCCATTTAGAAGAAAATAATTAAAATCTATGCGATCTTTCGAATTTAATAACCATTAGGTGAATTTATCAGGGATATTAGGCAGGCTGAAGTTCGAATTTTTATTTCACCTTCATTTGCGAGGGCTACGGTTTAACCTTCTGCTGAATTTGAAAATTTTTCAACGAAAAAGCACCTCGAGTACAATAACTCGACTATTTTTGCCATCCTAAAACCCGTTTTAAAGAACTTCCCAACAACTTCTTGAGTAGAAATTGTTTTAAAGGGGCGGGGGCATATAACTTATTAACGCACAGTGGCTTGAAAACGTTTTATTTTGGTGAAAATTCGATAGCTCATAAACCATTTTAGATATCCTAATGAAATTTCACAGAGATCAAGCAAAGGTATTTTTGAGTGAAGTTGTAAAGCGGGGCTCCTGGGCATGTTCCGGGTACCTCGGTGAATAAAAGAAATATTGCATCAAAATTTATAAGCATTTACCCTTCTGCCCTAACCAATTATAGCCAATTTTGAAACTAAACTTATGAATAACAACAAAATTCCTCAAAGCACCGATTGAGAAAAGTAAACAGATTATTTAGGCTCCATCTCCATAGTTAACAACGCCAGGGTGGCCAGTTTTCTACAAAAAAAGAAACAATTTTTTTTTTTTGGAAAATTTTTCCCGGTATATAGGGTGCCCACCGGAAAGGTATACTCATTGTTTTGCCGGCACTTTCGTAAGCATTAGTTTTGACAGTTCATATTTGGCAGTCGTGAACTAGATTCACGGCAAATTTATTGCGGAAAAATTAATCGATAAACCAGCGTGTTTTAATCGTTAAAACATTTTATCAAAATCAATCATCAATTTACTGTGACGATGAGAAAGTTATGTGAAATTTTTGGGAGAAACACTATGCAACAAAACGCAAGATTTATCGTGTAGTGAAAGCTTTCGAAGAAAAAGGGGGTCTGTAGGTGATAAGATCAAGCATGATCCACAACGTACTGCCAGATCGGTTGAAAATATTACTGCTGCTCAAGAAAGTGTTTAAAACAATCCATCAATCTCAATTCGAAGCCATGCTGCTGAATGTCGTGAAATTATACGACCCCTGGGAACACATAAGTCTTTATGGATCACACAACCATCAAGACTTGTGTCTTGCGGGGGTAAAAGGGAGCCCAGTCCTCTTTAAGGCTAGTAGGAGCCAATTGGAAAATTAACTAGATTCCCACGGGAATCAATAAAGCACCAGAGTTCCGCTAATTGTCTCTTTAGACTTTTAGTTGTTAGGGAATTACGGCGAGACCGTTTTCCACATTAAGTTAATTTAAGAAATGGTGATGTTGATTTGCCTCCACCTTCGCATGATTAGACTGCTCCGGACTTGTTTTTGTAGGGAATGGATATCTGAAAAGCAAGGTCTATGCAAACAAAACAGAAACGCTTGAGCAGCCTAAAACAAAATATTCGTGATGAAGTGAATGAAATACGGTGTAAATGTGAATGTAATGAATAATGTTCTACAAAGGGCTCGCATTTATGAGGTTAACAGAATATCTCGATACATTCAGGTTTTGTTTTGAGTAATAAACATTTTTATTCCCGAAGTAACCAACATTAGGAGCGTGCCCAAAAGCTGTCTTTGCCCTAAGAGACCGATCTTTGGTTACTTCACTCAGATATACCTCTGCTTGACCTCTGTGAAATTTCAGTAGGTGGTTCATGACCTACCGATTTATTTTAAAAATAAAACAAAAAAATTAAAAAAAAAATATAAAAAAAACGTTTTCAAACTACTGTGCAGTGGCGTTTTTAAATTCCAGCTGTATATTTTTGTTTGATAAAAATTAAAAATAGAAAAATTGTAACATTTTTCTAAAAGCTTCCGCTGTTTTGCTTGCCACTGTATGTAAAAATAATTCTCTCGTTTTATGAAACATAAAAAATTCTCAACACTTTTAAGGGGAAAAAAACAAAAACATTTATAAATAAAAGCTTAAAATTTTATGCTGTTTGTTATCATTGTTGTTGTTGTAGTGCACGTTTTTTTAGTTTGGGACGTGTCTTCATATCGTTATTTTTGTTAATTTTACATTTTAAATTGTTTCGTTGTAATAAAGTCAGTCGGTTAAAAGCATAAAAAATGGAAAAATTAAACTTGTTTTTTGTTTTTTTTAACACGAAATGGCTGTCAGCAGACTGCTGCAACTGACTGACGGACTGGCTTGCTGGCTAGTGATTGTTATACTGATTGTTTCGTTTTTTATTTATTTTTTTAAATTTAGTTGAAGGTAAACTAGAACATAAAAAATGTTGTTTCTTGCAGTTGTTGTTCTTTTTTTTGTTGCCATTTTCCATTTATTTAGCTGCAAACATTTTAATGTTCCTATAAAGAAGTCTGAACAAGGCAAAAGGTTTTGCGATTAATAAAAAAACAAAAATGTGTTTTGCCTGTATAGTTTTTGAACTCTGTTTGTTTGCAGCTTATTGTCAAAAAACTGAATAAACAGACGCGAGGAATTTGTCCAATTTTTTTGGGACCAAAAATTTTTTATTTACCGAAATTATTTAAAACTGAATAATTATTTTATTAAATTGAAGTCTGTGTTAGAAACTATATACTTACTTATATCGGGTTTTTCAACAAGAACTTGTGTGTTTCAATTGTGGCAACACCAACAATCATGATAGTTTTGACATTTAATTTTTTGACGTATTCGTAGTAGACGCGTCATTGGCAATTATTACAATGAATTCAATTTCACAAAAAATCGCATTAAAATAATTCAAATCCACTAGGAAAATGGTGGCTCTGTTGAAGTTATATTTCGTAAAATTCGTGATATTTTTGGATAACATAATCGTCCTCCTTCTGAGGCCGCTGTTAAGATTTGATCGTTAAAATCGAGTCGACAGAGGCTCGATACAAAATGTGGGAATACCAACGCGTGTTTGATTGTGTCGTTCAACTGAAATTATCGCAGTCGTGAGCTGCAGTGTTGAAGCAGATCAAAATTTGTCAATTCCTTGACGTTTTCACCAATTGGAACTATCCAAAATCACCACATGGCGAATTTTGCATAAGGATTGAACTTCGAAGCCTTAAAAGATTCAGCTGGTGCAGGAAATGTAGCCGACCGAAAGACCATTCACATTGCCGTAGATTCGCTCAATTCATTCAGTAAAAACTGGCTGGTTTTTCAGAAGCCCAGGGTAAATCAACAAGCAAAACTGCCGCATTTGGGCTTCTGAAAATCCTAAAGCGATTATTGAGAAGTCTTTGCTTTGCATGCTCAACGAGTCACTGTATGGTGCGCTGGACTCGTGTATCGCCTGTAGACGTGATTGGGCTGTTCTTTTTTTCAAGATGAGGCTGGAAATACGATAAGGGACAATGGATCACGCTTTCGCGAGATGCTAACAATTTAGTTTTGGCCTAGCACTGACATATAGGTTTAAGCGGACGATGCCACATGTCACACAACCAAAGAAACGATTAGTATATTTGAACCATATTTCCCGATTGCATAATTTCACAACAATCAACAGTTAAGTGGCCAGCCAGAACGTGGAATTTAACACCACGTGGACTATTTTTTTTGCGGGGTTATGTTAAGGACAGAGTCTATAAGGAGCCAATCGAAACGATTTCAGCTTTAAAACTTAAAATCCATGATATGATGAAGGAAATAGGACCATCATTTTGCCAATAATAAATTTGGATGAAAGAATCTGTCAGCGTCGTCGTGGTGGACATTTGCCAGATATCATTTTTCATTCATAAATGTCGAGATTTTCTTTTCATAATAAGCCAGCCAGATCGTGTGATTTATATGTAACGACACAGTTTCCGTGGTTGCTAGGGTATGCTCGACAGCGTCCAGGGACGTGTCGTCCCAACATTGAATTAAAAGGCGGCTTGTTGATTCGCTATAAATCCTCAGCCTTTATGTGCTACTAATCGTCTTAACGGCAGCTCACTCTCTTTGCTCCGTGTGTCGTGCCATGGTGTGCGGAGGTATCTCAGAGCAAGGTACCACGTTTCCACAGTTAGTGGATGAGGGAAATAGCCAGATGAGCGAAAATTGTGTAGGCTAACAGTCACTAGAACAACATTTAGCGCTGCTCTGATCATTCCCAGTAGCAACTGTAGGCACAAACCAGGTCGAATAAACACCACTGTCCAGGTTGTGACCTCACTAGTGCTACTATGGGCAGTACTACGAGGTAATAGTTAGTGTACGAGGGAAATACCCAGAACAACGAAAATTGCGCTAAGTAACATTCACTAGAATACAATTTAACGCTGCTGCTCTGATCACTCTCAGCAGCGATTGTAGACACAAAGCAGGATTTTTTGTGGCGTTATATTAAGGACACAGAGTCTATACGGAGCCAATCGAATCGATTTCAGCCTTAAAACTCAAAATCCCCTGTAGGCTAGTAGGTAGTGTACTTACTAGCTTGTCAGTATGAGGGTTGTGGGTTCGATTCCCAATGAAGACCCTTCACTACAAAAAAAAAAATTGACTGTCGGTGGGGCTGCTCAGCGATGAAGGCGCATAGTCACAGGTCGCAGTGTTGTCATATACGACGGTTAATTTCTATAATTATCTTTCTACTTTCACCACCTGTTTCATCTCTGCTCTATCACTTTCCTAAAGAATGTAGCACGGTACTTGACTTAATGGGCATTGTTGCCTGAAGTGCTAAACTCAAAATCCATAAAGTGATTAACGAAATAGAACCGCCATTTTACCAAAAAGTGATTAAAAACTTTGGATGAAAGAACCGACATCTGTGAGTGTGGTCGTGTCGTGGTGGACATTTGCCAGACATCATTTTTCATTCGCAATTAACGAACTTTTCTCTTCTTAATACAATAATTAGTTGAATATTGTTGTAGAAAACAAACTTCTTGTTGCCGGAATTGACTTGAATAAGTTCAACAGTGGTGGGCAAACTTTTATTCTACTTTTCTTCGTTTAAGATTTCATGTACTTGGCGTGTGCTTCCTTTAATGAGGTCTTCAAGAAATGAGAGTCTTTTCGTACAGAGCAATGACTTAGCGGCACAACTATACGGCTTTGATGTCACCTATAAGACTGGCTTCATTTTTTGTCGTCCATAATAATTTATTGTAGAAATGGCATTTCTATTGGAAAACTCCTTTTATCCCTCCTTGTTTGCCTTCAGTTGGAACATTATCTAATATACTTGATTTAAGATTATTTCAAGTTAGTTTAAATAATTTTTTCTTTATCTACTCTCAAGAATATTAATCAACAGTGGTGTGCAAAACTTTCTCACTTTTCTTCCTTTTGCGACGTGACACACGGATTTTAAAGATGTAAAATTTATCAAATTTAGCTGCAGGAAGCAATATTCGTGCATCGATTTCTTTCGTCACAGATCTGCCTTCCAGAGTCTTCTTCTTTAATTTACAATAATGGAGGAAATGCTTGGGATAGATGACCTTAATGGGGGATGAACCTGCCGAATTTTTTTCGTAAAGACCTTAAGATGCTGAGAGAAGACTCCTCCCTTGTTAAATTAAGTAGATCGAACTTAATGATCGCCTTACTCACCTGCAAGAGTGAGTTATTTTTTTATTTATTTTAATTAAAAGGGTTAATTCTATTTAATTAAAATAAAATAAAATACAACAGGTGTCTTTGGCAAAGTGTAACAACCTGCTAAATAAAACAAATACTTCTGCCTGATGTTTGCTTTTGAAATAAAATATTAATAAATATTGTCGCCTTGCAAAATTAATTTTATATTGTTTACACCGAAGCATTATTTACATTTAGCGCTTAAATTCTTCCAAACAGTGTCAATTAATAATAGGAGTCATTAGCCAGAAGGGGGAGGCGGGGTACCAACTTGAAAAGAGTTCATTTTAGACAAATAAAATAATTTTGATATTTTTTAAAGCAAAATACAAATAAAAATGAAAAAAAAAACGCCTGCTAAATTACTACCCCCCAAACCCACTTAATAAATGGAATTCGAAAGCTGATAACAGTTAAAATAATTTAAAATAAAATTGAGAAAAAGTGTGAATACAAACAACAAATAAGATAATTTTTTTATTAAAACAAAATAAACTTGACTGTGCTTTTTTCAACAGATAAACTTTTGCGGAAGAATTTTGTTTCTTCGCTATTAAGAGCTCGGAAGTAGTAGGGTTGTGTTAGGGGTACTATTTAAGGGAAAAGGAGTTTTGAATTTAAATTGAAAAGGGTGTATTTATTCATACTTAGCGTTAATAGGACGTAAAATATGGTAAAAGCATTCAATTGACCTTGCCAGATTGTTTTCCCGTTCGGTTCCCCAGAACGGGTTTAAAAACGGAACGAGCCACAAACAAATGTGGTTTATGTAGACAACTTCAGCATGGAGTAAATATAATCAATTGTTACAAATAATCGTTCTAGCTTTAGCTGATTGATGTATCGGGTTTTTCAACAAGAAGTTTGCTTTTCAATTGTGGCAACACCAACAACCATATGTTAGACAGCTAATGAGACGATAAGTGATTTGCCTTTAGTTTGGCTTGCCATTTCAACATGATTAAACTGATGCCTCAACCAAATTGTAAAGGGTCCGCCATCTAACGTTTTTTTCTTTCAACTATTGCTTATTTCGTGCACGATAACACTTAGCTCATGCTTGATTTGACAGATAATTAGTTTTATCCTTCCGCTGAACGAATATGGTTGTGTATCAGCTTAAACAACGCTGGGAAATATTGCGACAGTTTACTTTGAAAATCATGATGATGTTGCAGAATGTGTGTGCGAAAATTGCGTACGGATTTTGGGGTGCTTCTCTTCGTTATCTTGTGAAAAAAGAAAACTGGCATCCTCATCAATAAAGCAAAGCGTGAAAAGTCAAAAACAGTGCTACACCCGAGAATATATGTCTGCTGTGGCAGAAAGTGTGCGTGAAGCGCCATCAACATCGATTCACCGTCTTTCTCAACGACTGAACATTTCAGAGACATCATTGAGGCGAATTTTGCATAAAGACCTTAGTATGACGCCATACAAAGTCCAATTGGTTCAGCAGCTAAAGCCAAGTGTGACCATCCAATGCGTTTTCGCTTCGCTAAGTGAGCCTGCGATCGACTTACAGAAGATACCGATTTTGCAAAAGAAAAAATCATCTATTCAGTTGAAGCTCATTTAATCTTGGCGGGTATGTAAACAAGCGAAATTGTCGCATTTGGGGCACAGAAAACCCGCACGCATACATTGAAAAGCCGACGCACCTAAAACGAGTCACTGTTTGGTGCGGATTTTGGTTCAGAGGCATAATTGGGCCATTTTTCTTCGAAAATGAGCAAGGAGTGGGCGCTGCAGTCAATGGTGATCGCGATTGAGCCATGTTGAACGATTTTTTGTTCACAGGAATTGAAGAGGAGAATATTGGCAACATTTGGTTTCTACAGAACGGCGCCACGTGCCACACAGCCGAAGCTACACTCGATGTTTTGCAGCCCATGTTTGAAGTTCACATTATCAGCCGCAGAACTGATGCCGTTTGGCTACCTCGGGGCTGCCATTTAACACCGTTGGACTCTATTATTTTTGGGGTGCCGTCAAAGATAAGTGTTACGCCGACAAGCCAGAGACAATTGACACTTTAAAGGACAATATTCGTGAGGCCATTGGTGAAATACAGCTGCACACAATTGATAATATTCTTAAAAATTGGACCGATCGTGTAGGCTACTGCATGACCAGCCGAGGCAGCCATTTGAATGAAATTGTTTTCCGGAAGGATTGTACTTTCAAATAAAAAAAGAAATTTGAGAAAATATTCAGTAGTTTTGTTTAGAGCATTTAAAGCATAAAAAAAGTTATCTGGCGGACCCTTTACAAATTGGGCCCAAAACGAGATTGTCTTCGATCCTGATTTTCATGAGCGAATTTCCTTTTGCCATCACGCTCAGATGATAATTCTTGCGTGCTTGCATGTTGAGACACCGTTAAATAGGGAACAACTGGTGTGCTTTAGACGCTGGTGGAATCTTTGGCTTGAGTTTCTTTAAAAACGATGCTGGTCAGAATGTGACAGTAAGTAGTGACCTTTATAGAGCCATAATTACTGACTTTAAATCATCAACAGAACAGCCATTTTATGCGGGAGTTGTGGTCTCAACAAGACGCTGTAACATAGCACATAGCTCCTGCCACAATTGATTTATTGAAGAAAACGTTCGGTAATTACTTAGTGGCAGGTGTCGAACCCGTCAGTTGGCCTCCTAAATCGTGCGATTTAACGCCGCTACACTATATTCAGTAGGGATAAGTAAAGTCGCTAATCTACACCGATAAATCTGAAACAATTGACGACTTGGAGGGCCATATTTAGCGGGTTATTGCCGATATACGCTCTCAAGCGTTAGAAAAAGTCATCGACAATTAGATCTTTAGAAATGTTGGACCTCCAGATTTTAGGCAACGTCCGAGCCAACAGTGGCCGTCATATGCCAGAAGTCGTATTTAAATTATAATGCCATAAAAAAAAACTTTGTTTTATTCAATTTGAATGAACCTCCACAAAAAACACCCCATAAAGAAATTTAATCCATTTGTAAGTTTTATACCTCTATAAAAATACCATTTACATTTATTTTTAATATTTTGTATGAAAATTTAAAAAAATCATTCAAATCATCGTTTAAGTAAATAAGTTAGATCTGGCAACACTACTGTCTTCTCAGTACATTGTATTCACCCGACACATGGGCTTGTATGGATGCCTGCATGCCTGTGTAAATATTGTGTTTTTGTATTCTTTTGCTTTTGTTTTTTTAGGGTTCTGTTCTGTTGTGTATTTGGATAAATGTGTCTCGTATATTGAGCCGAGTTTAAAGATCGTCACATCGTCACCACCATCATTATCGTCATCAACACGATAATGATGTTTTGTTTATCTTTCTTACAAATTTCTGTTTGTTTGCCCTGTTTAAATGCACGGATGACTGACTGACTGACTGCCTGACTGACTGGTCTTCTTTGTGTGTTTGGCCATGTGCACTCCTTTTTTTGTTTTTGTATTTCTTCCTTACATTGTTGTTGTTGTTCTTTGCGTTTGCTTAAGTTGACGATGATGGTGATTTGACCCACTTTTAAAACAAGGAAGAACAGTTTTTTCTTATTTTTATTTTGGGGAAAATTTGCAAATAATCAAACACATTCAAACACACATCCGCATAAAAAACCGAAGCACGTTTAAATTTCAATTGGTTTTAAAATTGTTTTAGGGGAAAACGGGAATACTTTGAAAGAATAGTATTTTAGTCGCCACAAAAAAATGAAGGAGGGCAGGCGGGCTCTTCATGTTAGTTTTGTTTTGTTTGTAGTCAAAGTCATGTTAAAATCTAATAACAGGTTTCTCTCTCTCTGCCACAGCATTTGTAAAAAGAAACTTGTTTTGTTTTTATTCTCTTCAGGACATTTGATTTATGGGCAGTCGTCACATGGCTGGTTATTCACTTTTTTGTATTTAAGTTGGTTTGCAATAATTCTTTTATTTATTTTTTTTTGTTTTTTCTTTATTAAATTTTGTTTGTTTTATTTTGAAGACAAAAATATGGGCTTTATTATTTTGCTGTTGTTGTTGTTGTTGTTGTATGCATTAAATGCAGATGTCAACAAAAATTTCCAAGTGTCGTTCAACTTTTGGAAAAAATAAAAACAAATAAAATTAAGCAAACGTTAGCAATTATACAAAAACGTGCAACATTTTTTGGTTTTGGCTTAAATTGAAGAATTTGAAAAATTTTTCTTTTAGAGAAAAAAAAAAATAGTACGAAACAAATACGAAAACACTAGTATTCGAATACATAGGAATTGTCAGTAAGAGAGCATATTTCTCTGCAATCAATATCTGCACAATTTACTTCTAGGAAAGCTATCGATAACTGTTTTTGTCTGCAGAAAAATTATCGATGAGTTTAATATTCTATGAAGAAAAGTTATCGATAAGATTAATATTCTATCAAGAAGACCTACTTATAAATTTAATTTTCTGTGAAGAAAAGTTATCGATAAATTTCATTTTAATAGAAAATTTATCGATAAGTTTAATATTCTATGAGGAAAAGCTATCGATAAGTTTAATATTCTACGAAGAAAAGTTATCGATAAGTTTAATATTCTATGAAGAAAAGCTAAGAAAAGAAAAGTTATCGGTAAGTTTAATTTTCTATGAGAAAAAGTTATTAGTAATTTAGATTTCTATGTAGAAAAGTTATCGGCAAGTTTAATATTCTATGGAGAAAAGCTACTAAACAGCAAAGTTATCGATAAGTTCAATATTCTATGAGGAAAAGCTGTCGATAAGTTTAATACTCTATGAAGAAAAGTTATCGATAAGTTTAATATTCTATGAAGAAAAACTACTAAAAAAAGTTATCGATAAGTTTTATTTTCCATGAACAAAAGTTATTGATAGTGTTTAGATTTCTATGAACAAAAGTTATCGACAAGTTTTAACATTCTATGAAGAAAAGCTACTAATAATTTTAATTTTCTGTGAAGAAAAGTTATCGATAACTTTAATTGTTATTGAAAAGCTATCGACAAGTTTCATATTCTATGAAGAAAAGCTACTAAAAAAAGTTATCGATAAGTTTTATTTTCCATGAACAAAAGTTATTGATAGAGTTTAGTTTTCTATGAACAACAGTTATCGACAAGTTTTAATATTCTCTGAAGAAAAGCTACTAATAATCTTAATTTTCTGTGAAGAAAACTTATCGATAACTTTAATTGTTCTTGAAAAGCTATCGATAAGTTTAATATTCTATGAGGAAAAGTTATCGATAAGTTCAATTTAGAAAAGTTATCGTTAAGTTTAATATTCTATGAAGAAAAGCTACTAAAAAGGAAAGTTATCGACAAGTTTAAAACTCTATGAAGAAAAGCTACTAATAAGTTTAATTTTCGGTGAAGGAAAGTTATCGATAAATATAATTGTCCATGAAGACAAGTTATCCATAAGTTCAAAATTTTTTGTCAAGAGACAATTTATCGATTACTTCACTTTTTTTACAGAGATTTACTCTTACAGAACAGTTATCGATAAGCTAACTTACAGAAAACTTATCGATTAATTTACTCTTACACAATAGAATAGTTATGGATAAGTTTACTCTTACAAAAAAGTTATCGAGTTATTTACTATTTTACACTAAAATTTTCGTTTACTTAATTTATCTCGAGAAAAATGTTCGATATTTATTTTGCTTTAGAAAAGTTATCGCTAAGAAAAATGTAATTAAAAGCGTTTCTTAAAAAAAAATGGGGAACAAAACATGCTGCACAAAAACATCAAGCAATCAATATTATTCGAATATAGACTCGAATATACATAGGACTTCTCTACAAGAGTACATTTCTCTGCAGTCAAAATTTAGACAGCTTTACTTTTGGAACTGTATTTGTTTGTAGATAATTTATCGATAAGTTTAGTTTTTAATAAAGAAAAGTTATCGCTAATTTTAATATCCTATGAAGAAAGCTATCGATAAGTTTAATTTTTAATGGAGATAAATTATCGATAATATTAATTTTCGTTAACTCTCGATAACTTTATCGATAGATTATTATTTTTTATTTAAAAAAAAAATTTAACAATATATATATATTTTTTTCTCGATATTTCGCTTTCCTGTGGAACGCTTCTTCAGGAAATTATTATTATTAATAATTATTGTGTAAAGTTAAGTTAAGTTTACTCTTACAGAATAGTTGTCGATAAGTTTAGTTTTCAATGAAGTAAAGTTATCGCTAATTTTAATATTCCATGAAGAAAATGATCGATAGGTTTAATTTTCTGTGAAGAAAAGTTATCGATAACTTTAATTCTCTATAAAGAAAATTTATCGATAAGTTTAATTTTCAATGAAGAAAAATTATCGAAAATATTAATAAGTTTTTTTTTTGTACAGAAGTCACCACCTAATTTACTTTTATATAACAACTTATCGATTACCTCAGCTTTATATAGAAAAGTTATACGATTTGTTATGCAAAAGTTATGGTCTACTTCGTTCTTTTAAAAATAATTATCGTTTAGTTCACTTCTCTAGGATTTTTCTCGTTTAAAATGTCAATCAAGAGTAACACCATAAAATGCCCCTTGAATTAATCGGGTATACAGCGGCTTAAAATTCGACATAAAATCGACATAATCTTTAATTTTCTCTTCTTCCCCTCTTCTAAGCACTGCATACAACTAAATGTTTTTGTATCAGTCAAACGTAATTAATTTAGTTTTTCGTTTTATTTTTGACGCTTTGTAAAACTAATGTAACTAAATACACATCATTAAATATAAAATGTAATCAACACAACGCGGGGCTCGCAAACAAAGTTCGAGTTTTATATGACGGTTGCCGCTGTATGATTTTGATTGGCGTGTTTCACGGACCGTGTCATGTAAATATCAATAACGACGGTTTAAAACTTAATTACGCAGAAAATTTACACAAATAGATAAAATAGAATAAATAGAAATAAACAAACAATAACCGAAAACAGCACATAAATTATAAATTACTTATCAACACACATACAATTTCGACTGAAATTATACGGGGGTTATGTAAAGGAGATTAAATTTCAACGCAGAAAAAAAAATTATCGATTTTTTAAATTAATCTTAACTTTTTACAGATACAACAACATTTAATGTGCAGTTTCATTTCAACGCCAGTTATTATTGGCTCTAGTTTCAGCAGAAAACTTATTGACATGCTCTTCTACGGAAGCGTTATCGATTCTATAGAAAAGCTAGTATGCTTTTGTGTAGAAAAGTTATCGATTAGTATGCTTTTGTGTAGAAAAATTAACGATTAGTATGCTTTTGTATAGAAAACTTATCGATTAGTTTATTTTTCTATAGAAAACTTATCGATTAGTCTACTTTTCTATAGAAAACTTATCGATAAGTATACTTTTTTATAGAAAAGTTATGGATAAGTATACTTTTTTATAGAAAAGCTATCGATAAGTATACTTTTTTATAGAAAAGTTATCGATAATTATCCTTTTTTATAGAAAAGTTATCGATGACAATTCTTTTTTACAGAAAAGTTATCGATATGTATACGTTTTTATAGAAAAGTTATCGATAAGTATACTTTTTTATAGAAAAGTTATCGATAAGTATACTTTTTTATAGAAAAGCTATCGATAAGTATACTTTTTTATAGAAAAGTTATCGATGACAATTCTTTTTTATAGAAAAATTATCGATATGTATACTTTTTTATAGAAAAGTTATCGATAAGTATACTTTTCTATAGAAAACTTATCGATAAGTATACTTTTCTATAGAAAACTTATCGATTAGTATAGTTTTCTATAGAAAACTTATCGATTAGTATAGTTGTCTATAGAAAACTTATCGATTAGTATAGATTACTATAGAAAACTTATCGATTGGTATAGTTTTGTATACAAAACTTATCGATAAGTATACTTTTGTAAACAAAACTTATCGATAAGTATACTTTTGTATACAAAACTTATCGATAAATATACTTTTATATACAAAACTTATCGATAAGTATACTTTTCTATACAAAACTTATCGATAAGTATACTTTTCTATACAAAACTTATCGATAAGTATACTTTTCTATACAAAACTTATCGATAAGTATACTTTTCTATAGCAATGGTTTTAAGGTTGTTAATAATAATAATTTTCTGTATAATTTATCGTTAGTTTTTAAATGTAAAGAAAAGCTATCGTTTAATTTAAAGTGAATTCTTTTTAAAGAGAAAAGTAAAGTAATAAAGTAATTTTTAGTCAACAACATGTCATGTTCACTTTTTTTCATAAAGCGAAATTCTATTTAATTTCATTTCAAATGAATGATTAATGGCCCTTATTGGAAGCAATATTTTTTTGTAGAGTTTTGCTCATCATTTGTCATGGAAATGTTTAGTTTTTTCTTATTTGTCGTAGAAATTTATCATTTGTATTTATCTCTCTCACACATGCACGTGTATTTTAGTAGTTGATCATTTATCGTTGTTTATTGCAATAACAAATCCCTGTGATATCCTTTTTATATACGAAACACTAACAATTGGAAACATAATAAAGGACAACGTTTAAATTTTGTGGTCCGATTGTAATAGTCTTTAAATTTCTTGGCTGATAGTTTGTTTTTTACGGAACCTTGCAAATCTTTATTGACGAGAATGTTACTTAAATTAAGATTGCTGTCGCATTTTAGTAACTGGTTGTGATAAAAAAAAATATTGTTGGTGTTGCCGTAATTGAAAAATAAACTTCTTGTTGAAAAACCCTGTATATTAGAATATGTAACACAATGCTGGATCAGTATTTTGTCAACATTAAACTTAAAAAAAAACCCACACGTATATACCCTATTCAAATGAACGAGGGTGTAACATTTTCATTTAATGAATATTATTATTGCTATCGCAGTTTTTTGTTTTTTTTTATCATTTAATTTGATACATTTCATTTATTTGTTTTTATTTTGCCTTTAATCGAAACTCATGTGTGAAGGGGGGGGGGTCATATTTCCCCCCCTCATTTTTTGCTTTTTCTCTAGCAAAAATATAATTATTTTAATTTTAGTTTATTATTATTTTTTCGATTTGATTAAAATTCGATTCGAATTTAAACTCATTTGCTGCAGTCTTTCAGATAAGAGACTGTTTCAGCTGCTTTATTCTGTAAAAAAAACAAACAAAAAAAAATGTAAAAATTCTTTTTTATCAGTTTGTTTCTTTGTGACACGCAGAATGCAGAATGTTTAAA
The DNA here is from genome assembly GCA_030448955.1 of Trichopoda pennipes. NCBI lineage: Eukaryota > Metazoa > Arthropoda > Insecta > Diptera > Tachinidae > Trichopoda > Trichopoda pennipes. The sequence goes on from JASKUP010000060.1 coordinate 5,946,786, forward strand.
TTAACTTTCCCCCCTTACCCCCCTCTAAAATGTTAATTGAAATGTTTTGGTTTCATTTTGTTTATGCTTCTATTTATAACGATGATAAGCACGTAGATTTTAATAACACGAGATTTGAACACGTTTTAAGTGGAAAAAAAAAACAACAACAAACAAACAAAGAATTTTCGCTTTAGTTCATGCAGTGGTTACTAAAATGGTGTTTCTTGTGACAACATATTTTCTCTTTGATTGGAACTGTTCTATGCGAAACGTAACGTCTGTAACAGAGCTTTTGAGTGAGATAAGTTTTGTTTCGTGTTATAAGTTTTGTTATTGGCTAAGAATGACAGAGAAGAGGGATATATGAAATGCTGAGAGTGTGACTGTGGCCTAATTTTTGTCAAAAATTCAAAGTGAATAGGTAAAATATTAATAATAATAGTACCACGATGTGCCCTGTGGTACTATTAGCGAAAGTACTGGGGAATAGAAAACTAAAAACCGATACGGCTTCTCTTTGCTGGCTAATATGTCTCGGTAGGTCAAACAGAAACACAAAAAATAAAACAGGTGAAGATGATGGATGGTGGTTCATACAAAAGAAATCGGAATGGAAGAACGTTGGACTGGCCACCATAATACTCTCCAGACGTGAATATTATAGAAAATGTTTGAGGTTGATTCGCTTAAAAGGTACATAATTCTGGTAAGCGGTACACATTACGTGATAAAATTTACATCTGCACATACCTGACTGTAAGCCGTAATCAGATGGTGCCTCATTACCACTGTGGATGAAATGTAGCTTCATCCTCGCTCTAGAAGATCTTCGGATACGTATATTCTCCGGTCACTCGTAGTTGCAACTTTAAAAGCCCGAAGCAGGCCGCAGCCCTCACTCCTTGCTAAAGAGTTGGAAACTATCCAACTCCTGGTCCAGAACGCATGAAGCTTAATATAATTAAGAACACGACGGCGGCATTCGTACTCACTGGACCTGCACCATTCATTGTCTTAATTGCTATGAATGATCCGGCCTACAAACTCAAACGAGGGCCTCGAAACACACATCCACCACGATACTCCCGAAGCGCCCAACTTCAATAATCAGTCAGAGAACAGCTAAAAAGCTAAAAAGACAAATAGCTGAACTCTAGAGCTTTACTGATTCCCGTGGAAATATAGTGGATTGTCCACTTCGCTCCTACTAGCCTTGAAGGGGACTGGGCTCCCTTTTACCCCCGCAAGACACAAGTCTAGATGGTTGTGTGATCCAAAAAGACTTATAATGTGCCCCCAGGGGGGATTCATGTTGAAATAAACTAAATGGCTGGCTGTTAAAAAATTTTTGCCAACTTAAAATACTATACCTCCATAAAAACAACGGGCGATATTAAAGGGTCTGTCAAATATTTTTTTTTGTTTTAAATGCCGTAAACAAAACTACTGAATATTTTCTCAAATTTCTTTTTTTTTTATTTGAAATTACAATTTCATTGAAATGCCTCGGCTGGCCATGCAGTAGCCTACACGATCGGTGCAATTTTTAAGCACATTATCGATTGGGTGCAGCTGTATTTCACCAACGGCTTTACGAATATTGTCCTTTAAAGCGGCAATTGTCTCTGGCTTGTCGGCGTAACACTTATCTTTGACGGCACCCCACAAATAATAGAGTCCAACGGTGTCAAATCGCAGCCCCGAGGTAGCCAAACGGCATCAGTTCTGCGGCTGATAATGTGAACTTCAAAAATAGGCCGCAAAACATCGAGTGTAACTTCGGCTGTGTGGCACGTGGCGTCGTCCTGTTGAAACCAAATGTTGCCAATATCCTCCTCTTCAATTTTTGTGAACCAAAAACTCGTTCAGCATGGCCCGATAACGATCGTCATTGACTGTAACGGCCACTCCTTGTTCATTTTCGTAGAAAAATGGCCAAATTATGTCTCTGAACCAAAATCTGGAACCAAACAATGAAGTGCGTCGGCTTTTCAATATATGCGTGCGGGTTTTCTGTGACCCAAATGTGACAAGTTTGCTTGTTTCCATACCCGCCAAGATCAAAATGAGCTTCATCTGTAAAGATGATTTTTTTTTTCGCAAAATCGACATCTTCTGTAAGTCGATCGCAGGCCCACTTAGCGAAGCGATAACGCATTTGATGGTCACACTTGGCTTCAACTGCTGAACCAATTGGACTTTGTATGGCGTCATACCAAGATCTTTATGCAATATTCGTCTCAATGATGTTTCTGAAATCTTCAATTGTTGAGAACGACGGTGAATTGATGTTGATGGCGCTTCACGCACACTTTCTGCCACAACAGCCATATATTCTCGGGTGTACGCACTGTTTTTTGGCTTTTCACGCTTTCGTTTATCGATAAGGATACCAGTTTCTTTGATTTTTTCACACAATAACGAACACGTTAAGGAGCTGATGGTGCTTCTCTTCTTCCAAAATCCGCTACGCAATTTTCGCACACACATTCTGCAACATTTTACCATGATCTTCAAAGTAATGTCGCAATATTTCCTAGCGTTGTTGAAGCATCTACAACACCATTATTCGTTCAGCGCAAGAATAAAACTAAATATCTGTTAAATCAAACATGAGCTAAGTGTTACTATTCAGGAAATAAGCACTAGTTAAAAAACAAATTTAGATGTGGACCCCTTTTATGTAAAAAATTTTGGTTGCCATCGAGGAGGTTATCCCAGTAGAAGGCCAAAAGAATGATATTAAAACGAGACCACCCAAAAAACTGTGTGTTAAAAGCTAGAAGTCAAATACATCATTTCTAGTTAAATCCCAGGGTAAGAAACTCAGTGGTTTAAAAGGCACTTCCAAGGAAATAAAATTTTGTAACTGTAACTCCGAATCCTCCACTAAATCCTCCATTAAATTTAAATTATAGTACGTCACTGTAAGATTAGGGCTACTTCCGTAAAGCAGCAGCATTCAATCGAACGTATGGATGGATAACTCAGTAGCGGTAGCCGGCTATATGTATGTATGTGTATGTAGGGATATGCAAATATATTCTAAAATAATTTCTTTGTATTTTCTGTTATAATTTATACGCCGCTATCGGCATAAATCATTGTGTTAATCATCGACTGACGTACTTTTAGCTGCCCCTGAATATGAATAATTTTAATATTTATGAAGCAACTGAAAAGAAAAACAACAAAAACATGTTGCTAGAACAAAAAAAAAAGGTACAGATTTTAAGTCATGTGTTGCTTAAAGAGAAATACAAAAACAAAAACAACAAAATAAATTCATTTGATTTTAACAAAAATAACCCAAAATTTTTCCAATAATAAATCAATGAAATTACGAAACAAAAAGTAAAAGTATAAAAACGAATTGCAATGAATTTAATTTAACTTTAACCATGAGGTCTTCTCTACCTCCCATTATTTTCGAAAAGTTTTTTTCGTGTTTTGTATATGAAATTCAATATATCGAAACACTAATTGAAAAATTTGTTAGATAAAAGTTCTATTTTTGTTTTTGTTCGGAAATATTTCATGAAATAAACATTTGTTTTTCATCAGAAAGAAAATATTCGTTCAAGTTGTCTTTCTAATTTCTAAGAACGAAAAGTAGACTGCGTTATGATCAGTCAGTTTAAAATATGAAATGCCGCCTGTATGGTCCTAAACACCTTAAAATAATTCAAGTATTATATTACGTCTAAATTAGAGATGGGAAGAGGGTAAATACCCAAAAGTACACCCAGGTATTTACCTAAAAGTTGGCTATAAACTGTGTTGTAGAAAAGTTGGTGAACAAACACTTTGCGATGCAGAATTTAGTGTGATCTATGTAATAAATTTTATATCTTTTATAAACGTTTTCTTGTGAGTTCTTTATTGCAAAATAAATAAAACCAAATATTAGAGTTTTTCTTACATCAATAACAAGGTTATTTACTTTAAGTACACACAAATTTAACACTACAGAAGAATTTACTTAAGATGCACGTCTTTACTTCACGAGGTTTATTTTTACCGTGACTAACTAACCACTCAGAAGCTGCCTTTTACATTTGTCCACTACAGGTCTAAAAGAAATTAAGAATCTGCTACTCCCTTTCTATTACATTTTGTTCACGTACATGACCTTTTACTTTTGATCTGAAACAGGAGAGACTTTTCTTTAGTTTTAAGTTTAATTATATTCGCGGAAAAAATTAAAAAAACAAAAAAAAACAAAAATTGAAATAAATAGCATGTTCGTGCCCTTAGTGTCATTAATATTTCGTTTAAGGCTAGACTTTTCCCGCCGCTGAAACTAAATGTGTCAGTTGTTTCTGTCGTTCTGAGATCATGTCTCAGGGTGTTTCCACTTTTTAATGCTGTGAGTATTCCTTCTTTGTGAAAAAGGTTAGTTAGTCTGTATATATCTGATCCTGTGTAAGTAAAGGTGTGGTGTCGTGCTGTATCGGTTGTCTTTTTGTCTGCTTTATTCCTGTTTTTAGTGTTGTCTTATCTAAGAAGTTGATGGATGGTAGTGATATTGATGTGACGATGTCCTGAGATTAGATCTCACTTTGTTTTTGGTTTTAAATGCTGTGAGTAAATTTTTTTTCTGACAAAAACTTTGTTCATCTATATATTGCTGATCCTGGGTAAGCAAAAGTGTGTCATTGTGTTGTATCGGTTCCTTGTATTCTTTATTCCTGTTTTTAGTGTTGTCTTGTCTTTAGAAGTTTGTTGGATAGTAGTGGTTTGTAGCCATTATTTTTAGTTATACTGTAAATTTTGTCAGGTTCTTCGTTGTACTTATGTGGAGTAAGTGGAATTATCTTAAGTCTATGTATCATATCTTTAAATGCTACTACATTATGTAGAGTACGGTGAGTCGAGGTGTTATGGATAGTAGTGTCCGTCGTTGTTGCTCTTTTATAGATATCAAATATTAGACAGTCAATTCCTCGTGTTCACATGTCATGGATTTTGAAATTTTTTTTATTTTAATCTAAAAGTGAAGTGTTTTTGATTTCAGTGACACTACATGGCGCTCTATACAATCAGTTGTCTGCGATTATATCTCAGAGTGTTGGCTGTTTTTAATGCTGTTAGTAAACCTTCTTTGTGGAATAGATTAGTTTATATATTTCTGGTCCTGTGTAAGCAAAAGTGTGTCGTCGTGCTGTCTTCTCTATTCCTGGTGAGTCGAGGTGTTGTGGATGGTAGTGTCCGTGGTAGTTGGTTTTCTATAGATGTCAAATGATAAACTGTCAGTTCCTCGGATTGTGATGTTTGATTTCAAAAACGCTATATGACGCTCTACATTTTATTACATTAAGTTATTTTTCAATATTTTTATTATTGTTTTCTTGCTAATAATTTTGTTGTTGATAGTTTGCATTGTTAGCTAACCATGGGTTCATCTGTATGTTATTTTCGTTACTTTTACTACTAAACCTTTTAAAAAGTCATTACCCTGAAAAAATACAATGTTGAAATTTATTTATTTTTATTTAAATAACACATGTAGCTACTCGTATGACAAGGCAAACTCATGTCACAATCTTATATATTTCGATAAATGTTAAAGCAGAGAGTAGAGAAGCCAGGGAGTGTGTTATTGCTGCAAGTGTAAAATAACATAGAAATTAACATAAAAACACGACCACTAATTGGATCACAAAACAGCAAAATCAGCTGAAAATAAAACAACAACAACAACAATAGAAAAAACAAAGAATACGAACGCGAATACTGCAAGTGGAATTTTTCTATAGATTTTTTGACAAATCACATAATGCAATGAGAGAAAATAACACACACACACACACACACAAACACAAACACACACATATACACATGTCTTAGACATATTTTGAAAACGTTTTTGTTTGGATTTATTTCTCTTTACTGTGGACTGTTTTTGTTGTTGCAAGCGAATAGCATTTTATTTTGTTGTTAATTTTCGACATCAAAATTATAAAGGGCAGCAGCAAATGCTACTTATTGCACTCGTAATATAAACAGCCAGCCAGCCAGATAGGCAAAGAGGCAAAGGGAAGGCTATATGACGGTGGCATAGACACTTTTGTAATTGAAAAAAAGAAATATAAACTATAGGAGGAGCGCACTATAAACGCTTTAAAATGCGTGTCTGAATTACATTTTGACTGCCAGCCATGTTTGGGTGTCTGTGAATATTTGCCTGTCTGACTGACTGCGTAAATAATTTTTGCATAATTTTTTTTTGGCAAGGTTTTGTAGAAAGTTGAATATTCAGTGAAAATAAAATGACTACAAGACGATTTGTTGTTTGTCTTTTTTAATTTGATTTGAACATATCAAGTAAATGTTAAATATTGCTATTGCTGCTGTTGTTGTTGTTGTTTTGATGGTCTGTCTGTCCATATTTATTTTAAGTAAATTTCTAAAAAAGAAAAATAAACAAACAAAAACATTTACATTTAAAGCTACGAATTTATAGCGCAAAATTGTTTTCTTAGGTGAGTGTAAAAGCTACACGAAAAGAAGTTGTCACTTTTAAGGGACAAAGTGTGACACATTATTTTTATACGTCATAGTGTATTATATTGACTTGGGCATCAAAAATATAAATATAATTTTCCAGTTTCAAAGATTTGAAAAACTGTTTAGTGTTGTATTTTAACATATGTTATCACTTTTGGTGACAAAAACACATTTTAAACCCCTTCAGATGTATTTTTATATAAGCTCGAAATATAAAGCTTTGCCCTTTTTGAGAACCTAAGTCACACTTATGACAAAAGTTGCTGACATAATACTGTTAAAAAAAAATGTCTACAGTGCAAATTATAAACTACAGACCTGCACCGGGATCTTAAATATCTCCACAGAAAATAGTCTAGCGGCGTTAAGTCACACGATCTCGAAGGCCAATTCACTTGTTTATTAAATTAATTGTGGCACCAGCTGTGCGACATGATGCACCTTTTTGTTTAAACCAATAGCTCCTGCACATCATGGCCGTTCAATCAACATTGACTAAAACATTTGGACCAGTGTCTGACCAGTACGGACCAATGATAGAAATAGTAGGTTGTTCTGGATGTAACAGTGTGTCAACATACACTTGAGGATTGTCATCACTCAAACTGCGGCAGTTTTGTTTTTTAACGAATCCTTTCAAACAAACGTAAGCGTTATCGCTAAATAAAATTCGCTGAAAAAAAATGGAGACAAATTTTTTTTAAGAAGTAGCACTTCAGGCAACAATGTCTATTCAGTCAAGTACCGTGCTATACTCTTTAGGAAACGGATAGAGCAGAGATGAGACAGGTGGAGAAAGTAGAACGATAGTTACGGAATTTAACTGTCGCATAAGACAGCACAGCGACCAGTGACCATGACTTCAACACTGATTAATCCCACCAAAAGTCAACTTTTATTTTTGTACTGAAAAAAAAAGCAAAGTGTGGGAATCGAACCCACAACCCCCAGTATTATAAGCTAGTACACTACCTACTAGCCAACAAGGGCACCTACTTGGCAAGTTAGACCAATTTGGAAGCGTTATTCAGGCGTCAATGTGTTCATGTTGAAATGCCAAACTGAATGAAACTAAAAATCACTGCACCGCTTAAACATTGTACTGCCAACTTAAAGTTCTAGACCTTGATATAAGAACTTTTGCGGATATTATTTTTTCCCCTACCAAATACTACAACTTTTCAAGAACTGAAACGAACGAACGATCCCTTCATTAAATGTTGTCTACATTTCTTTTCTTCGTTGATTTTCGTACTTTAACATGAAAACTAAATTGCAAACTAACGAAAGATACAACATAAGACATTCATTACAACAAAATATTTCTTTTTTTTTTTATTTTTTTTGTTCATAGAAATACTACAACAAATAGTTTCGCTTAACGGTAGAGAAGCAATTCGTCTTCTTTTCAGTAGCGTTCATCATGAGTGATACGAAGGCATTTGGTAAATAGTTTTTAGATGTGTTTTTATCTGACTTGACTGACTGGTTGCAATGCCAGCGTAAATTTTTACAATTAAACGCAAACTGATGTTTCATTATATTCTAGTTTTGATTAAAACAACAACAAAAAAAAACAATATTTGTTGAAATGATAGAAATTTACAAAAGCTTTATTAAATGGAAGTAAACTGATAATTTAATTTAAAGCGTTAAGAATTATTAAGAAATTCTTGCCATTTAAGATATTTTTTTTTAGAAAGAAAAATATTTCTTTATACAATTTTCAAACATTCGCTCTTCTCAAACTTGGCAACCATCATCATCAATTTCGTTTTAATTTATTTTTTTTTTAAATTTTATATTTGAAACTAGAGCTATTAAAAGTTAGTACTAAATTATTTTACTTGAAGTTCTTATAATATAATTTGATTTCAGTCTTAAAATTATACAAAAGAAATAGATTTGACTTGAGGATTATTTTAGTACAAATTTGATATCATTTTTAAAATAATTTTTTTATTTAAAAATTTGAAAAAAAATAAAAAAATTTTTTGTTCTAAAAATAAAAAAACAAAATGCTCAAATTTAAGACTTTTAAAACTTAAAAATAATAATAAAGTATTGGTTTGGGCTTTTTATTTTTTGTTTAATTTTATATATACATATTTTTTAATTTTAGTACTAAAATTTTGTACTAAAAAATTCCTAATTAAATTTTAAAACTAAAAGTACTTAAAAGTAATATTTCATATTAAGGACAAGAAGTTCTAAAATATTAAGTATTAAATTTATTGAACCATACGTTGGCTAATCACTTTCCGTATTAAAAAGCACACGGGGAAAACCGAAATGTTAAAATTATAACTTTGTAGTTTGCACTTGTAATTCTTACATTTTAAAAGTTCTTTAAAATTAAATTTTAATTTAGTACTAATTGAAAATTATTTTCAATTATTGTCATATAAAAACTTTGAGTTTAGTACTAAAATTTTTATTTCAATATTTGCATTATTTTACTATAAATATCGACTTACAGTGTCCAATGCGTTTGAATTGAATTGATTTTGAATTTATTCTAAATTTATATCTAAACTGAATGTTTTAGTACAGTAGTATAAATTTTCTTTGTTTTAATAATAACATTTTATTGTTAGATTTTAGTACACACATTTTAAACTAATAAAATATATTTTTTTTCCTAATTTTTAGTACTAAATTTAAATTTGAAAAATAAAAGATGGTTAAAACAGGTTTAGTACGCAAAATAGTTACGTGGAATTTTGTAATCCATATTGTTTCTATAACTGGTGAATCTTTGGTTACAGTTTAACATTAACAGTATTTAGAACAGTGTATTAGAACTGAAAAGTATAAACAAAAATGCACCAAAAGGCTTAAAATTGGCTTCTCAAATTTGAATAGTTTTTTCTCTCACAGATAATTTCAATATTGAATAACTATTGAATTACATTTTTTTTAACTAGTAAATTTTAAAGTCATATTTAGCACTAAAGACCTAAAACAAAAGTACTTCTAGTTCCGTTTTGAAACCTTAATACCGTAAATGTTTATGTGTTATAGTATTAGAAAATATATAGGTATATTTAAGTACACATTTTAGTACTAATTTTTTGCATTAATTTTGTACTAAATTTGATAATATTTTTTTCTACCAAGTTTTAGTACTAAATTTAAATTTTAAATATAATAAAGTCATATATAACTTACTTTTGACAGAGTTTTATTAAAATATAAAAAAAATTTACGACTGGTGCGCAAAATAATCCACATTAAAATAATTGCTTAACTTTCGCTACGCATACGGTAAATTAACTACATAGTCTTTAAAAGCTAGTACAGATAAAGTCTAAAACATTTGAGCTTTAATTTAGAACTACAATTTGAAAACTTAGTTACAAATTTTAGTACTAAAAATTTGGTACTAAAAGTGTAGTACTAAAAATTAAGTACTAAAAATTGACTAAACTTATTTAGTAGTTTTTTTTTTCTAAGCTTTAGATCGTGTTAAAATGTATCATAAATTTTATTTAAATCTAAAAAAATACATTTTATATTTTATTTCGCAAAATAAATACGACTAAAAATTACCAACTGCTTCTATGGTTGGCCAACTCAGTTTGTTTGAAATATTTTAAAAGATTTCTTAAAACGATTTCGCCGTTTTTAATGTGAAATGCTCGTATTCTATTTTATTTCTTTGAAATGTGATTTTAGCATGCAAATTGTACTAGATAAAAATAAATTTCAGTTAGCGAAACAATAAAAAACAAAACATATTTAAAGAATCAGTAAGTGACAAACTCCATCATCAGATATAAATATAATGGCAGGTTTTTGTTTTCTCATTTGTGTGCTTAAACGAAATTAAAACAAAAAAAATTGCAAACTAAAAATGATAAAAAAATTACATTATAAAAAAAAACATTTAAAAAATTGTGTAAAAATAAAATCAGCGAAATTGTTTTTTTCAATTTTTTTTTTGTTTTTTGTAAACTAAAAATAAAACTAATTTAAAAACCATTACATTTCCAAATGAAATTTATTTTCCTAATGATGACGCCGTTAAGTTCTTCTGGTCTTTTTTTGCATTTTGTAGATGTTTTAATCTTTCTCTCTCTCTCACTCTCTCTCTCTCTCGCTTTTAAAATTTCTTTAAATCTGTTTTATGAAATATAATTATTTTAAAAACATTTTAATAATTTGAGAAAATAATTTCTTGTTTTGGCAGCAACAAACAACTGAATTCAAGAATTTACGAAAGGATTTTGAGACTTTTTGAAAAGGATTTTCTTCGAAAAAAAAAATTGTTGTTTGGGTCCCCAAGACAATTGTTTATTTGCTGGGTGGCATGCAGTTGATGCAGGGGCCTTAATTTAGTCAATTAAGAGTTACTTTCTAAAGCGCAACGTTTTCTTCCTTTAATGTACCTTTGATCCTTTTTAGTATTGATGCTTTTACGTATAAGCCAGCGCATTATAAATGTTACTTCGAAACCTCTGTTTTAAAATGATTTTTTCCCATCCGGAAAAGTTTGCTGCTCCTTGAAGACAGTCAGGCAGCCAGACAATTTTGTAGTTTCAATTAATGTGAAACGAAAGTACAGAAGGGAATTTGAAAGGAGATGCTTTCATATACATATTGCTTTTATATTTAGTTTTTTAATCCTAGAAGGCCCATGGTTTTTTTGGCGGCATTAAAAGAACGAATTTAATCACAGATTAACCAAATCAAATTCTTCAAATTATAAAATACATACGAGATATGTAATAGCATTTATCATATATTTTGTTGTACTATCGCATACCCCCCGGGGGCACATATATGGTCTTTATGGAGAGCTACTATGTAGACCTGTGCAACTGGGTGAAAATGGGAGCCCTGTCCCCTGAAATCAGCAGGGGTACAACTGGAAGCTCCACGTTATTTCCACGGGAATCAGTAAGCCCCAGAGTTCCGTTATTTGTCTCTTTAGACATTTAACTGTTCTCTGACTGATTATTGAGGTTGGCCCCTATATGGGAGTATATTGGTGGTTGTGGTTTCGCGGCTGCATAACAGTATAATGGTTATTTTGGTGGCCAGGATCATCTCACTCTTAATGACACCCTAAGTGAATGATCCAGTCCAGTGAGCATGCTAGACATGTGTTCTGGACAGGAGTCGGAAAATCTCCAACTCTTAAGCAAGGAGTGATGATTTGCAGCCCTGCTCTGGAATCATCGAAGTTGCAACTAGAAAGTTCTGTTGCATAGAATTATAGTTTCGGCTTCATACAACGAGCATGACGTTCCAAATTATGCAGTGGTTTGATCCACCATCTGATTAAGGCTTCATGGCCAGGCGCGGATGTAAATCTAATCACACGTTGTCACTGTATGGTGCGCGATGTGGTGGAAAGGCGTGATTGGGCCGTTTTTTTTCGATGGTGAGGCTGGACAGTGCATGTCACACAACCAATTGAAACGATCTATTTATTGCAAACCAAAGTCTATACGGAGCCAATCGAATCGATTTCAGCATTAAGAAGTGATTAAAAACTTTGATGTAAGAATCGACATCTGGCACGGTCTTAGTGGACATTTGCCAGATGTTATTTTTCATTAATTATTGTCTTCGTATTGCAATACAATTTGGACCATCTAAATCAATATTTTTTGTTATGTTTTGAAAAACAAACTTCTTGTTGAAAAACCCTTTGTAACTCAAATTGATATAATTAAACATTTTTGCAATCACCAAAGAATGATTTAAATAAAAATTGATTTTCTAATTTGGCGTATTCTGCAGAAAAATATTGATCGTGCTGGTGAGAAAATTTAGATTTACGAATTGGCTCTAATAGGCCGTCCGTCCGTGTCGGTTAATAATTTTCTTTTTTTGAACAAAAGACAATCTAATCATCATCATCAGCATTAAACACATGTTTAACTCGCTGCAGGTTTCTTGCAAAACAAAACAAAACAAAACAAGACACGTTGATAATCTCATCTCGAGTGGGTGATTGTTGTTTTTGCATGCACCCTAGGGAAAGTGTGTTTGTTGTTGTCGTTTTTTAATGTTGTTTAGATTCGCTTGTCATTCAGTTTGTTGTTTAGGAAATGTGACATTTTACTTTTCTGCCACGTTGCTTTGAGTTTTTTTTCAAAATGTTTATATTTTTCTCTGCACAGTGGGTTATTGGTAATTTTTTTTTGTGTACAAAACTGCTGTCACCCACTATACCTCCTTTAGTTTAGACTTATTCATTTTCCATGTTTATTTAGTTTATGTATGTGTGTGTGTGTGTGAGTGTGTGTGTCTGTGCGTGTGGCTTTTCATACACTGATCACTTATGACAGCGGTAAGCGTTTTATCTGTTCACTAATAATTTATAACAAAAATGCTTCTTGTTTCAATTCAATAATTTTTTCTTATAACGAAATAATTTCAAAAGAGCCAACATTTCATTTTTGTGACTGTTTTAGCTTCAAACGTCAAATCAGACACAAGAACAAAAAAAAAACCGATTTGAAAAATTTTGATTGGCGTAAAACTGAAATTTTTTTCTGTGATGAAAATTCAAATACAAAACTTAAATAAAAATTAATTTTCTTTTTCTATTTGTTTTTCTTTTTGGGGGAAAAATATTTTTCTTTATCTTTTTTCTAATGTGTCTGGCTGATGTGTAAAATTAATGCGGATCAAGTGGATTTTGTTTAAAAGAATTTCAGTAATTTACTGTTTGTAAACAGACCACAGAACAAATGTTTAGATTTTAATAATAACAACACCAACAACTACAACAGAAATAATAACAACAAAATTCAATTAATTAATTGAAAATAAAAATGTTTTAATTTACTTGCCGAGATATTTTCGTTTAGTGCTTTGATGAAGGTTTTTCTTAATTAAAGAATTTCAAAAGGTGTTAGGAAAATTTTAAAGAAAATTTCAAGAATTTCGGAATTCTTTTCTTAAAATAATTTTTGTTATATTTGAAAATTTTCTGGGTGAAGTATTTTTTTTTCTCACTAAAGGGCTGAGCCTTTTGTCACAACTTAAGTTTAGCCTCTGGAGATTTGAAATATTTTCAATCTCTTCAAATCTAAAAATTTCTAAGGATCCTTAAGATCCTTAAATATGCTTTAGTTTGATCCGTGATATCAAACTAAAAAATTAAGTGAGAAAATTTTACCTTAAAAATAATTATTCTCAGCTCATAACAGTGCCAGGCAGGGAAAGTATTTCCACACTCCTCATATCCTCTATAACAAAAGTCGTTACTACACCGCCATGCATGACGCCTAAAAACTGATCAGATTTAATTATCAAGGAAGTGCTGTTCCTTTTGGTGACCAAAAGTAGATACATTTCACGCTTATTCGATAATGCAAACGTCTGGCAACTCTCCCACTAGCAAATTGTTGCAAATATTTCCCTTAGTTTTGTACTAAAATCTGTATTTAAAAATGCACAGTGGCCACACAAGAGCGGAAGAAGAACCCTTCTGGTTATTGTAAGCCCACATAACCCATTCGCCTTATTGTTTTAATTTTGTATGTATTTCATATCGTAAAATAAGAACGTAACAGTTTAGGTTCTTCTGCCATATAATTTTTACTTTTCTAAATGACCTTCTTTGTCAAGCTGTTAACTCTATCAACTCTTTCGCAGATGACTGCCCCCATTTGCCATTCGTATTCATTTGGTAATTGACTCAACCAGTTTTAGCTGAGGTCTAACCGAGAAAACATGAATGATACGTTTAATCATAATCTCGCAACAAGCTCGGAATGGGGTCTAAGGATTTTTGGCAATAAAAGCTTTTAATATGGGAATACGATTCGAAAATAATCTAGAATAATCTAGGAATATTTAATCAAGTGAAAAATCCTAAGAATATACAAAATTTTCGGTACTTATTTCTTTGTCAAACTTTTATCTTTCGCAGATGACAGCACCATTTCTCATTCGTATTCATTTAGTTGTAGCCCGGACCAGAGTTGGTAGTGATCGAAACATGAATAATACTTTCAATCCCAATATCTCGACAATCTCAGAAGAGGGTCGTGTGAATAGATTCGATTTTAATGCCCGTAAGACGCAATGTTGCATGCTTAGGCATAGATCTGTGTTCGGCAATGGTGCTGCATCTGTTATTGTAGATAATATAAGTGTTACGGCATGAACCAGTTGAACGTGAGTTTTAAGCGACAGAACATGAACATGATTCGATTACTTTTTATTCGATCACACCTTACTCGATTAAACCTTATTGGATTAAAGCTTATTCGATTAAACAATGTTCAATTAAACCTTATTCGATTACAGCTGATTCGATTAAACTTTATTCGATAAACCTTATTCGATTAAATCTTATTTGATTAAATCTTATTCGGTTAAAGCTTATTCGATTAAACCTTGTTTGGTTAAACCTTATTCGATTACAGTTTATTCGATAAATCTTATTCGCTTAAAGCTTATTCGATTAAACCTTATTCGATTAAACTTTATTCGATAGACCTTATTCGATTACAACTTATTCGATTAAACCTTGTATTATTAAACCTTATTCGATTACAGTTTATTCGATTAAACCTTATTCGATTAATCCTTATTCGATTACAGCTTAGTCGATTAAACTTTATTCAATCACGATCTTGCGGCGATCTGCGGGTCGTGTGAATACTTAATGCCCTGAAGACGCAATGTTGTGTGCTTAGATCTATGATCGCAAATGGTGCTGCATCTGTTATTATGGGTGATATAGGCATTACGAAATTGCAAGTTGCTGATGTTCGTCGCATGACAATTCCGAGTCTGATGTTCGATTTACTAAACACAGTTTTCAGGTTTCTTTTTTTGTTTTTTTTTAAAGAAAATTAGCACTTCAGGTAACAATGCCTATTTAGTCAAGTATCGTGCTACATAGTTTAGGAAAGGGATAAAGAAGAGATGAAACAGGTGGGAAAGTGGAAGGATAGTTACGGAAATTAAATGTCGTATAAGACAGCTCTGTGACCAGTGACTATTGCCTTCATCGCTGAGCAGCCGCACCGACAGTCAATTTTTATGTTTGTAGTGAAAAAAACAAAGGTCTTCGCTTGGAATCGAACCCACAACCATCAGTCTTATAAGCTAGTACACTACCTACTAGCTTACAGGGTACCTTCTTAAGAAGCTTTCATGTGCCTCAGTTTGCTCAAAAACGGTGTAAGCAATACTTCATTCCATCAGATCTTCATACTATTTATACCACCTCTGTCCACACAAAAATAAAATACAACTCTTACAACCCCAAAGTCTATTTTCTAATTGCTCAATCGCGTACAGGTAAGAGTCAGAAGGCCCATTGGGGAAAGTAGGGTTTTTTTTTATTCTCTAAAGCATCAGCGCCATGTGGGATGAATCATACTGTTTTGTCGTTACTACAATGTTAAGTGTTCTAATGAAATTAGGGAACTTGTTCCCGTTACTCGCTAGTTTTCGCGTTTAACTCAATATTCGTTAAGAGCGCATTCATCTATTGTTAATTTTTCAGTGCATCGTACTAGGCATTCATGTTTTTAGCACAACAGTACCGTATGTGGAATAAACTTCTCCAGAGATCTTTTCCGTCACTTAGTAGAAAAGCTCAAATTTAAATTTCATAAACACTACTCCCTTTTTCCTCCTCCCCTGAACCTATTTTCCTAATTTTGTTAAAATGTGTTGCATGTGTAGAGGACTGCTGATTTGAGAAAAATATATTTAAAGGAAAAGACCAAGAGAAAGGAGAAGACAAAGAGTAGCCGGCTCTACAGCTTCATTGTTGTCCTGTAAAGAATTACAGGCATATTATTAAAAAATTAGTAAAAGTGGATCATGTCCTTTGTGTCGAAAAGCAACAATCAAAAACGCTGGTTGAAAAAGAGATTTATTTCGCTAAAAAAAATCCGAAACCCACACCCTGGACTGGAAGTTGGAATAACAGGTCTAAACATTTTCCAAGAACCGTGAATCATGAGATTCTGCTCGTATTCTATGAAAGCGCTCATGGATTAGCAGAGACGAAGTGGTGTTATACCGCTTCTGCAAATAAAGATTTTCTATTTTCGACAATTCTAAGAGTCCTGAGTTTTATTCCATTGCAAAATATAGAGTTAGAGATCTTGGCACCTATTTCTTACCTTCTACCAAAGCAATTTATAGTAGGCATCCAACTTATGCTTAGAGATAGTTGGCAGTGCTAGTCCTCGTGAACTTACATTTTAATGCAAGCGAAACTTACATTTCAATGTAAGTGAAACTTAGATTTTAATGTAAGTTCACTTCGCCAGGGCCCGTGTCAAACTATGTCACCATGAATCAGGAGGATTTAAGCAGACTAATGTAGTGTTAATATTATCCAAGTATAGCAAGTGTAGACAAAATTTATTAGTCATACAATATATTTTACGAAAATTTTATGGAAGGAATTTCTTTGTGATTTTACTGTGTCAAAAAATATTTCTCCGCAACATATACAAATTCCTCGTTTTTCTTTATTTAAAACTGGGCAACGTTTACAATTTTTATTAATAGGCGACTAAAATCGTCTATATTATTTTTATATGAAAAGATCTGGTTGGCTTGTTGTAAGTTTTTCCTCTAATCAGGTCTTAGTACAAAGTCTTCGTGCAGCAAGCACAACGCCTAGTTCCACCTAAGTTTATCGACTCAACAAGTAGTGTCAGCACTTGCCGCTACTCTTTATTAGAATTTTTTTTATATATAATTTTTTAAACAAGAGAAGGGCATTTTATTCTTTTTCTTTGTTTTTGTATTAATATTCATAAGCAATTGCTTATGAATAAAATGTAGACAAAGAATTCACACAGTCGACTACAACAAAAACAACAACCAAAAAAAAAATGTGCATTTTATATTCTTACAAGTGTAAATTTAATGTACGACAACTTTAAAGATAAATGATCAAAAACAACTTTTATACTTTTAATAAAATATTAATTATAATGGACAGACAACAAGACGGACAGAAATATCACATTGTAAGCTTTAATGACACAATATAAATAGCCAAAAATGTGAAATAGAAAAATTATTAAAAAGGTCTATAGGGTTTCAAAAAGGGTAGCAACCTCTCTTGCTGTTGGTGGACTTGGTGTTTGGCACGGTCTTTCCCCTCCTGCAACAATTTAAATTTAAATTGACCAAACAGTGTAAACTTGCACTGCGTCTCAAAGTCACTTTGTTGCATGTAGAAATTAATCTGACTTTTTTTTTCCCCTTCTCGGCTATTATTGAGTGATGATATTAAATGCTATAAAATACATTGAAATTTATATTTTTTTTATTGCCACCCACTGTAGGCAAGCAACATCGCAATTAAAAAAATAAATACACGCAAATTAAACACATGTTTGTTTACTCGTATTCATTTCTCCTTGTTTAACGCTTAAAATGTCCCATAATTAACATGTGTTAAAATTTATATTTTACACATACTTAAGGCAAAAAAAGTACCAACAAAAGATTTAATTGATTTTATGTAAACAGTAGGGCGGTCCGTACATGAGTTCATTAAATAAATGGAATAAACAAAAGAGGAGAGGATAAAGTGTAAATACGACTCGCTCGAACACGTCTTAGGGTTCGTACATTTTATATCGAGCCTGTCGACTCAAATATAACGACCAAATTTTTAATAGCGCTCTCAGAAGGACGATTATGTTGTCCGAAAATGTCACAAATTGTGCAAAATGTAACTTTAACAGAACCACCATTTTCATAGAGGGTTTTAAATGTTTTCAGACGATTTTCATGTGAAATTGAAGTCATTGTAACAATTACCAATTGCATCTACTGCAAATATGTCAAAAAACTAAATGTCCGAACTATTATATTATTGGTGTTGCCACAATTGAGAAATAAACTTCTTGTTGAAAAATAAATATTCACTAGCGGAAGATCATTTTCACTAACAAGACTGTCATTATTGGAAATATTCGCTCCTTCATATTTTCTGATCGTCGTAATAAATTCGTGAGCCATAAAATTTACATGCCATTCACTATAAATCTGCATTAAAATAATTTAAACAATTCCTAGATTTCATCAACCACGTAATTAAATATGAAATTATTAACAATCATACCGCTATGATCGTATATTATAAAAACATTGACTAAAAATAAATATGCCGACCTTAAAGTAAAAATTAAATAACTCATGTTATTACGTAACGTATGACGTAACTTTCTTACCTAACGTGCCGACTTAAAAGTAATAATGAAATAACTCATTATGTTATTACGTAACGTATGACGTAACTGCATAACGTAACTTTATAACGTATCTTTATAACGTAAGTTTATAACGTCACTGTGCGTTCCATTATGCAACTTGTCACTTATTTACGCAACGTAATGCATCATTCTGTTGTATAAGCAATCATGCCACTATGTAAATAATTACTATGTAACACTACGTATCACATTAATAGTTCCGTAACACTTTACTTCATAGAGTCACTTTAAGAGGTATATTTTTGTTACTATAATGCAACTCACGACTTTATAACGTAACTTGCCGCTTTATTATATAACTTGTCAGGTGGAGTACATGTCATTATGTAACGTAAGTTATGTTATTACATATATAATCTCGTTATTGCGTAAAAAAAACTAAACTTTATGTAACTCATTACGTAATACAATTGACTACCGGCACTATAAAAATCAAATATGTGATTTGCTCATAGATTTAATCAAGCCGGTAACTAAATATTGAATTAATTTTTCTTTCCTGAACAATAATACCGGAAGACGGCGGTTTCCCGATTAAGTGAAAAAAATATAACGAAATGTGCAATGAATTAACGTATAATATAACTTTTACCTTATAAAGTAACTTTCAGCTCCACTATGTAACTAATCACATCATTAAGCAACGTAGCGCATCATGCCATTATACATCACTGTGTACCACATTTATAGTTCCGTAACAGATTACTTCAGGGAGTCATTTTTGTTAGTATAACCCGTTTCACGAGTTTATAATGCAACTCGTCGCTTTATTATATAATTTGGCACGTACTTACGCAACGTAAGTATTTAATACATTACGTAACTTAACTGAAGTTATTACTTAAATATTTTCGTTGTGTAAACAATCTTACTATTATTTAACTCATTACATAACCCAATCGTTACGAAACACATCATCATTGTTTTACGTTGAGGTATTTTTTCTTCTTCTTCATGTTAATAAAAATATAAATAATTTTTAAACGGTAATGGCCAGAATAGATTGATTGGTGTGGGAAGTTTAAGCGGCAGTTTCAGGTCACAGAAGAAGCTTGCGTTAATACGTTACTTGGCACGTATTTCCGTAACGTAACTATTGAGGTCATTACCTAACGCAATTCCTTTTATTACGTAAATAATCTTTTCATTCCGCAAACAATCTCCCCATTACGTAAGGTATTACGTAATGCATTACGTATGGTTTTACGTTGAGATAATTTTTTTTGTCAGTGTTAATAAAAATACGAATTAATTTTAAAAGACGTGTTGGCGAGAATAGATTGGTAAGTTAATAGTTTTCAGTTTACAGGAGAAGCTTTCTGGAAGACAAATATCTGTCTCAAAGATGCGAGGTTGTATAATTTACTTGTTGCTGTTTTTGTATACTGCTTTTAAGTATGTTATTTTTTCTGTCCTGAAGGAAGAGTGGGGACCTCATGAGACAAATTAGAACTAGTAGAAAGTGATGTCGGGATAAGTAAAAAGTTATAAAGTTACAAAAAAGCTAAAGTCTAGAGTTTAGGTCAAAGAACAAGCTTGTGGAAAGAGTGTAAGCGTTAATTCATAACCTGAGACGTATTAACGCAACGTAACTATTCAGTTTCATTACGTAACGTAATGAAATTGATTACGTAAATAATATTTTTATTGCGTAAACAATTTCACCGTTGTCTAATACATTACGTAATACAATCGTTACGTATAGTTTTTACGTAAATAAATAATTCTTTTAAAAAATTCAAAGTCTAGTATTCAGGTCACAGAACAAGCTTGCTGTCGGAGTGCATACGTTAATGCATAACTTGAGCCGTATTAACGCAACGTAACCATCCAGTTTCATTACGTAACGTTTAAAATTTTATTACGTAAATAATTTTTTTATTGATTAAACAATTTCACCTTTGTGTAACACATTACGTAATACAATCGTTACGTATGGGTTTTATGTAAATAAATAATTCTTTTAAAAAATCTAGTGTGTAGTCTTAGTTATAATCTTAATTTAGTGTTCCACTTTACGTAACGTAAAGAATTTTATTACGTAAATAATTTTTTCATTGCGTAAACAATCTCACTATTATGTAACTTATTACGTAATAAAATCGTTACGTATAGTTTTTATGTAAATAAATAATTCTTTTAAAAAATCTAAAGTCTAGTGTTCAGGTCACAGAACAAGCTTGCTGTCGGAGTGCATACGTTAATACATAACTTGAGCCGTATTAACGCAACGTTACCATTCAGTTTCATTACGTAACGTAACAAATTTCATAACGTAAATAATCTTTATTGATTAAACAATTTCACCCTTGTGTAACACATTACGTAATACAATCGTTACGTATAGTTTTTACGTAAGTAAATAATTCTTTTAAAAAAATCTGGTGTCTAATCTTAGTTATAATTTTAATTTAGTGTTCCACTTTACGTAACGTAATAAATTTTATTATGTAAATAATTTTTTCATTGCGTAAACAATCTCACCGTTATTTAACTCATTACGTAATACAGTCGTTACGTATAGTTTTTACGCAAATAAATTCTTTTAAAAAAAATCTAGTGTCTAGTGTTATTTATAATATTAATTTAGTGTTCCACTTTACGTAACGTAATAAATTTTATTACGTAAATAATTTTTTTCATTGCGTAAACAATTTCACCATTATGTAACTCATTTCGTAATACAATCGTTACGCATGGGTTTTACGTAAATAAATAATTCTTTTAAAAAATCTTCTGTCTAGTGTTCCACTTTAAAATTCATTGTTAATCGGTTAAACATTAAAATTCACTGCATTTAAGAAGATGTGCAATTGGTTGGAATAAATGACATCTCTGTGATAAAGTGCAACTGCGGTTAATCTTATTCTATATCAATTTTTTAACTGCCATTGAAAAATTTTCCTCTGTGTGTAATTACTAAAAACAAAAAAATCTATGCTTCAATGTGGCTGAAGTAATTAAAACTATTTTTATTTTCATTGCTGTCCGGACAAAGAGATTCAGGTTATTTAATTTCAATTTACTTCTCAAGTGTGTCCTTCTTGTGTTGAGTTTAGCATTTGATTTTGCGTTTTATAAGTGGATTTTTCTGTTTTTTTTTCTGTTCACACAAATTGACTCAAAAGACCAATTCAATTAAGATGTGGATTTTGTTTTCTGTTAAGAACGAAATTAAAGAAACGAGCAGCAGTAACAGCAGCAGCAACTCAATTAGATTTTAATTGTTAAAACTTGACTAAAATTAGGGGGAGGGGGTGTAAGCAGTAAGTTATTTTCACCAGTTTTGTGTTGTTGTGGTAAATTAATGTGGCATGTTGCTGCTGCTTGCTTGCTTGCTTTCTTCTTCAAACATACACAGTTTGTGGTGGGCGTCATATGTTCTGTTATTGAAAAACCACAGATACACAACAAATAACAATTTCTTAAATATTAAATTTTCAAATGATTAGGAGACTAGAATATTTGATTGCCACAAAAATATTTGGGTGCATTTTAAATAAAATCTTCATCATGATTTCCTTACAAAACCAGCACATTATTGTTGTTGTTAGTGCTATATTGCACTTGTTTAATGGTTGTCAACATTTTTTTTAGCAACATTTTTGACTGCTTCTAAGCAAAATTTGCAGCTAATTAACGAGAAAATGATCTCAGAATATACAAGATGATGAAAATTAACATGTTCTGTTGTTGCGTCCAAAAAATAATAGACATTTTAATTAGAACTTATTTTCCTTTTGAGAACATTAACAGACACCCAACATACATTCTTTTTTTTTTTTAGTTTAATAAGTTTCATTAAAACCGATTTGCGACAACTGAAAATCTAATTAGTGATAATAGTTTTTATAAGTTTATTGACAAAATGAATAATTATAATTGCTACAGTTGGCATATTCTTGTTAAAGAATATTGCAACAAACAATAAACCGACGTGCTACATAAAAATTAAAAAGAGTGTCAAAAAACACTAGACAATATAATTCAGACATTAGCAGGCTTGGAAAACAACTGTTTTCACAAAATATTCCAAGAAAGATTGTTGTTGGTGTCCATAAAAAATATTATAAATTGACCCAACCAAATATTATCGATTGAATATATTTGTTGTTGAATTTAAAAGTGATAGAGAATTTTCACAGAGGCGAAAATTGAAAATTTTATATCCACCGACAAACAGACAAATAGTCAAAATGTTGCATATTTTGGCATATTTGTTGCTAAAAATGAATATTCCTTTTACTATGGCCAAGGTAACGTACAGTCAGTCAGTTAGGCAACAAAAAGCAGTGAAAGTAGGAAATTTAGATCAACCGACAAACAGACAAATAGCCAAAATATTGCATATTTTCGATATTAAACAATCAAAATATGTCGGTTTAACATATTTGAATGTTAAATTTCAATGTTCTGGAGAGAGTTATGGGTAATTAAGTGAAAACTACAAATTTTAAATCAACCGAAAAACAGACAAATAACCCAAGTATTACATATTTTGGTATATATTTTTTTTTTGTTAATATAGCAAATGTAACACGCCATCAGGCAAATTAAAAAAGTAAGAAAGTAGTAAATGCAGACCAACCGACAAACCAGGCAATCAGCCAAACTATCGTTATTGAAATTTGTTGGTTTTTAGCACGGCAATCGAGTTACAAAAAGAAAAGAAGAAAAAAAATATAAAAGTCAAAAATTTTCGTTTAACCGACAAACAGGCAAATACCAAAATATTTCAAATTTTCAATATTATTTGTTAATAAGTTGTATTTTTTCATTATTCCAAACATATCAAACATTAAGCTACAAAAGTAATCGAAAATTTTAATCAACCGACAAACAGACAAATAACCAAAGTACCGTTTATTTGATTTATTCTTTACGAAATTTCCAAATCACAGACTTCTTAATATGCTAATAAAGTCATAAAATATTGCTTAAAAGTCGGAAATTTTAGGTCAACCGACAAACAGACATTTTTGTTTTACCAAAGTATCGTCTGTTTAATTTTTTTTTCTTTGTTGAAATTTATTTTCTTTTTAAATGGTAACAAAGTCATAAAAATTAGTTAAAACTTGGAAATTTTAGATCAACCGACAAACAGATATTTAGCCGGCGTATCCTGTGTTTAATGTTTTTCTTGTCGAAATTTAGAAACCATAAACTTTTTTTAATGTGGCATAAAAGTTGCAAATTTTACGTCAACCGTCAATAAAAGATTGTCGGCAAGTTTAGTTAAACCGACAAACAGACATTTTTGCCAAAGTATCGCCTATTTGATGTTTTTTTCTTTTGTTAAAATTTAGAAACCAAAAAAGACTTTAATACGACAATCAAGTCATAAAAAAATTTTGCAAAAGTTTAAAATTTTAGATCAGCCGACAAATAGCTAATTAGCCAATATATTGTCGGTTTAATATATTTGTTATTGTTGTTTAATGTTGTAACAAGAATGCGTTGTAGACAATTTTTCAGGATAGCCAAACACTAGATTCTAATATTTTTTTTTTCTTCAAAAAAGGGTCTGATTTGTTTATCAGACAAAAATGTCTGATTTGTTTATCAGACAAAAAATGTCTGATTTGTTCATCAGACAAAAAATGTCTGATTTGTTCATCAGACAAAACTTTCTGATTTGTTCATCAGACAAAAATGTCTGATTTGTTCATCAGACATTTTTATCTAAATAAAAACGATCGATATTTTTGTTTTTGTTACTTCATTTTTTTAAAAATTTATTAATCATAGACGTGTGATATAACCAACTTGTCAGACAAACAGACATTTACTGCCAGTAATTAAATAATGCATTTCAATTAAAAAAATTTACATTTGCAAATTACGCTTAAGTAAATAGCGTGTACTGGACAATTTTATTACACTGAAAAAAAATTATTTCTTACAGAAAAAAAATTGAAAAGAAAAAATATATTGACCCGATAGGACAAGATGTACAATGTTAAAGTTTTGAGAAATGGTAGTTAAAAGCATCCATTAGATATTTTTTTTAAATCAAACCAGAAAATAATTTTTTAATTTAAAATAAAAGCGAAATTATATTTTAGTCTGCTGCCTATGTATTCTGAAGGCAAAATAAAATGTCTTTTAAGCGTCCCTTTCATACTTTCCCCCACCACTTTAATTTAATACTTAATAAAATACAACAACAAAAAATCATAATTATTTGGCCACAAACGGCCATTTAATTATTCGACATTTTAAATGTCGTTGGATAAGAGACGACAGCTAAAAGCAAACGACGACGACTAAAAGTCTTGTTAAAATGAAAACTTGATAATTATGCTGAAAATGTAAAAATTATATTAAAATTTGTTGCCCATCCGTACTTTGCCTGCGGCAGAAGTAACAGGTAATTTTTGTCTTAACAACGAGTTAAAAACATTTAAATAACTTCCGTTAATCATTTTAATTATAATTGCATTAATAATGTCATTGTCTTGAATAATTTTTGTCTGTTTTCGTTAATTTTTTTTTATTTATTATTCCAAAGCGGATATGGACAGTGTGAATGAAAAGAAAATTTAATAGCGAGAAGCAATGAAACGTATTAAAAGGAACTGAAACGTGACCATAAACTATAAAATATGTTAGACAACAGTATAGCATACAGCCTAGACTTTTTTATACACTATACTGCTAATAGTTTATACGAGGGTAGTTAAGAAATTATTGCTGAGAGGAGGTTGACATATGACACAAATGATTTGAAAAGAAAATCATTCGAATTTTTGTATGAATTATTAAAGGTTGTTTTTTTTTAAGCTCTTTCGGCCCATCAAAAAAAAAATAACGTTAGAATAACGTTACGAAATTACCTCGATTTACTTTGAAAATCATTCATTAATTCACGCAACTTATGAACCTAAAATTCTCTTGAGACTTTGAGACTTTTCCTGCCACACTTATGGAAGTCAAAACCAATCTATCGCTACCGATACTACAGACTCATTTACACTTAGAAAAATGCTTCTCATTAATGCTTATCTTGTCACGTTGCGGTCGATGAGAAAATTGTAAGATCCTTTGCATCGATATACAAAGTCACCACTCAAATTTCGTCAATTCAACAGAAAATCATGTTTTAAGTGAGAATTTGATTTCAGTCCACTGCACACCCTACACTTACCATACCCTCTTAGAACTTATTAAAAAGCGGTTATGAAAATGTGGGAAAGTCAAATACACAAAATTCATAATGGAGAATCAAATCCATTTTCATTTATGTGCAGCGGCAAAAGGGTCACGTTTCGATGTACTAAGATCTTTAAAAATGTTCGGTACTAGGCTAGAAGTTTTCGCTTATCTTTTATCCGCTCAGTTAGGTGATATACCCGATTAGTTATTTCGCCTGTATTAGTGAGCGCCAGATTAGCCGGTCAATTATTTAACTCTCGTTCGGTACACACGCTGACCTTTAATTGATATCAAACATTATTTCGTTTTCGTGGACTCTTCACTGCTGGTTGTAGACACATATTTATTTTCTTCCCAATTTAATGGTCTCTCTACAAAAATTAAAATTTAAGTCGTGTGCTACTTAATGTAGTGTTCCGAAGATGTTTAGTTTAAAGGTATAAAAAAATGAGTATCGCCAAAAAAAAAGTAAAGCGAAATGACTTGTATTGTGTCTGTTAGCAAATCAAGAATTTTATAAATACAGCACAGCAACACTATGCTACATTTAAATTCCATGAACTAAGATTACCAATAAAAAAGAACAAATAAAATGCGCAAACAAGACAAGAGAACCAAACATCTACACTGCATAATGATGGCATGGTAATGATTGCATTTATGGTAAATGCGAGGCAGTAGTTTTCTAGTCAATTCTTTGATCAGAACCGTCTAATTATATACTGGAAATATAGTGGATTTTCCATTTGGCTCCTTGCTAGCCGCGCAAGACACAAGTCTAGATGATTGTGTGATCCATAAAGACTAACAAATGTGTCCCCTTGGGAGGGGGGGGGGGTGTTTGTATATTCCCCTCACTTTTAGTCTCCAAAAAAAAAATTTTTTTTAATTGGATCTCAAGCGCCGCCAGAGTGTCTTTTTATAAGTGTAAACGACAAACTGACCTTTAATTATTTGGCCACAGTAAATACAATGTAGAACACAGAAAAGCAACTTCTAGTGGCCTTAAAAAAGAGTAAGAGGGTTGTTGAAAAGGTTTAATGAAATGCAGTGGCCATGCCTTCCTTCACCTTTTTATAACTTGAGGAGGAATGGCAGCTGATGTTTTTAACTTGAATTCCTTTCATTCTGATTGTCTTTACAATTCCTTCCTTCCTCTTGAAATTGTTATAATTTTTGATTTATGATTGGAGTTGTGTGCATTTGAGTTTTCATTCACATTAATTTATAACAAATTTTCTACTATTTTGAAGCCGTTTTAGTTCTACACAAGTGTGCTTTGTTTTCTTGCATTCCTTTGCTCGCTCGTATAATAAATAATTTTTTTTTAGTCTGTGTGGTTAATTAGCTGCTGCTGTCTTTATTAGTGGCTTTTTTGTTTAATTTTCTTTTTCATTTTTTCTCATTTTGTGTGGCATAATGAAAGTTGCAGTAATGTTTCTTAAGTTGATTACAGTTTGCAAGTTGCGAACAATAAATTGCAAAAGTTTGCAAAAAAAAAAAAATAAATAGAAAACAAAAAACTTTTGATTTAAATGAATCTGATTCGTGTTTTATTGGTACACACGGATCTAGATAGAAAAGAAATAGAAATATATAGTCGCTTTATCAATTTCAATATGTCTAGAAAAGTTAATTATGGCAGCAGAAAATAAATGTGGCATAATTAAAATCATAAACTGTTTGAAGATTGCAAAACGAAAATTAAATATCGCTGCTGCAGGTGTATAGTTTACAGTACACTCCTTAACATTTTGTTAACAGCAGCATATTAACGAAAACAAACTCATAAAAGTATTTTTAATTTATTTTTTTTTTTTTACAGACTGTCCAACAGCCGGGTCAACAGCAGCCATTGTTGAATAAATCAAATGATGATCTTAGACGAAAACGTCCAGAATCAGCCAGGCCAAATCATATTTTATTATTCACCATTATAAATCCATTTTATCCAATTACAGTCGTAAGTATTTTTACAAAAGTTTTAAATTGACAAAAAAACATAGAGATTCTTTAAAGGAGAAATGGTCCTACGAGTCAAATATGCAAAAAAAAAAAATCCATAGCATTTCGTAACATGTAATTTTGGAACTCAATTCTGAGAATTGCACGTAAAGGAAGCTCCACAAATAAGAACTTTTGCCTCATCATTAGTTTTGCCATGTTGGCAGCATTTTTTTATTAAAAATTTGGAACAATTTCAATTATTGTCAATATCCATCCATCCTCGCTAAAGTTGACGCTTATCGTTCTCAAAGTACTTCTGGCAACAATGCCTATTTTGTTAAATACCGTGCTGCATTCTTAAGAAAATGGATAGAGAAGAGATGCGGCAGCACAGCGACCAGTGACTATGCCTTCATCGCTGAGCAGCCCCACCGACAGTCAATTTTTATTTTTGTTGTGAAAAAAACCAAGATCTTCGTTGGGAATCGAACCTACAACTCCCATACTGACAAGCTAGTACACACTACCTTCTAGCATATAGGGGCACCCTGTATTCTTGTAGATTTTTTTCATCAGCTGCTGAGTGTAACCACCAATTTCAGTGTTATCTTCATCTGTGTTACCTTTATCTTCAAACAGCATCATTTTAGAACTCCGCCAACAAAAACCTCCGCGAGCCTTGCGGAATCGTTTTTTCATTGGCATGGTTATCTTATAGGACCTCTCTCCTTGTAGGTTTAATTCCTGAGCTAATTATGTCAAAAGGCTATCACGATTGAAATGCCTGAAATGCATTTTTGAACGCCACGGCTGCATTGATTTTTCAATAATAACTTGTCCCCTATTGTCTGTATGTCATCTTGCTGTACACGGCTGTGTACATGTTTCCGAATCATTCGAATTAAATTTAACCTTCAAGGGCATATAATTCTTCAGTGTGCCCACCAATTTCGTTACTTTCATTTTCAAAATGCGTGATTTTTAGAACTCAACCAGAAAACCTCCGCAAGCACCACTGCGTTTAACACGGATTTTCGTTGAGAGCGCTTTCATTTGTGGTTGATTGGCCAGCAAATCGCACTACACTTTACAGAAAAAAATTCGTTTCTTTTTAGTAGAACAGTCCGTATGTGGAATAAGATCCCTCCGGAGGTCTTTGCTGTCACTTTCAATCTGGGAAATTTCAAACTGAATGTCCACAGACACTTCTCTCTCTTTCCTCCTTCCCGCAACCTAATTTCCTACTTCTGGCACAATGCATTGCATATGTAGGGATCATCCCCTGAGTGCTGGTCCGAAAAAAATCACCACCGCATCTAAGTTTTTATTTTTGAAACGCTTTACCGTAGGACTGGTCACCTGATAGAATCGTGTTCGTCGGATTCCTAAGGTATTTTTTCAAAATAATTTGTCCACCTGTTACTGTATGTCATCTCGCAGCATACGACTCCTTCCCAAAACGCTTTCAACGAATTGTTTTAATGCGTCTTATGAGTGTGAAAACAAAAACATTTGCGAAAAAATTAATGCGCATACAGTGAAGTGAACAAATTTACGATATCTAGCGATACCTAGTTTTATTTAGATGGTTTTCCAACAGTCTTAAGTGTCCTCAACGTCCTTGACTACCACTTCAATGAATTTTCCAACTATTCCTATTCCTGAAACGATGGCAATAAAATATAATAATAAAAATATGGTCCTACGAATCATACTTCACATCCTTTGTCAGGTCCAGTTTCATTACTTAATTTAATGTGTTTCTCGCGCTCGGAAGCTTTTGCTTTCCAATCTTTGCAGTGATATTGATTCCCTGTGCATTAAAAAAGCAAGCAGAAATAGCAATTTTGCTCGATTAGTGCTTACAGTTCCTAATCTTCAAACATCCGCTGAACAGCTCCCTCCTTGTTTTTTGTGCCGAAATCACCAGTTTTGCATCGCGCTGATCATCATTCA
This sequence comes from Trichopoda pennipes, assembly GCA_030448955.1. Classification (NCBI taxonomy): domain Eukaryota; kingdom Metazoa; phylum Arthropoda; class Insecta; order Diptera; family Tachinidae; genus Trichopoda; species Trichopoda pennipes. The sequence goes on from JASKUP010000060.1 coordinate 5,976,566, forward strand.
AAAGTTTTTTTAAGTTTGTTTATATTGATCGTAAGCTTTCTGTCAACCATCGATAACTGTTCAACAGCCCCTTTCTATAAATGAAGGAAGCTTTATCAGACATCGCCGCAAAATAACTTTTTTAGCCACCAATTTCATCGTTATTAAAGCAATTGAAAAAATTGTGTGTTCACACTTACAATGACGGATGTTTACTATACCAAATATTATTGCTCTTAGCCAAAATCACAATCCATTTCAATTTGGCTGCAATGCCATATGCTTTCAATATCAGATGTCCAATATGCATTATTAATATTGGTGAGATTCGGCTTGGATCCGTCCTCGGAGGTCGGAAGATCTTGCTTTCCACTGTTTATATTGATTCTCTGTATCGCAAATGCTAACTACAAGGAAAGCAATGGAGTGGACGGTTTTTTGTTTCCATGCAACAGCCCAACCTTCAATTTTGAAATTGAACCATAGAAGAGTAAACGCAAATCGCCAGCGCTATAAATCATTCCCATATTTTTCACAAATTCTGGTATATCCCTGGGATATCATTGCAGTAGGTGAATGTATTAGCTTCGTTAATGGAATAATATTTCAGCTTCTTTGGTTTGAACTTGTGCTGACATTTTACTCTGTGAGTTTTTTAAGGTTGCAAATATGCGCTCAAAAATTCTGAATTTTATCGAGATAGTCCCATTTTAGGCCACAATGTAATCCATTGCAGTTTGTGTTATCAATTGTGATGATTTATTTTCTATACCGAGCATCCAATCTACATCTTTCGGTCGGTTTGGTAAAACGGTTTTCGCAGATTTTGCAGGGACACATAATCCAAACTCGGAGATTTGGTAAATTGTGAACAGCACCCGCGTTGTACTACAAATATTGCAGTCGGGAATATATTTTTGTTTTAAATTTTGTATGCATGAGTAGCACCTGTATACATCATGTCCAACGGTACATCTTTTCCTTGTTAGCACACTATAACGATACACTATCGACGGCGTAAAATTCGCACCACTTAAATCTGTTCCATCAAACTAATGTTTTAATTCCTCAGTAAACAAGTATTTTCGATTATGTTTTCCTATTTTTGGAGTTCTCCCTCTGGACACATTTATCAATCTTTATAGATTACGTTATTTCCACGGGGATCAGTAAGCCACAGAATTCCACCAATTGTCTCTCCTGGAGGCCTGGGCTCCCTTTTACCCCGCAAGGCACCAGTCCAAATGGAATAGTAGGTTCCAAAAAGACTATCATGTGCCCCCGGGGGGACTGCATAGTTTAGTATGGCGGATGTTTGAATTGATCTCCAATATCGTGCAACTGAACGTCGTTAGACGTTACAATTGACCACTTGGAGGAGAATATGCGTTGTGTAAATGCCGATATACGACAACAAATGTTAACTATTTCCTAACCAGCAGAAGTTATCATTCGAATAAAGTAAATTTCATGTCAATTAAAAAAAACAATAATTTTATACCATTTCAAAGTTCTATACCTCTATAAAAACACCCTTTACAAACTGGGAGACATTTTACTTTTCCCTAATGTGCTTTTGGAAAAAGTTTCGACAGTTCGATATTTTGAAAATTTTGTGATTTTTTGGAATCCCGAAATCTGACTGCCAATGACTTCTATGTGTTGTGCTTTATGGGCTGATGGAATCACTGCTCAGTTAATTTTAAACAATGTAGTCAATGGTGACAACTAAGAGCCATGATTACTGAGTTTTACGTTCATCAATTGAAAAACCATGAGGTGCAGGAGCTGTGATTTTAACAAGACGTCGTCAAATGTTACCCAGCTCGCGTCCGCAAGTGATTTACTGAAGGAGCCGCATGTTTTAACGTTTTGGACCCGTGAATTGGTGGCCAATTTTGTGTGATTTAACGCCACTACACTATTTTCTGTAAGGATACCTGAAGTCGATGGTCTACGCTAGTCAAAAAGGCAACCGCTACCTTTATTGCCAATGTACGGCCACAAAAGTGTTCGAAAACGTCATCCAAAATTAAACTCCCAGATAAGTTTACGTCGAAGCCAGCCGTGGCAGTTATATGTCAGAAGTTATATTTCAATTATGATGCCAGAAGATTAACTTTGAATTAAGTTAATTTTATGTCAATTCAAAAAAATCTTCTTTGTTTTATACTTTCAAGGTTTTATACCTCTATAAAAATAACCTTTATATATAAATATGAAGAAAACTACGAGTGAAGTAAACTAGAAAGAACTGTAAAGAAACTTAGAAAGGCTAACGACCCAGGTTTTTGTAAAACATTAGAAGAGATCTCGAAATATGTTTTGTTGCAGTTGTTAGGCTGAAGAGGGGCTTTCAAGTGAATGAAGTTCAAAGGTTTTGTATTGCCATAGCAGATAAAAAGCCATTGCGTTTTACTGTTATATTTTTGGCGTAATTGCAAAACCTGTAGGTGCCCCTATGGGCTAGTAGGTGGTGTACTAGCTTGTCATTATGGAGGCTGTGGGTTTGATTCCCAACGAAGACCTTGAATTTTTTTTCACTACAAAAATAAAAATTGACTGTCGGTGGGGCTGCCCAGCGATGAAAACATATAGTCACTGGTCGCTGTGCTGTCTTATACGGCGGTTCATTTCCGACTATCCTTCTACTTTCCAACCTGTTTCATCTCTTCTCTATCCCTTGCCTAAAGAATGTAGCACGGTTCTGAACTAAATAGGCATTGTTGCCTGAAGTGCTACTTTTCTTAAAAAAAAAATAAATCAACAATAAAAAGCAGTGAATGAGTGGGGTTCTTTAGGATCATGAATCAAACAGTCTATAGAATCTATCACTCATTCAGTGATTTTAAGGGACTTCGGTTCAAAATAGTTGGCGTTTTTGCGTTAAAATTCTTTTGGTTATTCAAAGACTTAGGTTTGTACAAGCTAAGCTTTAAAACATTCAGCCTAAACTTCATCTCATCTTGTTGAGAAACAATGGTCCTTCGAGCAATGGTCCTTTTAGAAATTTTATTTAACTTGTTTTCGTCTTTTCAAAACATTTAAATATACAAGTCACAAACTTTTTTACAACGCTATTGTCCTTTTAATGTATTTGCTTTCCTTTATGCTAAATAGAATAGCACATATCCTCGTTCGTTTTTAGTTTGTCTTAATTGTGTGATATTTTTTACTTTTATAATTTATCATGTGAAAAAGCAAAATACAAAAAGGAAAAAGAAATCACGAAATGTTTTACATATTTTTTTCCGCTAGGACTTTTATATACATTTTAAGTTGACTTGTTGTCGTTGTTGTTGTTGTTGTATCTGTAAAGCTTTAAATCTCTAGCCAACACTAAACATAAACACTTAAAAATGTTTGTTAGGAATAAAAAACACAAAAAAATAACTTTGCTTAAAACTAGAAAGAGAGAGAGAGAGATAGAGAAAGAAAGAGAAGGAAAAAAACTACAACTAAAACAACAAAAGATTTCGAAACAACATCTTGGCAAAATAAAACTAAAAAAATAAACACTGTGTGGCAGTAGTGACTGCTTTTTATTCGTCGGTTACTTTTAAACAAAACAATCTGCTTTAAACGTTTAAAAAAAAAACTATATTCCTTTTAAGCCATCTAGTAAAGGATGATGATGATGATGATGGTGATGTCCTCAGAACATTTAACTACTTCAAGTCTAGTGTTAGCGGGTGTATGAGTGACTTAACTCACACAAAAATATTTTGTTTTCTTTTTGTTGTCATAGAAAAAACAATCACATGTAGGTTCGGTTGTATTGCATTGTTGCATTTTAATGGATGACTTACCAAGATGAATATGTCCGTCCGTTCGTTCATTCGTTCATCAGCCGAACTGCTTTGATATACAATTTATCACAGACACAAATTTACTTCCTGTTTTAATACAATTAAGGAATTTATTAAAGAAAAACTTTAACAAATAGAACACACAGCAAGAGCTATACTTCCCAGGTTCGAAGGACCATTTGCTAAACAGCTGAACAGATACTTAAGTAACAGAAATTATAAAAGACAATTCAAGAACTCCTCTAAATAGGAAAGATTTTAAGAAAATGTCAAAGCTTAAATATTAAAAGAAATGATTGATTTAAGACAACTTCAGCCATTTTGTTTTTAAAGAAAACAGAAACTTGAAAACCGAGCAGAAGGAAAGCTTGTGAAAAAGTCGACATATTTTTAATTAAGGTATTGTTTTGTCTGGTGTTGTGCAGCGCAACTAAATTAGGCCAATTTAGTGGAGTAATGAAGGAAGGAAAAAAAGTCCTTTAAACCCAAAAACTATTCTCCACCAAGACACACATTTGTTCAGGCACGAACTGAAAAATAAAAATGATGTGCTGACTTTTAAAATTCCCACTTCCTTGCCTTCTCATGCCTAGAGCTTAAGATGTTCGAAATAATGCCGGGTGTTAGCCGGAAAGCTATACTGCTGTTTGTTTATAATTTTTGTTAACTACGTGATAAGATTTACATCTGCACCTGGCTAAGGAGCCTTAATCAGATGGTGGTCGAACCACTATGCATAAATAGGGACGTCATGCTCGTCCTAGGTAGCCAAAGACTAATTCTAGCATCGGTCTTTCCTAGTTGCAACTTTAATGATTCCAGATCAGGGCTGCAAATCATCACTCCTTGCTGAAGAGTTGGAGACTATCCAACTCTTGTCCAGAACACATGTCTAGCATGCTCACTGGATCTGGGAACATTTCACCAGGTAGGTGCTATTAAAAGTGAAATGAACCCGGCCACCATATAAAAACTGATCTGTGTGTTATATGGTCGCGAAACCACAACCACCACGATACTCCCATATAGGGGCCAAACTCAATAATCAGCCAGACAACAGTTAAATGTCTAAAGAGACAAATAACGGAACTCTGGGGCTTACTGATTCCCGGGGAAATAACGTGGAGCTTCCAGTTGTACCCCTGCTGACTTCAGGGTACTGGGTTCCCTTTTTCCCCCAGTTGCACAGGTATAAATAGATACAATCCACAAAGACCGTAAATGTGCCCCCGGGGGGTAATTTTTGTTAAAATGAAAGATAATGGCTCTTCTATTGATAAATGTTTTATTTGATAGCGGCAATTTTGTATGGTACACAATATCAGAAAAATGTCCGTCTCTGTAAGTCTCACAAATGCGAGCCCTTTTGAGTACATTTTTCATTACATTCTCACACACGTTTCACGTGATATTTCATTAATTTCATCACAAATATTTTGTTTTAGTTTCTCAAGCGTTTTTGTTTTGTTTGCATAAACCTTGCTTATCAGATATCCCCACCAACAAAAAAAAGTCCAGAACAGTCAAATCAGGCGACCGTGAAGACCAATCAACATTGCCATTTCTTGAAATAACTTGTTGTGCCAAGACGTCTCGCAGTAATTCCATTGTAATCCTGACTATATGCGATGTAGCACCGTCTTGTTGATACCACATGTTAATCAAGTCCAAAGCATGCAGTTGTGGCATTAAAAAGTTTTAAATCATATCACGATATCGCTCCCCATTCACAGTTACCATTACGCCGTTTGCATTTTCAAAAGAAGTTAAGGTCCAATGATTCTTCCTCCTGGCTAAATTGCACATCAGACTGTCTAGACTTTTAATGGATACAAAGGTGACTATTGAATAATATGAGGGTTTCCCATTCCCCACAACCGACTATATTGTTTATTCACTTAACCATTCAAATGAATTTAAAAATCATCAAACCATTCAAATGATTTTAAAAATCATAATGAGTGACGAGGTTGTCATGGGCGTGCTGTAACATACTGTTACGGATGTATCTTGCTTATGTTTTAAAATAAAATAATTAAGCATTAAAGCGAGCTGCGTGGCTTGCTAAGAAAACTTAGCTACACGAGACAACAACAAATATTTTGAAATAAATTCCAAGAAGAAACCTTATTAGCATAAAAATAAAAATACTCATAGACATTCAGGCGCCTATACATCGAATAAACAACATACAACAACAAAAAGTAATATGGAAGAGAGTAGAAGATTCTTAATTTTTTTAAGACCTCTAGTGGACAAATATAAAAGGGCAGCATCTGAGATGACAGTTAGTTGAAAAATAAACCTCGTGAACTAAAGAAGACGTGCATCTTAAGTAAATTGTTGTGTAGTGTCAACTTTACGTGCAGCTAAAGTAAATAAACTTGTTATTAATTTGAAAAACTCTAAAATCTGGTGAGATTCATTTTGCATTAAAGAACTCAGAACGAAACGTTTATAAAATATATTACAGGGTTTTCGAAAAAACGTATTCAAAGGCCATTCTGTGCCATTCGCACATTCTAAAAAGTTATTCACTGGCATTAAGTTGTTTGGATTTGTTCTGTTAGTAAATGAAATACTGTTATCATTCCTTCTTGTCTTTGTTATGAACTGCGAACGATTTCGAGGCGAAGACATCATTCTCAAGCCATGTTCTAAACATGTTTTTATATTTGCTGCTATAATTTACGTGACAGATTGTCACCTAAAATTATGTACGAGCGAAAAATAGTCATAATGAAGCAAATCTTCTGTCTTATGACAAGCGCAGGATTTGAAAACAATTAATAGCCTTTTAAAACGGTTTCAGCAGTAAGTCTCATATTGCATTTCCCACACAAGAAACAACAACTATCTTAAAGTAAATTCCAGTAAGAAACTTGATCAGCATAAAAACAAACACATAACATAACAACAACAAAATGTGATACAAAGAGAGTAGAAGATTCTTAATTTTTTAAGACCTCTAGCGGACAAATATAAAAAGGCAGCGTCTTAGTGGAGAGCTAGTTATTAGTTAGTTGAAAAATAAACCACGTGAAGTAAAGACGTGCATCTTAAGTAAATTGTTCTGTAGTGTGAGGTTAAAGTAAATAAACTTGTTATTAATTTAAAAACCTCTAAAAACTGGTGTTATTTATTTTGCAATAAAGAACTCACAATGAAACGCTTATAAAAGGTATAAACGTAACAATATTGTTGGCATATGTAAGGCGGCGTAAATGGCATTGTAGAAGAATGTTATATCGATACAAATGCAAACTCTTGTGCAGAATTGTGGCTAAAGTTGTTCTATGAACACCAAACTCCTGAGCACGGTAACGAATTGAGGTTGATGAATTGTTTTGAATATTTTCTGGAGGCAGCAGTAATGTTTTCAGCCTATCTCGTTGCAGTAGGTTGTGGGTCATACTTGGCTTTATCACCTACAGACGACCTTTTTTCTTCGAAATCATTCACTACACAATAAATAAAGCGTTTTGTTAGCACGTTATTTCTCTCAAAAATTTCACATAACTTTCTCTAATCGTCACATTAATCGATGACGGATTTTGATAAAATGTTTTAACGATTAAAACATGGTGTTGAATAATTTGAGGGTTTCCCATTCCTCAGAATCGACTATTCTGTTTATTCACGCGTCCATTCAAATGATTAAAATGTGCTTGGCGTCACTCATTATGATTTTTAACATGAAAATCGAGGTTGTTATGGGCGAGCTTTAATTTCATATTGGCATATGTAAGGCGGCGTAAATGGTTTTGTGGAAGAAGCTCTTGTGTCAACTGAATCTTGTATGGAAACAAATGCAAATGCTTGTGAAAAATTGTGACCAAAGTTGTTCTTAGAAGAACAAACTCTTGAGCATGGCTTTGAATTGAGGTTGGTGGATTGCTGTAAACACCTTCTTGAACAGTCGATTTTGCAGTACGTTATGGTCCATGTTTGTGCCTATCACCTATAGATGACCCTCTTTCTTTGAAATCATTTACTACACGATACATAGGGCGCTTTGTTTGTCACAAAAATTTCACGTAACTTTCTCGCATCGTCACAGTAATCGATAAACGATAAAACGTTGGCTTATAGAATATTTTTCCATAATAAATCTGCCATGTGTCTACACCACGAGTGCCGAATATGAACTGACAAGACTAATGTTTAACAAAATGGCGGCAAAGCACCTTCCCGGGGGACACACTGTATTTGGGTAATAATTAAATTAAGCCCAACTTTATGAACATAAAGCGAAATAAATTCTTATTTCGCCCCACATAATTTGATTATCAGCGGTATTAAAGTTTTTAAGCGTATTATTTTCATTTCGAAAATTGTTGTAATTAAAGCTGTTTCAAAATGTCACTCTGTGTACTTCCTAAGTCATGATTAGTTAGATAAATAAATAAACGAACGAAAAAAAAAAACAAAACCACAAACAAAACACTTCTGCTAAAACTGAGGTTATAGTGTTAAATTAATTATAAAAAAAAAATATATTTTTTAAATTTTAATACGATTTAATACGTTTGCTGGTTTTTCTATTTGAAACTTTACACTTTTGGCATTGATCTTCTCTTGTCTTGTCTTATGTTTTTGTATTACATTTCCTTAAATTTTATTTTGTTGGTGTCGAGTTAATTAAAATGAAAACAGTACAGATTATTTCATGAACATGAATGCTCATGTTCATTCAAAATAATCATTTTCTCTTCTTTTTGTATTATTTGACTCTTCTTGACGTTTATTATTATTAAAAAAAAAAATACTTCTTAAATTTCCAATTTAAAATAATTAAAAAAAATATATAAAAATGAGAATTTTATGCAACACATGTTTTTTTTCAAATATTATTGACATTAACAATGCTGTAATATGACACATTTTACTTAATGTATGCAATTCTCTTCCCATTTTTGTTTTTCCTCTGACAATTTCTTAATTCTTTTTTTTTTTGGTTGGAATTAAACAAATAAAAAAAGTTGCCAGAGTATTTGTAGGAAGCAATTTGCAAATCAACTGAAATTGTATTAAAAATAAACGTACACTGAATGAGAGTTGCAAGAGAGTGAGAGAGAGAGATAGCAAGAAAAAGCAAGATTTTTACTAGAATTAAAATATGATTCATTAGAACAAAAGTAGAATGTAGTCGAATGTAGTGGCCCTGCAATTGCCATCTTCATTTACGCTATTGAAGGTCTTAGGAGAAGAATAAGTGGATTTTGGGTTATGTCGCCTAAACAGGCTGTACTAAGTGTCTTAAATTAAAATGGATTAAGAGGTGATGTAGCCGTGGACTGTGTGACACTATAAAGGACTTAATGAGAACAGAGATGTGCATAATAGTCTTCGTATATCTTGCGGTATACTAGGTATCCACCGGGAAGTTATACTACCTTGTTTGGTAAACATTAGTCTTTACTTTACACGACTGCCAAATATGAATTCCTACTTATTTAGACTAAAATAAAAATTTGGTTTCTAATCTAAAAACATGCCCCTAATTTTCAATAAATAATGAAAATAATTCAGATCGTAAGATAGTGCTGCTTCCTCCCCCTTTCTTCCACTCTCAAGCCTAAAATAAACCGTGAGAAATAGTTCCATGATTCCCTGAAACTAACTTGCATTGTTTTCCTGACATCTTCTATTTCATGAAACAGCTAACTTTCGAATAAATGTACGATGAAATTAAATATTCGACAACGACATTTTTAAATAGCGAATGAAAAAAAATTTCATCACCATTCCAAACACTTTTAATCAAAATGGTCCTTCGAACCCTGTATATTTTGTAATAAATCATTTTTCTTGAGCAATGCCTCACTGGATACAAAAAATGGCGGCAAAAAATGTGTTGCATAAACTAAATGCAGCAAGTGGCTAAAAATCGCACTCGGTGTCAGTTGACAGCTTGAAAAATATGGACTTTTTAATTCAACCACAAAGGAATTGATGTGATTTGATTTACATCTGCACCGACTAGGTAGTCATAATCAGATGGTAGTCAAACCACTTGAATGATTTGCAAACGTCATTCACGCCCTAGGAGGCCATCGAATACGTAAATCCTCCGGTCACTCCTAGTAGCAATTTCGAAAGCCCGAAGTAGGCCGCAGCCTTCACTCCTTGTTGGAGATTTTCCAACTCCTGCTCCAGAACGCATGAAGCTTAATATAATTAAGAACACGACGGCATTCATACTCACTGGACCTGAACCATTCATTGTGTTCATTATGAATGATCCAACCCACAAACTATCACGAGGGTCTCGAAACCACAACCACCACGATACTCCCATATAGGGGCCAACCTCAATAACCAGTCAGAGAACAGCTAATTGTCTCAAGAGACAAATACTGAACTCTGGGGCGTACTGATTTCCGTGGAAGTATGTGGATTGTCCAGGTGACTCCTACTAGCCTTTGAGGGGCCTGGGCTCCCTTTTACCCCGCAAGACACCAGTCTAAATGGAATAGTAGGTTCCAAAAAGACTATCATGTGCCCCCTGGGGGAAACCACAAAGGAATGTTCAAATTGTCGTGAGGCTGTCATTGTGGGTTTAAAGCTTTTTTTAGAAAAATGGTCCTTCGAACTTTAAAGAAATATCACCGCCATTTTCGCAAAAAGTAATTAAAAACTTTGATGAAAGAATCGTCAGTCTGTCAGCGTGCCGAACTTTTCTCTTCGTTATACAATAAAAATTTGAATCATCTTAATCTAAGTTTTTTGTGTTTTAGAAAAAAGCCTTCTCTTTTCAAATAACTCAATAACACAGTTGTTTTAACGGTGAGTCTTAGGCTGCAGGCACCACCACATGTAATGAAAAATGTGCTCAAAAGGGCCCGCATTTGTGAGTTTAACAGAAGCGAATGTTTATCTGATATTGTATTCCATACATAATTGCCGAAATTAAATAAAACATTTGTCAATAGATGATCCATTCTCTTCCATTTAATAAAAAATTATAAACAAAGTAGGATACCTCCGCAGTGGACACCCTATAGTAGACCAAGGCAAGCAGCCAACTATCTTCATCTTCAATCGCTATCTTGATTTGTGCTACTGACAGTCTTGCGAGAATAATAAATGGAATTTGGGCTCTGTCGCTTAGACAGACTGCAGTCCATGGCTACATCAGCCATGACCTGCAGCGACACTGTAAAGGTCTCTGGCTTTAAAAGTCAGGCAGCGAATGAAAGGGCTAACTGAGAGATGGGAACTATAGTCTTTGTGTGTCTTGTGATGCATTATTGGGTGGTTCCTGGTTTCAGTTGAAAGCTATGGCCGCTTGGAGGATATATGTAAATGATATTCCTTACACCTTTTCGGTGTACATCCAAAAACGTATGTACCGGTAAAATGAATCACTACGCATGTTCGTCTGAGATGCCATCATTTGACAGACGGCGAAGGCCGTATATTCTTTTACGAAATGCTGCATAACCCCGCAAAGTTGGAAAATTTACTTTTTAAATGTCTAGGCTTGCGAGCTCGCAGACAGTGAGTTAATTACTAGCCGTCGGACACTCACAAAATACAAAATATTCGCTTTGGTCTTACTACTCAGCAAAAGGTACCGAAAGCCGTGAATGATACACTTCTTACCTAAAGCTGGATACAATACCTGAACCTTATAAGAGGTCTTCTTTTGAACTGAAAGTGAATTTGTCCAAGCAAGTAGCTTATTGAAGTTGTAGCAGAAATAACAATTTCTCGCATTGTCTTCGGGGTACAGATGGCACTTCTGTGATGAAGTTTTACCTTCAAAATAAGAGTGTTATTTGAATAGTAAGGTGGGTTTCGATGAATAACTTAACGTCATTTGTATTGTATGACAGGGATGATGCGGCCACTGTTTACCGTACCTTCCTATAACGTGTGATTAGATTTACATCCGCGCCTGGCCGTGAAGCCTTAATCAGATGGTGGATCAAACCGCTGCATTATTTGGAACGTCATGCTCGTCCTAGGAAGCCGAAGCTATAATTCTATGCAACAGAACTTTCTAGTTGCAACTTCGATGATTCCAGAGCAGGGCTGCAAATCATCACACCTTGCTTAAGAGTTGAAGATTTTCCAACACCTGTCCAGAACACATGTCTAGCATGCTCACTGGACTGGATCATTCACCTAGCGTGTCATTAACGGCCACCATATTAAACAATAGACCTGATATAGGGCCGCGAAACCACAACCACCACGATACTCCCATATGGGGGCCAACCTCAATAATCAGCCAGGGAACAGTTAAATGTCTAAAGAGACAAATAACGGAACTCTGCGAGCTTACTGATTCCCGTGGAAATAAAGTGGAGTTTCCAGTTTCCTATAAGGTCAACTCAGGCAAAAATAGCGAGAATTCGTTAGAAGGTTTTCACCAGCTTAATGTACCTTAGATTCCAGCTGTGTATTTCAGCTGGATTAATTGTGACCGGGAATTTCCAAATTTAGTTTTTGTTTTTCATTTGAAAGTTCTTAACGTTTTGATTTCGCCTGAATTACAGAAACGGGGCCTCTAATTCCCTGTTATATTTGATTTGAACAGTTCAATTAAGGCAGAGTTGCTGTCGTAATCACTGCTGCTGTCAACTAAAGCTTGCTATCGAAACGAGAAATAGTCCTAAAGCGGGATAGTGGCAAAGACAAGGAAAAATATTTGAAAAACTTAACTAGGTGGCAACTCTGTTCATTGACTTATCTAAAACATTTTTCTTCTTTGCATTACTGCTTCCTCTGTTAAGTGCCCTTTTTATCTTGAATTTGAATATGGCGTATTTAAAACAATTTATTTTTATTTTCCAAACTATATGTCAGGGATTAAAGTTGAAGCAACAACAATAATAAGAAAAAGAAAAAGTTTTATAACAAGTAAATCCAAGTATAAATGCAAATCTGAACAAAGTGTAAAAATAAAAATAGAAATAAGAAGGCGATATGTAAATGATATATTTAGTATTTGTTGTCCTCCTTTGCCAGCTAAGATAAATATAATCGGGTGGAGTGGGGTGTATGTCAATGTCTACAATGCTCTACATTTATTACTCGGACAAGGACAATCCATAGTGCAATGTAATGCATGCATTCACTTACATTTTTATGCAACTTGCCATTGTCACATATTTATAAAAACATGCATTATGTGAGAAGAATTCATTAAATAATAAACAAAAACAATATCCTTATAATCGTAACGTTTTAAGGATGTTTGAATAACATTTGGGGGTTCTAATAAAAAAAAATAATGCAAAAATTCAATAGTCACAAGAAAGGAAATATATGAAAAATCTAAGAGCGAAGATGGTCAATGATTAAAAATTAACACCCCTTAGGGTTGAGCTCTTGACGATTAAAAAATATCATTCAATAAGGATTTGTAACGATTGAATTAGAGGAGCCGAATTCTTGGGAACTGTAGTCTTTGAAATATTAAATGGCTTTGCAATATTTTATAACATCGAGTTAAACGAAGCGGAACACTGAAACGGATTTTAGAAATCATGAATTCGGCTGCAATTTTTCCAATAATTAAATTGACTGCAAAAGATAAAGGATAATAATAAGGGTGTGCATGAAATGTAGTTTAATTTAAATGACTATTTTCGTAAAAGACAATCTTTATGCTTAATCAATTGTATAACTCTCCATGGTTGAGTTGGTTAAATACTGAAAAGTAGAAATGTTGAATTAAGTGGGGGGAAAAAGTTTGACGTTTATGTGAACCTCGCAATTTATATCGTGATTATGGTTGGATCAACCAACCAGTAATTTGTTTCCAACAATTTTAGCACACACTTCCAACACATTTACCCTTATATTGTTTGGCGACGGCAATACAAGACGACGTCGTTTTTAAACGCTTGTTGTAAATCCGTATTCTCGTTGGAAATATTGCCATTTAGCGATGACTGGCGACACATGTTTGGTCTTCTGTAAGACAATTTGTCGTTGATGTTGCCTTAATGTTGTCGTCTGTGATTTTGGTGTCGTGCTGTTATAAATAAAAAATTAAAAACCTTGAAAAAATACAAAATAAAATAGAAAATGGAAAAAAATTAAATTTACCAACGCCAATCAATTTGAGAAATTAGTGGAAGAATGGGGAAAAACTCCATCACTTGCCAGGGAATTTCGAAGAGACAGTATTCCTACTAATTTTATGGAACAATGGGAAAGTGTTGCGACTGCCCTAAACGCCCTTGGCCCACCAAATACCATGAGTGATCGATGGCAAAAAGTATAACATGTAGTTCCTTACAAATACATGTTTGACAAAATTCTTTTTACAGATTTGGCGCAATTTAAAATGTAAAGTAAAACACGCTAAAAACAATATTTCTGAACATTTTGATTTAAATTTATGTTGATTTTTAATTTATTTTAGATTCAATTTAATACAGATTTTATTTATTTTTTTTTTTTAAAGAGAAGCCTACAATGCCTATTTAATCAAAAACGGGGTTACGTTCTTTAGGAAAGGGATAGAGAAGAGATGAGACAGGTGGTGAAAGTAGGAGTGTTACGGAAATTAGCTGTCGTATAAGACCGCACAGTGACCAGTGCTCATGCCTTCATGACTAAGCAGCACCACCGACAGTTAATTTTTAGTTTTGTAGTAACAAAAAAAAAACCAAGGCTTTCGTTGGGTATCGAACCCACAACTCCCAGTGTTGTAAGCTAGTAAACTACCTACTAGCCTACAGTGGCTTTAAAAAGAAGGACAAAGATGGGGTCAAATATGCTTCCACTCTTCTATCATTTTAAGGTACCGATGCTACACCAAACTGCAATTATTCTTTATGGCGTGCTACAAGAAACCTTAAAAGGCCCGTTGAGTACAAGCCACCTCTACGTAATATTAGTGGAGATTGGGCAAGAAGGGACGCTGAAAAAGGCGACTTATTTGCCGATTACTTGAAGGATGTATTCACCCCACACATATGTACTGATGATGTTAATTTGCCGAGCGTAGTTGGATTACCCCCTCGACCCTTAAAGTTTAGGTTGCGTGAGGTACAAAAGTTAATCTCTGAAGTAAATCCGAAAAAAGCTTCTGGTATGGACGGCATAAGTAACAAAATGTTGTTGTTGTTGTGTTTGGTTAAAGACCTAACCAAAACCCAGTCATATAGGTCCATAAGTCTATTACCAACTATTTCAAAGGTCTTCGAAAAGTTGCTTATGGATAAATTGTCTCCGATGCTAAGGGATAGTGGGTGTATCCCAAACCATCAATTTGGTTTTAGAAGTAGACATAGCACAATTGAACAAACCCATAGATTGGTTCAGATGATAAGAAGGACTTTTGAAGAGAAGAAGTATTGTTCAGCTATTTTTATTGATATTTCGCAGGCTTTTGACAAAGCCTACTGAAAAGCTACATAATTGGATGAAAATTTTCTGTTGTTGAAGGAGACTTCGTTAGTGTATCCAAAACCAATTTCCTCAGGCGTACCACAAGGTAGCATTCTTAGACCAGTTTTACATTTGATATATACCTGCGATATGCCTGTAAGTGAAACTGTCCACACTTCTACGTTTGCTGATGATACAGCGTGTCTAAGTTCGCATGAAAACTCCCATCAAGCATCCATAAATCTTCAGCAACATAACTCAGTTAGAGTTGTGGTTAAAATTATGGAGAATTAAAGTGAACGTTCAAAAGTGCATTCATGTGACCTTCACCCTGCGAAGAGATAATTGTTCACCCGTTCGAACCAATAATCACATTGTTCCTCACCATACTTATGTGAGATATCTTGGTATACATCTTGACCGTCGCCTTACATGGAAACATCATATTGACTCAAAGCTAACACAAATGAAACTTAAGCTAACACAACTACTTTGGCTCATTGGCAGGAACTCAAAACTTAGCCTGGATTGTAAGCTTCTAATTTACAAGACTATTTTAAAACCGATATGGTCTTACGGAATCCAACTTTGGGGCACTGCCTCAGCTTCAAACGTGGATAGAATCTAACGTATGCAGAACAAAATTTTACGGTTGATAACTTCCGCCCCATGGTACATCAGAAATTCAAACATACATGGTGATTTAGACATACCGCTGGTGACTACAGAAATCATCAAATACGCAGGCAAATACTTGATGAAGCTTGAAGACCATCCTAACCCCCTTGCTCGCAATATCTTAAATTATAGTGGACATAGCCGATTAAAAAAGAGGGATACCGCAGCTTTAATCCTCAATGCTACAGACGATACATCTTAGAAATATTTGTTTTGTTTTTTTTTATGACAATTTTCTTTTTTACCCAAAAGGTTAGGCCTGACATGGTCAGGACTAATGTAACTTTTTTTAATATTTAAGATTTTAATACTTATTGTTAGTTCTTTTCGTGAAGATACAATAAATAATTATTGATAGTTAAAAAATAATATCGTATTAAAATGTTCGATAAATTGGCAAGGTCGTCATAAGACTGTTAGGGAATACCAAATTAGTATTGATGTTGCCTCAAAACCGACGACGATGTTGCCGTCGCCAAACAGAATAAGGGTGATTGTGATTTTACAAATTTAATCTATGTTAATTTGGGCTTAATACCTTTAAAAAATATTTTACAATATTCACATAAACAATTTGTTATTAAAAATATATATTTGAAATGTATAACGGCGGGGTAAGGCATAGCCATATGGCCATTTCACTACTGCTCATATAGATCTTCAGTGGATTTGATTTTACCCCAATATATTTTGTATAGACAATTCAAGAGTTTTATATCATAAACCAAATTGATTAAATGAGAGTTATTAATGTAGATTAAATAAGAAAATGATTCTAAAAGCAAAATAAAATTATTGATTTTAACAAATCAAAATTAAGATTCTTTCTAGAATAAATAAATATATTGGGAAACCAAAAAGCTTCTAAGCTTCTAAGATTTTTTGGCAGAAAACATAGACATTTTAAAAATATTCTAGGAAGAAGAAGAAAATTTTAAAGATGTTTGTGCTTTAATTATACATTTTTTCAGTCATCATAATTACGGAAGAAATTCTATGGTTACAGCCATTTATTCTTTATTTAAGAAAAAAAAACTAAATATGCTGAATATGCGACATTTGCTAAAATATTAAGCAGACTTAACACAAAAAAAAAAAATTCAAAGAATCACAATGGGAAAAAACATGCAACAAAACTCAAGCCAACTGAAGCCAAAAATCTTATAAATTTTTAGATAGTCAGCCAACAGGAACTAATGCCAGAATAATACGACGACAAATAATAAAAAAAAAGAAAAAAAAAACACTCTAGGATACCAGACAAAAATTCAACAAACACACACACACACACACACACTTAAGCTCACACTCATGTTAATAAACTTCTAGCAACAACTAAAACAAACTGCAGCCATTAATAATGCAACTGGTATTATAAATGGATTTTCTTTTATCCAAAAAAAAAAAAAAAATCGGAGAACCAACATTTTTTGTGAAATTTTCAATATGTAAAGAATCTTTCTCTCCAAAATTGTTGTAAGGCTTTTCTTCTCCTTCTTTTTTTATACGTTTTTTCATCATCATTTCCTTATGGCTTAAAGTCTTGTTATTCTTTATTATCAAATAAAAGTTTAAAGAACAAATATTCTCTCTCTGCCAATATTTATTAGATAAAATTATTCAAAAAAAAAAAACAAAAATACAAGAAATAATAGCTTTAAAAGTCTAAAGGCTTTAGCTGCCATTATAAAGCAGCCAGCATCGAGAAACTAAAGAAACAAAACTAATCAGGATATTTATAAAATATATTTGCTTTCAACTTTTATGTAAATCCTTCGCAATTTATAATTTTTACTACTAAACTTTTACAAATTGACAACCAGCAACGTCGTCGTGTACAGAAGTATTTAAAAAGAGTTTTCTCTAAGCAAAAACTATTGAAATTTATTGTTTAATAAAAATTACTTACACTCTACAACTGATGGCAGAGTTAAAGGATAATGATTTCTTAAATAAATTCAAAGTGAACTCGAGTTAAACATAAGAAAACGAGAGAAAAGGAAGAAAAACAGCAGCAATTTGTAGTTGTGTAAAACTTTAATCCTTTACATGAGTTCAAAATGGTTCACTAAATTTAATATTGATTGTTTTAGGTTACGGAGGATGGCACCTTTCAGAGAATAGAAAATAAAAATTTCCTTAAATTACTAAAGTTAACTAGCTTTGTGTCCAGGTTGCAAGTTTGTAACCACTTTTTATGCTAGTGCTTGTTATATGAGATCTTAATGCAACTGAGTCATTTCGTGATACGATTTACATCTGCATCGGGCCGTAAGTTTTAATCAGATGGTGGTCAAACCACTCGAAATGGAAAGCAACATCATTCACGCCCTAGAAAGCCGAGGACTAATTCTAGCAACAGGTCATTCTTACTAGCGGTTCCAAAGGTACTTCTTATTGAAGAGCTGGAGACTATCCAACTCCTGGTCTAGAACAATACATGTCTAGCATGCTCACTGGATCCGGATCATTCACCCTTTGTTCTCAGTAAAGGTGAGATGATTCTGGTCCCCTTAACCAAATTCATGAGGGGCCTCGAAACCACAACCACCACGATACTCCCGAAGGGAAAAACCTCAGTAATCTGTCAGAGAAACAGCTAAAAGGCTAAAGAGACAATTAGCGCAACTCTGGGGCTTTAATAATTCCCGTGGAAATAACGTGCTGCTTCCATCAGACCCCTGCTGCCTTCAGGGGACTGGGCTTCCTTATACCCCCAGCAGTACACGTCTAGATAGTCAAGTATTCTATAAAGACTGATAAATCTGTCTCCGTGGGGGACCTGACTGTTACAATAATATAATAAAGTAACGAGTCGGTGTGCCAATCGATTTGGAGTCGGAAAGAGAATCGAAGCCAGCTAAGGTTTTATCCCTTCCCGCGTTTGGACTTCTATATAGAATATATCACTTGGCTGAAAACTCTCTATGAAATGACACCCGGCTTGCCTGCAGGGGACTTGACTCCCTTATACCCCCAGCAGCACAATTCCAGATGATTGATGACCCCCGGTCGGGGGGGGGGGGGGAACTGAGTCATAAGTGCAACTAAACCTAATGAACCTCGTGACTGATTTAATTTGTAAAGTTTAGACAACCCAGAGGCAACAGTTATTATTTGTTTGGGACGCTAAATGAATGTGGTTGCCATTTAATTTTAGCATTTTATTTTTTGTTCATATTCCCTGCGGCTGTGCCCTAGGTGCTCTATACGTAATTTCCAAGTTTGGCGTACTTATTTTAGTAACATATCAGTTAGTATCTCACATTAATGGCAACAGTTAAAAATTTCTGTCAGGACTGGCATTAAGCGCCTGACTTATTTTTACACATGAAAGATGTAACTTACCCCTTCTATTGTCATCAAGTCGCATGAACTTGGTCATCACTGGACTGGTTTAAAATGTGACATTAATTATTTCGCCATACTTTTCTGAGCAAACAAATTGGTAATCATCCTACGTTAGGTCCAGTTCCATTGTTTTTTTTTTTAAAGTTCAATATCTATAAGAAAAATACTCTTTAGAGGTAACAAAAAATTGGAAAAGTGATTTTCCAAATTCTGTGTTTTAGTAAAAAAACTTGTTTTATTCCGTCATAATTTCAGACTCAGCTTTATAATTATTTTTCTTTTTTTAGTCTCGGGTCTCAGAGGATGAGGGAGAAGAAGAAACAGGAAATAGTTTTTGTGGATATTCAATTTGAACTTTCATACATTGTGAGCGACAGGAAAGGAAGGAGCTTATACCACATTTTTTTTTAAGAGAAGTAACACTTCAGGCAGCAATGCCTATTTAGTCAAGTACTGTGCTACATTCTTTAGGCAACTGATAGAAAAGAGATGACACAGGTGGTGAAAAGTAGAAGGATGGTTACGGAAATTAACTGTCGTATAAAAGACAGCACAGCGACCAGTGACCATAGCCTCCTAATCACTGAGCAGCCCCACCGAAAGACAATTTTTAGTTTGTAGTGAAAAACAGCCAAGGTCTTTGTTGGGAATCGAACCCACAACCCCCAGTCTTATAAGCTAGTACACTACCTACTAGCCTACAGGGGCATCTCCATTGGTTGTAACGCTACGGTTCTAAATAAAGCAAATTGCATCCTTTAGAGTGCTTTGGCAGCTCGCGAACTACCTCTGGATAGTCACATCACAATTGACAATGTTTCTGTCACGACAGGTTGAATATTTAGTTGCCTGGGTCGATTAAGACCACCATAAAATGGACGTAATCTCTCACACGGCATGAATTTTGATAACAAAATACATTGACTTTTCACTTTGACTTTTGTGGTGTTGCCATATGCTACGAAACTTTTCGGCTGACGTGGAAAACCCGAGAGTTTTTTAATTAGGGAAGCTTCGTTTTTTTTTTTTTTTTTTTTTTTTTTCGAAATTCCGGCTGTGTTTATATCCCACCCACTTAAAATTACTATTCTTCTCATAGTGGTCAATATCACAGCTTTGTTTCTCGTCGGTATTTCTTTCAGGCGAAAATTTGGCGGCGAACTACTAAGTGAGAAGCCAGAAATAAGAAAAAACTGAAAATTTACAGAGTAAAACTGCTGAATTTGAATGAAGCAAAGGACAATTGTAGAATTGAGTTAAAACTTATAAGGAGTGAAAATAGCAACTAAGTTTAGATACCTAATTAGCTGAAGAAAAAAAAAGAAAAGATAAATTGGTATTTCAGTTTCCCTGAAAAAATTTTCAAACTGCGAATGCGAATATTTTCATTTTCAATAGAAAATTTCACATAAGGGAAATGGAAGCCCCCACCTAACGTTCCTATTGAACATGAACTTTAGTGAAAATTAAGTTAATTTGCGGGTGGCCTGAAGTTGTTTGCTTTTTGAACATAAAACTTTGTGCCTTATCTACTTTACAGATTTGTGTAGTGGACATACAATACATACAGTGGAAGTAGGTCCTATTACTGTTTTTTATTGTGATAATAAGTACACACTTGAATTGGTCACATAATTCGGACAGGATACTCAAGTATTTTTTTGCTTTTTTTAAATGTGGAGAACAGCCTCACGAACTCTTAATTTTCCGATCGCCAAATGCAGCATTAGAGTCAGCAAAATAATAGCGACTTCTTTATACCATCCAGGTGATCCTGAAAGTATTTTTTTAAATTATTGCCCATTTTATCTTAGCAGCTGTGAATAGTATTCGTCCTCAATTTTATCCTTAAGGCCACCAACGTACTGGAGCAAATAAAGATTTCCAAAACCATATTTTAAGTAACCCCACGGTTGCCTTAATGATGCAGGCAAGCCACCACTATAAGGATATTTCGATATGAAATTGGAGGTTCATCATTTCAGTAGTAACTTTATTCGGTTCTAACATTTTTTAGCATAAATTTCAAATAAATTAAAAATGCAGCTCTCAACTGCCTTGGTAAATACGAGGGCTGCTATTTATATTTCTGGCCTGGTAACTAAATGTCAAAAGTATTATATTGTTGGTGTTGCCGCAATTCAAAAACAAACTAAAACTTGTTGCAGAATCCAATATAACAATAGCGTTTCGTCTTTGCCCTTATGGTGAGGGAATCATGAAAATGTGTATTTTAATGTAAAATACGAGGGCTGCAATTTATATTTCTGGCCTGGTAACACTGACTGTTGCTAGGCACCAGCTAATGTTTCCAGTGCAACCTTCACATTGTTAAACATAAACTCAACCAAAACATTTTGTCATTTTATTCTTGTTAGTGTTAGTGATAGCAGGTTGAAAACGTGATCTAAGGAGAAAATGGAATTAACTCGTGAACATTTTCATAACTTTCGACGTAGCCTGACACGACAACAGTGCACAGATGAACTTAATTTTCCTTATATGGTAATGAAGCACCTTCTTACAGCACTATTAAAAACTGGTATAACGAATTCAATCGTGGGCGACAATCACTCCAGGACGAATCCCGAGAAGGTCGTCCAACAATGGTTGTTGTGCCAGAAAACATCGCAGCTGTGCATGAGCTGATAAAGCATTATCGTCATGTAACATATCGCGAGATTGAGGCATCTGTAGGGATTAGTATGACAAGCATCAGTAAGATCTTGCATGAACATTTGCATGTGAAAAATGTTTGTTCACGTTGGATACCGCATAACCTGACAAACGCACAAAAGGATACTCGTGTTGATTGGTGCAAGAAAATGTTGCAGAAATTCGCTTAAGGTGCATCAAAAACAGTTTATAATATCTGCACAGGTGACGAATCATGGATATACTCATATAATCCGGAAACAAAACAGCAATCCACCGTATGGGCCTTTCAAGACGAGCGAAATCCCACCAAAGTTGTTCGTGGAAGAAGCACATCAAAGCAAATGGTTGCCTGTTTCTTCGGCATTACCGGTCATGTGGCGACTGTGCAGCCATTAGAGCAACGTAAGGCGGTTAATGCGGCATGGTACACCACTATTTGTTTGCCAGGAGTCTTTGAGAAACTTCGGGAAACGTCAAAGAAAAGACGCATCATTCTGCATCACGACAATGCGAGCTGTTACCGATCGGCTGAAACAATAGAGTTTTTGACAGGGCAAAATATTGAATTGATGGGTCATCCGCCGTACAGCCCTGACTTGACACCTAATGACTTCTTTTTGTTTCCGAACTTTAAGAAAAAACTAAGTAGACAACGGTTTCCTACACCTGAAGAAGCAGTTTCTGCATTCAAAACCCATGTTTCAGAAGTACCTAAATTGGAGTGGAAAAGTGCTTTGAAAATTGGTTCCAACGCATGCAAAAGTGTTTAAATATTAATGGAGAATATTTTGAAAAACAATAAAATAGATTTTGTCTTTAAATGCTTGTGTTTGCATCCTCAGGCCACAAATATAAATAGCAGCCCTCGTATTACGTTTATTCCTTTTTATAAACGTTTTGGTATATTGAGTTCTTTTATTGCAAAATTTAGAGTTTCGAAATCTAGAGTTTTAAGATTAAATTCAGCGATTTATTTACTTTTAATACACATAAAATAAACACGATGGTAACCTTGTTGTCTTTACTCGCTGATGACTCAACTTGAAATAATTAATTTGCCCAGCAAGCGATTCTCGCACATACAAGAATATGCTACTTTACTATCACGCCATATTGTTGTAGTTGTTGCTATTATTCAGTTTACACGCTTGCTTGGCTGTGTGTTTTGTTTTTTTTTTTGTTGTTAACTTATTTGGTAGAATTTCTAATAAGCATCTCTTATAAGGCTTGTGTGTATAAGATTTCTTAGAAAACTACGCAGTTTGTAAAATGCACAGTGGCTCGTTTACTTCTTTTAGTATTATTTATTTTCTTTTAAAACTTAATAAATTATTTTTGTAACAATATAAACGAAGAGTGACTAAAAAATTTTGTTATTTGAAGTACAAGTTTTATTTACAAATTAAAATTAATAACGATTCAGATTCTTCTGGAAGAAATTTGAAATACAAGCAGCGTATACAATATTTTGTTATTGTTGTTGTTGTATTTCTAATTAAACCTGAAATACTTAAAATTAAATATAAAATAATAATTACTGCTTTGAGTACAAAGTCATATTACCATGACCCCATCCTCCCTCTCTTTGAGTGCCTTATCAAATCAATATTTACTTTTACCTAATGAGTTCAATAAATGTCAGAGTATGACACCCATGTATGGGGTCAATTTCTGAACTTTTGACTGCCGGAGGAGGGAGGGTTTCATATCAAAGTTAAAATATTAAAATGCAACAAAAAGCACTGTCATGTGAAAGGCATCAATGCATTTACAAGCTGATGCGCATTATTGATACAAGAAATGATAGTAGATTTCTGAATGATAGGGGGGGGTAATGCTCAGCATGTTGTATCAAATGAGTTTTCAGCTTTTTTTTGTTCAAGCATCAATATTAATGATTTTTCTTTTCTATTTTCTTTTTTTTTTTTGTTATGTATGTGTTTCTCTGTAATATGTCTTCATATGTCATGTGTATGACATTTTTGACATTTCGATGATTTTCATTGACGCATGGTAGCAACACTAAAACTACCATATCTCTCTCTCTCGCTCTCTCTCTCTAGTGTTTTTATTATCATCAGCATCATCATCATTATCACAACTAACTCCTCTTACACTCCTGCCTTTTCATATGAATCAAATGCAGGGAATATAAAAAGCGATTTATGTAACATAAACTTTGTGCATGTATGTACATATGTATGCATGTGAGTGTATTAATTTCAAAAGTACTGGAAAATAAATATTTATCTTTGTTTTGCTCTTTATTATTATTTATTTTCTTTTACATCCATCATATCACAAAAGTATCAGTTTAAAAAAGGCAAAAAATTTTTTAAGTGTTTAATTGTATACCGGGATTTTGTTTTATCATTTTCTTTTTTGTTTTTGTAATAGTAAATTTTTGTCTGTCCTACTACTCAATTATGATGGTTATATTTCAAAGAGAGAGAAGAAATGGAAAAAAATAAAGAAAATAATTTATATTTTATATTTAATAAAACACTTTATTCGTGTTCAACGAATGCAAATCAAATAAAAGTAAACAGACAGACAGACAGGCAGACAGACAAGACAGCACAGTGATAAAACATACAAATAATTTCCAAAGGAATATTTAAAACATCCTTTATGTCCGTTGGTTGTCATTTTATAATTTAAAAAATTTTTTTAGCTTTTTCAGTCTTTTAATTTTGATTCTACTGAAGAAACGAGTTAACGTTGATTATAGAATAACAAAACGTATCATAACTGGTGACACAAAAAACGACGATAATTTTTCCGAACTTACACCGCATACAAAGTATCCGAAGATATTTCACATAGACAGCTATAAATGATACAACTACTTGTCACCTCCCCGGAGGCACATTTATCGGTCTTTATGGAATACTTAACTATCTAGACCTGTGCTGCTGGGGGATAAGGAAGCCCAGTCCCCTTCGAGGCTAGCAGGAGCCAACTGTACAATCCACTATATTTCCACGGGAATCAGTAAAGCCCCAGAGCTCCGCTAATTGTCTCTTTAAATTTTTAGCTGTTTCTCTGACTGATTATTGAGGTTGGCCCTATGAGAGTATCCTGGTGGTTGTGGTTTTACGACCCCCGCATGAATTTGGTTATGGAGGCCAGAATCATCTCGCCTTTACTAACACCAACGGGTGAACGATCCGGAGATCCAATGAGCAGGCTAGTCATGTGTTCTGGGCCAGGAGTTGGATAGTCTCCAGCTCTTCAGCAAGGAGTAGTGGTTCGCAACCCTGCTTTGTTACCGCTGAAATTGCAACTACTAAAGACCTGTTGCTAGAATTAGTTCTCGGCTTCCTAGGGCATGAATGACGTTGCTTTTCATTTCCAGTGGTTTGACCACCATCTGATTAAGGCTTACAGCCAGGTGCAGATGTAAATCGTATCACGAAATAACTACTTGGCATAAAAGCGACAAAATAATTTAATTTTTTGGAACTGATTTTAGCAACCGATATTATAAAAACTCTTGGTTTCCACGAGTTTCATGTGAAGCATCTGCTGTTGCTTTTTTAATACAAAAATGATGACTTTTAAGGTAAATGACAAGAATTTCAGCAAAAATCATTTAGCTTGTTCATTTAAAGCTTTTTGTGTAGGTCATTTGTCACTTGTCATATATGTGACAAAATAGTGACATTTTTTAAAAATTGTCACCTCACAATAGTATCAATTTCGTTACTTTTTTATTATTGTGTGAAGAAAAAATGATTTAGCAACTGTCCTTATAAAGGCTGACTTTTGTTTTTCCTGAATTTCATGTGAAGGACTTCTATTGCCTTTATTAATACAAAAATGAATTTAAGCTAAATGACAAGATTTTCAGAACTATATGCAACTATCATTTATATTGTGCGTAAATAGTTCTTCGTAAACGTCTTGAAAAGGACATTTCTCACTTGTCATATATGTGACAAAATAGTGACATTTTTTTAAACAGCTTTTTAATTGTATTAACTAAATAAATATTAAAAGAAAAACTAGTTTACGAGTCGCAATTTTTTTCTTTTTTTGATTGTGTGAAGAAACATAAAAAGTGACATACGATTTGATGATTGGAACTGATTTTAGCAGCCGTCATTATAACGAAAAATACCTTTAAGCTAAATAACAAGATATGTTCAGAATATGTAAAAATCTTATTCGTAAATATCTTTTCGTGAATGTCTTAAAAAGGACATTTGTCACTTGTCATTTATGTGAAAAAATATGTGACATTTTTTAAACAGGTTTTTTAAAATCAGAAATCAAATAAATATTAAAAGAAAAATTAGTTACGAGGCACCTCATAATTGTTTGAATTTCTTTATTTTTTTCTACTGTTGTGAAAAACATAAAAAGTGACATATAATTTAATGACTTTTGACACTCCATTGTGTGATTAAATTAAAACTGTAAAAGAATTTTATTTGCTGCTTTTGCTTTAAAAATCTTTCAATTTTATTTTTGCTTAATTCTGAGAGTCTTTGTAATGTTATCACTGAGCTGTCATTTATGTCACAAGTAATTCATAGTGTCACTTTTACGGCATAAATATTTTAATGTTGTATTTTGCACATATTTTTCGGTTTAAACAGTTCAGAATTAGCAGGAAATGTGTTATGAGTAATTTTTAGCGTATTTTTTTGATTTCTATTAAATTACTAATTATTTGCTCAGCAATGACATGACATGTCATTATGTGACAAACATATGTATTATCAAGCTGTATGACGATACATGTCCCTATAAAATTTTGTTATATTTTTAATTCTAAAAAAAAACAAAATACTTAAAAAAAGTGACAAGATTGTCATTTTTAAACTTTTTTAAAAATTTTCAGACCTGAACTCATAAAAGAGAATTCCTTTATAAACTGGTGACAAATGTTAACACAAAATAAATTAGGATATCTTGCTAAATGACAAGATTTTTTCAGAATTATATGTAAAAACCATTTATCTTGTTCGTAAATAGCTCTCCGTGAATGTCTTGAAAAGGACATTTGTCACTTGTCATATGCTTTTAGTGTATTATAGCAAAAGAGAATTCCTTCATAAACTGGTGATAAAAGGTGTCACAAACTAAATTAAGATACTTGGCTTTTTCGGATCTACTATGGCATACGGGATTACTTGAGAATGTTTTTTAGCAAGTACCCCAAACGGGGCATAATTGCTTGTCATAAAAGTGACAATTTAGTTTCATGTTTTTTTTTTTGTTATTTTTTTTTGGTAACTGACCGGCATTAAAGAGACGCTTTTTAGTCATTTTAGAGCCACACTCAATACCAGAATTGCTAATCTGAATGAATTTCTTGTTCGTTAGCAGCTTTTCTTTAAAACCTTTAGAAGGACAATTGACAATTGTTTGATATTAATGACAAAATGATGACATTTGTTTTAACAGTTATTAAAAAATCTAGAAAATTTTGACAGAATAGCTGGCTTAAGGGGCTTATAATTTTATCAATCTCAGTTTGTGTAATTGGGTAAAACATGAAATTGTCACCTCAGCAATTTTTACACATCTTTCGTTAGTTAAATCAAAAAACTTTAAAGAAATTTTTTTACCTGTTTTAAAATTAAAATCCTGGATGTTGCGTGTCAAATGAGTCCTTACATACAAAATGTTACTCTCAATGAAGTCCAAAAAATCAATGTTGAGCTTAACAACAAAAAGTGTCCCGGTTAGGACAAAATTTCTGCAAAGATGATTAAATGTCGGAAAAATAACTGCCCACCGGTATCCTTAAATTGATCAACTTTTCCACAATCAAATGTAATAAAATGTACTTAGGCCTTTGCCTGGATAGAAGATTAACTTGGAAAGAGTACATTAAAAGAAAGCTTCAACAACTTGACAATAAGTCAAAGAAAATGTATGGGCTTTTTTGACCCAAATCTACCTTGACATTAGAAAACAAAATAATATTGTACAAAACTATAATAAAACCAGTCTGGACTTACGGCATACAACTTTGGGGAACCGCTAGCAACTCACATATTGAAATCCTTTAAAGATACCAGTACAAAATGCTGAGAACAATTACTAGCGCTCTATGGTTTATCAGCAACAAAAATATTCGTAGCGATCTTAAGGAGGAGATTACAGAAATTGAGTAATCATTCAAACCTCTACTCGCCATTAGTCTTCTGAAAGACAGTGATGAAATCTATTTCGTTTTTGTTTTTGTTTGGCATTTTTTCATATTCATGACAAATGACAGTTTCTAGACTGACAGTTTTTTTTTGGATTAACTGGTTTAGAATTAGCAGAGGTTATGATAGAGTAATTTTTAGCGTTTTTATTTAATGCGTAACAACGATTATAGCATGTCATCTGTTATGTGTCATCACACTGTTTTAAAGATATCACAACTCTTTATAAAAATTTGTTTCCAAATTATGTGTCATTCATCTCAAAAGTAATTTACAGGGTCATTTTTTATTTAATTTTTTTTTATTTATTTTTTTATTTTTATTTTTGTTTTTTTTATTTTTTCTATTTCTTTTTATTAATTTTTATTTTTATTTTTTTTGTGTATTTTTTTATTTATTTTTTATTTTTTTACAGTGTCATTTTCTATTTTTTTTATTTTTATTTATTCTTTTTTATTTTTTTATTATTTTTATTTTTTGTGTATTTCTGATATTTTTTTGTGTATTTTTTTATTTCTTTTTTATTTCTTTACAGTGGCATGTTTAATTTTTATTTTTTTATTTTTAATTATTTTTTTTTTAATTTTTTTATTTTTAATTTTTTTATTATTATTTTTTTGTGTATTTTTTGTGTATTTTTTTTATTTTTTTTAAATTTTTACATTTTTTCATATTTGTGACAAATAACAATTTTTAGAGTGGCAGTTTTTTTGGATTAAACGATTTAGAATTAGCAGAGGTTATGATTATGAGTAATTTTTAGCGTTTTTATTTAAATTAATCTATATGTTATTTATTTTATTTATATTTTATTTTTTTTTGTGTATATTTTTTATTTTTTTTTTATTTTTATTTAATTTTTTTTATTTTCTTTTATGTTTTATATTTTTTTTACTTTTTTTTGTTTTTTTTTTATTATTTTACATTTTTTCATATTTGTGACAAATGACAATTTGTAGAGTAACGGTTTTATTGGATTAAACTGTTCAAAATTAGCAGAGGTTTTGATAGGGTAATTTTTTTTAGCGTTTTTTGTTCATTCAACATGATGACATGAAATGACATGCTATTATGTGACACATGTGTCATCACAGTGTTTGAAAAGGCATAAGTCTTTATAAACTTTGTTTTAATATTTTTAACATTTGTTGTCATTTTTAATTTTTTTTTTATGAAAATAATTTGGTTTTTGCTTCTTAAATTTTAAAACATTTATTAAATTTATTTCAAACAGAATTCGCTCCACTGTTTGCCAATAAATATAAATATTTAGTTTGTCTATCTTCTTTTTTTTTTTGATATATTTATTTTGCAGTTGAAAGGATACTTTGGATTTAATAGAAATGTAGTTTTATATATTTTTTTTATTTCTTCTGTATTTTTATTTATTTATTTTTGTAGTCATAGCAGTTGTGTTATTAAAATAATAACTTGTACGTAGAGCAAGAGAAAAAGATAAAATAGAGAAATATGAAGTGAATATTTTATGTAAACTTTTTTCTTTCTTTCTTTACATTTTTACTTGTGTGTATAAACACAAATTTATTATGTGAATGTTTTAGCATGTAAATGGAAAATAATAAAAATTTTTCGCTACCACCGCCAGAATGTTGATAAAAATCCTTGTGGCAGTATTATTTTTTCATAACATTCGATAGTGAATATTTTATACTGTTTACTGCGGCACAAATATGTAATCTACCAATAGAAACTATGTTGGATTATGATTTGTATTTCTATATCCGTGTGTATACTTGAGAGGACATATGCATGTAGGCATTATATTGGCTATGTTGAAGGGTCTATATAAACAGTTATAAATTATGATATGTTAAGATACAAGTTGGCATTTTGTGATACTCTTATAAATATGTGCTAAAATTAGAATGTTTTTTTTTTTAAATTAAAAATATTTTTTAAAGTAAAAATGTTTCGTATATCTACGAAAATTTGTCATTGTCACATTTCTTATGACAAATTGTCATATTTTACTTATGCATTTTAAAAATTATTTTCTTATTACAAAAATTAATGCGATATTTTATTTAACAAAATAAATGCTATCAGGTAATTTAAGAAATATTTAAAAGAGTTTTAGTCTGATAACAGGCGAACACTCTTACGAGGATAATAATAAACGAAGCAAATATTAAAAATTATTCAGGCACAAAATGCCAGGCGGCGGGCAATGTAAATACGACCTTAATGGAGAAACTACCTAAACCTAAACACTGACTCACTAGAACAGTCTAGAACACGGTTTGATAATGATGTCGTCATATCGAAAGTACTCGCCGCCGGTCATACCGAACAAGCAGCCAGAAATTACGATTTAACATAAACTTTAACAATAAAGGGTTTTTCAACAAGAAGTTTGTTATCTAAACCAAAGTCCACCACCACGCTGACAGATATTGCTTCTTTCATCAACATTTTTAATCACTCTTTGGCAAACATCGTGCTTCTATTTCGTTAAATCACATCATGGATTTTGGGTTGACATAGTTTCGACTGGCTTCGTATAGACTCTGTCCTTAATATAGCCCCGCAAAATATCATCCAGTTATGTTAAATCACACGATCTGGTGGGTCACTTAACTGCTGATTGTCTTGAAGTTATGTCATCGGGAAATTTTGCTTGTAAAATAAATTGATCGTTTCGTGTGTCACGTGTGAGTTGTGGCATCGTTCTGTTGAAACCAATTGTCAGTGACATGTGCCCCTGTACGCTAGAAGGTAGTGTACTAGGTTGTCAGTATGGGGGTTGTGGGTTCGATTCCCAACGAAGACCTTGGTTTTTTTCACTACAAAAATAAAAATTGACTGCCGGTGGGGCTGCTCAGCGATGAAGGCATAGTCACTGATCGCTGTGCTGTCTTTATACGGCAGTTAATTTCCGACTATCCTTCTACTTTCAGCACCAGTTTCATCTCCTCTCTATCCCTTTCCTAAAGAATGTAGCACGGTACATGACTAAATAGGCACTGTTGCCTGAAGTGCTACTTCTCTTTAAACAAAATAAAAAAAAAATTCACATCGTCAAAATTGAGTGCTTACCATCTCGCGATATCTCCCCCCTGGGGGCACATTTATCGGCCTTTATGGAATACTTGACCATCTAGACCAGTGCTGCTGGGGTTATAAGGGAGTCCAGTCCCCTGAAGGCAAACAGGGAGTCAACTGGAAGCTTCACTTTATTTCCACATCAATCAGCAAGCCTTAGAGTGCCGCTAATTGTCTCTAAACTTTTAGCTGTTTCTCTGACTGACTATTGAGGTTGGCCCTTCGGGAGTATCGTGTTTGCTGTGTGTTTTGTGCCACCTCATGAATTTGATTAGGGGGTCAGGATCATCTCACCTTTACTGAGAACAACAGGTGAGTGATCCGGATCCAGTGAGCATGCTAGTCATGTGTTCTGGACCAGGAGTTGAATAGTCTCCCCAGCTCCTCAGCAAGGAGTAGTGGTTTGCAAACCTGCTTTGGAACCGCTGAAATTGCAACTAGGAAAGACCTGTTGCTAGAATTAGTCTTCAACTTGGTAGAGCGTGAATGACGTTGCTTTTCATTCCCAGTGGTTTGACCACCATCTGATTAAGGCCTACGGTCAGGTGCAGAAATCACGAAATCTCGCGATAACTTGGTCCTTCGACTGTTACTGCATTTCCAGTCTCATCTTCAACAAAAACAAAAAAAAAACAAACGGCCCAATCACGCCTCCACACCACTTACGTGCACCATATTGTGACCTATTGAGCAAGTGGTTTCTCAGTAATTGCTGTAAGATTGTCAGAAGCCCAAATGCGGCATTTTTGCTTACTGATATCACGTGAAAAGTGAAAATATGCTTCGGCTGAAAAAATGTTTTTTTGAGAAAAACCTGTCGATTGTTCCGGAACGAATTGAAGGAATCTACGGCAATGTGAATGGTGGTCGGTCGACTTCAATTTTTACTGCAGTTGAACTCTGTAAGGTTTTGGATAACTTCTATTGTTGAGAGCGTCGAGCAATTGACAAAGTTGGATCTGTTTCTACACTGTGACTCACAGCTGTGATGTTTTTAGTTAAACGATCCGCTCAAACATGCGTTGGTGTTTGCAAATTTTATATCGAGCCTGTTGATTCCAATGTAATGAGCAAATTCTTGATAGCGGTCTCAGAAGGACAATTATGTTTTCCGAAAATATCACGAATTTTACGTGGTTTTAAATATTTTAATGTGATGGTGTTGCCAATATAACGCGATATCCCCCACCGGGGGCACATTATAAGTCTTTATGGATCACACAACCATCTAGACTTGCGTCTTGCGGGGGTAAAAGGGAGCCCAGTTCTCTTCAAGGCAAGCAGGAGCCAACTGGACAATCCATTATATTTCCACGGGAATCAGTAATGTCCCAGGAGTTCAGCTATTTGTCTTTTTAGCCTTTTAGCTCTTCTCTGACTGATTATTAAGGTTGGCGCCCCTTCGGGAGTATCGTGGTGGCTGTGTGTTTCGAGGCCTTCGTTTGAGTTGTGTGTTTCGGATCATTCACAGTGAACACAATAAATGGTCCAGGTCCAGTGAGTACGAATGCCGCCGACGTGTTCTTAATTATATTAAGCTTCATGTGTTCTGGACAAGGAGTTGAATACTATCCAACTCTTCAGCAAGGAGTGAAGTCTGCGGTCTGCTTCGGGCTTTTGAAGTTGCAACTAGGAGTGACGGGAGGAGGGCGAGGATGACGCTACATATCATCCACAGTGGTAATGATCCACCATCTGATTAAGGCTAATGGCCAGGTGCAGATGTAAATTTTATCACGTTATAAAAACCTCTTGCGTAAAAAGCAAATCTAAACCGTCGGGCAAACCTGCTTGAGCTGCTTAATGTCTATTTGGTCTCAGAAGGACGATTATGTTGTTCGAAAATATCACGAATTTGAAGAAATGTAACTTTAACAGGAACCATTATTTTCACCGTGGATTTTAATTATTTTTTGGCGATTTTCGTGGGAAATTGAAATCATTGTAACAATGCCAAATGCTGCTGTTGACACAATTGATAAACAAACTTCTGGTTGAAAAACCCGATATAATTTCACATTTTTTTTTCTTTACTTCTTAAAATTGAAGTAACAAACTTGTCATTTGATTAAAGACATTCGACTGGAAATTTTTTCGAAAAGAGAATGGCAACATCTTCTTCCCTTAGAAAGTCAAACAAACTAAAAGTTTCCAGATAGTGACAAGAATGTCATTTATGTACAAAATGTGAAATTGTTATTTATTTACATTTTTCGTTTAATCTTTTTTAGGGAAAGGTTTGCCATTTGTCATAGAATATGACAAAATATTATAAATTAAAGATAAAATCCGTTTCTGAGTTAAACTAAAGACATTTAAATTTACTTCAAGCTGTAAAGAATAAGCTGAAACATTTCGCAACCAGTGATAAATGTGACGTTTTCCTGTAAAGATTCAAATCTAAATGTGTAAAATGTAAAGAAATCTTAATATTGAGCCATGTGACAATGCTGTCATTAGTGACAAATAATTATATTTATGTACACAAATGCAGTTAAAGTGACAAAATTTTTTTTGTCCGTGACAAGGTTTCTTAAGTGTCAAAACGATGTGCCAGGCAGTTATTTTGATGTCTAATTTTTTTTTAAAAAAACTGTCATTTTAGGACATATTTTAAAATGATTTTTTTTGTGCTGATAATGATGCCACCAGAATTTGTGGTGAAAAAGTTTAAAATTTAAAGGGATTATAAGTGGCACTTATCGCTTGACAAAACACTGATTGTATGTTTAAAATGATTTGTTACAATTATTTTTACAGCTATTGTTATTGTGCTATTATTACGACATTGTCATGATAATATTGATCGCAAAAAAAAAAAAAAACAAATAGGAAAATCAAATATATTTTGAAAAACATAGAAAAACATATTTTCAATTTACTATAACTCCAAGCAATAGTTTGAAAAAAAATCAATGTCACAGTTTTTTTGTGTTAAATTATAGACAATAGAATGTATAGAAAATTATGTTTAGGTTATTGGAAGAGTGACTGCGTGTGGAATCTGCCTTTTTAATATTATAAATTAAAATTTTATAATATATTTTTATATAAAGTGACACTAAGCATGGGCGGGGACATATAACAATTGTGTAGCCAACCAACCAGCAAGTTTTGCAGACAGAGTCATTATTTCTTGTTTATCATTTGTTTAATCGATAAATTAAATAGGGCTTGAAATCTATTTGAATATTTCCTTTTAATAAATGTTTATTTTACAAAAACAAAAAAAAAATTAAATTAATTCAGTGACAATAAAATAAATTCAATTCTAAAAGTAAAAATAAAAATAGTTAATTGCAAAAGGAAAAAGCATGAATTAAAAAAAATATATTTTTTAAAACATCAATATAAATTTCCACTAACTCAGTTGTGCGCGTGACACCTGATGCATATCACTAAATTTAAATTTCTAGACTTGGCAATAAAATTCGAATTATAAAATAGTTGTACATACAGGACTTTTTTGATCCACAATTTAATAAAAAAAAATCGAATTCTAGAAAGTCTGAACTAACAGTCATTTATTCTTTTCACCACAGAAAATGTCATAATGTGACATTTTTAAAAAATTTCAAATGATAAACGCCCATATTTTATTTTTTTTTTTAATATTTTCGTCTAAGATTTATATTATATTATATTATATTAAATTCTATAAAATCGTAAATTTCCAATTTTTCTTTAAAAAATTCAGACCTTTTAAAAACTCATATAAATTCATGGTACTCATTTTTGAAAGGATTATTTTTGTTCTTTATTAGCAGCAAATATTATAAAAGGTGTTTCCTAATGCAGGTATAGAATTTCAAATTTGAATGAGTGAGTCATCAACTGCTTAGAAATTATGAATTTAATATAAAAATATTTTGCTTGAATCCCACTGTGCAAAGATTGATTGTTGGCAAGGTAAAATAATAAATACTAAACAAAATGGCTGTCTAATAGGTTCAATGCTATAATTTTTCTACTAACCATCAGGGTTAGTTTGAAAGATGATCTCGCATTATAATTTAAATATGTCTTTTGGTATATGACCGTTACGCCTGGCTCGGACTAAGCAGGTCGAATTTTCGTTGACTTTTTTTATACTTGTAGTTGTATATCGGTAATAACGCGGCGAATGTTGTCCTCCAAGTGGTCAATCGTTTCGAGCTTACCGACATAGACTAAAGACTACTTTACATACCCCATAGAAAATAGTCTAGCCGAGCGTTAAATCGTAAAATCTAGGAGATCAACCCACGCATTCGATAACTCAAATATTTGTGGTCGTAACGCAGCGAATGTTGTCGTCCAAGTGGTCAATCGTTTCGGGCTTATCGGCGTAAACTAGCGAGTTTCCCTATCCTCATAGAAAAAAGTTTAGCGGTATTCAATCGCACCCTCTTGGAGGCCAATTCACGGTTTCGAAATGTAAAAATGTGGGGTTACCAAACGTTTCGTTTAATAAATCAATTGTGATACGAGCTGTGTGACATGTTTGCGCCATCTTGTTGAAACCACAGCTCCTGCACGTTATAGTTGTTCAATACGTAAACGAAGCATCAGAATTCATAGCTACATAGAGCCTTTAAAAAAACTACAGATAATAAGGCAAACTAAACAGTCCGTTTCTTAGGATGTAACACAGTGTCAGGATCCTACTTAATTGTAATTGTAATTAGAAAGTTTTCCATTACAATCACATTCAAATTTTGCAATTATTGAATTTTTTCAAATACACATTACATGTAAATTATAATTGAAAAAATACAATTACTTGTAATTTGTAATTGAACTCTACCACTGAAAAAATACAATTACAATTACGTATAATTTGCAATTGAACTTTTCCAATTAAAATTAATAATTACAAGTAATTGTAATTAAAATTTTTTAATTACAAATAATTGTAATTGATTTTGGTTCCTAATTTCAATTACAATTACTTATATTTAGTAATTGGAAATTTTCAATTATTAATTACGTGTAATTGTAATTGATAAGATATACTGAATAGTTATTATCCGAATATATCAGGTTTCCTTACTGACATATCCAGGCAAACAAAAGTGAGCTAAACAAAATTCACTTATGAAAATCGGGATCGACGGCAATGTTGATTTGGACGCAATTTGCACAATTTGGAAGTGTTGTTCAGTCATCAGTCTACTTACTGTTTAAATGCCAAACCAAATTAAACATAAATTACCCGACAGCTGACGAAATGGTCGCCAGTTAAAAATAGTGTTGCCAAATTAGAAAATAACAACCGATTTAATTGCAAACGAGACAGGATCTTGGCAATAAAAAAACTTGCGAGACCACCAGCCGTATTCTTTCCTTGATCCGAGAGTATTATTTTAAAATTTGCCACTGGTTTCTTATTAAATGCTTTTGGAGTCATACATGCTTAATTTTAATAACGTCACTTTGTATACTTGTCACTTTGTGAATTTGTCACTTTGTGAATTTGTCACTTTGTAGTGGCAAAAATTTGTTTATTGGTGAATCTATATTTTTCGATTAGTTTCGATCAGTTATATCCGCTTCGGTCATTTAATTTTTTAATATTTTATGTTAAAGACAAGTGACATGCAGAATCAGCGAAATCAAGAATAAGTTTTTGGTTTTTGTCACATTGTGACATAACATCTTTATTGAATAAATAGTTCAAATTTTGCAAAGCATTTCCCAAGTGTCTTGATGTCAGAGCTTAGATTATTGAAAAATGTGACAAAAAGATGACAGACGAGATGTTATAAATTTTGCAAACATTTTCAGAAACTACCTTTGCGATGTGACAGGGACAAAGCTTAAGCCAAATAGTATTCAGAACTCATTTAGCAATGCAGGGAAGATTACTTTTTGCAAGTTTGGTCCTATATGAACTATGTTTTAAAGTCTTCTTAAGCAGCTTGTGTGACAAAGCCAACGACAGCCAAGCTTTAAAAGGATTTTAGATAATTTTTATTTTTATAGATTTCCTTAATTTATATCTGTAAGAGGCTGATAGAACAGGTTTTTGTCAGATGCAAATGTGACAAAATTATTATGACAAAAAAAATTTTTTTTAGAGAAATTTTTATTTATTTAAAAATTCTTTTCACATGAAAAATACTAAAATAAATCGTAATAATTCTACAATTTTATAAATGATAATTTCATTCGTGAAGAGACGCTGCATAACAATTTAAGCTACCAGTGTATCCCAATAGATCTTCGTTTTCTTCCAGAATTATATTTTGTAAAATATAGAAAGACTTGTTATCCTCTTCACTCTATTCACTAACGAATTCGCGCTCGGTATTTCATCATTTTCGGTTATTCTAGACTGTCATATTTTATCTCATGTCATATCTAGTATCTGAATTGCATTTTGAGATTGAAGTTTTTTAATTTGAGCTCCTAATCTGTTGCCTTCTCCCCCAGCAAGCGGCCTTATTTTATCATTTATCTTACCCAAGTCGATAACATTTTGTTGTAACAGTTGAATAAGCATAGACAGTACAATAGGGTGGTAATCATTGCGACAATTAAACTCTCATCACATTGTTAGTTTCTCAACTGGATAATACGTTGTGTTATCTAAAAGCAAAACTGTTGCTTGCGAAAGATTATTTGGAGCTAAAAAAATTCTTCAATCTAAAAAATGTTTACTAATTTTTGAAGTTATCCTTGGGGAACAGAACAAATAAGTAATGGAACCAATCCTGGAATAAATAAATAATGCTTTTCAAGTGTTATTGCGGGAATAATATTGATACGACGGATGTGTCTTGCTTAAGTTTGAAAAGAAAATAAGAAAGCAATAAAGTAAACTATTGGGTATTTAATTACTAACTGCGTGGCTTGCTAAAAAAACTTATGTCCACAAGAAAACAACAACTATCTTTAAGTTAATTCCAGGAAGAAACTTTAACAGCATAAAAACAAACACAGACATACAGGGCCCCAATACATTGAATTAATGAATAACGTAGCAACAACAACAAAATGTGATACAAAGGGAGTAGAATATTTTTATTTTTTAAGACCTCTAGCGGACAAATATAAAAAGGCAGCGTCTGAGTAGATAGTTAGTCAGTGTAAAAGATAAACCTCGTGTAGTAAAGACTTACATCTTAAGTAAATTGTTCTGTAGTGTCAACTTTATGTGCAGTTAAAGTAAATAAACTTGTTATTAATTTGAAAAACTCTAAAATCTTTTGCTATTTATTTTGCATTGAAGAACTCACAATAAAACGTTTATAAAAGGTATAAATATAACAATATATTACACAGTTTTTGGAAAAAAGTATAAGGCCATTCTGTGCCATTTGCAGTTGAACAAGGCAAAAAAAGTTATTCACTGGTATTAAGTTGTTTGGATTTGTTCTGCCAGTAAATGAAGAAATGCTATCAGCATAAAAACAACAATAAAAATACATACAGACATACAGGCGGGTATACATTAAATAGACAA
This sequence comes from Trichopoda pennipes, assembly GCA_030448955.1. Classification (NCBI taxonomy): domain Eukaryota; kingdom Metazoa; phylum Arthropoda; class Insecta; order Diptera; family Tachinidae; genus Trichopoda; species Trichopoda pennipes. The sequence continues at coordinate 6,015,073 of JASKUP010000060.1, forward strand.
CATACAACAACAAAATGTGATACAAAGGGAGTAGAAGATTCTTAATTTTTAAGACCTCCAGCGGACAAATGTAAAAGGGCAGCGTCTGAGTGGATAGTTAATTAAAAAATAAACCTCGTGAACTAAAGAAGACGTGCATCTTAAGTAAATTGTTGTGTACTGTCAACATACAACAACAAAATGTGATACAAAGGCAGTAGAAGATTCTTAATTTTTGTGAGACCTCTAGTGGACAAATATAAAAGGGCAGCATCTGAGATGATAGTTAGTTGAAAAATAAACCTCGTGAACTGAAGAAGTCGTGCATCTTAAGTAAATTGTTGTGTAGTGTCAACTTAATGTGCAGCTAAAGTAAATAAACTTGTTATTAATTTGAAAAACTCTAAAATCTGGTGCTATTTACTTTGCAATAAAGAACTCACAACAAAACGTTTATAAAGTATATTACAGGGTTTTTGGAAAAAAGTGTTTACAGGCCATTTTGTGCCATTCGCACATTCTAAAAAGTTATTCACTGGCATTAAGTTGTTTGGATTTGTTCCGTCAGTAAATGATATACTGTTACCATTCCTTCTTGTCTTTGCTATGAACTGCGAACGCTTTCGAGGTGAAGACATCATTCTCAAGCCATGTTCTAAACATGTTTTTATATTTGCTGCTATAATTTAGGTGACATGTTGTTAGGTGACATGTGAACGAGATTTTCCTATGTCAGCGGAAAATAGTGATTGTGAGGCAAATCTTCTGTTTTATAGCAACCGTGGGATTTGAAAACAAACTGTTTTAAACTGTTTCAGCAGTAAGTTCCATAGTGCGCTTCCCAGAGTTTATTTAAAGAAAAATGACACACTACTACTGTAGTTTGCGGTGGCCCAACAGTTTCCTCTTGAAGAATCACGCCAAATCGACCATAAAAATTTGTTTTTTTTTACGAGATTAGTACGCCACAGTAAAGTGAAAACAAAGTTTCAAAAGCATAAAATATATTGAGTATTTTAAGATTTCCTAGTCTTATTTTTAATTTTTATTATTTGACAATTTAATGTCTAGTTTGTGTCACATCTATTTCTTTGTTTATGAAATATTTCATATATTGTATGCCCATCATCATCATGTATTCGTCTAGTATCGTTAAATTTCCTAGTATAATAATAATCTTTTTATTTCCTAAGTAAATTAAATCAATTTAAATGATGGCAACAACAAAGCAATAAAATGACAACAACAACAACCTATACATGCCAATTATGTGGAAATGCCGTCTGCATAATTTTACAATGTGTGAACATATTAATAGACACAAGTCGTCTACATGTATAAAAATGGTAACAATACAATGACAATTAAGTATGACAGTCATAATGCAGACAATGCAGACATGCTAAACAACAACTATAACAAAAAAAAAATAAAGAAAAACCATTTAAATATATCTTGTGTCCAAATTTGTGTTTCTTGTTACATTGTTTTGTCCGTATTGCCAGCCAGAGATAAATAATAAAATTATAAATACAATTTAAAAATGGAGGAGAGAATCGTATAATAAAACTTTGCTATCTGTTATTTGCAACTATTTTAAAGAAATTTATGGAGCAAAAAAAAAATGTGGAAGTATTTTTATAAACGTTTTGGCTAAAATGAAAATAAAATTACGAATTGTTCACTAAATATTAAATTGTTGTGTTGTTTAGGAGAGGCAACAATTTGTTTAATGATGAGAAATATTGTTTTAATTGTGTCATGCTAAATTTATTTTATTACACATAAATTCTGTCACAAAATTTCGCCTATAAATGACATGGGCAGGGATAGACTTTTTTTAAATAAAAAAAAAAAAAAACAAATTCCAAGAAATCTCAGTCAGTTATTGCTCTTTTGTCATCAATGTGACAAAACAATGCCGTTTTTATATGTGACTTAAATTTGTGGTATAAGAGGAATTTTCCGAATCTTTATAGTTTTATCGTTAATTGCTTATGAATGTAAAAATATTTAAATAACGCTAAATTGTTATTAATGACATGTAATGAATGAATTTTTGTCACTGGACAATGGTATTCAAATAAGATTTAATATATTTCCCTTGAATAATAAAATAATTTTCAAATAAAAATAATTTTCTTTGTAAATTTTTGTCATTGATGTGTGAATTACCAAGAAAAATATATTTTTTTTCTAACTTAGAACAGTAGGCGTGGTACTAAACAGGAAGGCAACCATAAGAAAAAATCCAAAAAATATTTATATTCATAAAAATGTGACAAAGAAATGACATTTTTTTTCTAAAACAAAATTTGCGCTTTGACAACTGGACATTAAACCAACCAACTATCGTGTCACACAAAAGGATCTAATCAGGCCATTAAATTAAATCCAACATAGCCAAATATCACTTTATGAAATTCTGCGTTTAATTAAACATTTCAATTCACAAGTCAAAAAGTGACAAAATTACAATAATTGCAGTTTAATAGTTTTTAAATATTTTTTTAAATATTTTTCTAATAGTTTTAGTCCTTGAAGTCAGATAACAAATCCAATTCATTTTTTAAATACAGAAAAGTTTACAAACTTTGTTGCAAAAAGAATGTTTTTCACTTAAAAGGAAATAAAAGGACAACAGAATTAATACTCGGTGGGGGTCCGCCACGACTTTCTCGCACAGCATTTAATCTATTTTTCATGGGATTTATCAATACTTTTGTGTAATAATTCGAAGTTAAATTCCACTCTTCAAGCATTCAAAGCATTTTTGAGGTCCTGTTTATTTCTAATTGTACTTTACCTAATGCAACGATCCAATTCATTCTATAAATTCTCTATAGGGTTCAAATGCGGCGACTGGGGTGGGAAATGAAGTTGATTGAGCACATTAGCTGCCCCTGTAGGATAGTAGGTAGTGTACTAGCTTGTAAATATATGGGGGTTGTGGGTTCGATTCCCAACAAAGACCTTGGTTTTTTTTCCACTACAAAAATAAAAATTGACTGTCGGTGGGGTTGCTCAGCGATGAAGGCAAGGTCACTGGTCGCTGTGCTGTCTTATACGGCAGTTCATTTCCGTAATTATCCTTCTACTTTTACAACCTGTTTCATCTCTTATCTATCCCTTGCCTCAAGAATGTAGCACGGTTCTGAACTAAATAGGCATTGTTGCCTGAAGTGCTACTTCTCTTTAAAAAAAAAAAAAATAAATCAACAATATAAAGCAGTGAATGAGTGGGGTTCTTTAGGATCATGAATCAAACAGTCTATAGAATCTATCACTCATTCAGTGATTTTAAGGGACTTCGTTTCAAAATAGTTGGCGTTTTTGCGTTAAGATTCTTTTGGTTATTCAAAGACTTAGGTTTGTACAAGCTAAGCTTTAAAACATTCAGCCTAAACTTCATCTCATCTTGTTGAGAAACAATGGTCCTTCGAGCAATGGTCCTTTTAGAAATTTTATTTAACTTGTTTTCGTCTTTTCAAAACATTTAAATATACAAGTCACAAACTTTTTTACACCGCTATAGTCCTTTTAATGTATTTGCTTCCCTTTATGCAAAATAGAATAGCACATATCCTCGTTCGTTTATATAGTAGCCATTCCTTGACAACATCAGCGGTATGTATTGGGTCATTATCTTGCTGAAAGTACCAAGCCACCGTAAGACACTTTACACGCGGATTGCTTCAAATTAAAAAAGTCCAAGTATTCCAAGCGATCCATATTAATATTAATAAATGGTGAATTAACCACCCCAGTCGCTGACACTCAGCCCCAAACCGTAATAGAGCGACCACCGTGCTGCACCGTAGCAAGCCAGTTTCTGGGCAATAATGCTTCATTTTTTCGACGCCATACTTTTTGCTTGCCCTCATAGCCAAACAAGTTGAACTTGCTTTTATCACTAAATAAAACATTAGCGCTCCCAAAAATCTTTGTCTTCATCCATTATATTTCTTAGCAAATTCAACTCGTTTCTTCATATTTATTTTGCCGATGAATCGCTTCTTTGGAGGCAATGTGGAATTTGGATTCCATTACTTCTCAATAAAAGCCTCTGGATGCACTGAAGCATTATCCTTATTTTCCAGGGTTTTTGCGATTTCTATTGCTGTTATTTTTGGATTTTCTTGCACCTTTAACAAAATGTTTCGCTTAGCACAAGTAGTCAGTTTTGGTGGACGACCACTTCTTCGCTTGTTTTCTACACTATTAGTTGGATTATATTTCCGACTTATTGTTTCAAAGCTTGATTTTGAATGCCCTTGCCGCATTTTCAGCTTCATCTTCTCAAAAAGAAACAGAACAGTCGCCCTTCGAGACCACATAGAGAGCACCATACAGTGACACGTTAAGCATGCAAAGGTTTCTCAATAATCGTTTTAGGAATTTTCAGAAGCCCTAATGCGGCACTTTTGCTTGTTGACGTATTCTGACAAGTGAAAATGGACTGCGTCCACAAAAAAAATAATTTTTTTTAGAAAAACCAGACGGTTGTTGCTGAATGAGTTAAGTGAATCTACGGCGATATTAATGGTCGGTCGGCTTCAATTTTTGCATCAGTTGAACCTTGTGAGCTTTTACATAACTCCAATTGTTGTGAGCGTCGACAAATTAACAAGTTGGATCTGTTGACTAAACCCAGGCGGTAGTTCCTGAATGAAGTGAGCGAATCTGCGGCGATGTTGGGTTGGCTTCACTTTGTGCACCAGTTAAACCTTGTAAGGTTTCCAATTCATATCCCTTCGCCTTGTGGTGGTTTTGCTTAGCAAATTTGAATCTGCTTCAATAGTGTGGCTCACGGTGGCGATGTTTTTAGTTGAATGACCCGCTCGAACACGCCTTGGTGTTTGCACGTTCGGTATTGAGCTCTCTGTCGACTCAAATTTTACGATCAAATTCTTAATAGCGCTCTCTCAGAAGGTCGATTATGATATTCGAAAATTGTACGAATTTTACGAAATGTAACTTTAACAGATCCATGGTGGATGGAACTGTTATCGGTTCATAGTAAATTTTAATTATTTTAATGCGATTTTCCTGCGAAGTTGAATTCTCATTGTAGCAACTGCCAATGCACCTACTACGAATACGTCAAAAAACTAAATGTCAAAACAATCGTGTGATTAAGTGTTGCCACAATTGAAAATCAAACTTCTTGTTGAAAAACCCGGTACAAGACTATAACTATAGACATAAGAAATCAGAAAAATGTTTGAATTAAACGGATTTGGCGGCCTTAATGTTTAAAAAACGGCGGTAGTTGCCTTAGTAATTGACGCCATGAATTGAAAGCGGCAAGATATTTTGTGATAAGATTTACATCTGCACCTGGCCTTGGGCCTTAATCAGATGGTGGTCAAACCACTGGGAATAAAAAGCAACGTCATTCACGCCCTAGGATGCCGAGGACTAATTCTAGCAAAAGGCCTTTCCTAGTTGGAATTTCAGCGGTTTCAAAGCAGAGTTTCAAACCACTACTCCTTGCTGAAGAGCTGGAGACTATCCAACTCCTGGTACAGAACAGATGACTAGCTTGCTCACTGGATGCGGATCATTCACCCGTTGGTGTTATTAAAGGCGTGATGATCCTGGCCTACATAATCATAATCAGTGCTTGGGGCCACAAAACCACAACCACCACGATACTCCCGAAGGGCCAACCTCAACAATCAAGTCAGAGAACAGCTAAAAGTCTAAAGAGACAAATAGCGGCACTCTGCGGCTTACTGATTCCCGTGGAAAGAACGTGGAGCTTCCAAGTGACTCCCTGCTTGCCTTCAGGGGCTGGGCTCCCTTAAACCCCCAGCAGAACAGGTCTAGATAGTCAACTATTCTATAAACAACGATAAATGTGCGCCAGGGGGTGAGCCAAGATATTACAAAACTTTAGGGAAATTTGATGAGGCAAATGTGGCCTGAGAGACAAAGAAAAACTGAGCTATTCGAACACTCTTCTTTTGGCCATGCTTGTCTTAAATTTTGATCGTCTGCTTCTTCTTCTTCTTCTTGTTGAAAAACTCGATACATTGTGCGACTTCTCATATCAGCTTTGGCGATCTGATTAATTTTAGTTTGGAAGATAAACTTTAAACGGTCATGTTAAACCATGTAAGCAGAAGATTAGAAATTGCGTTTTTGATTGCTATCCGCATTATATTGTGGATTGCCTGTTAAGGAATCATATTCTAAAATTGATGTGACAATATATGCAATATACTTAAGATCAAATAATTGGTTTCAGTGTAATATTTTTTTATTTATTTTTTTTTAAAGAGAAGGAGCATTTCAGGTCAAGTTAGTCAAGTACCGTGCTACATTCTTTAGGAAAGGGATAGAGAAGAGATGAAACAGGTGGTGAAAGTAGAAGGATAGTCGGAAATTAACTGCCGTATAAGACAGCACAGCGACCAGTGACTATGCCTTCATTACTGAGCAGCCCCACCGACAGTCAATTTTAATTTTTGTAGTGAAAAAAACCAAGGTCTTCGTTGGGAATCGAACCCACAACCCCAGACTGACAAACTAGTACACTACTTACTAGCTAACAGGGGCACCTGTTGAAAAACCCAATATTTTTGTGGTTGTAACACACGAGAATTAATTTCGTGATTAAAAATTCATTTGAAAGAATCTAGATACGTTCGAATACAAGTCTGTAACTTAACTCTGTATTGTCATCTCTGTGACATAAATAATTAAAACAGGCGTCTTTCGATGAAATAGGAATTTTAGGAATAAAAAATTCAACATAAAAATTCTTTAAATCTTAAAAAAACAAATTAAAAGTTGTCTTTGATTTGTTTTTATTATTTTAGCACTTAAAAGCTTTCGATGTTTTTTTTTCTCAAAAAAGCCATTATTCCGCAAATATGAGTTTTTTAAATCTTATATATTTTTTATTGGTGTAAAACTGCCATAAAAAACATATTTAAGGCCTGTTGATGGGACAAGTGTTACATTAAAGTGGTGCTTATCACACTTTCCAATAGCTTTTCAGCATATTAATTTCGTATGTTGTTGTATTTAAAGCTCGTAAAAATATTCAAAATAGTTTTAGATAGTTTTAGTTTAACATGTAAAAAAGTTGTGGAAAAAAGATTCCTTATTTCTTGGCACATATCCTCCTTACAGTGGATTCTCATAGTAAAACTTAAAAATAATTTTTGTAGTTTCTTTATCTGCTTGGCTATGACGTGCTTTGGAAGAAGCCTTTACATTTTGCCAAATTTAATATGTAGCTTTCTCCCTTCACTGCCTCCCTCAAAATACAGTTTTTCATTATTGTTCCATTAAATTGTTTTTCAAATTTATTTCCGTTTTATTCATTCTCTTTGAGGAACAATTAGAGTGGAAAACGTTTGTTTAAACGAACACAGAAAATTGGGGGGTTTCGCTTTAATACAAATTATGTCTTATATTGCTTGCGTTTTTAATTAAAAATTATTTAATTTATTAAAAGTAAAAAAAAAATGCCGTGAGCGACAGATCGACCGAGAGGAGGGAGGGAGGGTTTTGTTATTAACCTTCTCTTTAGTTAAAATCAAGGTTAAATCAGATCTACACAAATAAGTGGCGCAACATATCCACAATAGAAACTAAAAGAAATCTAAAGCTTGAAAAACTAAAATAAACTCTAAAATGTATTGTGCTGGTCCTTTAAGGCCCATGGCGTCAGTGACATATTAATTAAATCTGAACTATTGTTTCTCTATTAATAATTATATTTTTTCAAAAATCCTTTCAATTTTTAAAATTACTTTTTTCTTCTCTCTTCCAGGTAAGTTTTTGTTCCGCATTTATATGCTGTAAGTATACGGAAATTAATACTTCCTTTAAGAACTTTCTTTAAACATTAAAAGTGTTGCCAATTTGGTGATTTTTTTGTTCAAGTAAACGATAGCATAAAAGCCCTGACTTTGAAATAGAGATTTTTTTTTCAACAAAATTACGCATATAGTTGAGCTTGATGTCGTATGTCTTCACAAGAGTTTATTCATTCACCTTACGGAAAATATAGCAGCGACTTATCGCCCAGAAGCTTACAGCGCCTCGTTTCTGTAACTCGTAAGTGAGAAGTTTACCGCACAAAAATATATTAAAGTATCAGCCCGAAAAATTATTCTTAATAATACTGTTGTCATTTCTATACATCGTCATTGCTGGCTGTTTGTTTGATGCGACTGGCGAACGCTTTCGATGTGATGACATCACTGTCAAGTCGTGTTCGAGAAGAAAATGACAACAGTTCAATCATTTACTGGCGGTAAAAATTCAAACCAACTTAATACCAGACTCTTAAGTTTAAACCCGCGTGTCCGTCGGGAAGGTATATACTACTTTGTTTTGCTGCCATTTTGATAAACGTTAGTCTTGACAGTTCATATTTGGTAGTCGCTAAGTAGACCCATTTCAAATTTATTATAGAAAAATACTCGAGAAACCAACGTGTTTTAATTTTAATTTTTTTTAAATTTGATCAAAATCAATCATCGATTATTGTGACGCTGAGAAAGTTGCGTGAAATATTTGGGCGAAACATAATGACAACAAAACGCACTGTTTATTGTGTAGTGAATGCTGTCGAAGAAGGAGGATCTGTAGGTGATTTGCCCAAGCATGAATTACAACATACTGCCAGATCGACTGAAAACATCACTGCTGCTCAAGAAAATGTTCAAAACAATCCATCAACTTCAATTCAAGGCCATGCTGGCTACTTAACTGCTAATGGTCGTGTAATAATCCCTCCCGGTGGCACATTATAAGTCTTTATAGATTTACATCTGCACCTGGCCGTAGGCCTTAATCAGATGGTGGTCAAACCACTGGGAATGAAAAGCAACGTCATTCAAGCCCTAGGAAGCCGAGGACTAATTCTAGCAACAGGTCTTTTCTAGTTGCAATTTCAGAGGTTCCAAAGCAGGGTTGCGAACCACTACTCCTTGCTGAAGAGCTGAAGACTATCCAACTCCTGGTCCAGAACGCATAAAGCTTAATAAACTTGAAGAACACAACCACAATCATGCTCACTAGACCTGGACCATTCATTGTGTTCATTGTGAATGATACGACCCATAAACTCAACCGAGGGTCTCGCAACAGACAGCTACCACGATACTTCCGAAGGGCCAACTCCTGGATACACATAATCAAATTCATACGATGGCCACAAAAGAACACCCACCACGATACTTCCGAAGGGCCAACTTCAATAATCAATCAGAGAACAGCTAAAAGTCTAAAGAGACAATTAGCGCAACTCTGGGGCTTACTGATTCGCGGGGAAGGAACGTGGAGCTTCCAGTTGACTCCCTGCTTGTTTTCAAAGGACTGGGCTGCCTTATACCCCCAGAAGCACAGTCTAGATAGTCAAGTATTCTATGAAGGCCGATAAATGTGGTCCCCGGGGGGGGGGGAGAGCCAAGATATTACAAAACTTTAGGGAAATTTAATGAGGCAGATGCGGCCTGAGAGACGAAAGAAAAACTGAGCTAGTCGAACACTTGCCCTAATTTTCTTGCCTTAAAAATAATAATTATTTCTTTAAGATTATTTAACTTTAAATATGCTGCGCCAGTTTTTAATAATCGTTTTCTATTTGCTGATGTTTATATTTTGCACAAATTTTGACACTTGATTCACAATATGGTTCCGACATGGGGGCAGATTTGTTGTTGTGTGGGGTTTTGTAATAATAACAAAAAAAAACAAGACGAACAAATGCTTCATTTAAATAATTGCAAAAATGAATAAAAAAAAAGATAAAAATAAAATAATAAAAAGAAACGAAAATTAATGGCAAATTCAAACATATGAGTGCATTCGCTAGAGAAATTTTCTTTCTTTTTTTTTTTGCTGTTGCAGGAAAATGCTTTCCATCACTCTCAGCCATCAGATGCGGCATGTTCATATAATGTGTCATATTCAATGTGCGCTAATTTTTTCTTTGCTGCTTTTAAAGTTTTTTTTTTAAATAAAGAGATCTAAAACATTTAGTGATTTCCGATTTCAAAAATATTATAAATATTCATTTTATTATTAGAATTTATTTTTACAAATAATGTTTCTATGATTTTAAAGCCAAATGTCATGTTGATGTCAAAAAACATGGCGTTGACTGTTAGCTGACAAGTTAATGAATGTTAAATCAAAAAACAAATATTAAATAAATTACTTTGTCCTTACAAAAATATAAATCAAATCCGAAAAAAAGAAGAAAAATTGTTTCATAATTGCTTTTATGTGTACAAAAACTAAATAAATATTTTTTTTTTGTAGCTGTAGTTATGCGTATTTTGCCTAGAAAACGAATAATATTGTTTTGAAATCCGCACACGCAAGTACAAAGAAAAAAGACAAATTTGCGGGGAAATTATATTATATTTCATAACTTTCCCGCAAATTTTGTTTTTTCTTTTTTTTTTGCGCACCTCAGAAATGATAGAAATATAATGGACACAAATTGCTTTATAATTATTTTAATGTAGAGCTTTGGTTATATAGGGTATCCACCGGGAAGGTATACTACTTTGTTTTGCCGCCATTTTTGGTAAACATTAGTGTTAACAGTTCATATTTGGCAGTCATGAAGTAGACACGTGCCAGAAATATTTGATAAACCAACGTGTTTTAATCGTTAAAACATTTAATTACATTCAGTCATCGATTACTGTGACGATGAGAGAAAGTTACGTGAAATTTTTGGGAGAAACAAACGCACTATTAATCATATAGTGAATGATTTCAATAAAATAAGGGGAGCTGTAGGTGATAGGCCCAAGCATGGACCACAATATGCTGCAAGATCAGCTGAAAATATTACGGCTGCTCAAGAAGTTGTTCAAAACATTCCATCAACCTTAATTCAAAGCCATGCTTAAGAGCTTGGTCTTCAAAGAACAATTTAGGCCACAAGGCTTTGCATTTGTTATCATATAAGATTCAGTTGACACAAGAACTTCTTCCATAAGACCTTTAACGTCGCCGGAAATGTGCCGATAGCATGTTATAGCTATGATAACCCGGATGTTCATGAAAAAATTATAATGAGTGACGCCAGGCACCTTTTCATTTGAATGGATATGTGAATAAACGGAATAGTGGGTGCTGGGGAATGGGAAATGGGAAACCCTAAAATTATTCAAAAGTCACCTTTGCATGCATTTAAAGTGACAGTCTGGTGTGCCTTTTTGTCAGTAGTAATCATTGGACCTTCTGCTTCTTTTTTAAAAATGAAAACGGCGTAACGGTAACTGTGAATAGGGAGCGATATCGTGATATGATTTTAAAAACTTTTTAACGCCAAAACTGCATGCTTTGGGCTTGATTAACATGTGGTATCAACAAGTCGGTGCCACAGCGCATACAGCCAGGATTACATTACAGCGAGACCTCTTTCCACAACAAGTTATTTTAAGAAATAGTGATGTTGATTGAACTCCACGGCCGCCGACTTTGTCTGCTCCAGACTTCTTTTTATGGGGATATCTAAAATGCCAGGCCTTTTTTTCAGGCAACAATGCCCAATTAGTCAAGCACTGTGCTACACTCTTTTGGGAAAGGGATAGAGAAGGTATGAGACAGGTGGTGAAAGTAGAAGGATAGATACGTAAATTAACTGTCGTATAAAACAGCTTAGTGACCATGCCTTTATCACTGAGCAGCTCCAACAAAGATCCCAAAAGAAGACAGGGGAGGCTATTTTATTAGGATATTTTTAAAATTATAAAAGTACTACTACTTGCAGAGAAAAATCTATTTAGCAGAGTGTAGCGCTCCAGGCTGTAACACGAAAAGTCCAGGCGATCATTTTGAACAAATGCCAAATTATTTGTGCATAATTTTCAATAGCTTAAGAAGGTGAACTGAATGTATCGAACCCTACACCCTCGGACAACATAAAGCACAAACAAAAAAAACCAACAAAGATCACAAAAGAAGAGCTATCACTAGGTGAACCCTAAAGTGATTTTTTTAAACTACTAAAATATTTTATCGTAGTCCAATTAGGCGATCGTGCATGATCGTGAAAATATAATTAAAGCAAGCTTTTACTATTGTTAAGAGGTTCTATAAATTCATTCAAAAGGTCTAATCTTAGTTCACGGAATTTAAATGTAGCATGTTCTTGTTGTTTATGTTCATAAGATTTATTAGCAACTTTTTGATTTGCTAACAACTACAATTGGTCATTTCACTATTATTGCTTTTAGTATTGTTATCTGTCTATAACACAAACCAAGCATCTTCCGGCTTTTCGGAATTTCTACAAATATGTTTTACTTTGACTTGTAGCTCTTATTATCTACAATTGAACTTTAAGGATACAAGTAGAAATGCTCAATCGAACGCTTTCTATTCTCTATAGTTACTCACTGCTACCAGTTGCCTTAGGTCACATCTAAAGACCTCCTGCTTCTCAGCCTTAAACAAAACCAAATTCCTGATGTTAAAATAGGAGAAGCTGGTTTAAATCAGCTCTTAGCTGAAATGTTCGTTCTATGGACTGTCGAATTCGTGATCTTGAAGAACCCCACTCACTCACTGCTTTATATTGCCGATTTTTTTTTAAAGAGAAGTAGCGCTCTAGGCAGCAATGCTAATTTAGTCACAACCGTGCTACATTCTTTAGGGAAGGGACAGAGAAGAGATAAGATAGTTGGTGAAAGTAGCAGGATAGTTACATTAGCATTCAAGCTCTTATTTATTTTGTCGTGACAACAACTAACCATCCCGAGATTGATAGGCTACGTACTAGCCTACCAGAGCAACTTTTATTTCTAGAAGGCCAATGTTATCAAAAATTAACTGTCGTATAAGGCTGCACAACGACCAGTGAGACTATGCCTTCATCACTGAGCAGCCGCACCGACAGGCAATTTTTATTTTTTGTTGTTGTGAAAACAGTCAAGGTCTTTGTTGGGAATCGAACCCACAACCCCTAGTTTTATAAGCAAGTACACTACCTACTAGCCTACAGGGGTACCTAAAAAAATTCCTGAAATACCACGTGAAATGTGTGAGAATGTAATGATTATATATGAAGTAGTATACCTTCCCAGCGGACACCCTGTACATATTTCAACCTAAATAATGTACTAGAACGTACCCAGAGTTATCATAGAAAGTTACGAAATAGAATTTTAACAGAACCGTCATTTCCATAAAGGAGTTTAATTTTTTAAATGCCATTTTCGCATTGAATTCATTGTAACAATTGTCAATGCATTGACTACGAATGCGTCAAAAAACTAAATGTCAAAACTATTAGGGTTGCCAACATAACCCCATTATTAAAATTCTTGCGAAAAAAGCAAATCCAAACCGTCGAACAAACCTACTTGGGCTGCTTAATATCAACTGGGCCTCACAAGGACGATTATGTTATTCGAAAAAATCACGAATTTTGCGAAATGTAACTTTAACAGAATCAGCATTTTCACAGTGGATTTTCGCACGAAATTGAATTCATTGTAGGAAATGTCAATGCATCTACTGCAAATATGTCAACAAAAAAAAAAAAATAAATGTCAAAACTATTATGTTTTGGTGTTGCCATAATGGAAATACAAACTTCTTCTTGATAAACCCGTTATAATCATATATGTATTTGTGTCTTGTACTGAATTGTTAAAGCTAAAACAGTTGAGGACAAAATGGCTTAAGTAAGCAATTTAAACTTTAATCGTTCTCACACCAACAGCTCGTTCCTTTTAAGGATAATTGCTCTTCTACCCCAACATTTCATATTTGAAATTCATTACTAAACTTCCAAATACATAAAATGTGTTTTTGTTTTTTTTTTTTTTGTTATCCCTTTGAGCCGGCATACATTTCTGTAATTCTTTGTTCGGCAGCAGAAAAGCATAAAGTTCAATTCTCTAATATTCGTTTTGTTCAGACAACTTAAAAATCGTGTTTGAGTTTTATGAGAAAAGTTTTAGCAGCTCTTCCAAAAATTACACAAATAATACGGTGGCTGTTTGTAATATTAGGGCTTAGCAGCAGCAGCAACAACAACACAAAAAACCCCTAAAACTAAATTGGCCATAGAAACAACAGTAAAGCCAAAACTAAAAAAACAATGTTTGACCAACTTAACTTTTTTATTTTTTTTTTTTGGATTTCCCAAACTTCTTTTACCTTTGGCCACACACTACACATGGGTTATCTGTAATTTTAGCCAACGATATAAATAATAGCAAAAAATATTATTGTATTTTTAAGGCCACCAGTTTCATTAAAAATCGAAATGAAATTTATGAAAAATATGAACTTCAAACAGAATAATTTCCACTGTTGTCATTCCTTTACGTCTTCGCTGGCTGTTTGTTCGGCATGAATGGCAAGCGCTTTCGATGTGGTGTTCTAAACTGAAATTTCGTATACGTATTATCCAGGTACGTGTGTCCGTCTAAGGGTGTTTTTCCCACAACAAGAAGTCCGTAGTAGTGAGATCTGGCGACCGTGGAGGCCAATCAACATCACCATTTCTTGAAGTAACTTGTTGTAGAAAGAGGTCTCGCAGTAATTCCATTGTAATCCCGGCTGTATGCGATGTGGCACTGTGTTGTTGATATCACATGTTAATCAAGCCCAAAGCATGTAGTTATGGCTCTAAAAATTTTTTACTCATATCACGATATCGCTCCCCATACGCCGTTTTCATTTTCAAAGAAGCAAGATCCAATGATTTTTCATCCTGACAAAATTGCACACCCAGACTGGCACTCTTAATGGATGCAACAAAGATGACTGTTGAATGATTTGAGGGTTTTGCACTCCTTAGAATCGACTACATGCTCTGTTTGTTCACATATCCATTTAAATTAAAAATATGCCTGGCATCACTCATTATGATTTTTTCATTAAAATCAGGGTTGTTATGGGCGAGCTGTAACGTCCTAGTGTCAGTTGTACAGCGGCGTAAATGATCTTGTTGAAGAAGCTCTTTCTGTCAACTGAATTTTAGATGAAAACAAATGCAAATTCTTGTACAAAATTGTGGCCAAAGTTGTTCTTTCAAGACCAAGCTTCTACCTAGGCACGGCATCAAAATAAGGCTGATGGATTTTTTTGACTCAACATTTTTTTTTACCTTTCTTGAGCAGCAGTAATGTTTTCAGTCGATCTGGCAGTACCTTGTGATTCATGCTTGGGCCTATCACCTACAGACCCCCTTTCTTCGAAATCATTCACTAAACGATAAATAGTGCGTTTTGCTGGCACGATTGTTTCTTCCAAAAATTTCACTTGACTTTCTCTCATCGTCACCATAAACATAAACGATGATTCATTTTTATAAAATGTATTAACGATTAATTGAATATTTTTGCATAATAAATTTGCCACATGTCTACTTCTCGACTGCCAAATATGAACTGTCAAGACTAATGTTTACCAAAAAGGTCCGCCAATATTCATAAACCTTGGCCTAAGTAGTATCCAACTATTTTGCTATTGCTAGAGGCAACTTTTCTCCGTTATGTCTTATAAGTTCTATATAATTTCTCTTGCCTTAATCTCCATTAAATAGGAATGACCTCTCTATTACGATTAAGTTTAAAAAATTATTTTACAAAAAAGTACTTTTACAAAATAAAGTACCTGGCACTTGTAACCAAAATTTGTTTAATAAAAAATTTTTAATATTTTGTTATTATAAATATATGTATGCTTATAAAAAGTTCCTTCATAAAAAAGTACTTTTCTGAAAAAGTACTTTTACAAAAAAGTTTTTTCATAAAAAAAATTTTATAAAATATTTTTTTTCATAAAAATATAATTCTAAGAAAAAAAATTACAAAATAAAGTAAATTGTTATAAAAAATTTGCCTTGACAAAGCATAAATATGTCATATTTCCATCTAGATTATGTTTTGCCACGATAAAGAGTACCGTTGAGGAAACAAAGCACTTTTAATCAAAATTTTTTAAAATTTTGATCTTATAAATATTAGTATGCTTATAAAAAGTTCTTTCAAAAAAAAGTACTTTTCTGAAAAAGTACTTTTACAAAAAAGTTTTTTCATAAAAAAAATTTTATAAAATATTTTTTTTTCATAAAAATATAATTCTATAAAAAAAGTACAACAAAAAAAAATAAAAAATATAGTTATATAAAATTTCCCTTAACAAAGCATAAATATGTCATATTTCCATCTAGATCATGTTTTGGCATGATAAAGAGAACCGTTGAGGAAAAAAGCACTTGTAACCTAAATTTGCTTAACAAAAATTTTTAAAATTTTGATGCTGTATGCTTATAAAAAGTTTTTCAAAAAAAGTACTTTTACAAAAATGTACTTTTCTGAAAAAGTACTTTTACAAAAATGTTTTTTCATAAAAAAAAATTTTGGTGCGGATTTTGCTCCGGAGGCATAATTGGGCCATTTTTCTTCGAAAATGAGCAAGGAGTGGCCGTTACAGTCAATGGCGACCGTTATCGGACCATGTTGAACGAATTTTTGTTCACAAAAATTGAAGAGGAGGATATTGGCAATATTTGGTTTCAATATGGCGGCGCTACTTACCACACAGCCGAAGCTACACTCGATGTTTTGCGCCCTATTTTTGAAAATCGCATTATCAGCCGCATAACTGAGCTGGCCACTTCGGAGCAGCGATTTGACTCCGTTGGACTCTATTATTTGTAGGGTGCCGTCAAAGATAAGTGCTACGCCGACAAACCAGAGGCAATTGACACTTTAAAGAACAATATTTGTGAAGCCGTTGGTGTAATACAGCTGCACACAATCGATAATGTGCTTAAAAATTGGACCGATCGTGTAGGCTACTGCATGGCCAGCCGAGGCGCCATTTGAATGAAATTATTTTCCATTATTAACCGGAAGGATTGTACTCTCAAATAAAAAAGAAATTCGAGAAATTATTCAGTAGTTTGGTTTAGAGCATTTAAAGCAAAAGAAAAAAAGTAATTTGGCGAACCCTTTAAATGAAATTATTTTGGCAAAAAAAACAAAATTCATTTCATGAAAAAAATGTTTTTTTTTGGAAAAATTTTTTTTTTGTAAACTTGTTTATTTAAAAAAAAAGTTCTTTTGGCTTTTAAGATGATTTTATTCACTTTTATTTTGTCCATCATCATCATCGCTGGAGCTTAATTTATGTCGCAAGTTCATTATACAAGTAAAACGAGTTTGAAAATCGCTGCCTGTTTTTTAAAACAATAAAAATCGAATTAATGCTGCTGAATTGGCAAATATTGTAAAGTCATTTTCTTCCTGCTGATGATGAAGGAAACGGAAGCCAAGAATGGAAATGAAAAAAAAAAAAACTAAAAGAAAATGGTGGTCGCTTAAGGTTAAGGGTCAACTATGTGCTAAAAAAACAAAAAAAAATTTCCAACATTTTTGAAAATTTTTAACAATTTAAAAAAGCGTTTAAAGAGAATTTATAACTTTGTTGTTATTTGTATAGTAATTTGTTCAGAGTAGTTATTTTTTGTTCTTCTTCTTCTTCTAAATACTACTTCTTGGTGAGAATAAATTTACATATTTTGACACTGGCAGTTAGTTTCTACTGCTTCCCTTGAATTTTAGGTTATTGGTTCGTTGGTTGGTTGGTTAATATTTGCTGTTTTAGTTATAGTTTTAGCTGTAGCTAGTTGTGTTCTATTCTGTTCTTTGTTTTTTCATCCCTATAAAAAACCACATCCATTATATCGTAATTCCTAGTTTCTGGCTGATTTATGTATTCATGTATTCCAAAAAACAATTGTAAAAACTCAGTAGATTTTCTCGTTGCGGCTTTCTTTTCTTTCTTTTTATTAGTTTTCCTTTTCCTTGTTTTTTATGTCTCAGTTCTCTTTCAGTGGTATCTGTATAAGATTTAGCATATCCCTCCTTAAAATTTAATGGGCTTTTATTTCAATGCTATTTTGCGTCGTTTGTCTAGTGTGTGTGTGTGTGTGTGTGACTGGTTTATAGGTAAAATGTGGCGAAATAAAATTGTTAATGTTAAGTTTATACAACGATTTTTTATTTTACAAATTTTAATTCTAATTTTAATTCTCAGAAACACAAAAAAATGTTTAAATTTTAATATATTAAATTTTATGTGGTAATTGGCTTAAAAACCATTAAGACCAAAAACAAAAAAAAAACGTTAATGTGGCGTTTAACATTTAAAACTGTGGTTTTATTTTATAATAAAATATCAATGATATTTAATAGCTTTTGGTTAAATTAAATTTAAAACTAAAGACAGGAGGAAGGGAGGCTAGATTATTAGGACATTTTTTCTAAAGGGCCCGCCAAATAACTTTTTTTTGTTTGTTTTAAATGCCATAAACAAAACTTCCGAATATTTTCTCAAATTTCTTTTTTTTTTTATTTGAAAGTACAATCCTTCCGGTTAATAATGGAAAATAATTTCATTCAAATGACTGCCCAGTTGGCCATGCAGTAGCATACACGATCGGTGCAATTTTTAAGCACATTATCGATTGTGTGCAGCTGTATTTCACCAATGGTTTCACGAACATTGTCCTTTAAAGCGTCAATTATCTCTGGCTTGTTGGCGTAATACTTATCTCTGAGGGCACCACACAAATAATAGAGTCCAACGGTTTCAAATCCCAGCTCCGAGGTGGCCAAACGACATCAGCTCTGCGGCTGATAATGCGATTTTCAAAAATAGGGCGCAAAACATTGAGTGTGCCCCAAATGCGACAATTTTGCTTGTTTATATACCCGCCAAGATCAAAATGAGCTTCATCTGAAAAGATGATTTTTTTTTTGCGAGATCGGCATCATCTGTAAGTCCATCGCAGGGCCCACTTAGCGAAGCGTTGTTCAAGCGTATACATAACCATATTCCTTCAGTGGAAGTATAAAACTAATTATCTGTCAAATCAAACATGAGCTAAGTGTTACCATTCACGAAATAAGCACTAGTTGAAAAAAAAAACGTTAGATGGCGGAGCCTATATAAAGTTATTTAAAGTTGATGGAGACAACTTTGAAAAAAATGTGTTCTAATGTTTCCTCTATAACATACGTGTCCGATGCATCGTATATCCTTTGCGAGATCTAGTTAATTAAATTTCTAAATAAATATTTCGCCTTGAGAAAATAAACTGAAATCAGGGACTTCAGTTTCTTGAAAATATGAAAAGTTGTCCAAAACGTTGTGACACTTTATCAAATTAAGGCACCATTAGCGAAAGTTGCTTCCAGGTTCCTCTCCTGCCATTTTTATCAGAACACAAACGCAAGGGGAATTTATTACACTAAATATAATTGAAATATTATCATTGGAATACGATAACGGTTTGATTAGTTTAATACTGTACAGAAATGTCTAGATGACTGGCAACGATCCAAAATGGGGCAATGTAATGCCAAAATAGTTTACCTCGGAAATTTCCATTTTTGTATTGATTGAAAGGTCAATATGTGGCTTATAAATATAAATGGGCTTTAAACTTAGGGCCACAGCGATGCAGTGCTGTCGGACAATATACGCACATATCAACAAATTTATTTATTTCAATCGTACACAAAGTAAGATCTGTACGCTGGCACTACAAAACAGTTTACTAAAGATATAAGTCTTTACTTCACGAGGTTTATGTTTTAACTGACTAACTATCCACTCAGACGCTGTCTTTTATATATGTCCGCTAGAGGTCTAAAAAAATTAAGAATTTTCTACATCGTTGGTATGACATTATGTTGTCGTTATGGTATTCATTCAATGTATAGGCGCCTGTTGATCTCTGTGTATTTTTGTGTTTATACTGATAAAGTTTCTTCCTGGAATTTATTTTAAGATAGTTGTTGTTATCTTGTGTGCATAAGTTTTCTTAGAAAACTGCGCAATTAGTAAACAGCATACCTAGTTGTTGTTGTCCGTCGTGTAGAAGATGTTTACGCAGTTAGTAAACCGTATACCCAGTTGTTTACTTTATTACTTGACTATTTTTTTTTTAAACTTAGCAGGAGGCATCTGTAACAATACGTTAAGCACTGCATTTAGGATTTGATCGTTTGAAGCTTTTTATTACAATTATTTTTATTTATTTATATTCAAAACTTGCTGCACAACAAGAAATATTCTTATAAAGGGTTTTTCAACAAAAAGTTTATTTTCTACAACAAATTAAAACAAAAAATCGAGATTAAAATAATGTTTTAGGAAGAGAGAAGTTGGGCAATTATGAACGAAAGTTGATATCTGGCAAATGTTCAGCACGACCAGGCTGAAAGATGTCGATTCTTTTATCCAAGTTTTTAATCACTTGACGGCATTTTATTAATCACATCACGAATTTTAAGTTTTAAGGCTGAAGTGGATTCGATTGGCTCCGTATAGAAGACTTTTTGCTTATCATAGCCCCACAAAAAATAATCGAGTGATGTAAAATCGAAAGTAAAGTAGAGCAAGACTCTAGTTTAAGACACATTATAGCAGAGCAGCGTAATAGGATCCCAAAATAGCAAACCTACAACGTCTTCTTTTAACTTAGATTTCTAAATATGCGCCATTTATGCGTTTGAAAGTTATGGGAGACTAATCTACATCAACTAACTTTTATCCCAGCAAGGGTTATATATGGTTGAGCATGTCTGTAATTTTTCACGGCTGGCGACTATGTTCTCACTCTTTCCTTTTTCTGTAACGTTGGCCAAGGGTTGTGTTCATTGAACTCAATTAAAATTAATTACTGCAAAGCAATTCCTATTGGTTAAAGTTATTAAATCCGTTTGAAATCAATTTAATTTTTGTTGCTTTTAAGTTGCAACCTTTTTTTGTTTTTAATTTAAAACATATTTTAACACACAATTGTCTAGTGTCATTTACAGCTGCCTTAAATTCATTAAATTAAATAAAGCAAAAAACAAAAAAAACAGCAAACAATTTTCGTTGGGCAACAATTGGACAATAATTTTTCGGAAAGAATTGTTAAACGATGTTGCAAATAAAGTTTTATGAAGGAGAACAAAAAAATGAAGCCAGTAAATACGGAGTAAATGGTATTTTGTAGTTGTCACAGCATTGTTTGTTACGGCAAAGTGTGGCAAGCAAATGACAGAGAGACAGACAGACAACTATAAAAAAAACAAGTATTTTAACTATGAGAATACGCTCGAGGTAAAGTCAACAAAATATTACATCAAACGTCAGCCTGCTTAAAATGTTGTGTTGTAATAAAAAAAAATTGTCTTTAAATATGGTCCACATAACCCAACACACACACTTGCAACAAGAGCTGTCTGAAATAAACAATTTGATTGCAAAATGTTTTATTTTTATTTTCGTTTATAACAAGCAGCAGTTGCTATTAAAACACAGCAGCTCAAACTCTTAGCAACAAAAAAAAATCATTTTTATATAAATTAAGGCTCTCAAAAAAAAATAAAAAAAAACTAACATTAACAACAACAAAAAAACAAACGAAAAAATATTAACAACTGTTTAATTCAAGAATATAAATCAGGCTGAAAATGGCAACTGTGTTAAAACTATTGCTGCTACCACAACGACTACAATCAGAGAGGAGGTCTTTCGACAGCTATGAAGCAACAAAAATATTTTCCAAAAACAACAAATGATGGGAAATTTTATGGAAAAAACAAACAAATAACACAGCCACCAGAAAACAAAAAAAAACAAATAATGCATAAATAGACGCAACACAAATATGTTGCAAGTTTTGTTTCTACTTATGGTTGCAGTTTGTCAAAATATTTTTTTTCTTTTGTTTTTGTTTAAGAAAATAAGAAATAAAATAAAATCAAATGAAAAAAAAACAAACTGTTGTCGTAAAGATTTACCACAATATTGGAAATAAAAACTACTTGCCACCACAAAAGTGGCAGCTGAAAAACAAAACAAAAAAAAACACCGAGTAGTTTTAAAGAGCTTAAAAGGATTTCCTTACTTCAAGTTGAAAACAACAACAAGAACAACAACATCAAAAAACAAAAAGCTAGTGCAGTTGAAGTACAATTTAAAAGAAATAAAATGTTTAGTGTTGTGTCAATATTATCCTAGACAAAGCTACTCTTGATAACTGTGTTACACCATTTCCATTCATTATTATTATTTTTTATTTTTTTTTTTTTTTGATATGCATGCAACCATTAACTAAACTAAATTTCTGGCTAAACCTTTTAAAAAACCCGCCCTTGAAATTGCATTATAATTAGAAGAAACTCCACTTATATCTACTAATCTGTAGAACACAGCTAAAGGCCAACGTCGGTCGTGTACGGCGACTACATGTGTAAATAGAACACTTTTTATTGAGCTCGTCAACTCCTCCTTTTGTGTTGTTTTTTATAGTCATAGTCAGTTATCATTTCTGGCTTATTAGTCAATGGATCATTTGCTTTCTGCTTGTGCATGGTAGATATATAAAATACAGAACGATTTCTCTTGGGTACGTAAGAAGATAAAAGCGTAATATCTCGTGAAATGACCTATTGTAGCTGTTAGCAAATCAAAAAACTACTAATAAATCTTAAAAACATAAATAACAACAACATGCTACATTTAAATCCCGTGAACTAAGATTAGTCTTTTTTTTAGTGAATTCTAGAGTACGAAAAGAACACTGAAGATGGCAACCAGCCGAAACCGGTTTGTTCACAAACCAAATTTGACTGACGAGTGTCGACGGAAAACCGTACCCAAATAAAAGTAATTCTAGAACCCCTTAATAACAGTAAAAGCTTCCTTAAACATGCATTTTTTTATATTCAAGATCATGCACGATCGCCTAACTGGAGTTTGATAAAATATTTTAGTAGTTTAAGAAAATCACTTTAGGAGGGATGACCTAGTGATGGATCTTCTTTTGTGATCTTTGTTGGTTTTTTTTTTTTGTGTTTTTTTTTGTGGTTTATGTTGTCCGAATGTTTAGGGCGCGATATACGAAGTTGTTTTTTAGCTTCCTAGGCTATCGAAAATTATGCACAAATAATTTGGCATTTGCCCAAAATGATCGCCTGGACTTTTAGCGTTACAGCATGGAGCGCTACAGATATTAAGCACCCTGCTGAATAGATTTTTCTCTGCAAGTAAAGGGTCCGCCATCTAACATTTTTTTAAACTAGTTTTTATTTCGTGAATGGTAACACTTAGCTGATGTTTGATTTGACAGATAATTATTTTTATGCTTCCGCTGTATAGGCTTGAACAGCGCTAGAAAATATTGCGACATTACTGTGAAAATCATGGAAAAATGTTGCAGAATGCGTGTGCGAAAATTACGTATGGATTTTGGAAGAAGAGAAGTACCTTCAGCTCCGTACGTTCGTTATCTTGTGAAAAAAGTGAAAGAAATTTGCATCCTCATCGATAAACGAAAGCGTGAAAAGCCAAAAATCAGTACGTACACCCGAGAATATATGGCTGCTGTGGCGGAAAGGTGCGTGAAGCGCCATCAACATCAATTCACCGTCGTTCTCAACACTAATTGAACATTTCAGAGACATCATTGAGACAAATTTTGCATAAAGACGCCATAAAAAGTCTAATTGATTCAGAAAATGAAGCCAAGTGATGACCATCCAATGCGTTTTCGCTTCGCTAAGTGGGCCTGCGATCGACTCACAGAAGATGCCGATTTAAAAAAAAATATATTCATCTATTCGGATGAAGCTTATTTTGATCTTGGCGGGTATGTAAACAAGCAAAATTGTCGCATTTGGCGCACAGAAAACCCGCACGCATACATTGAAATGCCGACGCACCCAAAACGAGTCACTGTTTGGTGCGGATTTTGGTCTAGAGGCATAGTTGGGCCATTTTTCTTCGAAAATGTGCAAGGAACACAACAGGACGATGCAACGTGCCACACAGCCGAAGCTACTTTCGATGGCTTGCGCCCTATTTTTGAAGATCGCATTATCAGCCGCAGAGCTGATGTCGTTTTGCCACTTCAGGATTTGAAACCGTTGGACTCTATTATTTGTGGGGTGCCGTCAGAGATAAGTATTACGCCGGCAAGCCAGAGACAATTGACGCTTTAAAGGACAATATTCGTGAAGCCATTGATGAAATACAGCTGCACACAATCGATAATGTGCTTAAAAATTGCACAGATCGTGTAGGCTACTGTATGGCCAGCCGAGGCAGCCATTTGAATGAAATTATTTTCCATTGTTAACCAGAAGGATTGTACTTTCAAATATAAAAAGAAATTTGAGAAAATATTTAGTAGTTTTGTTTAGAGCATTTAAAACAAAACAAAAAAAAAGTTATTTGACGAACCCTTTACGTGTGCGGTTAGGGCTCTCTTATTTTAAAATTTGTTAGAAATTTTGCTTTACAAAAATAGCGAAAAATTACAAGATTTCGAATAATTGGCAACTGGAATAAAACTGAATTTAATTCTTCTTTTGGCGCTATAAAAATAATCAATAAAATTTAATTACCGGCTAAAGTTGCGCTATTTGCTTAAAGATACGCTTGAAAAAAAAATATTAATTTATCATTTTAATGTCTTTTCACCAAACATTTGGTGAAGTCATAAAAACAAAAATATTTCTCCCTTCCTTTAAGCGCAGCCATACAACAACACAAATAATATTTCATCATTTTTCTATTCCATCGCTTTTCCAAAAAAAAAAAATTATGTTTGTTGTTGTACCACAATATTTTTTTATAGCAACTTAATGCTTTCTATCCTTTCTTGTTATCAAAAACATTAAATTCACTTTATATATATTTTTTTTTGGGAAAAACTTATTTTAAGGCTTTGCACGCCGCTATCAAAAAAGCGAAGGAAGTTGTCTGTCTAAGTGTCACATCATTTAGCCATTTGTCCATCTCACAGTCATTTAATATTTTTGTTATTTTCGATTTCATAATAAACTTTAAGTAAATATTTGTCAAAGCCATTATCAGTGTAAACTTTGGCTCATTCGCCCAGTCTCTCAGTGACATT
Source organism: Trichopoda pennipes (assembly GCA_030448955.1). Lineage (NCBI taxonomy): Eukaryota > Metazoa > Arthropoda > Insecta > Diptera > Tachinidae > Trichopoda > Trichopoda pennipes. Next base: position 6,039,983 of record JASKUP010000060.1, read on the forward strand.
CATTGTCATTAAATTTTAAAAGAAAAGAAGAAAAAAACGAAAACATTTGACAAAATGTTAAAATGATTGGCTTTACAATACATACGAGGGTAATTAGAGTGAGAATATTTATATGTTGTTTTAATTAATTGTTTCTTTAGACTTTTAGCTGTTCTCTGACTGATTATTGAGATAGGCCCTTCGGGAGTATCGTGGTTTGAGTTTGTGGGTCGGATTATTCACAATGAACACAATGAATGGGCCAGGTCCAGTGAGTGTGAATGCCGTCGTGTACTTAGTTATATTGAGCTTCATGCGTTCTGGACCAGGAGTTGGATAGACTACAGCTCTTCAGCAAGGAGTGAAGGCTGCGGCCTGCTCCGAACTTTTGAAGTTGCAAAAAGTAGTGACTAAAGGATATACGTATCTAAAGGTCTACTAGGGCGAGGATGACGCTACATTTCATCCACAGTGGTATGATCCACCGTCTGGTTAATGCTACAGGCAATGTACCGGCGTAAATCTTATCACGCATAGCTCACTCATTTGGTCTTTGCGCTATAGGTGCTGTACGATGTAAAATACTTTATTTTAATTCTTGTGTTTCCTATGCCTTAAATAACAATTCAAAATATAAATTTTCTCGTTTAATCGAATAATATTAAAAGCGATTAATTTTTCAGTTAAAATTTATTCAGTTTAATTACATCAATTTATTTACTTGTGTTTCCTATCCCTTAAATACTAATTGGAATTATAAGATTTTCGGTTTAATCGAATAATACCAAAAGCGATTAATCGATACATTTTTCAGTTTAAATTTATTCAGTTTAATTACATCAATTTATTCGCTTGTGTTTCCTATCCCTTAAATACTAATTGGAATTATAAGTTTTTCGGTTTAATCGAATAATACCAAAAGCGATTAATCGATACATTTTTCAGTTTAAATTTATTCAGTTTAATTACATCAATTTATTCGCTTGTTTCCTATCCCTTAAATACTAATTGGAATTATAAGTTTTTCAGTTTAATCGAATAATACTAAAAGCGATTAATCGATACATTTTTCAGTTTAATTACACCAATTTATTCGCTTGCGTTTTCTATCCCTTAAATACTGATTGGAATTATAAGTTTTTCGGTTTAATCGGATAATACTAAAAGCGATTAATCGATTAATCGACACATTTTTCAGTTTAAATTTATTCAGTTTAATTACATCAAACATGGCTGTTATCCCAAACGTCTAACTAAACTAAAAGCCTCACATTGCTTCCCTAACTCTATAATCTTTTATGTCCTGTCAATGTATCAATTAGCTCACGTCTAGAGCATATTTTTGTCATTCTGCTTAAGGAAAATTGTAAAATTCTACTGTATCGCCCGGTCTCTCAGTGACATTCATTGTCATTAAATTTTAAAAGAAAAGAAGAAAAAAAAACACGAAAACATTTGACAAAATGCCAAAATGATTGGCTTTACAATACATACGAGGGTAATTAGAGTGAAAATATTTGTATATGTAGTTTTCTAGATAGTGAAATATTCTACAAAGACCGCTAAATGTTCCCCCGGGAGGGCAATTAGGTGGGTTATGCAAAATCACCACATGGCAAGTTTTCCGTAACGATTTGACTTTGAAACCGTTTAAGGTTAAACTGCTGCAGAAATTGAAGCCAACCGACTATTCACAACGCCGCAGATTCGCTCAATTCATTCAGAAACATCCGGCTGGTTTTTCGGAAAAAAACATTTTTCAAACGAAGCCCATTTTCACTTGTCAGGGTATGTCAACAAACAAAATTGCCGCTTTTTGGACTTCTTAAAATCCTGAAGCGATTATTGAAAAAGGCATGGTGAACGTCTTGCTTTATAGTGTGCTATGTGGTGTGGTGGCGTGGTTGGGTCGTTTTCTTTTTTTTTCGAAGATGAGGCTAGAAATGAGGTAATGGTCAATGGATCACGCTATCGCGAGGTGCTCACAACCCCATTTAAGTTTATTATTGACACCGTGGTTATCAGACATGTGGTTTCAACGGGACCGTCTCACACGTCACACAGCCAATGAAACGATTAATTTATTGCAAATCAAATTTCCCGATCGCATAATTTCACGATAATCAGCAGTTAAGTGGCCACCCAAAACGTGTGATTTAACACAACTGGATCATTTTTTTTGTTTTGTGGGGCTAATGTTAAGAACAGAGTCTAGATGGAGCTAATCGAATCGATTTCAGTTTTAAATCCGTGATGTGATTAACGAAATAGGCCCGGCATTTTGCCAAAAACTGATTAAAAATTTTGAATCGTGTGATTTAACACCACTGCATTATTTTTTTGTCAGCCTACGTTAAGGACAGAATCTATACCGAGCCAATCGGATCGATTTCAGCCTTAAAACTCAAAATCCGTTATGTGATTAATGAAATACGACCGCTATTTTGCCAGAATCGACATCTGGACATTTGCTAGACATCAGTTTTCCGTTATAATTGTCGAATGACGCTACATTTCATCCACCGTCTAGATATGGCCTACACAGCTAGATACAGGCGTAAATTTTATCACGCATAGCTCACTCATTTGGTCTTTGCGCTATAGGTGCTGTACGATGTAAAATACTTTATTTCAATTGATAAATTTATTCGCTTGTGTGTCCTATGCCTTTAATAATAATTCAAAATATAAATTTTCCCGTTTAATCGAATAATACTAAAAGCGATTAATCGATACATTTTTCAGTTTAAATTTATTCAGTTTAATTACATCAATTTATTCGCTTGTGTTTCCTATCCCTTAAATACTATTTGGAATTCTAAGTTTTTCAGTTTAATCAATTAAAACTAAAAGCGATTAATCGATACATTTTTCAGTTTAAATTTATTCAGTTTAATTACATCAATTTATTCGCTTGTGTTTCCTATCCTTTAAATACTAATTGGAATTATAAGTTTTTCGGTTTAATCGAATAATACCAAAAGCGATTAATCGACACATTTTTCAGTTTAAATTTGTTTAGTTTAATTACATCAATCTATTCGCTTGTGTTTCCTATCCCTTAAATACTAATTGGAATTATAAGTTTTTCGGTTTAATCGAATAATACTAAAAGCGATTAATCGATACATTTTTCAGTTTAAATTTATTCAGTTTAATTACATCAATTTATTCGCTTGTGTTTCCTATCCCTTAAATACTATTTGGAATTCTAAGTTTTTCAGTTTAATCGAATAATACTAAAAGCGATTAATCGATACATTTTTCAGTTTAAATTTATTCAGTTTAATTACATCAATTTATTCGCCTGTGTTTCCTATCCTTTAAATACTAATTGGAATTATAAGTTTTTCGGTTAAATCAAATAATACTAAAAGCGATTAATCGATACATTTTTCAGTTTAAATTTATTCAGTTTAATTACATCAATTTATTCGCTTGTGTTTCCTATCCCTTAAATACTATTTGGAATTCTAAGTTTTTCGGTTTAATCGAATAATACCAAAAGCGATTAATCGATACATTTTTCAGCTTAAATTTATTCAGTTTAATTACATCAATTTATTCGCTTGTGTTTCCTATCCTTTAAATACTAATTGGAATTATAAGTTTTTCGGTTTAATCAGATAATACTAAAAGCGATTAATCGATACATTTTTCAGTTTAAATTTATTTATTTACATTAAACATGGCTGTTATCCCAAACGTTTAACTAAATTAAAAGCCTCACATTGCTTTCCTAACTCTATAATCTTTTATGTCCTGTCAATGTGTCAATTAGCTCACGTCTAGAGCATATTTTTGTCATTCTGCTAAAGGAAAATTGTAAAATTCTACTGTATTTACTGCTTACTAACCATCTCATTAGAATATGAGTGTGTATCATTATATTGCTGATAACAAAAATCAAAAATGTTTAGATTTTCACAATTTTCGTCTCGCTCTCTTTCTCTCTCTCTCTGTGTATATTATGGTATGCATGCACCATGCCTGTCTATTATCCTGCAAAATTTACACACATTTAATGCATGTAAATATGCAAATACACAATATTCTTGTTTGAACAGTCCTTTTTTTTCCTTTTATGTTTCTTCACATGGGCATTTTTTTATTGGCTTAAGATTCGAGTGACAAGGCTTAACTATGGATAAATGGTTTGGCCAGATGCTATTTGGTTGTCAATATTTGCTATTTTGCTTGGACTTTAATTGTTATTTATTCTAAACAGATGCATTTGATAACATTAATACCCCTGGCTGCCAGTAAATGAATATGGGCAGCACATGAGAGTGTCTAGGATTTTGTGCTTCATTTGAGAAAACGAGTTTTTCAAAGGGTTGGAGAGGCAAACGGAAAGTTCAGTTTTTTTTTGTTAAAAAGCCTCTTCATTATTGAAATTGGTTTTCTATTCAAAAAATGCAAAAAACTTCAGGTCTCAGCTGCCTGCATGTGTTGTAGGAATTCTTATATCATATTCGGGTGTCTCAAAATGTCCTTAAGAATAAAAATTTATCCAAAAAAGTGAGGGCTAAATCAGAGTGCATTTTTCATACCAAATAAATTTAGTGTTCGTTCTCTTAATGCATCTACTGTAAGCAGATCTCTTTGTAAGCGATGCAACTGTTCACAGACCTTCAACAGGTTCAGTAACAAGTATTTGTCACCCTGTATGATGTTCTTTAAGGAAGTGTTCTACAACATTTTCATCACCGATTTCTTCTCGCTAAATGATTTATTGCAAAAATACACTGTTTGGCAAAACTGTTGACAGGTGAACACAGGCGTCTTCCAGTTGACTCATGACCAAAGTTGAACAAGCTGCTTCATTTAGTTTGTGCCCATTAAAAATTATTCTTGTGTAAAGAAACTGCTGGAATCAAGGCTAAACTTAATAAATACGTGAAAAGGATTAAGTCATTCATGCGGTCATAATTGTTACTTTTGTAATGGAAACACCATAAGGTTGGAATTACTGTTTCCCTTCGCCCCAGGGGGCACATTTTAGGTCTTTATGGATCACACAACCATTTAGACTTGTGTCTTGCCCAGTCCCCTTCAAGGCTAGCAGGAGTCAACTGGACGGGAATCAATAAATCCTTAGAGTTCCGCTATTTGCCTTTTGAGCCTTTTAGCTGTTTTCTGATTGATTATTGAGGTAGGACCTACGGGAGTATCGTGGTGGCTGTGTGTTTCGAGGTCCTGGTTTGAGTTTGTCGGTCGGATCATTCACAATGAACACAATGAATGGTCCAGGCCGGTGAGTATGAATGCCGTCGTGTTCTTAAATTATATTAAGCTTCATGCGTTCTGGACCAGGAGTTGGATAGTCTCCACAGCTCTTCAGCAAGGAGTGAAGGTTGCGGCCTGTTCCGGGCTTTTGAACTTGCAACTAGGAGTGATCGGAGGATATACGTACCCGAAGGCCTTCTAGGGCGAAAATAACGCTACATTTCATCCACAGTGGTAATGATCCACCATCTGATTAAGGCCCACACGGCTAGGTGTAGTTGTAAATCTTATCACGTCATGTTGTTGGAATTGCCACAATTGAAAAACAAGAGTCTTGTTAAAAAAAAACCCGGTATAGGACTATAACTATAGACATAAGAAATCAGAAAAATTTTGGAATTACATGGACTTGACAGTGCTTTAGAGAAATTACCGAACTTGTTCCCGTCAAAAGCACGTTTTTGCATTTAATTAAATCCTCTTTAAGATCGCATTTTCATTCAGGAGAAAATTTGTTTTCTTAGGAGAACGGTTCGTATAAGGAATGAACACACCTTCCAGAGGTCTGTAACCTGTCACTTTCAATGCAGGAAAATTCAAATCGATTGTCCACAAACACTACTGTCTCGTTACTCGTCTCCATAGTCTAATTTTCTAGTTGTGCTATAATGCAGTGCATGAATAGCCGCCATTCCTTAAGTACTGGTCTAAACAAAAAAATATACAGCTGTGAAGCTTATGATTTGTTTAAAGGCGTGAGTTCATGTCCCAGAAATTTTTAATTTTTGAATTTGTATTTGGTTAATATTAGAGTGCTCTCGTTAGCTGTTAATTTCCTATAGCATTAAGTCGTGGGAGAAGAAATAATTAAAGTGGTGGCAGTCTCTACTGTGTGCTAGAGGCGCTGCAATGTTGCTCTAAAGAAAAATTTAGTATTATAACCGATTTGTTTATATGCAAGATTGCACGATAGTGTAAAGATAAAACTTTCTATCTGTCACTATTCTTTCGTATTCTTTTAACAATGAAGGCCATACAAATTATTAGGCTTCACTCTTACAACATCAACTTAAATTTTTTGCCTCTTTGGTTGCATGGAAAATTTTCGAAAATCACAGTGTTTCTCTACAAAATAGCGGGCCTGTTTTCAATTAAATATTTGTTCTTAATTACATTTTTTAATAGAATTTTTATCTTGCATTTTCCGCTCCAAATAATTTTTTAATCGCTTGTTTTTGTTTTCTAATTGGTTAGCAGTTTAAAACCAACTTAACCGATAGCAAAAAAAAAACAATGTTAATGTTCAATAACTGAAAACATTAAAATTAAAAAAAAAAAAACACAATTATTGTTTTTCTTATTGCCACAACAACAATTTATACAAATGCCACGCAATAAACAAATTGAAATTTATGGTTCTTGAAATTATAGCCGCAACTAAAAAAGAATCTGTTTACAAAATCATTTAATTTATGTTTTCAATTTGTAATTAAATTAAAAATAAAAAATAAAAATAAATATTAAAAAAACGACAATTATTTTAAATTCTATTTTAAGGATGTTTTACACAAGATCTGTAATCCACATGGCCAAGTTTTGCGTATCGTCATTTTTAAGAAGAACGGCGTACAGGCCATGGTTGAGTTTGAAAGTTTAGATTCGGCCACCAGAGCCAGAGAAAACCTAAATGGGGCCGATATTTATTCGGGCTGCTGTACATTGAAAATTGATTATGCCAAGGTAAGTCCACAGAGAGAGAGAGAGAGCCCCTTTCTGTTTCCCATAATTTATAAATTTCTTTCTTTCTTTCAAACAGCCTGAAAAATTAAATGTTTATAAGAACGAGCCAGAGACTAGCTGGGATTATACTTTAACCGCTGGTAAGTTGAAATTTCATTTACGTTTCTAGTTTTGCTTAGTTTTGTATTTGTTTTTGTAAATTTTTCTTAAGAAAAACATTAGAAAAAAACATCCATTAACCTCACAAAATAAAAAGAAAACACAATTCGCTTTTATTATTTATATTTTAATGCAAACACTCTTCATCTTTAATTATACTAAATGAGAAAATAAAGAATAAAAGCTGGAAAAATTAAATTTTGATGCTGTAGCCTAAAACGTACACATAACCTAAGCAATATTTGTTGCCTGGACTTTGAAAACTCCTATTGAACTTTCAATCGAGCAGAAAAAAATCTTTCTATAGCAAAAGTATTTCCTGGGCGTGAAGTTTTTTTAAAGGTCTATATTATTCCTGGGGCCGTATCCCATAAAAAAAATATGTCGGTCGGTCCTCCTAACTTTCTACAAAACAGTCCTTTTTCGATTGGCCATTTTCTCGAGAATGTTTTGTGTTGTTTTAATGGTTGGTCGCCTAACATTTCCAATTTCGTCTCCGGAGTAAAGAATTATGTCTTCCAAGCACTCACATTTTCTATGGAAAAATGTTATCGCATTGCCCAAATTTTCTATAGAAAAATTTTGCGGCCTTAGCCAAAGTTTTATAGCAGAATTTTGTCGATTTGCGCAAATTTTTATAGGAAATTTTGGTGCTTTAGCCAAATTTTTATAGAAGAAATAGAAAAGATTGTGGCTTTAGCGAAATATTTGATAGAAAAATTTTGTCGATTTGCGCAAATTTTTATAGAAGAATTTTGTCGATATGCGCAAATTTTTATAAAATTATTTTTTCGATTTGCGCAAACTTTTATAAAGGACCAAATTCCTGTACCCAAATTTTTATAGATGAATTTTGTCGATTTGAGCAAATTTTTATAGAAAATTTTGTGGCCTTAGCGAAATTTTTATAGAAGAATTTTCTCGATTTGCGCTAATTTTAATAAAAAAAATTGTGGTTTTCGTTAAATTTTTATAGATGAATTTTGTCGATTTGCGAAAATCTTTATAGAAAAATTTTTTGGCCTTGGCGAAATTTTTATAGAAGAATTTTCTCGATTTGCACAAATTTTTATAGAAAATTTTGTGGCCTTAGCGAAGTTTTTATAGAATAAGTTTGTCGATTTGCGCAAATTTTTATAGAAAAATTTTTTCTCTTTAGGGAAATTTTTATAGAAGAATTTTCTCGATTTGCTTAAATTTTATATAGAAAAATGTTGTGGCTTTAGGCAAATTTTTAAAGAAAAATTTTGTCAGTTTGCGCAAATTTTTGATTGAAAATTTTTGTCACTTTGCGCAAATTTTTTTATAGAAAAATTTTGTCGATTTGCGCAAATTTTTGATAGAAAAATTTTGTCTTTTTGCGCAAATTTTTGATAGAAAAATATTGTTGCTTTGTGCAAGTTTTTTTTTTATTGTTTTGGGCCGTTTGCACGAATTCGTTATCCAGAACAATTTTATCGCTTTGCCAATGTTTGTTTTATAGAGAAATTTTTGTCGCTGTGTCGAGTAGTGTGCAGTTCGCTCCAATTTATTTTAAAGGATAATTTTTGTCAGTTTGCTAAATTTTCTTTATAAGAAATGTTTTTCTCTTTGGACAAATTTTAAGTAAAAACTTTTTTTCGGTTTAGCTTTTTTTTGTTAATTTTCTCGCTGCAGCACAAATTATCGCTTGAATGTTTAGATTTTCTGCAAAATATTTTCGAAATTTTTCCAGCCTTTATCAAAACTAATCCTTTTATTTTTTTAAATTACACTTTGAAACTAAATGCATGTCCTTTTTATAATAAATAATAAAATAAAACTAAAATTTTAGATTAATTTAGTTTACATTATCGAAAAATATAAAATCAAACTCGAAAAACAGTGTAAAGAATATTTTCATGGTAAACAACAATGAACAGAAAGCAGAACACACAAATTTTAAACAACAGAAAAAATTAAAACTCCAGAATCAAGTCCAACGATACTATCTATCTATCCACACACACTCCAGATGCAAGTAAAATATAATGAAACAGTTTTTTGGAAAATTTAATAAAACGGAAATTCACACAGACACACACACACACGGACACACACCGACACAACCAAAATTATTATTAAGAACAATGGCTTAAACTTAAACTATTCAAAAAGAGTTTCATGGTTTTTGTGAGTCTACATCAAGGCTTTAAAATTTATGGCATAATTTTAGGCCGATTTAAGGATAATTTAGAATTATAATTTTTTTTTTCTTTTTTGATGTCATAGTTCCCAGGATTTTTTTTTGTTGCTAATTTTTATAAATATTTTCGTTTTTAATTTAGTGTTCCTTTTGTTGTTATTAAATTTACTATTATTTTCCATTGTTTGCATTGCCCTCTTTATTGTGTTTGTTAATCAACATCTTTTGAAAGTAAAACACCTGGTTGTACAAACACATTATTGTTTGTTGTTGGTTTATTTATTCATTTAACATTTTCTTTTTTTCCTTGTATTTATTTATTGTTATTTACACAGATACTTTACAACCACACTTAGTCGTCATAACGCACACAAACACAAACACAAAGACAGGTATATTACGCTGGGGAAAAATCTTAAAAAAAAAATAAACACATTTTAAATAGTCATACAGTCGTGTCATGTTCTTCATACACACACACGCACACACACACACATTAAATAACTTGTGTTATTTCAACGATTTTTATTATCATTAAATTTAAAATAGATTTGAAATGTCTTTTAATGTCATATTTAGTGAATTAATGTCACATGTGATTGGACATTTATTATTATTTTTTTTTTGGTATCTATTATTTTATATTTCACTGTTTTCGCCTTCGGGGGCACCCAAATGCGATTAACTGCGCCCTAAGACGAATACACACTTAGGGGTGCATATACGCCTTTTAGTAGCAAACTTTTAAGAGCACACCAGCAAAGCAGTGCTCGAAGTCCATGCTCGAGAGTTGATAACTATAACTATCCAACACATTGTTCTACTATATGCATAACATCGGGCATTGGATATTGTTCTTCCTGTACTGTAACATCTTTGTGGAGGCTTAAAAGGGTAAACGATTTAAATCGCAGCCATCAAATTACTCCTGGTGGGGTCTCACCAATAATGCGGCCGTAGCCCTGCCGGAATGAAATTGACATTGTTTTTTAATAGAGGTATAGAAGGTTTTTATTCTTATCAACTTTCAAGTGACTTATGTTCTGTTTGCTTTGGCATTACAACATGTAGTGACTGACGCTTGAACAACGCTTCTAAATTATGAAAAATTGGTCCCGACTTTCATAAGCGTATTTTGTTTAGCGGTGATGCTCACTTTTGACAACGTCAATAAGCACAACAAAAATTTTTTTAATTAAAATGTCTTGGGGGAAAAATGGAAATAATGAAGCAGACCACTTTTGTTTTTAAAAAATTCTTTCAATCGACCTTCATATTTCAGTGATTATTCCCAGTTGTCGATGAAGGTTCTTATCCTCCTTTTTCATATTTCTATATATCAGGTATCTGGTGATGATAATCCACAAGTGTAGGTTCAGACATCGCTATCATCCGGAAAAACTGACAGTGTTTGGTGGTGTGCTTTATGGACTCGGTACTTTAAAAAACGATGCCGTTCAGAACGTTATACAGTCAATAGTCCATGTTGTGCAAGAGCTGTCAGCTCGTGCTAGAACTTTTATTTATTGAGCAAAACTCTTGATAACCGCATAGTTTCTCGGTTTTAGACCCGTGAATTGACCTCCAAAGATTATGCGATTTAACGCCGCTAAACTATTTTCTGCGCGGATATGTTTAGTAACTAGTTAACGCCGATGATAACCCCGGAACGATTGACCACTTGTAGGACATTATTCGAGGCGTTATTGCCGTCGTGTTCTTAATCATATTAAGCTGCATGCGTTCTCGACCAGGAGTTGGATAGTCTCCAATTCTTCAGCAAGGTGTGAAGGCTGCGGCCTACTCCGGGCTTTTGAAGTTGCAACTAGGAGTGACCGGAGGATATACGTATCTGAAGGCCTTCTAGAGCGAAGATGGCGCTACATATAAGCCACAGTGGTAGTGATCCACCATCTGATTAAGGCTTACGGCCAGGTGCAAATGTAAATCTTATGACGTCATGTCATTCTCTTATACTTTCCCCCCGGGAATTACTTATCTGTCTTTATGGATTGCTCAACCATCCAAATATTTATCAACGGGTGAATAAGGGAGCCCAGTCCCCTGAAGGCAAGCAGGGTGTCAACTGGAAGTTCCACGTTATTTCCATGGGAATCAGTAAGCCCCAGAGTTCAGCTAATTGTCTCTTTAGCCTATTAGCTGTTCTCTGACTGATACTCCCTTCGGGAGTATCGTGGTGGCTGGGGTTTTGCGGCCCCAGCATGAACTGATTAAGTGGGCCAGGATCATCTCGCCTGGGGTGAATGAACCGGATCCAGTGAGCATGCTGGTCATGTGTTCTGGACCAGGAGTTGAATAGTCTCCAACTCCTTAGCAAGGAGTAGTGGTTTGCGACCCTGCTTCGGAACCGCTGAAATTGCAACTAGAAATGACCTGTTGCTAGAATTAGTCTTCGGCCTCCTAGGGCGTGAGTGGCGCTGCTTTTCACTCACAGTGGTTTGATCACCATCTGATTAAGGCTTTCGGCCAGGTGGAGATGTAAATCTTATCACGAAATTCTCTTATACCCCCGAGGACTCATAAATCTGTCTTTATGGATTACTTAACTATCTAGACAATAAGGGAGAACAGTCCCCTGAAGGCTGGCAGGGAGTCAATTGGAAGCTCCACTTTATTTTCACGGGAATTAATAAGTCCCAGAGTTCCGTTAATTGTCTCTTTAGACTTTTAACTGTTCTTAGACTGATTATTGAGGTTGGCCCTTCGGGAGTATCGTGGTGGGTGTGTGTTTCGAGGCTCCTATGACTTTTAATTAAGGGGCCATGATCATCTCACCCTTTACAGTGAACAATGGGTGAATAATTCGGATCCAGTGAACACGCTAGTCATGTGTTCTGGACCAGGAGTTGGATAGTCTTCAGCTCTTTAGCAAGGAGTGGTGGTTGCGACCCTGGTTTAAAACCTCCGAAATTGCAACTAGGAATTACTTGTTGCTAGAAATTAGTCTTGGGCTTCTTAGGGCGCGGTTTGACCACCGTCGAGTTATGGCATACACACGCTAGATACCGACGTAAATCATATCATGCAACAAATAACACCACGCTCCGTAACTTGGTAGCTTGGCACAGAAAATGATTCTTTTGCTAAATATCTCGATTCATAAATCAAGGACTTAAAGCTTAAGTTTTGGAAAAACTTCATATTACGTTGGCACTTTTTAAACATACCTCGTATATTGCTGTATTAGCAACCGCTTTAACCTCCAACTTGTGCTGCTGTGTTATTTTTCTTTAATCCACCCACTCAGCAACAGCAAACAAAAACAAAATGTGAAAATAATAAAAAGAAGAAAAAGACACAAAAAAAGACAAGAAAACAACTTGAGAAAAATCGCATTTAAAATGGCAATAAAAAACAAAACGAAGATAAAATAATAAGTTGAATGAAAATGTTCTCGGTTGGTTTGTTTGTTTGTTAGTGGTTGAGTTGTGTTGTGTTGGCAATTTGCTGCTGCTGTTGGCGGGTTGTTGTTTATTTATTTAATATTTTTTTTTTTGCTTTAAAAGCGACAACAAATCAAAGAATGAACAACAACTCAAGTGACACGCGACAAATTAGCTAAACGTTTTAACAAAAAAAATGCATTAGTTTTATTCTGGTTAAGTTTTCTTTATTTTTTTTATAAACAAGAAAAATTAGTGGAAATAATAAGGGGGCCGCTCCATAATTGCCAGAAAATAAAATGAATTTTAAACAAGATGTTCTGAGACGCGAAGGCCTTTAGAAACAGCCCTAATTAAAAGGAAAAAAAAACCTAAAGAAGTCAGTTGCGATGGAAAATTCAAATAAATTGGGAGATACAACTGAGATTTCACACAGTTATTTCACCATCAGCGATCCTTTTTCTGTTTTCAAATTTTGAAAACCATTTCGACAGAAAGTGCACTAAGTTCAAATCCCACTACGAGGTTATTGCCTTCGAAAAAGATTTTAAAAATTCTAATTGAAGCCTAATGACTTTAAAAATGGCTACTATTAATACAAAATTGCGTTCTTTAGAATTTAGCAAAGAATCGTTAATTGTCGTCGCTCGTAATTGTCGACTAGTTAACGAATAGAAAAGAGAACTGATTTGGCATCTTAGCCGTCAGCACCTGTTTTTTACATCTCTAATGTGCTGCCAGATGCGTTTTCGCTGAGCACTATTAAAGTTGCCTCTGTGTAGAGTTGCCAGATCAGAACAAAAATGTGCCTTCTTAGCCGTTATGGAAGGTATATATAGAAACATAGTCAATTTTGGTTTTTTTAATTAAAAATTTTGATTAAAAAAAAATTCAATATTTTGAAAAAAAAAACAGAATTCATAAATAATGCGATTTTTAAAAATTTAAACAAGCCTCAAAAATAAAATTATTATTACCTGGTTCTTGGCAATTAAAGGGTTTGTCTACAGGAAGTTCGTTTTTTCAAAAAAAATATTTTTTAGTTGAAAATACAACAAAACAAACAAAAAACAAGTTACAAAAAAAATCTGTGATTTTAATTTCTAATCAAATGTTGCATGCAACAAATTATTGATCTCAAAAAATTATCTACTAAGAAAATTTAGGGTTCGAAGGACCATTTTTCTAAAAAAAAAAGCTTTAAACCGACAATGACAGCCTCCGGACAATTTAAGAATTCATTTCTGATGCTCTCAACTGACATCGAGTGCGGTTTTTAGCCATTTGCAGCCACTTTTGTTTGTAGCCAGTGAGGCATTGCTCATGAAAAATGGTTTCTTACAACATATTTAGGGTTCGAAGCACCGTTTTGATTTAAAAGTTTTAAAAGTTCGTAGTAAAATAAACGATGAATTTTGCTTCTATGGCAGCAGCTTCATGTGGCTTGAATTTGAGTGTATTTCACAAGAAGCCAAGACAAGACTTAAATTATAAAAACGGGGTTTTCAAAAAGAAGCTTGTTTCCTAAAACAAAAAATTTAGATTCAAATAATTCAAAATTTTATTGTTTCACGAAGAGAGACAAGATTGGAAATTATGAATGAAAAATGACATCCGACAGATGTCGCTACTTTCATCAAAGTTTTTAATCACTTCTTGCCAGAATGGCGGTACTATTTCATTAATCACAGCATGGATTTTGAGTTTTAAGTGTGAAATCGATTCGATTGGCTCCGTATAGACTCTGTTGTTTACATAGCCCCGCAAAAAATAATCCAGTGGTGTTAAATCACGTGATCTGGCTGGCCAAATCGATAATAGACCAAAACTGAGTTCTTAGCATTTGGCGATAGCATGACCCATTAACCGTTACCGCATTTCCAGACCAAATAGCGCACCATACAGTGATACATTGAGCATGCAAATGCCTCCCAGTAATGCGGCAGTTCGACATGCCTTAACAAGTGAAAAAATTATTTATTCAGAAAATTCAGCCAGTTGTTCCTGAATGATGGAGCGCATCTACGGCGATGTGAATTGTCGGTTGGCTTCAATTCCTGCATCAGTTGGACCTTGTAAGGCTTCAAAAATAAATCAATTGTTGAGAATGTCGACGAAATGGTAAATTTGGATCTGCTTCCACACTCTGACTCACGGCTGCGATGTTTTCAGTTGAACGACCCGGTCGAGCACTCGTAAGTGTTTGGTTCGCACATTTTCTATCGAGCCTGTCGACTCAAATTAAACGGCAAAATTCTTAATAGTGGTGTGAGAAGAACGATTATGTTGTCCGAAAATATCACGAATTTTACAAAATGCAACTTTAATAGAACCACCATTTTCATAGCGGATTTTAATTATTTGAGCGCGATTTTCTTACGAAATTGAATTTATGCTAACAAATGCCCATCTAGTACGAATACGTCAAAAAATTAAATGTCAAAACTATTGGTGTTGCCAACATAATCCGATATTTAAAAACTCGTGCGAAAAAAGCACATGCAAACCGCGGGCTAACCCGCTTGGGCTGCTTAATTTCTACTTGAAACTTTTTTAATGTTTTCAAAATCTGAGCTATGCCATTTTTTAAATAACTCTCTATTCAAGTGTAGCGTACAAAAACATTTTTTTTAATTTATATTAAAATTGTGTTGGGGCAAAACAAAAATAATAAAATGATAAATTCAATTAAAAAGTTTTTCAATTTTTACCATGAAATTATTTTATTTATTTTAATATAAATGAGATAACAAAAAGACTGGTAAATTAATTAATTAAATAATAAATGTATTTGCAAGTTGTTGGAAGCACAATAATAAATGAATAAAAAAAAATCTACATAAAATTGTGGGGGAGTTTTTATGTTTTTTATACAACAAAGAAGACACGCTGTCTGCTACAGTGAATTGTAATATGGCCGATAGGAAATCTGTTTGTCAAGTTTGTTCATTTAGTTTTAAATAAAGTTGATTTTTAAGATCCTCTTATATTTATACAATTTATCATTTATGTGATTAAGTTTTTAATATTTGTAGCTGGTTAAAACTACTGATTTCCTGCGAAAATCGATTACTTTCTAAAAACACAAAATATTCTGTTTAATTTTGTTTTAGAAAATAAACTTCTGGCTGAAACACCCTTTATTTTCTTTTATTCATTGATATGAATTAGATTGAGAAAAATAAAATAAAAACTGTGTCATTCATATCAGCCCGACTGAATTTCTATCAATACAGCTCAGCTCCACTTCAATTAAAATTTTTTCTCTGAAACAGAAACATCGCTAAGAGTCAAACCACTTCAATTTCAATGCACCAGAAACAAATCAGAAAACATATCAATTAAAAAAAAATACTTAAAAAAACATCTCTTTGTAGCATCAACCAAAAAAAGAGAACTAAAAAAAGAAAAAAATGTAGGAAACAAAATTGGGCGAGGAGAGGGGGGGGGGAAGGAATTAAAAGCAAATTGTCTATGACACCATTGTTATAAAGTTTTTCATTAAGTATTCCGGCTTTTAAGCCACCCACCATGATGACTGCGGCTTGGCAGTGCTATTGGGATTGAACACTCCACCTATTGAACTCAAACAATGACACAAAATGCAAAGAAAGAAGGACCATGACAAAGGCACGCAAAAAATTAACAAAAAGAAGCCTAAAACTTCATGGTTAAAACACAGTCACCGTTTTCTTTTTGACAACATTCTTTACAATAAATAGTCGCTGAAATAAATAAAAGAAATTAGTTTGTCTGCTGCTAGCATCATTTGGGGTACGCCCTATTTATGAGCCCATTTGCCCTTAAAGCATTCACAAAAGCTAAATATGCACCGCCAACACAAAGTAGACACAAAAGAGGCTTTTCTTCCAAATAACAGCAAACAAGAAATTCACAAGTTAAGTTCTGGCTATTGTGATTGTGATGATCGACTAAGGAAAATAACTTAAGGGAGTAAAAGGGAGTAAAATATTTATTTTTGGGTACTTTTTGTGTGATCTGGAATTGTACTAAAAATACTAATGGGGGGTGGGTTAACTTTAGTTTTAGACAAGACAACAAAAGGATATTATTATTAATAGAGACTGAAAAATGTGTATCACAAAACAAACATTACTTGCGAAAAATTGTTTTAAAAAGAATTCCTTGTGCAAAATTTTCACATTAAAGGGAATTTTTTGGAATAGCTTTTTAGTTATGCTTTCATTTTAATTTAAAATTACAACTTTAAACGTAAAGAATTTTTGGGGAAAAATATCCTTTGTAGGGAAATTTTAAAAGTAACACAAAAAAATAAATATATTTGAAACATCGTTTAAAATGAAAATTTCCCTTAAAGGGAAATTTTTTTAGCTGGCAGTTTTTCTAAAATCTTTATATGAAATTTATTAAAAATTAATCATAAATTTTTTATAGCTTTAAAAAGTAAAATAAAAGGCCGAAAATTTGCCTTTACGGAAAAATATTACTTAGAGGACTTTTTTTATATAAGGGAAACTTTTAAAATTTCTAAGTAGCGAGTATTTTGAAAGGGTTATTTTTTAAATTTTGTTTACCTTTTTGTAAATCTTATTAACTAGTTTGCATTTTCGACAAAAAAAAAATTTGAGGGAAATTTTTTATAGAAGGGAAATTTTTAAAATTTCTAGACAGAGATTATTTTGAAAGGGTTATGTTTTAAATTTTGTTTACTTCTTTTAAATCTTATCTTATATACCTTTTAAAAAAACTAAAATAACATTTATTATAATTACAAAATTTCCCTTAAAAGGAAATTTTTTAACAGGAAGTTTTTTCTAAAATCTTTATATCAAAATTATTCAAAATTAATCATACAGATTATATAGCTTTAGAAAGTAAAACAAAAGGCGGAAAATTTCCCTTTAGGGAAAAATATTACTTTGAGGAATTTTTTTTATATACGGGAAATTTTTAAAACTTCTTGACAGGTATTATTTTTGAATGGGTTATATTTTAAATTTTGTTTATTTTTTTAAATCTTATCTTAAACTAGTTTGCATTTTCAATAAGAAAAAAAAACTTTTGAGGGAAATTTTTTATAAAAGGGAAATTTTTGCATTTTTAATAATTCAAAATATTTCAAAAAACGTCGAAAAAGTAATTAAACGAAAATTACTATATTATGAAATTATATAAATATTTTAAGTAAACTAAAAGAAAATTTATTATAATTACAAAATTTCCCTTAAACGGAAATTTTTTAACAGGAAGTTTTTTCTAAATTCTTTATATCAAAATTATTAAAAATTAATCATACAGATTATATAGCTTTAGATAGTAAAATAAAGGCGGAAAATTTCGCTTTGGAAAAATATTACCCAGAGGTATTTTTTTTATATCAGGGAAATTTTAAAAATATCTATACAGGGATTTTTTTTAAAAGTGTTATTTTAAAAATTTTGTGTTCCTTTTTTAAATCTTATCTTAAACTAGCTTGCATTTTCAACAAAAAAAAACTTTTGAGGGAAATTTTTTATAGAAGCATTTTTAATAATTAATCGAAAATTTCTGTATTATTAGGTTATATATACTTTTTAAGTAAACTAAAAGAAAATTTATTATAGTTACAAAATTACCCTTTAAGGGAAATTTTTTAACAGAGAGTTTTTTGTAAAATCTTTATATCAAATTTATTAAAACTTAATCATAAACATTATATACCTTTAGAAAGTACATAAGGACGAAAAATATCCCTTATGGCGAAAGCGAAAAATATCCCTTTGAGCGATTTTTTGATTTTTTTTTTTAATATAAGGGAAATTTTCAAAAAAATTATCCCTAAAGATTGTGCAGTCTTAGAGAAATTTCCCTTTCTATATGGAGAATTTTTTTATATAAATTTTTAAATATTTTTAAGAAATTAGGTGAAATAAAAATTTCCCTTAAAAGAAATGATTTTTTTTGTTTCATCAAATTAATTTTGTATTTAAAATCATTAAATTAATCATTAAAAATTGAATAAAACTAATTAAATTGTTCGTTAAGAAAATTGTTTTAAATATACGAATATATTTGTCGAAAACAAAAATCCAAAATAACTTGGCGTAACCTGAAAAAAACCCTTTTCAAAATAAAGGACCTCTTTTTAATATTTAATAAAAATACCAACAATAAATATCTATATGACAATAAATAAATAAAAAATACTTAAATATAGATTAAATGCTTCAATATTTTTGTATTGAAAGAACTTTTAGAAATACAACCAAAATATAAAGTGGTGTTCTTCATCCTTCTTCATCTGCTATATGTTATCTTTTATGAATATTTAATTTTCTATTTTAGGAATATCTACGTAAATCAATATTGCATGTCTAACTTCCTTGTACATTTAATTGAAAAAAAAATAGAGGAAAATCTTTACTTTTTTCAAATTCTTTGTAAGGATTACTAAAGGATATTTTTTTGTTTTTTTTTTAAGCAAACTTTTTATTATTTAATAACTTAGAAAATGTATCTTGATTTATTTGTATTTTAGATGTACTTTAACCTAATATTTTTTCTGTCTTCTTTTTATGGTAATTCTGTTTAAATTTATAATTTTACTTTTTGAAAGAAAATATCCTTTTTTGGAAATAGTTTGGTTACTAGTAGTCGCAGTCCATTATAAATAAATTTGTAGGTTGTTTTATATTTTGTTTTTGTTTTGAGAGAACTACCAGCTGCTATTTATGGTTCATTTGTATAGGAATTTTACATTTAAATAAATTCGATGTTTTATCAATATTTGTTATCCCAGGATAAACATAAATTGATATGAATTTCAATACAATTCAATAACACACATTATTGTAACCAATAAATACAAAAAAAAAGAACAAAACATGCTGCTGTCTAAACATTTACATTTATTTGTGGGACTAACTTCTCTCATAAGAATACTACTGTGTTAGGACATAAGAGGTTTAGTCTATAGTAAAGTTATGTTATCATCTTATGCACATATTGTCGTGGAAAATTAATTTTTTATTTTAGTTAAAAGAGAACCACTTAAGAGTTGTAATGAAGAAAGTAATCACTTGCAAAGAGTAACGAACACGAAGCGTGAGAAATGAACGTGATATGATTTAAAAAGTCACCTAACGATGCCACAATTGCCAATAAAGTCAAAAATCTTTAGACAATACTCTATAACTGTTTCGTTAATAGCAGAATGTTTGAAGTTAAGCTTTAAAATTTCCATGACTTTTTGCAAAAAATTTGTTCCTTTCTTGAAGGAAATTTTTTAAATCCCTACTTCAACCTGTCATTTTGGATTGAGGCATTTAATCGAATAATTTTACTAATAATAAATAAAGAGTCCGCCATCTAACATTTTTTTTAACCAACTAGTACTTATTTCGTGAATGGCAACACTTAGCTCATGTTTAATTTGTTTTATCCTTCCCCTCAACGAATATGGTCGTGTATACGCTTGACCAACGCTTGTAAATATTGCGTCATTACTTTGAAAATCATGGTAAAATGTTGCAGAATGTGTGTACGAAAATTGCGTACGGATTTTGGAAGAAGAGAAGCACAGTCAGCTCCGTATGTTCGTTATCTTGTGAAAAAAAGTGAAAGAAACTGGCATCCTCATCGATAAACCAAAGCGTGAAAAGCCAAAAAACAGTGCGTACACCCGAGAATATATGCCGTTATGGTAAACTGATAATGAATTGAGTATTGAATTAATGTGTTTTAGCATCTCTTAAAGTTACAAATGACATCCAACTGTGTCGAGAGATTTTTTTAATTTGAATCTTTCCTTTCGTATTGATAAACAACTTTGTTTTATCCTTTGCAAAGTGAAGTGTATCAAGGCTGTCGTGGAAAGCATTTATCACAAGAAGTTTATCTGTGTGAAATTAACCCCACGGTGACAGCATGTGTAATAAAAATTTTCAAAACCAGAGTTGCCAAATGGTAAAAACAGACAGTAAAAAATTTTACTTAAGAAAACAAAAGTTAAGATTTAGCCAAGTATTGGCTACAGGACACCGTACAGCAGACATTTTTCAAGACCAAAAACGACCGAAACTTTCTTAAATATAATGGCTATAGTAAACAGCGTTGCCATTGTTTTTGTTTTTTTTTTTTTCAAAAAATTTAATCCAATTAGGCCGAATTTCGAAACAGATTTAATTGCATTTTGAGTATTTCCAACCCGAAGCAAAATCATGCAAATTTAATACCATAAGCGCTACAATGGCAACATTGTTAGTATAAAATTATGGCAACTGTGGGGAACTTTCTCTCGCATTAGGCCATTTTTCAGTGCTACTGTGGATTCTCGTTTATAGAAATTCATAACGAAACTGCCTTTTACCATTTGATCTGCTGTTTTATTCCCCGCTGTGATCTTTGTGATTTTTCACAGGCAATAATTTAGCGTACACTTTCGGTTGTCTCAATGTGCAATGAGAAACTTACTTCAATGCACTCCATTTTCCACCAGCAAGTTATTTAATGCGGCAGCAGAAGCAATTTTGACAGATAAACGGCGGCGTACTCACCGAAACGCCAAAACAAAAATACCCCAAGTTCACCTCAAATGAGTATTATACGCCTGCTTCTGCTTTACCGTCTCTATATAAGAAAACCGACAGTGAGAAAATGTTGATGGGAATAAAGGAAGATGGAATAAAAGGAGTAGTGCGGCACCAATTGCTCCAGGCAAAAATTTTCAGTGACATTGAAAGACACCGAATTAGTATTTTATTGGGCCACAAAAAAGAGTTCTTCAGCCATTTCTTACTGGAAAAGCAATCCACCTATGCCAGCACTCACACATAGAAACATACACTCTTACATACATACATACGTATTTCAAACCTCAAATATGAAAATTATTTAAACACAAATTTTTCTATAGAAATTCATTCATTAAAAATGTATTTCTGTTTAGTGGAAGTCTGTAGGGTGTGTGTGTGTGTGTGAGAGAATACATTTTGTGGGTGTAGTTTGATGAAATTTAATAATAAAACAAAAATCAAAATGTAAATCCAGAGTATGTGCTTTTGCCAATTTTGATATGAAAACACAGGCTGCTGCTGGTGGATGGTTGGTTGGTTGGTTGGTTTGCTGCTTAGCTTAGAGCTTTGTGAAAGGACAATTGCTAGTTTGCATGCTTAAGGCATGTTTGGGAGGGTAGGGCGTGTATGTAAAAAAAACATTTGCGTTAACTATTACAGCCATGTAAAATTACCATAAAACTTAACCCCTAAAAAGATATATTGAGAACATAATACTCTCTTTCCCTCTTTCCCTCTCTCCGTACATGTGTTAGTATAATTTTAATTTTTCCCTTTAAGCTCTACAATCTTTCGACCATTTTACTACTGCTATTTGGATGAATTCGTGATAATATTCTTAAATGTTTTCAATATTATTTTCCTTTGAAAAATATACAATTGCTAAGTGCATCTATTCTTTTTTTTTGGTGAAGGGGGGGGTTTACTAATATCACTTTTTTTTTTGCTCCTCACAGGATAAGCATTTAGAAACTGGGGATGCAAAAGCATCCATCTCATGTGAATGAACGTGTGTCAAAATCTAATTGCCATTTGCAATACGAGTTTTAATAAAATATTTTTTTTGGGAGTTTTTGTTGCCTTAAATAGAAGAAAGAGATTTAGATAAACAAAATAACTTCTACAGGGTAAAGATATCACAATATGGTTTTGTGAAATCAAGAAAAACATTTAAAGGATTATTGACAAATAAATTTGAATAAATTGAAAAAGTTTTATTTAGACAACCCAGCAAACAAAAAGCCGAACGTGTTTTTAGCTTTGCAAGTCCATATTGAAAAAGGGGTTTGTTGGCAACAAGAAAGCTCAGTGCAAATACTTTCGTTCAACCATTTTTTTTTTTTTGCTTAAGAGAAGTAGCACTTCAGGCAACAATGCCTATTTAGTCACAATCGTGCTACATTCTTTTAGGAAAGGTTACATAGCCTTCAAGCTCTTATTTATTTTGTAGTGACGTCAACTAATCACCTCTAGATTTTTAGGCTAAATACACTATCTACTAGCCTACCGGGGCAGCTTTCATTTCTAGAAGGCCCTTGTTATCGCAAATTAACTGTCGCAGAAGACAGCACAACGACCAATGAATATGTCTTCATCACTAAGCAGCCCCACCAAAAGTCAAATTGTATTTTTTTGTAGAGAAAACAGTGAAGGTCTTTTGGGAATTGAACCCACAACCCCCTAACTGATTAGCTAGTAAACTACCTACTAACCTACAGCAGCACCTCTTTTAGTAACTGTGATGGTTTTTTTATGTTTTTTTTTTTGTTTGCCACACAGAGACTCATAATAAACCCAGCAGTTTCTAATTTTCCCCTTCCTACAGAAATATGATGACACAGTGGCTAGTTGGTATTTTTTCACCTAACTCTAACGTAATAAGTTTTACCTTGCCCATAGCTATCTGATATTCGATGGCTTTATCGAATCTAATTTATCTGTGACTACAGTGACTAGTTGGTTTGTTTGTTTGTGGATCAACCAATCCGTGATAACCTGTTGTCACCTCAATTCACCATAATAAGCTTTACACAGCCGTTATTATAGGTACTAGACCTCATAATACCGACGACTAATCGGTGGCTTTATCGATTCTACTCTGTCCGCTATCTTTCATGAAGTCCAATTTCGTAGATACTAACTGGTTAAATTTATAAACATAGATTTTCGTCGTGGTTTTATATGGTTCGCAAAAAAGGGAGAAAATTCCTATTTAGTGCTTCATGGCACTCATACTTTAAGAGGATGTCAAAGAAAAAAAATTTCAATCTAAAGGATTTTTCAACAAGAAGTTCGTTTTCTAAAACAAAAATTTAAATTAAGATGATTCAAATTTTTTTAAGGCGAATTTATATAAGTTGCGCAGATGGTTCTAAGCTTAACTTAAGATACATTTGTTTTTATATGTTAAATAATGTTGAAAAAATATTTAATAATAAAATTATAAGCGGCGAAAATTGCTTAAACTTTATATAAATTCGCCTTGATGTGTTATTTATTATTATTATTTATTTTCTGCTATTTCCAATTACTTTTCTCTAAACAAATTTTGTAGTTAAGAATTTTCTTTAAATGAAATTTTTAAATATTGTGTTCTATCATGTTTGCATGTTTCTTTGTAGTTTTTAGACTCTCCTATTTGTTATACTTTGAACTAAATCCTTTTTTAGTGTATTTTAAAAAATTTTTTGTAGTGTAAGTATAAGTTTTACTTCTTCAAAAAGGAAAATCTTTTTAAAATTATAAAGCAAAACAGAAAAAAAATCCTGATGATCTATGAAGAAAAAAAAACGCATACAACAACAACAACAATGCCACGACACTCACTCACACACTCATGCTCCAATAGTAATTTAATTAAAAATTACTGAAATAAGGTGAAAAGCCTTTAACGCCACTTAACTCCAATTTACAACAACTACATTGAAAAAATTTTAATAATAAAAAACAAGAACAACAACAAAAACTAATAAATCAGCTAAAATAAAAGTTTAAACAAAACAAAACAAATGAAACATAATTAAATAATAATAATAATAACAAGCCATAACTATTTTATAATATTCACAAATACTAACAAACTAATAATTATTACAGCTTTTACAAGAAAAAAAAAAACAACAAATAGTACTCAAAATTTTTTAAATAGCTGCCATAAATTTTAATTTATAAAAAATATTTTTTTTTGTTGCAAAATTTTTAAACAAAATAAAGAAATATAAAAAAGAAACAGCAAACATATCAATTGCCCACTGTATAATACAGCTATCAACTACTTTTACTACTAATAAATACTACTAAACTAAATAACCATTAGCCACTACAACTACTACTACTTCTACTATTTTGAAACGATTTAAGCTTAAGAAGGAAAATACTGTCTGAATCAAAAAGAAATATAAATAATAAATTAAATTTGTTTTTTTTTTCTTAATATTTATTAAATATTAAATATATATATATATATATAAAAAACCAACAACTACAACAACAACCACATCAACAACTACAACAACAAATATATGCAACTAATTCTCTTTTAGAATAAATATGTATATTTTTTTTGTAATTATACTCTTATTTTTATATTTATAAAATCCAAAAAAATAAAAAATATTTTATTATAAAATACCATTTCTCTTATCCAACCAAACAAAAAAAAATACCAAACAACCACTAGAAATATTATTAGATTATACAACTTTGCTTTGCAGCAGCTGTTGCCTTTTAAGAAATTGTAGTTATTGTCGTACAGCACGTCGCCTCACTGAACAACATTTTCATAAATTTTTTCTGGCTTTTAAAATTATCTACCGATTTGTGGTTGTCGTAAGTTAATATTCCGAAAAATTAATCCACCACCTTTAATTGGTGGTGTTAGATTTTCTATTTCAACTGCTTCAAATCGGCAAATACTTTTTTTTTACCTTAAAACATTTCTAAAAACTTAATTTTTTTATAGCATTTGGAAAGGCGTATATTTTGGTCCCTTCAAACTTTGTCCTTTGGTATCTATTAAATCTTTCGATTAGTTGTAAATCGCCGCCCTATTCACAGGCTGCCATACACACAGACAGAGTTCTAACAGAAAATTTTACAATAGTCTTACAAAGGCTTTGTGAACAGAGGCCTTATAACACGTGACACAAGAGCCTGCAACTGACATCAAGTGCTGCAGTTTGCTTCCACTCATACAAAGATGAATTAAATTTTATAAAAATGTTGTCAGGACCTTCTGCTAACTTATCAACAGCTCAATAATTTAAGTATGTTTATGGTCCAGCCTGTCCAATTACGAACTATTAAAATATTAGGGTGCTTTATTCAGCTTGCCAGGAGGTATCCGGGAGTAATTAAAACGCGTACCTTGTTTATCCTTTCAAACTTTGTCCTTCACGATCTTTTAAATCTTTTTATTAGTTACAAATCATCCTCCTATTCACAGGCTGTCATACGAAGACGGCGATCTAACTCAAATATTTATCTTTATGAACAGCCTTATAGCACGGCTACACTAGAGTTTGTAGCTGACGTCAAGTGATAAACTTTTCTTCCAGTTATACTCAAGCCAAAGATGAATTAAAATTTAGCAAGTGTTATCTTATAGATTTTGTCAGGAATCCAGCCTGCCCGCTTACGAGCAAGAAAATTTTCAGCTGACAGCAAATCATGCCGGAGTCTTGCGCTTATATTAAAGCCAAAAATGAATTACAATTTTGCAAGGGCTGTTTTATAGATGTCAGGACCCCAGCTAACTTATCAACAGCTTAATAATTTATGTATGTTTATGGTCCAGCCTGCCCGATTATAAACTAGAAAATCTTAAGATTTCAATGACCTGATTAAGCTTGCCAGGAGGTTTATCGTTTGCTTGCATATCATCTTCAAAAAGATCCTCCTTTCAAATTTTATCCTCCTTAAAACTTCTAAATCTTTTGGTTAGTTACGAATAGCCCTATTCTCAGGTTGTTATGCAAAGACACAGGTTTAGCAGGAACTTTTCCAACATACTAAGGCATTAATCTTCTCAAATATTCATCTTTGTGAACAGAGGCCTTATAGCACCAGCTACACTAGAGTTTGCAGATGACGCCAAGTGCTGCAGCTTTCTTCCAGTCATACTAAGGCCAAAGATGAATTAAAATTTAGCAAGTGTTATCTTACAGATTTTATAAGGAATCGAGCTTGCCCGCTTACGTGCAAGAAAATCTTCAGATTTCAATATCATGGTATTTTATTCAGCTTGAAGAGGAGGGGATGTCCGGAAGTGATTTAATCTATAACCTTATTTATCGTTTGCCTCCCCGTTTTGTAGACCACTAAAATTCTGTATCTACACATAACAAATTTTTCAGCAAGAAGTTTATTTTTCAATTGTGGCAACACTAACAATGTGATAGTTTTGACATTTAGTAGGACTTCAATTACGCACCAAAATCGCCTTAAAATAATCAAAATCCACTACGAAAATGCTGATTCTGTTAAAGTTACGATTTCGTAAAATTCGCGATATTTTCGAACAAAATAATCGCCCTTCTGAGGCCGCTATTAAGAATTTGGTCGTTAAGAATTTGTGTTGCAGAGGAGGGTGTGTCCGGGAGTGATTTAATCTTTAACCTTGTTTTTATCGTTTGTTGCGGCATCTTCCTAGTTTAATTTGAATTTTTCTTGAAGGTATTTGAATTCGATGCAATGTTAAATAATGAGGCCAATAATAATGGTGGGGGGTCACGGTTACCCTTGTAGTTCTGCTAATATCAAGTCTCAATTTTAGAATTCAAAGTGTTGAAGACCGACTTAAAGATGGACTTTAACCACGCCTATTTTTCTACTCTTGAGGGTTCAATAAATTGAAAAGTAAATAAAGTATTCCACAATATCTGTAAAGTTACGGCTGGCATCCTTAAAAGAGTATCAAGGCGTGTCCGAAACAAATTATTTTTTTATTTAATCGAAGAGTTTTTATGTGGCATCTGGCGCCATTACGGGTTTTTTTTACAAAGCCAACACACAGCGTTAGCCTCTAGGACATCAATTGTATCCATTTTTCGCCCAGAGAGATATTGCATGTTATTTCAATTTTATAGAAAATAGCTGGAAGCAAAGTTGTATATCTAAAATATACGTTTTCGCAGCACCTCTAAAACAAAAATTCTTGCAACTTTCAAACAACATCAAAAAAAATCGTTCGATATCAAGATTAAAAATGAAAAAAATTAAAATATTCAAAAAATTCAAAAACCTACCAAAAGAAAATTTATATAAAAATGACCCAAAACTCTTTTCAAATCCAACAAGAAAACACAAGCCAAAGTAGAAAATTTAAAAAATAATTCTTTAAAAATCAACAAATTTAAAAAACAAAAAAAAAAGTAATAAAAAAATGTC
Source organism: Trichopoda pennipes (assembly GCA_030448955.1). Classification (NCBI taxonomy): domain Eukaryota; kingdom Metazoa; phylum Arthropoda; class Insecta; order Diptera; family Tachinidae; genus Trichopoda; species Trichopoda pennipes. Next base: position 6,067,579 of record JASKUP010000060.1, read on the forward strand.
AAATTCTCTCTTTCTCTCTCTCTCTTCTCTCTCTCGCTTGATTGTCTGTATGCAGGGTAAACGGTGTTACAACGAATACAACAGCAACTGCGATGACCACATCGACAACACGGCAGCTTTTCGCGACGAATACCACTCAGCTACTAAGGCGTCTGTCTACCATTGCCACTAGTTAAAATTAAAACCATAATTCTAACCCATTTAAACGCCGGTTTTTACTTAGACCACGCTGTATATACCTCAGAGTTTATGTGAGGGGGTCTTATTGAAAACCCTCTCGGTCCATGTAACTAATGAAATTTATAATTTTTTTTTTATTTTTTTGCTACTGCTCTTTTTACTACCACAACTGCTAACAATTTTGCTATTATTCTTACCCGATTTTTTTTATATATATATAATTAAATCCCCCCTAAAAATATTTAACTCTCCGGCTACTGAACAGATCTTTTGTAAAATAATGTCTGAAGTAAAGAGTTTTTGAATTTTTTGTGTGTTTAAATCAGAAAAGCTTTAAGAGAGCGCGCGTCTTTAAATTGTCGATTTGCCAGAGTTGGTAAATCGTAATTGTTGTTTTTTTTATAATGGAGAAAAATTCCGAAACTCTGTGGTTGTTAATAAGGCACACAAAATAAAACCAGGGCTATTTGATTTATTCATATTTTTTTTAGTTTCATAAATAAATATTATTTAAATAAATGAAGAGAAAACAAAACGGTATTTCAAAAACAAAAAAAAAACGGTTTCCAAAAATGACAAAAAAAATGGCGGAAATTTAATAACGAACATACTTCAGTTAATATCCCTGATCAGTCGCAGAAGGAGCAAATTTCGTGCTAGGAACTGATGTTGATGAAAAAGGAAATTGTGAAACAGTCGACGCGCCCTGGGTTTAATCAGGTAAAGCCGCCTTAAGTCAAGACACTACAATCAGCTGATATTAGCGTAAAACTATCTACAGTGACGATTTGCTAAAAGGCAACACAATAGTCACAATTTAACAATTTTTGTAATTCAACGAGAATTTTATGCGATTTCAATTACAAATCCCTCTCCTGTTACAAAATCTCTCCTGTTCCACAGCTAATGCTTTCAAATCTGCGCGTTTCTAAATTTCAAATATTTTTTTTTTATGGAAAGAAATATTATTTTTAGAATATTCCCTAATATCTCAGTCTTATTTGGTGTTAATTTCTTAAATCTAATTTTGAGGACGACATAAAAAATCGAAATTAAAAAAATTTTCACGCCGTCAGTAGAACCTCTCGCATGTGTGTACGCCGCAATACAAAGAATGGCTTAACGGTATTTTTTTTAATACCGGGTATCCACCGCGAAGTTAAAGCCACTTTTGGTAAACATTAAAATGTTACAGTTCGCCCATGACAACCCCGATTTTTATGAAAAAATCAGTGATGCGAGGCAAATTTTCATTTGAATGGATGTGTGAATAAACGGAATAGTATGGAAAACCCTCTAGTTATTCATCATCTTTGCATCCATCATCTTGACAGTGAAGGTCTGGTGTGCAGCTATTTTGGTAAACATTAGGATGAAAAAATCATAGTGAGTGGCCAGGCACATTTTCATTTGAAAGTCCGTTCTGGTGAAATGGGAAACCTTCAAATTATTCAGCAGTCACCTTTGCATTTATTAAAATGAACAGCCTGATATGCAATTTGGTCAGGAGGAAGAATCATTGGACCCTGCTCCTTTGAAAATTGAAAACTGCGTAACGCTGACTGTGAATGGGGAGCGATATCGTGATATGATTGAAAACTTTTTAACGCTACAACTGCAAGATGGCGCCAAATCGCATACACCCAAGATTACATCAAAATTACTGCGAGACCTCTTTCCACAACATGTTATTTCAAGAAATGGTGAATTTGATTGGCCACCATGATCGCCTGATTTGACTGCTCCTTTTGTGGAGGGGAAACCGTCTAATTATTCAACAGTCGTCTTTGCATCCATCATCTTTGCAGTGACAGTCTGGTGTGCCGTTTGGTCTGGAGGAGTCATTGGACTTAACAGTAACTGTGAATGGGGAACGATATCGTGATATGATTGTGAAAACTTTTTAACGCCACAACTGCATGCTTTGCGCTTGATGGACATGTGGTATCAACAAGACGGTGTCACATCGCTTACAGATAGGATTACAATGGAATTACTGCAAGAGTCAGTGGACTTAACGGTAACTGGGGAACGATATCGTTATATGAGCTGCGTGCTTTGGGCTTGATTAACATGTGCTATCAACAAGACGGTGCCACATCGCATACAGTCAAGATTACAATGGAATTAATGCGAGACCTCTTTCCACAACAAATTATTTCAAGAAATGGTGAAATTGATTGGCCACCATGAGCGCTTGATTTGACTGCTCCGGATACTTTTTGTGGGGATGTTTAAAAAGCAAAGTTAATGCAAACAAACCAGAAACGCTTGTGCAACTCAAGCAAAAATTTTCGTGATGAAAACGAAAATACCGCGTGAAAGGTGTGTTTGAGAATGTAATGAAAAATGTGCACAAAAGGGCCCGCTTTTGTGAGAGGCGGACATTTATCTGACATTTATCTGATATTGTATTTCATACAAAATTGCCGACATTAAATAAAACATTTATCAATAGAAGAACACTTAATCAAAAATTATAAACAAAGCAATATACCTTCGCAGTCGACACCCTGTAATATACCAAGACATGCAGCCAACTATCATCATCTTCCATCGCTTCATCTTCATTTGTGCTATTGGCAGTGTAATTTGGACTCTGTCGCTTAAACAGCCATGGTCTGCAGCGACACTGTAAAGGTCCTCTGGCTATAAAAGTCAGGCGGCAAATGAAAGGGCTAACTATGAGATGGGAACTATAGTCTTCTTTGCATATGTTGCGAGGCATTATTGGTGGTTCCTCTTTTCAGTTGAAAGCTTTGGCCGCTTGGAGGATGTGCTTAAAATTGCCGACATTAAACAAAATATTTATCAATATAAGATCCATTCTCTTTCATTTAAACAAAAATTATAAACAAAGTAGTATATATACCTTCCCGGCGGACACCCTGTACTTATGGTAAGAGAAATTTAAAAAAAAATAAAGCCTAAGAAGGTTAATAAACCACTCTCCCTCTCTTACTGGATTTAAATACCAAAATTTCGCTACATTTTTTTTTTCTCTACCTTTCCTCTCCTTTCTGTCCTTCTCCGTGTTGTTAATCAATTCAGTCCTGCCAAACAAAATCCACCACAGATTCAAATTTTCCTTAATTGTGTCCTTTCCATTTAGGGGAAATTTCTTCTCGATTCATTCTTTCCACAAAAGCAATTTCAGCGATGTTTTTCTTTTGTACTCACTCAATGTGCGCTATGTGTTTCTAGACAATTTGGAAATATGTAGAAAGTACCAGCCGTGTAATGCTTCTTCTTCTTGGCTATGGAGATTTTGTTCCAAACAATCTTAGTTCTACTGTAAACATTAATAATTGTGCTGAATTGTGGGTATAATCGATTTGAATTGAAAGAAACTAAAACAATTTTAAATGACAAAAAATAATTAAAAAAAAAATAAAATAATTCAATTTAATTATGTTTTTGGTTAAAAATCTTTTTCTTTAATTTTTAATTATTTTATTATTTTTTTTTTTGCTTTTTTTAACAATTTTAGCCATTTTTGTATGTGGTTGTTGATCGTGTTTGATTGTTGACTAAATACCAAAAAAGGCTTTTCAATGCAATAAAATTAATTCCAAAAACAGGCCTCAACGAAACTAAAATAAATTCTACATGTTTTCAATTTCAATTAAAGATCTGTTCAGTAGTTTTTGCTAAAACAGCAACAAAAACAAAAAAGTGCAATTAAAAAAATTATGGCTTCTGGTACAAATCTTTTCAGAGTAGTAAAAAAAAAGGCATTTGTGGTACAAAAAAAAATGTAGACGAAATGAACAAGAGAACCCACAAAAAAAAAACAGATAATTGGAGTTAAAGTGGTGGCTACTAAAATAAAAGCTTTAAACGGCGGATGGAGTAGAGTGGAGTGGAGTGTGTGTGTGGTAAAAAAAATAAAATAATTTGGTTTTATTAATGGATAGATCGATCGTTGTATCAAAATTCTGTACAAGGGTGAGTTTTCTTTTTTTGTTTTTGTTTTTTCTTTATAATCCATTGTTTTTCATATATTTTACTATAGAAATAGAAATTCTTTAAAAAATTTTTTATAACTAATTTTAAAACGATTTTTATGCTTTTTTTATTATAAAGTTTTAAATTGCATTTAAATTACTAAAAGTTCTCTTTGTACAGTCTGGCTGAAAATTATAAGAACACAATTGAAATTTTGTTTTTACTATACCATAACGCTTTAGGAGAGAATAGTTCATGGTTGTATAAAACTGAACGCCTACAGGGTTTACAGATTACAGCTACGTTTGACAAAAATAACATTTCAAATTTAAGGCCACATAAATTAGTTATAAATTAGACGTTAGTTAGACGATGTCCTTACTTTTCTCCAAACGTGACAGCTGATCAACGCTGTCTTATGACAGGGCATTGCTTATTCGGCCTATTTTAAAACATCAGTTCTGCGGCTGATAATGCGATCTTCAAAAATAGGGCGCAACGCATCGAGTGTAGTTTCAGCTGTGTGGCACGTAGCGCCGTCCTGTTGAAACCAAAAGTTGCCAATATCCTCCTCTTAAATTTTTGTGTACAAAAATTCGTTCAACATGGCGCGATAACGATCGCCATTGACTGTAACGGCCACTCCTGAAAAATGGCCCAATTATGGCTTTGGACAAAAATCCGCACTAAACAGTGACTCGTTTTGGGTGCTTTTGGCTTTTCAATGTACGCGTGCGTGCGGGTTTTCTGTTCCCCAAATGCGACAATTTTGTTTGTTCACATACCCCCCAAGATCAAAATGAGCTTCAGCTGAAGAGATGATTCTTTTTTGCAAAATCGGCATCTTCTGTAAGTCAATCGCAGGCCCACTTAGGGAAGCCTTTTCCAAGCGTATACACAACCATATTCGTTCAGCGGAAGGATAAAACTAATTATCTGTCAAATCAAACATGAGCTAAATGTTACCTTTCACGAAATAAGCACTTGTTGAAAAAAAACGTTAGATGGCGGACCCTATATTTGTGGATCAAATATATAACGAAAAAGCTAAAAAATGTAGCGTTAAATATAAGTGTTTATGGATCACACAACCATCTAGACTTGTGTCTGGCGGGGTAAAAGGAAGCCCAGTCCCCTTCAAGGCTAGCAGGAGCAAGCTGGACAATCCACTATATTTCCACGGGAATCAGTAAGTCCCAAAGATTCCGCTAATTGTCTCTTTAGACTTTTAGCTGTTTCTCTGACTGATTATTGAGGTTGGCCCTTCGGAAGTATCGTGCTGGCTGTGTGTTTCGAAGCCCTCGTTTGAGTTTGAACACTATGAATGGTCCAGGTTCAGTAAGTATGAATGCTGTCGTGTTCTTAAATTATATTAAGCTTCATGGATCACACAACCATCTAGTGCCTTGCGGGGATAAAAGGGAGCCCAGTCTCCTTCAAGGCTAGCAGGAGCAAACTGGACAATCCACTATATTTCCACAGAAATAATTAAAGCCCCATAGTTACGCTATTTGTCTCCAGGTGAGTATGAATGCCTTCGTGTTCTTAATTATATTAAGCTTCATGCGTTCTGGACCAGCAGTTGGATAGTCTCCAACTCTTCAGCAAGTAGTGAAGGCTGCGGCCTACTCCGGGCTTTTGAAGTTGCAACTAGGAGTGACCGGAGGTTATACGAATCCGAAGGCCTTCTAGGGCGAGAATGATGCTACATTTCATCCATAGCGTCAATGATCCACCATCTGATATTGGCCCACACGGCTAGCTGCAAATGTAAATCGTATCACGTCATATTGTGCTATATATTATACTCAAGCTTTGCTTGCTGCTTCAGTTAAATACATAACTGGAGACGGCTAAGTTATTCTGTTTGTTTTAAATGAAAAGTTATCACCTGTTTGTGAATGAAATGGTGTTCGTTAACAATGATGCCATAACATGAAACAGATTATAATTATTTGGCTAAAATTGTTTCCCAAATATCCTCTTTGAACCGATTTGATGCTTGTAAAAGGAGGAAAACAATTGCGAAACTTGAGTGGAAGTGGGTGTGGCATCTCCCATATATACACAAATTGTTATCGATATTTCACTTTTAAAAATATACAGCTGCAACCTTCTAATTTTTGTTCTGTTTATTTCATAATAAATGTAAAACTTTAACAATCGAAGGGAAAGAAACAAAGGACTTCTTAATGCATAAACACAATAAATATTAAATAGGATATGGGCGTGGCTTCTCTCATTGGAAGTTAAAATGCCTTTGAGTATTTCTTAAGAACATTATTAGTTAAGCATTTTAAACTTGTTCTTTTATAAAGTTGATTATTTTAAGGACTTTGGATTGGTGGACGTATCACCGCCCATACACAGTCCGTATTATTCAGATAAGTACACCAACCGGCACTTAAAGAATTCTTCAAACTTTTCTATAGGTTTTTTTAACATAGAAGTGTGTTTTCCATATCAATATTAGTTGGAGGGTGGTGTTTTGCAACTTTTTAATGGTTTATTTCTGAAGACCTTTCTAGAGACACAGTCTAGGCAAGTACTATAAGGGGAGTAATTAGTTTTTTTTTGGTGCTTAGAAGGATTCTACATGCTGGTTAGAGGCATTCTACGGCTACTAATTGTAGAAAGTTTCGGTATAAAACAAACTTTAGTTAGACTACACCAAGAGGTGTAACTAATAAAACAAAATGTTTTTATAATTTTTTTCAACAGTGTTGCACTAGTTTCTCTTCTGTTTTTTTTTTTTTTTTTTTTTTTTTTTGATAAATGTTGTAACAGGTTTTTGTTTGCTATTTAGAAAATGTTTGCCATAGAATAATTAAAAATAACTTGAACAAGTTGTTTTCTGTTGTTGTATTTTACAAATTTAGCCGTTTAAAATAATTTTAACTGAAAATGGCCTCTAGACCTTGACTTGATTTTTTTTTAGCATTTAATTGTGGCTGTTAGTTTTAATATCGAATTTTTCTAATTAGATTTGGTAGTTGTTATTGTGTTTTAATAAATCAATTGCAAATTATTAATATTAATTTCTATAAGTAGTTTATGATTTTTAAAATATTGTTGTTGTTTTTTTAAGTTTTGATGCAATAATTTTTAATAATTGACAAGTTATCTTTAATGAAAATAATTTCGTTTTTTTTTAGCAAAATGAGTCACTAAATATTTTGATTTATGCTGTCATAGACTTTGACCAAATTTATTAAACTGCTTAACGACTGGCCTTTCTACTTAAGGTTATTTTTTAGCCTAATTCAACTGAGAGTTGAACTCACACACACAAAGACTTTCGTAGCAGGACCATTTTCTAATTTTGAAATTTATGTTTTATATTTATTTTTATAGAGGACACATACGTCTTTTGTGTAAGTTTCAAATAACGCCCTATAACACATTTCGAGTTCAGGCCATAATTTAAAATATGTAAAAATTACCTCTCACTGGCAACACTTTAATATGCGCTTGTTTTTAGTTGTTATAACAGACATAATATTTTCTACTCTGTGTAAATTTCAAGTGTCTGTCTATAACGGTTTCAAAGATATGCCCATGTACTGTGCCACGTGGGAAAAAGAAACCGTTTTCACGGCTCCAGAGATAGAGCCTTTTGGACTCCTTTAATTTTTCAAAATACATCGCGCGATTTTCTATGCGTTCTAATGCATTTACTGTACGCCTACAATGCATTGTGTCACGTTCCCGTTAAGGCAGTTTCATCTCTCATTACTAATTAAGGCAACACCGCCGGAATTAGGTGCCCCTGTAGGCTAATGGGTAGTGTACTAGCTTGTCAGTATGGGGGTGGTGGGTTCGATTCCCAACGAAGACCTTGGTTTTTTTTTTCACTACAAAAATAAAAATTGACTGTCGGTGGGGGCCTGCTCAGCGATGAAGGCAATAGTCACTGGTCACAGAGCTGTCTTATACGGCAGTTAATTTCCATAACTATTCTTCTACTTTCACCACCTGTTTCATCTCTTCTCTATCTTTTTCCTAAAAGAATGTAGCACGGTACTTGACTAAATAGGCATTATCGCCTGAAGTGCTACTTTTCCAAATAAAAAAATGGAAAAATTTTCACTTGATTATTAGACGTTGTATTGACTTCATTCTCAATTCGTTTAATTAAATGTCATGAAACCCCCTCGCAACCCCTTCCCCTCTCTCCGGAGTGCATGCAATCTTGATGGATCTCCTACCGATCTTGACATGTACCCTCGGCGGTAAAAGGCAGCACCAGGCGTCTGAAACTAAAAGAGAGATATGACACTCGAAGTTCGACTATTGGTACCGCGGGAACAAGTTCTTGCTGGATTATGGCCCGATTCTGGTTATTTGTAAGGCCCCTCGAGGAACAACGAGGCGGCTTTGAAGAAAATTCCAAAAAAATATTAAAAACAAAATGAACATCCAATGTCCTAGCATGCGCATGCTACAGCCCTGGGAATTATTTAGTTTCCCAGGCACTCGAGAATTGCAACTAAGGCTTATGTGTGATAAAATTTACGTCGGTCCCTAGCTATGTAATTCATAAGCAGACGGTGGATCACACCACTGTGGAAGAAATATAGCGTCATCCTCGTCTTAAAAGGCCTTTAGATACGTATATCCTCCAGCCACTCCTAGTTGCAACTTCAAAAGCCCAGAGTAGGCCGCAGCCACTCACTTCTTGCTGAAGAGTTGGAGACTATCCAACCATGGTCCGGAACGTATGAAGCTTAATAAAATTTTGAGAACCGGTGACGGTGAAAACATATCAATCTGCCATTCACAGTTACCATTACGCCGTTTTCATTTTCAAAGAAGTAAGTTCCAATGATTCCTCCTGTCACTTTCAATGGATGCCAAGGTGGTGACTATGGAATAATAATTTGAGGGTTCTTGATGCCCCCAGAACCAACCGACTATTCCGTTTATTCCTATAGCCATTCAAATGGAAATATGTCTCGTCATGATTTTTTCATGAAAATCAGAGTTGTCATGGGTAAGTTGTAATGTAACATTCTATTTGGCATATGTAGTATGGCGGCGTAAATGGTCTTGTAGAAGTAGTTTTTGTATCAACTGAATGTAACATGGAAACAAATCCAAATTCTTGTGCAAAATTGTGACCAAATTTGTTCTTTGAAAAACAAGCTCCTGAGCACGGCATTGCATTGAGGACAGATGGATTGTTTTGAACACCTTCTTGAGCAGCCGATCTTGCAATACGTTGTGCTAAATATTTGTGCCTATCACCTACAGACCACCCTCTTACTTCGATATCATTAACTACACAAGAATTAAGCGTTTTGTTTGGCACATGGTTTCGTTGTTTCTTTTGGTGCTGTAAATAGTATGAAGATCGGATAGAGTAAAGTATCTCTCTCTTACGCCCGGTTAGAAAATCGAAGAACTTAAAGGCTTCTTTAGATACTTAGTCCGACGAACATCATACTTACTCTATTAAACAGCATACTTTATCCATCGAACATCATACTGAATTTTCATAAATTAATTAATTTCAAATTAAAGAAAATTCCAACTCGTAGTTCGTGAGATAATTTTTGAGATTGAAAAATGAGCAAATAATTCCACAACAAAGGCGGGAGGGCATATTGGCCTACACAATCCTCCATATGGTGGCAATTGCAATACGATTCGATCGCCTGATTAGAGTTGCAAAATAAAGGCAAGCGAAAAATGTTTGGACTTTCATAAGGCTCCAAAAACTGTCTTAAACTAAATTATATTTAATTAAAAAAATATTTTATTTATTTACTTTCAAAAGCTTTAAATTATTTATTTTTATTTGCTTGACCTGCTCTTAATTAAATCATTTTTCAAATGACTACAAATTATTTATTTGTTTTTATAATCAAAAATTAACTAATGCCCCACCGATAGACATCATTTAGGAAGTCGAATGTATTGAAACACAAAAAATAAAGTGATTTGTGGTGGGGGGAGGGCGGATGGTTCAGAAGCCGAAATGAATTTAAATATTTTCAATTTTTGCTTTGTTTTGCCTGCCTGCCCCCCATTCATATCGTCAAATGATTAACCCAGTTGAACTGACCTAACGTAACATTCATTTCATTTGATTTATGGCCTTTTTTTCTCTACACACACATTTATTATTATTTCGATAACAAATACGAGAGTGTATTTCATTTTGGATTAAATATTTAAGATGCTGTTTTTTGTTGTTGCTGTTGTTGTCATAATTGCTAGCAATAAATATCCCCAAAAAAAAAATTATGTCATTAAAATTTTAATATTATGCGAAAATAAAACAACAACAACAATTATACTTGAGTTTTTTTCCTTTTGAAAATAAATTAACACATAAAAAATCGAAAATGTAAACTGGTGCTATAAACTTGAGGAAGAAAAAAAAACACAACTTTGTTTAACCCTTAAATGCCAGCAGAATATTTTTTATGATCACGTGATATGTGATGGTAAGCAATTTGGCCTAGAAAAGGAGGCCAACAGTTAAGGAAGTTTTCTTTTGGTTTCAGAACACATTTTAATTAGTATAGGGTTTTTCAACAAGAAGTTTGATCCATGATCCCGCTGACAAATCGATTCTTTCATCAACATTTTTAATCATTTTAAGGCAAAATGGCGATGCTATTTCGTTAATCGTATCACGGATTTTGAGTTTTAAGGCTGAAATCGATTTGATTGGCTCCCTATAGACTCTGTCTTTAACACAGCCGCCACAACAAATATTCCTGTCGTGTTAAATCACACAACGACTGGCTGGCCATTTAACTATTGATTGTTGTGAAATTATGCAATCGAGAAATTTGATTTGACATATGGCACTGACCTATTGAAACCACGGGACAGTGATGACGTGATAATATTTACATCTGCACCTGGCCGTGGATCCTAATCAAATGGTGGATCATTACCACTGTTAAAAAGAACTATTTTAAAACGTTGGTTTTTAATCACTGTTTATTTTTTTTTAAATTTGTAATAAAATAAAAAAAACAGTAATCTTTGTTTGTATATTTTTATAAAGTACTTTTTTAAAAAGTACTATTTTAAAACGTTGTTTTTTAATCACTGTTTATTTAAAGTTTGTAATCAAATAAAAGAATAATCTTTGTTTGTATTTTTTTATAAAGTACTTTTTTAAAAAGTATTATTTTAAAAAGTTTTTTATTAAAATTTGTAATTAAATAAAAGAGTAATCTTTGTTTGCATATTTTTATAAAGTACTTTTTTAAAAAGTACTTTGTTAAAAAGTAATTTTTTAAAAAGTACTATTTTAAAAAGGTTTTTTTTAGTCACTGTTTATGTATTTAAAATTTGTGATTAAATAAAAAATGTAATCTTTGTTTGTATATTTTTATAAAGTACTTTTTTAAAAAGTACTATTTTAAAACGTTGTTTTTTAATCACTGTTTATTTATTTAAAATTTTAATAATAAAATAAAAGAGTAATCTTTATTTTATACATGTAAAGATTGCATAAAAAAAGTACCTCTTGTATTAAAGGGTTAAAGAACTTTTGTTAAGATATAAAAAGTCCTTGTTATTTTTAGAAGTATCTGTTGATAAATGAACTGTTTTTCGGAATACACTTTTTTAGGTTTTTATAAAAATAAAGTTAAAACGAGTCAACAGCATGTTTCTTTCTTTTTTATGTATGAATTATTTTTTTAGCTGTTAAAGGGTTAATAGTAAAAAACTGTGTTTAAGTTCTCTCTATATGACTGCTTTTTGTTTTTGTAGCCAAATAAAGGTAAATACAACAAATTAAACACAATGAACCAGAAAACCATATAATGTGATCAAAAAACAAAAACAACTGTTTTATTTTTTGCAGTGTTTTTGGGACCGGTTTTATTTATCGTTTTCGAACACAATAATTTATTTTTAGAGTTTTTGTGTTGATTAACAATTTAATTTAATTTTAGTACTGAGTGTTTGTCTTGTTTCTGTATAGTGCAATAGTTTCAACAGTTGGGATAGTATCCCATATGGTCTAGTGGCTAGGATATCTGGCTTTCACCCAGAAGGCCCGGGTTCGATTCCCGGTATGGGAAGATTTTTTTTATTTTATTTTTTAAATTCCTTAATAAATTCCTTTTTTTTTGTTGTTGTAAAAATTACTTCAAAACCATTTATCCAATTAAATGTGTTTTAACTAATATCCTAGTTTTGCTCTCTTTTTTTTTTGTTTTTCTAATTTTAGTTAAAGAAATTAGTAACGGACGTTCACCTTTGCTACAGGAGCCACTATATGGAAACCGCACTCAGCAATACAGTAAGTAGAGCATTTTAACAAATAGAAATATTTAGTAGTTGTTGTTATGTTTGTTATTTAAGTTTGTTTCTCATTAAATAAAAAATATTTTTGAAATAAATTCTTATAAGCACGTTGTGTTGGGGTGGGGGGGAGGTGGCTAAAATCAATTTACTCCTCGTACATTCATTAAGCATAATATCTTTAAAAGATTTTATGTTTAATAACGTTTATCTTAACAAAGTTGAGCAAAACATCCTTTGAAAAGTTTCTGCTTCAATTGCTAAACACTCAACCACTTACATTCTGCTTATGACTCCTTGACTGTTACAACTTGACTTTAATTAAAACATTTTTTCTTTAAGTGTATTAAAGCACTTGAACTTAAATAGGTGAGTGGGCTTGTGTGTGTGTTTGGGTTGTATTGAAGACACAGGTATTATCACCTGCATCATCTTTAGTTGCATAAATTATTTAAAATGTTTCTGTTTCTTTTTTTGTGTCTTTAGTGTTTTCCCTTTTTTTTCTTCTTGTTGTTTTTGGTATTGTTGGGATTATTTGTCTTCTCTAAATATTTGTGTTCCTAAAAAGCTCTGTGACATACTTTGCTTAATTGTGCAATATTTATGCAAGTGTATATTTCATTAATTTGTATGTTAGGAAAATGAAAGTTTACTTCTTTACTTGTTGTTGTTGTTGTTATAAGAAAGTTGTAGAAAATAATTTTTTTATTTTTCTTTTGAATTTAAAAATTTCTTTGGAAAAATAATTCTTAAGTAATTAAATTCTATTTAAAATGTATATTTTTCTTACTGTAATATCCAAAACCATAGAACATTTAATTCCGATAAAAAGCTTTTTTTTAATAATATATTTTGATTTCATTTAAAAAGCCAAATTGAAGCACTTGAAATAAACTTTATATACGTATTTTAAAATAATAAATAACACTGATTTTAAACGTATACTAAGCGAGCTTTTCAAAGTTAATATTAATTAATTTTTGAAACTTTAAAAGCTACCTAATCCTAAATCTGGATTTTGAAAAAGAAAATTTCATTAATATTTTTTCTAAAAAATTTCCAAATCCAACTCGTTTTAAAGCTGCATTAACAAACTTTTATTAAAAAATAAAATTAAAAAAAAAAAAAACGCATCTCTCTTAACAAATCTTTTCTTAATTACTTTCTGCAAAGCTTTTTTTATATAAAATTATTTTTAGAGAAAACAAAAGGAAATTATTCACAACTTGACAATGTTTGTTTAGAAAGCTTTTAGGAATTAACAATGAATTAAGTAAAAGCTTCGGCAAATATAAAAAAGGATTTAATAAATATAAAAAAAACTATTTATATACCAAAATAAAGAACAAGATTTGCACGCTGAAAAGTTTATATTTATAAACTAAAAGAACTTCTTTTAAACTGTTTTTATATATAGAAATTAACGAAACAGCTTTTTATGAAAGCATTTTTCTTTAGCTTTACATTATTTAAAAGCGTTTGCTATTATACTTAAAAAAGCTTTATTAAAAAGAAAAGTTTAATAACAAAAAATAATAATAAATTTCCAATATTATTTATTAATTAATAAAAAAAATATATAAAAGGGATTTATAATAAATATAAAAGCTTTTTATATGCCAAGATAACGAAGAAGAAGATTTGCACACAGCTACCACATATTAATTAGAAGAATTTATATTAAACTTATTTCAAAAGTAAAATTGAAAGGAATAGCTTTTTAGGAAAGCAATTTTCTTTAGTTTCACATTCCATAAAAGCTTTTGCTGATTTACTTAGAAAAAGAACTTTATTAAAAAGAAAAGACAAAAAAAAATTATTATTAGAAAAAAAGGACATTTTTGTTTTGGAAGAATTGTGCGACTGAGAGATAGTTTGATAGAAATATTTAATAAAAAGAAAAAATTAACAATTTTTTTGAATAGAAAACCTATGACTAATAAAAATTTTTTTAAAGAATTGTTTACTTTTCTTTAATGGTTAATCTTGGCCCATGATTAATGTAAGTTTTTTTTTTGAACGAAAATTTTTAACAGAAAAATTATGACTGCATTTCTTTATAGAAAGATAGTGAGGAACGATTTTTTTTTTGTTTTTTGTTTGTAGAAAAATTATGACGGATGAAAATTTTTTATAAAAAAATTATGACGGATGAAATTTATTTATAGAAAAATTATGACGAATAAATTTTTTTTATAGATAAATTGTAACGGATGAAATTTTTTTATAGAAACATTGTAACGGATGAAAAATTTTTTATAGAAAAATTATAACGGATGAAATTTTTTTATAGAAAAATTGTAACGGATGAAATTTTTTTATAGAAAAATTATGACCGATGAAATTTTGGTATAAAGAAATTTTAACTGATGAAATTTTTTTTATAAAAAAATTCTCGGATTATTTTTTTTAGAAAAATTGTGACGGAAGAAATTTTTTATAGAAAAGTTATGACGAATGAAATTTGTTTATAGAAATATTATGACAGATGAAATAATTTTATAGAAAAATACGCACGAATAAATTTTTTTAAGAAAAATTATGGCGAATGAATTTTTTTTAACAGAAAAATTATGACCGATGAAATTTTTTTATAGAGAAATTTTAAATGATGAAATTTTTGTATAGAAAATTCTTACGAATGATTTTTTTAGAAAAATAATGACGAATGAATTTTTTTTTTTAGAAACATTGTGACGAAGTTATTTTTTTTATAGAAACATTGTTACGAATATTGTTTTTTTTTTTTTTTTATATAGAAAAATTATGACCGAGAAAGTTTTATTATAGAAAAATTATGACGGATGAAAATTTTTTAAAGAAAAAGGACCGATGAAAGTTTTTTAAAGAAATATTATGGCTGATGAAATTTTTCTTAAAGAAAAATTATGACTTCTTTATAGGAAGATAATTACGGGTGAAGTTTTATATTTAAAAATTATGACGGATGAATTTTTTTTATAGAGAAATTATAACTCATGAAACTTTTTTATGCTGGTTAAACTTGGATAGATGAAATTTTTGTATAGAAATATTATGATTCATTAACTTTTTTTTATAGAAAAATTATGTCTGATGAAAATTGTTTTGTAGAGAAATTGTAATGAAATGAAATAGAGAAGTAATTATATTTTATAGAATAATAACAAGGGTCGAATGAAATTTTTTTATAGAAAAATTATGACGAATGAAAATTGTTTTAAAGAAAAATTATGAACGACGAAATTTTTTTATAAAAAATTTATGACCAACGAAATTTTTTTATAAAAAAATTATGACAGGAATTTTTTTAGGGTTAATTAGATGGATAAAATTTGGCTGATTTAATTTTTCTTAAAGAAAATTATGACTGAACTTCTTTATAGAAAGGTAATGATTGACGAAACTTTTTATAACAAAATTATGACTGATGAAATTTTTTTATAGTAAAAATATGACGGATTTTTTTTATAGAAAAATTAAGATAGATAAAATTTGTTTATAGAAAAATTATGATGGATTAAATTTTTTTTATACAGAATTGATAACTAATGAAATTTTTTAGGGTTAAATTTGGATAGATGATAGTTTTGTATAGAAATATTATGATCGATGAACTTTTTTTTATCGAAAAATTATGACTGAATTTTTTTTATAAAAATATAATTATGAATGCAATTTTTTATAGGAGTGTTATGACTGATGGTAATTTTTTTGGAAGAGATATTGTAGTAAAATAAAATAGAGAAATGATTATGTTTTAGAGAATAATAACAAGGGTCGAATTTTTTTTATATAGAAATTATAACTGATAAAAGTTTTTATTGAAATTTTTTTTAACAAAAAATTATGATTGATGAAATTTTTTATAGAAAAATATAGACCGATTATAAGTTTCTAATAAAAAAATAATGGCTTAGAAAGTTTTTTTTTTATATAAATCAAATTATAGCGCTGGCATGATTTTTGGAAAAAAGCTCATTGAAAGCTAAATTATGTAAATAGCAACAACAACAAGTGTTAAAATCTTAGCATGAAATTATCTTTTATTTTAATCAATAAATTAATAGAAATTGCTAATAAAAATAAATAAATATAAATAGATTTGTGTAAACTTTAGAAAGCTTTAGTATGGACTTTATAAATAGAGTAGTAAAATTTAGCTTTGAAATCCCTAATAAAGCTTCTTTAAAAGGTTTATTTAAGCCAGATATTAATTGCTCTTCCTGATTCTGGATGTTAAAGCCGATAGGAACTGCTACAAATATTAAATTTGAAAATATTTGAAATTGAAGCTTGGCGAAAGTTTAACCTTTTTATTTAACAAAGTTTTGTATGAACAAACAATTCCCATATTGTTAATAAAGTTTATGTAGTTAAGCTTAAGGCTACGAGAAGCTTGTGCTTATGTAATAATAAAGAAATATAGTTTTTATATAATGCGTGAGTTCTTTCACATGTTTATGAGCATAGTTTTCTAATTTTACTTAATGCGGGCTTAGTAAGAGCTTTGTATTTTCTGTTTGTTAAAAAGTTCTTCTGCTATATCTTGATTTTTTGTTTGAAACTTTAAAAGTCTGAATATTAGCTACTTGTGCGATTTAATTAGTGAAAAGCTAATATGACTGTTAAAAAGCTTTTTAATAGCTTTGGCATAGATGTATCGCATGAAAATGTTTTAAGCTTTAATTAAAGCTTTGAAAAAAAACTTCTCTTTTTCTATTGGCTCAAAAGTACTGTTTGTGTTATGTAAAAAGTTTAAGAAGCTTTTGTTCTTGAAAAAAATTTTCATTAAATTTTTTGCTTATTCTTATAGAATAATTTAATTTTTGTAATTTTCTTTAAATTTAAAGCTTTTAAAGTTAACTTTTGAATAATGTGTATTTATTCATTTTAGTATTTAAAATATTATTCAGTAGTAATTTTGTTAGCCTCTTCCCAATTTGATTCAGTTGCTGCAAACAAACGGGTCAAGTAGTTTACGGAAACAAATTCCTGTAATTGCTTTTACAATATGAATGACAATTTTTCCTATACAACTTACTTTTCATTTCAACTCATTCAAACTCAAACACGTTGCACCCACTCACGCAACCTACAAACTGCTGTAAAGAAATGTTATAGAAATTTAGGCAACACAAGCAAGAAGTTAACAAAGAAATAAAAATTTATATTTTTTTAATAGAGTTAATTAGTAAAAAAAAAGAAAAAAAAGGAAGAAGCAAAATACAGTTGCCAGTAGTTAGTCGACACTTGGAAAACACTTGTCGAAAATTCTTGAATAAATTTGTTTAATTTTTCTTTTTTTTTATAACATTTTTTAAGAGCAGCAACTTTATTATCAGTCAGTTGCAGGTGAAACGTAGTACGGCTCTTTTTTGGAATAAAAAAAAGTGTCTTTCAACAACAACAAAAACAACAACATCGTTATCTAAGGTAGTTAAGGCAGTTTCTTCGTCTTCTTCTCTCGTCCTAAACCAATCAGCTGGCAGTAAGAGCTCGTTTTACTGTCTATATTCTTCTGACATCTCACCCATTGGGGGAGGGTTATTGGGTTGCCTGTTACGGTTTAAGCAGGACAGACGAATTTTACAGGAAAACTTTCATTTTATTAATTTAAACAGAAAAGCTAGTTTTTATGTTTATTTTTTTTTGGTAACTAAGCTCGAGGGGTAGTAGCTAAGCAGCCTGGAAGCTTAAGCGCAGCAATAATAAAAAAAATTCAAAGGAAAACAGAAAGGATTTTTTAAATAAATAAAAATACAAAAGGAAAATACAAGTTGTAACAACTTGTATTTGTATTCCTTTTAAAAAGGTGGAGAGGAGGCAAGTAGTTAACAAAAAAAAGAGGGAAGTGGGGCGAACATTGAGTGCTTTCTTCGTAAATACTTAAAAAGTCATTTGGTTCGCGGACTTACATTCACTCTGAAAAAAAATTGGCGATGATGTGTTGTGTATTCTTAGAAATTTGTTCTTTTTGGTCCTTAAAAGAATACACTGCATAGCCAGACTTTATTTTTGACTGTTATTTTACTTAACACAAAAAAGAAAAAAAATACAAATTTATAAAGGGTGTTGAAAATAGTTGGCATTGCTATATTATGCAAATTCCTTTCCCGCAGTTCTTATTTACGAAAAATTGGCCGTATGGCAATTAAAAATAACATTTTACACTAATGGCAGCAAGTTTAGCTTTGGGGGAGAGTAAAATATAAATAAGATAAGTCTTTGCTCCATTTCTGTTTCGAAATCAGAGGAAGAAACAGGGCATAGTGTTTGTGGACATTCAATTTAAACTTTACTACATTGTGAGTGACAGGAAAGGATATATCTTATTTCACATTTTTTTTAAAGGGAAGTAACACTTTAGACAACAATGCCTATTTAATCACAACCGTACTACATTCTTTAGGAAATTGATAGAGACAAGATAAGACAGGTGGTGAAGAGTAGAAGGATAGTTTAGCTACATAACACTCAAGCTCTTTTTTTGTAGTGCAAAAAAAACACCTCTAGATTGGTAGGCTAAATATAAATACACTACTCCTACTAGCCTACCGGGGCAGCTTTCATTTTATAGAAGGCATATGTTATCGTATAAATCAGCACAGCGACCAGTGGCTATGCCTTCATCACTAAGCATCCGCCCCACCGACAGTCAATTTTTATTTTTCGTAGTGAAAATATAGCCAAGGGGTTTGTTGGGAATTGAGCCCACAGACTGATAAGCTAGTACACTACTTACTAAAGGGGCATCTAGACTTATGAAACTGTTATAATAGACGACTTAACTGGATTGTTTTGAATAATTTCACTTCTAACGGGTTGCATCAGTTCGTCTCGCAATGCATCGTAAACTAATCTGGTAACTAAATGATTGCCAAGTTTCGTTATCACTTGTTCTATCTGCAGGCGGATAAGGCCGCCTCCTAGAGAAATTTAGTCCAACAGAAAATGATTATTTAGAATAAATTTCACCCTCGCTAAAGGAGAAAATCTAGGAAAACTCATTAACTGTTTTTTCTGGCTCATGATGATGGTCCCTCGATCTCCAAAACCAAAATAACACCCAATTGCATAATGTAGATGCATTCGTTATCTGTGGGATACTTTGAGACCACCCTATATGGGGTTTCAAAATCGCATCATGATGCAAAACTCAAGATCTCTTTAATGTTGAGCTTTTAAAATCTTCAAAAGCAATTAAAGCTACGAACTGCAACTTTTAGAAGGGAATCCTTTCTCTTTCCAAAAAATTAATTACCTGGTCTATTTTTTTTGTTTTTTGCAAATGCAAATTAAAAGCATTTTTAAATTGGCAACACTCTTTTATGCGATAATTATTGTGACAATTGATTTGCGATTGATTTATATTTAGTAAGATAACACCTGAGCAAACTTGCGATTATTCGCAATGAAGGCTCCTATTTTAAGTGAAGTCATTGCAAAGGAAAACCGAACCGAAAAGTCATTACATTTAGCGCATGTCACTACTTCGTTCGCTTTATAGACCGGTAGAATTGCTGGGTAAAACAGAACCTTCGTCATGTCATGTAGTAAATGATTAAATTTATATTTAAAGAAATTTTTGGTAAATTTTAACGAACGTGATATTTTAGTTCACTTCTCTGTCGGTAAAACGTAACTCCAAAAATTTGATCTCTTGTGCATTATTCACGCGAAAATTAATAAAAACGCGAATATGCTTCCAAACCATAACAACCGCCTAATAACATGGAAATGCATTGAAAAAAAGGGGTTTTAGGAAGAAACCTTAGATAGCGAGGTTACATACAGACACTAGAGGGCACTGTTTTTGCCACAATTATCTCAGGCCTAGGACGTACCAGCTGATGCATTGCTTGTAGGGATTTGTTGGATGAGTTCCAAAATTATGCAGTTTAAAAGATGAAAACACCGAAGATGAATGACACTCAAAGTTAAATTATGTCTAATTCGGTTGATGTTGCAGATTCAGAACACGTTTATGAACAATCTACAAAGGAAATAAGATCATAAGAACCACAAGCGCCAACTTCAACATGGATGGCTATTGTGACAATAATAGAAAATTTTTCTCCTATTGAATACCTATAACTTTGCTTTAGAGACAAAAAATATACCGCACGGTAGACCGTGATATAACCGGTTTAAAATATAGAAAATGTGATCAAAATTCACTTGATCAAAAACTTTGAATGGCCATTAAATTAGTAATGCAGACAACTTTACAAAACGAATGATGCCGAAGTTTTTATTTTTGGCGCTACTTTCAAGTGTAATTCTCAATATTGAGTTTTAAAATCACGAGCTAAGAGCTTAGTCCAGTTCATCATATTGACGTATTACTGTTTTAAGTTTTCTGTGTGTTAGTGGGAGTAATTAATTACATTGATTCATTACCTTGCAATGATTAATAATGCTACTTATTATATTATTTAACATTACCATTATTTTCATTACATTGTCATTGTCATGCTATTTAGTGAAAACGTTTCATTGCTTAATTTAAAATCTGAGCATTGCATTAAAAGCTATCCGACGTTGGTACCTACCTACCTATAAGCCAGTTAAAAGTTGGCTTGCAAGTTACTGCGGCCGATTATGAATATGCGCTAAATATATTTTTAGTTACTACGATTTTACCATTTCATTATAATTGAAAAAAAATCAGTAGCACTAACTGATAGTTATTTTGGTTAATTGTAGTTATTTTCAAATAATTTATAGCCATTATCATTCCTTGCATTGGATTGTCGAAGAATGTTTTTTTTTTCGCGAAAAGATTTCATTATTAATAGTTAAGGAGCAAAATTATAAATTGCCACTAAGTAATGATTAAATAGGTTCATTAATATTGAAATAACAAAATAATCAATAGCATTAAATGGTAGTTATTTTTTTTTTCTACATTACAATTATTTTGAAATAATGTCTATTAAAAAATGAATCGCTACGAAAAAATCTCTCGTTTTAACGATAAATTAAGTCTTAAATAATAATTCCATTGGCATTGAATGATAAAATATTTTCAATTAGTTAACCGTTATCCTTGACTAATGCTTGAATGATTTAAACCTCAAATATTTTTGTGTATTTTAATTTTATATTTTCTATTGTTGGCAATATTTTTCCGAAATGATTTTTAAGATTACATGATGCTTTAAAATGGCCAACCAAAGCCTAGAAATATTTCTCATATCCTTGCGGTTTTTATGGTTGGATTTTGGTTATTTTCCCCTTTTTTTATATTTTAAGCTGGTTTGTTGACAAAGAAAAAACAGCCAGCCTACACAATTGATTTAAATGCTCAAAAAAATTTTTTAGTGACCGCCATTTAAAAATGGCCATTGTTGTTTGCAAGAATTCGTGGGTAGTCTGAAGTAGGTTTGACAATATATAATGATGATAAAATTAAATCATTTAATTCTAAGATTTCTAAATGAAATTAAATTAAAACAAATGTTTCATTCATATTATTTTATGGCAGCAGCAGCATAAAATTTTATTATCATTTGTAACATAATAAATATTTAATTTTCTTAAAGGACTTAGTAAAAGTCTTCCTTTTGTTTTTCCCGTTCTTCACTGTGTTTTATTGAGCTTGAATCCTTGCAATGGTTTTGGCTTTAAAACTCCCAATTTTTTTTCTTATTTTGTTTTTGTTGTATTTAACTTGTTCTGCTTTTATTATGTAATTCTCCTTAATGCCTGCCTGCCTGCCTGGCTGCTGATGATGCCTTGATGTTTGTTGGTATTTTATGAATATTTTTTTTCTTTTTTTTGCATTGTTGGGATTTAGGAAAATGAGCCCAGTCCGTGCAACAATGTTTGCAATCATTATAGACCCTGTCTTTTTCATTTCATATAAAATAAATGAAACACGACTAAAGTCCTTGGGGAAATTAGTTTTTGTTCATGTACATTTCGATCTTTATTTTTTGTTGTTGTTGTTGTTTCTCTTTTATATAAAAAATTCATAAAGAAAAATTGAATTTTTCGCGTTTAATTTGTGCCTGACAGACAGTTAATATTTTTTCTACTCCTCTTGCAATTATGGATATTTTGTGTTTGTATGCGCCCAACAGAAGGAGCAACTTTAATGTTACTCGTACTGTGATTGCGCACATATTAAATAGTTTTTTTAATTTTTAATAAACTAAAGTAAATTGTTAAAATATGGCTAAAATTAGTTAAGGGGCTGCGCTCAATTCTCTTTAAAAATTTATAAACACTTTAACAGGCAGCAGTTTTTAACTAACAAAAATAAATATCAAAATAAAAAAACTCTTGTTTAATGCCCCATCATTTCCTTTTTGAAACATGCCATTATCCTTTGTTCTTCCTTTATAAAAGGAAAACAGCAGAGAAATAATCAAAATCGTGGCATGTGGTTTTCCAGAAGGAGAAAGATCTAAAACAATCAAACACACTATTTTTTATGTAATTTCTTTTCTAATACAAGGGGTTCTTCAATAAGAAGTTTGTTTTCTAAAAGAAAATAAAAGATAATTAAAATTTGTAATGTATTACCAAGCGAAAAGTTTGTTAATTGCGAATAAAAAATGATGTGTGACAAATGTCCCATCACGACCACGCTGACAGATGTCATTTTTAATCACTTTTTGGCCAAATGGCCAAATGGAAATCGATTCGATTGGCTCCGTATGGAGTCTGTTCTTAACATAGTCACCGTAACAAATAATCCACACCATGTGGGTGGGCACTAATTGATGGTTGTTATTAAATTATGCGATCGCAAATTTTGGTTTACAATAAACTAATCGTTTCATTGACTGAGTGACAGGTGGCAGCGTCCTGTTGAAATCACATGTCAGTGTAACATCCCCGTCGTCAATAAAAATTATGCGTGATCCAATGACCGTTGCTTGCATGATAAGATTTACATCTGCTCTTAGCTGTATAAGCCATAATCAGATGGTGGATCATTTTAACACTGTGGAGGAAATGTAGCGTCATCCTCGCTCTAGAAGGCCTTCAGATACGTATATCCTTTGGCCACTGCTAGTTTCAACTTCAAAAGCCCGAAGCAGACCGCAACCTTCAATCCTTGCTGAAGAGTTGGAGATTATCCAACTCCTGGTTCAAAACGCATGAAGCTTAATATAATTTAAGAACACGACGGCATTCATACTTACTGGATTTGGACCATTCATTGTGTTCATTGTGAATGATCTGACCCACAAACTCAAACGAGGGCCTCGAAACACGCAGCCAGCACGATACTCCCGAAGGGCTCAACCTCAATAATCAGTCAGAGAACAGCTAAAAGGCTAAAAAGACAATTTGCGGAACTCTGGGGCTTTACTGATGCCCATTGAAATATAGTGGATTGTTCAGTTGGCTCCTGCTAGCCTTGAAGGGGACTGGACTCCCTTTTACCCCCGCAAGACACAAGTCTATGTGGTTGGGTGATCCATAAAAACTTATAAATGTGTCCCCGGGGGGTCAATCACCGTTACCGCATTTTGAGCCCAATCACGCCTTCAGGACACATAGCGGACCACACAGTGACACTTTGAGCATGTAAAGAGTTTTCAGTAATCGCTCTGGGCTTTCCACATCCGGCAATTTTGCTTGTTGTCATACCACCCTGACAAGTGAAAATAGCCTTCGTCTCAAAAAATGATTTTTTGTTTTAGAAAAACCAGCCGGTTGTTCCTATCTAGGGTGCTGTGAACGGTCCTGCGCCTAGATAACCCCAATCGTTGAGAACGTCGAGAAATTGAAAGAAAACAAATTTTTTAGAACCAGCACTTAGCGGATAACGACCCCTACACATGGAATGCATTGGGCTAGAACTAGGAAATTAGGTTGTATAGAGAGGAGGAAAGAGGAAGAGGAATTCGATTGAAAGTGACAAGAAACACCTCTGGAAGAGTTTTATTCCACATACGAACTGTTCCGCTGAAAAAAAAGGAATTTTTCCTGTAATACGTAGTGTGCTTCACTGGAAAATTAACCACAAATGGATGTGCTCTCACGGAACATCGAGTTAAATGCAAAGACTTGCGAGAACACTTACAATTGGAATAAAGATAAAATAGTGAAACACATCCCTCCCACATTGCATCGATGCTGGAGAGAATCAATAGAGTTGCATAATTTCATTAGAGCACTCACCATTTTAGTAACGATAAAACAGTCAATGCATTGATGCTCTAGAGAGTTAATACAGTCGGTTGCCCTTCTGTCCCCAAAGAGCCTTTTAGTCCTCTCCTGTACGCCGTCGAGCAAGTCCAAAATAAATGGTTGTATTCCATTTTGGGGCGCATATAGGTAGTGTAAATACGACGGAGTGAAGTATCTGGAAAGTTTCTTTAGAGACTTGAAAAATGTGTTCAGTCCATCGAGTTTCGGAAACAAGTTCCCTTATCTCGTTAGAGCACTTACCATTGTAGCAACGATAACACAGTGAATTACAGTATACATTACGTCAATGCTGTAGGGAATCAATAGAGTTGGATACCCTACCGTCCCCAATCAGCCTCTTGGTACTCTCCCGTACGCGATTAAGTAACTCCAAAATAGACTTTGGAGCGTCGGTCCATACATCAGAGTTGTACTCCATTTTTGGATGGTTATAGGTGGTATAGATAGTACGGAGATCGGATGAAGTGAAGTATCTTTTACCCCATTTTAGAAATCCAATGCACTTGAAAGCTTCTTTGGAAACCTGAAAAATCTCTTTAGTTCATCGAACATCATACTGAAGTTTCATGTGAAGAACATCCAGACCGTCCGATTCCCGATTCTGTAATATCTATATCACCCATAGTAACAGGTGCAGCACCAAATCCAAACACAGATCTATCCGTAAACATACAACATTTCGTCTTACAGGCATTTAAATCGATTCTATTCGCACGACCCCATTCGGAGATCGCCGCGAAACCGTGATTGAGCGTATCATTCATGTTCCGCCTTTTGGAACTTAAGTCCAACTTGTTCGGTCTATTACCAAATGAATGCGAATAACAAATGGTGCTGTCATCTGCAAAAAAGTATTTTGGAGTATTTTTTTTTTTGGATCTTTCAAATGCAAATGCTAGTTTTTGTCAAAATTTGTATACAATTTTAATATATTTTATAGATTAGGAACCAATCGCAAAGCCCACGAAACTCTAGAGCTGTTCTAGAGATGCTAGCTCTAACCAACTATTGCACACCATTTCTAAGAATTTTTTTAACAATTTTTCTCCAGTTAACTTTCCAGCAAGATTGTCAAACTTAAGAAATTTTGTTTGGTTCATCAAACCCCATTAAAAGACAAATTATTTTTCCATCTTGCGGCTCTATAGCACTAAAGCTGGAATGCAAAAATTGTGATGACCTTGACAGCACATGTATTTTATAGACTAAAGTCTAAAATTTTCAATTTTGGGAATTCCAGGATTCTAATTTGCTTTGTTTATATTATAGCGAAGTTTCGAGGTTGGTAGATAATCTTGCGGCAGCAGTTCTTCTATTTGAATCCTAACCAGTTCATTCATTTCTGAAATTTATTTTTGGCTTCTTTCTTCGTTCTTTTTTAAAAGAACAACAATGCCTATTTAGTCAAGTATAGCTAGCACGCTACTATTTTTTTAGGAAAGGGATAGAGAAGTGATGAGACAGGTGGTGAAGGTAGAAGAAAAGTTACGGACATTAACTGTCGTATAAAGCAGGACAGTGACCATGCCTTCATTACTGAGCATTCCCACCTACAATTAATTTATATGTTTGTAGTGAAAGAAAAAAGCAAGATCTTTGTTAGTATTCGAACCCACAACCACCAGTCTTATAAGCTAGTACACTACCTGCTAGCCTACAGGGGCACCTGTTTGTTTTAGAAAACAAGCTTCGCGTGAAATGCTAAAGCTGCTGCCATAAAATAGCTGAAAGCAGCAAAATTCATCTTTTATTTTACGAAGAACTTTTAAAGCTTTCAATAAAAATGGTCCTGCGAACCCTATATATTCTGTAATAAATCATTTTTCGTGAGCAATGCGCTTAACTGATTACAACAAATGACTGCAAAAAATGTGGTTTGCTTTTGGATCGACATCTGGCAGCGTGCTTGTGGTGATGGACATTTGCCGGATGTCATTTTTCATTCATAATTGCTGAAACTTTCTCTTCGTAATACACTACCCACTAGCCTACAGGGGCTTTAAAAAGAAGAACAAAGATGGGGTTAAATATGCTTCAGCTCTTCTCTAATTTCAAAGTACCAATCCTCCTCACCTGGTGTTCGTTTTAAAGTCTGCAGAAAGAAACGAAAGAAGTTGCTTGTGTCGTTAGCCCTTTTTTTAACTAACCATTTCGGCGGTATATTTTCTTCCGAAATTCATTGAGGTTCTTAACCTTTCTCAACTTTCGTTGAAGTGATTCAACATTCGACAACCCCTTACCCAGCGTCAATGGGTACTAACTGACGACACCCTTTGCTTCTTATATATTGCTTTATACATCAAGGCGCCAACAAAGCCCTTAGTAAGTTTACTTTGAAAATTAACTAGCGCAATAACTTGTTTCTGTAACATAGTGACATGTTTTTCACATAAAAAAATGTAGTTTCTATTGAAGTGTTGAAACAGTTCATGAGCTCTAGTTTATCGTTTGTCCAAAAGATGGATCATGTGAGTTTTTCCCATGGCGCATTATCTTGTGTTGAAACAGTTCATGAGCTCTAGTTTATCCTTTGTCAAAAGGATGGATCATGTGAGTTTTTTCCATGGCGCAATATCTGTTTCTGTAACATAGTGACATGTTTTTCCCATGACAAAATGTAGTTTCTACTGAAGTGTTGAAAAAGTTTATGAGCTTTAGTTTGCCCTTTGTGAAAAAGGATGGATGTAATATTTTTCATGGGAGATATTTTTCATTTCAGTTACAGAAAGGAAGGTAATATAGATTATTACAAGGGCCTGTAACCTGTTCAGTCACGTTATCCGTGACCATACTTGATGCTTCAGCGTAAAAATAGATAATCAATGTTGTCCCTGAGCCACAACATAAGGATTTCGTATCATTTGGAATTTGTGTGTACGATAATTGAAAGGCTTTCCAGTTGCAAAATTTTTTTGTCGATCTCACTCTTTAATATGTTGTGTGCTAGTGTTAGTTACCGGAATCAGCCAGCAAGGACAAAAGCAAACGGAAGTTGAAAGTTTAAAGTTATTGTCAGCTAAACAAAACAACTGTCACAGCAAGGACAATAAAGAAGTGTTTCTCCCTCAACTAAACAAATGATTTTAAAATGCAACATTAATATTGTTTGTTGCTGGTGTTGTTGTTGGTTTTTATGCATTATTCTTTTCAAATGAAAATGCAATACGACAATTGCTAGCGGCAGCCAATTTTTATCCTTTGTGATTATTTGTCCAGAAAACTGTTCATTTGTTTTTGTTGTTGTTTTATTGAAAATTATAAGGCCGTAAAACCTAAACTTGGACAATGAAAACCCTATCACTCACTTATTGTTGTATTTCTTTATCGCACTCTTTTACAAAATGTCATGTCCTTAGAAAACAAAGAAACCGCTAAAGATTTTTATTTCATATAAAAGTTTTTGTTTGTGCTTTTTCCTCTTTTGGAATCCGAGTTGTTTATTAAAAGTTTTTAACAATTGAAGAAGAGAAAAATGAGTGGCGGATTGTTACCACAAGCCGCCTATGTTGTGACAGTTTGTGGTGGAGGCAGATAAATTTAGATGAAAAACTAAAACTAAAATATATAATTTCAACCACAAAAGAAATACTTGGAATAGAGTTTATTTTGCTTTGCTTAAATATGAATTGTAATTAGTGATGATGATGATGAACGATGCAATCTACAAGGGAACTAAGACGATAGTCAATGAAATGCGACGTTAGTTCCAGTGATTGGATTTTAGTATGCCATTTGGAAGATTTACTACTTGAAAAGTATAGACTTTGCAAAAAAGGATCTGGATTAAAGCAGCGAAGGACTCGATACGTACACTCTTACATCCAACTAGAAACTTAGATTGCAGAAGGCGCGTCTTTATCTTCAGATTTTCGATAAGCTTAATGCCTCGGGTAAATTAGTTAGAACAGTATTATCAGATTGAACTTTCTGCCAAAACGGATGTAATAAATAAAGTGACATTAGGCACCCCATAAAATCCACAATCGCTGAATAGCTAATCTCGGAGTTTGTTACGCTTTAGGGCTGCATTCTAAACTTTTAGCAGGGTTATTTGAGGACCTGCAACAAAATTATCAGGTTAACTAGATTGTCAGTTAGGTCTTTTTACAATTGTAATAGAACTAGTGGGGTTTCCTAGGAGTCATATTGGCATTTTAGCAAGGGTGCCACCGGGGCACTGAACTGCTTGGAACCAGCACCCTAATCCTCTGCAAAACTTCGGTCTTGTTTGTCGTGAAGATGAAAGGAGTTCTTTGGCCGAATACATATTACCATACCGGAATACTTCATTTCATTGTGTGTCTACTCCAAGTCTAAATTGATTCCGGAATGCAAAATTATTCGAGGACTGACGACAAAATTACTAGGCTAGCAAGATGGTGTCTCTTAGTATGATTGTAGTAGAACTAGTGGGGTTTTAGTAAGGGCGCAAACTGGATACTGCACTATTTGGACGCGCGGCCTAACCCTCTGCAAAACTTCGGTCTTGAAACGGTTGCTTTTGACCGAATATGTATTGGCATCCCGGTACCATAACATCGTGTGCCTTCCTACTCGCAATTTCAATTAATTTAGGAATACATGATGTCAAGATATTTCAGCCTGGCATGCGATTGTACCCTCAAATACATCTCCTGACAAAACGGATACATTAGGAATGCGTCTGCAGGATGATATTAGATTACCTTCACGAAGTTCGCTCCGCTTTACTGTTGCATGTTAAGCTTTCAGCATGAGCTTACCGATAAAATTATTAGACTAACTAGATGGTCTGCCTGCTCTTAATAAGATTATAGTAGAACTAGTGGGGTCACAATGCTGCAAACGGTGCACTGCACTTTGGATTCGATGCCCTGGCCGAAACCTATGCAAAACTACCGTCTTGTTTTTCGTAAATATGAAACGCTTGATTTTGACGGAAGACGTATTGACATGCCAGGTTAAACTTTTAGCATGGGCTTAACGATATCGGGCTAACTGGATAGTCTGCTTGGTCTTATTATAATTGGTGTTATTGGGGTTTCCTAGCAGTCATTGACATTTTGGTAAGTGTCTTGATGGGGTACTGCACTATTTATAAACGTTCTAGGGGCCCAACCTCATGTATAACTTGGGTTGCGGTTGTCATAAAAAGAATGATGAAACGATTGCTGCTGACCTCTTTTAGTAAATGTAAACAGGATTATTTAGTACTGCCAGCAACCCGTTGTTGTCTTGGATAAGATGTAACTAACATTTTTTTATTGATTTCCCGGTATTAACAGTTCCGACCCAACTTTTTCTTATTATTCGAACGCAATTTTGTTTTTGTTAAAATTTTATTTCTTGCTTTCTGTCATTTTGCTGAATTTTTGTAAAGGGGCTTTCAACAAGAAGTTGGTTTTTTAAAGCAAAATAAAACAAAAAGTTTTTGAATTTTTAATTTTTGGGGTTCGAAGGACCATTTTGATTGATTCAATTGGCTTGAATTTGACGGCATTTCACACGAAGCTTGTTTTCTAAAACAACAAATTTGGATTAAAATAATTCAGATTACAGATACAATAAAGTATTACGAAAAGAAAAGTTCGGCAATTATGAATGATAAATTATATCTGGCAAATGTCCACCACGACCACGCTAGTAGATGTCGCTTCATTTGTTACAGTTTCTAATCACTTTTTGAAGAAATTGCAGTCCTATTTCGTTAATCATATCACGGATTTTGAGTTTTAAGGCTGACATCGATTCGAATTGCTCTGTATAGACTCCGTTCCTTACATAGCCCCACAAAAAAAATCCAGTGGTGTTAAATCACTTGATTTGACTGGCCATTTAACTGCTGATTGTCGTGAAATTATGCGATCGAAAAATTTGGTTTGCAATAAATTGATCGTTTCATTAGCTGTGTGACATGTGGCAGCGTCCTCAATTACAGGCCAAAATTGAGTTGTTAGCATCTTGCGATAGCGTGAATCATTGATCGTTACCGCATTCCCAACCTCACCTTCGAAATAAGTGGTCTCCAGACCACTCACCAGTCACTCTCACTGATCGCTCTAGGATCTGCCGCGTAAAAATATGCTTCGTCTGCAAAAATGATTTTTTCAGTTGTTCCTGAATGAATTTAGCGAATCTGCGGTGATTTCAACTCCTGCACCAGGTCAGGTAAGGCTTCAAAGTCAAAACCCCTTTATGCAAAAATCGCCATGTAGTGGTTTTGGAATACCCCAATTGGAGAACGTCGAGGAATTGGCTTCGATGTTTTCGGTTGAACGACCCAGTTAAACCGTCCTGTTGAAACCACATGTCAGTGATATCCAGGCTGTCAATAATAGGCCAAAATTGAGTTGTTAGCATTTCGCGATAGCGTGATCCATGTCCATCCTCATTTGCGAAAAGAAAACAGCTCAAACATGCCTGCAAACTAAATGGCGCACCATACAGTGACACGTTGCGCATGAAAAGGCCTCTTCTCAATAATCTCTCTAGGATTTTTAGAAGTCTAGATGTGGCAATTTTGGCATTAGACTTGTGGGTCATGGCATGGATAGCCCCAATTGTTGAGAACACGTCGACGAATTAACAAATTTAAATCTGCTTCAACACGGTGGCTCATGGCTGCGATGTTTTCAGTTGAACGGCCTGGTGGAATACGCGTTTGTATTCGCACATTTTGTCTCGAACCTGTCGTCTCAAATTTAACGATCAAATTTTAAATAGCAACCTCGATAGGACGATTATGCTGTCCGAAAATATCACGAACTTTTCGAAATGTAACTTGAACAGAACTACCATTTTTATAGTGGATTTTAATTATTCTAAGGCGATTTTCTTGCGATATTGAATTCATTGTAACAATTGCCAATGCATCTACTACGAATATGTGGGGGTATTTGCCACAATTAAAAAACAAACTTTTTGTTGAAAAACCCGATAAACAATATGGTGTGAACATTTGTTGCACTGATAATGTCATGGGTGGAATTTCCTACAATTTATATAAAAAGTAAGGAAAACTTTAGATTAATATTTTCTAATTCTCATACAATTAATGCAAATTTTGCATGACACCTGTTACAACTCTCATTCCATTTAAACAAATTTTCAAGTAAATTTTTCAAAAAGCTCGTTTCTCTGGTTCCTTAATTTAACTGAAATTTAATTCTCATTTTAGTTATAATTTCTTTTGTTGGCAACTAATTAAAAGGGAAGACTATACAGGATTTATAGTGAATAAAGGAACCATTTTCCTTATTGCTTTCTTTTACTCATGCCATGAATATTACAAAAAAAAAAATTACTAAGTGTAAAAATTTTTCTTTAAAATTAAGGCAACTACTTCGTGTGCGTGCTGGAGAATGAAGAAGGAAAAGCAAAATCCTTTTAGCTGTAATACCTTTTTACTCTTTCCAAAGTCATTATGAAGGCTCTAGTTGTTTCTTTTGTCTTCTGCTTGCAAATATGATGGATTATGTTTTTTTTCCTCTTCTTTTTTTATTTCCTCCTTTTTTTGCACAAATGGTAAGTAATAAATATTATTATCGAAGTATTATCATTTTACTTAAGCTCGCTTTTTTTTTCCTTTCGTATTTTTTGTACTTTCACTACACTTTTTTTGTTTTTTTGTGAAGTTGCCGCTGCCTTTGTTTTTCTGCAGGGAAAAGACCAAAAAAACGAGTTTTTATTAAAAGAATTAACAATTTGTTATTTTGAAGGTTTTCTGTTAGTGTCTTCTTCTTCTTCTTCTTCTTTCCTTGCTGTCAAATTCTTAAGAATTGTTTGAAGTTTTGTTTTACGGCAACAGCTGTATGAACATGCAACAGTAAGTCCAGGAGAAAGAAAAGCAGGGAAAAACATGTTGACACATTTTATTAATTGGATATAATAGTATAGTTATGATTGCAAAATACAGGGTGTTGAGGGTATTTATAGGATATTTTTTGTAGAGATATAAACCTTCAGTTTACAACACTTTTATCGGCTGTTAAGTGTGATTTATGTTTAGTTTGTTTTGGCATTTCCTAATGAACAGACTGACGCCTGAGCAACGCTTTCAAATTTCGCAAACTTGGACCCAATTTACTTAAGCGGATTTTGTTAAGCGATGAAGGTCACATTAAACAAAATTGCCCTATTTGGAGTGATAATAATTGTCAAGTGTAGTCGAGACACCGTTACATCCAGAAAACCTGTCTGTTTGATGTGTCTTATGGGTTGCTGGAGTCATTGATCCGTACTTCTTTAAAGAAGATGCTGCTCAAAATGTTATAGTCAATGGCGACTGCTATAGAGTCATGATTACTAAATTTTTCGTTTATCAATTGAATAACCTTGATGTGCAGGAGCTGTGGTTTCAATAAGACAGCGCAACTTGTCACATAAATTAAAGGAGGAAACTACAATGCATAATTTCATTTCTCGAATCCAAGGACGTGCGGTTTAAGGCCACTATATTATTTTCTGTGAAGATATGTGAAGTCGCACAGAAATAAGGTAACATTCGCCATGTGTATTGTCGATATACGGTCAAAAATGTTGAAAAAAGTCATTGTGTCTCCAGGTTCCATACATGCGAGACAGCCATAGCAGTCAGATGCTAGAAGTCATATTTAAATTAAAAAGGCAGTAGATTAGACTGATGCCTGAACAAAGTTTCCAAACAAAATACAAATTTATTTTTAAAATCATGCTTCTATTCTAAATATACATCGCGTACAGGTGGACTATTTTACGGTCGCCCTAATTGTCCATCACAGCAATTAATCCAATTAACTATGAAAAGTTTTCGCACCACGTTTACTTTATATCATTATATACATCCACAGAGACGTCTTATATTGCGTACGGAAGACCTAATTGCTGCTGTAGAGCGTATTGTAGCGGCAGACCCAAATCAGTTTATGCGCCATCGTGCACGGACATTGGATATGTGCCAACTGATGGAAGATTTTGTGAAAAGGCCTGGGGTATGCATTTTAACAAAATTCAAGTTGTGTAGGAATTACCATCACACAATCCTCCTAGCAAGACGTAGATTGGGTGGCGATTTTCATAAACGAATTTTGTTTAGCGATGAAGAGAGCTCACTTTTGTTTCAGTGGATGGCGTATATGGAGTGATGATAATTCTCAAATGTATGCTATCACACCGTTTCATCTAGAAAACTGACTGATGGTGACTTACTGGTTGATGGAA
Source organism: Trichopoda pennipes (assembly GCA_030448955.1). Classification (NCBI taxonomy): domain Eukaryota; kingdom Metazoa; phylum Arthropoda; class Insecta; order Diptera; family Tachinidae; genus Trichopoda; species Trichopoda pennipes. Next base: position 6,101,314 of record JASKUP010000060.1, read on the forward strand.
TCATTAGTCCATATTTTTTTTGAAAAAACGATGCTGGTGAAAACGTTAAACACAATGGTGAGCGCTGTTAAGCCATTATTAATGACTTCTTTGTCAAACAGCTCTTGCAACAATTGATTTCTTGTGGGCAACGTTTGGTAGCCGCCTAGTTTCTAGGACCAGTGAGTACGTCTCTAAGATCGTGTGATTGATTACATATCAATAGGGGATTTGTAAAGTCGCTACTCCACGCTGATAACCGACTGACTGCTTGGCAGAAAACTATTCGCCGCGTAATTGCCAGAATATGGCCGCAAAGTTTATAAAAATGTCATCGTAATTGATTCATCATTAATGAACATTATTAATGTTTAATTGAATCAATTAAGCATTACTAAATGTTTAATTGATTTAATTAATTGATTATTTAAAACTTCAATTGGAAAATAAATAAAGCTTATGTCAGGTGAAAAGGCATTTTTCTTGGATGTTGTCAACGCATTTCTTTAACTTGGGAAAAATTCCGACTGTAATTATTGCCAGGCTTTTGGGCTGAGATATGAAAAGTTACAGGACAATATTTTCCTTTGCCTCTACAAATATATCTTATTCCTCTTACAATTACATCAAGAGGAAACATTCGTCTGACAAACGATAACTTCGTAATAAATAAATGCAGGATTTTAAAAAAGATCGTGGTATGTGAAACACACACCACTTAAAAGAGTGGTATATGCTCTCTGCCAAACGCCCGGTCTAATGTAAACGGCAGGTCTTCAACATCAGATCAGAGTGAAATATTTCTTCAACAGTTTAAAGTTCACTAGCTTTCCTTCTGCTATGGAACATCAAAATAGAAAATTTCTAGCTTCGAATTAAGATCTCTCTTCAACGTATATTTTTGGCGAAAATTGGAAAATTGGAAATAGTTTAAAAATGTCAACAAATTGTTTTACATATTTATTGGTCATTTTATATTTCAACAAAATTTTTGATTGGTCACTCACTCAGTCACTGCGATCTGTGAAAATTTTTAAAAATTAAAAAATCTCTTCGCGTCTATAAATTTGTAAGATTTGAAATGACAAAACAAATATCTTAACATACGTGGCTGACAGTTTTTATTTTAGTTTACACGAAAAACGCCTACTGATGACAGAATGTAGAAAAAAGAAAATTTTTAATGAATCATTCCAAGGGGCGCGCAGAAAAATATTAAAACATCGCAATTGTGCATACAATTTGTTGGTTGAGACAATTGGGCAGACATCAAGACATACGGATGGACGGACAGATATAGAGGTTTTTAAAAAGCTATTAATCATTATGAGGGAGGAGCAGCAGCTAGTGGTCATTTGAAAAGATATAAAATAATTTATAACGGTTATTGTAGAAGTGTAGTGCATTTAATTCTAAAGTAATTGCTGTTTCGTTTCTTCTCTGCTGCTTCTCGTTTATTAAGTGTTAAAAGTGCTAAAAATAATTTAATATTTAAACATTTTCGTTAAGAGGGCTTTACTCTCGTTGATTTATAATCAATTGAGCGGTTTTATTTTGAATTCAACAAAAATTTAATTAATTGGCATCATTCTTACCTACTGGACTCTCAATTATAGCAATCACGAAAAATCAAGTTGTGTTACTTATGAAATTGTTGTGCTTTTCTAGTTAAAAATACAACGAAAAAAATTTATAATTTTAATTTCTTATCGATTGTTGCACGCAGCAAAGTATTGTTCTCAAAAAATCATCTACTTAGAAAATTTAAGGTTCGAAGGACCCTTTTTCTAAACAGCTTTAAACCGACAATGACAGCCTCCTGACAATTTGTTAAACATTCCTTTGTGGCTGATTAAAAGTCCAAATTTTTAATTTTGTCAACTGTATTGCTCACGAAAAATGATTTATTACAAAATATATAGGGTTCGCAGGACCATTTTGATTAAAAGCTGTAAAAGTTCTTAGTAAAATAACATGAATTTTGCTTCTTTCAGCTATCTTCTTACAGCTATCTTCTTACAGCAGCTGCATTTGGCTTGAATTTGACGGCATTTTACACGAAGCTTGTTTTCTCAAACAAAAATTTTAGATTATATGGGGTAGGAAGGACCATTTTGATTAAAAGGTTTTAAAGCTTTGGCAGCAGCTTCATTTGGCTTGAATTTGACGGCATTTCACACGAAGCTTGTTTTCTCAAACAAAAATTTTAGATTATATGGGGTTGGAAGGACCATTTTGATTAAAAGGTTTTAAAGCTTTGGCAGCAGCTCCATTTGGCTTGAATTTGACGGCATTTCATATGAAAAAATTTAAATTAAAAAAATTCAAATTTTTATTGTATTACGAAGAGAAAACTTGCGGCAATTACGAATGATAAATGTGTGACCACAGTGACAGATGTCCATTTTTTCATCAAAGTTTTTTAATCACCAGTTTTTGGCAAAATAGCGGTTCTAATTTATTAATCGCATCTTAGATTATGAATTTTAAAGCTGAAATCGATTCCGTATAGACTCTGTCCTTAACATAGCGTCCACAAAAAATAATCCAGTGGGTGTTAAATCACACGATCTGGCTGGCCACTTAGCTGCTATTTGTCGTGAAATTATGCGATCGGGAAATTTGGTTTGCAATAAATTGATCGTTTCATTGGCTGTGTGACATGTGGCACTGTTCTAAAGAAACCACATTTCAGTGATATCCACGTCGTCATTAAGAGGCCAAAGTTGAGTAGTTAGCATGTCACGATAGTGTGATTCATTGACCCTTACCGCATTTCCAGCCTCGCCTCCGAATTAAACCACACACCATACAGTGATAAGTTGGGCATGCAAAGGCTTCTCACTAGTTGCTCTAGAATTGTCAGAAGCCCAAATGCGGCAATTTTACTTGTTGACCTACCCTGCCACGTAAAAACACGCTGCGTCTGAAAAAAATGATTTTTTCAATTGTTCATGAATGAATTGAGTGAATCTGCGGCAATTTTAATTCCTGTACTAGGTCCACCAAATGCGGCAGTTTTACTTGTTGACATACCCTGACGCGTGAAAATGTTCTGCGTCTGAAAAAATGATTTTTCCATTTTTTCCTAAATGAATTGAGCGAATTTGCGGCGATTTTAACTCTCTCACCAGATCCACCTTGTAAGACTTCAAAGTCAAATCCCCTTTACGCAAAATTCGCCATGTGGTGGTTTTGGAATACCCTAATTGGAGAACGTCGAGGAATTGGCTTCGATGTTTTTGTTTAAACGACCCGGTGAAACTGGCGTTATTGGTTTTTCTATCGAGCCTGTCAAACTTCATTAAATATTTGGTTGGTTGGTCTCGAGACCAACGATTTCAAGGGCCTAAAAGTGGTTTATACACTAAATTCCGTTGCATTGTACCAGCAAAAATCCAGCCCGGCGTTAAAACATTTCACGCCAATAATTGCTCTCCTGTTGAATTATATCAAATGGATGGCGAGGGAAAAATACATGGACTGACTGAAACATCGTACGTATCCGAAGGCCTTCTAGGGCGAGGATGACGCTACATATCATTCAGAGTGGTAATAATCCACCATCTGATTAGCCAGGTGCAGATGTAAATCTTATCACGTCATGACCAAGCGCTTCTCCCCGGGGACACATTTATAAGTCTTTATGGATCACACAACCATCTAGACTTGTGTTTTGCGGGGGTAAAAGGAAGCCCAGTCCCCTAATAGGCTAGCAAGCAACCAACTGGAAAATCCACTATATTTCCAGGGGAATCAGTAAAGCCTCAGAATACCTTTTTAGCCTTTTAGCTGTTTAGGTTGGCCCTTCGGGATTATCGTGGTGGCTCTGTGTTTCGAGGCCCCTCATGAATTTGATGAGCGGGTCAGGATCATCTCACCTTTACTGAGAACAACGTGTGAATGATCTGGATGCAGTGAGCATGCGAGTCACGCACGATGTACCAGGAGTTGGATAGTCTCCAGCTCTTCAGCAAGTAGTAGTGGTTTGCAACCCTGCAAACCGCTGAAATTTTAAATAGGAATGACCTGCTGCTTAGTCCTTTCTTGGGCGTGAATGAAGTTGCTCTTCATTCCCAGTGTTTTCACCATCATCTGATTAAGGCTTACAGCCAGGTGCGGATGTAAATCTTATTACGAAATGACCAGGAGCACAACCATATGGCCATTGCAGAGAAGTTAACTCAATAAATTTGGTAAATTTAAATAAATTTTTGAGAAGTTTTGTAATTATGAATCCACTACAATGCAAAGTAAAATCTGCGGCATAAAGAACTAATGAATGGTACATTTGGAGGTCAAACTAGGGAAGCACTTGTCATGTTCGTGACTTTTCAGATGATTAAATCCCTGGTGTATAATATCACAAGCTGGCAAACAGATTTGTATTAAAATAGAACCGACAGTATTTAGTAAATAGAATTGTGCCCTTTCTTAGCCCTTTGACTGGTATATCAGAAATATCAGAAATCCATTATTGGACCAAACGCTGAAATCTTGTTTTTAAGTCATAAATAATTTTAAAAGCAAATAGATGGAAAAAATACCAAAAATCTTAATCAAATAATATTTATATTGCGATTTCGTTTGCGTTAAACAGATGGCGGCATGTGATACTAAATTTCAGTGACATAGGTTCGAAGGACCTTAGTTTAAAAAAATTAACATTCTTCAGCTGAAAATCAAACAACCTCTGGCTGTAACGTTCTTGTTTTAAACTAAATTTGTGATCGCGCTATTTCTGTTTGCAGAGACGATGCAACCATGTTTTATTAACGAAAATAAAAAGGAGTAGGGTAGAGGAAGACCTGGTAAAAAAAATATGGCAACTCCATGATTTAGTAGCTCTTTGCATATAATTTGACGTGTTTGACGGCGCATTATCATAATGTTTTTATAATTTTTAACGCCCAGCTGCATGTCATTTGTTGTCGTTTACGGTTGGATGGGTTGCCTTTCCTCAAGGTGCCCTCTGTAGGCTAGTAGGCAGTGTACTATCTTGTGAGTATGGGGGTTGTGGGTTCGATTCCCAACGAAGACCATGGTTTTTTTCACTACAAAAATAAAAATTGACTGTCGGTGGGGCTGCTCAGCGATGAAGCCATAGTCACTGGTCGCTGTGCTGTCTTATTATACGGCATTTCATTTAAATAATATCCTTCTACTTTCACTACCTGTCTCATCTCTTCTCTATCCCTTTCCTAAAGAATGTAGCACGGTACTTGACTAAATAGGCATTGTTGCCTGAAGTGCTACTTCTCTTTATAAATGCGTTAATGCATCATTCTTATCAACACTATTTTTATCAACCTATTTGTGTAGAGCACACAAACGCTCTTCAACCTAACCTACTTTTATTACCATTGACAACTAGCGACATCTGTTCTAGTTCATTAAATATTTTTTTTTTTTATATCTGTTGTAAACTTAACGTAATTTATTTATCAAATTTTAATCTCTCTTAATTCTCTATATAATTTTCTTTAATGGTCTCTCAATCAAAATTAATGCAAAATTAATAAAATTAAAAATTAAATGTCTTGTTTAATTTAATCATTAAAAGAAATCTATTTTAAATCAAAGATTTTTTTTCACCATCATCAACACTGACAGTTTTCTCAATTAATGTTTCTTAAGACAACCCCCCCGCATCCCTCATAATGTTTTACGGCATGATTAATTTTAATGTTACGTTCACTGTCACAAAAATTTGAGAGAAAGATGTACGTTGTACACTTGAAAGTGGATGAGTGTATGGGCAATTTCCGATACCTTGGCTTCTTTTTTGAATATTTAATAAAATGAATAAAAAAAAATAAAAACAGAAACCCAGTAGAGAAATACAGGCAAAAAGGGACGGATGGTAAAAAGAAAAAGACAGATTTTGTGTGATACTAACAAACTGCGGGTAAAACGGTTACGGAATTTGCCTATTTAGCCAAGTACCGTGCTACATTCTTTAGGAAAGGGATAGAGCGATGAGATGAAACAGCTGGAGAGCAGCTCCCCACCAACAATAAATTTTTATTTTTTTGTAGTGAAGAAGAACCAAGAAGGTCTTCGTTGGGAATCGAACCTACAGCCCCCAGGCTGAGAAGCTAGTACACTACCTACTAGCCTACAGGGGCAGTTTGTCTTTCAATTGTGGCAGCAACAGCATGATAGTTTTGACATTTAGTTTTTTTAACGTATTTGTAGTCGATGCGTAAGCAGGCAATTCAATTTCGCACGAAAATCGCCTTAAAATCATTGAAATTCACAAGGAAAATGGTGGTTCCTGTTTCATAAGATTCGTGATATTTTCCAATAACATAAATCTAAGACCGCTATTACAAATTTGGTCGTTAAAGTCAACAGGCTCAATTATGTAATTGTCCAACATTAATCCGGCGTATTCAACTGAGTGGCTCAACTGAAAACTTTATAGCCGTAAAAAATTTAATTTTCAAAAATTTTTAAGTGTTTCCAAAATTTAGCTATTTAAGCTCTAAGACGTTTAGTTTACGAGAAAAATGAGTTTAAAGATTTTCATTAAAAAAAGGCGATTTTTGAGGCCAAAAAATCCATTTAAAAAAATTTTTTTTAGTGATCGCAGGATTTTGCTATTTAAGCTCTAGGACGGATGCTTTCGATGCTATAACATTATTATCAAGCCGGGTTCTAGATAATACTGAAGATTTAGTATCAGCTTTTGCAACAAGAAATTTGTTTTTTTTCAATTGCGGCATTGAGGCCGTGAGCCAAAGTGTTGAAACAGATCCAAGTTTGTTAAGTCCTCGACGTTGTCAACAATTAGGGTAATCCAAAACCGTCACATGACGAATTTTGCATAAGGATTAGACTTTAAAGGCTTACAAGGTTCAACTGGTGCAGTAATTGAAGCCGATCAACCATTCACATCTCCGTAGATACGCTCAATTCCAAATCATTTTTTCAGACGAAGTTTATTTTCAATTGTCGGGGCATGTCAACAGGCAAAATTGCCGCATAAAGCGATTATTGACAAGCCTTTGCATGCTCAACGTGTCACTGTATGGTGCGATGAGTGCTCTGGAGGCATGACTGGAAGACAGGAAATGGGGTAAAGATCTATGGATCACGCTATCGCAAGATGCTAACTCCATTTTTGGCCTATTGTTGACGCCGTGGATATCACGGACATATGGTTTCAAAAGGACACTGCCACATGTCACACAGCCAATGATGCGATCAAGCTAAATTTCTTGATCGCATAATTTCACCACAATCAGCAGTTAAGTGACCAGCCACCAACCACCCCTGGATTATTTTTTTGTGGGGCTAATGTTAAGGACAGAGTCTATATGTAGCCAATCGAAACGATTTCAGCCTTAAAACTCAATATCCGTTATATGATGACTAACGAACTAGGATGGCCATTTTGCCAAAAACTTTGATGAAAGAATCGAATAGACACCTGTCAGCGCGGTCGTGGTGGACATTTGCCAGATTCCATTTTTAATACATAATTATCGATCATTTTCGTAACACAATAAAAATTTAAGGACGAAGGCCGGCCTCTATAAGCCAGTTCCTATAATTATAATTATTGATTTGTAAATTTATTTACTGTTAAATAAATAAATAAAAATTTCAATCATCTTAATTAAATTTTTTTTTTGTTTTAGAAAATGAAACTTCTTGTTGAAAAACCCCTTTACCCTTCCTAAGGATTTCCCCCTGATGCTGAATTTAGATATTGTCAGCGAAACTTGCTAAAATAGTTTTTGTAAATGTTTGAATATTCACAAGCTGAATTTTCTGCATGACCGCAGAAAAGCGTCTTGTCTTCTAGCAAAATTTTGAAACCCTTTTGTAGGGTTACGGTTCTTCAAGGACTGTTTTTAGATTTTTTGCCCACTCCTTATTGTTTATGAGTAGTAGTCAGTGATCTGTCTTATATCTATTAAGAGTCAAACAGTTGCTATTTTTCTTTATTTATTGATGTTTTCATTATTAGAATCACATTGGTCCTTCGAGCCGAATCGACTTTTAAATTGCCTCATAAACGTGTGTTAAAGAATTTTGTATAGGTACGACAATTTTATCTTGGCTAATAGAGATTCTAAAAGCAAATGCCAATTTATATCAAGAAATCTAATTTGAAATTAGGTGTAAACATAGCACCAGGCTCTTAAGCCCTTTTTTACGCATTTAGCAGAAGAATACATTATAATGTTTCGCTTTGTCAGAATTGTTGTATTACTTTGTGTGATACATTTTATCCGAAGTGTGGCATAGTGTTTTTAGAGGTACCTTTTCTGTTTTTGAACCATGAGTAGGAGTTACATTTTTCTTAATTATATCTTATTACTTAAAAGTCATTGTAATTGAAAAAAAAAATTTATTACTATTACATGTAATTGAACAATTTTAGTAATGAATGCCTTATTACAAATTAATGTAATTTGTAATTGAATTTTCCCAATTACAATTAAATGTAATTGGTAATTGGAATTTTTTAATTACTAATTACAAGTAATTGCAATTAATTTTAGTCTTTAATTTCAAATACAATTACTTGTAATTGGTATTTGGACATTTTTAATTACTAATTATGTGTAAAATTAATTGAAATTGTAATTGAAAGGTAATTAAATACCCCCCTTGCCTGGCTTTTATATTCTATTCGCTTCTATTCGGAAATATCCATACATTAATTCATAAATACATAACGACATACGTGCATCAATGTGTACGTTTTTTTATGTTAAAAAAAATATTAAAAATAATGATATTAACGAAAAAGATATTAAATTCTTTAACAGAAATAAATAAATGATTTTAATAATTTTTTTCAATATTTTTTTAATCGACCTTTTTATATTTTAAATAAATATCTGTTATTCTTTTCTTTATTTAAATGATTTTAATAAATTCACTCCACTATTATTTCGTTTGCTATTGGCCATTTTTGTTTTTTGACATTTCTAAATTTAACGCCGCCATACAGCGGCAATTGCAAAATTGCCTTAATTAATTAATTGACTGCGTCAAGTGTAAATGGCAGAGAAATATGTTTCATCGCTTAAAAATTTAGTCTCTGGTTCAAATTTTCCTTAACAGAAAAGAAGACTGACAATATCTTAACGTTCAGCATGTGTGTGTTGTTGTTGTCAGTTTAATAAAATGTTGAAGATAAATTTTTTTTAATTGTAATTTGCAATTTTCGCAACACACGACACCAGCAGCGGTATGTTGTACCATTGCATCGATAGCAGCAGCAGCAGCAACTAAAATAAATGTTTACATTTAAATGACATGCATAATTAACTAGACTGCAATTAGCATAATTATAATTTTTTAACAATATTTTCGCCTTCGTGTTCACAACAAACAAACAAATAAACACTCTTAAGAAAATCTAATCGAATTTATTTTTAAATTAAGGAATCCCAAGACAAGTGTTTAATTTTTATAATTATTTAATAGTTTTTTTTTTTTTTTGCTGCGGCCATTGTTGTTGTAATATTTCTATTCAACAATGTTGCAATGGAAAACAACATCAATTGCACAAAAAAAAAACAAGTATAAAGTGCAAAAGTTGTTTGAGTGTTGTAAAGTCACTTAAGTGTGTTAAAAATGGAAAAGCACTAGTGTGGAAAAACATACACAAATCAAATATTTAAATAAAAATATTTTTGAAAGAAACCAAAATTAATATTTCATTTCTGTTTCTAAAATGGTAATATGGATGTTATAAATGTGAAAGTTTTCATGTTTGAATGTCTGCTGCTTAAAAGCGCCTATACGGCTGCATTGATTTTATTGAAAATTTAATTATATTTATCTTTTTGTTTGGGGAGGGTAGCCGAACTATTTGGTAAGGAAATTAGTTCCCTCACTGTGTTGTTTCCGGAAAGATTTTAAGTGGTATGAGACAAATATCCCACAATACCGGAATATAGTACAAGACGACACATACAAGGCAGCTGCGAATAGCTTTCACTAAAGACGTCACCAATATCCACTGTTTATATTGTTGCCTTGTTGTTATCAAGCGTTCGCGGTTCATAGCAAAGACGAGAAGGAATGGTAATAGTATATCATTTACTGACAGAACAAATCCAAACAACTTAATAACCAGTGACTAACTTTCAACAATGTGCGAATGAATGGCACAGAATGACCTTTAAATACTTTTTCCAAGAACCCTATCATATATTTTATAAACGTTTTGTTGTGAGTTCTTTATTGCAAAATGAATAATACCAGATTTTAGAATTTTACAAATTAATTACAAATTTATTTATTTTAACTATACACAAAGTAAGATTTGTACCTTGGCACTACAGAACAATTTACTAAAGATTTACGTCTCTACTTCACCAGGTTTCTGTTTTAACTAACTATCCACTCAGATGCTGCCTTTTAAAATTGTCCGCTAGAGGTCTAGAAAAATTAAATAATCCTCTACTTCCTTTGTATTACATTTTGTTATTGTTATGTTATTCATGCAATGTAGACGCGCTTATTGGTCAGTGTGTATTTTTGTTTTTAAGCTTATAAAGTTTCTTCCTGGAATTTATGTTAAAATAGTTGTTGTTGTCCTGCATGTACAAGTTTTTAAAGAAAATTACCCAGTAGTAAACAAAAAGTTGTTGCGTCTATAAGTTTTCAAAAGAAAACTACACGCAGTTAGTAAACAGAAAGTTATTGTTGTTGTTTGTTTGTTTTAACTAACGAACTATCCACTCAAATGCTGCCTTTAAAAATTGTCCGCTGGAGGTCTAGAAAAAATAAACAATTTTCTACTTCCTTTGTATCACATTTTGTTAAGTTATTCATTCAATGTAGAGGCGCTATTTAGTCAGTGTGTATTTTTGTTTTTATCCTGATAAAGTTTTTTCCTGGAATTTATTTTAAAATAGTTGTTGTTGTCCTGCATGCAGAAGTTTTCAAAGAAAATTACCCGGTATTAAACAAAAAGTTGTTGCGTCTATATGTTTTCAAAAGAAAATTATACAGTTAGTAAACAGAAAGTTGTTGTTATCGTTGTCTTGCGTGTATAAGTTTTCTACGCAGTTTGTAACTAGAAACTTGTTGTTGTCTTGCGTGTGTAAGTTTTCTTAGAAAACCATGCAGTTAGTAAACAGCATACCCAAGTATTTCGTTTACTTTATTACTTAATTATTTGCTTTTAAAACTTAAGTAAGACGCATCCTGAACAATGCGTTAAGTACTGCACTCAGAATTTGATGGTTTGAATCTTTTTATTAGAATTATTTTCATTTATTTGTGTTCAAAACCTGCTGCATAAAAAGAAGTATTCTTATAAAGGGTTTTTCAATAAGAAGTTTATTTTCTACAACAAATTAAAACAAAAAATCAAGTTGAGAAAATTGTTTTAGGAAAAGAAAATTTCGGCAATTGTGAATCAAAAATTATATGTGTTTTTTTTATCAAAATTTTGAATCATTTTATGGCGGTCCCATTTCGTTAATCGCATCAGTTTTAAGGTTGAAGTGAAGTCCATTGGCTCTGTATAGACTCTTCTTATTCTAGCCCCGCAAAAAATAATCGAGTGATGTTAAACTATCTGGCTGGCCACTTAACTGTTGACTGTTGTAAAATTATGCGATTGAGAAATTTGGTTGGCAATAACTGATCGTTTTTCATTGGCTATGTGACATGTGGCAGCGTCCTTTTGAAACCACATATCAGTGATATCCACGTCGTCAATAGTAGGCCAAAAATTGAGCTATTAGCATCACGCGATTGCCTGATCCTTTGACCTTTACCACATTAACTCCACACCACATAGCGCACTATACAGTGATAATCGTTGTAGGATTTTCAGAAGCCCAAATGTGCGTTTTTCTTGTTGAAAATGGGCTTCGTCGGAAAAATATATTTTTTCTGGAAAGCCAGCCATTTATTCCTGAGTGAATTGAGCGATTCTACGGCGATGCGAATGGTCGGTCGGCTTCAATTGCTACACCAGTTGAACCTTCTAGGGCTTTGAAGGCCTACGCAAAATTTGCCATTTAGTGGTTTTGGATAACCCGATGTGACGAGTTTTCCCGGAAATATAGATTTTGAAAATATGAAATATTAAATTGAACATCATGACGTATAATTAATATTGAGAAGAAAATTGTTAACAGCTTTGAATTTCTGAACGTGATTCCACATTAATTTATTAAAAAAAAAATATTAATAAATGTAGACAGTAAAACCAATGGAAATCCACCTTGAGTTGTTTATTTTTGTTGTTTATTTTTGTGTATTTTCATATTAATTAAAAATATTATTTGAAACACATGCGTTTTTAATCATGATGTTGTTAAGAAAAACACACGAAAACCAATTGAATTGAAAAACACTCAAAATACTTGACACTGACCTTTTGTTGTTGGTAAACAAAATTGAAAAAAAAATAATAATTAATAATAGAGAGATATAACAAAACGACTAAATTATATTTTTAAACATTTTTTTCTTCCTTCCTTTAATACGTTTCTTCACAAAATTTTAGATTTCTAATTTTTCCTTGTGTTGCTGGTGTTGTACCTGCCGCCCGCTCTCACAAATGTAAATTTATAGATCGAATTCAATTAGGAAATAAAAAGTAAAACACTTAATTAATTAATAATTCGATTAAGAAAACTAATAATAAATTTTAGAAATTATAATGACTGCCATGCTATTCTTCTTAGCGGCTTTAAAAACCATTCCACTTAAGGACTAATGACTTGCTCTTCATTGCAATGTGTTTGCCTTGGTACCTTTTTGAAACCGGTGACATTATCTGCCAGGAGTGCAGTTGTGTTAGCATCTATGATAGTAAAGAAAAAGGCTTTTAAGTCACAGGAAGAGGCAAGTCTGCATGTAAAACGCATGAAACTAAAATAGTGTTACTATCCCCACTTTCTCTTTAGTAGTCTTTAAATATGCCCACTTCTAAACCCACCGTAAACTCTTAGATCCCCAAAAGAAGAAAACGAAGATCTATTCAATTTTAGTAGCTCTTCAAGCGGCATTGCAAGTTTCTTATGAAAAAAAGCAGTCCCCACAGTATAATCATATTCCCACTATCAGAACTGCAGGGTTTTTAATAAATGTAAACCAAAAATAAAAATTATAAATAAAATTAATTTCTGTTTTTGCTCCTTGAATAATATTTACTTAAAAAAGGAAATTAAAATTTTAATTAAAATATAAAAACTTACAGATTGCACAATAAATTAAATGCGTTTGTAGTTAAATCAGGGCATGAATACGGGAATCTTATCTTTTTTTAGAAATTTCTATACTTTTAAATGATTATTTTAAGCGTTATCATCTTATGTTGTAGAATTTCTTACTTCTATTGTTAATTTACCCCAAATAAAAAAACTTCCAGATTGCCAAATGCGCTTGTATTTAAATCAGGGAAATGAAAGCAGGAATCTTATCCTTTTGGAGGAATTTCAATATTTTTAAATGAATATTTTAAGCGTTATCATCTTATGTTGTAGAATTTCTGAATTCTATTGTTATTATACCCCAAATAAAAAAAACTTCCTGGTTGCTAAATGCGCCTGTATTTAAATCAGGGAAATGAAATCAGGAATTTTATCCATTTTTTGAGAAATTTCAATATTTTTAAATAATAATTTTAAGCGATATCTTATGTTGTAGAATTTCTTACTTCTATTATTATTATTCCCCAAACTGTATAGCTGATACAATTTGTGTGAGGCCATTTTGCATGTAAACAAAAAAATTCCTTTAGTGGGCTACAATAATTTCGCCTTCCCTTCTGCCTTTAATATGTGTAAATGCCTGCATGTAAAAGCATTTTATAAGATCTTTGTTACTTTTATTTTTATTCGACCTTTTTTTAATTTAATTAAATATGAACTAATCTTTTAACGGTCTTTTAAATAAAGATTAGTTCATATTTAATAAGATCTTTGTTTTATTTCTTCTTTTTCATTCAAATATTATAATTCTATTTGATAAGATGCAGAGCAATTTGTCCAGTTCATTGTCACCTGTGAGCTTATAAAAGTTCCTAAAGACTTGCTTGCATATTTTGCAATTTTCTTAGCAAAAATCATAAAAAAAATTGTAACGACACGATTTCACTCTGGCTGCTTGGGGTATTATTCATGATAAGATTTACATCTGCACCTGGCCGTAAGCCTTAATCAGATGTTGGTCAAACCACTGGGAATAAAAAGCAATGTCATTCACGCCCTGGGAAGCCGAGGACTAATTCTAGCAACAGGTCTTTCCTAGTTACAATTTCAGCGGTTCCAAAGCAGGCTTGCAAACCATTACTCCTTGATGAAGAGCTGGAGACTATCTAACTCCTGGTCCAGAACACATGACTAGCATGCTCATTGCATCCGGATCAACCACTTGTTGTTCTCAGTAAAGGTGACATGATCCTGACCCCCTAATCAAATTCATGAGGGGCCTCGAAACAAACAGCCACCACGATACTCCCTAAGGGCCAACCTCAACAATCAGTCAGAAAACAGCTAAAAGGCTAAAGAGAAAATTAGCAGAACTCTGGGGCTTTACTGATTCCCGTGGAAATATAGTGGATTGTTCAGTTGGCGCCTGCTAGCTTTAAAAGGGGACTGGGCTCCCTTTTACCCCCGAAGACACAAGTCTAGATTGTTGTGTGATCCATAAAGACTAATAAATGATCTACCGGGGGAAATCGCCGTCACACAATGGTACACACACTCACACATCTCAGCATTACAGCTGATGTATAAAACAGCTGTTTCATTATCAGCCGCCAGTAGTACCACCACTTAAGATGGCGCTACCCAGCTAACGCAATTATTGCTATGTTTGTATTTCTCTTGTACGAAATATGTTGGATCTGATTTTAAATATTATACAATTCCGTCACTTTTTGTTATGATACAATTTTTCACGTAAAGCGAAATGAAAACGTTATGGAAACAAAAATTCGCCTTTAGTTTTATTAATCACAGAGGTGTGATGGTGATTATTTCGATTCGTTCTTAATTAATATTATTCTTATTAAGCGAAATTGAGGTGAAGTGATGTTTGGTTGCATTGCAAATTATAATCGCTTGTGGTCGAGCAGCTTATTTACCTGCAGTTATTCACGCTAGGTTTTTTAGATATTGTTCTACACGTACAGCACTTATTATTATCACAGTTGTTGAACTTAGGAGAACAATATTTCACGTAAAGCGAAATGAAAATTTTATGTAAACAAAAAATTAGCCTTTAATGTTTTTAGTCACAGGTTTAGATTCGTGCTTAATCTATAAATACTGAAACTAAATTATAACATTTATAACGCGAATAATGGGAATTTCAAATAATATTTCATCGTATCAAATACCATCCAAGCTTCTAAGAAAGGCGGGAAAGGTAAAAATTTATTGACCAAATTTTAATATTCAGAAACAACGGCTTTTAGATTACAACTTACCCGCCAATTTTAGTTTTTTTATTAATGAAATCTATTTAAGTTACCCGCCAATTTGTCTTTTTAAATTCTATTTAATCCAAAAACTTCTCATTGCTTTTAAGATAATTAAGAAATGTAAACTGACCCGCCAATTTGTGTTTTTTATTAAGGAATTCTATATAAGTTATCCGCAAATTTGGCTTTTCAAATTCTATTTAATTCAAAAACTGGTTCGAAGATAATCAGGAATTGCAAAAATGTATTAAGACAGTTTTAATATTCAGAAATAATGACTTTTAGATTACGACTTACCCGCCAATTTGTGTTTTTTATTAATGCGATCTATATAAGTTACCCGTAAATTTGGGTTTAAAATTTTTTTTAATTCAAAAAAGCTCATCGCTTCTAAGGTAATTACTTTTAGGTTACAACTTACCCGCCAATTTGTGTTTTTATTAATGAAATCTGTATAAATTGCCCGAAAATTTTCATTTTTTAATTCTATTTTATTTAGAAACTACTTATTGCTTCTAAGATAATCGGAAAATGTAAAAATTTATTAAGAGAGTTTTAATATTCCGAAATAATAACGGAAGTATAATTTTAGTTATTTAAAATTTACTTGGAATGATTTACTAAAATCAGTGTTTCTTATCAGCTAATTGTGAAAATCTTTGGAAATAAAGTTTAAGTATTTTTTAAAGAATTCCTAAGCGTGAAAAACTTATTAAACAAATTAATTATAAAAAGCTACTGCTGGTGTCTTTACTCTGTTATCTAATCTTAATTTAAAGATACAATTATTTTTTTAAATGTTGTTTTTTATAGCTTTTTCGACTTTAATGAAGGAAATTACAAAATGTATAATTTTATAAAATTTCCCTTGTTGTTGTTAGTTGTTTTAGTTCATTGACTCACAATGGTGGCAACTATCTTTTCAATTTTCATTTCCAGTGTGTAACAACAAGTTTTTCTTTCTCAATATTTTACAGTTTGTCTGTTACATATTTCCCTTGTTTGCAGCCAGCAAACAAGTTTGAAAGTAAAAATTAAAGATAAATTGCTTTAGTTTACTTTAAAATAAAAAATTTGGTTTGTTAATAATGCCGATATAAGATACAAAACAATGTTGTCAATACAGGAAATAAAAATCTTACGCACAAAAAAGATGTTTTCATAAAAATCTGATTACGAAAAACGAGTGAATAAAAGACGACTCGCAAAACAAAACGATATTTTTTTTATTAATCGTTTATTTTTCAGGAAACATTTTTCGTAAATGAAAAGTGAAATTTTGTTTCAATTATCTAAAGAAATTTCTCGTTAATAACATGTAATGACAAGTTAACAGGTTAAAATAGTATATATATATACATATCTCACGGCTCGGAGCTAGTCTTGGACCTTCACATAAAATGTATGCTACTGTTCTCCATCCAGACTATCCCAAGCAAAGACGTTTATCCACTTTCTTGACGTTTATTTCGGCCAACTGATACGCGAAAATATAGAACTGTGGTTTTAGTTTAATGTTGCCATCCTTTAATCGCCTGTCGTTTTCGTGTTCTAGTAGGTAGTGCTATGAGGTAACAAGGTATTCTTTAAGAAAAACGACTCTATGAAAGATAATGCTGAAGACTGGAAAGTGCTTTATTAGCTGAAAGCTGGTCAAAATCATCCAGCCCATTGAAAGTGTAAAATAAAGGAAAATAAAATTAGGATTCCAGTAAAAAAATAAATGGGACTGACTTGCCCATTATATAACATGGGCTCTACTTTGGAAATGTTGCAAACATTGGGTGGGCAAATGTGACATTTGGAAGTAAATTGTCTGTCAAATGATTAAAAGTTAAAAATAAACCTGTTATCCTTTGACATTTATTTAGTAAATTAATAATATTACTCGAATAATCGAATAATTTTATTCGAATAATCGGATAAATTTTTTCGAATAATCAATAAATATTAATCGAATATTAATATTATTCAAATAATAATCATGTAGATTGTGAAATAATTAAATGTCAAGAATTGAGTTGTCGTTGTTATTGTTTGAAATTTATGTAGTTAATTAATAATATTATTCGAATAATCAAATAATAATATTAATCAAATATGATAAAGTAAATCTTCAGCCAAATGATTAAATGTCAAGAATTGAGCTGTTATCCTTTGACATTTATATAGTAAATTAATAATATTCGAACAAGCGATTAATTTTATTTTAATATTCGAATAAATTTTTTTGAATAATTAAATAATATTAATCGAATATTAATACTATTCGAATAATAATCATGAAGATCGTCAAATAATAAAATGTCAAATGTTTAGTTCTCATTTTTTAAAATTTAGTCAATTAATATTATTCGAATAATCATATATGATAATGTAAATTTTCTACCAAATGATTAAATATCAAGAAGTGAGCTGTTATCCTTTGACATTTATTTAGTAAAGTAATAATATTATTCGAACAAGCGATTATTTTTATTCGAATAATCGAATAAATTTTTTCGAATAATCAAATAATATTAATCGAATATTAATATTATTTAAATGATAATCATGTAGATCGTCAAATAATTAAATGTCAAGAATGGAGTTGTCATTCTTTGAAATTTATGGTAGTCAATTAATAATATTATTCGAATAATCAAATAATAATATATATCAAATATGATAAAGTGAATTTTCTGCCAATTCTTGACATTTAATCATGTTATCCTTTGACATTTATTTAGTAAAGTAATAATATTATTCGAAAAAGCGATTAATTTTATTCGAAAAGTCGAATCATTTTATTTCAATAATGAAATAATAATTTTATTCAAATCTTTTATTCAAAGTTAGCGAATAATTTTAATCAAATCAGATATAATAAAGAAAATTGTCTGTCAAATGGTTCAATGTCAACAATTAAGCTGTTATCCTTTGACATTTATTTAGTAAATAAGTAGTATTATTCGAATAATCGAATTATAGAATAATTAAGTCGAATAACTTTGTTGGAATAATCGAATAATTTAAGCTGTTATCCTTTGACATTTATTTAGTAAATAAGTAGTATTATATGAATAACCGAATTATAGAATAATTTAAGTCGAATAATTTTATTCGAATAATCGATTAATATTATTCGAATATTCGTTTTTTGTTTTTTTAAAGCAATAAACAAGAAAAGATATGATTTAAAAAAAAATATTCAGTTTCGCAAAATTGAAAACATGCTTGCTGTCTTTTTTTTTAATATTTTATTGAAAAATCTATTTTTATTGTAAAATAATATAAAACTTAATTTATTTATATAATTGTTTTTTGTTTATGTTTTTGTGATTTCCTTATTTTATTTTTATGAATTTTAATTGAAAATAATCATGTCAAATGCACATTCACTCGTTATTAAGTTTTCAGTTGTTTGGTTTCAATGCATTTTTATATCATTCGACACTTTCAAGTGATGGCAGTCTACGAATATACATAAAATACATTGTTCTTTTGTATTCACTACTACATATGTATACAAACAAAAATTCTTAAAATTGCTAAGGGTAATTTTTTTTTGTTGTAAATATTAAGATGAACAAATATATAAATTTATCTTATGATCGATTAGTCATCAGTGGGGATTGTTCTGTTAAATTCTTCTTACACATTCTTTAAGATTGATAAATGGCCTCTAGTGCCATTTTATTAGTTTTTAGTTTTCTCTTAAATATTTTGTTTTTGTTATTCCAACAAAAATATACTTGCAAAGAGAAAGCGGTGGAAGATAACGCGTAGTTAGTTGGAATAAGCATGATGTGCTAAAAGAAAAATAAATATTTTATGCACTCAAAGTGAAACAAATTGCACCTTAACTAAGTCTGTAAATTACGAATGTCAAATGCACATTAATTAGACCTGTTAAATTTAGTTAGGCTAAAGAATTATGAACTTCAAGGGCTACAGACTTAATACAATTTGGAGCATTTGTTCAGACGTCAGTCTATTTATGTTGAAATGCCAAACTAAGTCAAACAACATTAAAGATAATCATGACGTAAAGAATGAATCAAGTCATTATCTGATAGCCCACTCTGAAGGGCCATCTGCAGGGCGAAATATTTGGTATTTAGAAGGGAGAAGTTCTGGGCTATAAGGTTTGGGTCCTGCAACGTGTGGGCGAACGTTGTCATAATGGAAGATTATGGCTTGGTGTCAGGGTTATTTTCTTTAATTGCTCTCTCCAAACAAATCAATTGTATTCGCTATAGCACACCAAACAGTTAATTTTTCTAAATAACGAAGTGTCTTACCATACACTTGAGCATTATCATTATCACAAATAAGAGGCAGTTTTGTATATAGACATATTCATCAAAACAAAACTAAGTTTCAGCGCTCATGAACATCGAGGTCAGCAGCAATCTTGTTTTGAAGCCAAGCCAAACTAAACACAAATCAATTGTCAGGTGATAAAATAGCCGCTAGTTAAGATTTTATAACTTTAAGAAAAGAGCGACATATCTACAAATAATTATAAGAAAGATTATAGAAAGAGGAATCGAGTAAAGAGTAATTAAGAAAAGGGCGACATCTATACCCTGTAGCCTAGTAGGTAGTATGCTAGCTTACATGACTGACCTTCGTTTTTTTCACTACAAATAAAAATTAACTGTCGATGGGGCTGCTCAGTGATGAAAGCATAGTCACTGGTCACTGAGCTGTCTTATACGACAGTTAATTTCCGTAACTATCCTTCTACTTTCACCATCTGTCGCATCTCTTCTCTATCCCATTTCTAAAGAATGAAGCACGGTGCTTGACTAAATAGGCATTGTTGCCTGAAGTGCTACTTCTTTGTAAAAAAAGAAAAACAAAAAAAATAATTATAAGAAAGAGCATATAAAGGAGTACTCGGTGTAATATAATTTTCATTAGCAGTAAATTTGCTTTACTTCCGAGAATACCTCGGGCAATCAGTAAATATTTATTAATTACTGGGCTATTTTTTTACGAATAAAAAAAATATTTATTCCCTTGCTAACCGCAGATCAATCAAGTTTTTACATATAATGTGAATTAAATTGTACTGCTTACTGGTTTTCTCACTTAATCAGCAAAAATTTACTGGTAATGCAAACTTAAATTCATTATCATTAACTGCTTATCCCAATTTTAACTGCAGTTGAAACATATTGAAAGGAGCCGATAAAACCTAACAGCGCTGTGATGAGGTGAAGCTAAACTGTGACCCCAATAATCAGTAAAAATTTAATGGTAGTCCATGTGCTATAAACGTCGATCTAAGTGACGAATTTTAAAATCTAGGCTAAAAAATTTCGCGGCGCTGTGAGAGCTTACGCATAACTGTAACCCTGTGAAACCAGTTCTGCCAGCATAATGTCTCCCAGTGCCTTTTTACAATTACGAAAGTAAAGCCAATTTAAATTTTATTTATAAATTTTTGATTTATTTTTTTTTTTTCATCATGGCTGTTATTACTCCCTGCTTTTTCTTACTTTTATGTTGTACGCAAATAAAAAAAAATATAATATAGTTTCAAGCTGCTATACAATATCGCTATTCTACAATTGTGTACAACTTTTTCTGTATATCGCTTTTCTCTTTTCACTAAGTTTTTTTTTTTTGTTTGTCTTCACCAACTGTAGTTATGCACTTAAAAAATTGAATAGGGAAATGGATAGCACTACATTACCCCTCTTCCTACTTTTACTATTTCTGATAACACAAAATAGTTTGCCATTAAAACCAGTATTTTGTTGTTGGTGTTGTTTCGGTGAAACTTTCTATGGAGGAAGACAAAGAAACAGGTGTTGCTGATGTATTTTCTTTGTAACAATTTGGTTTCGTTCTGTTTCTAGTGGTGTATTAAAAGTGAGTACATGCCAACCACATAATGTGTTTTAGCTTTGGGTCAATTGTTGAAAGACGTAAAACATTAATTTTAAAATAAAAATTTTTTTTTTTTTTTTTTTTTTTTTTTTTTTTTTTTTTTGTTAAAGCTCAAAACGAAAAGTTTTGGAAGAACTTGCTGCGTAACAATAAGTGGTTGTGTTTTATTAAAGGAAGAAGCGAAAAAACTAAAAATATTTAAGAAAATACATGAAGAAATATATTTTAAATTGTTACAATTAGTTTTTCTTTAATTAATAAAAAAAACAAAATTTGCGGGTAAACTATGTTAGTACAACTTACCCCTGAATTTGAGTTTTTTGTTTTTTAATAAATTCAAATTCTCTCCTTAATAATTGAAAATATTTGCAATAATCTGACAAATCCACATTAATTTATACAATAAAAGCTAATTTACGATATTGGGGACATAAATTCTCTGCTAACAAAGGGTCCGCCATCTAACGTTTTTTTTTAACTAGTGCTTATTTCGTGAATGGCGACAATTAGCTCATGTTATTAGTTTTATCCTTCCGCTGAACGAATATAATTGTGTATACGCTTGAACAACGCTGGTAAATATTGCGACATTACTGTGAATATCATGGTAATGTTGCAGAATGTGTGTGCGAAAGTTGCGTTGCGAATTTTGGAAGAAGAGAAGCACCGTCAGCTCCGTATGTTCGTTGTCTTGTGAAAAAAAAATTGAAAGAAATTGGCATCCTCATCGATTAACAAAAGCGTGAAAAGCCAAAGACAGTCCGTCTACCCGAGAATATATGGCTGCTGTGGCAGAAAATGTGCGTGAAGCGTCATCAACACATCAGTTAACCGTCGTTCTCAACAATTGAACGTTTCAGAGACATCATTGAGACGAATTTTGCCCAAAGACCTTGGTATGACGCCATACAAAGTACAATTGGTTCAGGAGTTGAAGCCAAGTGTGACCATCCAATGCGTTTTCGCTTCGCTAAGTGGGCCTACGATCGATTAACAGAAGATGCTGATTTTGCCAAAAAAAAAAAAGAAAAATCTTTTCAGATGAAGCTCATTTTGATCATGGCGGATATGTAAACAAGCAAAATTGTCGAATTTGGTGTACAGAAAACTCGCAGGCATACATTGAACAGCCGACGCACTCGAAAAACGAGTCACAGTTTGGTGCGGATTTTAGTCCAGAGGTATAATTGGGCCATTTTTCTTCGAAAATGAGCAAGGAGGGGCCGTTACAGTCAATGGCGATCGTGATCGAGCCATGTTGAATGAAGTTTTGTTCACAAAAATTGATGAGGAGGATATTGGCAACATTTGGTTTCAACAGGACGGCGCCACGTGCCACACAGCCGAACCTACACTCGATGTTTTGCGCCCTCATTTTTAAAGATCGCATTATCAGCCGCAGAACTGAAGTCGTTTGGCCACCTCGGAGCTGCCATTTTACAACGTTAGACTCTATTATTTGTGGGGTGACGTCAAAGATAAGTGTTACGCCGATCAGCCAGAGACAATTGACGCTTTAAAGGACAATATTCGTGAAGCCATTGGTGAAATACAGCTGCACACAATCGATAATGTGCTTAAAAATTGCATCGATCGTGTAGGCTACTGCAAGGCCAGTCGGAGCAGCCATTATTAACCGGAAGGATTGTACTTTCAAATAAACAAAGAAATTTGAAAAAAAATATTCAGTAGCTTTATTTAGAGCATTTAAAACAAAAAAGAAGTTATTTGGCGGATCCTTTACTTAATAGCTGGCAAGACCTTTAATCTACCAAACAAATTTTGGAACTGATTTTTGTTCATATACAAGAAAAATATCATAATTTAAAAGTTTTGTTTGTTGTGTATGAAAGTAATATTGTTCTTTGTTCCCTGTCACTCTATTATTCTCTATCACATTTGTCTCGAAATCATAAATTTATTTTTGAATTATATTACACAAGTTGTACGTGCATAAATAAAAATATATTTAATGAAGAGCACATCATTGCATATAAAAGATTCTAAGGAAGGTAGTAAAGGAATTTAAAAACTTTTTAAAACCTCCTAAATATATAATATTTATAGTGACAACAAATTTCTTGTGTAAACTTGTTTAAACAATTTTCGCTATTCCTCAGTGGCATTTGAACTTTTCTTTTGCTTTTTAGAAAATTGAATAGAAATGATTAAATTTTACTTTCCCTCTCCCTCTACTATTTACATTTAGGTTAAGTGTTGTGTAATAATCAGTTCTTTGTTGGAATTTGAGTTGAGGAGTATGTGTTATGTAAAATGTCATTGATATGTTATGAATTAAAATGTGTTAAATAAATAAAGTAAAATGGTGGCAATTAAGAATTAAGCTGTTTTTCGTCAACCAACGTTAAAATAATAAGAAAAAGTTGGATCGGGACCGTTAACGCCGGGAAATCAATAACAAAAAAATGTTAGTTACTTCTAACCCAAGACAACAACCGGTTTCTGGCAGTACTAAATAACCCAAATATTTACATTTGCTGAAAGAGGGCAGCAGAAATCGTTTCATTCTTCTTTTTATGACAACCGCAATCCAAGCTATACATGGGGTTGGACCCCGGGGACATGTGTGAAGACACTTGCCAAAACAACAAACAAACTTCTTGTTGAAAAACCCCCTTTATATTTAAATTTTTTATTTACTCCTCGAATATAGATTTAAACGAAAAACTAATACAATCTCAATAACATATTGAAGCCATTAAAGTCATTAATTTTTTAATTAAAAATAAAGAATTTTTTGTGTCGTTTCAATTAAAATTTTAATTAATTTTCAATACTCAAACAAATAAAACTTTTAATTGATGTAAAAATTCTTTCTCTGGATTAGAAAAAATATATGTAAATTAAATATTAAATATTTATCGATATTTCTTTATATTTGGAAACTTTTAAATAAATAAAATTTAATTAAATTTACACAACTACATAGAATACTATTTTGCTTAATGTATTTTAATAAAACTATTATTTTTTTCTCTTCTCTTTTTAGGTAAGTTTTCTTTTTATCTGACATCTGCCAACTTGAAGTTTGTTCTTCTAAGTCTCTGTATGTATCCATCCCTATATTCATTGATTTTATAATCATGACATTTGTATTTATCCTTTCGATGTTAAGATGTTTTAGTAAATAGAATAAATGTATACAATTTGGTAAATAGAAAAACACTTGACTTCCCCCCCTCTTCCCTCTTGCCTGTTATTACGTTTTTTTTTTATGTACCGCCTAAGGCCAACTAACTGCTTTTTTCACATTTACATGAATTTATAAGAAATTTGCTAAAAAAAAAACATTTTTTTATGCATCTTTAATCTGAAATAAAATTTCGAATAATTTTCGAATAAATTCCAAGGAAAATGCTGGTGTATGTGATGCACAAAGTACATTTTAAATTATTAATAATAGAAGTTGTGTACTATTGACCTTTAAGCTTTGGAGTGATTTTAAATATTTATAAGAATAGAAGGCAAGAGCTTTTGAATAAGATACTAAAGAAGATTAAAAAAAATGTTTTATTATAATGAGATAAAATACGTATTAACCTACTTTCCAAGGGCTTCTTTAAATTAAGTTTTTTAAGCGTAAGTAAAGAAATTTTTAGCAAAATCATAACACAAGCATATTTGGAATATCAAAATAAAAAATAATACATTTTTTTCTAGGATCATTATTAAGTTAATCTACGTAATATTTATTATTTAAATATTGAAACGTATTACTGTGAGGAAAGCATATCTATATGGCCATTTCTCTACTGCTCATATAGACTATCAATAGATTTTTACCCTAAATTTTGTATAGAAAATTCAAGCGTCTTATATCTTAAACAAAATTGATTAACTGAGAATTATATTCAACCAACTTAGCAAAAAAAAAAATATTAAATTTAAATACACAATACATGACTGTAACACAACTAACGTAGATAATATTAAATAGCCAGTGAACTTCACGAAAAGCCTTTTTTGGATTAAAAAAAATGAATTTTGTTATTAAGGGTTTTTCAACCAGAAGTTTGTTTTCTAAAACAAAATAAAACCATAAAATTTAGCTTAAGATGATTATAATTTTTATTTTATTACAAAGAGCAAAGTTCGGCAATTATGAATGAAAAAATTATATCTGGCAAATGTCCGCCACAACCATGGCGCTAAGTTTTTTATAAGTTTTTTTTTTGGGAAAATTGCTGTCCTTAGTCATATCACGGATTTTGAGTTTTTACGTTGAAATCGTTTCGAAAGGCTCCGTATAGACTCTGTCCTAGGTGCTAAGAGGACTAAGGGCTTATTAGGAACAGTAGGGTATCTAACTATATTGAGTCTCTAGATCATCGACGCAATGAGGATTGCATTTCACTGTTTTATCTTTACTGCAACGGCAAGTGCTCTAAAGAAATTAGGGAACTTATTCCCGTTACTCGCACGTTTCTGCATTTAACTCGATTTTGATTGAGAGCACATCCAGCACTACGCATTGCAGGGGAAATTCGTTCTTGTTAGTAGAACAGACCGTATGTGGATTGTTAGGTGTCCCTGTAGGCTAGTAACGTAGTGTACTAGCTTACAGCACTGGGGGTTATGGGTTCGATTCCCAACAAAGACCTTGGTTTTTTTCACTAAAAATAAAAATTGACTGCCGGTGGGGTTGCTTAGTGATGATGACATGGTCGCTGGTCGCTGTGCTGTCTTATACGACAGTTAATTTTCGTAACTAGCCTTCTACTTTCACCACCTGTTTTATATCTTCTCTATCCCCCTCCTAAAAGAATGTAGCACGGTACTTGACTAAATAGGCATTGTTGCCTGAAGTGCTAGTTCTCTTTAAAAAGGAAAAAAAAAAGAAAATAATTATGAGAAACATAAAAAACAACCCCACAAAAAATCATCCAGTGGTGTTAAATCACACTATCTGGCTGTGGTCACTCAACTAACTACTGATTGTCGTGAAATTATGCGATCGGGAAATTTGGTTTGATCGCATCATTGGCTGTGTGACATGTGGCAGCGTCCTTTTGAAACCATATGTCAGTGATGTCCACGTCGTCAATAATAGGGTAAAAATTGAGTTGCTAGCAACTTGCAATAGCCTAATCCAAGCCTAATTCAAGCAACGATAATAAAAGGCCCTATAACGCCCCAAGACTACTCAGCGCACTATACAGTGACACGTTGAGCATGCAAAGGCTTGTCAATAATTGCTTTAGAATTTTTAGAAGCCCAAATGTGACAATTTTGCTTGCTAAAATACGATGACAAGTGAAAATAGACTTCGTGTGAAAAAATGATTTTGAAGTGAACGAATCTACGGAGATGTGAATGGTTGGGCGGCTTCAATTTTTGCACCAGTTGAACTTTTTAGGATTTTAAAATCAAATCCCTCCCCAAAATTTCCCATGTGGTGGTTTTGGATAACCCATATTGTTGAGAACGTCGAGGAATTGACAATTTTGGGTCTGTCTTAACAATACTGTAGCTCACGGATGCGTGATAAGATTTACATCTGTACTTAGCTGTGTAAGGCATAATCAGATGGTGGTCATACCACTGTGGATAAAAAAGCAGCACCATTCTCCCCTTAGGAAGCCGAAGGCTAATTTCTAGCAACAGGTTATTCCTAGTTGCAATTTCGAAGATTGCGCAAACCACCACTCCTTGCTAAAGAGTAGGTGGAGACTATCCAACTGTTGGTCCAGAACACATGACAAGCATGCTCACTGGATCCAGATCATTCACCCAATGTTCTCAGTAAAGGTGAGATGATCCTGGCCGCCTAATCAAGTTCATGAGGGCCGCGAACCCACAACGCCCGCGATGCACCCGAAGGGTCAACCTTAGTAATCAGTCAGAGAAACAGCTAAAAGCTTAAAGAGACAATTAGCGAAACTCTGGGGCCTACTGATCCCCGTAGAAATAACGTGGAGCTTCCAGTTGACTCCCTGCCAGCCTTTAGGGGGTTGTTCTCCCTTATTTCCCCGTTGACACTTGTCTAGATGGTTATGTTATCCATTAAGACAGTTTAAGGAGTACCCCGGAGGGGGGAGTATATTGAATACGAATACTCACACAAGAAACTAGGTCGATATTATAGGTGATTAATGCAAGATACTCTTACTGCTGCATTGCTGTCGTCGCTGATAGAGTACTCATCAGTGATTTTGATCTAGAGCACTCTAAAAGAGCCAATAAGTCGATTTGTCAAATTAAGTCAAATTGGAATTTGGCTATATCGTTCTAAATCAGATCAAATGCTTCTAATTCTGAGTGTGCCGGTTCTCTTAAAAAAGAATAAGCCGAAAAGTAAAATTAAACAGATTTAATATATGTAAATTGAGTAGCGGTGAGTGGCGTTGCCCATAAAAGCTTGATCTTTTTTAAGTTTTTTTTTTAAAACTGACTATTCTCGCAGTACAGCAGTCTCCATTTATGGTCAATAATTATCGCTCTCTCTACTTAAGTAGGTGCCCCTGTAGGCTAGTAGGTAGTGTACTAGCTTGTCAGTATGGGGGTTGTGGGTTCGATTCCCACATACGATTTACACATACATATGCATGTACTTACACTGATTGGTCCAACTCAAGCGGATTTGTTGCATCGCGCATCTGCCTCCTTCGAATCCACTGGGTCTTTTTTTCGCTTCTTCCTCAGAATAAGTTTCCCCCGCAAGTACTTGGAAAGCTATGCTATTCATTTGGAAAGCTACACGGTAGATTTTTTCACAAGATATATTAAAAAATTTTATTTTAACAATGACAAATTAACGAAAATCACATCTATATATATAAAAGAAAGTGATGTTAGTTACTACGCTTATAACTCGAGAATGCCTGGACCGATTTCGGTGATTAGCACCAATTCGGACAGGTCTCCGGCCAAATAAGAATAATACACAAGAAAATTTTGGAAAATTTCCCAAAAAAAAAAATTATGAAGAAAATTAATTTTCACATACATTTTTTTTACAACGCTATCTTAACTCAAGAACCCATAAAAAAACATGATTGTAAATGCTATATTGCCAGTAGATGGAGTTGTATGCACACTTGGCAGATGCAATGACATATGTTAGTAGTCAAAAAAGTCATGAAAAATGTGATTGAAGCAAAAATTTTAAAAGAAAAATATAAGGGCGATGTGTTGAAACCACGCATTCCTATGATTCCTCCAGATTTGCCGTTTGATTTTAAATGGCTTCAGTTCCCCATACCTGTTGCTTTTCAATGATCCCTGTTTTTTGCACTTTCAGTTATATGTATCACGTTCACGTGCTTTGTTTTTCAATACCGCGAACCAAAATCGATCAAAAAATGTCGAAGAAATGACTTGCAAAGCAGTCACGGGCACGCTAGTACAAAATAATTCACAATAACCAACTAAAATATTAAAAGCAAAACAGCTGTTTCTGGTTTTCCTTTTTCCTAATTTATTTATTCCCCGGTTGATTAGAATAGGAGGAATTTTTCTCGGGGGGCAGGAATGTGCGGAAGGGAAAAATTCCGTGCGGTTATCCATAATTGGGCTGATTTTTTTTTACACCAAGTAAAAGTAGTTGTAATGATTAATTAGTCGCTACTTAAGTTAGTTTACTAGTGGCCTAAGTTCAGATCCCAGCGAATAGTGATGCCTTAAGCTTTTTGCTATTTATTTTTTAACAACTGAGATAGTTCGTTTTGTATTTTCCTTAAGATAAATTATAATAAGACTCTTTTTAAAACGAATGCATTAATGAAAATTCAAAACTAAAAACGCCATTAATCAATATGGAACACCACCACCTTCTCGATGTTGCAAATGGAAATGTCTTCACTTTAATTTATTTCTCAAAATTTTAATAGTTTTTCGTATTTATAAACACACATTTCTGCACACAATTAAAATTCAAATACAATTCTTTTTTTATTTGTTGTAAACAGAAATAAGAAAATTCTATTCAGAAGTTATTTTGATTTTATTAAAATGCTTGTTAACATAAATCATTTATATTCCGCATTCAGAAGAGAAGAGAAGAATTATTGTTATCGACAATAATGTATTTTATTTTTTTGTGTTTGAAATTATTATTTTTATTTTGCCATTTGCAATGTATTATTATTGAATTTATAATGATTTTATTGTTATACTTTTCGTTTTTCATACAAAAAAATAAGTTCAGTCATTTAAATATCTTTTGAAATTCAATTTATTATCGTTAAAAGATTTCTTGTTTTCTTTTTTTTTCTTCATATTCATTCATGATTTCGTGTATTATACTTGTGTTAGGGAAAATGTAGCAAGAACTATACATTTAAATAGCAGCAGCCATGAATGAAGAAGAAGACGATCCATTATTACTATTGAATTTTGGTTGCATTTAAGCTTTTCCAGATGTTCCTTGAACATTTAATTGGAATATTATTCTTGTCTTTTTACAAATAATTAATTTTACTTTTGAATATTTAGATTTTAATGTAAAAAGTGTAAATTTGCAAAAATACGCCTTCAATCGAAAAAAGCAAAAATTCTAGAAAAATAATAAAAATTTGGATATTTCGCAAAATTTAATATTTTTTTTTATAAAGAGAAGTAGCACTTCAGGCAACAGTGCCTATTTAGTCAAGTACCGTGCTACATTCTTTAGGAAAGGGTTAGAGAAGAGATGAAGCAGGTGGTGAAAGTAGAAGGAGGATAGTCGGAAAATAACTGCCGTTTATAAGACAGCACAGCGACCAGTGACTACGCCTTCATCGCTGAGCAGTTGCCCACCGATAGTCAATTTTTATTTTTGTAGTGAAAAAAACCAAGGTCTTCGTTGGGAATCGAACCCACAACCCCCAACCTGACAAGCTAGTACATTACCTACTAGCCAACAGGGGCACCTAAAGAGTTATTAATGAGTGATAGTACTGACTGCTCTGATAAAAAGAAATATAAAACGCATAATAATACTGCAATATCCATTCCTGGTGTTTAGATTTGTAGTCAGTCTAACTAAGTGGCTAAGTCAATTAGCCACTTAAGTTTTATAAATTCTTCTTAAAAAGTGAGTTTCATGGTCCTTCGAACCTCTCAACTTAAAGCTAAATTAAATATGCGTGATAAGATTTACATCTGCACCTAGCAATATGGGCCAATATCAGATGGTGGATCATTACCACCGTCATCCTCGCCCTCCGGTCACTTCTAGTTGCAATTTCAAAAGCCCGAAGCAGGCCGCAGCCTTCACTCCTTGCTGAAGAGTTGGAGATTATCCAACTCCTGGTCCAGAACGCATGAAGCTTAATATAATTAAGAACACGGCGGCATTCATACTCACTGGACCTGGACCATTCATTCTGTTCATTGTGAATGATCCGACCCACCACCATACTCCCGAAGGGCCCAACATCAATAATCAGTTAGAGAGCAGCTAAATGTCTAAAGAGACAAATAGCGGAACTCTGGGGCTTTACTGATCCTTGTGGAAATATAGTGAATTGTCCAGTTGGCTCCTGCTAGCCTTGAAGGAGACTAAGCTCCTTTTTACCGCCGCAAAACACAAGTCTAGTGTCTGTGTGATCCATAAAGATTTATAATGTGCACCCGGGTGGGGAAATTGACATGTAAATTTGACAGTCAAAAAATTTAAGTTTAATAAAAAATAAATTATAAAAATAACACCATCGCTGCTGTATAGATCCATAGCATTTTGCCAGAGAATAGAGTATTCATAAAGACACACAAAAATCGATTTTACTAGAGAACACTCTGCTGAAGTCTTTCACGCACTGGCGTTGGCAATGTAATACTTTATTGAGATAAAAAATTATATATGGCTCTGCTGCTGCCATAAAATAGCTGAAAGAAGCAAAATTCATCTTTTATTTTACGAAGAACTTTTAAAGCTTTTAATTAAAATGGTCCTTCGAACCCTATAATAATTAATTATTTTTCGTGAGCAATGCGCCTCACTGGATACAAAAAATGGCTGCAATGTATTTTCTTTTTAGAGGGACATCTGTCAGCGTCGTCATGATGGACATTTGCCAGATATCCTTTTTCATTCATAATTGCCGAACTTTTCTCTTCGTCATACAATAAAACTTTTAAATTATTTTAATCAAATTTTTTTTGTTTTAGAAAACAAATCTCTTGTTGAAAAACCCTTTATTATTTCGACACATTTTCACTTGAAATTATTTGAAATTTCCTGCTCACTTAAAGCGTCTTTATAAAATTGTTTTCGTTATTGAAACGTTTGTTGGGTTATGTGGAGTATGACATAGAAAGTGTTATAAATGGCATATCTCAACTAAAAGATAATAATATCGCATGGGCTAAATTACTTAAAGCTTTTTTTTTTACTTGTAAGTGTTATTAATCAGGCGTAATTCCGTGTTCATTTATTTGAATGTTTCATTTCGTCTATTATATTCGAATATTCGACTGCAATTGAGATTTCTTTTCATCTTTTAACTTTAATAAATTTTTTGTTTATTTTTTTTTGGTTTTTTGTGTTGTAAAAGTTGTTTAATTTTGTTGTAAAAGTTGTTTCATTACAATTAAAAATTCTTTGTTCGTTTTTTGCTTGCGTAATTTAGTTTAATATTTTTTTTTGTTTTTCCGTGTAGTAAATAAAATTTATTTATTTAATTTTTAATAGCCATTAAAATTGTTTTTTTATAATAAATAAACTCTTGAAAATAAAAATAAATATATTTTTCATATTCACACTTAATCAATTTTTGTTTACACAAGCGAACAGATTTTGGAATATAAAAACCCTCATGATGAAGCAATCAATTAAAATACGAGGTGTAGAAAGGATTAGTCCTTGAGTTGAAAAAAATATATTTAGCTATTCATGGGGACACAATATATTTTGAAAGTTTGCTGCTAATCCTTTGAAGCAGCAAGCAGATTTTTTTGAGTTCTTTATTTCCATCCCTTTTCGTTCCACTGTGATGAGCAAAAGAATTACACCACGAATGCCCCAACAATACATCTCTAACAATTTGACATGGAATGGCATTGCCGTTATAATATTTTTGTTACAATCGAGTGTTTTTATAGAGGTATCGAAAGCGCTTAACTATCGTACGAAACAAACAGCCAGTAGCAATGATTTTCACCGAAGGATTGCATCGGAGGTATAGAACTTTAAGTAACATTTTTTAATTGGCAGCCATTTTTTCAACTTTCAACGCCTACAAATTGTGCTAATTGGGCCCTAAAAAAACTGCCGTTGACCTCTAATTTCATAAGCCTGATGAAAACGTTAATAAACGAAACTATCGCATGTAGAGTGATGATGATACTCGATTGTATGTTGTGGCATCGTTCCCTTAAAAAAACTCAGCGTTTGATATTTTTTATGGACTGGTGGGATCACTAGTCCACACTTCATTAAAAACGATGTTGTTAAGAGGGCTCAGTTAATAGTGACCGCTATAAAGCCATAATTATTGGCTTTTTCGTTTGTTCGTGATTTCAACAAGAAGGCGGAACATGTCGCACAGCTCCTGCCAAAATTGATTTATTGAAGGAAGCGTTTTGCAACCGTATACTCGAAAACAGATTTGACTGTATCCTAGTAAACAAAGCCAGATTGAGCAGATTTGTAAAAAAAAAATTTTGGAACATTTTTCCCCGTTTTAGGAATTTATGTGTTATAATAAAAAAATTAAAATTTTATTGTACCATTTAATATATATATTTTTTTTAAGAAGTAGCACTTCAGGCGACAATGCCTATTTAGTCAAGTATCACGGAAAGGGATAGAGAAGATATGAGACAGGTGGTGAAAGTAGAAGGATAGTTACGGAAATTAACTGTCGTTTAAGACAGTACAGCGACCAGTGACCATGCCTTCATCACTGAGCAGCCCCACCGACAGTCAATTTTTAGTTTTGTAGTTAAAAAAACCAAGGTCTTCGTTGGGAATCGAACCTACAACCCCCCAGACTATTAAGATAGCCTATAGGGGCACCTTTTTAGTTGACAAGTGCATATTGGATTTTTTTTTTGGCACTGGTATAATATGGATACCAATAGTATGGTATAGTGGTCTAGTTCTATTCATCAATGAAAGACAAAATGTTGGACTAATTGTCCAACAGAATCACCCATTTTTTTGGCCGAATTTCAGGTGCCTATAAATCTATGATGTCCAGTTCGTTCAATTTCATGTCTCATGTGATGTTTTTCGCTTTTTAAATAATTTAAATTAATTAAGATTGACATTTAACATTTTGTTTAAAATTTAAACGAAATTGATGGTTTGTAAATAATATTTCCGTTTCCGTTCCTTTTGGGTGTTTAATATTTCACAGAAAATCCTGTCAATTAATATTAAATCTCACACCCATTGGATGGGAAGAAAACGAAGCGTGAATGGAAAATGTTTATGAAAAATCATTGTTAGCTTTTGTCAGTTTTATTTTTCACATTTTGACAGCAACATAATGCCTTTTTGAGGTTATGGCCGTTTTAATGAAAATACATTTAATTTCTGGTTTTTAAAGTTTTTTTTTTTGTTGTTGCAATATTTTGCAATTATTCAGGTTTGTGGTGTAATTTTTCTCTCCTTTTACGAATAAATGTTGCATTGTTTGTTGCATCCAACATTTTACAGGATTAAAATGTTGTCTGACGTGACGCACATTTATTACTTTTATCTGTCCAAAATGTCATAAAAGTAAAGACTAAATTACAATTCCGTGTAATAGTGACAAGTGGCAGAGGTGGGGCAAACCAACACCCGCCACGTCTACATAAGTATTGACAAATCGGCTGTACATATATACACGCGTGCATTATAAAACATCCTCGTATTTAATTTGATTTTTGCCTTTCATTTTAATTGATAAAGAATCCGGTGCAGTATTTGAAAGGTTTTTCTCGGTCAGTGCACGACTAAGCAGCGCTGAGTAGAATTTTCATTAACGCTGCTGTAATAAATGTAATAGATGTACATGTTTAATAAGGCATGATTTGGAATTTTATTTAGAAAAAGGCTGCAATTAACAGTTACTAGACTGTTTGCTAGGCGGCTAGGATGTATTAAAGATTAACGACAGGGCCTAATCGTTTGGACCTAACCTAACGATAGTTTTACCACTTGGGTGATTAGAGTTCAAACCCGCGCATGCACACCTACGGCAAACACGCCTAACCAGAAATTTTAAAGAGCAAAGCAACAGCAACTTGCCCCCCCCCCTACTCATTGTTCGAAAGTTGGAGACTATTTAACTCCATGTCCTACTGCATCTGCACATGGCCGTAAGCCTTAATCAGATGGTGGACCAAACCACTGCATAATTTGGAACGTCACGCTCGTCCTAGGAAGCCGAAGCTATAATTCTATGCAACAGAACTTTCTAGTTGCAACTTCGATGATTCCAGAGCAGGGCTGCAAATCATCAGTCCTTGCTTAATAGTTGGAGACTTTCCAACTCCTGTCCAGAACACATGTCTAGCATGCCCACTGGATCTGGGAACATTTCAACAGGTAGGTCTTATTAAAGGTGAAATGAACCCCGGGCAACCATAGCACCATAGACTGGTATGGGGCCGGGAAACCACGACCACCACGATACTCCCATATAGGGGCCAACCTCAATAATCAGCCAGAGAACAGTTAAGTGTCTAAAGAGTCAAATAACGGAAACCTGCGAGCTTACTGATTCCCGTGGAAATAAAGTTGAGTTTCCAGTTGTACCCCTGCTGACTTCAGGGGACTGGGCTCCCTTGCTATCTCCAAAGACCATATATTTGTGCCCCCGGGGGTAAGAGAGGGAGGTACATAAGAACTATTCCGAGAACAGTGAAAATATATTGTGATAATCCGTGATGCAGTCTGCAGACCTGCTGCATCGCACAAAAGGAAACCAGTTAATCAGCCCCCCTTACTGTTTGATATATAAAAACTCTCACTCTGTCTGTGATATTTTGAATAAGCAAATGAGAAATAAAAGTTTTTTAGGAATTAACGATGGATAGCTAATGCGTTTTCAGTAGCAGAGAAGACTAGCTAGCCTTCCCTCTTATAGTAAAATGTGCAAGTCTGCTGTATTGACAGCCGCTAGAATATCCAATTGTCTCCGATTTATCTTTAGCTATATAGTGGTAAGATTGAGAATCGAGGATATCTTTTTGTCGCGTTCAAATGCTCCTCAAAACGAGATAGAAATTCAATAACTGTTTAAACAAAAACTGTAAATATTCCTTTCCTGCAGTAATACCACCTAAAACAGTGGCGTATAATCGTTTAACAGCCTTCTTGCCAGCAGAGGTATCTTCAATGCAAAAGGTTACATGCGTTTTGACATCTAAATAACTATTGATCCTAAACGTCTTCATATAGAGGAACTCTCGTTTCCCGGTTCGAAATTTTTTAGACAAGGGGGTGGGTGGCGGATCCCTGACATCAAGAAATAGATTTTTTATTAATTAAAACAACGTAACTGAAATCCAATATCAATGATTTTTGTTAAATATTTAAAAGTGCTTCGATGCCTTCACATTTGGAAACAGAGAAATATAATTGTCTTCTCCAAATATTTGCTCTTCTTTCTCTCAAAATTGTACTAAAGTGTAAACAGAATTTAAACGTGAAAGCGAATGACGATGAATAACTTCTATAAATTTTAAAAGGTCATCGTGAACTGTACACACATTCAAATTTAATTTTTTATGTAGAATATTTAAATTACTTATTCCTTGATTTATTTATAATTTAATCTAAATTCATTCGTTTCCTTTGCTCTTGTTAAAACAGGAATATTTATGAGGACAATTTTTAGCATTTTAATCAACATTTATATGCTGACACTTTAACTATTTCAATAATTTTTTAACTGCAGTCGAATTTAAAACTTCGAATAACAAACTTTTGAAAGTCTAAAAGAATTTTGTGTTTTTAAACTCAACCAGCCCAGTAGTTTTGTAAAAACAAAAAAGGCAAGGATAAAAGGATATACTGGAAACAAATTTAAATCGTAAGAAAAACTTTGCTATTTTTTTTTTTTAATTTCTTTTCTGATGAAATTACAAGAAAAAAACCCAAAAGGAAAACTATCATTTAATTATAAAAGACAAGATTGTGTGTGTCTGAGCATGATAAAAGGCGCACCACATAAGTTTTGTATTACATTCTGCCCTTCTCTCTGCTCTAACGCTATTTTTATAGTGTTCTGCTTCGTAAGTCTCAAAATAGGAAAATGTAAATGCAAGTGAAAACTTAATTTTCCACTCGTATGCAAACTTAATTTAATGTATTTTTATATATTGTTGCTGTTGTTGTTGTAGCCAAAAATGACAGCTACTATTTAGTTTTTTATTTTAATGGCAACACCACAACTTTGAACTTTGAAACATTTATTTCCGAAAGAAACAGAAAACATTTTAAATGAAAAAGTTTTAAGGGAGCAATAAAAAGCAAGAGGAGCAAAACAGCCTTCAAATTCCAAATTTAATTTATGACATTTCAAACAAAAGTTGATGCAATTAACTAAGGGCTGCCTGCCATTACAATTTCAATGATTTTCAAAGGGCTATGAGAAGAAGAAGGACCTTCGAAAGGTATAATCGTTCGAAATCATTGGCAAAAATATTTGCCAACACAGTTCTAGTGTCTTTCCCTAGATTGATTGAAATAGAAGGAATATTGACAACACTAAAATCAATGTTACAATTCATGGTATTGCCAGACTTAATCACGAAAAAGCCTAAAAACTTTAAATACAAATCAGTTTGTGGCGAATGAAAACTGTATGGCGCAGTAAAGGCGCAGAGCTTCCAAAAACCTTAAGAGGAGGGTCAGTAAATCGAGTTTAAGTAATTAGAAATAGGCTTTTGTTATATTTTTGAGGGAAAATCATGCCATAGAAATATATCGATTTTAATTATTTTAAGGCGGTTTTCCTGCGAAATTTTTTTTCATTATAACAATTGTCAATCAATGCATCTACTACGAATCTGTCAAAAAACTAACTGTCAAAAGTATCATGTTGCTGGTGTTGCCATGTATACTATTCCTTTGCAATCGCAAATAAAGCGAATAGATTGTGTATTATTTTGTACCAGCAGATCTCTGCGTGATATTTAATTCAATCCTAAATTTATTAATCGTGCATTAAGCACTGCCTTCAGGATATGATGGTTTATATCACGAATCATTATTAAGGGTATTCATTTTATCCGGTAAAAAATAAATTTTAGTTTCTTTTACTTGGGTACGGTTTTCCGTCGAAGCACATATCGAAATTTTAGTTTGTTTAAAGCCCATAAATTTAAAAATGCCCACAAATTTTGTTTTTGTTTCCAATTTTTTTTTCTTTTTATCAACTTGCGATCTGTTTTTTTTTGTTTTAACAAATTATTCATGTGTTGTAGGTTTTTGCCAGTGTCAAGTATTTTTTTATTCATTTGTTTTTATACAAAAAAGCACTTCCAAAAAAAAAAGAAAAAACGAGAAGTACCAAAACTATCTAACAATCAGAAGTAGAAAAAAAAATAAAAAAGAAATGAAGAGAAATTGTTTGTTTTGTACACAAATCCCTCCTTAAATTTAAGCTTTTTTACACTTTGAAGTGCAGCAATTGTGTTGTTATTGTCTATACAATACAATAACAATTTTGTGACTTTTTTTTGTAGTCACAAAATTGTGAAACTTATAAATTCATGGTTATTAAAACATTTTTCTAACAAAAACTTGCTGTCAACTGTGGCTTATGAACCAAAAAAACAAAAACAAAACAAATAATAAATAAAGAAAACAAAAGAGTAGATAAGCATAGATAGCAAAGCAAGCAGAGATATTTGAAAAAGGTAAGAAATATTAATTGTTTAAGATTAATAAACTGTAGTAAATTAACAAAATTTCTTGTGTGTTACCTTTGCAATTTCATTTAGAATCCTCGAAAAAACGCTAAATAACTTGTCGAAAAAGTCAGTGTTGCTGACTTGATAGAAGTTTCAAAATCTATTTTCCTTTTGATTTAAGTGCACCATACGAGCACTCCAGCCAGGGTTTGGTGCAATTAAAAAAAACTGGTCTTAAACCTGGGGAAAAACCAAACACCCATTTGTTCTCACCAAATAATACAATTTTATATGTTTTGCTTTGGTTCCTGTTATGCTCATTGGCATCACTTTTAAATTTTCCTAAAATGTCACTGTTTTACGTCAATAACTACAGACCTCTAAGAACAAGACCAAAACTGCCAAACAAAAGTAACAGTAAGGCAGCAGTGACAAGTAGTGATAGATAGCTTTAGCCAAAAATTTGTGCGTTATGTTCTTCTCGAAATACTATTTTAGCGCTTTTCAGTGCTGTGTGTTATTAATTTGTGTCTACAATAATAACTTTATCACTTTCATTGTTCAAATTATGAAACGCCCTTAAAATCATGGTAATTAAGTTTGCTGTCAACTGTGACTTATGAGCCAAAAAAATGAAATAATAACTTAAAGAAAACAAAAGAGTAGATAAGCCAAGAATATTTTTTACAAGTATTTGAAAAAGGTTAGAATTATTAATTGTTGTTTAGTAAATTTACAAACTTCCTTTTGTGATAACAAAAACCTCTTCGGTAGGTTTATATTCTTGAAAAGTGAAAAAATGAACAGTCGACAACAACTTGTTTATCGTTGTCTTCTGTAAATAGAATATAATGAAATTAGCTCGTTGAACAAAACAATGCTGCCAACTCAAAAAATATAAAAGCCTGCAAAAACTCTTCTACTGTAAGTGCAACATATTGTTATTCCTTTTAATAAACCTTTTGTTATTTAATTTCTTTAATTACAAAATATTTACACAGTACTTTAGAGTTTTTAATTAAATTAAACAATTTTTTTTACTTTCAATACACAACACAAAATAAACACGATGGTAACTTTGTTACTCAACTTGAATTAATTAATTTTCCCACCAAATAGTGCGGTTCTCGCCTACACAAGAATATTCTACTTTAACATCGCTCCATATTGTTGCTATTGTTATCATTCAGTTTAGGCGCCAGCTTGGCTGTGTGCTTTGTTTTTGCTTTGTTGTTATCTTATTTGTTAGAATTTCTCCTTATAAGCATGTTGTTGTCTTATGTGTATAAGATTTCTTAAAAAAAACTACACAGTTTGTAAAATGGTCGTTTATACAGTTTTAAGCTGTTCTTGCATATACAAGAATATTCCACATTTAATAGAACACCTTATTGCTGTTGTTGTTGTTGTTGTTGTTGTTGTTATCATTCAGTGTCTGTGTGTTTTGTTCTATGTTACTTGTATTCAGATTTCAAGTGTGGATGTTCACATATTATTACGAAGATGATTTAAGCGACCGAGAATAGAACAGTTTAAACGCCTGCTTGATTGTGTGTTTTCTTCTGTTATGTGTTAATTGTTTTTATTTTGTTTATCTTATTTGCTAGGATTTCTTATAAGCATGTTGTTGCTGTTTTGTGTGTATACATTTTCTTACAAAACTACGCAGTTTTTAAAATGTACAAGGTGCTCTGGCCAAGTATCATGAATTTATTGACGCCTTATTAACGCTTAACAAATTCCCCAAACTTGTTTTGAAAATTAGTAATCAAGTCAATAAATCACAATGTTGTGATCAAGAATGAAATTCACTAAAACTACAATATCCAGGAAAATTGTTTGATGGGGTTTACACACGCACACAGGTGGCATCATCATTGGAATGACCTGACCGCACAACAATTTTCTGATTTTTATATTTTTTTCATAAGAAAATTCCATCCATCATGGATACGAGTGAGTTGTGGTTTGAACAGAGTAGCGATATTAAAATCAAATTTTTGCGAAAAGTAGGCCTGTCAATTGATCTTAAACTTTTTGCAATTTGATAGCTCTCGATTTTTGCCTGTGAGAGGTCACGTGTAGTTACAGTTTTATGCTGGCACCTTGGAGGTCTTGTACAGCCTCGGGGATTTGAAAACATTTTCAAAAGTTATGTATCGATTATTCGAATAAATTTTCTTTTAATTAAAATTTTTAATTTTTGTGTTATTTTTTAAAACAGAAATTTTTATGGAAAATCCAATAGACTCGTGTTCTGTTTAAGCAGGCTTTTAAATGCAAAAACTTGTATCATTTGGAGTGAAGGCAATTTACAATTAGACCATGCCTACTAAATCACATCGAGAAAATCTAAAATTCGCTTAAGTGGTAATTTTACTGCACCTTTTTTTTTCAAATATGAAGTTATGAGTAATGGAGATCGTTTCCGCACCATGATTTTTGTTTGTAAATATATATTTATATTATATATTTATAAATTAAATCACATGCTTGATAATTTCCGACTATCCTTCTACTTTCACCACCTGTTTCATCTATTCTCTATCCCTTTCCCTACTTCTCTTTCTTAAAAAAAAAATACATATGTGGTTAGAACCGTGTTAGTGGCCTCACGGCAACCGCAAATACTTTAAAAGTCAGTCATAACTTCACATTGTAGCGAAACCAATTCACAACACTCCGCACGGACTCAATGGCATTCAGAAAAATGTACAAGCCCCTGAAAATGTTTTGTTTCGCTCTGTGTCAGTTGTTTTTGTTTTCTGTTATTTATCTTATTTGGTAGAATTTCTTATAAGCATGTTGTTGTTGTCTTGTGTATATAAGATTTCTTAGAAAACGGCGCCTGAAAATTTTACAAACTGCGCCGTTTTCTAAGAAATCTCATATACACAAGACAACAACAACATGCTTATAAAACCGCTTAAAACAACTATATGTAAACACCATTTGGTGGGCAAATAAATTAATTCCAGTTGAGTAATCAGTCAGTAAAGACAACAAAATTACCAACGTGTTGATTTAAAGTAAAAAAATTAATTTAAAACTGTTAAATATGGAGACGTCATTGGTCTTTATTTTTGCAATAAAATATTCAGAACTCGTACAACGATCAATGGATATCAGTGATTGTTTTGGTTTGACAATATGGGTAATGGTGGTACGTGCCTCCATCGTCTAAAATGTGGGGTTGGTAATTGGTTTCCGGGGTTATCATTCGATTCAACATCGTACAAGGCCGTGAAAAGTTAAGTTCCGTTTGTATACTAATAAATCAGCAATAAAAGACACCTTGGAGGCCAACATTATTCGGCCGGCTCTGCTGGAAAGTGTCTTCAACACGTCACGTAAATAAATCGTTTGATTTAATTTAAAACTCCTAAATATAGAGGCGTCCTTGGCCTTTATTTTTGCAATAAAATATGCAGAGATTTTTGTATTCTTTTGGTTTGAAAATATGGGTGGCACTGATAGGGGCGGTAATATTGTTTCAACAGGGTAATGATGGATGGTGTCTTCATTGTCTAAAACGACTTAATACTAAGCGATTTGCAGAAATGGGCATGATAATTAGTTTCCAAGGTCATTTGATTCAACATCGTACGGCTTCTTGGAGGTCGGCGTTATTTTTGTTAGTTTTGACATAAGACCGACTGTGCTTGAAAGTGTCTTCAACACGTCAAGAACAGTTGTGGTAGTGGCTGGCCACTCACATATTGAAATAGCCACATATTAAATTTTTAATTTTAAGAACTTATTGTTCGTTCTATCGGGTATAAAATAAAGCTTTCGAATTATTTCACTTCTATTTTAAGACATTAATAATTTGTAGTATTTCATTTTAAAATATTTGGCACTACAATGCCCCTTTGTCCATTATCACAATCACAATTCCTGTGGTTGAAACCGAAAATAAATGCTTCAAAGACATGCAAATTTTATCTATTCTATTTTCTTGTTTTTAAATTAATATTTAAATTGTAGTCACTTGCTTGAAATGCATACCTGTGTAGTTGAAGTAAATAAATAATGAAAAATTATCCTTAAATAGACAAAAATATATTTATTTAACACTTTTGTCCAAGGAAAACACACTTTAAAAACAAAAAGAAATAAATAAATAAATTCCACTTGTAATGCATGAAATGAAAAGAAAACAATAAAATAGATTAAAATAAAATATACGAACTAATCATTTGCTTAACCTTGACGTCAGAAAGAAAGTGGAGCGCATAAAATAAATAAAATGTTTCTAAAAATGGAAATGAAAGGGGTTTTATGGCAACAACAAAAACAAAAACAAAAACAGAACACTAGAAAAAAGAAAAGGGCTTTAATAAGCTGTTATTAGGAATTTGGGACAGTGGGAAAAATAATGTTCAAATTTATTTTTTTTTTTTTTAATTCACAATTAATTTGAAACAACAAGCGAAAGAAAAAATATCAGAAAGAATTGAAGTGGAAAAACGAAATTAATAAAAAAATTAGAACGTTTTGTGCCTGGTAAAAGCTCTTGTTTCTTAACCCGATTTTGGTTCGAATGGTAAGAAATTGAAAGGAAACAGACTGCAATAAAAAAAATTTAAGTATAGTAACATATTCTTACAGACGTTTCTCTTCAGATAATATATTTTGTGACAATAATAACACAACCATATTCGTTCAAGGAAAGGATGAAAATAATTATCTGTCAAATCAAACTTGATATAAGTGTTACCATTCCCGAAATAAGCACTAGTTGAAAAAAAAACGTTAGATGGCGGACACTTTATTTTCCCAAACGCGAAAAAGATAACATTTGGAGAAAGAGTTTTAATACCAGTAAGTTTCCTTCTTTCTTTTTAATATGTAAAAATTTGTCCCAAAAAAAATCACACGATTTTTTGAAGTGGCTTTAGAAAATTTGTGGGACAGATTAACTATATGTTTTAATGATGTTATAATTAGAGCTAAAAAAGAGGGACATTTTTTAACAGTAAGTTCCGCTCAGAAAACATAATATTTTGTGACAATTATAAATAATTTCCGAAAATGTATTTAAAATATGTGATATTTTTAAGTAAAGTAACATATTCCTGTAAGCATTTCTACTTGCGTATTTTTTAACACCTAAAATTTTGTCCCAAAAAATATCAAGAATTTTTTAAATGGCTTTTAAAAATTTAACACATTACTATACATTTAGAGTTAAAAAAAGGAACAAATTTTGAAACAATAAGTTTCCCTCAGAAAATATAATATTTTGTGACAATCATAAACATTTAACAGATAAAGGGACAGGATTACTATAAGTTTTAATGATAAAAAAGTTTAATCCAAAATCTTTTGCCCACACAACAACTACTCTAAATAATACATTTTGCGTTAAAAAAAAATGCTTTAAAAAATATATAAATTGTCCCAAAAAAACATAATAAAAATGAACTTTTTTCCAAAAAAAAAAAAAAAAGAAATACCAAGACATTTTCTAACACGTTTAAAATTACTTATATTAAAGACATGATTACGTTTTGGGACAAAGGTGTA
The DNA here is from genome assembly GCA_030448955.1 of Trichopoda pennipes. Lineage (NCBI taxonomy): Eukaryota > Metazoa > Arthropoda > Insecta > Diptera > Tachinidae > Trichopoda > Trichopoda pennipes. The sequence goes on from JASKUP010000060.1 coordinate 6,144,920, forward strand.
GGTATATAAAACTAATTTTTTTGGGACAGTTGGGAACTTTTGAAAAAAGAAAATGGGTTTACAAAAATTTGCCCAAAACTGAAAAAAGAAACTTTCCAATTTCGCTATATTTTTCTGTCACGTTTCAAATTACTTACAATAAAGAGGTAGATAGTAAATATGTAAATCTAAATTTTTTGGGACAATAAGAAAAATGGACTTACAAAAAATTTTTCAAAAATAAAAAAAAATTTCTTTCCCAGCTTTCGCTATATTTTATTTATAACATCATCTTGTTTCTTAACCCGAATAACAAGAAATTGAAACATAATAACCTACAGCAAAAGTATGGAACCCCCCTTGTATTTAGGAATCCTAAAATCGCTTAATTTACATCAATGGTAAAATGTACTCAATAATAAGTTTAAGGGGCCGTGCTTCTACAATTTAATAAAATCTAAATAATTTTGTTAACTCCAATTGTAAATATTATATCCTTTTAAAGCTTTATGGTTGAAATTTGTTTGATTATCCTAATATGGGGTACCCGAACCCCGAAGTTCTGCTGATTATTTTGAAATTGTTTTTAATACAATCAAAGATCTTTTCTAAATTTATTTGTATGAAGCAGATTTCTAAACTTAATTATACTAGTTTCTGCATAAATTAAAATTGTTAATGCTGGAGGGTAGGTACCTCAAATGGTTAAGCAACCAATAAATTATATATTTAAGGTTACTGTTATCAGCTAAAGTACTGCAATTATACTGCAGTGCAATGCTTGGAGGTAGCAAAATTTTCCCACTCAAAAGAATATTCTTAACATTTCCTTTAAATTTCTGGACCAACCCTGCAAACTTCGTTACCCCCATCTGATAAATTTAGAATAAACGTTATAGGAAGTGAACCTACAGAACAATCCGGTAGAAAGCTATAGTCCTTTGCTTATGATAACCAAATATTTTCTATTCATGCATGAAGAAACAAAAATCTTAATCTCCTTGTTTTATTCTTTTTCCTTTCGTTTTATTCTGAGTAACAAAATCTTAAGACCTTTGTTTCGGCTCAGAGAGTTATCTCGTTTCCAATCCTCCAGCTCTTTTTTTAGAACATTATAAGACGGAAATGTTAGAATAATCCCACATAAAATGCCAGGTGGTGGGCATTCTAATTCTACCTTAAAGAGGAGATACGACCTTAATAAAAGAACTACCTAAACCCGAACACTGAGTCATAGGAGCCGTTAAGAACACGGTTTGAAAGTGATTATTAAAACAGCAGTACAGTTGAGAACACTGCTTAAGACTGATGTCTTCACATCGAAAGCGCTCGCCGTTCATAGCAAGCAAACAGCCAGCCAGCAAGGACGGAAAGGAATGACAACAGTATTAAATATTTCAGCTTACTTCTCGTTATGAACGATCACTATAAACGTTACTTTGTATGGAATAGTTATACTATTCCTGCACCGATTCCACCACCATGTTACCCCTAAACTTTTTAAAACAATTCGCACAATGTGATTTGGAAAATCTATAAATAATTTGCTTGTAAGAGATCAATCTTGTCCCAATTCCTATTTCGCCAGTTTTTTACTCAATTACAAGTGAATTTGCTTTAAATTATCGCTAAAAATGATTAAAACTTAATTTGTTTTGTAGTTATCTGCTTAAGCGAGTGCCTTTGTGTCCACCATTTTTATCGAAAAGTTTTCGCTATTTTCTCTTATTTTATTGATTATAGGGTTTTTCATACCTGTTTATGTGATTGATAGTAGACGACTCCACTTCCCTCATCCCTTTACAGGGTTTTAGTTAAAGTATGTCATAACTTTCAGAAGCAACCGCCATCAAAAGAGAACTTTTTCCCAGCCAAAAAAAATTCGAAAAATAAACCTTTTGAAACTTCTCGTATTGATCATGGACGGACCCTTGTTGCCACGAGGCTGCCAATACGAAGGAGGGTAACAATAAATTTTAAATGCAGAATTTTGCTGTCCTCAATATTAAACGTCTCATAATGTCGTCCTTGATAATTGAAATATCACTTTTATTACCCCGTCAAGTGTTTTTTTTTTATTTTGTCTATTATAAAATTTTTCTAAGTGTAAGTTTTTTTTTGTTTCATGTGTATGTTTTATTTTAACACCCTCTTTATAATTTTTCTTTCTTTCTTTTTATGTTGCATTTATTTGTCGTACTAATCATTTTGCATGTCTATTCATTGTAAATCCAACATTCCAACTCGACATTCCCACATCGAACTGTTTTACTGTCAAACAACTACTGCATGATTTTGAAAAAAATAAAAATTTAAAAAATATATTTTTCAAATATAAAAACCAAAACTGAATGTGAAGTTGGCTTAATATCAAATCCAACAAATTTTTTTAAAGAACAACCATTATTGGGACCAGGCGCTGCATTCACACCATTTGCTGCACCCGAATTTCATCCCACCACACCAGAGAATTGGAAGGGAGCCACCATACATCCAACTGGCATAATGAAGGAGCCAGCTGTTGTACCCGGTCGCAATACAGCTGTGGCCGCATTTACCACACAGGGGCAGGCACAGGTAAGGAACATTTTTATTTAATTTTGTTTTGCAAAAAAAAAGAAAATTTTTTAAAATTGTTTGCAAATATTAAAAACTTTGTGACAAAAATGTTAGCCTCCATTTTATATTTTGGATTTTTTTTAACACTCTTCTTAATATTTTCCTAAATGAGAAAATGAGACAGCATTTTTATAACAATAAGTTTCCCTCTTTCTGTTTAACATGTAAAATTTTGTCCCAAAAGAAATCACACGATTTTTTTAAATGGCTTTAGAAAATGTGTGGGACAGATTAACTATATGTTTTAATGATGTTATAATTAGAGCTACAAAAAAAACGAAGTTTTTAACAATAAGTTCCCCTCAGAAAACATAATATTTTGTGACAATAATAAACATTTTCCGAATATATAAACAAAATATGTGATATTTTTAAGTAAAGTAACATATTTCTTTAAACATTTCTACTTGCGTATTTCTTTAACACGTAAAATTTTGTCCAAAAAAAAATTACACGTGTTTAAAAAACAAACTGTGGGACTGATTACTATTTACTATACGTTTTAATTAGGAAAAAAAACAAGAAATTTTGAAACAATAAGTTCCTCTCAGGGAATATAATACTTTGTGACAATAATTACACATTAAACAGATTACTTTATGTTTTAATTATGTTATAATTACAGCTCAAAAAAATTGTAATCCAAAACTACTACTCTAAATATTACATTTTGTGTCTAAAAAATTTCCCTTAAAAAATACAAGCTGTCCCAAAATAAGAAAATATTAAAAATTAATTTCCAAAAAAATACGTTTACGTTTAAAATGACTTAAAATAAAGACATTATTAAGTTTTGGGACAAAGACAAACTAATTTATTGGGACAATATGGGACTTAAAAAAAATTAATAAAAGCTTACAACAATTTCTCTAAAACTAAAAAATAATGGCTTTTCCAACTTTCGTCATATTTTATTTATAACGATAATTTAAAATATGTCCCAAAAGTTAATGCAACGTGCAATAGTTTTTATTTCATATAAGCTTATGACATAAACCTAAATTGCTGTTGAAAATTGAGCTTGAGGCCGAAATATAAAAGCAGCAGTAAAATAAATTCATATTGAAATAAGTGTCCCAAACATAAAAAATAATAACAATATTTATTAAAATTTTGGGACAAAAAATTTTTGGCTTAAAGAAATTTTTTTTAGCTATTATGACAAGTTTAAAAATTAAGAAATAATTTTGTCCCAAAAATTTTGTGACAATCTTTATTCAAAATTTTTCTTATATTTTGATTTCAATGCTTCAAACAGCACTTAAAAAATAATTTTTTCTATTTAGATTCTTAACATTCAATGCATAAACAAATTAATTAAATTTAATCTCCTTTGTTTTACCTTAACAGGGCGCTGTCATGATGGTTTATGGTTTGGATCATGATACATCGAATACAGATAAACTTTTCAATTTGGTTTGCTTATATGGAAATGTTGCAAGGGTAAGTTTTATTTTTTATATTTCAAATTATTTTTAATTTATTTTTATTATGAAATTTTGCTTTGTAGGATAAACAAAGCTTTCGTTTTGTTTTGTTTTGTTTAAAAAAAAAAACATTAATGTAAATTACGTAAAACTAAATTGTAATGCAAAGGGAAATATTTTAGACGAAATGAAATAGTAAATGTTTGTTGTTTTTTTAAATTTATGTATATTAAAATTTCGTCAGACATTTTAAAGAAAATTATAATACAAACAATTTTAAATATTTCAGCGAATCTCATTTCCATATTTTGTATTTCTTTTTTACGTTTTAACATAAAAAAAAATTGTAGTTGCGCAACAAATGGCAAAGGGTCTCTTTTAAAAGAATTGTTTTGAAATTTTTTTATTTAAAATAAAATTCAAAATTAAAAAGCACTACAAAAAAAGTTATGGAACATACAGTATGACAGAAAATATAGCATTCACTGTTCGTTTATAAAATGTTAAAAGCTATGTGCGGCATTAAAATTTACATATTTTCATTCAAAAGAAGCAGGGATATTTTTGAGTGAAGTTACTGACGATCGACCCTCTAGTATAAATGGGGACTTCTGGGTTTATCCCTAAATTTGTATACCTCGGGTGCACCTTCGCCCGTAGACGTAAAATCCCTAATCTTTGAATATTTCTATTAAAAAATCTACAGAATATTTTTATTAAAAAAAATATTAAAGGAAATTTTATTAAAAAAATATTCAAAATATTTTTATTAAACAAAAATATTCAAAATATTTTTATTAAAAAACTATTCAAAATATCTTCATTAAAAAAAAATATTCAAAATATTTTTATAAATTTGAAAATATTTTTATTAAAAAATAATCTTCAAAATTTTTTTATAAAAAAAAATATTCAAAATATTTTTATTAAAAAAAATATTGAAAATATTTTTATTGAAAACATTTTTATTAAAAAAATTACTCAAAATATTTTTATTAAAAAAATATTCCAAATATTTTTATTTAAAAAAATATTCAAAATATTTTTATTTAAAAAAATATTCAAAATATTTTTATTACAAAAAGATATTCAAAACAATTTTATTAAAAAAATAATAAAAATATTTTTATTAAAAAAAATATTGAAGATATTTTTATTAAAAAAAATATTGAAAATATTTTTATTAAAAAAAATATTGAAAATATTTTTAATAAAAGAAATATTGAAAATATTTTTATTAAAAAAATTACTCAAAATATTTTTATTAAAAAAATATTCAAAATATTTATATTTAAAAAAATATTCAAAATATTTTTATTAAAAAAAATTTTCAAATAATTTTTTAAAAAAAAAAATTCAAAATATTTTTATTAAATAAAATATTCAAAATATTTTTATTAAAAAAATATTCCAAATATTTTTATTAAAAAAATACTCAAAATATCTTTTTAAAAAAAATATTCAAAATATTTTTGTTAAAAAAATTTTCATCTATTTTAGGGTTTTGTACTCAGTAAAAAAATCTAGTAGTCGAAATAAATCGATATTAAATTTTCCACTTAAAATTAGAAAATGATAATCAACCAAACATTGAATTTTAATAAATTTAATAATTGATCCGATTCCTTATAAAGCATTCCAGTTATCGACCGAATTTTTAATTCATTAAATCGTTTGTAGAATAATTTTTCGGTGTTGCGTTGGGCACCTCGGGCCTAAAATTTTTTGGAACATAAATTGACCTTAAAAATATTTACAAAAAATGCCCTGACGGACCTTAGCTTAATACTTCTGACATGGTTGTCGGGTTATTATTCTAATATATTGGCTGCTTTTTTTTATAAAATTTATAATAGAACAGTGGTAAGTTTGGTTCTTATAGCATATTTCGTTACAAAGTTACAAGCTTATGATTTGGGAAAATGGAGAAGCTCCCATTTGGTCAAAATTTATACCAAAATTGAAAGTTTCTTTGGTAAAGAAAACCTTTATAGCAATTGCGAATAAAAGACATAATGCTTCAACGGTTTACCCTCTACCCTCTATCCAAGCATAGCCAGTTTTGAAAAAAAAAATTGTGAATTAGATTAAAAATTCCTCGGAATCTAAAGCTCCTCGATTATTAAAGCTCTATATCTTGGCTGCACGCTCGAAAACAGATTTGACAGTCCCGTAGTTAATAAAGCCAGATTGAACAGTTTTGTACAAAAAAAAATTTGGAACATTTTTCCCCGTTTTAGGAATTTATGTGTTACAATAAAATTTTAATTTTTTTTTATTTTATCATGTTTTTAATGCCTATTTAGTCAAGTACTGTGCTACATTCCTTAGGAAAGAGATAGAGATAGAGAAGAGATGAGTTAGATGGTGAAAGTAGAAGGACAATCACGGAAATTAACTGTCTTATAAGACAGCACAGCGACAAGTGACCGACCATGCCTTCATTACTGAGCAATTTCACCGACAGTCAGTTTTTATGTTGCAGTGAAAACAGCCAAGAGGTCTTTGTTGGAAATCGAACACACAGCATTCGGACTGATAAGCTAGTACACTACCTACTAGCCTACAGGCTAGTAATGTTTGATTTATAGTTTTAAAGGTACATTACATGTAGAAAATGCAGCGTGAAAAAATGGTAATAAATTGTTAACTAGAAGTGGTAAGCTTTCCTCCGATATACCATCCACTTGTATAAAGAGCATACAAACCTTGCAATCTAATGAAGTACAGAAGTCGAAATATTTCCTAAATAAAACGTTTTCAAATGACTGTGTATCGCGTTTCGTCCACAATAATGGAACGGCATAATATTGTTCCAATTGTATTTCAACAACTCCGACCACTAGTTTATCGCACCTCTGCGTTTGTGGCGTATTGTGAGTAAACAGTGGGGCACCAATCTTACAGCAAGCAAACACTTTTAGTTTTTTCAGCCAACTATCGGCCAATACCACATCGTATTTGCGCATGTAGAAACCTCAGCTGGTTGTCTTCTGTACGGCCACAAAGAAACTCAATAAAACACACTATTTTAACATTGAATTTGATGGTGTAGAGTGTCTCATGCATTTTTCAAGCTATTTTGTTTGTAAAAAAAAAATCAATTTACTATCAGTGGTTCTCAAACAGAACGTAAAAAATCTGCTATTTAAAATTTTGAAAGGAGTAAACTGACAGATGCGTGTTGTGACAGCAACAGCGTTATTATATCTGCTAAGAGACAAAAAAGTCCATCCAAGTTCTCCATTTTGTACGGACTGTATTTAGCGACTTCTTCGAAACACATCAATCAAAAATCTTAAAAAACGCAACAGACCACCATCCTTTTTTTAATATAAATTTTTTCACATTCGGAATAATAAAGTAAAAAAAAAGTCACAGCGATTATAAACTTCAAGACATAAAAAACTTCAAAAATTACTTGGCCATTAAATAGTTGCTTTACCTAGATACGGAAATAAGGCTAAAAAACCTTGAACTATTTTTGGGCGAATAATTTAGTAACAAATTGAATTGATTTTTTCACAGCTGTTTAAAAATGATTTCCAAAAAAATTCTCAAATCTCACCAGGAGACGTTTTTGACTTCATGATGCTGACGTCTAAATCTTCAGTTCTGTTTTTTTTTTTGTAGTTGTATTAGTTCTTAGTTGTGACCCTGAAATCTCATTCACAACTACTACACTCACATATGTACGTCATATGTATGTATATTTCGTAATTTCGACTTTTCTTATTATATTTGTTGTTGTTTATATAAAGTCTTTGCTGTAATTCTTACTCTTACATTAACACGTGTCAAGGTGATTAAAAACTAAATAGAAAATAATTACAAATACATTCCACTGTTTACCTCAATTTGCTTTGCAAATATACCGAATGTTTCTCTCTTTCCCACTCATTAAAATTCTCCTGTGAAGGGTTTTTCAACAAAAAGTTTGTTTTCTAAAAACAAATACAACAAAAAATTTAGGAAGAGAAACGTTTGTCACTTATGAATTAAAAATGATAACTGGCAAATGTCCACCAAGACACACCGACAACGATGACAGATATCGATTCTTTCATCAAAATTTTTAATAATCACTTTTTGGCAAAATGGCGATCCTATTTCATTTAATCACATAATGAATTTTAAGTTTTAAGGCTGAAATCGATTCGATTGATTCCTTATAGACTCTGTCCTTAACATAGCGCCCACAAAAAAATAATCGAGCCGCGTTAAATCACACGATCTGGCTGGCAACTCAACTACTGATTGTCGTGAAATTATGTCATCGGGAAATTTTTAGTTTGCAATAAATTGATCGTTTCACTGGCTGTGTAACTTGTGGGTACAGTTCTGTTAAAACCAGATGTCAGTGATATCCATGTCGCACAGTGGCTCAGAATCAATGGTCAAAACTCTGTAAGTTTTTCAACTAACAAAGATTTTTCTAGAAACTTCTTTTTTTTTACTCAATAGATAACAATATCTCAAGCTTTTATCGAGTTTAGATATTATTAAGATCGGTACAGTGAAATAAAGTATACTTTTGTATACTTTATTCCACTCAAATATTAAATGTAAATTATAATTATTCTTATTTGGGTACGTTTTTCCGTCGACCCTCGTCAAATTTGGGTTATGAACAAACCGGTTTCGGCCGTTTGCCATCTTCAGTGTTCTTTTCGTACTCTGCCGAAACCGGTTTGTTCACAAACCAAATTTGACGAGGGTCGACGGAAAACCGTACCCAAATAAGAGTGAATCTAGCCCCGTCGGAAAATCTATGCACATATTATAATTATTATTCATTTGGCTGGAATATTTCCTGTAAATATTCTACATTCTGCTCTGCATTACTTCTGTCCTGTAGCAATGCCTTAGCATCAGCATATACGTATATATATAGGTGATCACAAATTATGCTTATTTTTGTGAAATTCCTCTTATTTACAGAGACACAGCCATTTTAAGCTTTTAGTGAAATTTTCATATAAAAATCGATTTTTTATTGGTGATTCCATTAACTTCGAATGCTAGAAGGAAACGCTTTTTTTAAAACAAATATTAATGAACAACTCATTCGATTCGTGAAAGGAGAACGGCTGGGCCGATTTCTGTAAAATTTGTTGTCAGTTGTTTGTATTTTCGACGAGGAGGAGGGGGTTTTTACGGAAAAAATTTTGAAAAATCCCTCTGGGGAAAAAATCGAAAATTGAGTTCCTATATGAAATTTTGTGTGAAATTATTTCTTAATTATACGTTGACTTTCGACTTTCGGCAATCTGACAGGTGTCATTGTTACATTATTATTTTCTATAGTAAATGTGCTATTGTATAACTGATTCCGTACATAGTCGTACATCATGCATTCACGTAAAAACATTAGAATCAATTGAAAATCAGTGCAATATTTATCAAAAAAATCGAATTTTGTGTGAAATTATTTCTTAATGGCCTTTCAAATGAAAATTGCGGAAAAAATGTGAAAAAACTAAATTTTTTTTTCTTCAAGTTTTTTTTATTTATCGGGCGAATTTCCTTATTTTTCGCACGGTCAGCTGTACGTTGCATGTTCGCCTGTTAAGAAACCGTCTTCGCTATTTGTTTTTGCGTCAAAAAATAAATCGAAAAACATTCGTCATCATCAAATCACTCTCCATTGATTCACATTCAAACAAATCACAATGAAAATTTAAATATTTGTGTTGTATTATTACTTCAAAGTATGTCTGAAGGCTAAAAAATTAGGACAAGACGAAGTTCACCCCGAGTCCGCTAGTATGAAATAAATTTTTATTTGTAGAACTTTGTGACATTTTTCTGGTAATATGTTCTCTGTAAAATCTCTCTCTCTCTCTCTCTCTCTCTCTGGGCTTCCTCTGATAAATCTCCCTCGAATTGGTGATAAATGGTGGCTTAATGACATCTTCTTCAAAATAAAGAACTTTGTGCACTTGTGCTAAGATATTTCTATAATTGTTTCCTTGGCATGAATCACCAAAGTTTGTAGTATTAATATGTTCATTGTATTTGGTGCCCCTGTAGGCTAGTAGGTAGTGTACTAGCTTGTCAGTCTGGGGGTTTTGTGTTTGATTCACTACAAATAAAAATTGACTGTCGGTGGGGCTGCTCAGTGATGAAGGCGTAGTCGGTCACTGGTCACTGTGCTGTCTTATACGACAGATAATTTTCGTTACTATCCTTCTACTTTCACCACCTGTCTCATCTCTTCGCTATCCCTTTCCTAAATAATGCTGCTCTTTTAAATTCGTTTGGTATTTTGTTCTCCTCAAGTATAATTGTTGTCAAAATGGGGTCCACATTCTTGGCCTTAGAACGGTCTTTTCCCGAGTTAGGGTTTGTCGAGTGTTAAATCACTTCAACGAAACTTGAGAAAGGTTAAGAACCGCAATGAATTTCGGAAAAAATTATACCACAAAAATGGGTCTTTACAAAAAAGGCAAAAGTCACAAATTTCTTGGTTCTGTTTTTTGCAGACTTTAAAAAGAAAACTAGGTGAGAAGGATTGGTAGCTTGAAATGAGAGAAGAGTTGAAGCATATTTGACCCCATCTTTGTCCTTCTTTTTTTAAAGCCCCTGCAGGCTAGTAGGTAGTGTACTAGCTAATAAGACTGGGGGTTGTGGGTTCGATTCCCAACGAAGACCTTGGTTTTTTTTATTCCAAAAATTAAAATTGACTGTCGGTGGGGCTGCTCAGTGATGAAGGCGTGGTCACTGGTGCTGTCATATACCACAGTTAATTTCCGTAACTATCCTTCTACTTTCACCACTTGTCTCATCTCTAAGGAGTGTAGCACGTTACTTGACTGAATCTTGATATAACATCTATATCAACATCTGTTATATCTGATGTAGTTTCGGGATCCAAAAAGAATCTTCTTGTGTGGTATTGTATCTGATCCTTGTTTTAGTGGATCTATAATTAACCCATGTTTGACAAATGCATCTTGAACTTGTTTCTTTTTCAATTTTCTTTTCTCTTGGTTGGTGTCATTTTTTTTTGCTGATTAAGTATTTTTTATTAAAATAAAAAAAGAGTGCTTTACGGGCGGGTCCGGGCGGTTCCAAAAGTAGGCTTAAAGAAAACACTTTTGCCTTTCTTTAGATGGTTTCGTTTATATTTCTTCTTTTGTCCTTTCAAAGTTACTTACAATTAAACTTCAAATTGATTGCTTTAACATCATGCCACGCCTACTACTGCAATTGTTTCGACAACACCTTTTGGCTACCTAAGTTTTGATCTGTTTCCTTTCTGATGGCATTTTGCAAATTTGAAGAATCTATGTCACAAAAAAATATAGGTTTTGGCCAATGAAAATTAATTCTGAGCCACCACCTTGCGTGTCGTCAATAATAGGCCAAAATTGAGTTGTTAGCATCCCGCAATAACGTGATCCATTAACCGTTACCGCATTTTCAGCCTCATATTCGAAAAAAATCACGCCTCCAGACCACAATCTCTCTAATATTTTCAGAAGCCCAAATGCGGCAATTTTGCTTGTTGACGTACGCTGACAAGTAAAAATGGGTTTCGTCTGAAAAAATTATTTTTTCAGAAAAACCAGCCAGTTGCTCTTGAACCAATTGAGTGAATCTACGGCGATGTGAGTGATCGGTCGGCTTCTATACCTGCACCAGTTGTACCTTGTAAGGCTTCAAAGTCAAATCTTTACGCATTATTCGCCATGTGGTGGTTTTGGGTAACCCCAATTGTTGACAACGTCGAGGAATTGACAAATCGGATCTGCCTCAACGATGTGGTTCACGACTGCGATGTTTTCAGTTGAACGACCCGATGGAGCCTGTCGACTCTTAATTTAACGCCCAAATTCTTAATAGCGCTCTTTAAGAAGGACGATTATGTTGTCCAAAAATATCACGAATTTTACGAAATGTCCCTTTAACAGGAATCACCATTTTCATAGTGGATTTTAAATATTTTAAGGCGATTTTCGGCGAACTTAAGTTCCTATTAAATGTCAAAATTATAAAGTTGTTAGTGTTGCCACAATTTAAAAACAAATTTCCTGTTGAAAACCCCGATATTTACATATGAATTTTTGAAAACAATAAAACCCATAGAAAATTAAACAGGTCTTGTTTTGAGCTCATTGTTGTATTCTTTTTGATTTTTTTTTTCTCATTAGGCTGTTGTTGTTTAAGGACTAGAGTAGCATTTCTATACAGCATAACAATAACAACAACAACAATAGTAAATAAAATTATTTTTATAATGTTTTTTTTTGTTGATAAAAATTCACAAAATAAAAATGGGATTTAATTCATAAAACAACAATAAATAAAAGCTCAAAGGTACAATTGACATTAAAAATAAAATGAAAACAACAATAAACACCAAACAATAAAAAAAAGGAAAATAAAGCTCTCTAAATCCTTAAGTAAACAATGAAAGCAACATAGAAGCAATTTAACATAAAAAATGAAATAGTTTAAATATTATTACAAAAAAAAAAAGAAAGAAATAAAAAATATCAAAAAAAGGGAAAAACTACAGTAAAATAATGTTTTTTTAAAAACAAAAAAAAATCCCTAAAATAAAAAAAACAAAATGTAGAATTGGTAACATCGTCCTATTTGCGAAGAGAAGTCAATAAATTCTTACAAAGATTTTAGTTAAAGAAACAATAAATTTTCATTAAATACACGCTCATAGCTCGATATATTTCTCACGCAAGAATCTCTTGCTTGTTTTAAGTCCTTCTCAATGCTTAATTTAAGAAAGTCCCAAAAGTGTACTGAAATTGATCCTTATAATTTTTTCTTTGGCCTTAAGCCAAGTATAGAGAATGAGAATTTCTGTAATAGAAATTAAACAAATGTATTACCGACCAATATTTGCTTATTGAAACGTTTTCTTAATTTCTATATTGCATTACTGGCCAATTTAACCTTTGGGACTTTAGTTGGTACAATTTCTTCTGACAAAAATCATTTAAGTGATAGACACTTCTTTTCCTAGTAAGAAATAACGTTCGTTTTAATTGCTGTTGATATTTGGCTGAGTCGAAAATGTAACTCGTAAAAGGTTTTTTTTGCTAATTAAATCGTTTCCTTAAATCATTTAAGAAAAAAATTCAGTGGCAACACTGTTTGCTACATTATCATTAAATGTTATACAAAATTCTTCCTTAAGAATGTTAGGGGTGCGGCTCGAAAAAGAAATGTCGCTAGCTCGTAATATTAAATTGTTTTCACCACCTTTTTTTCTTTAAGTTTTTGCTTTAGGTTAGGCCAGTTAATCGAATAGCATTTCACAGCTATCTCTGTATATCGTCGATATATGTTCACAACAAAAAAAATATTTAATGGCCCAACCATGTTGTTTTAATTTTAACCAGACATTTCAAATGTTTTTTTTTAGCGTTTGTGTATGTGTACGCAAATAAACTACTGTACACAAACACTAAAATATCATACTGATAATTTGTTAGCGTACTTTAGTGAACTTTTTATATATGTGTGTGTAGTGATTTTTAACAATTTACTTTGTAAAGTTTTAGTGGTTGCGTTGTGTCCTTTCAAATTATTTTTAGTGTTTCCGTACTTTTCTTTAGCGTACTTTCTTCTAGTGTTTGTGTTGTTTTCTGTATTCTTACAATCTGTCCACCCTTTTTACATTTAAATTTGGTATTTTTAATTATACTTTCATGTAGTGTTTAAAATAAAAATACTAAAGTACGCTAAAAAAAGAAAAGAACTGGTTTTTACCGTCATTGAGTGAGTCTATCTTGTAAATTCGATATGACTTGCGTACTCCCGAGTAAAGTTTCCAAACGAACACTTTATGCTTGGTGACTGAGAATTTCGAATTACAGTGTGCTAAATAGGACTTTCCTATTTTAGAGTATTGTGACCTGAATTAATCTAAATTTTCAGCATAATGCTTGCACAGTCGCAACCATCACTATTCAGTTTTGTCTAAACTTGGTTCTCATAAACGCATTACAGTCTCTAGTTTTAATGTATGGACCACAAAAGTTTGGCAAATTCTTATTTTACCACGTGAAGTTTATTTACCTCCAAGGCTGTGTTGGTAACAAGTCACGCCCAGCAGCAAGAAGTAACATTAACAATACCATTGCTAATATCTCTAAACCATTCAAATCAAATTTAAAAAATATTTTTCGAATATTTTTTTTAGAATAACCGAATAAAATTATTACTATAGCAAAAAATTTTAAATTTAGGCATCTGGAGGTTCAACTGCCCGCATCGGTCTTGAAACAGTGCTCTTCGACGCTAGCGCTTCCGTTAGCAGCCCTTTTCAGCATGTTGTATCATGTCGGCGAATTTCCAAAGTGTTGTAAGATTGCTAATGTAAAGCCAATCCCCAAAAAGGGTGAGGCTAACAATCCTGATAATTACTGCCCGATTATAATTTATTCTGCACTTTCTAAAGAGATGGAAATTATGATTAATTTTCATTTTGTAAGATACCTGAAGTAAACCGTTGGACTCCAACCGACAGTATAGTTTCCGTAGGCGACACTCTATGGATGATCTGCAGGATTTTCTGTCGGGAAAAATAGTGCAACTCCATACAACATTTCGGAGAAAGTTTGATAGAGTGTGGCATAATGTACTTCTGTCAAAATTAGTGGCTTTAGAAGTCGGTGATAAAATCTTCAGATTTGTATCGAGTTTTCTCAGGAATCGCACTTTACGAGTTGTCATTGATGGGATGTTATCAGACGAGTTCATGATGAATTCAGGGGCACTGCAGGCTTAGTTCTTTCTTCTACCCTATTTCTTAATTTTCTAAATGACCTTATTTGTCAAACTTCAAACCCTATATACTCCTTTGCAGATGACGGCACCATTTGATATTCGTATTTATTTAGTAATAGACCAAACCAGCTAGAGATGAGTTTCAAAAGGCGGAACATAAATAATACGCTCAGGACAATAAAATATCCAACTTTATTGATTCTCTAGAGCAGCGATGCAATGTGAGATATATTTCACTGTTTTATCATTACTACAATGTTAAGTCCTCTAGTGAAATTTTTGATTTCATTTGATTTCCTGCCCTGCTTAAAATAAGATGAATGTAATATTTTTATATGAGAAATTTCTCACTCAAGTTATAGAAACGAGGCTTTAGTCACCACTGTAGCGGTTTTTTCTTTTAAAAATATTAACACGCAAAATGTTGGAGCGAACAAAATCCATCATCTTTCTGCGCATCAAAATGCAATGTACTCTACTTTGTACTTTGTATCCGTCCAAAGATGGAATACAACTCTCATGTATTAGCCGGCGATGGTAAGGAAGCTTTTGATGTTCTTGACATAAAAACAAAAAGTGTGATGTTCGATAAACTGATCACATTTTTCAGGTCTCTAAAGAACCTTTAAAATGAATCGGTTTTCTAAAACGGAGTAAAAGATACTTCCCTCAATCCGATCTTCATACTATATATCCGTCCTAAAATGGAATAAAACTCTATTTGGAGTTGCTCGAAGCCAAGAGCCTCATTGGGGACAGTATGGTATCCAACTCTATTGATTCTTCAGAGCATCGACGTTACTACAATGGTCAGTCCTCTAGTGAGGTTATAGAACTTAATCCCACCACTCGCACATTTTTGCATTTAATTCAATTTTCGTTGAGAGACCATCCATATGTGGTTGATTAGCCAATGAATCGCACTACGCATTGCAGGAAAAATTTGTCCGTATGTGGAATAAACTCCCTCCAGAGGTCTCTCCTGTCACTTTCAATGTAGGAAAGTTAAAATCAAATATCCACAAACATTACTCCTTCTCTCCTCCTCCTCATAACATAATTTCCTAGTTCTGGCACAATGCATTGCATATGTAGGGGTCATTCCCTGAGTGCTGGTCCAACAAAAAGCTACTGAAGGACGAGGAGATTTAACTGCCGCTTATGATATCAATTTGTACCTCATTTCATTCGTATAAAACTAATTTGGCTTAAAACGAATGAAGGACGAGCCGATGGATAGCATAATTAGTTTCGCAACAACACTAAAACAATTTTGGCGAAACTTTAGTTAGACAACAGAGTGTTACAGTTTTGCTCAAGGCTGTACAGTGTATGTAAAAATTACGAAAATTTATTGGAAATCTCCCCCGGGGGCACATTATAAGTCTTTATGGATCACACAACCATCTTGACTTGTGTCTTGCGGGGGTAAAAGAGAGCCCAGTCCCCTTCAAGGCTGGCAGGAGCCAACTGGACAATCCACTATATTTCCACGGGAATTAGTAAAGCCCTAGAGTTCCGTTATTTGTCTCTTTAGGCATTTAGCCGTTCTCTGACTGATTATTGAGGTTGGCCCTTCGGGAGTAGGTTTCGAGATCCTCGTTTGAGTATGTCGGTCGGATCATTCACAATGAATGATCCAGCTCCAGTGAGTATGAATGCTGTTGTGTTCTTAATTATATTAAGCTTCATGCATTCTGTACCAGGAGTTGGATAGTCTCCAACTCTTCAGCAAGAAGTGAAGGCTGCGGCTTGCCTCGGGCTTTTGAAGTTGCAACTAGGAGTGACCGGAGGATATACGTATCCGAAGGCCTTCTAGGAGGAGGATGACGCTACATTTCATCCACAGTGGTAATGATCCAACATCTGATTAAGGCTTACGGCCATTTGCAGATGCAAATTTTATCACGAAATCTCTGGTAGCGATACCAACGGAACTTATTATTAGAAATTCTTTTATTCCTTAAGAAATGTTTTGATTTAGCTTGTGTCACCCCTGTAACTGTCATTTTATTTTTATTTTATTATTTTCTTTATTATTATTAAGTTATAAAACCTTTGAGATCTCAAGTTTGTTGACTGATGGGCAACTCTTAGGGGAAATTGTGAAAAGTGTCAACAAAACCTAAATACTTTTGAGGCGAAAGCTGCAAACGTTTAAGATAAGATCAAAGGAGGGGGGGAGGTAAGTTGAAACAAATCGAATTAAACTTTTAACACAGCATCTTGTGTAACAATGACAATATTACTCAAAGCACAAGGCGATTAAGTAAAATCTTAAGAAAACAACATCATGAAAGCAGGAAGGAAGAAAGGAAGGGGGCGAAAGCTGATAATAAAAACAAACTGTTCCCTCTAGAGATTTTACTGGACATTATGATGATGTGTAATCAAAATGAAAATTAATGTGTGGAAATTAAACTGTTTTTCTTTTGTAGATTTATGTATGAGAATGTGTACATGTGTGTATATTTGTCTGTCTGTCTGTTTGCAATTTTAATTCAATACAACTACTTAAAAGACACCCACTTATACATTCTAGTGTGTTTTGGTATCACAATGCTTTGCCAAATGATAAATGGCCACTGTGAGAAGAGAGTGACAAAAATATTATAATTCAGTTGTGATGAGAAAACACTATAAATGATATTGGGAGGATTTCCTTTGTTATTTTCTTAATCAAAACTCGTCATCATCTTTAAATCATCAGAGTCAAAGAAAGACTTATAAGAAGAAGAGGAAAAAAACACAAATAGAAGAAACAACGACTGCACAAGCATTTTTTCTATATTTCGTTATCAGATTGAAGTAAAGTGATGATACAAGACTGTCACTTCTTTGAAATAACATTAGAGAGTCAGCAGATGGATGATGGATTACTAAACGTCATTTAAAGATTATTTTCTTCTTATGTCGTTCGTTGTTATTTTCTTTATGTGACTATTTTTATCAGATATTATTTTCAATACAATATAAATTGGATTTTTGTAAGCGCTTATTTTCTGTCTTAAGCAAACAAATAAAAACAAACAAACACGTCCGTCCTAAGTAGATCAAGCGAGGAATCACTTTCAAATAATTTTTTTGGGCATAAAGTTTTTGTGCAACATGGAATTTTTTGTGCCGTTTCCATAACGCCAGTGAGAAATATCTCACATAAAAATATATATTATGAAATTTTTGATTTACTCTAGCTCGCCCTGTTTAAAACAAGATGAATGTAATATATTTAATATTGCTATCTCCTGTCCTAACAGCCTAGTTTGTAGTCGAAGGCTAGCGCTTTCGGTGCGAATGCATCATTCTCAAGCCTGGTTTGTACTGGTAAGTCAGTGTTGGCGTGTTCAGACAGTTCTGTTGTTAAGTTCGTATCTATTCAAGTAAGCAGCGTGCCAGCCACCTGGCATTTTTATGCAAATTAAATTTAGCGATACCTCCAGGTACGTGTGTCCTTCTAAAGGTGTTTTTCGTTTGCCCGTTTGCCTGAGTAATTTTAATTGTGTGACACTACAGTCTTTAGTTCACGAGATTTTTTTTTTAACTGACTAACTATCTGCTCAGACACTGCCCTTTTATATTTGTCCATTAACAGTCTAGAAAAATTATGAACCTTCTACTCCCTTTATATCATTTGTTGTTCATTTAATATAAAGGTGCTTTTTTGTCTGTGTGTGTGTTTTTGTTTTTATGCTGATAAGGTCTCTTCCTGGAATTTATTATTGAAATAGTTATTGTTTTCTTGAGTAGATAAGTTTTCCTAGAAAACTACGCAGATGGTAAACTGCTTATACCTACTCTTTGTCCTTTTTTTGCTAGGATGTAGTAATTTCATACATTCATCCATTTCCCTTGGTGTGTGTTTCCGTGAGTGTCAAGGTGTAATACAAAGTTGGAATCCTCCCCTCTCCGTTTGTATGAGCGTATGTGTTCTGTAAACCTTGTTCCCAGTGTTCATCCAGTTCGCCCTAAATAAAATCGTCCGCAGGTGCAGATAAGTCTGTATACCCCGCTGGTACTAAATTTGTCAGTTGTTTCTGTCGTTGTTCTGAGATTATGTCTCAGAGTGTTGCCAGCTTTTAATGCTGTGAGTAGCCCTTCTTTTTGAAAAAGGTTAGTTAGTCTGTATATTTCTGATCCTGTGTAAGTAAAGGTGTGCCGTCGTGCTGAATCGGCTGTGTCATATATCGATTCAAACAAAAGCGAGTTTTATTGCTAATCAAAATTAGCTTTCGGGATTGGGTATTTTTTAGATTTGCACAATTGCAAGCGTTGTTGAGACGTCAGTCTATTCATGTTGAAATACCAAACCAAACTAAACTTAGATCATTAAAAAATGTTCTTTATACCTATAAAAATACCTAATATAGTAATTACCGTGGCCAGGTACCATAGTTTTACATGGATTAATTTTAATATAATTCTCATATGATAGAAGAATGATGACGGAGCAGTCAATGTAGAAATAAGAACTGCTAAAATTATAAAGTACAATATCATCTGTAAAGATGATTTACCTCTATAAAAGACATCCTTTATATATAAAGTACTTTGTCTTCAAACCAATTTGTACTTTTCACTTAGTCCCCAAATACATCCCTCTTTTTTGTGTCTTCCATAAGACTTTTTTTGGGTAAAACCCATAATATTGTTTTATTAACAAATAAAGGAAACAGGTATATATTTATTTGTCCTTTTCTCTTACATTAAAAACCTATTTTCCTTCTCCCTCTTACACTAATTGAGATTTGGCTTTTTGGTGTTTCTTTAGCTATTTATTGGAAATGGAAAATTTAATCTAGAATAAACAAAAATAAAAATAAACTTTAGCAGGCCCAAATTTGGTAGCAATATCATGACAGGAAAAACTGTCCTTGAATTTGGGAATATCTGTGTATCTCCTCTTACTTTACTCCTCTTACTAATACAATCATCCATTTGTTACAACATTTCTTTGTCTGTAATTTATTTCTTTAACAGTCAATTAATTTTTGGCTATTGTTTTAGTTAGAATTGTAACATATTTGCAGCTGTCAATAAATTTTCTTTTTTGTCTGTTCAGAGTAAAGTTTCTTCTAACGGCTGTTAGATTAAATATCACTATCTTATCTTATCTCCATGTCATTAATTTTGTTTTGTAATAACGTAAAAATTATATTTTTAATGACATCATTATTAAATGGACACGCAAAACGTTTTTGGCGATTTTTAGTAAAATACACAGTATAAAAACAAATATCGGGTTTTTCAACAAGAAGTTTGTTTCTTAACACCAACCAGCATGATAGTTTTTTGACGTATTCGTAGTAGATGCATCAGCAATCGTTTTAATGAATTTAATTTCGCACGAAAATCTCATTAAAATAATTTAAAATCCCCGCTATGAAAATCGTGGTTCTGTTAAAATTACATTTCGTAAGATTCGCGATATTTTCAGACAACATAATTGTCCTACTGAGACCGCTATTCAGAGACGACAGGCTCTATGTAAAATGTACAAACACCAAGGCGTGTTCGACCGGGTCGTTTACCTTAAAACATCGCAACCGTGAGTCATAGTATTGAAGCAGATCCAAATTTTCCAATTTCTCGACGTTCTCAAAAATAGTCGAATAAGGCGAATTTGGCGTAAGGATTTGACTTTGAAGCCTTACACGGTTCAATTGGAGCAAGAATTGAAACCGACCGACTATTCATATCGCCGTTTGTTTGCTCAATTCATTCAGGAACTGGCTGGTTTTTCTGAAAAAAAAAACATTTTTTCAGACGAAAGTTATTTTCACTTATCCTAAAGCGATTATTGAGAAGCTTTTGCGCATGCCTCAACGTGTCACTGTATGGTGCGCTATGTGGTCTGCAGGTGTGATCGGATTGTTTTTTTTCTCCAACGGTCAATAGATTACGTTATCACAAGATGCTAACGACTCAATTATTGACGACCTGGATATCACTGACAGGTGGTTTCAACAGCATGATGCCACACAGTCAATGAAACGATCATTTTAACAAATTTAGCTATGGCATAATTTCACGACGATCAGTTAAAGGAGTAAGCTCTAGGAGTTAAATGACCAGCCGAAGCGTGTGATTTAACATCACTCGATTTTTTTTGTGCGCGCTATGTTAAGGGCTAGAGTCTAAACGGAGCCAATTCAATCGATTTGAGCATTGAAACTAAAAATCCATGATGTGATTAACGAAATGGCACCGCCATTTTCCCCAAGAGAAAAAATGATTTAAAACTTTTTGGGCTTTAAAAAAATGTCCATCATAAAAGCATTTCGGGGAAAAATTTCACTAGCACAGTTGGAAAGATCATGTAATTTAACACCACTGGATTAGTGTTTGTGTGGCAGGCTATGCGGAGCCATTCGTGTCGATTTCAGCCGTGATGGGCATTTTACCAAAAAGTGTTTAAAAAACTTTAAAGAAAGAATCGACATCTGTCAGCGTGGTCGTGGTGGACATTTGCCAGATATCATTTTATCATTCGTAATTGCCGGAATTTTTCTCTTCGTAATACAAGAAAAATTTGATTTATTTTATTCAAAATTTTTTGTTTTAGAAAACAAGCTTCGTGTGAAATATCGTCAAATTCAAGCCAAATAAAGCTGCTGCCAAAGCTTTTAATCAAAATGGTCCTGCGAACCCTATATATTTTGTAATAAATCATTTTTCGTGAGCAATGCGTCTCACTGGATACAAAAAAATGACTGCAAAAAATGTGTTTTCTTTTTTTGGCAGGCACAAACTAAATGCAGCAAATGGCAAAAAAACGCCCACGGTATCAGTTGACAGCAGCATCAAAAATTTGGAATTTCATTCCAACACAAAGGAACGTTCAAATTGTCCGGAGGCTATCATTTTCGGTTTAAAGCTTTTTTGGATAATGGTCCTGCGAACCTTAACAAAATAGGACCGCCATTTTCGTAAAAAGTGATTAAAAACTTTAATGAAACAATCGACTTCTGTCAGTGTGGTCGTGGTGGACATTTGCAAATTTAAATCATCTTAACAGCAATTTTTTGTGGTTTAGAAAACAAACTTCTTGTTGAAAATCTCTAAGCATCTGTTTTGCGATATCTCTGCTATTATTGAAAGCACTATTCACCGTGGCTCAATTGCGAGGTGCATAGCAACCTCTGGATTAACAATTAAGCTGGTGGGGGGGTTCCTGTCTCTAAAATAACCAAAAACTGTTTTCAAATTACCTTTAAATAGCCAATGACATGACCCTGAATACGTTCCCGTTAATGTTAATCTGGACAGTTGATATAATTTAACATTATGGCGACTCTTAATATTATTTTAATTGCCTTTTTTAATAAGTTTTTTAAATTAAATGCTTTCCGTTTTATGACAAAAAATAAAAATGAAACAAACAAAACAGTTTATTTTGATAACATCCTTCATACTCTCAAACCTCTCTCTATGGCAAAACCAGCGTTACGCTTTAGCCAACCATAAACCCCCCACATATTTTACGCTGCG
The DNA here is from genome assembly GCA_030448955.1 of Trichopoda pennipes. Lineage (NCBI taxonomy): Eukaryota > Metazoa > Arthropoda > Insecta > Diptera > Tachinidae > Trichopoda > Trichopoda pennipes. The sequence continues at coordinate 6,167,191 of JASKUP010000060.1, forward strand.
GTGTTATTATTATTTATGGCTTAAAGAAACAAAAACAACAGAGGAACCAAAAAACAAAACTTATTTTACATTTTTTTTAAGTGTATTATTGTGTGAGGAAGAGAGGGAGAGAGAGAGACAAAAGAACCATTGTTTTAGTGTTATTATGCATAAATATTCCTCTTGTGAGTGTGTTATATTACACAATTACATATTGTGTTTAATTAATGTTTTGTAACCTTTTTTTTCGTAACGTTATCCTCTCCCCCTCACATTATTTGTGCGCGTGTAGTGTGTGGAGTTAAAATGCGTAAAAAATCATCTCTGCCACTACTCTTTTTTTTAATTTCCCTTAATTTTTATGACAAAATGTTTATTTTATGAATTAATCTTTTTATTCACTTTAAGATTTAAAGAGGGATTAAATAATAAATTTTACTTAAAAAAAAAAAGAAATAAGAAGAAGCAGAAAATCCTTTTAAATATTGCAATTTTCACCTTAATGTGTGAATTATAAAAAAATCGTAAACTAGTATGTACAGGACTAACCATAAGTTGATTTCGTTATAAGATTTAAATCTGTACCTGGTCGTAAACTTTAATCAGATGGTGGTCAAACCATCAACGTCATTCACGCCCTAGGAACCCGCAGACTAATTCTATTAACAGTTCTTTCCTTAGCTGCAAATTCTTGCTGAAGAGCTGGAGACTATCCAACTCCTGGTCCCGAACACATGACGAGCATGGTCACTGGATTCGGATCCTTCACCCGTTGGTGTTGTTAAAGGCGAGATGATCCGGGCCCCCTTAATCAAATTCATGAGGGGGCCGCAAAACCACAACCACCACGATACTCCCAAAGGGCCAACCTCAATAATCAAGTCAGAGAAACAGCTTAAAGTCTAAAGAGACAATTAGCGGAACTCTGGAGCTTACTGATTCCCGTAGAAATAAAGTGGAGCTTCCAGTTGACTCCCTGCTTGCCTTCAGGGGACTGGGCTCCCTTATACCCCCAGCAGCAGAGGTCTAGATAGTCGAATTCTATAAAGACATATAATGTGCCCCCGGGGGGTGCTACAACTGATATATTGAAAATACGCTTGGTAACCGCACTGTTTTACGTTTTGCACCCCTGAATTCACCTCCAAGATTATGCTATTTAATGCCGCTGTTAAGCTTGAAACGAGTCACCTCTGGGAGGACAACTTTCACCGCATTATCGAATAAACTTAAAACATCAGTTCAAACATTTGGGAGTTTCCTTATAAAAAAGAAATTTCGTATAAGTTGGTGAAAGCAGACAAGATACTTAACGCCTTCAGAGTAAAATAAAGAAATCCTACCGGAATCCAAACCACGACGGGAGGTCGAGAGAGGCAAACGTTGAAATCAAGCAGTGTTTATGGGTCGTGACTGATTTGGTTGAATAACCTGGTTGTAGTTCGAGTTGTGAAACATTTATAATATATATGGCTGCCATTTTTAAAGGACATGCGCCCTTATGTCTTATTAAGTAGTCGATTAGTTTAAGTCATTAAAATTCACATAACGTTTATGTGCACGAATGAAGAAATACAGAAGATTAAAAATTGTTGTGCAGATCTTTGCAATCAGAAGAAGGACCCCTACGTTTTAAAAAATGCAAATGTTAACATTCAAGATGTCCTTTTTTTTTTGTTGGTGTACGATTAATGACCTCGCATTTTACCATGATCATGAGTGACAGGCTATTCACGCTGTAGCTGAAGAATAATGTTAATTGGAATTAATTGCTCGTAAATCAGCTTCCTGTGTCATTTATTTATCTTTATTTTCTATTCACCTTTACAACACCAGTAAAGTGTATGCTTGTGTGTGTGTATGTGTGTGTACTTTTCTTTATATGAAACATCTCTTCAAACTTTTGTGGCAAAAGTAATTAAAAAAGTTAAACATGCAGAAGACAAAAATGAATGCTCTATTCCTGCCATAATAAACAATAACGTCAGGGGTGGGAGAGGGGCAGGTGCACATAAGAAACTTAAAAGAGTGATACTTCAAGTTGTCATTTGTTTCTAAAATAAAATTTTAATAGACACCAAACGTAAAATTCCCAGGGAATAGTCAGAGAAATTATGTTAAAACTGCTCTTTTGAAAAAGTATGCTGCAACGCTTCTCATACATAAACTGCTGTAACAAATTTTCTAAACAGGTCAAACACACACATACACGCAAAAACACATTTATAAAATTATCCATCCTGAAGAATTTTAGTTGGTGAGAAAGAGCCAGAATAAGGGATAACATTTTGTCAAGCAATTAACAAAGTGTGTGGCAGCTATTAACTGCATGTATTTGATTTGTATTTATGCTTTAACACAAGCACCCATACACACACAGACACACACACATACACAGAAACACACACATACACAGAAACATATCAAATTATTACACACATTTTTTTAGAATTTCGTTGTGCTCCCTCCCTACTCTACTCTGTTGAAGTATTATCCCAGAAATAAATAATTTAAATCAAAATAACAATCCTGTTCAAGTTTTAAACAAAATTCTGAGCAGATAATAGAGAACGTTTAATGCAAGTGTTAGACAGGAATGTCTCTTCATTAATACAACACAGGCATGGTAAAATGATTATATTTGCTAACGTTAAAGAATAAAATGTCACCATATTTGCTTGCCCATTGCAATCGTTGTCTAAACTTAATGTTAAACTCTTTAGCCTGTTTCACGATAACCAGTTAATATTTAGTTAACATCTCAACTTTTAAGAATCTTTAAATTTATAATACGACGGAGTCGTTTCCTTAGGCATTTGCTAACACAACTGCCGACTGACTGTTTAAATACCATTTTGTTGCTGACCAGTTTGCGAAGCCTTTCAAGTCCAATTCCACAGCGAGTCGTACAATAAAATTCGTTTTTTTTTCGGACTAGCACTCTGGGGATGACCCCTACACATACAATGCATGGCGCCAGAACCAGGAAATTAGGTTAGGGGAAGTAGAAAAGAGGAAGTAGTGTCTGTGGACATTCAATTTGAACTTTTCCAGATTGAAAGTGACAGAAAAGATCTCCGAAGGGATTTTATTCCACATACGAACTGTTCTGCTAAAAAAATGTATTTTCCCTATACTGCGCAGTGCGATTCACTGGCCAATCAACCCCAAATGGATGCGTTCTCAATGAAAATCGAGTTAAACGCGAAAACGCGCGAGTATCGGGAACAAGATACACAATTTCATTAGAGCGCTTACCACTGTAGTAACGATAGAACAGTGAAATACATTTCATATTACGTCGATTGCTCTAGAGTTGGATCCCCCACCGTCCCCAATTAGCGTCTTGGCCCTCTCCTGTACGCGGTCGAGTAACTCCAAAATAGACTTTGGAGCGCCAGCCCCCATACATGAGAGTTGTATTCCATTTTTGGACGGTTTTGGTGGTTTAGATAGTACGGAGATCAGATGAAGTGAAGTATCTTTTATACCGCTTTAGAAAACCGAGGCACTTGCAAGCTTCTTTAAAAACCTGAAAATGTGTTTAGTCCGTCGAACATCACACTGAATTTTCATGCCAAAAACATCAAGAGCTTCCGCTTCCGTAATACTCCAAACTAGAGTTTTATTCCATATTTGGGCGGATATGGGTGGTATAAATAGTACGAAGATCGGAATGAGTAAAGTATCTCTTACCCTGTTTTAGAAAACGGGTTCTTTATAGACCTGAAAAATGTGATCAGTCCATCGAACATCATACTGTTTTTTTTTTTTTTTGCAAAGAACCTCAAGAGCTTACGATTGCCCGATACCTATATCACCACTCCCCATAGTAACAAATGCAGCACCATTATCGAACGTATATCTATGCGTAAGCATGCCACATTGCGTCTTACGGGCATTACAAGCTACTCTATTCACACAACCCCATTCCAAGATTGTCGCGAGATCGTGACTTAAGCGTATCATTGATGATTTGCCTTTTGGAACTAACCTCAAAATGGCGCTGTCATCTGCAAAAGAATATATAGCGTTAAAGGTTCGACAAAGAAGGTCATTTGAGAATTTGTTTGAGAATTATAAGCTTGGCGTGGCGAGGAGGGGGTTTGTTAAAACAAATTGAAATAATTCTTTAGCTTCTAAAAGATTAACCCGATAATATTTTTACTTTACACCACTAAAGTAGAGATGGTGTTGTAGACATTATACTATTTGGAGAGTCGATGGCGAGCTATTTTTAAGTAACACTTCTCGGCCGTATGTAAAATACAACAGTTGCCAAAGTACTTAGGCATTTGCTGACAAATGCCTAATGACTAATATTTGAATGCCATTTTATTGTTGACCAGTTTGCGCAGCCTTTCAAGTCAATACCACAGCGGGTCGTACAATAAAATGCAAATTCGCTTGTGATTTAATTTATCGAAAAATCCGTTTACTGTTTGAGAATTATAAGCTTGGATTTGCTAAAAGAAATAGATATAATTTTATAGCTTGCTAAACGATTAAGTCGATAATAATAGAGATATAGTTGAGGTTGCCTTGTAAATATGGACGTTATGTTATTGGGAGAGCTGATGATGGGCTATCTTAAAGTAACACTCCTTGCGCGTATGTAAAATAAAACCGTTGCAAAATTATTTTTCCTGCATTCTTGTTAATCAGCATCGTTATCATAGGAGTAAGGGTCAGTAATTCCACCAGCCCATAAAGCACACAAAACAGTCAGTTTTTGTGGATGTAATGGTGGCTGGCTCACCTTATACTAGTGCTTCAGGATTATCATTACTTCAAATATAGCCATTTTGATTATTGTTCGCTAAACAAAAGTCGCTTATAAAAAATAGGGCAGCGGCAATCTTGTTTTGGGCCCAATTTACACAATTTGGAAGTGTTGTTTATGATACAGCCAAACCAAACTCAACAAAAATCATTTGACAAGTGACAAAATGGTTGCCAGTTAAAAAGTATTGTATTTTTAACTAATATACATACCTCTATAGAAAAAACACCCTTTATAAGCGGAATTTCTAAATGTTTGTCCACCTTGAAAGCAGTTTTTATAAAAAATACTTTTTTTTTTTTTTTGGAAAAATTAACTTGGAACCAGAATTTCACATGCATTATACGTTTTCAATATTTCCTTTTCTGTGCTATTGAAATTTCTCCCCAAACTTGTTTTTTGGGATTTTTGGGCATTTTTGATTTTTTTTGGGAATTTCGGTATTAAAAATTTATCCATAAATTAGATAATATAAATGTCTATTATACACCATAAGGTACTGTACTTAAAATTTTTTTGGGATTTTTGTGCATTTTTGAAACTTTATGGGAATTGCGGGATTAAAAATTTATCTATAAATTAGATAATATAAATATTTATTATGCACCATAAGATACTTAAAAATTTTACAGGTTTAAAAATTAAAAATATTAATTAAATTCCTACAAAAATTAAAAAATATTTCCTTTGCGTTTTTTAAAGTCATCCAAAAAATGTTTAAATTAGTAAAAATTGTATATAGTTTTCGGTGTCTTTCACACCGGCCACTTATGCTTGAAAATCGGCTAGAGTGGGGTGTTTATTTTACAAAGATTTTTTCTCCAGAGTTTTTCTTTGGAAGTCGCGGGTAAAAGTTGCAGTCAATATATTTCTCAAACAACAACAACAAAATCATTTTAATAAATTTGGATAAAGGTAATTCTTTCGCTAATATTTTACATTTTAATATCATTTCAATCATTGACCGAAATCAGTAAACAGTTCGTTCTTTATGTAGCGAACTCAAACAGAGACATCATCTTATGCACACACACGTGCTGTAAGGTTAAAATGATAAAATGTAAAAGTGAAGAATGCCAGCCAGCATTGTCATCTACCGAGTGATGCTTGAACCTCAGCCACATAACAACAATAAAAACAATACTGCAGCAAGTAGTTGTAAATATTTTTAAATTTTGTAGATTTTTGTAAGTGTGTGTACAAGTGTCAGACAAATATTTTCCAAGAATATGAAAAGGATAACAGAGAGGAATTTTCTCCAATTATTTCTATTTAATAATCCTTTTGTTATTGTTGTTTTATAGCAATATGTAACTAATGATGTGGACTTAATTTGTCTATCGTATTAAAATTTATTAATTAAAGTATTTTAAATTAAAAGGTGCTTCCATATAAGAAGAGATTTTGGCATATGAAGTATGTAGCTTTTGCATCAACTGAATCTTATGTGAAAACAAATGCAAATTCTTGTGCAAAATTGTGGCCAATGTTGTTTTTGTTGTTTGAAGACCAAGTTACTGAGCACAGCGTTGAATTAAGGTGGATGAATTGTTTTGAACATCTTCTTGAGCAGTAGTAATGTTTTCAGCCCATCCTTTAATACGTTGTGGTCCATGCTTGGTCATATCACCTGTAGACGCTCTTTCTACGAAATCATTCACTTTACGATAAATATTGCGTTTTGTTGGCCCGTTGTTTCTCCAAAAATTTTAACGTAGCTTGTTTTAACGATTCAAACACGTTGGTTAATCGAATATTTTTCCATAATAAACTAGCAAACTCCGTTTCGCCGCCAGATGGCTTCGATTTTTGTAACATTTCGTTTGTAGATTAAAAAATGAAGAAAAATAATTTTTTTTTCACGACTGTCAAATATGTGATGTTAAGACTAATGTTTATCAACATGGCAATATATTATACTTATTATACCTTCCCGTCGGATACCCTGTATAAAAAATATTACCCATGCGGGAGTAATATATTACAGGGTTTTTCAACAATTATTTAAAGGCCATTAAATTATTTGGATTTGTTTTGCCAGTTAAGTAAAATACTGTTGTCATTCCTTTCCGTCTTTGCCGGCTGTTTGCTCGCTAAGATTGGCGAGTGCTTTTAATGTGACGACGTCATTCTCAAGCCGAGTTCTAAGCTGTACATGTAAGTCAGTGTTAGGAAGTTTAGGTTTTTTACTTCATACGTTGCATTTCAGTAACTTCTATTCCTTTTAAAAAAAAACTGACGGACAGTCCATTAAACTTCTCTTGCTGCTGCTGCTGCTTCAAAAATTTTGGTTTTGTAATAATTAATTTTTTTTTGCAATTTCAAGTTTTTTTTAACGGCTGATAGCAATTGAAAAACTACAAATTGTGTTGCAAGTTGAATAAACTTAATTTTATTTTTCAAAATTATTCCACGCCAGTTTTATATGTGGTTGCGCTTGCCACTCAAAAAACTTTCAATTTTCGTAGTCTTATATTTTTTATATCAATCATTTAACTAATACGCTTTAAGGTAATGTTGCGTGCTTCAAAATATGTGTGTGTATGTGTGCATGTATAACACACCATAGCACATGCATGTACAGTTAACATTTTGTAATTTATAATTTAAGTGAAAGTAAAAAAAAAAAACAAAAATCCTTTATGGTCAAAATTTCAAATAAAAAAGCAAAAAAAGTTTGTCAGCAGTTTTTCAACAATTTGAACGAACGTTAGATTGCAGTTTTTATTTCATTGAACTGCATTATATGACGGTAATGATGATGATAATAATAATGATGATGATTGGAAGAAAGTCAATTAGTTTTTTTTTATTTCTGGAATGTAACACTCGATAACACTAAATGTGGCAGCAACTGGTTTGCTTCATTTTAAAAAGTTTGTAATGATGGCTTGTTGTTGTTGTTGGTAATATTTTTTTCTTTGTTTTTGTTTTTTTTTTATTATTTCATTTTTATTTCGTTATTACCGATAGTATAAAAGGCTATTGCGTGCTTAATAATCTTTACAAACAATTTTAATTTTGTTTAATGTTTTTTTTTTTAAACTAAAGGGTGTTTAAAAAATTGTGCAGAAGTCAAGTACTGTGCTACGTTCTTTAGGCAAGGGATAGAGAAGAGATGAGAGGAGGTGGTAAAAGTAGAAGGATAGTTATGGAAATTAACTGTCGTATAAAACACGACTAGTGACCATGCCTTCATCACTGAGCAGTCCCAACGGCAGTCTTTGTTAGGAATCGAACTCACAACCACCAGTCTTATAAGCCTATAGGGGCACCTAACAATCCACATGCGGACTGTTTTGCTAAAAAAAATGAATTTCCCCTGTAACGCGTTGTGCGTTTTCACTGGCCAATCAACAAGCCATGGATGTGTTCTTAATCAAAACCAAATTAAACGCAAAAAAGGTGCGAGTAACGGGAACAAGTTCCCTAACCCACATTGCATCAATGATACAGAGACTCAGTAGAGTTGAATATACTACTGTTCCTAATGAGCTCCTTGGTCCTCTCCTGTACGCGGTCGAGCACAACTCCAAAGTAAACTTTAGGGCAGACTTTAGACCTGCCACGGATGTCAATTTTTATGGGCTTCACGTCGAGAAATTGTTGCTGCTCTGGAGTCTCTTTAGAGATAAACCCTTTCACATTTTGCAATAATTTTTTCTAGCCCATTTGGGTTCTGTCATTAGTATTTAAGACCCTGAGTTCCTTTTTTTTCAAAAGAAGTAACAACAGGTAACAATGCCTATTTAGTCAAGTACCGTGCTACATTCTTTTAGGCAAGGGATAGAGAAGATATGAAACAGGTAGTGAAAGTAGAAGGATGGTCGGAAATTAACTGCTGTATAATAAGACAGCACAGCGACCAATGACCATGCCTTCATCACTGAGCAGCCCCACCGACAGTCAATTTTTTTTGTGGTGCAAAAAACCAAGATCTTCGTTGGGAATCGAACCCACAACCTCCAGACTGACTAATACACTACCTACTAACCTACAGGGGCACCTAAGCCTGAGTTTCCTTAGTTTCTTAAGGTTCCATATATCACAGGCTTCGAAAAAACCTTTAGAGACTTAATTCTCCTTATCTGTCGAGGCTTCCTATTCTTAAACACCTCTTGTGGTTATCTCCATTGGTCTCTTTTACAGATAATTCTCAATATTTTGCGAGGCCTCTTATTCTTGTCCATCTCTTGTGGGTTCCTCCCCTGATCTTTGAAGACCTCAATTCCTTTAGAGACTTAACTCGCCATATATTGAAAAAGTTCTTGTGCTTGTCCATTTTTTTTATATGTGCGTCTATTGGTCTTTAAAACCCTGAGTTTCTTTAGAGTCCTAACTCTTCATATTCTAGGAGGTTTCCTATTGTTGTCTACTCCTTGTGAGTTTCTTCATTGATGCTTGAAAACTCCGGTTCCTTTAGAAGTTTTTCCTGTCCATGTATTTCATCTTTGAACGGATGTAGGTGTTATAATTAGCAGGGAGATCGGACGGAGTGAAGTGTATCTCTTACAACATTTTAAAGATTCTTTAGAAATCTGAAAAATGTCTTTAGTCCATCGAACATCACCTTGAATTTTCAGATCAAAAATATCAAGAGCTGCCCCTTATAATTGTTTGAAGTCTTCACATTCTTTAATATATTTTTTTTAATTTACACCTCTTTTTTGTAAACCCCTTTTCAAACACGTTTTACAATATTTCTATTTAATCACAGGCCGGGGCCACCATATGGTTTATAATTTTTTTCTCTTCTTTAATTCTTCTTTTTTTTTATCGTGGCAAAGTTTTACTTTAAACATTTCGAATTCATTGAGTTTTAATAAAAATAATTTTTTTACGTAAAGTATTTTTGTTTTGTGTAACAAAGTTTATTAAACTTGCTGTTGTTGTTGCAGTCGTAATCTATAGTCCAGCTAAATTCAAATCTATGTTATTTTCATTACAGCTGGAGTCTATTTAAATTTTGTTTCAAACAGAGTACAAGGCAACCAAGTCAAAACATGTTTCAACATGTATGATCATTGAATTTTAAACAAAAAAAAAATACTAGACAATCACCAGTTGTTTAATTTTACTAGAAAAAAATAAATCAAATTTAAGAAACAACAACATAAATAATAAAACATAAAAAGCATTTGTTGCAACCTGCTTAAAACATCTGGATGGGAAAATATTTTCTCGTTTCGAAATGAAAAGAATGATTTGGAAAATACAGCGCCTTTGAAAATAGTATTCAGCTACATCTTTACTGTCGGAACCATTGTACAACGCCATACATAATTTCGCGGAAAGTAAGATGTGGTGGCTTTAGATATTTCTAGCGAGTTGGCACAAAGCTTCTTGTTGCTTTTGGTGTCGCTGATAATTTGTATAGATTTATATCGCGTTTTCTCAGGAATCCCACTATACGACTTGTTATAGATGGGATTTCATCCGATGAGTTTAAGATTAATTCAGGGTTACCGCAAGGCTCCGTTCTTTCTCCCACCCTGTTTCTTTTCGAAATGACCTTTTTTCAATCCTATTTACACTTTCGCAGATGACAGCACCATTTGGCATTCGCATTCATTTAGTAATAGACCGAACCAGTTGAAGGTGAGTTCCAAAAGGCAGTGCATGAATAATACGCTTAACCACACGACCTCGCAACAATCTCGAAATGGGGTCGTGTAAATAGAGTCAATTTAATGCCCGTAAGATGCAATATCGCATGTTTACGCAAAGATCTGTATTCGGAAAATGGTTTTCCATCTGTTAATATGGGTGATAAAGGTATCATGGAATCGGAAGCTCTTGATATTCCAGGCATGAAAATTCAGTGTAATGTTCGATGGACATTTTTTAGGTTTCTAAAGAAGCTTTCAAGTGCCTCGGTTTTCTAAAACGGTGTAAGAAATACTTCACTCCATCCGATCTTCGTACTATTTATATCACCTTTATCCGCCCAAAGATGGAATACAACTCTCTATTGGAATCGGAAGCTCTTGATGTTCTTGACATAAAAAAAACCAGTGTGATCTTCGATGAACTGATCACATTTTTCAGGTATCTAAAGAACCTTTAAAATGAATCGGTTTTCTAAAACGGGGTAAAAAATACTTCCCTCAATCTGATCTTCGTACTATATATACCACCCATATCCATATAAAAATGGAAAAAAAAAACTATTTTGGACTTGCTCGACCGCATACATGAAAAAGCCAAGAGCCTCACTGGCGACAGTAGGGTATCCAACTCTATTGATTCTCCAGAGCATCAACGCAATATGGAATGTGTTTTACAGTTTTATCGTTACTGACCCCATCCCCCGACCGCGGGGGTGGGGGTTTAAATTTATCGCCTTTGTAGAATACTTGACTATCTAAACCTGTGCTGCTGGGGGTATAAGGGTGCCAAGTCCCCTGAAAGCAAGCAGGGAGTCAACTGGAAGCTCCACGTTATTTCCACGGGAATCAGCACGCCCCAGAGTTTCCGCTAATTGTCTTTTTAGACTTTTAGCTGTTTCGCTGACTGATTATTAAGGTTGGCCCTTCGGGAGTATCGTGGTGTGGTGGTTGTGGTTTTGTGGCCCCAAGCATGAATTGATTATGGTGGCCAGGATCATCTCGCCTTTAATCACATCAACGGGTGAATCATCCGGATCCAGTGAACATGCTAGTCATGTGTTCCGGGCCAGGAGTTGGATAGTCTCCAGCTCTTCAGCAAGGAGTAGAGGCTTGCAACCCTGCTTTGGAACCGCTGAAATTCCAACTGGAAAAGGTCTTTTGCTAGAACTAGTGATCGGCTTCCTAGGGCGTGAATGACGTTGCTCTTCATTCGCAGTGGTTTGACCACCATCTGATTAAGGCTTACGGCCAGCTGCAGATGTAAATCTTATCACGAAATAAGTGCTGTAGTGAAATTAGAGAACTTGTTCTCATTACTCGACCGTTTTTGCGTTTAACTCGATTTTCGTTGCGAGTGCGCATCTGTTTTTGGTCGATTGGCCAGTGAATCGCACTACGCATTACAGGGAAAATTTGCTTTTTTTTTTTCAAAATAGTCCGTATGTGGAATAAACTCCCTCTAGAGGTCTCTCTTGTCACTTTTAATATCGGAAAGTTCTAATTGAATTTCCACAAACATTATTCCCTCTTTCCTGCTCCCTATAACCGATATTTTTTTATATTTTTCGGGATTTTTTATTAAAAAAATTCGAGTTTTTGATTTTTGTGTTGAAGTTCAAACTAAGAAAAAAAAGCTTAACCAATTAAGCTGTCATACTGCGCTCACCTTTTTGTACTCCCAGCAAGACATCATAAACAGAAAATTGCTTACAAAACCAGATCTCAATTCAATTTATCAAAAAATTGTGATCAGCCATTAATAAAACTAACTAAAATGTGCGGTGGGACATACACGCAGAAGGGGTGCATTTGTGCGTATTTCCAAAAAACAAATAAAGTTAAGAAACGACACTAATAAGAGCGTAATGTGATTCCAACAGGGCAGGATGATACATGATCTACAGTAACCGCAACCCCAGACTTATTGAAATCAAAATTTGCTGCAAAGTTGATTTTTTTTGCTCTACGATTATTTCCTGTAGAGTCAAGTGTGTTCACGGTTTTATGCTGGTAAACCAGCAACAACAAACACCTTGTAAGCCTTGAATAGTCTGAAATCATTTTCAAGAGTCATGACTTGATTATTTAAATGTAATATTTTTTTTTTGCTATGTTGGTTGAAAATAATTCTCATTTAATCAATTTGAATTGAGATATAAGACGCTTGAGTTTGCCATACAAAATTTGAGATAAAATCCACTGATGATCTTATATGAACAGTAGAGAAATGGCCATATGCTTCCCTCCCCATAGTAATACATGTAAAATTTTTAATTGTAAATATTTTGTGAGAAAAAATACCTTTCATTGGGGCACCCAAAATAATAAAAAAAAATTAAGTTCAAAATACAAATTGTAATGGAAAAATTATAGCGTTTAATGGCATCCCATCCGAATTATTGATTAAAGTTTGTGTTTCTGAATTGTGACTAATTTTATCTCGGCTTTTCCGAAAAAAAAATAAATAAACATTGAACAAATAAACGATTAAGATTCGACAAAATTAAAACGATTGCACACGATTTACAAAGCACAGAACTCCACAGCAAGAAGTCTAAAGAAATTTAAAAAAAAATTAATTATGATTTCAAAATTATTTTACTCTTAAAACACGTTTTAAATAATTTTTCTCTTTATTTAATTTTTTTTTTTTAGATTAAATTTCTTAAAACCAAGGAGGGTACCGCCATGGTACAAATGGGTGATGCCGTCGCTGTTGAACGTTGTGTTCAACATTTGAACAACATTCCGATTGGCACAAATGGCAAAATACAAATTGCCTTTTCAAAACAAAATTTTCTATCTGAAGTTATAAATCCCTTCCTATTGCCCGATCATACACCCAGTTTCAAAGAATACACTGGCTCTAAAAATAATCGTTTCCTATCGCCGGCACAGGCAAGCAAAAATCGTATACAACCACCGAGCAAGGTAACATTTAGCATTTTGATTATTTTTCTTTCATTTTATAAATTAACAATTTGTTAAAATTTAGATTTTACATTTCTTCAATACACCACCTGGTCTAACTGAGGATCAATTGATTGGCATTTTTAATATTAAAGAGGTACCAGCCACATCTGTCCGATTATTCCCCTTAAAAACAGAACGTTCCTCTTCGGGTCTCATTGAGTTTGCAAATATTTCTCAAGCTGTTTTGGCCATCATGAAATGCAATCATCTGCCAATTGAGGGTAAAGGTAAGTTTTCCTTTTAAAATAACTTTTTTTTTTAAGTGTAGGATTTTTATCTTTCGAAAACAGTAAGTCTATCAGAAATCCCTTTAAAATCCCTTTAAATAAGTAGAGCAGTTTTAAAACATTTTAAACCATCAACCGTAAAACCCCTTTAATCATAATGGTTACTTGCCTTGATTAAAACTTCACCAGAATGGTTTTTATCTTCATAGACAAAATGAGAATTCTGTCAAAAGCGCAATACAATATTTTAAGACATTAAGAAAATCTCTGTTAATTCTGTTCCTTAAATACTGCGATGAAAGCTTTTTTAATTTAATACCACAAAAGGGAATGAAATTAGATCACTGTTAACAAAGAATGTGTGCGAGATTTACGTGCATCCCTGCCGTAATAGTCCATTCCTGCGGTGCTACTAACACCTGCTGATTACAAAGAGTCTACCAAAGCTCTTAAGGGGCATATCGGCACTCCGGGTTGCAACATTAAGAGCACAGTAAGCAGAGCAAGAACCCTCACTCTTGCTGAGGAGACGTAGACTCTAAACTATAAAACGTGACGGTTACTAAACGTTTTCTGCAATAAATCAATTGTGGTTGCATTGCGTGATATGGTGTTTCGTCTTGTTAAAACCACAGAACCTACACTTCATGGTTGTTTAATTGGAGAACGAAAATGTCAATAATCATAACCCTAAAGCGGTCACCATTGACTGTATAACGTAACATCTGGTTATAACGTTACAGTCATCGTTTTTTTTTTTAAGTTCTAACCAATGATTCCATCAGCCCATAAGGCACACCAAACCGTCAATTTTTTTTCTATTTTTCGATCTTGCTTAATAGAGGTAGATACCATTGGCGTTATTCAATAAACAATAAATACAGTTAGCTGACGTTTCTCCGCCGAAGGGTCTCGATCTTGCTTAATAGACGTAGAGTACCCCCCGGGGGCACATATATGGTCTTAATGGAGAGCTACTATGTAGACCTGTGCAACTGGGGGAAAAAGGGAGCCCAGTCCCCTGAAGTCAGCAGGGGTACAACTGGAAACTCCACTTGATTTCCACGGGAATCAGTGACCCGCAGAGTTCCGTTATTTGTCTCTTTAGACATTTAACTGTTCTCTGGCTGATTATTAAGGTTGGCCCTATATGGGAGTATCGTGGTGGTTGTGGTTTCGCGGCCCCATAACAGTTATAATGGTTCTTATGGTGGCCAGGATCATCTCACTGATAATGACACGCAAAGTGAATGATCCAGTCCAGTGAGATTTGCTAGACATGTGTTCTGGACAGGAGTTGGAAGGTCTCCAACTCTTAAGCAAGGAGTGATGATTTGCAGCCCTGCTCTGGAATCATCGAAGTTGCAACTAGAAAGTTCTGTTGCATAGAATTATAGCTTCGACTTCCTAGGATGAGCATGACGTTCCAAATTATGCAGTGGTTTGGTCCACCATCTGATTAGGGCTTCATGGCCAGGCGCAGATGTAAATCTAATCAATAGTCTAATCAATTATTCAATAGTCCATGCAATAGGGCAATATTCCCTGGGATTTGGTTCTAAACTACAGTCATCTAACGTTTCTCCCCCAAAGGGCATCAGCAATAACTGGTAGTAGAGATTTCGTAGTCCTTGCGGTTATCCGTTTCCGTGGTAGCGATCACACTTTGGAAGTCTTTTTCTTCCAGTTGCAAGCCCCAGCTCTAAACTATTCAACTGGTGCTGCCCTTGACCCCCAGAAACAACAACGTCAAGGTGTGAAAGTTGACCTAGATTGCATGCCGCTGGAAGGTTTTAACAGAGAGTAATGTCATTGTCTCATTAAAATTAGAACATATATATTTTGATGAAGGCAGATGATATCCAGAGCCTCAAGATCAGTAAATCCATGCTATTGGCGAATTATTTCCGCCATACAGCTCAATAGCCGCATCCTGATTAGAAGTATGTTACCTTATATTCAGTTATCACTATTAAAGAGTTTTTTAAGGCATCAATGTGATTTCATCTCCCATTTAAGGCTATGGCGGCCTTTCAGTTGCATTTAGCCACGCCTTCTTGCCATCAATACTGTTTGTTCGGTTCTGTTACTTTTGTATGAGTCCAAGTACTTTTAAATGTCTAAATTAGATTTCTTAACCTGGGTGCGTTCAAAACCAATTTTAATAGAGAAAAGTATGCAATTCTTCTTCTAAAGGGTCTGCCATCTAACGTTTTTTTTTTCTTCAACTAGTACTTATTTCGAAAATGGTAACACTTAGCTCATGTATGATTTGACAGATATTTAGTTTTATCCTTCCGCTGAAGGAATATGATTGTGTATACGCTTGAACAACGCTGGGAAATATTGCGTCATTACTTTGAAAATCATGGTAAAATGTTGCAGAATGTGTGTGCGAAAATTGCGTACGGATTTTGGAAGAAGAGTAGCACCGTCAGCTCCGTATGTTCGTTGTGTTGTGAAAAAAAGTGAAAGAAACTGGCATCCTCATCGATAAATGAAAGCGTGAAAAGCCAAAAACAGTGCGTACACACGAGAATATTTTCCAACCGGCTGAAATGCTGTCTTTTGCCGTTTTTAATCGTCAACTAATATAACAAATTAAATTAAAGGGTTTACTCATATTAATAGAATTTTCTCATATAGATGGTAACGCACTAACAAAGATAGGGTGTTTTTACGTAGGTATAGTACTATCAAATGGTTTAAAACGGAGATAAGTTTTTTCAATTCGGGCTGATCTGCGTAGGATAGCGACTGTACATATCGCCACGGTCAGGAAAGCCAATTCAGGGGTTCGAAACGTGAAATTATGCAACTACCAAAAGTTTCTTTTAGTAAACCAATTGTCGCATGAAGAAGTTGCGCTATATAGCGATCACCATTGACTGCAATGTTCTGGCTAGCATCGAAAAGTGAGCACCAATGGTTGCATCAGCCCACAAAAAACACCAAACAGTCAGTTTTTCTGGATATAGCGGTATCAGAACATACTCGAGCATTATCATCACTCCAAATGCTGCAGTTTTGTTTTGTTGTTAGGTGCCCCTGTAGGCTAGTAGGTAGTGTTCTAGCTTGTAAACATGGGGGTTGTGGGTTCGATTCCCAACAAAGACCTTGGTTCTTTTTCACTACAAAAATAAAAATTGACTGTGGGTGGGGCTGCTCAGCGATGAAGGCATAGACACTAGTCGCTGTGCTGTGTTATATACTGCAGTTCATTTCCGACTATCCTGCTACTTTCACCACCTCTTTTATCTATTCTCTATCCCTTTCCTAAAGAATGTATCACGGTACTTGACTAAATAGGCATTGTTGCCTGAAGTGCTACTTCTCTTTGTAAAAAAAAATCTACGTCGTCGCATCACGCGATTGCCTGATCCATTGACCGTTACCTCATTTCCAGCCTCATCTTCGAAAAACAAAACACGTCCTCATTACAACAGCATACAGTGACATATTGAGCACGCACAGACTTCTCAATAATCGCTCTAGGATTTTCAGAAACCCAAACAATGGGCTTCGTGTGAAAAAATTATTTTTTCAGAAAAACCAGCCGGTTGTTGCTGAATGAATTAAGTGAATCTGCGGCGATTTGAATGATCATTCGGCTTCAATTCCTCCACCAATTCTGCCTTATAAGACTTCAAAGTGAAATCCTTATGCAAAATTCGGTTTGGATAACCCCAATCATTCAGAACGTCGAGGAATTGACAAATATGGATCTGCTTCAACGCTGTGGCTGACGGCTGTGATGTTTTCAATTGAACGACTAGCAGTCTCAGGAGAAAATATCACGAAATATTCTACGAAATGTTACTTTAGCAGAATCACCATTTTCTTCATAGTGGATTTTAATTATTAAAAAACAAACTGCTTATTGAAAACCCCGATATAAAATAAATTTGAAGGGTACTCCATAGGAAATCAGATTTTTTAAATATTTACTTATTTCTTAAATTCAGAATTTTCATTAAAAAGTAATAGAGATATAGAATGCAAAACTAAAAGGCGAAACTTGCATGGACTAGGGAACAACACGACCCCTACTTTCTTTGGAAGTCATAAAAAACAAATTAAATTAAAAAGCTGTTAAAAACTTTTTGTATCGACTGACATCATTTTGATATTATTCGATTAATATTTTACTGTGTTCGTTCTTACGAATATTAAAAAACAAAATTGTTTGTTATTGTGTTATTGCGTTTCTTTTGTTTTTATTTTGTTTTTTGTATTTGCAGGCACCAAATTTCCATTCATCATGAAATTATGTTTCTCCTCCTCGAAGAGTATGAATGGTGCTTGGAATAATGCAACAAATGAGGGCATGATTGAAAAGGAAAACGATGCAGAGCTAAAGCAGGATCCATACAATTGAGAAAATGTCATAGAAATACAATTAACAACATTTTAAAAAATAAAATTAAAAAAAAATTAAATTAATTTAATTTAAAAATAAAAAATAATAAAATAAAATAAAATAAAACAGAAAAGTTAGAGGCAGCATAAAAAACAGAGCAGCAGTATTTCACAGAATTTTTGAAAAAATTGTGAAATAAAAATTAATTAATAAATAAATAAATAATAAAAAAAACGCATGTTACATATAAAAATAAAGAAGTTTTAAATTATTAAAACGTTTTTTTTTTGTTTTTTAATATAAAACTATTTGTTGTTGTAAACTTAGTTTATTTTACATTTTTTTAAATATTATTTTTCTATATATATATAAAAAAAATATATATAACGTTGTGTTTTTTAGTTTTATTTTTAATTATTCTTGTAATTTAGTTGTATAAAATTTATCTTATTTTTTTAATCTCTTTCTCTCTCTTCCTGCTTCTTTCTACCCTCTCTCTTTCTATTATAACATTAACATTTACATAAAAAAAACCATGTAAAACTTTTCTGTTTTGTAAACAAAAATTAAAAAAAAAATATATAATTTATTTTGTTTTAAACTTCCTTAAATAAATTTTGTTTGTTTTTTGTTTATTATTTGGTTTAAATAAATTTAACAAATAAAAAAAATAATGTAAATTGAAAAAATTACTTCAAAAATATGGAGAAGACAAGAAAAGGAAGTTTAAGGAAAATTAAATGATTTTGACAATATAAAAACAAAATTTAAAATACAAATAAAAATAAAATTTATTTAAAATGAAAAATTCTAGAAATGTAGACAGACGACACTAAAACAAAAAACAACCAAACAACCAACAAACCAACCAACATTGTAAAGGAAAATTCCTATAAAAACAAAAACAAAAATTTGAACATTAAAAGAAATTTATAAATAAAAATTTAAATTGCAAAAAACAAAAAAAATAATAAAAATAAATTATTGATTGGGTTTTGCTTACATAACAAAAAAAAAAAAAAAAAAACGAACAAGAAGAAGAAATTAATCTCAAACAGAAAATTAGTATTATAAACAAAAAGAAAAATATATATATAAAAAAAAAAATAAATATATATATAAATTTTATAAAAAATAAGTAACATGTGCTTGAATTGCAACCAAAACTGCATATAAAAATAAAACAACGCCTCTTCTTGAAGATAAATTATTAAATAAAAGAAACTTGTTTAAACATTTTTCTTCAAAAAAATAAAAACGTAAGGCGTTTGTTTAACTAAAATACATAAAAATAAAATAATATAAAATGAAAATTTATAATTAACAAAAGAAAAAAAAATTGCACAATTTTTACAAATTTACAATTTTATCCAAACATTTAAATAAAAAGACATTTTTGTGCTTATTTTTAATTAATTAAACTTATTTACAATAACTTTCACCTTTTTTTATTTATTTTTTAATATTATTTTTTGTTTTTTCTTTTGTTATTTAATTTTGGCTTTTTTTATTTCTTTTTAAGGCAAAAATAATGTAATTAGACTAAAACTGAATGTGAATATTATTTGTAAAAAAGAAAAAACAAAAAACAATAAGCTAAAAGAGAATGTGGATTAAACACAACAAACATTTGGAAAAGATTTTATCGAAGCCCATAATAGCCGCAACAACAACAATCTCTCTAAAGTAAAAAGTTTTGAAACGCTTGAAAAAAAACATCATTAAACATCAGTGTGTTATTGAATTTATTAAAAAAAAATTATTTACAATTTTTTGTTCCCACTCGATAATTGACAACAGCTAAAATTTCTAAAACATCCCTCGTACAATTTAAAATGAAAAGAACAAAATTAGCCACGGCCTGGTTTTTTTTTAATTCATTTTAAAAAGTCTTTCATAAGAATACTCTTATCAGACTTATAATCGATAGCAAAAACTTTCCACTAATAAATAGTTATCGATAATTAAATAATTAACTGCACATTTGAAGCTCAAATGGTTGCATGTTAAAATTATCATTTAAAATACTTTACAATTCTGTTCATTTTATCATAAAACTCATATTTTTATTTTCAGTAAATCTATCAGACTTGTAATCGATAGCTAAAAAAAAAATAATAGTAAATCGATAATTACAGACTTTAATAATTACCTACACATTCGAAGGTTAAATCGCTGGATTTGAAAACTACCGCTTAAAATACTATTATATTCATTTTATCTGATCTTTTTTTTCACCTAATCTATCAGACTTATAATCGATAGCTTAAACTCTGCATTGATAAATAATGATCGATAATTACACACATAATTAAATGCGCATTCGAAAACTTTATTTTCAAATACCTCACAATTCTAATCACTTCATCCCAAATCATCATCATATTTTTATTTTCAGTAAATCTATCACACTTACAATCGATAGCTACATTTTCTAATAACAAATAAAGATCGATAATTACAGATTTATTAGATAATCAACTGCGTATTCGAATGCCAAATCGCTGGTATTGAAAACTATCGTTTAAAATACTTTACAATTCTATGCACTTCATCACAAAATTCATATTTTTGTTTTCACTAAATCTATCAGGCGATAGCTAAAACTTTTCATTGACAAATAGTGATCGATAATTACAGACTTAGGTAATCAGCTGCGCATTTGAAGGCCAAATTGCTGGATTTAAAAACTATCATTCAAATTACTTCACAATTCTATTATTCACTTCATCACAAAACTGATATTTTTGTTTTCAGTCAATAGCTCAGCAACAAAAAATGATGGCAAACCGATAAATATTGATAAAAATCTTTATTTATTTTTTACTAATATTGAAAAAAATTCAGAAAGTTCAATCATATTCCGTTTTGTTATCGATCGCAATCAATTAATTGCTTAGTAACATGTTATCGATTGCGGAGGCCAATAAAACTTAAATCAAAATCTCCATTAAAATGCTTGTTAAATGTGAATTGATATAAAAACAATATCGATAATTTTTTTATCGATCAATTAGTGACAAATTATCAATTATTGATTCAATAAATATTGTTTGTAATTTTTCATTTTATAGTTAAACGTGATATTAAAAAATTCAAATGATCACATTGATATGTGTATCGATTGCTGAGTAACACGTTACCGTTTAGTGAGACAAATAAAACTTCAATCAAAATTCCAAGAACATAAAAGATTTAAATGTAAATTGATATAGAAATATTACCAATAATTTTGTTATCGATCAATTGCTAAGTGAAAAATTATCGATTGCTTGAGGCAATATATATTGAATGAAATCTATTTGATTTGTAGTTAAATGAGACTTGAAATTGAAATATTCAACTAAATTCCATTTCGTTATCGATTACATTTATTGTCAATCATCAAATTCCTCAGTGGACGAGGCCTATAAACTTCAAATCCCTCAGTGGACGAGGCCTATAAACTTCAAATCGATATCTGCATTAAAAATCTTTTTAAATGTGGAATTGATATAGAAATATTACCGATAATTTCGTTAACGATCAATTACTTAGTGAGGCGTCGTTATCGATTACTAAGGCAAATAAATGTAGATTTATACAAATATTACCAATCGAATATTGTTATTGATTAATAATTTAGTGACAAAGTAACAAAAATTTCAATCGAATAAATATATTGATTGGTATTTCTATTCGATTTATAGTTAAATATCGGTAAATATTAAAAAAAAACTCAAAAATGTATATGCCATTTTGTTATCGATCAAATAATCGATGTTTGTTATTAAGCATTTGTGCAGTAACACGTTAGTGAGGCCAATAAAAGTTAAATAGAAATCGCCTTTTAAATTCATCTAAGGATGAATATAGAAATTATCGATAATTATCGATTTCTTGAGCTAATAACTATTGATTACAATCTGTTTTTAAACTCTACAATACCAATTGAATTGAAAAAAAAAATTCCGAATATTTTTAGTTTTATTAACGATTTCAATTATCGATCAATTATTCAGTACCAAATTATCAATTAATTGAGCCGATAAATATCAGTCGAAACCTGCATTTAAATTTTAATTAAATGTGAATTAATTAATTATTTACTTAAATAACGATGATTAAAAAATTTTCGATTACTTGCAAGTTTTTTTTCGATTATTTTACTCAAAAATTTTTTTTTATCGAAAAGTGAAATGATTATAAAAATATTTTTATGTTGTGTTTTAGTTTAACTATTATGTTATGAATGCTAGCGATAAAACTGTTGTTAAAAAATGGCATTTCGTAATAAAATTAATTAATTGAACGAATTTAGTTATCGATAACTGGTGACTGGTATTTCAATTCAAACGAGAACGCTGATAGAAACCATATAGATTCGATTGATTTTGGTTTAGTGGAAATATAGACTAACCCTTTTGAGGTGTCTATTTATTAGTGTTAGCCTCACTTTAGTCTAATTCATTTTACACCATTTCCATTACATTTCATTTTTTTTTTTTAATTTAGGTTATTAATGAATTTCGGTACAAAATCGTTATTTGTTTAAAACTAAATGAACATTTGTTCTCTTGGGATATTTGTGGAATTTGTATGCCAGGGCTGGGGTGAATATTTTTCAATTCGAATGAAAATACTTGCATAAATCATATAAAATCAACTGATTTAATAGGAATACACAGAGTAACGATTAGGTAAAATAAAGACCGTAAAGGTGGGATAGCAAATGAAATTTTCTTATTTAAAAAACTTCATTCACAATAAGCGTTTCTAAAACTTTTTACTACAACAAAGAGCAACGAAATAAGTGCTCCAAACAAACATTTTGTTTTTGATAAAAAAAAAAAAACAAATTTTTTTTCTATTGTTTCTGTATTTAAAATGTGTTAACTAAAGCTTCATATATTTATTAAAGATTTCGTTTATAGAAAATAAAAATTAAATTAAAATCTAGACAAAAATAAACAACAGAGCTAAAAATATTTTTGAATTTTCTTTTTTAAACTAAAAACTGAATAAAAACAAATTTTTGAGAAAACAAAATCTTTATGATAAATATGAAAAAAACAATTAAAAATAAAAACTAAAACTAAATTCTATATCAGCAATAAAAGGCAACACTTTAACCAACCATATCAAATGGCGTATTAAAAATTAAAAAATAAAAAAATTAAGCAAAAATATTTGACGAAAAAAAATTGTTTTTAATAGAAATTTAAAACAAAAACTTAATTTAAGGGATTAAAAAAAATAAAAATAATAATTTAAAAAAAAACATAATTTTCTTAAAAATATAAAATTCATTTTTAAGGGAGAGTGACTTAAAACAATTTAAATATTCAAAAATAAGAAGGCAAAAAAGAGAAAAAGAAAAGCATAATCAACGAACTATTTTAAACTCATGTAATTATAAATAAATAATTTTAAAATAAGAAACTAAAAATTAATAATTAACTTGATTTTTAAGATCATTTCAGTCGTGCAATTCATTTGAAAAAAAAAAACAAAAGGGCTTTTCTTTAAATTTGTTTTTCTAATTTTAAATAATTTAATCTTAATTTGGCTTAAACAAAGAAAACTATTTTTTATTTATTTTTTATTGTTATTTTATTTTTTTATATATAGATCATTTAAAAACAAAATAATGGCATGATTAAATTATGCTATTTTTGTTTTTTAATTTTTTTTTTTTGTAATTTAAACACACAAAAAAAGCAACGATCTTTTACCAACATCTAATGAAATTTTAAATATAATTTTATTTTTAAGTTTAAGAACAAGAATTTAAATTTAATTATGAGTTTGTTATAACTGAAATTATTAAAGGAAATCAATAAAAAAAAATTTCTAATATAATTTTAACATTCAATTCTTTTTTACAAATTCAATGTTTTTTCCTCTTTTTTTTAATATTTTTTTCATAACGAGGCCAAATAAATGTTTTCAAAAATTTTCGCATTTCTTTTCGAATTTTTTAAAATTATTTTATTTAAAAAAATATTTTTTATTCGACCTTTTTATATCTGAAATAAATATCTGTTATTCTTTTTAACATTCTTTTTTAATTAATTTAACAATACATATTTTTTTCAATATTTCGCTTTCCTATGGAAAGCTTCTTCAGGAAAATTAATTTTAATAACAATTATTAACAAATATTAAAAAAAATATATATTGTTAACTTAATTAAAAAAGACCGTTAAAAAGAATAACAGATATTTATTTAAGAAAATATTTATTTTTAATTTCTTAATTCGAAGGCTAAAATTCCGAATTTTATATATTTGCCATAGCTGCCACCTAATTTGTTTATTTCCCTCATATTGGAGTTTTTACACAATTTCTAAAACATTAAAAAAAAACCTAAAAAAATGTGTTGTATTGTTGTTTGTGTTTTTGCCTAACGTTATGCAGCCCTCTAAATTCACCTCGTTCAGCTCGTTATTTGAATTTTTTTAATATCTCTTTGTCTCGCCAAAGTTCCGAAAAAAAATAATTTTTTATGCTATATGCTATACTCGCTACTTCTCCTTTCACAAAATTTCGCTTGTTAATTTGTTGATGAAACATAAAACTTTGTTTTATTCTAAAACAATTTACCATTAAAGTTCTAAAAAAAAAAGTAAAAAGAAATTGATTTTTTTTGTGTTTATAGCAGACGTTATCTGCTCTAAATTTGGCCTCCTTCAGATCTTTATTTGAATTTTTTTAATTTCTCTTTGCCTCGTCAAATTTCGGAAAAAAATTATTTTTTTTAAAAACATCTTTCTTGAAAAATTTATCTATAGTAATTTTTAATTCACAATAGCTGTTTTATTAGGCCTTCTATCGAAAATTGTTGCGTTTTAGTACAAAACTGAACAACGCAGTATCGATACTTTTCACTCCACAAAATTCCCGTCGTTAATTTGTTGATGAAAGAAAATATTTTATTTTAGAACAATTTACCATTTAAGTTGTTTATTATAATTTTAGTACTAAACCCCAACTTTACTGCCAACTAGTTACTTATTGGTAAATACATTTTTAAATTGTTACAATTTCAGTACAAAATTGTAACTTTCACTTTAAAACTTAAATAAGTTTTTATATTAAATCATGTTTATTATAATTTTAGTACTAAATTCTAACCGGATTGCTAAATAGTAACTTATTAGTTAACACAAATTCAAATTGTTTCAATTTAAGTATAAAATTGAAACTTTCACTTTTAATCTTATTTAGTACTAAATCTTGTTTATTATAGTTTTAGTACTAAATTCTAACTGGATTGCCAAATAGTAACTTATTCGTTAACACATATTCAAATTGTTTCAATTTAAGTATAAAATTTTAACTTTCTTTTTTAGACTTATTTAGTACTAAATCTTGTTTATTATAAATTTAGTACTAAATCCTAAATTGTTTGCAAATAGGAACTTATTCGTAAACATATTTTCAAATTGTTACAATTTTAATACAAAATTGAAACTTTCACTTTTAATCTTATTTAGTACTAGATCTTGTTTATTATCATTTTAGTACTAAATCTCCTAACTTGATTGCCAAACAGTAGCTTATTTGTAAACATATTCTCAAATTGCTACACTTTCAGTACAAACTGATTTAGTACTAAACATTAAAACTTATTTGGTACTAAATCCTCGCTGGATTATCAAAGAGTAACTTATTGGTCGATACATTTTCAAATTGTTGCAATTTTAAAACAAAATTAGAACTTTTGCTTTAAATCTTGTTTAGTACTAAATCATGTTTCTTATAATTTTAGTACTAAATCCTAACTGGATTAACCAATATTATCTTAATTTTTTATTTTCCTTATATTCGATTTAAAATAATGCTGTTTTTAAGGAAGAAAAAATACAAATTTTAGTGGATAAAGAAATTATTTTTAGTAAAATGCTTTAAACATGTCGGGGTTTCCCCTGATTTACAATAAAATAAAAATTATTGAAATTTTTATAGTTTTTCAAACGATCTTTTTTATCTTTAACAAAAATCTTTTTTCGATATAATAATAAAAAATCATTTATTGATTATTTTAAAAATTATTAATACACTATTCTTTCCCTGAAGATACCACTCGAAGGTGTGGTGAATTACTAAAAAAAAATTAAATTTCTTTAACTGTTCTATAAAGAAAAATTATTTTTAATTTTTCGCAATAGAAGGTTTTGTTTTAAAATCTCAACGCTTTTAAAGTCTTTGAATCATTTTCTTATTCCCAGAACTGACGACATCCGTAACGTGAGATTGCCCAAAATCCCTAAAATTACAATTGATATTTCTTTGATTTCAATATTCATTGCAGAATATAGCGAACATAACCGTAAATTATATATGTCAAGAGCTCTTTTAAACTTGCCTCTATCAGGTTTGATTTGATAATAAGATACTAATTCGGTACCTTTTAAGGTCGCAGCAATTTTGTTTTAGAACAATTTCCAACCGATCCCTAGATCTTTGTATTTCGGTCGTAGATCTCTTTTCGTTTGTTATTTGTCCGTCCAATTGATCGATTTTAAAAATTTAATGTACTGAATGATTGAAACCAATTTCGACCCCGCTAAGCCTGGCCTTTTATTTAAGTTAGAATAAATATGTCGCCAGTTACCTGTTAAATTTGATTGGGCTGCTGTATGTATGGGCTCGCCTGTAGGAAAGTCGAGAGCATGAAAAATTTTTTCTCGTTGCACTAGACAATCAGGCGGTTCATAAACGTATGAATAAAGTGAAACAATACTCGAAATTAGTGTTGCATTGTGTTAAAAAACTTAACAAATGTGCCTCAGTTAATCAGGTAAAAGGCCACAGCTAGAAATAAAGCAGATGGTGTGACAGATTCAATTTTGTCAAACATCTGAACCTAGGGCATGGCGCAACCTTATATCATCGTCACTGCTCTCAGCTGGTATAGATGTAGTTTTACCACTAAGTAAACACTATGTGTCTATCAACGCGCTAAAGCTCTTTTAACTTCAAGGAAATAAGTCGTTAATTATCACATTGTGATACTGATTAACATCAGTATCTGGCCGTGTGGAACTAACCTGATGGTGATCTTAACACTGGGTGAATAATATAATTCTATCAGCATCCCCGACGTGCATAACACACTCCAGTTGGCAATTTCAGAAGAACAGCAAGCAGGGCCGTATCTCCACTCCTTGCTTCAGAGCGGGAGGCTATCTAAACTCCTGTAGCCCCACAACAACAAACGACACTCTATTGCAATGCAAAAAAAAGCCACATCTTCCAGCAATTCTGATTTAAAACACAGCCCCTACATTACTCCCTGAAGGGCCACAGCCATTAACCCGTCTAGGGTCGTAGCACTGTGGGCTACTGGTTTCCGTGTTACCAGTTAGTAAGTCACTAGACGAACTTCAATGATCCAATTCTTCCAGTTGCAGGCTTCTGCTAGCTTAGGCGACTGGTTGCACTTTTTATCCCCAAAAGCACATGTCATGCGTGCCCCGGGGAGGGGGAGGGAGGGGCTGGTGATTAAAGCTGCAAATGAACAAACAAAATACAGATCCGCTGTAGCACTAAGAAATGGCTAAAAGCGAGCGAAAGTCTCTTAACGAATAAATTCATTTCCCAATTAAGGCATTAACACATTTATAAAAATTTTATAGTGAACGGTGTTGCCGCTGTAGTGTTTTTTGTATTAAATTAAAATAAAATTCTTTCAGATGATTTAATTTAATTGTAGTTTAAAAAATATTTTGTAATTAAACCTGTTTCAAATACCGGACATAATTTGTATTAAAGTTTTATTTGGAAAAATTTAGTAAGTGGCAACACTGTTTTTTTAAAGAGATTACAAGTATGTACAAATTTCTGTCTAGTGTTTAATTAGGCCTTTAAGGATTATTAAATATATGATTTTTTTATTAATACACATTCTACATTCAGCGGCTTAGTTTTCGCAAAATAAAGTATGAAATAACTCTCATTCAGTTGTTACAATCTAAGACAATTTTCAATACAAGTTTTAATAAAAAATATTTATTTTTATTAAATAAAAAGTAAAGAGTTTCTTTAAAAAGAATACAAAATGACTTATTTGATTTTGATCTTTGATCGGTTATGACAGAATATATTCGAAATACACATTGTGTCCTCTAAATTAACCTCGTTCACATCGTTATTTGATCTTACAAAAAACTCTTTCCCTGATCAAAGTTTAGAAAATAATTTTAATAATAAAATCTTACTTGAAAAAGTTTTCTGGGGTAATTCTTAATTCACAATAGCTGCTCTATAAGTCAATGTATCGAAAACTATTGTGTTTTAGTACAAAACTAATCAATTGTGTATCGTTTCTTCGCTGCCTTAAAATTTCGCCCGTTGTGTTATTGATGAAATAAATTAATAAATAAATGTTTTTAGGTTCTAAAAATAAGTAAAAAGAAATTAATTGTGTTTGTAGCAGATGTTATGTTGTCTAAATTAAGCTCGTTGAGATCGTTTTTTGAATTTTTTTAATTTCTCTATGCCTCATAAAATAACGAAAAAAAAAATAATTGTTTTTTTTTTAACTTTCGTGAAAAATTTATCTATTGTAATTTTTAATTCACAATAGCTGCTTTATTAGGTCTTCTATCGAAAACTGTACAATGCAGTATCGATACTTTTCACTCCACAAAATTCCGCTCGTTAATTTGTTGATGGTAGAAAATATTTTTCATATTTTATTTTAGAACAATTTACCATTTAAGTTGTTTATTATAGTTTTAGTACTAAATCGTAACTTGTTTGCCAGATAGTAACTTATTGATAAACACATTTTCAAATTATTACAATTTTAATAGAAGATTGTAACTCTCACTTATTTAGTATTAAATCCTGTTTTTATAATTTTAGTACTAAACCCTAACTTTACTGCCGAAGAGTAACTTATTGGTAAACACATTTTTAAACTGTTACAATTTCAAAATACAAAATTATAAGTTTCACTTTTAACCTTAATTAGTACTAAATCACGTTTTAGTACTAAATCTTAACGTAATTGCCAAATATTAACTTATTGGTAAACATATTTTTAAATTGTTAAAATTTTAGTTCAACATTGCAACTTTCACTTTTAATCGTATTTAGTACTAAATCAAGAATTTCAGGGTAAAAATTATCAATTGAAATATGAATTAATTTAATATTTTGTAAAAATTGTATAAAGGTGTAGAAATGAAATTTTAGTACAAAAAATTTTATTTCACGTATTTTTTATTATGTTTTTTTTTAATAATTTTTAAGCGAAAAAAATGTGTAAAATAAGTATGAAATAGCCTAAGACGATATTTTGATTTTTAGTACAAAACCATGATTTATGTATGTAAAAACAAACCTTGCTGTTATTATGGTTTAATATCAAAAGCTGACATAAATTTATAACAAAATTTAGACTTAAAAATGTTTCAAATTTGATGCAGAGCCATTTTAAATTATTGTTTTTATATTTTCTTTTTAACCAATTTTTAATTTTAATTAATTTAAAAATTATTTTTAATTTGAAAGAGATTCGTAGCGTTTTGTTATTATAAATAATATATTGAATTTTTATTTTATTTTGCTTAATTCTTAAAATAAAATATTCCACAGTCCTCTACCTTAAAAAAAATAATTTTTTTTAATATTTTCTAACAACAAGAAAAACAAAACACAGAAAATTAAATATTAAATGCCAAATAACAAATTAAATGATGATAATATTTTGAATTTTTAACATATCCAAATTAAG
The DNA here is from genome assembly GCA_030448955.1 of Trichopoda pennipes. Classification (NCBI taxonomy): domain Eukaryota; kingdom Metazoa; phylum Arthropoda; class Insecta; order Diptera; family Tachinidae; genus Trichopoda; species Trichopoda pennipes. The sequence continues at coordinate 6,196,850 of JASKUP010000060.1, forward strand.
AAATGAGAAATTATAATAAAAATTTGAATAAACAAATAAAAGTATAACAAGGAAAATAATACTTTAGCTTCAGCTTAAGGAAAAAATAATTTTCAAATTTTTTTTTTTTTTAATTTTAAAATTAAAAAATTTTTTGGTTTTGCCAAAAGTTTTATTTATTTTTTAGACAAATTATATAGACATCAAATTTTGTTAAAAACATAAATTTTAAAATAATTTTAAATAATTAATTTAGTTAAATTGAAATTGGATTTGATTAAAAATTTTTTTCTTAAAAAAAAAATTATAAAAAAAAAATTAACAACAACAATTAAGTATTCTAATTTTTTAACAAACTTAAAAAAATAAAAGAATAAATTGTTTAAGGGTTGTCAGTTGACTTACAATAATTCCTATTTATTTGAAAAAAAAAATAATAATAATTAACAATATAATATTGTTTTGTTTATAATATTAATTAAAATAAACTAAAAACAAAATATTTTTAAACATAATATTTAAACTAAGTTTTAAAAGTTTGATTTTTTTTTTAATAAAAGTTTTTTGAATGTGTTTTTTTTTCTATATATAATTTTTCCTTAATTTTTTTTATTGCAAAATAGTTTAATTAAATAAAGAAAAATTTTGTTAATTTGTTTTTAATTAAATAAGTTTGTTTGAAATTTATTTAGCATGCTTTTAGTAGAAAAATAGTTATTTAAATTATATTTGCACTTATTTCGAAAGTTTTTTTTTTATTAAATATTTACAGTCATATTAAAAAAAAATAAAAATAAATTTCAAAGCAACCTTTTCGCCATTTTTTAAAAAAAAATTCGATAAAAATTGTAATTTTTAAAATCCTACAACTAAAGTGTACCGCAGACGTTCAAGCAAACACGTCCAATTGTCCAATTTTTTTATAATGCTGAAGGAAATGTAAGCAGAGGTACAAATAAACACATGAACCATCGTACATAGGTATTTTCCTTCACATTGCATCGATGCTCTAGAGAAGGATCCCCAGTGACCCTTTACAGAAGAGGGCTTCTGTAAACGGTCGAACAAAAAATGAACCAGCCTTGAAGCAAGTTTGTGGCCTTCAGTTTGGCTCTTAGTTGCTCCCAAAGTTGATTAGCCGTTGCTTTTCCTTGTCAAGGGTTTTGACAGTGGCCTCTTTGCTTCAAAATCTCCTTTTGAGTAAAATTTATTTTTGTCCTAAAACACAAAAATTATTCATTTTACTTAATTAACATTTTAATTTTTTATTATCTTATATTGCGCAAAACTGTACTTCAAATCATTGTTGGCGTGCGAATAAGTAAAATCACGCATAGTTGCATTCGAGCATTGAACGCTAAGGAATGCCATCATTAGAAATTTCGATAACGAATCAGAGAATGCTAACAACAACAACAACAAAAAATTCGCACATTCGAGTAAGAGTTCGCTCGTAAACGAATGTCAATATTAACCCTCTCCCCCCCTGGTAACCACAATTACGTTTGGATAAAACGCATTCCCAAATTGGATGCCTTCCTTCGCTTTCCATCGAATACTGTCAACATCCACTTCTTCATCTGTTATTACGCTAGGCTCTAGGCTCTGGTGGTATGATTGCAAAATCATATAAGGAATTACTGTTGCTATTCTTTACTATTGAGTTAATAGCTTTCTTTAATCCTTTAAAAGCATTTAGAACTCATCGCAAGCAAAATAAGGATCATAACTTTGTATAGTAAAGCACTTTAATCAAAACAATCATGACTGAGGGAATTGGTTGTTTAAAATTTTTTGGGTAAATCCCCTTAATAAATCGATAACTGTGTGATTCGATTTTCATCCGCGCCTGGCCATGAAGCCTTAATTAGATGGTGGACCCAACCACTGCATAATTTGGAACGTCATGCTCGTCCTAGCAAGCCGAAGCCATAATTCTATGCAACAGAGCTTTCTAGTTGCAACTTCGATGATTCCAGAGCAGGGCTGCAAATCATCACTCCTTGCTTAAGAGTTGGAGACTTTCCAACTCCTGTTCCAGAACACATGTCTAGCATGCTCACTGGACTGGATCATTCACCTAGCGTGTCATTAACGGCGAAATGATCCTGGCTGCCATAATAACCATAATACTGTTATCGGGCCGCGAAACCACAACCACCATGATACTCTCATATAGATAGGGGCCAACCTCAATAATCAGCCAGAGAACAGTTAAATGTCTAAAGAGACAAATAACGGAACTCTGCGAGCTTACTGATTCCCGTGGAAATAAAGTGGAGTTTCCAGTTGTACCCCTGCTGACTTCAGGGGACTGGGCTCCCTTTTTCGAAGTTCTATAAAGACTATATATATGTGCCCCCGGGGGGGAATAAATAGATAAACATAACGTGATAAGGTTTACATCTGTAAGCCTTAATCAGATGGTGGATCATTACCACTGTGGATGGTCACCTCCGGTCACCTAGCCCAGAGTTGACCGCAGCCTTCACTCCTTGCTGAGGAGTTGTTGACTATCCAACTCCTGGTCCCGAACACATGAAGCTTAATAGAATTTAAGAACACGATGGCATTCATACTTACTGAACCTGGACCATTCATTGTGTTCATTGTGAATGATCCGAACCACAAACTCAAACGAGGGCCTCGAAACACACAGCCACCACGATACTCCCGAGGGGCCTACCTCAATAATCATTCAGAAAACAGCTAAATGGTTAAAGAGACAAATAGCGGAACTCTAGAGCTTTACTGATTCCCGTGGAAATACAGTGGATTGTCCAGTTGGCTCCTGCTAGCCTTGAAGGGGACTGGGCTCCCTTTTACCCCTGAAAGACACAAGTCTAAATGGTTGCGTGATCCATAAAGACTTGTAATGTGCCCCCGGGGGGACATAGATAACAGCCAAGTGGAGTATTATATATCTGTCAATATTTAAATTTTTATATACGACTACATTCGGCCGCTGTACAGCCGCACCAAATAGATTAAGGCATATTTTCGACTTTAAAAAGAACCCAGTGCTTGTGTAATGGAAGTATTATAAACTGACTTCAATATATTTGACAGAATCGTATTGGTCAACAGCAACGCCTCTATTTTTATAAGTTTCGGCGGCTGCAAAGTCTTTTGTGTAAGGAAGCTTTCAAAGATCTAATGGCAATGACTTCAAGCTCGATATGGTTTTGATCGAAGTTGTCCAAAAGTTATATAAAATTTGGATGGTTTGTGGTGTGTTGCCTGGTGTGGAACCCGCACACACCAATTACTGTAATCTCTTATTAAAAGGTTTTTATACATAACATTATTTTGGCAGCTGGCAACTCTAACACTGGTTGCTTTTGATCAAATAGAGCCATCAAATTTCATATTAGAATTTTTCTTTTTAGTAAGACTGTAATATTTAAATTTTAGTTGCTGTTTAAAGTTGTGTTTACTTTTTTTTATTTCAACAAAAACAAAATAAAACAAGAAAAACAAAAACAAAAACACAAAAAACAAAAAATTCTCTAAACAATACCAAGTAAAATACAAAACTTTGTACACCGATTTGAATAGGTAATGCGCATTATGCAATAAAATAAAACAACAACAAAATAAAAACAAACATAAAATATAATTTTACACTTAAATCTCTCTCTATATATATACATATATATTACTAAAACAACTACAAAAATACATAAGAAAATTATTACATGTAAAACATACTTACAAACAGAAAAATACTTATCGATATTAAATATTCAAACTAACATTTAAAAACAACAACAAGAACAGCAACCACATAAAAACATTAATTATTAATTAATTAATACAAAAAAAAGAAAACTATACTTTTTTTCATAAACCAAAAAACAACAACAACTACAACTGCAAAATATTTGTAAAGAAAGTGTCAATTTATTTTATTTCCAAAATAAAAAGAAAACAAAAATGATTAAATTTAAAAAAAAGTAATGTACATTACAACAACATCACAGCTTAAAAGTACAACAACTAAAACAAGTGACACACACACACACACACCAATACATTTTGAACACATTATTAAACTTTGTAGGCCAAAGAACAAACGAAACTTTAAAGAGGAATCGTTTTAACACTCAATCACAAAAAAGACAACCAACTAGGAAAATGTTTAGATCACAAAAACAACAGCAACAACATCAACAACAGCAACATAAGCAAACACCAAACATTACACACACAAGAAAAAGGAGCTAAGAGACTTTTAAATGGAAATACATAATTTCATAAGAAAAAGGTATTTTTTTTTGTTGCAAAAAGTACTTTTTCGAATAAAATGTAATTTTCTTGGTTTCGTTTAAGTACTTCTACAAAATCACTTTTTTAGCCAGATACTTTTAATGAAAATCATTTTATTCACACATATGTACTTTTTTAACACGCTCAATTTTTTAAAGGAAATTTAAAAAAAATTTTTTTTTTTTTCAGGAAATTTTTAAATAAACTTTTTTTTAACAAAAATTGTTTTTTAAAAAAATATTTTTTTAAAATTAAATTTTTTCAAAAGTATTTTTGTAAAGCAGCTTAAATTTACAACTTTTCTTAATATTTTTTTAAAAAATTAAAATTAAATTTGAAAGTTCATTTTTGGAAATGGTACTTTTAAAAAACTTGTTATTTGAAAAAACCGAAATTTATTTAAAAATTTTTACATTAAAATTCAATATTTTTTTAAATAAGTAGCTTTAAAAAAGTACTTTTTTCAAAAAAGTACTATTTTGAAAAAGTTGTTTTGAATATCCTTAAAATAATCGTGTTTTTTATTAAAAAGGGCAACATTTTCAGATAGAACGGTTTTGAAAACTATTTTTTTAAAAATTAATTTTTTGAAAAGTACTTTTTCAAAAAAGTACTATTTTCAACATTTTTTTTCAATATTCTTGAAATAATTATGTTTTTTCTTTAAAAACAAAAAAAAACATTTTCAGATAGAACTGTTCTGAAAACTATTTTTTTAAAAATTAATTTTTTGAAAACTACATTTTCAAAAAAGTACTATTTTGAACAGTTTTTTTCAATATTCTTAAAATAATTGTGTTTTTTCTTTATTAAAAAAAGAAACATTTTTAGATAGAACTTTTTTCAAAACAATTTTTTTAGAAGTTAATTTTCAACAATAAGCAAAATTATTTCTCCAAACGATGCTTACATTTTAAGAAGTATCTATTTATAAAAACCCTTAAAAAGAATAGCATCCTTTAGAAAAACAGTATTTTAGATAAGGTTTTCTAACTAACTTTCTACAGAATATAGTACCTAGTTACACAAGTTTAAACATACACATTTAACAAAGAGCTCTCTAGTTCAACTATTTTCAGAAAGTGCTTTTTCAAAAAGTACTTTTTGTAAAGTTCTTTTTAATAAATTCCTTCTCAATATCCCTGAAATAATTGTGTTTTTAATAAAAAAAAACAAACATTTTCAGAAAGGACTTTTTAGAAAACTACTTTTTTAAGAATTAATTAATATTTCTCTAAACTATGCTTACCCATTAAAAAGTACCTAGTAACTTTCCACAAAAAGCACCTAGTTACATAGCTCTCTTAAAAATCTTTGAAATATTTTTTTAAACAAAGTATTTTCAGAAAGTGCTTTTAAAAACATTAATTTTTTAAAGGTACTTTTTAAAAAAGTATTTTTCAATATCTATTATAAAAACCCTTTAAAAAATTAGCACCTTTTCAGTATAAGATTTTAGATTTTTTTTTTACTTTTAACATTTTACTTTGAGATTTTCTTACAAAAAAAGTACCTATTCACACAAGTTTAAAAAGACATTTAATCATGTTTTTAAAAAGAAACATTTTCAGAAAGAACTTTTAGGAAAAGTACTTAATTAAAAAGTACTTTGAGAAATAATTTTTTAAAAAGTACTTTGAAAAGTCATCTTTAAAAAAGTAATTAACATTATTTCATATCTCTGAAAAGTACTTTTAAAAAAGTACTTTTCCGAAAAATTCCTTCTAAAAATATTTCTTTTTTGTGAAAACCTGATTATTTCAAAAATATTTAAAAGTACTTTTTAAAAAACTGCTTTTTAAAGTACTTTTTTAAAAACGTTAAAAAGTACTTCTTTAAGAACTTTCAAAAAGTACTTTTTAAAGTACTAAAAAAAGTACTTTTTAGTAAAGTACTATTTAAAGTACTTTTTAAAGAAGTACTTTTCATTAAAAGGAAATATTTTTAGAAAGAACTAATTTTCAGAAATAACCAATAATATTTTTTAAAATGATGCCTACTTCAAGGATATCTTCCTTTCTATTTAAAAATTCTTATAGAAAGTAAAATATGAAAAGCTAGCAAATTAATACTTTCATTTTTCTTTCTTTAAAGTTTGTGCTTTACAAAAAATAACACTTTTAAGAATACATTAAAGCATACCTCTGGCTAATTTTAAATAAATGTGAAAATAGTTTTAAAAAATTATGTTTTTCAATTAAAATTTTATTTCTCTTCTTCAGTTTCTTCTTGGCTCTTAAACATGATCATATAACAACAGAAACATTCAATACAACATTAACAACAACAACATATGAATAAGAAAACACATTGTGTAATCGTAAAAACTGGTGATAAAAATCAAAAAAAACTTTGAAAAATTAAAAAATTCGTGTAAAAAAATTAGCATAAGGCGTCTAAGGCAAACCATAAAAAGAAAATGAAAAGTAAAGGGAAGCAAAAGAAAAAAACTTATTAATTGTTTATGAAAAAAAATAAAATTAAAAAAAAATGCAAAATAAACATATTTTAAATGTCTATATTATAGAGTAAAAAATATTTTATAATTAACTAGTAATTTTTCCTTCAAAAATATCATTATATTAAATAAAAGGACAAAGGGACAAGAAAACTTTATTTCCAACCAGCGGGAGAGTTTCTTAAGTCAGATTAATTAAATAAAACATTTAAACGAAAACTAAAGAAACGAATTAAATATTAAATCTTAAAAAAAATAATAGAATTTTCTGTTAAAATATTTTCATCATTTTCGTACTAAATGTCTGTTAGCGAATTTATAGTATCATACACTTAACAAAAAAAATCCTTAAAACAACACTAGGTCATATCAATGTATAAAAAATCACACTTTAACCCCTAGAGTAAAAGCAAAAACAAAAACAAAAAAGTATTATCATTAGGAAGGCGTAATAAGAAAAACACTCGTGCATTCTGTTTTAAAAATAAGCAGAAAAGTTAAAAGAATTAATTTATTTTTAAAAAATTATTTTAAGTTTAATTGAAAGTGTGCAATAATTTAATTTTTATAATTTAAAGAAATTTGTTGAAACGGGGGTTTGAGAAAAATAATCCGTAAGTACAGGCATATGTAACACTCTCAGAGAGACTTTTTTTATCCAGGGTATCTTAATTGTTAGTTGAAAAAAATTTGCTAAAAGATACTTTTTCAACAGGTAAAAGGTATTTTTTGAAAAAAGTACTTAATATAAAAATATATCTTCAACAGGTACTTTATGTACTTTATACAAAAAGATTTTTTATAAAACTTTTTTATACAAGTACTTTTTTTATATAAAAGGTACTTAATAAAAAAGTGTTTTTAAAAAAAGTACTTTATATAAAAGGTACTTTCTGAAAAAGGTAAAAGGTACTTTCTGAAAAGGGTAAAAGGTACTTTCTGAAAAAGTACCTTTTATAAGAGGTACTTTCTGTAAAAAGTTTCTTTAATAAAAGGTACCATATATAAAAAGTCTCTTGTTTAAAAGTTACCTTATGTAAAAAAAGGTACTTTATATACAAGAACTTTATACAAAAAGTATTTTTTATTGAAGGTACTTTATAGCAAAATCCTTTTCTGAAAAAGGTTTTTTATATAAAAAGCCTATTTCATAAAAGAGGTACTTTTTAAAAGTTCCTTTTTTTTAAGTTTGCATTATATAAAAAGTATTTTTTGGAAAAAAGTACCCAATATAAAAATTAGTTACTTTATACAAAAAGTATTTTTTATTGAAGGTACTTTATACAAAAATCCTTTTCTGAAAAAGGTTTTTTATATAAAAAGCTATTTCATAAAAGAGGTACTTTTTTACAGTTTCTTTTTTTTAAGTTTGCATTATATAAAAAGTATTTTTAGAGAAAGGTACCCAATATAAAAATTAGTTACTTTATACAAAGAGTATTTTTTTATTGAAGATACTTTATACAAAAATCCTTTTCTAAAAATGTTTTTTTATATAAAAAGCCTATTTCACAAAAGAGGTACTTTTTTACAATTTCTTTTTTTTAAGTTTGCAGTATATAAAAAGTATTTTTGGAAAAAAGTACCCAATATAAAAATTAGTTACTTTATACAAAACCAATTTTGACGAAAATTTATGCTAATTTTTTATAAAAGGTACTTAATAAAAAAGTATAAAAAGGAGGCCTTTCTCTTTTATAAAAGGTACTTTATATAAAAAAGTCTCTTTTATAAAAGGTAAAAAGTTTCTTTTATAAAAGTTACTTTATACAGAAGTGTACATTTTATAAAAGAACTTTATGAAAAAATTGTTTTTTATAAAATGTACTTTATGTAAATATACTTTTTTATAAATTGTACTTTATGTAAAAATATTTTTTTATAAAATGTACTTTATTTAAAAATACTTTAGGTAAAGTTACTTTATATAAAAGTGTTTTTTTTACAAAAGAGGCACTTCTTCAACAGTGCATTTTCTAAAGGGTGCATTATATAAAAAGTACAAAATATAAAAAGTACAAAATATAAAAAGTCTCTTTTATAAAAGATGCGCTATATAGTGTCTTTTTTATAAGTGGTATATTATGAAAAATACTTTTATATAAGCTTTTTTATGCAAAAAACCTTTTTATAAAAGGTACTTTATAATGTACTTAATAAAAAAGTATTTTTTATAAAATGTATTTAATAAAAAAGTATTTCCATAAAAAGTACTAAATAAAAAAGTACTTTTTATAAAAGGTACTTTATATAAAAAGCCTATTTTATAAGAGATATTTTATATAAAAACTATCTTTTATAAAAGTTACCTTATAAAAAGTACATTTATGAAAGTTTCTTTATGCAAAAGGCCGTGCTATTGTTTATAACGAATTACAGCTTTTGTTTAAGACTATTATTTGGGTGTTCATATAAATGTATTTACTAAAATTACCTTTTTACCCTTAGTCGCCCCTTTGTATTATACACCTGTTAATTACTTAGTTAAAGAAAAATTTCATATAGTTTAATTTACAACAACAACTACAACAAAACTACAAAAAAAATTCATTAATTCATTTAGTTCTTCCAATTGTTTATTTATTTCTTAAATAATAATTTAAGAATTATTTCTTTGTTAAGCATTTAGAAAAGATTAATATCGTTTAATACACACACACACATACACACACATGCATACAAGTATAAATTTATTAAATACCTATTTTATTTTTTTAAGTTATAATTTTGTGTTTTATTTTTCTTTACAAAAAAGCTAAAGGATTTGAAAAATTGAAAATTAAATAATTTTCCTTTAGAAAGTCCTACTTCAATATTCAACAAGAAGGTATTGAGAAATAACGAGAATTGAAAATACTATTTGAATTGATTAATTTAGTATATAACACACACATACACACACACACACACACACGCACACCTGCATTAAAAAATACATTACTCACAAATACTTACATACATACTTGCATACACATATTTATATCTCTCTCACATTATTACTCTTATAAAAATTACATTAACAAAATATTAAATTCCTTTACACACACACATACACATAAGAATTACATAAATTACAATTCTTTAAATATACTTACATATGTAGGAAAACACACATACATATGTAATATATACATACATTACATTATAATACTTAAAATACACTTAAATTTACTTACACCCATAAGTTACACTTAACAAAATTATATTGTCATACAAAAACTCTTAAATTAAATACATAATACTTTCATGTACAAAAGAAAATTACAAAGTTTTATTACCTATAAAACTAACACAAATACACTTTGTAAAAATTGTTCTTTAAATGAAATGGTATACGATGGCAACCCCAGAATGACTTTTAAAAGAAAAATGCAAAGTTTTGCTATAAAACTTACAAAAAACACTTTGTAAAAATTTTTTTTCGGTAAGCTATTATACGAGGGCAATCTCAGAATGACTCTCAAAAGACACACAAAAAGTTTTATTATAAAACTTACACAAATACGCTTTGTAAACTTTTTTCTTTCGGTAGGTTGTTCTACGAGGGCAATCCCTGAATGACTCTTAAATGAAAAATATAAAGTTTTATTATAAAATTAACAGAAATACACTTTGTGAAAATTTTTCTTTAAATGATATGGTATACGATGGCAACCCTAGAATGATTTTCATTTGAAAAATACAAAGTTTTATTATAAAATTTACACAAATACAAGTTGTTATACGAGGGCAATCCCAGAATGACTCTTTAAAGAAAAACAAAGTTTTATTATAAAACTTATACAAATACGCTTTATAAAAATTTACTTTTCAATAAGCCGATACTTTTTCAATAGTTTTTTTCTAAATGTTGCATTAGATGCGATAAAAATTTTTGGAAAAAGTACTTTTTATAAAAGTACTTTTTTATAAAATTTACTTTATATAAAAGGTATTTTTTTATAAAAAGTACCCCATAAAATTTGTTTATTTTTTATAAAAGTTACCTAATAAAAATTCATTTTTTGTAAAAGTTACTTTATAAAAAATACTTTTTTCATAAAGTGCCTTTTATAAAAGATACTTTATGTAAAGCATTTCTTTTATTGAAGGTACTTTATACCAAATTAAATTTTATAAAAGAAACTTTATGCAAAATGTGTTTTTTTTATTAAAGGTACTTTATACAAAAATTCTTTTTTTATAAAAGATAATTTATACTGAAAACATTTTTTGTAAAATAGATACTTTTTGAACAGTTTTTTTTTGCTGAAGGCTGCATTGTAAAAAATGTATTTTTTGGAATAAAAGTACTAAATATAGATATTAGGTGCTTTATACAAAAAGAAATTTATACAGAAAGTAAATGATGTATTCAACCGGCACTGAACACATGTCAAACTCTCCTGGGTACCTACATACTAAACCAGTTTCCCTTATATGTGCATACTTCACGAAACTGGATCACAGAAACATTTCTGCATTTTCATTGGTTTTCTAGTAGCCCCATTTGCCGATTTTCCTCTGCTATGTGAAGGAACTTATTGTAGTCGTTTGTATATAAAGTATTCACTGCGGCCCAGGATTTTTCCGACTAAGTTTTTCACAGTGTAGGTATGTTCAGAGTCATTTATGCTGTTCAATATATCTCTGGCAGTTATATAGTTTAGTCACTTTCGGGTGATATTTAGGTGAGCTAGGAAGTGTGCACCATAAACACCAACACAAAATTATTGTTGTAAAGCATCTTGTCCACTCTTGTTAAGAGTTGTTTTGGGATCGCTCTCATTAAAAATAAATTTTTCTCTGCCTACCACTTTTATGAGTGGATTTGTTAACTTCTATTAGTGCCTGTTTACACGCTTCAACTTTTGATATTTCCATTAGAAAGAAAGAGAAGGGGTATAAAACCTTCTCTTTCTATCTAAGTGCGGTTATACACACTTCAACAGTTGAGCAACAAAAGTTGAAGTGTGTAAAACCGCACTTAGATAGAAAAATCAAAAGTTGAGCAACAAAAGCTGAAGCGTCTAAACAGGCACTTATTAAGCAACACTTTAATATTTACACATAGATACATACGCACACTTATATGTGTGTCCTGCATAATTTTTGTTTTGTCACTTCTGTTAGTGTTGTTTTGGAATCGCTCTCATTGAAAAGAAATTTAATTCTATTCTTAAGCAACACTTTTGTATTTATACATATATAACACACACACACACATATGTATGTACTGCATAAATACCTATATGATTGATTAAAAAAATACAACCTCCCAGCAGCAGAAAAGGTAAAAAAAAACTCCAAAAATTAATCTAAACTAACTTTGGCATTTATGCGGCAACCTTGAGTCACAACTCTCAAATGTATTGAGAATAAAAAAGTGTATTTAATTATTTTCCTTAAAATGCTTTGGGAAATAAAAGTCATTGCCAGAAATACACCTAAATGAATTTTAATTAAGTGTAAATGGTAATAAAAATATAGTTTTCTTAAATTGAAATACAGATTTTAAGATAAACACAATAACAAGTGAAATAAAATAGAATTCAAATTTGTTATGGCAGCGGCAGCCCATATACATACATACATACATATTTTTTCTTTTAAATTTAAGCTGCATTCACAACTGTGAGGTTGTATTTCTTCTTTTACTAAAAACAAACTTACACACACACGTTCTCACACACATTTAACATAGGAATTGTATGATCGAAATACACTACACCACAATGAAAAAGCAAACAAACTAATCTACTCAAATACAAATAACTGATGTTTTTACTCCACATGTCTTACTCTCTAATTAGGATTTCTCACTCTCCCAAAATCAAACACATGTACACACACAGTGAATTGAAAACAACAAAATCAATGTAGTAGTTACTCATACTAAAAAATAATAACAACACAACTTGATTGATTTGTTTACCTCCATTATTTACCGTTTCTTTTTTGTATTTGTTTTTTTTTTAACTTGTAATGGAACAGCAATAAAAACTACTTTACTAAACACAAACACCGCCACATACAGTTCATTATGAACTACAGAAACAAAACTAAAAAGTCCAATAACAAAATATACCAAAACAAGGGCCATATTTTTTGTTTTTACATATTTTGCAAAACCAACCAAAACCAATCATCACTCTAACTTAAATGTAGCCGTAAACAAAGCCATAAATACCACAAAAATATACATGAATAATGAAAAACAAAAAAACCGAAAGGAAATTTTAAATAAATTTAAACAATATACTACCGTAATACTTAAAAATACTACTACCTAAATATATACTAAAATACTTACTAAGGAAATAAAAGTAAATCAATACATATATAAACTTAACAAAAAAAATATTAAAACATCAAAAATACCATACAACAACAGCAAAAAAATTTCAAACATATTAAAAACTCAAAAACAAAAAAAAAAAAAAACAAAATGATGCGAAACAAAAATTTGTTTAAAAGAAAATTTAAAAGAAAAACATACAAATGCAAATATTACCAAAAAAAAATTATTCAATAAAACTAAAAAAATTCAAATTATACACCATAAAAAGAGCAAAACAAACAACTTGTTTTATTTCCTCACCAAATTAGGCAAAGAAAACAAACTTAAAAAAGACACAAAACACAATTAGTACGGCATTGCGGCAAACACTTAAAAGAAAACTTCAATTTTTTCTGTTACTTTTAATTTGTTCATTTATAAATCAAAAATATTAATTGAAAAAGTTTCATAATAGTCTTAAGTATAATTTGAAATATTTACATAAATTAATTTAATAGCATTATCGCTAGCTTTATTTAGAGCAGGCGCGTAACTTTTATTTTTATAATTTTATACAGGAAAGAAAAAAGCTTACCTTAACGTAACATGTACAGTACAGAGCGTGCGTCAGGAAGATATACTACTTTTTTATAATTTTTGATTAAATGAAAGGGATAAATATTTTATTTAATGTCGGCAATTATATATGAAATACAATATCAGATAAATGCCAGTCTCTGTCTCTGTTAGCCTTACAAATCCGAGCCCTTTTGAGAACATTTTTTATGACATTCTTGCACATTTCACGCGATTTTTCATTAATTTCATCACAAATATTTTGTTTGAGTTGCTCAAGCGTTTCTGGTTTTTTTGCATAAAGCTTGCTTTCAAGATATCTCCACAAAAAGAAGTCTGGAGTAGCCAAATCAGGTAACCGTGGAGGCCAATCAACATCACCATTTCTTGCAATATCTTGTGGAAAGAAGTCTCGCAGTAATTCCGTTGTAAACCTGACTGTATGCAATGTGGCACCATCTTGTTAATACCACATGTTAATCAAGGTCAAAGCATGCAGTTGTGACGTTAAAAAGTTTTCAATCATATCAAAATATCGCTCGCCATTCACAGTTACCCAGTTACGCCATTTTTATTTTCAAAGAAATAATGATTCTTCCTTCTGACCAAATTGCATACCAGAATGTCGCTTTTAATGGATGCAAAGACTGTTGAATAATTTGGGGGTTTCCCATACCCCAGAACCGACTATTCATTTTATTCCCATATCCATTCAAATAAAAATGTGCCTCGTCACTCATTACGATGTTTTCAAGAAAATCATGGTTGCGATGAGCGAGCTGTAACATCCTATTGGCATATGTACGGCAGCGTAAAAAGTCTTGTGGAAGAAGCTCTTGTGTCATGTGAATCTTTTAAGGGAACCAAGACACTGCTGAACACTTTCTTGAGCAGCAATATTGTTTTCTGCCGCTCTTGCAGTACGTTGTGTTCCATGGTTGGGCCTGTCGCCTACAGACCTCCCTCCTCCTTCAAAATCATGTGGTGAATACACGATAAATAGTATAGTTTGTTGGCACGTAATCACAGTCACAGTCACAGTAATCGATGATTGATTTGTATAAAATATTTTAACGGCTTCTAAATATGACTGTCAAGACTAATGCTTAACAAAATGGCAGTAAAACAAATTAGTATACCTTCCCGGCGGATACCAATATTTTCATATTCATTATATTACGCCTAAATATGTAGCGGGAAATGAAGCTTTTTCTGTTACTATGCGTGATACAAATATTAAGAAATCTGTAACTCTTGATGTTTTTGGCCTGAAAATTCCAAGACAACCACAATCATAGAGAGTCTAATGTATACTCCATCCAAATTATTCCAAGCAATACTTTCAGCCAATTGATGTTTAAAAATATCGAATTGTGGCTTTAGTTTAACTTTTCCGTCCTTTAATCACCCGGCATTTTCGCATTCTAGTTAGTAGTGCTATGCTGCCACTTACACCAGTGTTTACGAGGGACCAAGCTAACAGAGCATTCTGTAAGAATAAGAGCTCTATCAAAATCATCCTGCCTATTGAAAGTGTAAAAATAAAGGAAAATAAAATTAGGTTTCCAAAAAAAAAGGAAGTTTTATGGCTGATTTAATTGTTAATGAATCGACAGCCCTTGATGTACTTAACATAAAAATCCTTAACATTACGCTCACCTTCTAGAGCATTAAATCTTCAAAATGCAATGTGTTCTATATGTATATCTCTTGTGGCTCTTATTTCATCGCAAATCATACTACCGGAAGAATTAAAAATTCGTTGTGTTAATACGGTACTGGCCGGTGTCACCCAAACCTTATGGCTCAATTTATAAAGATGAGGTTTTAAGGTTTTTAAAGAAGCTTTCAAGTGCGGCGTTTTTCTAAAACGGTGTAAAATATGTTGAATACTATTTAATCTTTGTAATATTTACACTACCTATATCCATCAAAAAATGGAATACAACTCTTATGTATGGGCCAGCGAGCCAAAGCCTATTTTACAGTTGCTCGACTGCATACAAGAGAGGGCCTAGAGGCTCATTCCGGATTGTAAGGATATTCAACTCTATTAATTCTCTAGGTTAGCGATACAATATGAATTGCATTTCACTGTTTTATCGTAACTACAATGGTAAGTGCTCTAATGAAATTAGGGAACTTGTTCCCATAACTCATATATTTGTGCGTTTAACACGCTTTTCCTTGAGAGTCCATCCAGGAAAAATTCGGGGTTTAGCATAATAATGGAATAAATGTGGAATAAATTTCCTCCAGAGGTCTTTCCTATTACTTTCAATATAAGAAAGGTCATATTGAATATCACTACACCATCTTTCCTCCTCCCCCCAATCTAATTTTCTAGTTCTGGCGCAATGCATTGAATGAGTACGAATTATGTGCTGGTCCGGGGAAGAGGAGATGGAGAATATTTAAATATTTTAGGAAGATAGTGCTTAGTTTGTAATGTAAAATCGAAAAAAGTGAGATAGATCAAATACACACTTCTCTTACACTGTTATATTTTTTATTAGCTTTGCACGCTTTGATATAATTATTATCGAATTTCGCTTTTCGCCTTTCATTTGAAAATATTATTTTCCGGAAGAGAGCGTCAGTAAATGTTAGTTGATAGCATTCAGTTTTAACTTTAAATAAAGTTCTTTTAACAAAAATTACAAACCTAGAGAACTTTTTTAAAGAATGCAATTTTGATTATTAAAGAGATTTTTCTATTCGACAAAAATCTCATTTTGTTTATTATATCACGAGAAAGAAAATTTCAATTTGACGCGTATTGAAGTAAAATCTTACCCAAACTAAATTAAACCTGGGACAATATACGCACTTATATACTTATGTAGGATTACGATGAGGAATAATCTTATTTATTTTATCACAAATGTTATTTTTTGTGTTATTTTTTTTAAGCATTTTTTCATAGAAGTTTATTATCTTGAATTGAATTAATCCAATAGGAATTAACACTTCTTTAATCCATTTCAAATTCCATTATTAAATACTACAATAATAAATATCTGTTATTCCCTTTAACGGTATTTTTTAATTAATTTAATAATACATATTTTTTCAATATTTCGCTTTCCTATGGAAAGCTTCTTCAGGAAAGCTAATTTTAATAACGACTATTATTAACAAATTGAAAAAATATATATTGTTAAATTAATTAAAAAAGACCGTTAAAAAGAATAACAGATATTTATTTAAGATATAAAAAAGTCGATTAAAAAAATAAAAAAATACTACAATAATTTTATTAACTTCAGGAATTACCGTAACTTGAGCTCATCATAGAATTATAAGAAATAATTATTCTCAAAAAAACTCAAGGATTATTTTTTGTAGTATTATTAGGGATTTACTTTACTATACTTTAAGCATATGATTATATTGAGACGCCATTCCATTCCATTTGAAATAATTTTCATTTTATTATTTTTTTTTTATTACAAAAAATACTGCTTGGTTGTTGCCTGCCGTTACCATTGTGTTTTGATCTTCTAATGTTTTTTTTTCCAATAAGTTTAACATTTACAACAATACAAACTACAACTACTACAGCAACAACAATAATCAAATAATCATAACAATTTCTGTAACGGTCCCCCCATCCCACCCCCCACTATAAACATAGTCAAAGCAACCACAATTACAACAGCTACATTACAGACTAACAGTACAGTTTTACTCTCTCTCTCTCTTTCTCCCAGCTTTTTTTTATAATAATAATGTTCTCATAGAAAAACAGCTAGTGCGGTTTTACACACATCAACTTTTGTTGCTCAACTTTTGTTGTTTCCATTAGAAAGAAAGAGAAGGCATTATACCCCTTCTCTTTCTTTCTAATGGAAACAACAAAAGTTGAGCAACAAAAGTTGATATGTGTAAAACCGCACCTAGTCAGTCCTACAAATACAGTTGCATTATACTTCATTAATTACATGTTTGTAGTAGTAAATCTCCAGACCCTTAAATTTACTTTAACCGTTCAACAAATCCATGCAAACAAACAAACTCATTTCAAATATTTAGACTGTTGAATTTCTTATTAAATCTTTGGTTTAATTTGTTATTGTAAATCTGATCTGTTTAGTTTATGTTGTTAGTAATTGTCAAAAGTATTGTATTTTGTTATCTATTGTGGTTTTATTTCGTTGCTGCGTATGCTGCAATTTCAATTTAATATTTTAATTTTAAAGTATTTAGATTGTTTGGAAAAGTTGAAATATATTTTATAAATCTATTTATAAGGCATTAAAGGTAAGTATTGTTTTTAATTTTTATTTCTTTTCTTTCTATTACAGAAAATATTTTGCGATTATAAGCTAAATGCCTATTTTACTTACCTCCGTCTTAGCTCGTATTGTCAATCTGCATACACACCTCAAAATTAGTGTTATTTTTATATGAATTTTAAGATATCAATCTTAGTGGAAGCTGGGCACTTTAACCTTGTAACATCACCTGGTCGATAATTATAAATTGATTCCTAGTTTTATTGTAGTTCAGAAACGTTTTCTTAATTTTAAAAATAACTACTCACACTGGTGTATTTGGCCAAATAAATAAAAATAGTCTGATTCTTTTTGGGCCCTTGGCCTAAATACACTCTTACTGTAATTATTTCAGTACGATTTTGTTAATGGACTTTCTGCTGCTCTTTCATTATCGTTCGGCATTTTGTTCTCCTGCTTAGCCAGTATAATTGTTGTCAAAATGGGGTCCACATTCTTGGCCTTAGAACAGTCTTCTCCCGAGTTAGGGATTGTCCACTGTTGAATCACTTCAACGAAAATTGAGAAAGGTTAAGAACCGCAATGAATTTCGGCAAAAATTATACCACAGAAATGGGTGTTTAAAAAAGGGCAAATGTCACAAACTTCTTGTTTCTTTTTTTTTTTGCAGACTTTAAAAAGAAAACTAGGTGAGAAGGATTGGTAGCTTGAAATGAGAGAAGCCTCTGTAGGCAAGTAGGTAGTGTACTAGCTTATAAGACTAGGGGTTGTGGGTTCGATTCCCAACGTAGACCTTGATTTTTTTCATTACAAAAATTAAAATTGACTGTCGGCGGGGCTCTTTAGTGATGAAGGCATGGTCACTGGTCGCTGTGCTGTCTTACACGACAGCTAATTTCCATAACTATCCTTCTACTTTCACCACATGTTGCATTACCCCCCGGGGGCATATATATATGGTCTTTGGAGATAGCAACAACTTAGACCTGTGCAACTGGAGGAAAAAGGGAGCCCAGTCCCCTGAAGTCAGCAGAGTTACGACTGGAAACTCCATTTTATTTCCACGGGAATCAGTATTGCTTGCAGAGTTCCGTTATTTGTCTCTTTAGACATTTAACTGTTCTCTGACTGATTATTGAGGTTGGCCCCTATATGGGAGTATCGTGGTGGTTGTGATTTCGCGGCCCCATATCAGTCTATGGTTTTATGGTGGCCGGGTTCATTTCGCCTTTAATAACACCTACCTGGTGAAATGTTCCCAGATCCAGTGATCATGCTAGTCATGTGTTCTAGACCAGAAGTTGGATAGTCTCCAACTCTTCAGCAAGAAGTGGTAATTTGCGACCCAACTTCGGAACTGCTAAAATTGCAACTAGGAATGGCCTGTTGCTAGAAATTAATCTTCAGCTTCCTAGGTCGAGAATGATGCTGCTTTTCATCCACAGTGGTATGACCACCATCTGATTATGAATTACAGCTAGGTGCAGATGTAAATCTTATCACGCATAAGTATTTGTGGTAATGTTTAACACACTTCAGCATATCTAAAAGCTACCTTCGTATAACGCAATAATTTTTTTCGGGCTTTCGGTGGCATTAATCACCTGAGAAACCATTTCTACTATTCTGTAGCCGCTTGCTTTCGTATCCAAAAGCACTTCGTGCCCAGCTATCAGATAGGTGAGGAATGTTCCCATACACAAAACCTCCTTAAGCCGCTGGAACGTTTCATCTATCTATTTCACTCCAGTGGTATGGTTGCGACTTGCTGGGCAACTAATGCCAACTGGTACACAAAATCTCCTTAAGCCTCTGGAACGATTTTTCTGCTCGCTTCAGTGGTATGGTTGTGATTTTCTGGTCAATTCATGCAAGCTAGCGTCTACTTGAGCAAAAATCGGCACGAAAGCCCCAGGAAACTTTCTACTTTCACCACCTGTTTCATCTCTTCTCTATTCGTTTCCTAAAGAATGTAGCACGGTACTTGACTAAATAGGCATTGTTGCCTGAAGTGCTACTTCTCTTAAACAAAAAAAAAAAAGGAAACTACACAGCTCATGAAGGTTTTGTGGGCGAGGCCAATTCTTTACTGATAGTACTTTATCTTCATCAGTTGAAATGTATTTGACATCTGTGAGATTAATTTAATCCTTATTAATTTTGATTAGACTGATTTAGCGACTTTAACTCGTAACGTGAATCTGGCCTTTATGCAACACAAAACCCAAAAACAATTTGTGGTGAAGGCATATTAAACGTCTGCCAAAGGTTTTAAGTTCATATCCGCTCTCTTTCAAAAAAATTTATTGAAAATCGAAAGGCCTGGTAGACTATAAAGCGTTACATAATGCGCTTTGGAATATTCGAAAGGCTTTTTGGATTGTCTTTTATACGAATTATAGCCAAAATTTGTAAAGAAAATTTCCACAAAAACTTCCACAATTTTGGCAAGCTGACAGATAATGTGCAGATTTTCCGATTTCTTCTGTTGACGGTAAGAAAAATCAAATAAATTAATTTGGAACAAAGAAAGTGCAGCCGAGGCTGAACAGAAATAAATAAAACAAAAAATAATTTGGTTAAATGCCTGGAGAAATGTCTAACAATTCGGTTTATTTGCTGTTAGAGTATCGGATTATTTTTGTAGTTAAATTCTAATATCAGAAATGGGAAATTCGAAAGTCTTTTCAGATTGTCTTCTATACGAACCAAGTGATAATGTGACAAATTAAAGCCGTTGCCGATTTATTTCTTTTTTTCTCGAATCTTAGAAGCTATTATCATGCGCTAAACATATGTATGCGTTGACTTTATCGATTAGGGGATAGATATTCAATTTTTAAATTTAAAAATTTAATTTTTTTATTGTTGTTGTTTTTTTTTAATTTTTTAAATTTTTCTGAAATTTATTTAGAGTGACTGAAAATGTTTTGCTATCAGAATAGCAATTATTTGCATTGTTTTTTTTTTAAGTTTTTTTTTAATTCCCCCAGTGTGCAGCTATAATTCAGACTAGAGAACTTTTCTAGATACATTAAAATAGGTCTTAAACAAAGATAAAAGTAGTGCTATCATGTATTGGAAATTCCATGAAAAGGAGACCTGGACTTAATTAATTACGCAAATGAAAATTCTGTAGAAACGATATTCCTTTCAATACAGTAAAAATAATTATTTCCTTTATAATTACTAAAATTTTCAAATATATGTAAATTTATTTATTTACATAAATATTTCGTTGCCTCTTTTAATTAAATTAAATTTCATTCTCGCATGAGTTAACTTTTATTTAATTTTATTAATTAAAAATATTATGCCAGAACACAACAGAGCAATAATAATTATTTTAAAACAATATTATTTAAATTGAAGGGAAAACTGAAGCAAATCAAAATTGTAATAATATTTAATTTAATTAATGCTATAACAACAATAAACAACAATCAAATTTAATGGCAGATTTATTAAGCAGCAACATCATTAAAAAAAATTATTTTTTTAAAAAGCTTAGCAATAAACTTTTTATATTTAATTTATTAAAATATAAACACACACCTACTGTAAACAATTTTACAATAAGAGAAATTTTTAAAGCATACTTTTAGGATTTTGGTATCTATAAGAAGACTTTCTTTTTAAACTGTTTTTAAAACAATAAAAAAACATATTTTTTAAAATTATTTTATGGCTAAAATGATAAATTTTTCTATTGAAATATTAAATTAAATACTTATTTTTTTAATTGAAATGGTATAATTTTTTCGCTATTAAATATGCTATGTTTTATATTGAAACTTTTCAAATGCTAAAAATTGTGTGGCCTTAAATTATAATTATTGAAAGAAATATTTTATTCATTAAAATAAAACTGCTGCCAGTACCTTGCATACAAGATCAATTTCCTTCAGTCCTAAGGGCTCCTTTGGGATGTCCAGAATGAGGATGGTAGTAGGACATCCCTTGCAATAACTCAAAGAAAATATTTTTATTAAAAAATTAGCTGCTGACAGTTGTCTGCGTCAAAACCGATTTCCTTAGATTCTTACTTACTATTTTTGTAGTGAAATGGTATAATTTTTTTTGCCGCCCTTAAAATATGCTATATTTTTTAATTGAAGCTTTTCAATTGCTTCAAATTGTGGGGCCTTAAATTATAATTATTGAAAAAATATTTTATTCATTTATTGCCAGTACCCTGCACACAAGATAAATTTTCTGCAATCCTAAGGGCTCCTTTGTGATGTCCGTAATGTGAGGGTAGTAGCAGATCCTTAGCCATACCGCTAAGAAAATATTGGCCTTAAAAAATAAATACCTGCCAGTAATCTGCACACAAAACCGGTTTCCTTATATCCTAATGCGCTCTTTGTGATGTGCGTTATGAAAAAATGGTAGAAGATCCCTTGCATTCACCCGAAGCCTGTCTACGTACAGAACATGACAAGATTTACATTAGTCCCAAGCCATGTGGCCATAATCTGATGGTGGTCTTACCACTGGTTGTAGAAAAAAGGGTCCACCTACGACCTAAGACGCATACACACTAAGCGCATATACACCTTAGTAGCAATTTTCGAGTGCACAGTAACAGGGCCGTGCCCCACACCTTGCTTTAGAGTTGAAGACTATTCAACTGCTGTTCCTGTTGGAAACGCAACTAGGACTTTTATTTGAAAGTTAGCATTTTGCTTTTCGTTAACACCTCTTTGAAACATTCTTGAAAGACCGATTTAAATTACAGCCACCAACAACCAAAACAGGGAAGTAGACCTGCGGGCAACTCGGTTCCGTGGTAGCAGTGTGTGTTTATAAGTTACTGGTCGTACTTCGAGAGTTTTATGTCTCTTCCAGTATAGGGCTCCTGCTAGACCAGACGACTGGTGCCACTTTTTATCCCTGAAAGCACATGCCAAGATGGGGAAGGGATTAATCGAGACAGCGTGCCCCCAGGGGAGCCTGTCTAGGTACACTTACAAATCATTCAGAATGTTTTATAAACCTGGTACTCCCAAATAATATTGTAATCTAAAGATCTGCAAGATTTTATAGTCTCAGCAAGACTTAAAAATCAGTGGAGAGAACTACCAAATGGCAGGTGAAGTATTCGCTTTACTGTATCTTCATTCTATGAGTCCATCACAAATATTCACTTTATCCACAATTCAGAAAATGTTAGTAAACATGCAATGGAATAAAATTGTATATTGAAAATAAATAAGTTTAAATTAAAAAAAATTTAGAATAACAAAAAATTTAAAAATTTTTTATAAAAAAATAAGAAAAATGAAAAGTTGTAATAAAAAGTCACTTAATCCACATTCACATTTATTAAGCTCTGGCTTAAGGGATGTTGTTATAAAAAACAAACTGACTGCAAAACTAACGCCACCCCACCCACCCTTTAAATAGGTTTTCTAACAGAATGCTGATTGAATTTTTGCAATGTTGCAATTGCTAGTATTGTTACATTTTTAAAGCATACTTTAGGGATTTTTGATTATTTCCACGCAAATGAATCTTTCTTGTAATAATTTTTAAATCATCTCAAAAAAAGCTGTAAGTGTTTTAATATTGATAAGGAGTTGTGGTTATACAAATCCAATAATTAATTTAACTTGATAGTGTTTTTATTTAGTAGGATATATTAAAATAACTTTGTCAGCCTTAAAATATGCTTTAAATTTTTTAAATTTATTTACAATTTTATAATTATTTTCTTGTTTAATTTTTATTTATTGTTACGTTGTGCTGTAAATAATTTAAGGATTTATTGTAATCCTGGCACAATTTATAGCGCACAGCCATTGGCTCTTAAGAACAACACAAAAAAAACATGTTATTTTGTTTTAATTATTTAAATGAAACATTGATGGCTGGAATAAGAAGATATCAAATTTTTATTCGCTTTTATTTATTATTTATTTTCTTTTTTATTGCAGTTTATTGTTTGAAATTGAATGGTACAGAGGAACAAAAAGCATAAAATTTTATAAAACTTTTAATATTTTTTTTTAATTTAAAACAAGTAAAGAAATTAATAAATTAACGATTTTGTTAAAAAATAATTATAGCAGATAATATCGCATCCTAAATAGAAAAGGGTGACAACTCAAAATACTAAAATTTTTAGAAGAGACAAAAAACTGTTTAGTTGATTGTGCAGAAGCAACACACTTAACACAAGAATAGAAATAACTGTACTTTTCCAGTTAAAGAAGATAGTAGTGATGTGAAAGAAATTTTTTGCAGTAGTTAGAGATTACACATCGCTCTCTGAAGTTTTGGAAAATTTTGAGTTGTGAGCCTTTTGTATTTAGGGTGCGATATCTTTGTTTATTTAATTATTAATTTTATACAATAATTATAGTTATTTGACTTTTTTAATATTTTTTAGCAGTTATTAGGTCATTATTTAATAAAAAATATTTAAAAATTTTTTTTTTGGAGAGAGACTTTCTAACTCCTGTCCAGAACACATGTCTAGCATGCTCACTAGACTGGATCATTCCCACCATAATAACCATTATACTGTTATGGGGCCGCGAAACCACAACCACCACGATACTCCCATATAGGGGCCAACCTCAATAATCAGCCAGAGAACTATTAAATGTCTAAAGAGACAAATAATGAACTCTGCGAGCTTACTGATTCCCGTGGAAATAAAGTGGAGTTTCCAGTTGTACCCCTGCTGACTTCAGGGGACTGGACTCCCTTTTTCCCCCAGTTTCATTGTGTCTAGATAGTAGAAGTTCTATAAAGACCATATATATGTACCCCGGGGGGTACACAAGGTGAGACATCTTAGCTTTGCCCAAGCACACATGTCATGGACTGATGAATGGCAAGAAGTTATTTTTTCAGATGAAAAAAAAAATTAACTTGGCTGGTCCAGATTGCTACAGTTGTTATTGGCATGATTTGAGTCAATCGAACGTAGTGCGATCAAAGCGAAATTTTGGTGGTGGAACGTTATGGTGTGGGGAATATTCTCTAATAACTTCAAGCTTCGTAGTTGTTTTATAACCATTAGAATGAATTCAGAAATGTATCTGGAACTTCTGGAAGACGTCCTTATTACAAAACTTGACGAAAACTCTGACACTGAGTGTATATTCCAATAGGACAACGCGGCAATACATGTATTGAAAAAATGTAAGAAATGGTTTTCTACCAATAACATTAATTTACTTCCATGGCCGGCATGCAGTCCCGATTGTAACCCTATCGAAAACTTGTGGGGAATTCTTGCAGCGAATTCTTGTATACGAAAAGGGAAGGCAGTTTTCGACTGTTAATGAGCTGAAAGAAAAAAATCAAAGAATGTTGGATGGATATTGAAATTGAAACTCTTCGATGCCTTGTAAACTCAACGCCGAATAGAATATTTTCAGTCATTCGAAGTGAAGATGGTCCTACTAAATATTAGTGCATAATAACTTTTAAAATTTTGTAAAACATTTAAAATTTTTTTTTTAATTTAAAGGAGACTGCGTTCAGACGGATGTCCTTTAATTTTTTAGCTTTTTATTGATTACGTATTACGAATATGAAATATGTTTAATTTTTATTCACTACTTTTAAGTTAATAAATCAGTTAATCGTTTTGCTAAAAAAAAATAATTAAAGCCCTTTTAGTTTCTTTTAAAATAGAAAAAAAAACACGG
Source organism: Trichopoda pennipes (assembly GCA_030448955.1). Classification (NCBI taxonomy): domain Eukaryota; kingdom Metazoa; phylum Arthropoda; class Insecta; order Diptera; family Tachinidae; genus Trichopoda; species Trichopoda pennipes. The sequence continues at coordinate 6,222,296 of JASKUP010000060.1, forward strand.
TGCGGTCAAACGAATGTCTATCACTGTATAAAAATTGAATATTTTTATTTTTAATGCTTCGCTACACCATTGAGTGGTACCTTCAGCAAAATCATCTCTTTAAGCGCAATTTCTTTATATAAAAATTAACTAAATTTTATTTTTAATTTTAATATTTCGCCACACCATTGTGTGGCATCTTATGGCGAATAGTGTCTCTAAGCACAAGGACTTCATATAAAAATTAAAAAAAAAATCATTTTTATATAAATGCACAAAATTTATACATTTTTCAGAATGAAAATACAAATAAATAATTTTTAAACAAAGACCTTGTGCTTAAAGAAATAATTTATAACATATTAAAAAGGCCAATTAACTATAACTATTTCTCATGTGGTTTTATTTTAAATATTTTGTTAAAAATTTATAAATTTAAAAGAAAAAAGGATTCTCTGCTTTTTCCTCTCTCTCTCTCGCTCTCTTTTAACCTCACATTTTGCAGCCGATTTTAAAGGATTTGACATGCAGATGTGCATGTTAAGTTCTATACATAAAATAAAATTTATTTAATTTTTAAATAAATAAGTTATTAAATAAAGAAACTATTTATTAAACGAAGAAATTATTTATTTAAATTAATATTTTGTATTAAGTTGTTTGGATTTGTTTCGCCAGTAAATGAAATGCTATTGATAGTACAGTTTAGAACACGGAAGGCGTCCCTATCAATGCCGAAAAAACCCTCTTAAATGTAATTAAATTTATATATATATTTTTTTTTTTTTAATTTTATTTTATATTTTTATGACAAACAATATACAAAGTTATGAAGGTTTAATTAAGTAGTTTTTGTATGGGACAGACTCGTTTGAAATTAATGTTAAAATATATTTTCGTTTAAAAAACAAGGAAAAAATATTTTTTTTTGTAAATGTTTCAAATTAAAAGTTTTTGGTACTTTTTTTTTTATATATACAAAACAAAATTCATTTTCATTTTTAATTCTTTTTGTATCTTTTACATCACTGTCGTTTAAATTTTACTACAATAACATTTGTAACAATTTTTAGTTTCTCCATCTAAATTAAAAAAGTAATTTTTTTATTCAATTTTATTTGTTTTTAATTTAGAAAAATATTTATCGAACATTTTTCTGATTGTTTATTTCATGTTTTAATAGAAATTTCAAATGTATTGGTTTTGATACAAAAACAGCAAATCACCTTGTGCAGGCAGGCATTTGTTGTTAACGTTTTTTTTTTTTTTTTTTTTTTTAACAGCCAGCCATTGTTCTTTTGCTTTTATTTTGCGATTTGTTATAAAAATAGTTAAAAAACTGAAACGGTTAAAATGTGAATTATTTAGTCTGCAAAGCTCTTTAGAAATGAAAGCAAAATAATTGAAATAATGTTCGCGGAATAAGAGTGAAAATAGATTTCAATTTATATTTCATTCGAATCAGGGTTTTCTTTTGTAAAGAAATTAATAAAACATTTTTATATTTGAGATTTATTTATTGTTATTGATTTGTGAAAAAAACAAAAACAACATCTTTCTAAAAACAACAAATTTCCATTCGTAGAGTTATTATACAGCAGCAGAGCTGGCAAATGTCATGGTAAAATATTTTTATATTTTAATTTTTTTTTATAATGTCCATTTATTGTTTTTGAAGAAAATGACTCATATCGATATTCATCTTACTAAATATTGTTACGTTTATTCCTTTTAATAAACGCTTTGCTATTTGGCTATTGGTGAGGCCCTTCGTCCAGTAATGTAATGACGATTTGCAGGAATCGACTTTACCTACTTCTATATGCTGTTGCTTTTAAAACAGAATGAATGCGGCGGGGGTCTAGATATTCTCAGGCTCTCTAGCAGGAAGTCAGCTCAGGTCCCTACTTGCTGCTCTCGTGGCGTTACAACTCGTGGCTGTGGTTGGGCTACCAACAGCTTAGAATTATCCCCGATTACAATTGATAGCCACCAGAATCACGCTTAAATTCTTTAACCGCATTTTTACCAGCTTTAAAACTTATCATATAAGTGAGGTCACCACACTTTAACAACATATTGCTACATTTATTCCTTCTTTAGAGTTTTAAATTTAGTTAAACGATTTATTTACTTCGAATACATCCAATATAAACAAGATGGTAACTCTGTTGTCTGAATGGAGCCCAAAATACTATCCTGAGAACATCAGCTAGAATTGGTTCAGGGCGGGTAACGTAATCTCCTGCTTTAATAATGAATTTTCAACAGATTGTGTATAGTCGTAGGAAGTGTGAATGTTCAGCGGCAAGCTTAGCTTCAATTTGAAGTAAAAAGGTCCACATGCCACACTTTATTGAGGGCTTGTGAAACATCAATAAAAAGCGCCGAACAATACTTTTTTTCCTCAAAGGTTTTTCTTATGACCTGCTGCAGCCCATGAGTTTGTTTGATAGTACTATGCTGCTGTCGAAAGCTAAAATGGTGATTTGGAATGCAATTATGTTTAACTCACCATTATAATATTGTCAATTTAGGGCAGGTTTTCATATGGCCAAATGCTTTAAATTGTTTTTCTTTATAAAGAATTATGTTGATATTGAAAAATATATTTTGCTTGGTTGAGATTTTGTTAAGGGACCAATTTGTTATATTTTTTTTTTTAGTTATTTTTTTTTTAATTTAATTTTTTATATAATCTTTATTTTAGCTAAATTTTTATTAAAGCGTTATTTTTGAAATATTTTAAAATATTGTTAAGTAATAAATTTGTCAACAGAAGACTCATTATTTTAAAATTATACGAAATTTATTTAATTTAAAAAAAACATTATTAATTAAATCATAATTTTCAATTTAACTGAAAAATTAATTATATAATAATTTAAAAACATTTTTTCAATTGCATGCATTTTCCCGTTTGATTAGTAGTTTTAAAAAAATTAATAAAAAAAAATATAAATATTTATATGTATAACAAAAAAAAGGAAAAGGGAAAATTTATTTTTAAGTAAAAACTACAATAAAATTCAATAAACTAGCTTGCAAGCTGAAAAAAAAAACCAATTTAAATTTTAAAATAAAAAGAAAACAATAAAAATTAATTGTAAATTTAATAAAGCAATATTTAGGGAAATTTTTTTTAAAAAATATAAAAATAAATGAAATAATATTACTATTAAGAAATATATATACAGACATTAGCAAAATACTTAAATAGCCAAAAAAAATAAATGAAGAAATAAATAAAAAATAAAAATAATAATTAAAAAAATATTAAACTTTTAAATAAATTAAATAGTATAAACATTTTTTAAACAATTTTACTTAGCAAAAAAAGCACTTTGTTTCGTAACAAACATTTATTTTGCTTGAAAATTTTATAGCAAATTTTATTTAGTATTAAATATTTTTCTTAAATATTATAATAACAAATATAACTTGTATAAGTATATTAAATATTATGTATAAAATTTATATATATATATATACATGTATAAAAAAAACCGATCCTAAAGTCAATTTCAAGTTAAACTTACAACAAGAGTAGTTGCTAAATTTAAAACAAAAACTTTAAAGCAAAATAATAATAATAATTATAATAATTATTATAATTGTATACAAGATAATAATTAACACAAGTAGCAAACATAAATATATATTTAGAAAAATTTTGTTAAATTTATTATAAACAAAACAAAAAAAAAACATTAAAAATTCATTTTAAACTAGTTTTGTAGCAAAATGAGACATTTAAATTTGAATTAAAAAAAAAAAACTGCTTGTCTGATGTTAAGATATTTTGATGAAACTATAAAAATTTTAATCCCCTGACGCCTAAAATGATACTTTTTTATTTTTTTGTTAATCTCCTGACTTTGGGAGTTAAGCGCCTAAAACTGTACTTTTTGGTTTTTGTTTTGTAATCTAATTTTCATTATTTGTTTTGTTGTTCTAATAAAATATTTTCAAGTTGACATTTTTTATAAGCGAAGATTCTTTTCTTCAAATATTCAAAACAATTGTACAGTTTATTGGCGGTGTGGCAAATGAGGCCACGACATGTTTCATGCCACATGTCGTCCAGACCTATGCCTTTTACATTTGATGTCTTTGACACTTTGACCTAACAGCATCAAGGTTTGCGCGAGACTGACCGGTACATTGATGCACAGAAGTGTTTTGACGCCTACAACCAAGATTTTATCAAGTCCCAACGAAAAAAAAAATCTCATGACATTTAATTGCCTGATCTTGATGGGCAGCTGACATTAGAACTTCTTAAGAAAACTTCTTTTGAAAATTAGTGAAAAGTGGTGCTGTCTTGCTGTAACCACTTGTCTCACATGATAGTCTTTTTGGAACCTACTATTCCATCTAGACTGGTGTCTTGCGGGGTAAAAGGGAGCCCAGGCCCCTTAAAGGCTAGTAGGAGCCATCTGGACTATCCACATATTTCCACGGGAATCATTACGCTCGCAGAGTTCACTATTTGTCTCTTTAGCCAATTAGCTCTTCTCTGACTGATTATTGAGGTTGGCCCCTATATGGGAGTATCGTTGTGGCTGTGTGTTTCGAGACCCTCGTGATAGTTTGTGGGTCGGATCATTCATAATGAAGACAATGAATGGTTCAGGTTCAGTGAGTATGAATGCCGTCGTGTTCTTAATTATATTAAGCTTCATACGTTCTGGACCAGGAGTTGGAAAGTCTCCAACTCTTAAGCAAGGAGTAAAGGCTGCGACCTACTTCCAGCTTTTGAAATTGCAACTAGGAGTGACCAGAGGATATACGTATCCGAAGGCCTTCTACGGCGATGATGGCGCTACATACCATACATAGTGGTTTGACCACCATCTGATTATGGCTAACTGCCGATGCAGATGTAAATTAAATCACACTCTGTAACCACTTGTCTGCCAGGTCTATTCCATCTATCTTAGAGCACCAGAACTTCGGTATCATATTCCTTATATAACCGACCGATGGTTATATTGACGCACATAAGCCTTACTACTCATAACCGAGTCATTTTATTCAAATTAAATTTTTCAACACATTCGGTGCAATTTTTCCTTTAAAAGTTCTTCAAACTTTAGACTCTTTCTTAATCGTCTTAATGACTACTAAAATAAATATAATTTAAAATGTAGGGTCCACCAAAAAACCCTTTTTTTTAAATTTTATAAACAAAACTACACAGCTACGGCTGTGTGACACTTAGCGCCGTCCTGTTGAAACCAAATGTTGCCAATATCCTCCTCTTAAATTTTTGTGAACAAAAATTCGTTTAACATAGCCTTGCGGCCTACTTCGGGCTTTCGAAATTGCTACTAGGAGTGACAGGAGGATATACGTATTCGATGGCCTCCTAGGGCGTGAATGACGTTTGCAAATCATTCAGGTGGTTTGACCACCATCTAAATATGACTACATAGTCGGTGCAGATGTAAATCAAATCACATCATAGCCCACTACCACTCCTGAAAAATGGCCCAATTATACCTCTGGACCAAAATTCGCACCAGACAGTGACTCGTTTTGGGTGCGTCGGCTTTTCAATGTATGCGTGCGGGTTTGCTATACCCCAAATGCAACAATTTTGCCTGTTTACATATCCGCCAAGATCAAAATGAGCTTCATCTAAAAAGATGATTTTTGTTTGCAAAATCGGCATCTTGTGTAAGTCGATCGTAGGCCCACTTAGCGAAGCGAAAACGCATTGGATGGTCACTTGGCTTCAACTCCTAAATCAATTGGACTTTGTATGGCGTCATACCAAGGTCTTTATGCAAAATTCGTCTCTATGATGTTTCTGAAATGTTCAATTGTTGAGAATGATGGTCAATTGATGCTGAGGGCGCTTCACGCACACTTTCTGCCACAGCAGCAATATTCTCGGGTGTACGCCCTGTTTTTGGCTTTTCACGCTTTGGTTCATCGATGAGGATGCCAGTTTCTTTTACTCTTTTCACAAGATTACAAACATACGAAGCTGACGGTGCTTCTCTTCTTCTAAAATCCGTACGCAATTTTCGCACACATTCTGCAACATTACCATGATTTTCAAAATAATATCGCAATATTTCCCAGCGTTGTTCAAGCGTACACATAACCTATTCGTTCAGCGAAAGGATAAAACTAATTATCTGTCAAATCAAACATGAGCTAAGTGTTACCATTTACGAAGTAAGCACTAGTTAAAAAAAAAACGTTAGATGGCGGACCCTTTAATAAACAATAGAAATTCTGTGATGGCACTACACATTTCAGTAATGAAAACAGTTAATTTCGAGCGCTTTCGATGTGATGACTATTCGGTGATGACGGTACGCAATGTTATTATAGACGATATTGCTTTGATTAGAACTAACTAAATGAAGGCCAAACATGTCACGTGTCACAAGCCATAAATGCACGCAGTGCATTTTGTAATATTTTTATATTATACTTTTAGCACCCTGTTTTAAACATACTATTATATGAAAAGTTTTTCTTTGAGATCCCTGAACACGATACTCTTAACATGGACGATATTGTTTTAATTAGAGTAAAATTATGATCATAAAGTTATACTTTTTTCGACGAAATCAGCGATCCATGAATGCGAGGGCGTACCTTTTGTTAATATTATTTTTCTCTTTTAAGTCTGGCAACCTTTTTTTAAAAGTATTACCCGATAAGTTTGTATGTAAAATAAAATAGTTAATAATATATGAAATGTTTATATTTCTTAACGCTAGAGGCGCTGCAGTAGTTTTGTAAACAGAAACTAAATTTGCGAATAAAAAGTGTTTTAAACAGGAACATTTTCAATCGATAGATCACAATTGACCGGGCTTAGCTTTTATACTTTTTAATAAAGAAATTTTTTCATTGCAGCATTAATAAGGTTCCAAGGAGAATTTCAGTTAAACCGAGATTTAAAATGGTTTAACTCTAAATAACTTTCCTCTAGATATTTTAGCATCTAGCTTATCTGGTGTAACATTAAATTATAGCCTGCGTTTACTAACTTAATGATTTATGATCTTGATATTCTCAAGAGAACTACTCTCACGCATAGCTTTGATTTGCTACAATAGAAAATTGACGTAATTTAAGTTTTGTTTTATTAAATTAAATTTAAAACCAAAATAACAAATTACTTTATAAAAATCAACTAAATGTTTACAATACATAAATTTATTAAATAAACTTTAAAAATAAATAAAATGGTATAATAAATATTGTAATTGTAAAATGAGTCCAATTAAAGCCACCGCCTTTACTTACTATATTTGTAAATTTTCATATTTATATGAAAATAAGGAAAAAATATAAATAAAAAAACAAAAAAAAACGAAAGACATAAAACTAAAATTTATATAAACAATTTCTTAAAATATATTAAACAAAGAAAAAAAATGTACAATAACACTTACAGCTTAATACTTGTTCTCTCACACATACCTAAATACTACTTACTTACTTACTTACCAACACTTATACAAACATAATTAAACTAACACAAAAATACTCTTTTATGGAAATAGAATAACAAAAAAAAAAAACAAGGAAAAAATAACATATAAAATTAAAACAATATTTTATAAAAAAAAAGAAATAAAAACAATTTCTTATATAAATAATCCTTCTAATCTAACGCTGACTGCAATATACCACCACGAAAATTTAACTTTAGTAAACATTTAAAAATATTATTAAATAAAAAGAAATAAATAAATGAGACATAAATTGAAATAAGTTTTGAAATAAATATATGTATATTTAAATAATGCATACATACAAACAACACATTTCAACTTTAACTCAAATAAAACAAAACAAAACAAAACGAAGAAAACTACAACAAAATCTATTTTAATATTAATTAATAAAAGTTAAAAAAAGTAAAGCATACCCAAAAGGGATTTTTCTTATTTTTTTTAAGAAAAAGTTTAAAAAAAATTAACAAAAATGTTTAAAAAATGATAGAAAATAAAATTCTTATATTTACGAGGGCGGTACAAAAAGTAAAGCATACGCAAAAGGAATTTTTATTATTTAAAAAAAAAATATTTAAACAAAATTAACAAAAATATTTAAAAAATTATATAAAATAAAATTCTTATATTTACGAAGGCGGTTCAAAAAGTTCCGAACTTAAAATATAACATTTCTAATTATTTAATTTTAATCATGGCTTGGCTTAATTGCAAGTGGCTACTAATTTTTATGACCTTTAAATTTAAAATATTTCTCTATCTTATATTTTTCCCATTTTCCTTACCAAACACCATTTTCCTTTTAAACACCATTAATCGAAAAAGGTTTAATCGAATAAGATTCAATCGAAGAAGTTTAATCGAATAAAGTTTAATCGAATAACTTTAATCGAATAAAATTTAATCGAATTACTTTAATCGAATAAAGTTTAATCAAATAAATTTAATCGAATAAGGTTTAGTCAAATAAGGTTTTATCGAAAAGGTTTTAATCGAATAAGATTTAATCGAATAAGCTTTACTCAAACAGGCATCAATCGAATAATATTTAATCGAATAAGCATGAATCGAATAAGCTTTAATGGAGTAAGTATTAATCGAATAAGGTTCTATCGAATTAGGTTTAATCGATTATATATAAATGTGCACCTTCTTGACAGTCGGATAGCCTTTCAGCGTTCAGTGCATGTCATTCCACATCATTTTTATTTTAGTCAGATAATATTTTTAGATATCCAGTGTTTGCTAACTTGATTTAAAACACATTTTTCGCCTTAATGGAACAAAGCTACTTGTATATCTCTGCTTCGGAAAATCATATTAAGTTGATGCTTTCCAAGTTAACACTTGATTTTCCATTTTTGATTCGGATTGCATTCGCGGTTTTCTGAAGCTAATTGGAGTTCTATATTATAGATTGACTTTTGGCATCTCTTAGAACTTTTTGGCCTATTTGGCTAGATTTTATCCCATCTCCTAAACTAAAGTATATCCAAAAGGGATTTTTATTGTTTTTTTTTTAAGTTTAAATAAAATTGATATAAAATAAAATTCTTATATTTACGAAGGTAATTCTTATATTTACGAAGACCCGAACTGAAAACTGAACATTTCTGATTATTTAATTTTAATCAAGGAGAAGGTGGACTGTATTTCAAGGGGCTACTAATTTGGATTACATTTTAATCTAACTTTTTTCCCCACCTTAAAAACTTTAGATTTTCGTGCAATATGTTCTCCTCACAAATTCCTTTTTTTGAACGCTAGCCTTTAAATGCTCACCTTCTGGACAGTCACATTAGTCGGTTTGTGGAGAGTTTTTAACTTAAATTTTTATTTTATTTGTTTGTTTTATTAGTATTTGGTTCCCTATAAACCTTTCTATCTTTAAAACAGCTGTATAGGGTGTCAGCTAGTGGAGGAAGGCATTCAAAGGAACTGCCAGAATGGAGACTTTAAATAAAAACAAAGGCAATGCTGCCAGTATTAGCTTGTAATCAAAGTCTGAATTTATTTAGTTATTTTTACTGCCTATATACTACTTATGAGAATCCAACTTATCATCTAGAATTGAGTGGTTTCTAATTCCACTCAATTTATAACATAAATAAACAGTATCAGCAACATGCAAGCTATCAACAACACAACACATGCCAAATATATTGTATCGATGAATTTGATATCATAAATGTGTCAGCATATTTACAACTGGGTTATTGTAACACTCTACATGAGTTGTTTTGGCTTGCACACACTATATATGCCGTATGACTACTGGATGCACTACAGGTTAGCCGTGCAGTGTTATGACATTTTAACAAACTAAATGCATGTCACTGCTCATCTTTCTTATTATCGTCAGATGATATTTTTAGATATCCAGTTTTTTCAATTTTATTTAAAGCACCTCTTTAGCCTTGATGGAACAAAGGAGTAAAGCTTCTTAAGGATTTTTTATAGCTGTGCTATCAGAAGCTGGTTTTTGTCATATTTTAAGGTTAAACTATAGAAATTTGCCCTTACTCTATTGCGGTTTGCCTGTAAACCTCTGCTTTCAAAATTAAATCATGTTAATGGTTTTCCATGTAACACTGCCACTCCCCTTTTTAATTCGGATTACATTCACGGTCTTTTGAAACTAATTAGAATTCTATACTATGGATTGACTCTTTCTATCTAGAAGAACTAAGTAGCCTATTTCACTAAATTTAAATCCATCTCCTTTACTTTATTTGCCTTTGTTGAACGCTAGCAAGCTTAAAGTATCCATTTAGTTCGACTTTCTAAAATTTACAAAGACCATAGTGAAGTTATGCGTCCACATTGAAGTTGGAGGACGACTTATATGCAGAGTACTCCAACCAAGCCGTTTTTAAATCTGGCAAAATCAATATGCGTGGAAGGCGTCTTTTTTTTATTGGTTAATGCTACAAAGAATTAGCTGGAGGGATTTTTCGATTAAACTTTATATTATTCTCTTTTAATTTTCTTAAAATTTAAGAAAACCAATTAAACTACAAAAGACTTACCGCAGTCATTAGTAGTCGACTAAGAGTTCTGTCTCAATCCGCGAGGTATTTTTTTTTCTATTATAAAAAAATAAAAAAAATAAATAAATAAAAATAAAACGTAAACTTAAGGCAAATTAAAAGAAATTCATTTATTTATTTATTTTATATTCATTAATTTTGTGCAAGAAAAAAGAAAACAAAAACAAAACACAAAATCTTTGAGATAATTTTCTTTTTTACGGTTATTAATAAACCCCTCCTCCCTACCCAAACTGCTTTATGTGTCAAATTAGTGATATTTATAAAAACAAAGAACATTTTAAAAACTATTATTGCAATTAAAATAAAAATAATTATAACAATAACGTTTTAATATATAAAAATAAAAACATTTTTTCAATGGTAAAATAAGAAAAATATTAAATATTAACACATAACACACACAGCGTATTAAATTAATTAAATTAATCGAAAAAAAAAATATTTTTTAAAACATGCATTTTATTTTAATACATAATTTAAATAAAAAAATAAATAAATAAATTATTTAAATAAACAATTCTAAAAGTTTGTACAAAATTCTTTGCAAAAAAAACAAACACAAAATGACTTAAATTAAAAAATTAATGGAATAAAAATTAAAAAACAATATTTTATAATTTTTTTATATAAAGAAAAAGTTTTTAAATTAAAATCATTATTTTTTTTAGTTTGAAGAAATATAATTCAATTTCTTGAATGTATAAATATAAATATTAATTTTATAAACGGTTTTAACTTAAAAAAAACTTAATATTTAATTTTATTATTATTAATTTTATTATTATTATTATTATTATTATTATTAATATATAATTTTTTTATCATTAAAATCTTTTTTACAATTATTTTTTTGAATAATAATATTAATATTTTTATTTATTTTATAATTTTTTTTATATAAAAGATAAAAATGTTGTTTTATAAATTATTAAAATAAAATCATTTCTTTTTAGTTTAAATAAATATAAATATTTTTTTTACAAACTGTTTTAATTTATTATTTTTTTTTATAGATTATTATACTTATACTTATTTCTAATTATTCTAATTTTTATATGAAAGTTTTTAAATAAGAGAATAAAAATATATATGTATTATTATTATAAATATATTACTTTTTTTGATAATTATTATCTACAACTAATTTTTAAAATTCTTTTTTTTAAATTAACCATTTTTAATATTTTTTTACAGGAAAAAAAATATTAAAAAAAATTGTATACAAAACTCAAAAATTTTTTTATTTTACATAATTTTTAAAATTTTTTGATTTTTTTAATGATCAATAACAAAGAAAAATCAATATTTACTCTTTCTTAATTAAAAGAAAAATTATTTATTTATGAAAAAAATTGTATAAATATAATTTTTAAACTAAATTTTATAAAAAAAAATATATAAACACGTATATACAAATATGTATTGATCACTTTTTTAAAATTATTTTTTATTTTATTTTTATAAAAACATTAAAATGAATATAATTTTTTAAATATGTTTATTAATTTTTTTATTTATATTTATACGATTTAAGAGCACTTTAAGCCAGCTTTAATTTTTAAGAAATAACGACATTTATATTTTAATTTATTATTAAACAATAACTGTGTATATGCATAAATTTTTTTAATTTAGATTTTAATTATGAGATTAAAGAAAAGAAAATAAATATAAAAATACTTCCTTTAAATATGTATTACATTTAATAAAATATTTTTTTTTTCAATATTATTTAATAATTTAGGTTTAAATAATTTTAGATTTTTTTAGTGAAAAATAAAAAAAATATTTATTTTATACAACAAAAAATACGTTTTTACTTTAAGTTATTTTTTTTTTTGTTTAGATTAGTAAATATTATTTTGTTTTTTTTTATATATTTATTTCTCCTTTTTTAATATTAATATTTATTCAAAACAATTTTTATGCTATGAAAAATTATGTCCTAAAATATAATTATTATTTTTCAATTAAAAAACTATTGTAAATAAAAATATTTTAAGATTAAAAATTATATATTTCAACTTTGATTTTTAACCATATATTAATTGTTTTTTTAATAATTTTATTTAAGCTTATTTAAATTAAAAAAATAATAAAACAATTTTGTAGAAAACATTTATATTACGAAAAACTAATTTTTACATCAGAAAATGTTAAAAATTAGTTGAATATTTTAATAGTAGCGAAAACAAAATTCGTTAAAAAATAAAAATTATTTAGTCATTAACTATTTATTTAAAAACTATAAATTTTACAAAATACATTTGGAAAAAAATATTTTAAACTCTGTCTTAATATAAAAAACATGTTATAAATCAAGGAAATGGTATAAAAAAAATTAAGGAAAAAATATAAAAATTAAAAATTGTTATTGAATTGCTACAAAAAATGATATGAATTAGTTTATAAACAAAAATTATTTGTTATTTTAATTGAAACAATTCACACTACACCAAAACACTTTCATTGATAAAAACAACAAAACAACAAAAAATATATATAAAAATAATTTACAAAATAAACAAAATATTACTTGAGGCAACAAAAACAACAACATTAACAACAACAAATAAAAAGCAAATACATAAAAAAAAAATAAAAATGTTGAACAAATACAAACACACGAACAAAAAATGAAACTAAAACAATGGAAATCGCCTACAAAAAATTATGAAAATGAATCATGAAAATGAATATTGAAAAACAATAAAGAAAAACTTAAAGTTTAAAACATAAAGGTTAATTTTAAATATAATTATAAATAAACATTTTATGAACTATTAAAAACAAATACAACAACAAACAAATAAATTATTATTAAAATTTAAAAATAAATCATTTAAAAAAAATTTTTTTTCTATAGACAACATATATTTAAAAGGTGAGTGATTGTCGCATAATTTTTATGCACTCTCTCATGAGGAAGAGAGAAAAAGAGAGAGTGGTTTAAATCTACATAAAGGGTTCGAATATTATGAATGAAAAATGATATCTGACAAATGTCCACCACGGCCACACTGACAGATGTCGACTTTTTAATTCAAAGTTTCTAAACACTTTTTGGCAAAATGGCGGTCCTATTTCGTTATTGAGTTTTAAGGCTGAAATCGATTTAATTGGCTCCGTTTAGACAAAAAATAATCCAGTGATGTTAAATCATATGATCTGGCTGGTCACTTAACTGCTGATTGATCGTTTCATTGACTGTGTGACATGTTGCACCATCCTATAAACACCACCTGTCAGTGATATCGACGTCGTCAATAATAGGACAAAATTGAGTTGTTAGCATTTCATGCTAGCGTAATCAATTCATTGTTACCGGATTTCTCGCCTCATCTTCAAAAACAAAAAAAAAACGGCCTAATCACGCCTCCATCCCACATAGTGCACCCCATACAGTGACTCGTTGAGCATGCAAAGGCTTCTCAATAATTGCTCTTAATTTTTCAGAAGCTCAAATGGGGCAATTTTGCTTTTTGCCATACCCCGACAAGTGAAAATTGGATTCCTCTGAAAAAATTATTTTTTTTTCAGAAAAACCAGCCGGTTGTTTCTGAATGCATTGAGCGAATCTACGGCGATGTGAATGGTTGGTCGGCTTTAATTTCTGCACCGGCTGAACCTTGTAAGGCTGCAATTCTAATTTCTTATGCAAAATTCGCCATGTGGTGGATTTGGATAACCCCTACTATTGAGATATTGAACAATTTGGTTTTGCTTCAACATAAAGGCTTACGGCTGCGATGTTTTCAGTTAAACCACCTATTCGAATACACGCGTTGGTGTTTACACATTTAGTATGAAGTCTGTTGAGTAAAATTTAGCGATCAAATTCTTAATAGCGGTCTCAGAAGAACCATTATGTTGTCACGAATTTTACGAAATGCAATTTTAACAGAACAACCATTTTAATGCGATTTTCGTGCTAAATTAAATTCATTGTAACAATTCATCATGTGGTGGTTTCGAATCGAACCGAAGAACTTCAACAGTGTAGCTCTCGGCTGCGATGTTTTTAGTTGAACGACCCGGTAGAACAGGCGTTGATATTCGCACATTTTGTATCGAGCCTGTCAAAACAAATTTGACGATCAATTTCTTAATAGTGGTTTCAGAAGGACGATTATGTTGTCCGAAAATACCACGAATTTTGCGAAATGCAATTTTAGCACAACCACCTTTTTCATAGTGGATTTTAATTATTTTAGTGCGATCTTCGTGCGATATTGAATTCATTGTAACAATAGCCGATGCATCTACCACGAATACGTCAAAAAACTAAATATCAAAATTATCATGTTGATGGTGTTGCCTCAATTGAAAAACAAACTTTCCCCAAAAAAAAAAAATTAAATACGGGAGTTCTTCAAGATTTCTGCTTGAAAAAAATATCACAATACGCAGAATTTTGGCATTTTTTTAATTAATCTCGATTAGCATCCCTGGCCACAATCTACAACAGTTTTTCAAAACTTTTCCTAGGAGCGCATTATGGGGTGTTTTTATAGAGGCATAGAATTTTGAAATGGAATAAAATGAAGACATTTTCTTAAATTGCGTTTTATTCGAAAGATAATCTTTTGGAATTATAATTGAAATATGACTTCTAGTATATGACCACCCTAATACAGTAGTGTAGTGGAACCACCCTAATACAAATTATAAATATTTCAACCTAACTCAAATTTCTCAAAGTACAATGCACCAGCAGTGCATACATGATTGCTATTGTTATGCAAACGGCCTTCAGCTAATATAGACTTTGCTTGTGTTGTTGTTATTGTACTGATCGGTGCGTTTCAGGTGACACATTTATTTTGTGGGAAAACTTTTAAGTATGAGTAAGTTTTATTCTCACTAACTCTAGATTAGTTACAATCTTCTCATAGTCGGTATATAACCGACTGATATGTACAACATTAATTCATTTTTATTTCCTCCAAGCTCCCAGCTGAGCTTTTAAACTTTTAACTGCTCGAAGCTGAGCACTGAAAAAAAACCTCATAAAAATATCAAAAATAAAGAAAAGGAAATCAGACTTGTTATTTAATACAACACACTACATGGTGACTCTGCCAGTTATTTAATAATACTACATTGAAATATACTACACGGCAATAATGGAGAGAATGTTGTCCTCTAAGTAGTCAATCGTTACGGGTTTATCGTTATAGATTAGCGAGCTCTAGCCGTGTTAAATCGCGTGATTTTGAAGGCCAACTCACGGGTTCGAATTGTGAAACTACATATTTAGCAAATATTTCCTTTAACAACTCCATCTTGTTGAAAACACAGCTCTTGCACTTCACGGTTGTTCAACGGATGAACATTTCTATAGCAGTCTACGTTGACTATAACTTTTAATCAGCATAATTTTTAAAGACATACTGACCAATAATTCTACCAGCTCATAGAGCACTCCCAACAGTTAGTTTTTGTGGATGTAAGTGTATGTAGAGCGTTATTATCACCCCAAATGTGACAATTTTATTTATTGTCCATTCAGACAAAAATGCGTTTCATCGCTAAACAAAATTCGCTTAAGAAAATCGGGATCAACGGGACTATTGTTTCGGTTCCAATTTGCATATTTTGAAAAGCGTTGTTCAGACGTCAGTCTATTCATGTTGAACTGCCAAACCAAACTAAACATAAATCACTTGAAGGTAGACAAACTGGCCGCCAGTTAAAAAAGTTTAGTCAACTTAAGATTCTATACCTCCGTATAAAAAACAACCGAAATATTTCTTTATTTTTTTTTTAACAAATTGTTTTATTATTAAATTTTAATATTTTTATTGTCCAACATCGATTGAGGGCGAAAATAAAAAATATTAAATTCGCATTGTAGAATTATTTTAAATTTAAAACCATTTTGCGTGATTAATAAAGATTTATTCAATTTGCAGAGCTTTTTGTTGTTAAAAGGACATAAATGTAGTATTTTAATTATTAATGTGACAAACAATATTCGTTAAATGAAGCACTTCTGTTAATTATTCGCAAATAGAGGGTTTCTCACGATTTATACTTTACTGAAATTAAATACAATTTTATTTATTTTTATTTCATTTTTAAAAGAGAAGTAGCACTTCAGGCAACAATGCCTATTTAGCCAAGTACCGTGCTACATTCTTTTAGGAAAGAAATAGAGAAGAGATGAACACAGGTGGTGAAAGCAGAAGGATAATCGGAAATTAACTGCCGTATATAAGACAGCACAGCGACCAGTAATTATGACTTCATCGCTGACCTGCCCCACCGACATTGAATTTTTATTTTTGTAGTGATAAAAACCAAGGTTTTCGTTGGGAATCGAACCTACAACCCCATACTGACAAGCTAGTACACTACCTACTAGCCTACAGGGGCTCCTAAATTAAATACAATTTCCTATCGAATCAGGCATCAGACAAATTGCGTTCCCATTTCTGCCTCTACGTATTCGTGTACTTCTGAAATTTTTTGAATTTAGAATTTTTTTTTCATAAAACAACGAATAAATTATCTTTTAAAATGATATTTACGATAAGAACACTAATGACAGTAAGATTTATCGAATATATGTATAATATATTCGATAAACCAACGCCAAGATGTTTTAATCGTTAAAGCTTTTTATCAAAATCAATCATCGACCACTGTGACAATGTGCTTAAAACAATCCATCAACCTCAATTCGACACCGTGCTACTCCTACTCCTCTTCAAATAACAACTTTGGTCACAATTTTGCACAAGGATTTGCATTTGTTTCCATATAAGATACAGTTGACACAAGAGCTTCTTCCGCAAGACCAATTACGCCGCCACACATATGCCAATAGGATGTTACAGCTCGCCCATGACAACCCCGATTTTCATGAAAAAATCATAATGAGTGATGCCGGGGCATATTTTCATTTGAATGGCTATAGGAAAAAACAAAATATTCGGTTCTGGATCATCAAAAACCCTTCAACAGTCACCTTTGCATCCATTAAAAGTGCCAGTCTCGTTTGAAATTTGATCAGGAGGAATCATTAAACTTTACTTCTTTGAAAATTAAAATGGCGTAGCTGTAACTGTGAATGGGGAGAGCGATCTCGTGATATGATTGAAAACTTTTTAACGCCACAACTGCATGCTTTTGGCTTGATTAATATGTGGTATCAACAAGACGGTGTCACATCGCATACAGCCAGGATTACAATGGAATTACTGCAAGACCTTTTTCCACAACAATTTATTTCAAGAAATGGTGATATTGATTGGCCTGATTTGACTGCTCCGGACTTCTCTTTGTGGGGGGGGTATCAGAAAATAAGGTTTATGCAAACACCACCAGAAACGCTTGAGCAACTCAAACAAAATATTCGTAATGAAAATAATGAAATATCGCGTGAAATATGTGAGAATGTAATGAAAACTGTGCTCAAAAGGGCTCGCAACTGTGAGGCTAACAGAGACAGAAGCGGACATTGCCGACATTAAATGAAACGTTTATTAATATAAGATCGACTCTCTTTCATTTAATAAAAAATTATAAACAAAGTAGAATACCTTTCCGACGGACACCCTTTATTAAATATATATCTACCAAATGTTCACCACAACCAGACTGACAGATGTGCCCACCCTGGGGGAACATAGAAATGTGTCAACCCTGGGGGGAACATAGAAATGTGTCCACCCTGGGGGAAGCATAGAAATGTGTCCACCCTGGGGAGAACATATAACTGTGTCCACCCTGGGGGAACGTATAAATGTGTCCTCCCTGGGGGGAACATATAAATGTGTCCACCCTGGGGAAACATATAAATGTGTCCACCCTGGAGGGAACATATAAATGTGTCCACCCTGGGGGGAACATATAAATGTGTCCACCCTGGGGGGAATATATGACTGTGTCCACCCTGGGGGGAACATATAAATGTGTCCACCCTGGGGGGAACATATAAATGTGTCCACCCTGGGGGGAACATATAAATGTCTCCACCCTGGGGGAACATATAAATGTGTCCACCCTGGAAGGTACATATAAATGTGCCCACCCTGGGGGGAACATATAAATGTCTCCACCCTGGGGGGAACATATAAATGTGCCCACCCTGGGGGAACATATAAATGTGTCCATCCTGGGGGGAACATATAAATGTGTCCACCCTGGGGGGAACATATAAATGTGTCCACCCTGGAGGGAACATATAAATGTGTCCAACCTGGGGGGCAAATATAAATGTGTCTACCCTGGGGGGAACATATAAATGTGTACACCCTGGGGGGAACATATAAATGTGTACACCCTGGGGGGAACATATAAATGTGTCCACCCTGGGGGGAACATATATATGTGTCCACCCTGGGGGGAACATATAAATGTTTCCACCCTGGAGGGAACATATAAATGTGTCCACCCTGGGAGGAACATATAAATGTGTCCACCCTGGGGGGAACATATAAATGTGTCCACCCTGGGGGGAACATATAAAAGTGTCCACCCTGGGGGGAACATATAAATGTGTCCACCCTGGGGGGAACATATAAATGTGTACACCCTGGGGGGAACATATAAATGTGCCCACCCTGGGGGAACATATAAATGTGTCCATCCTGGGGGGAACATATAAATGTGTACACCCTGGGGGGAACATATAAATGTGTACACCCTGTGGGGAACATATATATGTGTCCACCCTGCGGGGAACATATAACTGTGTCCACCCTGGGGGGAACATATAAATATGTCCACCCTGGAGGGAAAATATAAATGTGTCCACCCTGGGGGGAACATATAAATGTGTACACCCTGGGGGGAACATATATATGTGTCTACCCTGGGGGGAATATATATATGTGTCTACCCTGGGGGGAACATATAACTGTGTCCACCCTGGGGGGAACATATAAATGTGTCCACCCGGGGGGGAACATATATATGTGTCCACCCTGGGGAGAACATATAAATGTGTACACCTTGGGGGGAACATATATATGTGTCCACCATGGGGGGAACATATAAAAGTGTCCACCCTGGGGGGAACATATAAATGTGTCCACCCTGGGGGGAACATATAAATGTGTACACCCTGGGGGGAACATATAAATGTGCCCACCCTGGGGGAACATATAAATGTGTCCATCCTGGGGGGAACATATAAATGTGTACACCCTGGGGGGAACATATAAATGTGTACACCCTGTGGGGAACATATATATGTGTCCACCCTGCGGGGAACATATATATGTGTCCACCCTGCGGGGAACATATAACTGTGTCCACCCTGGGGGGAACATATAAATATGTCCACCCTGGAGGGAAAATATAAATGTGTCCACCCTGGGGGGAACATATAAATGTGTACACCCTGGGGGGAACATATATATGTGTCCACCCTGGGGGGAACATATAACTGTGTCCACCCTGGGGGGAACATATAAATGTGTCCACCCTGGGGGGAACATATAAATGTGTCCACCCTGGGGAAACATATAAATGTGTCCACCCTGGGGGGAACATATAACTCTGTCCACCCTGGGGGAAACATATAAATGTGTTCACCCTGCGGGGAACATATATATGTGTCCACCCTGTGGGAAACATATAACTGTGTCCACCCTGGGGGGAACATATAAGTGTATCCACCCTGGGGGGAACATATAAAAGTGTCCACCCTGGGGGGAACATATAAATGTGTCCACCCTGGGGGGAACATATAAATATGTCTACCCTGGGGGGAACATATAAATGTGTCCACCCTGGGGGAAACATATAAATGTGTCCACCCTGGGGGGAACATATAAATGTGTCCACCCTGGGGGGAACATATAAATATGTCTACCCTGGGGGGAACATATAAATGTGTCCACCCTGGGGGGAACATATAAATGTGTCCACCCTGGGGGAAACATATAAATGTGTCCACCCTGGGGGGAACATATAAATGTGTCCACCCTGGGGGGAACATATATATGTTTCCACCCTCGGGGGAACATATAAATGTGTCCACCCTGGGGGGAACATATAAATGTGTCCACCCTGGGGGGAACATATAAATGTGCCCACCCTGGGGGAAATATATAACTGTGTCCACCCTGGGGGGAACATATAAGTGTATCCACCCTGGGGGGAACATATAAATGTGTCCACCCTGGGGGGAACATATATATGTATCCACCCTGGGGGAAACATATAAATGTGTCCAGCCTGGGGGGAACATATAAATTTGTCCACTCTGGGGGGAACATATATATGTTTCCACCCTGGGGGGAACATATAAATGTGTCCACCCTGGGGGGAACATATAATTGTTCCCACCCTGGGGGGAATATATAACTGTGTCCACCCTGGGGGGAACATATAAGTGTATCCACCCTGGGGGGAACATATAAATGTGTCCACCCTGGGGGGAACATATATATGTGTCCACCCTGGGGGGAACATGTAAATGTGTACACCCTGGGGGGAACATGTATATGTGTCCACCCTGGGGGGAACATAAATATGTGTCCACTCTGGGGGGAACATATAAATGTATACACCCTGGGGGGAACATGTATATGTGTCCACCCTGGGGGGAACATATATATGTGACCACCCTGGAGGGAACATATAACTGTGTCCACCCTGGGGGGAACATTAAATGTGTCCACCCTGGGGGAACATATAAATGTGTACACCCTTGGGGGAACATATATATGTGACCACCCTGGGGGGAACATATAACTGTGTCCACCCTGGGGGGAACATATAAACGTGTCCACCCTGGGGGAACATATAAATGTGTACACCCTTGGGGGAACATATAACTGTGTCCACCCTGGGGGGACCATTTAAATGTGTCCACCCTTGGGGGGAACATATGTATATATGTCTTGACGGAATTTCACCGTCATTGAATGTGCTACCGGGGGTAAAAGGGAGCCCAGTCCCCTAAAGGCTAGCAGGGAGCAATTTTATTTCCACGGGAATCAGTAAACCCTAGAGTATAGCTTTTTGGCTTTTTAGCCTTTTAGCCGTTCTCTGACTGATTAATGAGGTTGGCCCTTCGGGAGCATCGTGGTGATTGTGGTTTCGCGGCCCTCATGAATTTGATTAAAGGACCAGGTTCATCTCACCTCTACTCAGAACAAAAGGTGAATGATCCGGATCCAGTGAGCATGCTTGTCACGTGTTCTGGACCAGGAGTTAGTAGTCTGCAACTCTTCAGCAAGGACTGGGGGTTGCCGGCCCTGCTCCAAAACTTCCGAAATTGTAACTGGGAATGGCCTGTTGCTAGAATTATGCCTTGGGCTTACTAGGGCGTGGGTACACGCATCATATCACCCCGTGATTTGACCACCGTCGTGTTATGGCATACACACGCAAGGTATCGACGTAAATCTTATCACGCATCACGAAATTTGAGTTTTAAGGCTGAAATCCTTTCGATTGGCTCCGTTAAGACCCTGTCCTTAACATTGCTCGACAAAAGTAATCTCGTGGTGTTGAATTACACCATCTGGGTTGGTTACTTTACTGCTGGTTGTCGTGAAATTATGCGATCGGGTTAGCAATAATTGTTTCATTGGCTGCGTGACATGTTGCACCATCCTGCTAAAGTAACATGTCAGTTATATCCACACAACACAAAATTGAGTTGTTAGCATCTCGTGAAAGCTTGACCCATTGATCGTTACCACATTCGAAAAAAAACGGCCTGATCAAACTTCCAGACCACATTTCAGAAGGACGATTATCTTGTCCGAAAATGTCACAAACAAATTTTAAGAAATGTCAGTTTTAGCAAAGCGACCATTTTCCTAATGGACTTTAGTTATTTTAATGCGATTTTCGTGCGAAATTGAATTGATTGTAAGAATTGCCAATGCATCTACTACGCACGGTGCTGTCACAATTGAAAAATAAACTTCTTTTTGCACAAACCCGGTTTTTGAGTATAAATATTTTCAATAACAGAAAACACTTTTCATTTAATTTAACAACCAGTATTTTGTTTAACATAATTAAAATTATTAAAAGTAAATTATACATGTTTACACAAACAATCGACTCTTCATTGTCTACATGGCCGCGTAGAAAACAGAAAATTAGTACACAGTTTTCGAAGGTGCTTTAAAGAAGTGAAAGCTCTACCAGCTGCCAACATGTTGTTAAACAGCACAATTAACCTGCTACTAATGGCTTCAACAACTGCAAATGGCTACAATGAAACGCTTAACAGTTCAATGGTTATCGAAATTGTAAGTTTGCTGGATGAAGGCATAAAATTCTCCAATTTTATATTTTACGTCTCCAAGAATTTTTATCGAGACACACATGAAGTTTTGCCATTCCTAAACGAATTTTGGATTACCTTTCCCAACATGCCGTTCATGATTATAAGAGACAATCCCAGGCCAATAATAAGTATGTTGGATACATCTGCTTTGTGTTTGGTAATGACAACACAATGGAATGATCCCATATTGCAAGTGGCAGCATTAAGTTTGAATAGAGCGCGAGATTTTAGAACAGTTTTCTTGTTATTTCCCACACAGGCGAGGGAGATTAATAAGGAACATAATGAAAATATACGGCTGCTTTATGAATGGATATGGGAAAGGCGATTTACAAGAACCATATTAATAACCCGAGAAAATAATATATTTATGTATGATGGTTATCCGGATGGAGCTGTTATCAATAGGACTAACGATTGGAAAGTGGAGGACTTTTTCCAAAATGATAAGAAGATAAATTTAAAAGGTTGGCAAATTAAGACGCCCGTACGTTTTGATTTACCAAGAGTATTTTGCCTGAGACGTTCTGCAAACAAACGAGTCCATTGCAAATTATCAGGCTCTTCGGGAAAATTGTATAGAGCCTTTGTTCAGCACATTAATGGCAGTTTAAATGAAACTGAAATGGATGAGCATGAATTTGAGCCATGGGCCCATGAAGAATTATTAGAAATGGTGGAGTCGGGACCAACAGAGATAAGCGTCCATTCTTACAGCAGCCTGACTAATCTCTCAGTTCATACCAGCTATCCAATTGGTATAAATGATTGGTGCTTAATGGTGCCCTTTCGTAATAATTCACCTGGCGGCATGTCACTGCAAAAGAGTTTCCAGCAGAATAGTTGGTTTCTTCTTTGTTTTGCTATCGCCTACATAACTGTGGGCATTTGGCTTTGTACACCTGTACAGGAACGAGATATTAGTTTATCATTTTTGGAAGCAGTATGTTCTCTGTTATTCACACCACCCCAAAAGTTATTACTTTTGCCCTATTTACGTTTACGTTTCACATTTTTGCTATTATTTGTGATGGGTTTTTTTATCACAAATCTATACTTCTCGAAGATGGGAACTTATTTGACTGAGCCCAGTGATGAGAACCAAATTGATACATTACAGGATATAATTGATGCAAATTTAAACATAATGTTGAGACAATCCGAGCACGAAGTATTAAATACCATAAACTCTGCTCCCGACCTTTTGAAGTTACTGATACGCGTCAATCAAACGGTATTTGCAAAGCATCGCACTACTTTTAATGCCAGCTACGGTTACAGTGTAACCTCTGATCGTTGGAATTTTCTCAATAAACAGCAGAGATATCTGAAAAAGCCTTTATTTCGTCTTAGCTCAATTTGTGTTGGGCCTTTCTATCATGTGTTTCCATTGCAAACGAATTCCGATCTACTGTATCCATTACAAGAGTTCATTATGAGGGTTATACAATCTGGATTGTTATTCTTTTGGCAGGATGAAGCTTTTTATGATGCCTTATCTATGGGTTATGTAAAAATCTTAAGGACCGAATACGATTTTACTCCATTGTCTACAGAATTTTTTCGTTCGATATTTAATGTCTGGTGTTTTGGATTGGCCTTGGGTTTACTTGCGTTCATTTTGGAATTTAAGCAAATAACTTTCAGCAAAATGTCCATGTGGTGGTATAGGATTGTGTGCTATAGATGCCTTAAAAGGAAATAAAAATAATTAAAATTATGAATTACGTTTTCTTTCGGCTTATAGAACCTTTGCATCCTTTCAGTTTGACAGCCCATCAAAGGTGTAGAACTTTAAAATGAAATAAAACAAAAATGATTTTCCTCAGTTGACATGAAATTTTCTTTATTTTTCGAATTTAAATCTTCTGGCTTTATAATTTAAATATGGACCACCACGGCTGGCTCGAAGGTCCAATTTTCAATGACTTTCGCCCAAAATATATGCACAATAAAGCGGCAAATGTTATCCTTTAAGTCTATGGACGTAGACTATCAATTTCACATATCCCCACAGAAAATAGTCTAGGGACCTTAAATCGCTCGACCTTGTAGAGGGCAATTTACTGGTTAGAAACCTGAAGCTAAACAGTTACCAAATATTTCCTTCAGTCAATCAAATTGCGGCACGAGCTGTGTGATCTATTTGTTTAATTGATGAACAAAGAGGTCGTCAGTAATCATGGCTTTATCGCAGTCACCATTCACTGTAAAGATCAGACAAACTTCGTTTTTAAAACAAGTATGGACCAATGATTCCATCAGCCCATCAAGTATCAGTTTTCCTGGATAAAAGCATGTCTAACACACACTTGAGGATTACCATCACACCAGTTACGGTAGTTTTGTTTATTGACGTATCCCTACAAGCAAAAGTGAGCTTCATCGCTAAATGAAATTCGCTTATGAAAATCGGGATCAACGGTGGTAGTCTTATTTTCACAATTTTTAAACGTTGTTCCGATAACATTATTTATATTGAAATGTCAAAACCAAACTAATCATATATCACCTGAAAGCTAACAAAATGGCCACTATTTAAAAAAGTGTTGCCAACTAGTGGTGCTACTGATACATTGGCAAGCGGAAGCCTTTAAGGGATACGTTATTTATGAGTTATATCAATCAGCAGTAATGGGTTTTTTAACAAGAAGTTTGTTTCTCAATTGTGGCTACACCAACAACATGCTAGTTTTGACATTTAGCTATTTTTAACGTATTCGTAGTAGATGCAGTGGAAATTACTAAATTAAAATAAATTTCGCAGGAAAATCGCCTTAAAATAATTAAAATTGACTATGAAAATGTTGGTTCCGTTAAAGTTACATTTCGTAAAATTCGTAATATTTTTGGACAACATAATCGTCCTTCTGAGATCACTATCAAGAATATGGTCGTTAAATTTAAGTCAACAGGCTCGATATAAAAGGTACGAACACCAACGCGTGAGTTCGACCGGATCGTTCAACTGGAAACATCACAGCCATGAGCCACAGTATTAAAGCAGATCCAAATTTGTCAATTCCTCGAATTTCTTAACAAAACTACCACATGGCGAATTTTGCGTAAGGATTTGACTTTGAAGCCTTACAAGGTTTACCTGGTGCAGGAATTGAAGCCGACCGACCATTCGCAGCACCATAGATTCGTCCAATTCACTCAGGCAAAAGCAGCTGGTTTTTCCGAAAAAAATCAATTTTTCAGACCAAGGCCATTTTTACTAGTCAGGGTGTGCGAAAAAGCAAAATTGCCGCATTTGGTTTTCTTAAATTCCTAAAGCGATTATTGGAAAGCCTTTCTTTTTGAAGAAGAGGCTGGAAATGCGGTAACTCAATTTTGGCCTATTATTGATGACGTGGATATCAGTGACATGTGGTTTCAACCGGACGGTGCCACATGTCAAACAGCCAATGAAACGATCAATTTATTGCAAATAAAATTTCCCGATCACATCAGCAGTTAGTTGGCCAGCCAAATCGTGTGATTAAAAACAAAGTCTATACTGAAAGTCCCTGATATGATTAATGAAACAGGAATGCCATTTTGCGAAAAAGTAATTAAAAACTTTGATTAAAGAATCGACATCTGTCCGCGGGGTTATGGTGGATATTCGCTTTAAACATTCATTTTGAATCATCTTAGTCTAAATTTTTGTTTTATTTTGTTTTAGAAAACAAACTTCTTCTCAAAAAACCCTTTTATAAATGATCCATTTATAGCTTATGTATTCAGCAATGACTTACTTGCGTCCGATTACTTTTGTTTTTGAGTATAATTTAAGCCGGCTTGACATTAATTATTATTCGGAAAAATGAAATGTATTCGTTGGCTAAGAGCCTAAAGGACTCTGTTTTAAGTTTGTGTAAAAAATAAAATTGAGAAAAGAAAAGGAACGTTTTTGTGTTTTATTTTGGAACTATAAATATGGAACAATATTTTGCTTTTAAGCTTTCTGGCACCAATAACACCTAGCAAGCCTTTCTGAATTAAAATCGTTGGTTGCTTTAAGCTGTAAAGTGAGACACGCTTAAAAATATTCTCTCTGAAGAATTATTAAAAATGGTGGAGTCGGGATCAACAGAGATAAGTATCCATTCTTACACTAGCTTGACAAACACCTCAGTTCATGCCAGTTATCCAATTGGTATCAATGTTTGTTGTTTAATAGTGCCCTTTCCTAATAATTGACAGCCCATCAACAATTTTAAAATGCAAAATAAAATAAAAATAAATTTTTTAAATTGACATAAAATTTTCTTTATTCCGAAATCAGATATTTTTAAACATTTTGCTTTAATCTTGTGGGCTAAAAAATATTTGAAGTCACAATGATGCTTTTTTTACTCAACTTTACTCAGAATGATGATGGGAAAAACTAAATCGAAATATATTTCTAAAATTAGGGTAACCGGCAAGAAGGTATACTATTATCTTTTATTAAACACTAGTTTGACAGTTCATATTTGGCAGTCGTGGCAAATTTATTATGAAAAAATATTCGATGAACCAACGTGTTTTAATCGTTAAAACATTTTATCGAAATCAATCATCGATTATTGTGACGATGAGAAAGTTATGTGAAAATTTTGGGAGTAACAACACGTGCCAACAAAACGCACTAGATGAAATTATATATTAGTAGTTTGCAGTTTAGTTTAAGAGTAGAGAGAGAGAGAGAGAGAGAGAGAAAGAGAGTTGCCACCAATAAGTATATCAAAGTCACTTTCATTTTCAATTAAGTCAACTTAGCGTCTATATGGGAGCTTCCATGTGAGTTACCGACCGCGATATCCACGAAGGTATTTTACCACTGTCTGTTGAGCCACCACTTGACTGTTAATTTAAATGCACGATTCTTTGCGTAATAAGAAAGTTGCGTTTATATGGGGGCTTCCATATACGAAGGTATTTTACCACCGGC